>JAOPSE010000032.1:29442049-30666898 GCA_029449295.1 Zea luxurians | reverse complement strand
AATATCATAACAATTTTGGCTGTTATAGCTTCGGTGCCCGCTCTGGGTCAAGCTGTCTCGTGCCAACTTTTTGAAAGAGATGGCCCGGGGACTGGATGAAGGAATGGTTCTACGTGAAAAACGGCTTGAAAACGCGAGAAGATATTAAAGGTATCATCATGCGCCCCATCTGGCAGCGTTTTGGCCTTCGAAAATCGAAGGTGGATATTGACGAAGCAGCCGAAGAATGCCGGAGAGCCTTCAATGTAGTTTGCTCTTTCATTGGGACGAGGGATTTGATCCAGGAACACATTGCCTTTAGAGTATGGCCACTTGTAGAAAAGTGGGAAGTGCCAAAGGAAACCATCCGCAAACCTGACGAAGGTGGACTAGTTAGGTTAAAATACACCTTCAGATATGGAGATAAGTTTGTCGAGTCAGATGATGACTGGTTAAAATGTATTGAGGCTATAAGCGATGAACTGCTTGGATCATACTCGAAGGCAGAAGATACTGCACTGTCTGCGGCCTTCGGAGGCCGGAAGAAGAAAAGACTCAATTGAGTATTTGATGCCATTGGGTTCGTCTATCCTGACTATCATTACCCAAAACGGGGACAAAAAAGGAAAGATACGGCTTCTGTGAAGGAAGTTGCTTCAGCCGCTCCTAGTGAGGCAGCGCCGAAGAGGAAAAAGATGAAGGTTCTTACACACCGGCCATGCTATATTGAACCGTCCACAGTGCCTGAATTTGTCGGTGAGACCTCTTCGGCCACCGAAGCCAAGGAGCCGACTCCCCTGTTGAATATTGAAGAGCCGGCCAAAATGCCGGAGATGGAAAAAATAGAAGAACTGAGAGCTGAAGAAACAAAGGCATCAGAAATTTTAAGCCCTTCAGCAAGGGTTGAGGTGCCAATGCCAATGCCGATGACACAAAAAGACCTTACTACAACCCCCAAGAGGAAAAGAATGGTTAACGTGCTAGATGTACTGGAAACGATAAAATCTTCAAGCGCTACTCCGAAGATAGCTGCCGAAGTTCCAAAGACACAAACTGAGGCCGAAGCTGTCAAAAGTCAAGCGGAAACTGAAACTGGGCTTTCAGAGCCTACCGAGAGGGAATTCTTGGAAGTTGAAAAAGAAATGGAAAAGAATCTGCTGAAGAAGCTTTATCTGAGAAAATTGCCATACCTATTCCCGAAGCATCTTCTGAAGCTTCTGACTATGTATTACGTCATGCTTCGGGTAAAAATCTGAGCGAAAAAGAAAAAAGAGAAGCTCAATTCTATGCGCAAAAATTGAAATATCCAAAAGGGGCGCTGCTATTCAATGGCAGCGGAGAAGAAGACTTCTTGTATTGTCTCCCTGACAGCAAGGAGATTTCTGTTTGTCGGGAGATAAGCAAGAGCTTCAGATTCCCAACATTAGAAGACAGGCTCTCGGTGTTGTCAAAGGACGAGCTGGCCGACAGCTTAGCGTACAATAGTTTAAAGGTGAAAAAATGAGATCTTTGTATTATTCCTTGAAACCAAAATTTTTCATTTGCTTAAACTTATTAACGCATTTTTTGCAGGGCCTTATACTTAGCAATGCTCTCAGGGCACAAAAAGATGCCGAAGACGAAGGGTGTACCATAGCCTTTAGCAACCTTCGTTCCGAGGTAATTGAACTAAGGAACAAAGGTCTCGAAAAAGATAAAATATTACATTCATTGGTGAATAAAATAAAAGAAGACGAAGCTGCTTTCAAAGCTCAAGCTGAGGCCCAGAAGCGCGAACTTGAGGATCTTCGGAAACAGCTAGCCAGATCTAAAAAAGAATGCACAGCTGAAGAAGCAAAACGAGAAATTAGTGAACAATGGGTAAATCATTTAGAAAAAAATGTTGAAGAGCTTCGTGCATTCAAGAAAAGGTGTTATGAAAAATCTATAGAATGTGTTAAGAAAATAAGAACCAGCTTCGCCAGCGTTGGCGCGTTCTCAAGCGAAGAAAATTTCATAAGGGAGCGACCCCAAAGGCCCAATTGGATGGATCAGCCACGAAGCTGAAGCTTTTGAAGAAGTCTTGAATAGCCGCGGAGACATATGTGCCTTCTTGGGTGCTAGGGGGATTGCCACTGTTTTGGAGAAAAAAGGTTGCGATCACGTGAAATCCTTGGCACAAACCGAAACTGATTTATCTTCTAAAGACATAAAGGACCCTTCGGCCGAGGCAAGTTTGGTTGGTGGAAAATTTTTCACTGACATCTGGGAAAATGGTGGCTGGGAGATGGCTCAAGAAATTATACGAAGAAGCGAAAAAGGTATTCATGACGCTAGAAAAGTAGCAGAGGCCGCTGAGAAAAGTGCGGATCTCGAAGGGCGAATAGGTATTAACTACTAATTTTTGGGTTTTTGTTGTAACTTTTTGATTTCGAACTCATCTACACTTTGTAACATAGCCGCACCTTCTCCTCCCTCAGATCCCGTCGAGCCATTAGCGGACCCCAACGTAAAGGGGGATGACGAGATTAGAAAAATGGCCGAAGCTATCATGGACAAAGTTGTTGATCAACTACTAAACGAAGCTGCAGAAGTAGTTCTAAGGGAAGATTAGATGTTATTGAAAAAACATTTGGAATGTAATATTTGTTGAACAATATGTGTAATATTTTGTAACTTTGAATGTAATATGTAAGCTATTTATGGTTCAATTCTTTACGATGCATGAAACTTTACATACATACCGTTTTGAGCTTTCGGCGAAAAAACACCTTCCCTTCTTTTCATGCTTCGTAAATAATATTCGTATTTTCATAGAAAACATCCAATCTTCGTAAAATCAGTAACCAATAGATCTTTTCATTTAAGAGTTTGACTAAAGTATGCTTCTTCAATAATTATTTTTGTGCCTTGGCACTGTTTCTTCGAAACAATCTCCGAATATTAACATTGAACCCCTTCTTGCGTCATTGATGCAATATGATGTATGATGTTATGCTATGCACATGATGTGATGATGTGATGTTATGCAAAATGATATTTGCCGAAGGTCGACGTTTATTTTTCACTGTAAGCCTCCCTTAGGAGCTTCTTCGCCTTTTACTTCAGCGGAATCAGCGTTTATTTTTTGCTGTAAGCCTCCCTTAGGAGCTTCTTCGCCTTTTACTTCAGCGGAATCAGCGTTTATTTTTCGCTATAAGCCTCCCTTAGGAGCTTCTTCGCCTTTTACTTCAGCGGAATCAGCGTTTATTTTTCGCTGTAAGCTCTGCATTCCCTTCGGAACGACTTTTGAGCAGAAAACTTACGCTGCGCTCCCTTAGGAACGACTTTTTGTTATTCCGGAGGTTCTCCCTGTAACCATAAGTTCATATGCTTCAGCAACTTTTTGGACTCCGTTATTCTGTGGAGAAAGTATATTTGTATTATGACAAAGGCGAAGCTATTACAAGAGATTGAAAACGACAAAAAACACTTAGGCTTTCAATAATTGTTCCTTAAAGAAAATGATACTGAATGCAAAAACTGCTGCCGAGGTAGGATATTTGTTAGTAAATGTGCTTCGATTCTGGCACAGTACTATTGACTGTGCGAGCTTCGGACTCTTCTCTGAAATCTCGTTGGTGTTGAGTATGCTGACTCCTTTCTGGCTGCTAGCCTCGTTGCATTGGTGGTGGAGGTGGAGGCTGTTGCCAAGATGCCTGAGATTGACTTGCCGAAGCAACAGAAGCTGCAGGGTGGTTGCCCACATACTTTGGGATATAAGGCGAGTGGTACGAAGCAGTATGCATAACTTGCTTCGGCTGGGTCTGTTGGGCTGCAGCTTCTGCTATTTCCTTTTGTTTCTGGATGGTGACATGGCACATCCTAGTGGTGTGGCCCTTGTCTTCACCACAGAATAGGCAATAAATTTTCCTGGGCTGATCCCCAAATCTTCCTCCGAAGCCCCTGGCACCTCTGCCCCTTGGAGCTAGAGGCCGAGGATAGCTCTGCTGCTGCCCCGAAGCCTGGGAGGAATATTGCGGCCTCTGCTGCTGGCTTCCCCTGTCATCATTCTGAGTGGAATGAATCGATCTGACATGTCTAGGATGAATTCTCCCTCCGAAGCCCCTGGCTATTTCGGAGAACCTGTAAGCTTCCTCCCTTCTCTGTCGAAAGTCATTGTCAGCGCGGATGTATTCATCCATCTTCTGAAGCAGTTTCTCCAAAGTCTGAGGGGGCTTCCTGGAAAAGTATTGAGCTGAAGGTCCCGGCAGAAGCCCCTTAATCATGGCCTCAATGACAATTTCATTGGCACTGTTGGCGCTTGTGCCCTCAGGCGTAAGAACCTTCGGACATACGCCTGAAGATATTCTTCATGGTCTTGGGTGCACTGGAATAAGGCTTGAGCGGTGACCGGCTTCGTTTGAAACCCTTGGAAACTGGTGATCAACATATCCTTCAGCTTCTGCCATGATGTGATTGTTCCTGGCCGAAGGGAGGAGTACCAGGTTTGTGCAACATTCTTGACGGCCATGACGAAAGACTTCACCATGACTGCAGTATTGCCACCATAGGAAGATATCGTTGCTTCGTAGCTCATCAGAAACTGCTTCGGATCAGAGTGTCCGTCATACATGGGGAGTTGAGGCGGCTTGTAAGACGGAGGCCAAGGTGTAGCCTGCAATTCTGCTGACAAAGGAGAAGCATCATCAAAAGCAAAATTTCCGTGGTGGAAATTCTCATACCAGTCATCGTCGTTGAAGAAGCCCTCTTGATGAAGCTCTCTGTGTTGAGGCCTTTGGTTCTGCTCATCTTGAGTAAGATGATGAACTTCTTCAGAGGCTTCGTCTATCTGCCTTTGCAGATCAGCCAGCATAGCCATCTTTTCCTTCTTCCTTTGCACATGCTGATGGAGCATCTCCATATTTCTGATCTCTTGGTCCAAGTCGTCCTCCTGAGGCGTTGGATTGGTGGCCTTCCTCTTCTGGCTTCGAGCCTCCTGAAGAGAGAGGGTCTCCTGGTTGGGGTCCAGCGGCTGCAGAGCGGCAGCCCCTGTTGCTGAAGCTTTCTTTGGCGGCATGACGAAGGTCTATGCTTGCCGAAGGTATTCGAAACTCAAAAAGTGGAAGTGAGTTCACCGGAGGTGGGCGCCAATGTTGGGGACTTGTTCTCAAATGCTAAGAGTTAAGAACAAGGCAACATAAAAAGTGTTAAATGTTAAAGTCCTTCGTGCTTCGAAACATTATCTCCCTTCGGATATAATGAATTCCGGATGAAGGTTACAAAAGACAAACCTTCATAAACACAATAAATGATGAAGAAGGATTCATACACAAGATATGAAAAATAATATAAACATTTTAAATGTTATTATCAACTTATTTTTATTTGCCTTACTGTATTAACAATAACAGATTATAAATGTACCTTCGGCTTGAAGGAAAGCAGGGGTACAAACGTGACGCGAAAGTAAATGCCAAGTCAGCGTCAATAGTACGGGAGCACTGTTCATCTATTTATAGGTACGGGACGAAGCCCATGTAAAATTACACCCATGCCCTTTACATTTGCTAATAACTCTATAGCAATCCATCGGGGTCTAAATAGCCTTTTCCCTTTTAAGTCGGTTTCTTTTTCTGCTATCACACCGAAGCTCCCCTGCGCATAGCTTCGGCTCTGCGCCATCCTTCATACTCTTTGTGCATCTTCACGCTGTGGTTTTGATTTGTGTCCGAAGGTACCTGTTTACACATTATACTCTAGAGACATAGTTAATTCATGTTTTTGAGGACCTTCGGAAGCCGAAGGCCCCCAACAATTCTCATATTTCATTATATCAATTTGGATATTAAAACATGGCATTTAAATACATTTATACCTTCTCCTTGACGGAAAACAACAATTCTAGTGTGATGCGTCAACAATTACAAGATTGCGTGAACAGTACAGGGGCACTGTTCATCTATTTATAGGCACAGGACACAACCTATGTGAAATTACATCTATCCCCTTTACAATCAATTACAATACTGACACAAAACATCATGGGTTTTTGAGTCATTTGATCTTTAAGTCAGTTTGCCCCCTTCGTCTTGAGACTTGCCACTGTACCGAAGCTCTATCGGTGATAACTTCGGCGCTGTTCTTGAAAGGATCTTGCCCGAAGGTGTTTTCCTCTTTTAGGATCTTCGGCTACGAAGCATACCCCCAACAGGCCCAATTAAGCCTATTTCTTTCCGCCGGCCCAACATAGCTCATGCATGTGCGCCGACACATGGGACCCGCTCCTCCAATGAGTCTCGAAGCGCCTACTATTTATGTTTTCACCGCCACATGGGGCCACCTTGCTAGCAGCGTCTTCCCCCTCTCACCCCATGGGTTGTTACAACCGAACGCGCGGATCCCGTGCGACGCCGCCTCTTCCGCGCTGAGTTCATTCACTAGGGGGGCTATATAGGCCAGCCACTCACTTTTCCTCTCAAGCCATCCAAACGCCGAGAGCATCTGCTCTGAACACCTCACTATGGAGAGAGAGGGGGGGAGAAGAAGAATACCACCAACGTTAGGCTCGCTCTACACTAGCGCTTAGGAACCAGTGGGTACCCGATGAAGTGAAAGTAGCCTAGAGGGGGGTGAATAGACTAAACCTGAAAATTATCACTATAAACTTCGAGATAATATCCAATCTACAATTTAAATGATGCAGGCCAGTTCAAGTGCTATAAAGACAAGTTGAACTACTATGAATCAGTCTAACTGCTAGAATAAATCTAGGCTTTGAACTACGCGGAAATACAATGAGGGATCCCTTAGAATGGAAAATGTGTGGGATAAACTAAGTGTGGATGGTGAGAAATACAGGAGTTAATTCACCACGAGATCCACATGGTGAATAAACCTATATGTCTATCTTGCTAAAAGAAAATCATAATAATGGATCCAAGCAAGAACACAAGGCACAAAATTTTATCCCGAGGTTCGGCCACACCAAAAAGGTGTCCTACTCCTCGTTGAGGATCCCACAATGGGCCAGATGTTTTCCAACTCTATGTCAAGGGATTCTTTTCTCAAAATGCTCACAAGAGCGGGGATTACAAACTTCTTGGGGTCGTCCATAACTTTGGAGACTCCCAAGTAACCTCAATTCGTCTAGGAACTCTACAGTTCCAAGAACAACAATATTGCATAAGAGGTGTTTGCAACAAGTTCAAGAGATAAGAATGAGAAGAGAGAGGAAAACCAAATCCAAGGGCACAAGCACAAACCTCACACTAAATGGGCTCCTTCAGTCGATTTGATTTGAGAGCTAGATCGGGTGTAAGAGAGATAGTGTGTGCTTTTGTCTCAAGTTAGGTGAGAAATAAGTGTGGGGTGACCAGGGTCAACGAGGAGAGAGATATGAGGGGGTATTTATAGATTCTCCACAAAAAGAGTCGTTGGACTCGATTTTAATGTGCAAGGCTGGTTGAACCGCCCCTAGGGCTGGTTCCACCGCCTAGGGGCAGGCTGACAGTTAGACTGGTAGACAGATGGTCAGTCTGGTCAACAGTTCCTAACATCGGTGAAACCCCTAGGGCCGGTTCAACTGCCTGGTGGCAGGCTGACAGACAGTCTACCTTTCATACTGGTAGACTGTAGGTTAGACTGGGCAGCTGACCCAGAGACCAGTAGTTCAACTGGTATTGACCAAAAAGTTCAAAAGAGAAAACCTAGATTGAACTGGCTCGGAGGCAAGTTCAACTGGTTTTGACCAGAGAGTTTCACAATTGAAGTTGTGTTTAGCTCAGCTGAAAAAGTTCAACTCAGCTGAAGAAGTTCAACTCGGCTGAGAAAGCTCAATTCAAATGAAAAAGCTCAACTCAACTGAAAATGCTCAACTCAACTGAAGAAGTTCAACTTAGTTAAAAAAAGCTTAACTCAGCTGAAGAAGTTCAACTCAGCCAAAATAACTCAACTCAGCTGAAAAAGTTCAATTCAGGTGAAAAAGCTCAGCTGTTTTTCAACAGGAACACTCTCTGTTTCCTAATCCTAACAACAGCCGTATACACAGAGTGTCCAAAGAATTTTGGTTTTCAAAATAGCTTTTGAATTTAGAGGCTTGAGCAATAGCAAACACCATTACCTATGTGAAAACTACTAAGGGAGAAATAGATCCAGCGACTCAAGATATATATAACATTTTACACGATCGTCGCATGGAATCCTTTCAAGGCAACATTGATGTGTTTGCTTTGTCATTAAATGTCACACCCGATTTTAGAAGTCAAATTGAATACGAACCATGTACGTGCTAGGATCAGAAATTCACCTAGGATGCGGAAGGGCGCCCGACTCCACCCTAGGAGGCGGATGGTCGTGGCACCAATTTCCGAGGGAACGCCACAGTTGCTTGTGGAACGAACAGACATGACACGTGTATGACCCGTTATCAACCCTCAAAGGGAGACACTCCCCTTGGGGGGCTCAGGGGCTACTGTCGGGGAAATGATCCCCGGTCCCTGGATCCACCGGTCAGTGAACACGCTATGGAAAGGGCCCCTTATCGCTTGGCCCATTAGTCAGTCAGAAGGGGTAGGTGCGCCAACCCTGTAAGGACTCGCTCTCGGTCGAACCCCACGACACCGAGCCTGAGGCCGGGCATGGTAGGGCCAGACAAGAGAGGACGTGCGCGTCTGAAGGGAACCACTTGAGTGGATCCCACGCCCGACCCCGAACTGACCCGCCATAAATGACTGGTCGCATTAACCACACTTGGCAGTGAGCCACATCGTGGGCATCGATCTGCTTCCCACTCGTGACCTATGAACCCCTCAGGCCGCATAACACTCACGACCTACGAGCCCCTAGACTATGACACATTAATGGCCCACACACCCTTGTACTACGGTGCACTTATGGCCTATCGGACTAGGCCTGAGTGCGTAGACCTCCCACAAGGCACTACACGACGGACTGCACCGAGCCCCAGGCTATGGATGCCAGGGATCTGTGTAGCCAGAATGATGACGCCTAGGACCATTGTTGCCCTCACGATAAATACGCAGCAGACAGTCAGCCCCAAGACTTGCGGTTACGCGCGAACTCGCCTGAGGTAACACACTGGTTTTACCATTGTCTTACGGTTCCTTCCTAGGGAAGCCACCGTTGGATGACCCCTGCTCTAACCTATAAAAGGGAGAGGCTAGCCTCTAGGCAAGGGGGTGGACATATGGACCGATCGAGGAACATAACGATGGACTAAGTGTAACACCCCTGGTGTTACTATCACTAAAACTTGAGCATAACATCATGAGCATTAGCATATCATGTGATTGTTACACTTAGAATGCATTCACTAGGCAAAAATTTCAAACCAGTTATATTGATGTGATTAGTCATGGGTGAACCCCTAGGGTAGGATACTGAGAGCACCTAGAGGGGGGGGGTGAATAGGTGACCCTGTGAAAACTTAAAACTTAAGCCACAAAAACTTATTAAGTGTTAGCACAATAATTGCCAAGTGGCTAAAGAGAAGTCTCAACAAAACACAATACCACAAGAGATCAAGCACAGAAGTGACACAGTGGTTTATCCCGTGGTTCGGCCAAGACCAACGCTTGCCTACTCCACGTTGTGGCGTCCCAACGGACGAGGGTTGCAATCAACCCCTCTCAAGCGGTCCAAAGACCCACTTGAATACCACGGTGTTTTGTTTTGCCTTTCACTATCCCGTTTTCAAGGAATCTCCACAAATTGGAGTCTCTTGCCCTTACAAGTATATGATCACAAAGAAGCACAGAGTAAGGGAGGGAAGCAACACACACAAATCCACAGCAAAATGCGCACACACACGGCCAAGAATCGAGCTCACAAGACTATCTCAAAGTTCTCACTAGAACGAAGCTCGATTCACTTAGAATGACAAACGGATGCGCAAAGACTGAGTGTGGATGATCAAGAATGCTCAAAGGTTGCTTGTGTGTCTCCTCCATGCGCCTAGGGGCCCCTTTTATAGCCCCAAGGCAGCTAGGAGCCGTTGAGAGCAAATCTGGAAGGCCATCCTTGCCTTCTGTCGTCGGGGGCACCGGACAGTCCGGTGCACACCGGACACTGTCCGGTGCCCGATTTGTTTCCTTAAACAGCGAAGCCGACCGTTGCAGACCGTTGCAGATCTGAGAGCCGTTGGCGCACCGGACATGTCCGGTGCACACCGGACAGTCCGGTGCCGTCTTCCGACCGTTGGCTCGGCCATGTGTCCCGCGCAGATTGCGCGGCCGACCGTTGACCCGGCCGACCGTTGGCTCACCGGACAGTCCGGTGCACACCGGACAGTCCGGTGAATTTTAGCCGTACGCCGTCGGCGAATTCCCGAGAGCGGCCTGTTCGCGCCGAGTCAGCCTGGCGCACCGGACACTGTCCGGTGCACACCGGACAGTCCGGTGCTCCAGACCGAACTGACTCTTGGCTGTACACAGCCAAGTCTTTTTCTCTTCTTCTTCTTTCTGTTTCTAACACTTAGACAAGTATATTAGTACACAAAACCAATGTACTAAGGCTTAGAAACATACCTTTACTTCATGATTTGCACCTTGTTCATCCATGGACATAAACTCACAATTAAGCACATGTGTTGGCACTCAATCACCAAAATACTTAGAAATGGCCCAAGGGCACATTTCCCTTTCAATCTCCCCCTTTTTGGTGATTTATGCCAACACAACATAAAGCAACTAGAACAAGTGCAAACTCACTTCAAATAAAACTCAAATTTATTTTGATTCAATTTTGGCATATATGGATCATCTATGTCACCACTTGGTTTGTTTTTGCAAATCAAACTCAAATCTCTATCTCTAAGTCAAACACACGTGTTGAAGCATAAAGAGAGTCATTCCAAAAGAGATTGATCAAAGATTTCAAAAACTCCCCCTTTTTCCCATAATCAATACTTCTCCCCACAAGAAGCCAACTTTTGACAAGAGAAACAACAAATCAATACTTCTCCCCACAAGAAGCCAACTTTTGACAAGAGAAACAACAAAAAGCTTTTGACAAATCAAAAGCTCTATTCTACTATTTTCAAAATCTCTCAAGTGGTAGCTGATCCATTTATCGCTTTGGCCTTTATTTTCTCCCCCTTTGGCATCAAACACCAAAATAGGATCAATCTTGGCCCTTTAACCCCATTGCCTCACCAAAATCTTCAATTAAGAGCAAATGGCAATAAGAGTTCATGAGATGAACTTGGAATAAGTTACCCTCTCATCGGAGTGCAGTGGAAGTCTTTCATGGTCCAAGTCCACCTTTTCCCTTTCAATTCTCCTTTGAGACTAAAACAAACAAACTCAAGCATATGGTTAGTCTCAAAGGGTCAAGTTGTAACACATCTCCCCCTAAACATGTGCATCACTTTGCAACGGACTTGTGAGGTCCAGGGAGTGTTTGTACAACTTGAGCATCACAATAAGCAACAAAATGCAGAATGAACATGATCAAAGGCATAAACACATGTATGCTATATTTCAATCCAAGTTCCGCGAATCTAAGACATTTAGCTCACTACGCAACCTGCAAAAGGTCTTCTCATCTAAAGGCTTGGTAAAGATATCGGCTAGCTGGTTCTCGGTGCTAACATAAAACACTTCGATATCTCCCTTTTGCTGGTGGTCTCTCAAAAAGTGATGCCGGATGTCTATGTGCTTTGTGCGGCTGTGCTCAACAGGATTTTCCGCTATTCGGATAGCACTCTCATTGTCACATAGGAGTGGGACTTTGCTCAGATTGTAGCCAAAGTCCCTGAGGGTTTGCCTCATCCAAAGTAGTTGCGCACAACACTGTCCTGCGGCAACGTACTTGGCCTCAGCGGTGGAGAGGGCAACGGAGGTTTGTTTCTTAGAATTCCATGACACCAGGGACCTTCCTAAGAATTGGCATGTCCCCGATGTACTCTTCCTATCGACCTTACATCCAGCATAGTCGGAATCTGAGTACCCAATCAAGTCAAAGTTAGACCCCTTTGGATACCTAGATCCCGAAGCAAGGCGTAGCGACTAAATATCGAAGAATTCGCTTCACCGCCACTAAGTGACACTCCTTAGGATCGGATTGAAATCTAGCACACATGCATACGCTAAGCATAATATCCGGTCTACTAGCACATAAATAAAGCAAGGAACCTATCATGGACCGGTATGCTTTTTGATCAACGGACTTACCTCCTTTGTTGAGGTCGGTGTGTCCGTCGGTTCCCATCGGCGTCTTTGCGGGCTTGGCGTCCTTCATCCCAAACCGCTTCAGCAGATCTTGCGTGTACTTCGTTTGGGAGATGAAGGTGCCGTCCTTGAGTTGCTTCACTTGGAACCCAAGGAAGTAGTTCAACTCGCCCATCATCGACATCTCGAATTTCTGCGTCATCACCCTGCTAAACTCTTCACAAGACTTTTGGTTAGTAGAACCAAATATTATGTCATCGACATAAATTTGGCACACAAACAGATCACCATCACAAGTCTTAGTGAAAAGAGTTGGATCGGCTTTCCCAACCTTGAAAGCATTAGCAATTAAGAAATCTCTAAGGCATTCATACCATGCTCTTGGGGCTTGTTTAAGTCCATAGAGCGCCTTAGAGAGCTTACACACGTGGTCGGGGTACCGCTCATCCTCGAAGCCAGGGGGTTGCTCCACGTACACCTCCTCCTTTATTGGCCCGTTGAGGAAAGCGCTCTTCACATCCATTTGGTACAACCTGAAAGAATGGTGAGCGGCATATGCTAGCAAGATACGAATGGACTCTAGCCTAGCCACAGGAGCAAAAGTCTCCTCAAAGTCCAAACCTGCGACTTGGGCATAACCTTTTGCCACAAGTCGAGCCTTGTTCCTTGTCACCACCCCGTGCTCGTCCTGTTTGTTGCGGAACACCCACTTGGTTCCCACAACATTTTGCTTGGGACGAGGCACCAGTGTCCAAACTTCATTGCGCTTGAAGTTGTTGAGTTCCTCCTGCATGGCCAATACCCAATCCGGATCTAGCAAGGCCTCCTCTACCCTGAAAGGCTCAATAGAAGAGACAAAAGAGTAATGCTCACAAAAATTAACTAATCGAGATCGAGTAGTTACTCCCTTGCTAATGTCACCCAAAATTTGGTCGACGGGATGATCCCTTTGAATCACCGCTCGAACTTGGGTTGGAGGTGCCGGTTGCGCTTCTTCCTCCATCACGTGATCATCTTGTGCTCCCCCTTGATCACACGCCTCCTTTTGATGAACCTGTTCATTGTCTTGAGTTGGGGGATGCACCGTGGTTGAGGAAGAAGGTTGATCTTGTTCATCTTGTTCCTGTGGCCGAACGTCTCCAATCGCCATGGTTCGTATAGCGGCCGTCGGAACATCTTCTTCATCTACATCATCACAATCAACAACTTGCTCTCTTGGAGAGCCATTAGTCTCATCAAATACAACGTCGCTAGAGACTTCAACCAAACCTGATGATTTGTTGAAGACCCTATACGCCTTTGTATTTGAATCATAACCTAATAAAAACCCTTCTACAGCTTTGGGAGCAAACTTAGAATTTCTACCCTTCTTCACTAGAATGTAACATTTGCTCCCAAATACACGAAGTACGATACATTGGGTTTGTTACCGGTTAGCAGCTCATACGACGTCTTCTTGAGGAGGCGGTGAAGGTAGACCCTGTTGATGGCGTGGCAAGCCGTGTTCACGGCTTCCGACCAAAAGCACTCGGGGGTCTTGAACTCTCCAAGCATCGTCCTTGCCATGTCGATTAGCGTCCTGTTCTTCCTCTCTACCACACCATTTTGCTGTGGTGTGTAGGGAGCGGAGAACTCGTGCTTGATCCCTTCCTCCTCAAGGAACTCCTCCACTTGAAGGTTCTTGAACTCGGACCCGTTGTCGCTCCTTATCTTCTTCACTTTGAGCTCAAACTCATTTTGAGCTCTCCTGAGGAAGCGCTTGAGGGTCCCTTGGGTTTCAGACTTATCCTGCAAAAAGAACACCCAAGTGAAGCGGGAAAAGTCATCAACAATAACTAAACCATACTTACTTCCTCCTATGCTTAGATAGGCGACGGGTCCGAAGAGGTCCATATGCAGCAGCTCCAGAGGTCTTGACGTGGTCATCACATTCTTGCTGTGATGTGCTCCTCCCACTTGTTTACCTGCTTGACAAGCTGCACAAGGTCTATCTTTTTCGAAATAAACATTGGTTAGACCTATCACGTGTTCTCCCTTTAGAAGCTTGTGGAGGTTCTTCATCCCCACATGTGCTAAGCGGCGATGCCACAGCCAGCCCATGCAAGTCTTAGCCATTAAGCATGCATCTAGACCGGCCTCTTCTTTTGCAAAATCAACTAAGTAAAGTTTGCCGTCTAGTACACCCTTAAAAGCTAGTGAACCATCACATCTTCTAAAGACAGACACATCTACATTAGTAAAAAGACAATTATATCCCATACTGCATAATTGACTAACAGACATCAAATTGTAACCAAGAGACTCAACTAAAAACACATTTGATATTGAGTGCTCATTAGAAATTGCAATTTTACCTAACCCTTTTACCTTGCCTTGATTCCCATCACCGAATATAATTGAATCTTGGGAATCCTTATTTTTTACGTAGGAGGTGAACATCTTCTTCTCCCCCGTCATATGGTTTGTGCATCCGCTGTCGATGATCCAGCTTGAACCCCCGGATGCATAAACCTGCAAGGCAAATTTAGGCTTGGGTCTTAGGTACCCAACTCATGTTGGGTCCTACAAGGTTAGCACAAATGTCCTTAGGGACCCAAATGCAAGTTTTATCTCCCTTGCATCTTGCCCCTAACTTTCTAGCAATTACCTTCTTACCCTTTCTACAAATAGCAAAGGGAGCATTGCAAGCATAATAAATGGTAGAAGGTTTGTTCACAACTTTTCTAGGAACATGAGCAAAATTTCTCCTAGGCATATGCACAACATTTCTTCTACACATATCTCTATCATGCTTATAGGAAGAACTAGAAGCAAACATGGCAAGAGAATCATAAACATGTGAATCAAAATCATTATAAGCATTTCTAGCATGTCTCCTATCATGGTACAAGAAAGCATGGTTCTTTTTAGCACTACTAGCCATAGGGGCCTTCCCTTTCTCCTTGACGAAGATGGGAGCCTTATGGCTTGTTAAGTTCTTGGCCTCTCTCTTGAAGCCAAGACCATCCTTAATTGAGGGGTGTCTACCAACCGTGTAGGCATCCCTTGCAAATTTTATTTTATCAACTTCACTCTTGCTAGTCTTAAGTTGGGCATTAAGACTAGCCAATTCCTCATTTAATTTGGAAATTAAAACTAGGTGTTCACTACAGGCATCAATATCGAAATCCTTACACCTAGTGCAAATCATAACATGTTCTACACAAGAATTAGATTTATTTGCTACTTCTAATTTAGCATTTAAATCATTGTTAGCACCTTGTAAAGTAGAAATGGTTTCATGACAAGAAGATAACTCACTAGAAAGCATTTCATTTCTTTTAACTTCTAAAGCATAGGATTTTTGTGCCTCTACAAATTTGTCATGTTCATCATACAACAAATCCTCTTGCTTTTCTAAAAGCCTATCCTTTTCGTTTAAGGCATCAATCAATTCATTGATTTTATCAATTTTATTTCTATCCAATCCCTTGAACAAGCTAGAGTAATCTATCTCCTCATCGCTAGAATCATCCTCACTTGAAGAGGCATATGTAGAGTCTCGAGTACATACCTTCTTCTCCCTTGCCATAAGGCATGTGAGATGTTTGTTTGGGAAGAGGGAAGACTTGTTGAAGGCGGTGGCAGCGAGTCCTTCATTGTCGGAGTCGGAGGAGGAGCAATCCGAATCCCACTCCTTTCCTAGATGTGCCTCGCCCTTTGCCTTCTTGTATACCTTCTTCTTTTCCCTCTTGTTCCCCTTTTCCTGGTCACTTTCATTATCAGGGCAGTTAGCAATGAAATGACCAATCTTACCACATTTGAAGCACGAGCGCTTCTCCTTTGTCTTGGTCTTGCTTGGCTGTCCCTTGCGACCCTTAAGCGCCTTCTTGAAGCGCTTAATGATGAGGGCCATCTCCTCATTATTTAGCCCGACCGCCTCAACTTGCGCCACCTTGCTCGGTAGTGCCTCCTTGCTCCTCGTTGCTTTGAGAGCAAGAGGTTGCGGCTCGTTGATCGGTCCATTCAAGGCATCGTCCACATACCTCGCCTCCTTGATCATCATTCGCCCGCTGACGAATTTTCCTAGGACTTCCTCGGGCGACATTTTGGTGTACCTGGGATTTTCACGAATATTATTTACCAAATGAGGATCAAGAACGGTAAAGGACCTTAGCATCAGTCGGACGACGTCGTGGTCCGTCCATCGCGTGCTTCCGTAGCTCCTTATCTTGTTGATAAGGGTCTTGAGCCGGTTGTATGTTTGCGTCGGCTCCTCGCCCCTTATCATTGCGAACCGTCCAAGCTCACCCTCCACCAACTCCATCTTGGTGAGCAAGGTGACGTCGTTCCCCTCATGAGAAATCTTGAGGGTGTCCCAGATCTGCTTGGCGTTATCCAAGCCGCTTACTTTATGGTATTCATCCCTGCACAAGGAAGCTAGAAGAACAGTAGTAGCTTGTGCATTCTTATGAATTTGTTCATTAATGAACATGGGACTATCCGAACTATCAAAGTGCATTCCACTCTCTACAATCTCCCATATCCTAGGATGGAGAGAAAATAGGTGACTACGCATTTTGTGGCTCCAAAATCCGTAGTCCTCTCCATCAAAGTGTGGGGGCTTGCCGAGTGGAATGGAGAGTAAATGTGAATTCGAACTATGTGGAATACGAGAATAATCAAATGAAAAGTTCGAATTGACCGTCTTCCTGTAGTCGTTGTCGTCGTCCTTTTGGGAAGAAGTGGATTCATCACTATCGTCGTAGTAGATGATCTCCTTGATGCGCCTCGTCTTCTTCTTCTTCCCTTCCTTCCGTCTATGGCCCGAGCCGGAATCGGTAGGCTTGTCGTCCTTCGGCTCGTTGACGAAGGATTCCTTCTCTTTGTCGTTGATCACAATTCCCTTCCCCTTAGGATCCATCTCTTCGGGCGGTTAGTCCCTTTTGTGAAGAGAACGGCTCTGATACCAATTGAGAGCACCTAGAGGGGGGGGTGAATAGGTGACCCTGTGAAAACTTAAAACTTAAGCCACAAAAACTTATTAAGTGTTAGCACAATAATTGCCAAGTGGCTAAAGAGAAGTCTCAACAAAACACAATACCACAAGAGATCAAGCACAGAAGTGACACAGTGGTTTATCCCGTGGTTCGGCCAAGACCAACGCTTGCCTACTCCACGTTGTGGCGTCCCAACGGACGAGGGTTGCAATCAACCCCTCTCAAGCGGTCCAAAGACCCACTTGAATACCACGGTGTTTTGTTTTGCCTTTCACTATCCCGTTTTCAAGGAATCTCCACAAATTGGAGTCTCTTGCCCTTACAAGTATATGATCACAAAGAAGCATAGAGTAAGGGAGGGAAGCAACACACACAAATCCACAGCAAAATGCGCACACACACGGCCAAGAATCGAGCTCACAAGACTATCTCAAAGTTCTCACTAGAACGAAGCTCGATTCACTTAGAATGACAAACGGATGCGCAAAGACTGAGTGTGGATGATCAAGAATGCTCAAAGGTTGCTTGTGTGTCTCCTCCATGCGCCTAGGGGCCCCTTTTATAGCCCCAAGGCAGCTAGGAGCCATTGAGAGCAAATCTGGAAGGCCATCCTTGCCTTCTGTCGTCGGGGGCACCGGACAGTCCGGTGCACACCGGACACTGTCCGGTGCCCGATTTGTTTCCTTAAACAGCGAAGCCGACCGTTGCAGATCTGAGAGCCGTTGGCGCACCGGACATGTCCGGTGCACACCGGACAGTCCGGTGCCGTCTTCCGACCGTTGGCTCAGCCACGTGTCCCGCGCAGATTGCGCGGCCGACCGTTGACCCGGACCGACCGTTGGCTCACCGGACAGTCCGGTGCACACCGGACAGTCCGGTGAATTTTAGTCGTACGCCGTCGGCGAATTCCCGAGAGCGGCCTGTTCGCGCCGAGTCAGCCTGGCGCACCGGACACTGTCCGGTGCACACCGGACAGTCCGGTGCTCCAGACCGAACTGACTCTTGGCTGTACACAGCCAAGTCTTTTTCTCTTCTTCTTCTTTCTGTTTCTAACACTTAGACAAGTATATTAGTACACAAAACCAATGTACTAAGGCTTAGAAACATACCTTTACTTCATGATTTGCACCTTGTTCATCCATGGACATAAACTCACAATTAAGCACATGTGTTGGCACTCAATCACCAAAATACTTAGAAATGGCCCAAGGGCACATTTCCCTTTCAGATACTTAACCCTAAATTGAGCTTAGAAGTGTTAACAAAGCCAAGTGAGAGAAAACTTTAAAACTCATGAGAAATAATCATAAGAGAAGCCCCATTAATGGACTTGAGTGGCACTCAAACCCTAGAAGTACGAAAAACCCGAAACAAAACCCTGGAAAACCCTGGATTGAAACCCTAGGGGGGTTATATGCAAATGTTGCACACTTTTGGACCTAAGTGCAAAAACCATGGATTTAGGGTACTCTAAAGCATATGGTTCACACATAGGAGGATCTCCAAGTTAAAAGATGTGAAATGGGCTTATTTGCAAAAGGCCACTCAACACCCCTCCCATGATTAAGTGTGAAATTCAGTGCACAAAGCTGACTTTGGAGCCCTGTAGATCCAAAAATACAAAGATTTTGCCTAGGGTCAACACATCAAAAATCTAGAGCTACTATAGGAGTACAACTTTGCTTAAGGGATTAAGCATTGTGTTATACAAAGAAATGGAGAAAAATTTGCCCAAAGTTGTGCTGTTAGTCACCTTGCTGACTGAAATTAGGTCACCAGTGGCATTAGCTAGACTTTTGGGTCGAATTTGAGCAGGATCTGTTGCTCGATTGAGGGTTGTTGCTATAGCAGAATTGTAGCTGGTATGAAGGGCTACAAGTTTGCTATAGACAAATTAGCAAGTTCTTATACAAAAATTTGTGTTCTGGGCACTACAAATCTGGCTGTTAGGAGCTCTGAATTGTATTTCTTATGGTACAGTACACTGAAATATCCCAGGGTTCAGTGCCCTCGCCGCCGGTGATTCACACGTCCAGATTTGCACCGGTCGCCGTGATTCATGCTCGGCGTCGTTGGATAACGCTGCGGGAGTGCGAAATATCACCCAGTGGATGAACTCCGGCCACTGTTCACTCCGGCCGCCGTGTCCACTTAGCCCCGGTCGCTTCGGATTTACCCTCGCCGGAGTTAGACACCTCGCGGCCTTGTGCCACGTGCCTCAGGCACTTTAACCACACCGACGTGACTCATGTTAGCCTATCCAGTGATCGCCGGTGAGGTTGCCACGGTAATGGCCACCAATCGCGTGCTCCAGTGCACCTCCTCCTCTCCGACCGCCACCGCGCGAGTTCAAATTCACCGACCACTGCTCAAGAGCCCTATAAATTGAGCACACTCTCGGCTCCGTTAGGTATTCCAGCATCCAATCCACCCGCTCGTGCCTCCAATTACTCTCCAGAATCCACGAATTGCTCATTTCCCCCAAATCGGGTTTCCGTCATCGTGAAAGAGTCTTCGCAGTGACTAGCTCGTTTCAGGTTCGATCATACCCTCTGCTCTCTTTTTCGGCACTCTTACCTGCCATTGAGGCTCCTTGACCCATTCAATTAAACTAGATTGCCCTAGATCGCTGGGGACACGTTTATTCATCCATAGTTCGCACGGTCTTCGTGGGCAGGATGATTTAGAGCTCGAATTGTGTAATTGATTGAGGGGAAACGCTCGTTAGGTATTGAATTAGGTCTTAGCCAAGTTAGGGCATCGGCCATTGCTTATCTTAGCCGGTATGAGTTCGCTGGAGCTCGGTTCTCCGCCGTGCGACGTCGTGGACCTCGGGTCGTGAAGAATTAGAACTTGGAGGGCTTCGGTGTAAATGTCAGTGACTGAAGCAATAGTGTCATAGGCTCTTTCGGGTTGTTTAAAAAGCCAGGGTCTTCGGTGCAAAACCAGTGCGCGGGCGCGGGAGGGTTCTCCCCTTCTGTAGGTCGGTTGGGCTGAATTCAGCCCAACACTATTCATTGTTTTTCATTTTCTTTTTCTGCCAAGATTAGAGAATTTCTAGAAAATTGTAGAAAAAGATAAAAATGCAAGACCAATTTTGCTAGATTCTTAATTTTCTATAGTATTTAATAAAAATAGTAGTATGATTTTTAGTCCTAATAGGGAATTATGGAGTATTTAAAATAGCAAAGTCTGAATTCCTGGAATTTTAGAAATTGTTTAATATCTCCAAAAATCACTAAACTTTTTAGATAAGCTTTAAATATCATCTAGAAGCCTTGGGTAAAGTTTGACATGATTTAGACACTGTTTGATGCCTAAGCCCCAAAACCCTAAGTCTCCTAGTGGTGCCTGCTCTATGAACTACTGTTCTGACTTCAAAAACCCTAGTTCCCTAGAGTACCGTGAAGGAAAGTTGTACTCAAGATACAACTTGATAAACCATTTCTATTACTATGTTTTCATAAGCATTACATGAGCATTCATGATTATATGATTCTATATAGAAAACGAGGAAGAAATAGAAGTTGAAGAAGCAAGAGCTACACCACCACCACCACCTGAAGAACCTCAGGCCGAGAACTGCTTTTATTTTGATATCTGTGGAGCAGAGCCTGACTCACCTATAGCACAAGGCAAGCCCCGACGCATTTGCCACCTCCTTGCTATTTTAAAATCTTTCTCACTTGCCTGATGCATTAGGTGATAGGAGTTGTGTGCTAAACAATTTGATGCATTTCCTTCCTTGAGAATTTGAATACCTGTCCTTGATCCCCTGTTTTATAAAAAGGTTTTTCTTATGCTTAGTCTTGCTCTAGAAAGACAAAATGTTTTGTTTTCAACAAGAGATGATGCTTCAAGTGGGATGGGATGTTTTCAAAATAAAACTTGATGGTGGATCCATCATGGCCGTGATGGGTTCAACATCGGAAAAGATGTACCTCTGCCAGGTACCAAACTTTGGGTTTGAAATGATAAAGCTGAGACCGAGCGGGTGACTTGCACGAGAAGAGAGTCTAGGTGTAGTGTCTCCGTCTGAGTCGTTTAAGGACCTTGTCGATGTAGGCTTGCTGATCGAGGACCCTTTTAACTGGTCACATGCCTCATCATGGGTAAGCTTTGCCTCGGGCAGACTAATACCAGAATAAGATAACACGCAATGGGAGTGGAGAGATGGCGAGAGTAGCATGTACCCTCCATGGCAAGAGGCTGGACGGTGGTGTATCTGTACTCTCGGTTGGCGTGAACCTGATCTGGTCTTAAGAACCCCGGTGGCGAGTTGACATATGCAAGGTTAAGTGCTACATATGTCGTGTGATTGGAGATCCTCAGTTGAGTATTAATCAATTCGGATCACCGTTACTTCTCGGACATGAAGACTTGGTCACTGCCCTACACGTAGCATTCTAGTGAATAAGAAGGATTGATAAGAAATTGGCTAGTATAGGCCAAGTGCTTGAACTAGGGTAGAAAGAACTCTAGAGTTCAGGTAATGACTTAACTTGCTAATAAAACTGGATTTTTAAGGATCCACTCTTAGTAAGCGTTTTTGCAAACAGAGTCTTGATTCTTGATTAAACCTTACCTTGCCTCCCTGAAGCCAGCATATCCTTGAGAGTCTTTTATTTTGATGGGTAAGACTTGCGAAAGTACACTTCGTACTTAGGGTTTTCGAAGCCATGTTGTTGTAGGTGAGGAAGCAACAAATTTTTGTTGCTTTTGTTCGAAGGTGGTGCCAAAGGAAGAAAATCAGGACTGAAGCCTCGGGAGGAAGTGTCCTCCTTTAAAAACTTTTTACTGTTAATCGGGAGGGGTTTTTGCCTCCCAGGGTTGTAATAATATCACTCCAGCACTCTTATATTTTACTGGTCTGTAATAATACTACTCTTTCTATACTTTAATATTGAATAAGTTGTTGTAACTGCTTCTGCATACTCATACCTTCGATGTGTTGTAATATCTGTGTGACAGGTAAAACGCTCTTGGGCAAAGAAAGGATTCAGATACCGAACTTGTCAAGTGGTTATAAGCATCTACAGGGTTGTCCGAGGTTCGTTGGACAAGGACAACTGTAGGTGGACCTAATGACTTGGGAGGTTCCATCACACTAAGGGATGGTCGGACACCATCATACAGAGACGATCCCACAAGGACGAACAGGAGGAGGAGCGCCGACGAGGACCAGGAGGTCGGAGCCCTGCCAAGCCAAGACTTAGCTAGGACTCCACATCTCAGCTTCTAAGCTCCACTTCTGCCCCGATAAGAGATTTGGGAGTCTCTCCTCCCTCTCTCGACTGCTTGTAATCCTTATTACGAGTTTGATCATCAATGTTGCTCGTAACGCAAGCCACCGGTAACTGGATGTAGGGACATTCTACCCGAACTAGTATAAATCTTGCGCCCTCCGTGCACGCCCTCCGTGCACGCCCTCCGGAGCCCAGAACACACACAATAAATTTACTTATCGGAGCGAGGTATGAAACACCGACACTCCTCCTCAATTGTTCACTTATTCATACCCTCCTCCATACTCTGTATGGGTGTCCATAAGGCGCTCCTTCATATGGATCGTATGGTGTTCCATATGGCGCTCCTTCATCTAGTGCTCCTCTCCCATGTGGTGCTCGTCTTCTATTTTATTTTTCGGTAGGTATGATAGTACCCTCAAGTAGCCACACCATTAAACCTTCAAACAACCTCGGTAACTTTGGTGCTCCACAATTCCAACGATGAAGGTATTGGACAAAGATAGGGACAAAAGGCTGATAAGTATACACATATTTTTATGAATCCGATACATTTTTTAGGTCATCGATATTTTTAGATCATAATGTTATAAGTCCATGCATGGTTGCTACACTTTTAGATCATAATGTTATAAGTCCATGCATGGTTGCTACACTATGCGGTCCTCGTTGATGGCAATGGCAAAAAGGCATTGACCTTACACGGCCAAATATACTGTACCTATAACTCCATCACGGAAGTTCCCCCTCAACACCATACTCTCAAGCAGTTGAAGGATCAGTGGTTGACAGGTAACTGAAAGATCACACTCTTTAATAGCATCTAAAATCATTTGTGGATTTAGATCATCGCACTCCATAAACTTGTACATCTGGATTTAGATCTTGTGGTTTTGATGAAACGAATCTACAGCTAGAGCTAGAGATATTTGATTACAAATGAATTTAAACATGTCTTTTATTTAAGTTTAGAGAATAAGGGATGTTTCTAAAATATTTGGAGTATATGACAAATCTAATATTTTAACATAGATATTTATATAATTTGGTGCTAATTTTTAGTCTTGTTATTAAGAATATTAACACAAGAATTAAATTTTGTATCATTTTTTGTGTGCATTATTTTCTCTCTACAACAAAAAAGAGGTAAAAAACATCTGGATTCGTATCCATATCCGTATTCGAATTTTATATCAATTATTTAAAAAGATATATCAATTATTTAAAAAGATATAGAACAAATTTAAGATTTACTTTTTATAAATATTAATAGAATCAATATTAAAAATAAGAATATAAATTTACATAACAAATTCTATATATCTCTACTACTACTTAAGTGCCTAATGTAGGCGTGCACACTGGAATGTTCTGCCCAAACCGCGTCCCTCCCGCACGCCTCGCTTTCTGCCTTTCTCCACGCCCTGCTTCACCACCACGCCGCCATCCTCGCCCCGCTCCCCGCGGTCCCCTTCCATCGGAGACACCATCCTCGCCCCCACCACGTTCTCTCTAGATGGAAGGCACCATTCATGGATCTGCGTGGCCACCCCCGCCATCCTCGCATGCAGCCGGGGTTATATAGCAACACCCACAGAGCATGAGCACACGTCCCCACCGCCCGCTTCCCTCCCTCCCCGCCGTCCGCTTGCCTCCCTCCCCGCCCGCGTTGTGTTGCGCCTCACCTCTCCTCCTCGTCCTGTCGCTGCAGACCTGCACTGCTCCGGTGCGTGTCCACGGGGGTGTGTAGGGTGGCAGTCGGGCGCCGTGGTGAAGCCGGTGCCGGCGTTGCCGAGGGCCACCTGCGGGAAGGTGCCGGCGGGGCACGTGCCTGTGGTGGTCGGCGCGGAGGGGAGGATACGCAGTGATTCGTCATCCCTGCCGAGCTGCTGGGCCGCCCGCCCATCGTCGAGCTGCTCCGCCGTGCCACGCAGGAGTACAGGTACGCGTGTCGGGGCCCGCTCTGCATCCCCTTCCCGTGGTCGCGTTCCACCGCCTCCTCGGGACACTCGTTGGGACCACCGCCGCCGCCAGGCCCTACGGTGGGCTCACGCTCGCTTGCTTCGCCATGGTCGTCTGAGATGAGATCCCTAGCGTAGCGGGTTCCTTCTTCTGCTGCTTCTCCTAGGCATGTGTTGTGCTGTCAGTGTTCTTGCTTCTCTAGATTCCATTTGTTTCTTCTTCCTTTTCTCGTTTGGGCTCCGGCAGCTGCTCCACCTCTACAAGGCTACAAGCTCTGCAACAAGAGCGACCGCGTATGGGTCACTACAGGTGTGCCTCACCTTCTCCTTCCGCCAAAAGCAGTACGGGTCACTACAGGCGTACGGGTCACTACAAGCTCTGCAACAAAAGCAGTACAAAGAGTTACTCGAAGAGTTTGCAGAAAGCCAATAATCATTAAACACGTACCTGTTCAGCAAGAGCAAGGTTTGCCTCAAAGAAGGACTTAATAGTTGCAATATCTGCCCAGTAATCATTGAAAAGATAAGCCTGAAATGTCCATCATAATATCAAGTCAAGATTTTGGGACAAGATTATGAGGCAGGATTAATACATAACTAAGATGGTGATATGCCTGTCTTCAAATTGTGCAAGATTTGCAGCACAACTGTAACTTAACAAGTGAAGGTGTTGCTGAAAAAGATCTTACATACTAGCATGCATGCCATTTTTTTGTTGAATGTTCTGCATGGGGCATGGCATATTAAATTTCCGACTGTTTGTTAGCAGGAATGCAAATAGCAAAGTGATGCGATCCTGTTTTCTTGAACTATATAACCATGCTTAAACAGTGTAATTACTACTTGGAATCCAATATGTTAAATTCATAGGTACAAGTATGGACGTACCTTTACATAGATTTCTTTTGCTGAAGCAGGAATTATTTCAGAACCAAAATCATTTGCAGTGGGAAAACGCCATCTGACCTAACGATGATATAGTCCGGCTTAAGGTAAACGAGTAATTGTGCAGTTAACTGAATAGAATATTTCAACATAAAATGGAGGATCCTAATTCCCTTTTGCTTGGATAATCACATAGATAGTTTAATGAAACTTTGTGAGCTCCAGTAAGTTGAATTGACATACCTTAGAAGGTTTCGGGGTATGTCTTTCTTAAAAATATAGATCCCCATTGAAGCTATATAAGGTTTGTTTTCTGCTTCCTCCTTTGATAAGCCAAGCACTGTGGTGTCACCTCTGTTCCTTAGAGTTTTGTTTCCTATGTAGCGTGCCATATTAGCAATTTTGTCGTTGCGCTCTTGTTTATTCGGATCTCGTAGTTCGAGAGATGAACGATGCAATTTATGTGTCCTCAAAAACATGTTCCGGTTCCCCCAATATGCAAGTAATATGTACGTCAGGTGTGTTCAGATTCTCTATGCAACTAACCCATCGACCGAGCTCTTTTTTCTACTTATGTTGTTGAAGTAGTGTTTTCTTGGCAGATGTTCGCCTTTAGGACATTGCTCCGAGGTACTATGTAATGCAATGCAACTAATGTTCATATTATGTTTCATTTCTCCCCCATTAGAAACAGTAGCCTATATTTATATAATAACACCGGACATTCTCATAGGTGAATGAAGAACTAAATTTCTTGTATGTGCTGCAGCACAATTTGTGCCACAGATTCAGCTCAAAAGTCGATACGATAACAAAATTGGTGTTTTTATATGTTCTTCAACATTTCTTTTCTTTACGTTGAATTTAGATAATTGCAGTGGTTGATTCTTCCTCCTTTTTTATCTTTGTTATTTCTTGGGTCATGGTGGAGGAGGTTACAGCGGCAGCGATGGACATTTTGGCTGGTTGGATCTTATTTGTGCGCTCGTATTGTATGTTTTATGCAGAGTCGGAAGGACGTGGAGGGTCGCTCTTAGTCATCAAGAGGTTCGTCTCTTTCTGACGTGTTTGCATACAAACAGAAAATCTTATAGTTTGCCAATGTCGTTTGTTCTAGCAATTTTCTATCTACTAAATCATAAACATATTAGTTGTTTGGCATAGTAGATCAAATGCATAATCTAATTACTGGACTAGAAAAAATATGATCCGTTGTGCTTTGAATGGTTTCTCTCTGTTTCCTAGATGCAGAGCATGGCTCTTATTCTTTGCATGTTTAAATCGATTGTAGTGATTTGTTTAGTTCTGCTCTGCAACCCTTTGAGAGATACATACCTGGGTTTGTATATTTGTCCATTTCAGAGGTCAATGTATTACCTTGTCAGGCAGCTTTAAGATTTCTAAAATTGTCAAAAATGGTTGGAAGATCAAACATCGAGAATTCACTTTCTACAAGTGGAACAATTGCATATGAGGGCATTGATCTATTGACATGTGCCCATATTTCTATTTATTTGTCTTCAAGTTCTAGATATCTCTCTTATTCTGATTTCTAGATATCTCTCTAAAATTTATGGTTGTGTTAGATATCTCTCTTATTCTGATTTCTAGATATCTCTCTTATTCTGATTTCTAGATGTGCTTAGTACAGGTCAGTTTTACCTGATATTCTGTTTTTGTTCCTTGTTTGTTTGAACTGAGGTTGATTTAGGTTGTGAACTTGTGATGACAAAAATAACATCCTGCTGATAACCTCAAATGGCCTGTCTACGAGATGGAAAATGGCCTAATGATAACCTCAAAATTTTCTCCATTATGGGCAGCAACTATTGAGCAGCCAAGATATCAACAACGAAGAATAACCAATTTCGAATTCACATCAATCAACAATAGGTATGCACTACTGCTCTCAGGCCATTTCCATCATCATTTTTCTCTCATTTTTATAATGGGACAACTATGAAAACTGAAAATGTAATTTGCTGGAATATTAATTTAATGATTATTTTTCTAAACACACAATGTTTGTAGATTGTCTGTTTATATGAAGGTAGCAGAACTCTGCTGAAATCCTGCTGCCAGTTTTACAAATATATTCAGTTTAGTTTGTTTGCTGAAACACACCAATCTAATCCTGCTATCCAGTTTTGCTGAAATAATGTGAGCCAGTTTTGCTAGAATCCTGCTGTCCAGTTTTGCCATGTCCTTACAATTACACCATAAAGTGGAAAATCAGCAACCAGATCAAGAGTATAGATTTTTGTGTACCTGGATGAGACCCTTCACTCGCCAAACGTTATGTTTGAGAACCACAATACGTGGATCATCAGGATGTGATGACTGCAGCTCTTGTCTAACTTCTTCATAGCATGCATTGTGCTCCGCTGACAACTGCGTGGCCAGAACCTCTCCAGTTGCCTTAACAAGCCTTCCAAGAACTGCACGCGAGTCGCCCAGGTTTGCAACATAGAGAGGCCCAGCACAGATTACACCGACAAGGCAACAGGAGCCAACTGATGCAATTTGAGGCTTGAAAGACCATTCCTTGATGACTAGAGAAAGAAAGCCCTCAGTTTCTTGGAAAGTTTTTCGGATCACGTCTGCTAACATGTACTTGTGCTCAGTTGCAAACCCTGGAAAAGAAAGATAGTTTTAATACACTGACAGATTAAGAACACTAAGAATAAGTAATGTAAAAAAACAAAGAGCAAATATGACTTGAGTTCATTCCCATGGAAGGCAATGCATCGGATATTGGAGAAATTTGACGATGAGGGATGTAATAGGATAGCTATCTTTTGTTGGCTACCCCAGCTTTGGTTCTGTAAAACCTTTAATTGCTTTCGATAAAAGCATAGATCTTTAAAAAAAAATAAGTAATGTAACACACAAGACAGAATCAGAACCAAGCTACATAATTAAATAAAATTGTCTCTTTTTTCTGGGATAACCTTAATACAATTTCAACTGCCATCCAATATCCGATCATCAGATCTGCCAAACCAACTATCATTTCTATTCTGAAGGCAATAAGTACAAATGCACTTTTTGAGATAGGGTCAGCATCATCATCATGCTAACAGTTATAGAAATGTGACCCATAAATCAAAGCAGCACAAAAAAAAGAAGTTGGGACTTGTTCATCATTGCTAACTGGATACTTAGTTTCTATCTATATAAAATAGTTGAATCATCATAACCAACTCATTGTGCCAGCGTTAGTTCAGTTAGTGGCTATTTTTTTTTTGGGTAGAGTATCAGGCATCCACACAAATGCATCTATTTGTAATAGAGATGAAGCACACACTTCTAAACAGATGGTTCTCCAGGTATAATTCAAAGAAAAATAGCCACTAACTGGATCTTTGTATGAGAGGTGCTTTACATATTTAATGTGTGAATTTCATGTCTATGCAGGACCTGCCCCTGATCAACTTCAAAAAGGTTTCTTTTTCTTCCCTTAATTAAGAGGAACGGTCAAATAATTTTTTTTATTGAATATTCTGATGTTAAACTTTTTGACTGTTCATATTCCAGCGCTTAGGAGGACGTTTTCAGCTGAAAAGAAGAAAAGTAAAATCCGGAAGGCATGGGATGGAACTAAAGTCATTTATAATGTTGCTTCATGGGGCGCCACTGCTGTTGGGTAAGTTTTATAATCGCACTAACCTTTGACAGTAATATTTTTCTGAAAGAATTATCTTCCCACAAAATAATCACCAAGTTGAATAGGGTCTGCTAGCTTGGCCCCCTAATCTCTATATAGCGCTACGCTAACTATTTGAGTAATTCGTCGTGCAGGGTCTACAATAATCGAGCATTACTTACGGTCGCAACTACAACGTTTCAGACTTCCTGCCGTGTGATATCCAAGTTCCTTTGAATATTGTGTCAACTACTAGGGCATGTTAGAATTGCTTGCGTGTGTGCTTTTCCATTGTTCAGGTAGCATAAAGTTTGAGACCATTTGTTTATTCTATGCTGATGAGTTCGACTGCTAATTAGCAGGACCTTCCAGTCAAAAGCAGCATGTGTATTGTATAACTGTAAATATTGCCTTGATTTGAACAAATTTGTTTTTTGTGCTAGAACTTTATTTCACGAACTTCCTATGATAGACCCTACTTTAGAGTATTTCTTTCTCTTCTCATTTCACATTATTGTTATCACTTCTCTTTCAACGAGAATTTTCTTTCTTATTTTATTTTATTTTATTTTATTTTATTTTATGTAGAAGTGTAGAACCATATAGTCTCTTTGGCTAATTTAATGTGGTTTTTTTATCTGGAAATCTTGACTAATATATTTATCACATCTTTAAAAGTGGTATTTTGAATTATTAGATCGACATGTTAACAACTGGGTGGGGGTATTTTATCTACTATCTTTACTACTATAACACACTACTTTTAATAGTTCCAGTCGTGGTTTTTGTGCGTCGCGCCCCCACCCGCTCGCTCGTTTTCCACGCTGTGCTATCCAGGAGCGTCCGTTCGCTCTCTAACATCCACAAACACTATCCTTTGAGCATTATATATCTTTTTGAACTGATTTAGTTGTGCATTACCATTTTATTCAAAATTTTGTATGTCGTCGCAACGCACGGACACTTACCTAGTTATTTGTTAACAATCAAAAGAAAAAACTCTAAAATTTAACGTCTGAATACGTGTTCGGATATTCGGATATATCCGCCGGTCCTCAGAGAGAGGCGTCACCATGACAATCTGGCGAGATGGTGAGAGGGTGTTCCGTCCCTAGCCGACGGAAGCGGGACAGCAGCAGGAGCTGCATCAATGGATTCTCATAGAACAACGCCATACACGCAGGCTACTGCCACGAAAACGAAACCCTCGCATGGACGATGCTGACTCGCGTCACTGTGTCACTACACATCATCATAGCACATGATACCCATGTTAACGTGAACGGAATCCACCCAACAAGCAAACACACGATCAGCCCAAACGAAACACGACAACCCATGGTTTAGGCGTGCGCGGGACGTGACGGCGAGGCGGCGACTAGTATTAACCTACCACAACACCAAGTCCCCCCCACCTCCGCATTTTCTCCGCCGCGATTTGTCAACGTGACGTCACGCCGCGCCTCCGAGAGGGAGCCAGTGTGGAGGACACGAGGCTGCCGGAGCCGCAGGTGTTGCTCCGGTCAGCATCGGCATGGCGGGGCGGATGGTGCGGAGCTGCGTGCAGACGGCGCTCAAGGCGGCCAACTCCGTCGTGGGGCTCGCCGGCATGGCCGTCATCCTCTACGCGCTCTGGATGCTCCGCGCGTGGTACAGGGAGGTCGCCGACCTCCAACAACACCTCCCGGTCCCCTGGTCAGCAACCGCTTCTTCCCTCCCCCTCCTCCTCCTCATCCTCTCCTTCCTGCTTACTAGCAGATCTCGGCCTACGAGTCAAGCAAGCTCCTAGATTTGCAGGTTCTCTTGCCCCATCCCTTCGCTGTTATTGGTTTCTTCTCGCAACCCGTCCTTCGCTTCGCTTCGCTTCGCTTCGAGAAACGCGTCTGCTTTCAGGGCCAAATTCGCAGCGAACTGTATTCACTGTACTGTTTCACCGAACCCTTTCCACCCGTTAAGATTAGAATTTAGTCCCGCGACGACCAACCGACGATGATGCCGTGCAGAAACGAGAGATGAGAAGCGGTGGCGTACAACACGGAACTACCCAGCCACCACCAGGCACCAGCCGTCACTCCTTTCAGGATGGGTGCACGGCCTCGTCTCATCATGCCACTATCGCCGCAGATTTGGCTACAGTTAGTGACGCGTGACAAGGAAGAAGCACTATCCTATCCTTCTAGTCGACGCTAGTGCTATTCTGTGGGCACGGCGATCGGCTTCCGTGTTGTGCTTTAGAGGAGATTTTGGTGGCGTCAGATCGGGACGCATGATGTGATGCAATGGACGGCCTAACTCTAAAGTAGATCCGGCGTTAGTTGATTGGTGGGGACAAGGGCGCCGATGAAGAATATACAAAAGAATGACGATGCTGATGTGAAACAACCAAATAGTGAGCATGTTCAACCATCGCTTTCCTCATCCTAACAACTGCAGCAGTAGCAGTAGTATTAGTTAAATGGCTCCCCTCATCCTAACAACTGTAGTAGTAGTATTAATCAAATGGACCAAGCGTCCATGCTTTTGCTGCGGTCGTTACGAATCTAATTGTTAATGCAGCATAGAACTGATACCTTCAAGTGATTAAATCTGATTTTTGAGCACCATGTCGAAAAACTATACCTTGCAGTATTTTGGAGTATATACTGTGCGACTGGTTGTTTTACTGAGAAAAAAAATACCGGTCATGCAGGTGCATCTACACATTTCTTGGCCTGGGGATCTTTCTGTGCCTACTGACTTGCTCTGGGCATATTGCTGCCGAAACTGCAAACGGTCACTGCCTCTCTTGTGTATCCTTTTAGTTGATAGATACATGGAGTTAGATGTTGCTTCATATACCAGCTTCCATTGCTTGTGTTTGCTTGCTGACTACCTATGGTTAATTGGTAAATACATGGAGCTACATATTATCTGATATACCAGCTGTCATCACTTGGGGTTTGCTTGTTGACTAACTATAATGAATCAGTGGTTAGCAGCTTCTGCTGGTTTATCCAAGGTTTTCAGTTAGGTGCAGAAACTACACTTCTTTTTTCTGGGCTATATACTTATTTATACATGAGATGCAAGAAAGAACTGAGTTGATATTGAGAGTCCTGGTCTCAAATTGCAGTTACGTTCTTTGAGTTCTGTGATCTTTAGTGCAGTGCGACCTGACGTTGATATTGCGTCTCTTTTTCCTTAACCTGACAACGTAGTACATGACCATCGTATTTGTGCTTATTATGCTGGAAGGCGCAATCACTATGGATGTATTTCTGAATAGCAACTGGGAAGAGGTAAGGAGCTCACAGCTCAGCTGTGAACTCTGATACTTATGATTTTTTTTCCTTATCTGCTACTTTATGTCATGACGGAGTATTTGGTAATTTTCGAAAACTTCAGGATTTCCCCGCTGACCCATCAGGCAAGTTTGAGGATTTCAAGCACTTCGTTAGATCAAATTTCGAGATATGTGAATGGGTAGGCCTCTCAGTGGTGGCTGCTCAGGTTAGATTCTTCTGCACCTCATCTGCAATAAAAGTCAATTGTTCATTGTTGTATGATTCTACCTTGCATATGACTAGCAAATGCTGTTAGTTCTTGTGAAATGAAATTGAAGACACAGACACCGGTATGGTGTAGCTTATGTGGTGGGGGTTTGAACATTCTGCCTTTGTGGAATGCTTACAAACAAATCGCCTCTGGCATGTTCTTTCTTAAGATTGTTTGAGAAATAACCAAACGCAACTTGTGCAAAGATCACATGTCATTTGTTTAAAATCAGTTTTCTAAATGAAGTCAGGTGCTGGTATCCTGTTTTGTCGGGAATGAAAATGCTGCTTGAGGAAAAACTGAGCTTTTGAGCACGAGTGATCCTCTGTTAACGTATTCCGTTTTTCAGGTGTTATCGATCATTCTTGGGATGGTACTCAGGACCCTTGGGCCTGACCGTGAGACCGACTATGACAGTGATGATGACGTGACCGTGCCTGCAAGGCTGCCTCTTTTGATAAATCAGTCCCAGCATGGTTCATACTATGCTGAACCTAACACGTCTGGAAGGAGTGATTCATGGAAACTGCGGATTTTAGACAAGGTAAGATGTTTCCCAACAGCAACTTCTTAGATTCTAAAATGCGTTAAATATAACAGTATTAACAAAGCCCTGCAACCTTTTCATTTCAGGTCAATATGTAAGATCTTAAGGATCTCATACAACAGACCCTCCAGTAAAGACTCTCTCTCCAAGGGGTTCGGGAGAATGATAAGAGTATACCTTTTTCTTCCTCCCATGGAGAGATGATTAGCAGCAGCAGTAGAATAGTTTACACAGATTTGAATGCAATCCAACATGCACAAGTATTTGAGTAGCATGTGACTTGACCCCCCTACAAAACCCCCACAATGTAGGGGAAGGATGTTTATTGTACCAAAATGTTTCAGAAAAGAGATAAAGGGCATGAATTCGGTGGTGCCTTCACTGACCAAAGACAGAAATATTTGTTCTTCCCCCCCTTGCCCATCAGCTCAGCTGCATCATGCATGTGTTTTTGATCTGCTTGTCGGGCTGGTAGGTTTCCTATTTGCACCAACTGTCAGTGCCAAAGGGTGAAAAAAAATGAAATGAAAATGTCTTGAAATCTGACGTGGCTGTGTGAGTACATATTATTGTACTCCCTCTGTCTCAAAATATAGTTATTTCTAGTCCATTTTGTTCCTGTCCATATTTATTCAAATGATAATGAATACAGAAATAAATGAAAATTACATTCGTACGTTATTTAATGAATATGCTATTAGTCTAAAATGAATTATATTTTGGAACGGTACGGCCTTAATTATATGACGATTGATTAGTCGCCGTACTTTGTTTGGTTATGCAGGTACGGCGCGCCTAATTTATAGCCATTAGTTGCTCTCACCTGCCGCCATGCTTAGTGCATAAATACCGGGCAGCACGGTCAGAGTGTCAATAATAAGAGTTGTTCTCTAGTGTCAACGTGCCATGCACTTGTGTACCACGAATTTTACTTCATAGAGATGCTCCCGTGCCGTGCAGCAATCCTGGTCCTGGTTGGTGCAGGGCCAGTGGCGCGGTAGCAGATGACGTCTCAACCGATACCGTTGGATCCGTTCATTCATGACGTACTTTGAACGTTTGTTATTTATATAAAAAAAAATGAACAGAGGGGGCAGCAAGCACGGTAGGCATCCTGTCACTGGGGTTAACCATTCCAACCAGAAAACTTGAGCATCACAGCTTGGCAGTAAGCAAGAAAATAAAAGCAAAACAGTTGGAGACACAAATATATCCAGCTGAAAAACAACGGGGCATTTCAAGCCATAAATATGCAGAGACATTATATTTACAGGACCTGAGCAGACTGTACACCCAGTTAGATAGACTGAAAAAGGTCTGTCGTCAGAGTCCGCACCCCGGTCCAAGCGTTTAGCCACGTCCTAGCTAGGACGAGGAACACCCTCTACTCCTCTGCATGAAGAATCGATAAGCCATGCGTCATCACTCTCAGAACACAACACAGCACAGATGGTGTGCTGCTACACTACAGCTAGCTCCAGCTATTTTACATGAGAATCGTAGGCGTAGAAGATGTTGTCCGGGGCGACGAGGGGCAGCTTCTCGACGTACATGAACAGACGCCTGATGTTCTCCCTCGTCACCGTCGCCATGTCGACCACGTCCCGGCAGTCGGTGAGCATCCACAGGTCCCCGGAGTTCACTCGTTTCAGGCTGTCCCGACAGAAGGGGCAGGATTGCGATCTTGATCGCCTACGCAAAGAAAAGAAAAAAAAGCATCAGACAAGGAAACTAGTCAATAATTGGGGCTGTATTTGATCGCTGGTTCCTAAAGAGTGTACTGTTAGCGGGAATCACCATTGGCGGTAGCACTTGATGCACATGGCATGGCTGCAGCTGGGCAGCACCACCTTGCCGTTCATCTCCATGCAGATGCCGCACTCTTCCTCCCTTTCGATGTCGGCCTCCGAAACCGGCCTCTTGGCGCCCTCGTCCTCGTCCCTCCTCCGGTACCTCTCCGTGCACGCCGCCTTCTGCCTCCGGTCGTCCACGTCGCTGATCCCCTTGGGCAGTTGCATCAGGGAGGGAAAGATAACAGCTGCAACAATGCAGTGCACACATCAGTACTATCACAAGACCAAAATTGCAAACACGCGTCGTCGTTACAGAGCAGAGCACTTGCCATAAAACTCCCTGATGCTCGCTTTCCTCTCGTGCGTCGACATGGTGGTACTCCCATCTACATAAACCTGCACAACGAAGCTACTTGAGCTTGAGCATGCACAGGAGCGGAAGCACAGCCAGGGAACGGCATCGAATTCGAATCCTCACACCACATCGCAGGAGAAACCACCTTGTAGATTAGGATCCTGAGCAGCCCGAGCGCGCCGGCTAGGCTGCAGTCGGTCCACTGCACGAGGAAGAGGAAGAAGTGGGCGGCGGGGCTGTAGGACATGCGCATCTGGAGGCAGGCCCCGTCGTAGTCCCTCGAGAAATCCGCTGCACTGTCGAGTTGTTTGAGCGAGCGAGCAGTCAGCACGAGGGAAGGCACGCGTCAGGAAGGCAGGTGGTGTGCCAGCCCGATCGTCGGCGCCCACCGCTCGCTCATGCGCGCGGCGTGACACGACACGACATGACATGACATGAGAGCTCAACCGCCACTGTAGCATACCCACCCCACCCACCCACTGGAGCAACTTTATTTCGTCGCCCCGGTTTCGGTCAGGATGGAATCGGGGCGGGCGGAGCCCGCGGAGATCGATCTGCGGCAGGCGGCAGCTGCGGCGAGCGTGAAATCGGGGCGGCCGGGATGGAAACGGGGCCGGGGGCACTCACAGGGTGTTGGCGTGCTGGATGTCGGCCTCGAGCACCTTGAGCGAGTCCTTGAACGACTTGCGCGTGGAGCAGACGACCATCTCCTCCTCTTCCTCCTTCTCCTCGCCGTGGCGGCCTGCTCCGTGTGGCTCCTCGCGCCCACCACACACCACCCGCTGCTTCAGGCTCCGGCTATCGCCACAGCCGCCCACACCTGCACCATGGAACACTGGAAGTAGCGAGCCGCCGCGCGCGGAACCCAGCCGAAGCCCCGCTCCGCTCCACTTGGCCTCGCTTCCCTGCTTTCCCCACCTTTGCTTCCCGCTCGCTCCCTTCCCTCTGTTTGTATTGTATTCGTTGCGTGGGTAGAGGGAGACCGGCTGTGGGAGTGGGAGTGGGAGTGGGAGAGGAGGAGGCCCGAGGGCCGAGGCCGGGCGGGCGGAGGACTGGAGGAGCACGGGCACGCGTCCCTCCCACCCCCGGGTCCGGGGGCGACGCGAGAAAGCCGCGACTGACGCGCGGGGCCAGCGCAGCCACGGCCTCTGTCCGCCTACCCTTCAGTAACTGACAGGAGGGACACTCTCAGCGCGGGGCGGCTTGTCAGCGAGGGTGGTGAGAGGGTTGGAGTAACCTGCGGTGCGGGCCCCGCGGCTGGAGGTGGAGTCGGACGGCCGGCGCGTACTCGCGTCCCATCTCTATTATCTCTACTTCTCTATCTCTACTAACTATTAAGAGTCTAATGTAGACCAAAGCCATGCCCCCGCTCCCTCCTATACGCGCATGCAATTCTTGTCCGCGCGTGGCCACGCATGCAGCACATGCAATCCTCGTCGTCACGTGGCCACCCATGCAACCGCCCAGTCTGCATGCAATCCTTTGCTGACGTCTGCATTGCGTCCCAGTGCGTGGTCACGCGTGCAGCCAGTCACAGTCTGCATGCAACCTCTAAACCCACACACGCACGCATGCAATTATGCAACTAAATTGGTGCATGCAACCGTGCATGCAAACGCTTTCGCTTCATACAAAGCTTGTATGTGTGCATCCGTGCAAATATGTAAATGTGAATGTCATTTGAACCATGGTTGTTTGCTTTAAACTCACATCTATCTAGCCAACATGACACACATATTTTTCGTTTTATATTTTATACTCAAGTATAATATAAACTTTTATTAAAAAAATTAGGGGAAAAATTAAAACTGGGTCGTGTTCCGGCCAACCATGATACTTTTTACGTGAGTTTGCTACCTCGATGCTCTATATGATTTTCTTTGCGTTTAATATCAATTATAACTATGATAACTAATTTTTAGTCATTTTGTACCGAAAATATAGATTGGTCAAGTCGTTTAGTAAAACAACATATCACACATACTTGCAAATTGTTTTCACATCATAATGAAATATATATCTATGTGCAAATTAGCAAGTCAATTTTTAGAATAGTTCGGTTTAGAACTTTATGCGAAAGAATGTTGGCTCTATGTCTGCTTATACGAAAGAATGTTGTCTCTTCCCTTTTCCTATAGGAGGGTGAAATAAGTTTTACTAGCAGCGTCGTACCGGAGGTGCCAGTAGCCTCAGTTTGCCAGTCACTTCTCAAGATGGCCTCACTGGCAGCAAAATGTTCTCCGATGAGTTGACTCGCGTGCTTGACTGGGATTGTACTTTATCTCTTCTGTCAGCTAAGCTCTGGTGAATTCCTCCGGCATCAACGTTAGCACGATGGTTCGTCCAACCGAGCATGTCTCTGATTCACAAAACTATATAGTTGGGAACCTCATAGGTAGATTTATAGTAGTTAACAGTTTGCTTAAACAAATTGACGTGGTTGTTTGATCTACGCAAAAGATGGCACTGGTTGTTGGTTTTAATAGTGAAATGTCATCCCAACCATTTAACTAGCTATATCCAACATATTATGTATTTATTTCTCTAAATATTGCCAGTTGCTCTCCAATACAAATTACATGGTTGCCTCACTATCTGTTTTTAAAACCTTTTTGGGGGTAAAATCAAACTGAAATTCGGCGATGGCTCGTCCCCTTGCAATCGGTCTCCTACCTTTCAGTTTCTCCTCCTTAGCGTGGCTTTGCATCAATCTATGCAGAGAATTAAAGCAGATGATGTCTCCTCCGATCTTGAGAATTTTTTTGAATGACCTAATATGTTATGAGCTAAACTTTGCCAGCATTTTATCCTTTCCTCAGTTCCTCTATATGTAATTTCAGCTCGTCGCGAAATGAAGGAGGCGAGGCACCACTACCACATGCGGGGCTCCTCGCGCGGCGGCGGCGGCACCGCTGCCAAGCGTGACCTGATGTTACGGTGGGGCAACCGGAAGCGCCTGTGCTGTGTCAAGGTGCAGCGCCGCGACGAGGCCGCCGAGAAGGCCGCCATCAGCCAGCGCCGCGACGAGGCCGCAACTGCCCATCACCACCCAACCGGCCACACCCACCAGCACCACCGTGTTTTCAGGTCTGTGCCTTTCTCTAATTTGTTTCTTTTTTATCGTTTGTGCCTTTGTGGTGTCGATATGCCCATTGCGTGTGCCGGCTCCCAGCATGATTGCTTTGTTTTGATGGCTACCTGTCTTTATGTAACTAATGTAGAAATCATGTCAAAACACATTTCCCAACAACATAAAAGATAAGAGGACCATATTTGTGAGCTAAAATAATTTTGATAGTCACAACTCACCATCTCCTTTCATAAAAGATAAGAGGACCATATTTGTGAGCTAAAATAATTTTAATAGTCACAACTCACCATCTCCTTTCGATAGCCTTAGGATGCCCTTTTTATAATTTTGACCTTACAATACAAAATTGTTCTACGGAGGTCATGGTATATCATCATATTATATATTCAACTTAGGGTTTACCTATTTCGATTAATAGTTACATTGAACCAAATTTTGGTCGTTCAAAATGGCAGATTTCGACATTTGTTATGACTGTTGAGTTGATTCTTGATAGCATCACTAAACAATGACCTATGTGTATACAAGTGTGCCCCGTTGCAACGCACGGGTATATAGCTAGTATATAAATAAATCTTTACTTATAAAACACCAATTTTCAGTCCTCGTGTATCACCCTTCCTACATAGGTGAGGGTTTAAACCTTGATTAATGACTCTACATTTACACTCAGCTACTAATAAAACACATAATTTTCTATTGTATTACAACAAAGATGTTATGATATAGTTTGAAGAGAGAAAGCGTTGCCGACCAACGACAGATAATCCATCAAGTGCCCACGATCCACCTATCTATCATTCTATCTATATGTTGAGTGATCTAAACATCTCTCGGCTTTTTTATGAGCCAACTTTTTAGTAGTCCTAAACAGACTCTGACCTTATTTATTTTCCTTCTAAATTATATAGGTTTGATTATGATGGAAGAATAGGAGGATAAAATATCATTTTGGGATCATAAATAAGCTGAAATAAGCTACATAATGCTAGCTTTTTTGTGTTCTCAAAGTGATATTTTACTCTTCTACCATTTAACCATAATCCAATTTATATAATCTAGAAGTGAAACAACCAAACCCTCAAATAGTTCGGACCCTCTAAGTTTAGCTACCTTTTATTTACAACGTGTTCAAGAACTTTATCCTCTTTTATATGCATACACCTAGTGCAAATTATTGGAGGGAAAACCCTAACCCTAGGATAGGGTGTGGCTGTATATTAATAGCCATGAGTTGGGCCTGACCCATTACAGAGGGGCAAGAGAGTAAATGTACCCAAACCCTAATACGGTTCCAACATTATTGGAGGGAAAACCCTAACCCTAGGATAGGGTGGGGCTGTATATTAATAGTCATGAGTTGGGCTTGGCCCATTACAGAGGGGCAAGAGAGTAAATGTACCGAAACCCTAATACAGTGGGAGGTGAGGTCCAGACACCGATACCCCTTATGGTCAGATGAATAGCCAAGGAAGAGGCAGCGGGTGGAGCGAGGAGAAAGCTTATAAGGGGCAGTAGCAGAAGTGTTAGGGTAACAGGCACAACCGAACACGCAAAGGTAGTCGTAGGTGAGAGTTGTGTCGTACAGGGCGAAGTAGGGAGTAGGGTGGCTCACCGCCTTGGAGGGAAGACGGTTGAGGAGGTGGGTGGCGGTGTGCAGGGCCTGTGGGGGACATATATCCCCCGGGTCCACCAGAAGGATAAAGGACCTCACGAAAGGCCCAATGGCCCCATAATTCATAAGGTCATCCCCCTCGTGGGCCTGGGAAGGAACGACCAATGAAGCGAATCGACACAAGGCTGTAACGGCACAAGCCCAAGACGGCCCAACGAATTCGCGTAGTAATCACAACAGAGCCCCGACCTTCCTGTGCAGGAGCCCCATACAACGGAACCAAGCGAGAATGGGTCGGCAGGATTATAGGAGGATAGACTCAGTTGGTTCACTATTTCTTAGGTACGCATCGCTGTAATATCCACATGTACCGCCCCACGGTCGAATATATAAGGCATAGGGAGCACCCCTTCAGATCAGAGACTCGCTACTTAGCCTCCCACCCAACTCTCTACGTTCTCAGCGCTAGAGAATCCTCTTGTAACTTGCCACATAAAACACTCTCGACAGGACGTAGGGTGTTACGTATCTCAAAGTGGCCCGAACCTGTAAACCATTGTCCACTGTTTCTCGTGCATCCAGCACGAACCATCGAGCTACAGTCAATAACACCGTCCTACTCCTAGAAGCACCTTGAGGGGTAACCCTAGGTGCGCGGTCGGACCCAAAACACCGACAGCTGGCGCGCCAGGTAGGGGGTGTGTCATTGATCCAAGCTAGCTCAATGGCCGTCACCTTCCAGCACAAGATCATCCTCCGTCCCGGGTCCACATTTTGCTTCGGAACTATCTCATCTGTGGTAGATGAGGAGGGAACTCTGCATCGCATCGCGGATCCACCGAAGAGAAAATCTTCCTCAGAAATCCCCGGGAAAATCGGGGCAAAGCGGGAAAAGGCGTAACCTCCAGCGCCTCGGAAAAAGATCACCTTCAGTAAACTAGGAGTCCACGTCTCGTCAACCCGGAGAACGCTGTTGTCCACCTCTCCGACAGGAGAAAGGACACGGATCACGAGGAAGAAAGAAACGAATGAGATCGAAAGGTGGGCCCTTCGCGTCAGCTCCATCCCTTTTCCCCCTTTCTTCGCTCGTGGGCGCGCAACGGCCGTCGCGAGACCTCGGAGCTGGCCGGGCCGGCTCAACGACCTCCCTACCTCCTCGGACGCCCTCTACTGCGCATAAGTAGCCTCCATGGACCCTTGTCGCGAAAGCCCTAGCTTAGATTTCGCGCCGCCGCCGCTGTGTGGGTGATGAGGGAGATGCACCGTGAGCCTTCGGTGAATCTGTCCCCCTAGTCGCCGCCGACCGATATCAAGTGTGGGCGGTCACATCGGGGTGTGGCGGAAGCGTTCGCGGGGGCAGAAGGGTGGTTGGACCCGTGGCGACCGCGGGATTTCTCATCGGAGTTGCGTTCTCCATCGAGCTTGCGTCCCGCCGTGACCGCAACCACCAGAGCGAAGATCCAAGGTAAGAATTGCCCCACCCAGTTCGTATTAATCTCCTACACGCTCAGCACTAGACGGGGGTTAGGATGGGGGCAGGAATCACCGGGTTGTCACCACCGGTGAGGCGCGCGGCTATGGCAATGCTCGCCGCCGTGCCGATCTCGGCGGAGGAGCGGTGGTGTGTCTAGAGACGTGGATCGGCTCACGGACAACCCAGATTAGGTCGCGTGTACCTTTCCGCGTCTTTGACATCGGGATCGTACAATTCTAATCCAACGGTGGGAGCGCATTTCACATCCAGGCTGATCTGAGCCACAGATTAGCGATCCAATGGATCCGGTTAGGTACCGCTTCGGTTTAAGTAGCGATCTAATCCGTGCCCTCGGCTGCGAATCCAACGGCCCTGAGTGCACGGTACCCGTTCAGCCTGTAAAACTGCAAAAGAGCCCCTGAGTAAATTGGAATTCAACCCGCAGTCCTAGGTCAGGGACGCCTGTGTCTTGGGGATTCTTTCACCGAAACCCCTGCGCTTTACAGTTTTTATGCGCTCGGTCCAGTGAATTGAGTATTTAAGAAATTGATTATAAAAATTGATTTTTAACTCAAGAATAGTTCTAGAAACTTGTAAGGTGCATATAAAATTCATTTTAACTCCTTTTTTACTCATTCTAGTTCCTATAATTTTGTAATAATATTGTTTATCAACTAGTACCACTGTTTTGACATGAATATCACATTAAAATTAATATCCTAATTAATCTGTTATCCAACACTTAAAACTTAATAAATTCGTAACTTCTTCATTTTTATTCCGATTTGATTCGTTCAAGTTGCGTTAGTCTTGTACAAACGCGTAGATCATTATTATGTAGTATATTCTTATGTTTGGTGTGATGTTAATTTTATCTATATCATGTTTGTTTGTATTGCTACGACTAGCGCGAGGACACGTGTCATCTGAAAGGCAAGTTGGTACCTGGAATCTCAAGTGTTAGGCAAGTTGTGCCCTTGATTCACTTTTGTTACCCAATAATGTTCTTTATAATCATTTACCATATATAGGTTTAATTTTGATGGGACCCGATAGGTCACCCTAGATTGTTTATCTCATTACCTTGTTTACCCCTAAATCACTTGGATAGTTTGCTATTGCTTTATATGGTTTTGGGATAATCATTTATTATATCCATGTTCCAGTTATTTTGTTATCTTATTTATGTTCATGTCAAGATCATTATATTATTGTTAATTGGAACATGGAGCTTAACTTGAGAAACACGTGCCACCACAAGGGAGGAATGGGACCCCTTGGCTAACTAATTAGGAAAGCTAGTGGAAGACTACCTTACCCGAAAGGGGCAAGGGCAGTAGGGGAGTTGCATGCAAGGAGGTTCTTGGGTTGATTTTACTGCGATGGCGGTCAGACGGGGGATTCTTGCAAGTGCTCTTCCCATAAACTTGAGAGCACCTAGAGGGGGGGGGGTGAATAGGTGATCCTGTAAAAACCTCAAACTTAAGCCACAAAAACTTGTTAAGCGTTAGCACGATTAATGCCAAGTGGCTAAGGTGAAGTCTCAACAAAACACAATACCACAAGAATCAAGCACAGAGGGACACGGTGGTTTATCCCGTGGTTCGGCCAAGCCAATGCTTGCCTACTTCCACGTTGTGGCGTCCCAACGGACGAGGGTTGCAATCAACCCCTCTCAAGCGGTCCAAAGACCCACTTGAATACCACGTTGTTTTGTTGTTCCTTTCACTATCCCGTTTGCAAGGAATCTCCACAAATTGGAGTCTCTTGCCCTTACAAGTGTATGATCACAAAGAAAGCACAGAGTAAGGGAGGGAAGCAACACACACAAATCCACAACAAAAGCGCACACACACGGCCAAGACTCGAGCTCGAATGACTATCTCAGAGTTCACACTAGAACAGAGCTCGAATCACTTAGAATCACAAACGAATGCGCAAAGAACTTGTGTGGATGATCAAGAATGCTCAAGAGTTGCTTGTATTTCTCCTCCATGCGCCTAGGGGCTCCTTTTATAGCCCCAAGGCAGCTAGGAGCCGTTGAGAGCAATTCTGGAAGGCTATCCTGGCCTTCTGTCGTCGGGGGCACCGGACAGTCCGGTGCACACCGGACACTGTCCGGTGCCCGATTTGTTTCCTTTTTTAGTGCTTCCGACCGTTGGAAGACTGCCGTGGATCTGCGAGCCGTTGGCGCACCGGACAGTCCGGTGCACACCGGACAGTCCGGTGCCGTCTTCCGACCGTTGGCTCGGCCACGTGTCCCGCGCGGATTGCGCGGCCGACCGTTGGCCCTGGCCGACCGTTGGCTCACCGGACAGTCCGGTGCACACCGGACAGTCCGGTGAATTTTAGCCGTACGCCGTCGGCGAATTCCCGAGAGCGGCCAGTTCGAGCCGAGTCAGCCTGGCGCACCGGACACTGTCCGGTGCACACCGGACAGTCCGGTGCTCCAGACCGAGCTGAGCCTTGGCTGCACACAGCCAAGTCTTTCTCTCCCCTTTTCTCTTTTTCTTCTTTCTGTTTCTAACACTTAGACAAATATGTTAGTCCATAAAACCAATGTACTAAGGCTTAGAAACATACCTTTATCTCATGATTTGCACCTTGTTCATCCATGTACACAAATTCATAATTAAACACATGTGTTGGCACTCAATCACCAAAATACTTAGAAATGGCCCAAGGGCACATTTCCCTTTCAATCTCCCCCTTTTTGGTGATTTATGCCAACACAACATAAAGCCACTAGAACAAGTGCAAACTCAATTCAAATAACACTTAAATTTATTTTGAATCAATTTTGGCATATATGGATCATCCTTTGCCACCACTTGGTTTGTTTTTGCAAATCAAACTCAAATCTCTATCTCTAAGTTAAACACACATGTTTAAGCATAAAGAGAGTCATTCAAAAAGAGATTGATCAATGATTTCAAAAACTCCCCCTTTTTCCCATAATCAATACTTCTCCCCACAAGAAGCCAACTTTTGACAAGAGAGACAACTTAAGAATTTTGACAAACCAAAACTCTATTCTACTTTTTTCAAAATCTCTCAAGTGGTAGCTGATCCATTTATTGCTTTGGCCTTTATTTTCTCCCCCTTTGGCATCAAGCACCAAAACGGGATCAATTGTGGCCCTATAACCCCATTGCCTCACCAAAATCTTCAATTAAGAGCAAATGGCAATAAGAGTTCAGAGATGGACTTAGAATAAGTTACCCTCTCATCGGAGTGCAGTGGAAGTCTTGCATGATCCAAGTCCACCTTTTCCCTTTTAATTCTCCTTTGAGACTAAATCAAACAAACTCAAGCATATGGTTAGTCTCAAAGGGTCAAGTTGCAACACATCTCCCCCTAAACATGTGCATCACATTGCAACGGACTTGTGAGGTCCAGGGAGTGTTTGTACAACTTGAGCACCATAATAAGCAACAAAATGCAGAAGGGAACATGATCAAAAGCATAAATACATGTATGCTACAATTCAATCCAAGTTCCGCGAATCTAAGACATTTAGCTCACTACGCAGCCTGCAAAAGGTCTTCTCATCTAAAGGCTTGGTAAAGATATCGGCTAGCTGGTTCTCGGTGCTAACATAAAACACTTCGATATCTCCCTTTTGCTGGTGGTCTCTCAAAAAGTGATGCCGGATGTCTATGTGCTTTGTGCGGCTGTGCTCAACGGGATTTTCCGCTATTCGGATAGCACTCTCATTATCACATAGGAGTGGGACTTTGCTCAGATTGTAGCCAAAGTCCCTGAGGGTTTGCCTCATCCAAAGTAGTTGCGCACAACACTGTCCTGCGGCAACGTACTCGGCCTCAGCGGTGGATAGGGCAACGGAGGTTTGTTTCTTAGAGTTCCATGACACCAGGGACCTTCCTAAGAATTGGCACGTCCCCGATGTACTCTTCCTATCGACCTTACATCCAGCATAGTCGGAATCTGAGTACCCAATCAAGTCAAAGTTAGACCCCTTTGGATACCAGATCCCGAAGCAGGGCGTAGCGACTAAATATCTAAGAATTCGCTTCACCGCCACCAAGTGACACTCCTTAGGATCGGATTGAAATCTAGCACACATGCATACGCTAAGCATAATATCCGGTCTACTAGCACATAAATAAAGTAGAGATCCTATCATTGACCGGTATGCTTTTTGATCAACGGACTTACCTCCTTTGTTGAGGTCGGTGTGTCCGTCGGTTCCCATCGGAGTCTTTGCGGGCTTGGCGTCCTTCATCCCAAACCGCTTCAGCAGATCTTGCGTGTACTTCGTTTGGGAGATGAAGGTGCCGTCCTTGAGTTGCTTCACTTGGAACCCAAGGAAGTAGTTCAACTCGCCCATCATCGACATCTCGAATTTCTGCGTCATCACCCTGCTCGTCCTGTTTGTTGCGGAACACCCACTTGGTTCCCACAACATTTTGCTTGGGACGAGGCACCAGTGTCCAAACTTCGTTGCGCTTGAAGTTATTGAGTTCCTCCTGCATGGCCAACACCCAATCCGGATCTAGCAAGGCCTCCTCTACCCTGAAAGGCTCAATAGAGGAGACAAAAGAGTAATGCTCACAAAAATTAACTAATCGAGATCGAGTAGTTACTCCCTTGCTAATGTCACCCAAAATTTGGTCGACGGGATGATCCCTTTGAATCATCGCTCGAACTTGGGTTGGAGGTGCCGGTTGCGCTTCTTCCTCCATCACTTGATCGTCTTGTGCTCCCCCTTGATCACACGCCTCCTTTTGATGAACCTGTTCATCGTCTTGAGTTGGGGGATGCACCGTCGATGAGGAAGAAGGTTGATCACGTTCATCCTGTTCCTGTGGCCGAACGTCTCCAATCGCCATGGTTCGTATAGTGGCCGTCGGAACATCTTCTTCATCTACATCATCACAATCAACAACTTGCTCTCTTGGAGAGCCATTAGTCTCATCAAATACAACGTCGCTAGAGACTTCAACCAAACCCGATGATTTGTTGAAGACTCTATACGCCTTTGTATTTGAATCATAACCTAATAAAAACCCTTCTACAGCTTTGGGAGCAAACTTAGAATTTCTACCCTTCTTCACTAGAATGTAGCACTTGCTCCCAAATACACGAAAGTACGATACATTGGGTTTGTTACCGGTTAGTAGCTCATACGAAGTCTTCTTGAGGAGTCGATGAAGGTAGACCCTGTTGATGGCGTGGCAAGCCGTGTTCACGGCTTCCGACCAAAAGCACTCGGGGGTCTTGAACTCTCCAAGCATCGTCCTCGCCATATCGATTAGCGTCCTGTTCTTCCTCTCTACCACACCATTTTGCTGTGGTGTGTAGGGAGCGGAGAACTCGTGCTTGATCCCTTCCTCCTCAAGAAACTCCTCCACTTGAAGGTTCTTGAACTCGGACCCGTTGTCGCTCCTTATCTTCTTCACCTTGAGCTCAAACTCATTTTGAGCTCTCCTGAGGAAGCGCTTGAGGGTCCCTTGGGTTTCAGACTTATCCTGCAAAAAGAACACCCAAGTGAAGCGGGAAAAGTCATCAACAATAACTAAACCATACTTACTTCCTCCTATGCTTAGATAGGCGACGGGTCCGAAGAGGTCCATATGCAGCAGCTCCAGAGGTCTTGACGTGGTCATCACATTCTTGCTGTGATGTGCTCCTCCAACTTGTTTACCTGCCTGACAAGCTGCACAAGGTCTATCTTTTTCGAAATAAACATTGGTTAGACCTATCACGTGTTCTCCCTTTAGAAGTTTGTGGAGATTCTTCATCCCCACATGTGCTAAGCGGCGATGCCACAGCCAGCCCATGCAAGTCTTAGCCATTAAGCATGCATCTAGACCGGCCTCTTCTTTTGCAAAATCAACTAAATAAAGCTTGCCGTCTAGTACACCCTTAAAAGCTAGTGAACCATCACATCTTCTAAAGACAGACACATCTACATTTGTAAATAAACAATTATATCCCATTTGACATAATTGACTAACAGATAGCAAATTATATCCAAGACTCTCCACTAAGAATACATTTGAAATAGAATGCTCATTAGAAATTGCAATTTTACCTAACCCTTTTACCTTGCCTTGATTCCCATCACCGAATATAATTGAATCTTGGGAATCCTTATTCTTGACGTAGGAGGTGAACATCTTCTTCTCCCCCGTCATATGGTTTGTGCATCCGCTGTCGATAATCCAGCTTGAACCCCCGGATGCATAAACCTGCAAGGCAAATTTAGGCTTGGGTCTTAGGTACCCAACTCATGTTGGGTCCTGCAAGGTTAGCACAAATGTCTTTAGGGACCCAAATGCAAGATTTATCTCCCTTGCATCTAGCCCCTAATTTCCTAGCAACTACCTTCTTACCCTTTCTACAAATAGCAAAGGGAGCATTACAAGCATAATAAATGGTAGAAGGTTCATTCACTACTTTCCTAGGAGCATGAATAACATTCTTTCTAGGTACATGAGCAATATATCTCCTAGGCATATGTACAACATTTCTCCTACACATATCTCTACCATGATTATAAGAAGAACTAGAAGCAAACATTGCATGAGAATCATAAACATGTGAATCAAAATGATTATAAGCATTTCTAGCATGTCTCCTATCATAATACATAAAAGCATGGTTCTTTTTAGCACTATTAGCCATAGGGGCCTTCCCTTTCTCCTTGACGAAGACGGGAGCCTTATGGCTTGTTAAGTTCTTGGCTTCCCTCTTGAAGCCAAGCCCATCCTTAATTGAGGGGTGTCTACCAACCGTGTAGGCATCCCTTGCAAATTTTATTTTATCAACTTCATTCTTGCTAGTCTTAAGTTGGGCATTAAGACTAGCCACTTCATCATTTAATTTGGAAATTAGAACTAGGTGTTCACTACAAGCATTAACATCAAAATCCTTACACCTAGTACAAATTTCAACATGTTCAACACAAGAATTTGATTTACTAGCTACTTCTAGTTTAGCACTTAAACCAATATTAACACTTCTTAAGGTAGAAATGGTTTCATGACAGGAAGATATTTCACTAGAAAGCATTTCATTTCTTTTCACTTCTAAAGCATATGATTTTTGTGCCTCCACAAACTTATCATGTTCATCATACAATAAATCTTCTTGCTTTTCTAAAAGCCTATCCTTTTCATTCAATGCATCAATCAATTCATTGATTTTATCTATCTTAGATCTATCTAAGCCCTTGAACAAGCAAGAATAATCTATATCATCATCACTAGACTCACTATCACTAGAAGAAGCATAAGTGGAGTCTTTAGTACTTACCTTCTTCTCTCTTGCCATAAGACAAGTGAGACGCTCGTTGGGGAAGAGAGCCGATTTGTTGAAGGCAGTGGCGGCGAGTCCTTCATTGTCGGAGTCGGAGGAGGAGCAATCCGAGTCCCACTCCTTTCCTAGATGCGCCTCGCCCTTTGCCTTCTTGTATGCCTTCTTCTTCTCTCTCTTGTTCCCCTTTTCCTGGTCACTTTCATTATCGGGACAGTTAGCAATAAAATGACCAAGCTTACCGCATTTGAAGCACGAGCGCTTTCCCTTGGTCTTGGTCTTGCTTGGCTGCCCCTTGCGACCATTTAGCGTCGTCTTGAATCTTTTAATGATGAGAGCCATCTCTTCATCATTAAGGCCAGCCGCCTCAACTTGCGCCACCTTGCTAGGTAGCGACTCCTTGCTCCTCGTTGCCTTTAGAGCAATGGGTTGAGGCTCGTGGAGTGGTCCGTTCAACGCGTCGTCGACGTATCTTGCCTCCTTGATCATCATCCGCCCGCTCACGAATTTTCCAAGTACTTCCTCGGGCGTCATCATCGTGTACCTGGGATTCTCACGAATATTGTTCACGAGATGAGGATCAAGTACGGTAAAGGACCTGAGCATTAGGCGGACGACGTCGTGGTCCGTCCATCGCGTGCTCCCGTAGCTTCTTATCTTGTTGATAAGGGTCTTGAGCCGGTTGTACGTTTGCGTTGGCTCCTCGCCCCTTATCATTGCGAACCGTCCAAGCTCGCCCTCCACCAACTCCATCTTGGTGAGTAAGGTGACGTCGTTCCCCTCATGAGAAATCTTGAGGGTGTCCCAGATTTGCTTGGCGTTGTCCAAGCCGCTCACCTTATGATATTCATCCCTGCACAAGGAAGCTAGAAGAACAGTAGTAGCTTGTGCATTTTTATGAATTTGTTCATTAATGAACATGGGACTATCCGAACTATCAAAGTGCATTCCACTCTCTACAATCTCCCATATACTAGGATGGAGAGAGAATAGGTGACTACGCATTTTGTGACTCCAAAATCCGTAGTCCTCTCCATCAAAGTGTGGGGGCTTGCCAAGTGGAATGGAGAGCAAATGAGAATGTGAACTTTGCGGAATACGAGAGTAATCAAAGGAAAAGTTCGAATTAACCGGTTTTCTCCTCTCGTAGTCGTTGTTGTCCTCATCCTTTTGGGAAGAAGTAGACTCGTCGCTGTCGTAGTAGATGATCTCCTTGATGCGCCTGGTCTTCTTCTTCTTCCCTTCCTTTCGTCTTTGACCCGAGCCGGAGTCGGTAGGCTTGTCGTCCTTCGGCTCATTGACGAAGGTCTCCTTCTCTTTGTCGTTGATCACTATACCCTTCCCCTTAGGATCCATCTATTCGGGCGGTTAGTCCCTTTGTGAATAGAACGGCTCCGATACCAATTGAGAGCACCTAGAGGGGGGGGTGAATAGGTGATCCTGTAAAAACCTCAAACTTAAGCCACAAAAACTTGTTAAGCGTTAGCACGATTAATGCCAAGTGGCTAAGGTGAAGTCTCAACAAAACACAATACCACAAGAATCAAGCACAGAGGGACACGGTGGTTTATCCCGTGGTTCGGCCAAGCCAATGCTTGCCTACTTCCACGTTGTGGCGTCCCAACGGACGAGGGTTGCAATCAACCCCTCTCAAGCGGTCCAAAGACCCACTTGAATACCACGTTGTTTTGTTGTTCCTTTCACTATCCCGTTTGCAAGGAATCTCCACAAATTGGAGTCTCTTGCCCTTACAAGTGTATGATCACAAAGAAAGCACAGAGTAAGGGAGGGAAGCAACACACACAAATCCACAACAAAAGCGCACACACACGGCCAAGACTCGAGCTCGAATGACTATCTCAGAGTTCACACTAGAACAGAGCTCGAATCACTTAGAATCACAAACGAATGCGCAAAGAACTTGTGTGGATGATCAAGAATGCTCAAGAGTTGCTTGTATTTCTCCTCCATGCGCCTAGGGGCTCCTTTTATAGCCCCAAGGCAGCTAGGAGCCGTTGAGAGCAATTCTGGAAGGCTATCCTGGCCTTCTGTCGTCGGGGGCACCGGACAGTCCGGTGCACACCGGACACTGTCCGGTGCCCGATTTGTTTCCTTTTTTAGTGCTTCCGACCGTTGGAAGACTGCCGTGGATCTGCGAGCCGTTGGCGCACCGGACAGTCCGGTGCACACCGGACAGTCCGGTGCCGTCTTCCGACCGTTGGCTCGGCCACGTGTCCCGCGCAGATTGCGCGGCCGACCGTTGGCCCTGGCCGACCGTTGGCTCACCGGACAGTCCGGTGCACACCGGACAGTCCGGTGAATTTTAGCCGTACGCCGTCGGCGAATTCCCGAGAGCGGCCAGTTCGAGCCGAGTCAGCCTGGCGCACCGGACACTGTCCGGTGCACACCGGACAGTCCGGTGCTCCAGACCGAGCTGAGCCTTGGCTGCACACAGCCAAGTCTTTCTCTCCCCTTTTCTCTTTTTCTTCTTTCTGTTTCTAACACTTAGACAAATATGTTAGTCCATAAAACCAATGTACTAAGGCTTAGAAACATACCTTTATCTCATGATTTGCACCTTGTTCATCCATGTACACAAATTCATAATTAAACACATGTGTTGGCACTCAATCACCAAAATACTTAGAAATGGCCCAAGGGCACATTTCCCTTTCAAAACTGTAGCGGGTTTTCGGAAGCTAGTGGAACTTTATAAAATCCTCGTAGTGGATCCCTAGCCATTCACCTCGGTAGTGTCTAAGGGCCTAGCTAACCCTGGCGACATGGGAAACACGACTTGTGGGTAAAGGGTACAACCTCTGCAGAGTGTAAAACTGGTATACTAGCCGAGCTCACGGTCATGAGCGGCTCAGGACTCTCCGATGATTAAATTATGGAACTTAAATTCAATTTTCCATTTGCATTGCATGGGATCATTTGTTAATTTTGTTCTATTATTAATTATTATGGTTTGGTATTTACTTACACTTAGTAATTGTTAATAAAATTTTGACCAACTTATAAAAGCAATGCTCAGCTTTAACCATTCTCTTTGATAAGCCTTACACTTCATGAGCTCCCACCTTTGGTGAGTTCATGTCACATTATTCCCCACAACTTGTTGAGCAATGAACATGTGTGATCTCACCCTTGCTGTCTCACACCCCCCACAGGTCAAGAACAGGTACCACTGGATGGCGCATGGTGGATGTTGCGCTGTATTCGTGAGAGGTCTAAGTCGTCGTCTCCCAGTCGACTTTCTGGCGCCAAGGATGGATTTTAGTTCGATCCTTATACATTTATATTTTATTTTTGTAAGTCTTCTGCTATGTAATAATTACTCTGATTATTGTGATATTTATCTCTATACACTCTGTTATTATATATGTTGTCTTCTTTGGCGCATGTATGAGATGCACCTGACTTTGTCCTTTAAAGCCGGGTGTGACATAAGTGGTATCAGAGGAAATGTTGACTGTAGGACGAAATTGAAAGGGAAATGTGCCCTTGGGCCATTTCTAAGTGTTTTGGTGATTTAGTGCCCAACACAGGTGCCTAATTGTAAAATGGTGGACAAAGTACAAATCAAGGATAAAGGTATGTTTCTCAAACTTAGTACATTGTTTTATGGACTAATGTATTGTGTCTAAGTGCTGGAAACAGAAAAAATTGAGTTGGAGAAGAGATGGCTCGAGCAGCCAAAGTCTGCCCAGTCTGGGTGCACCGGACAGTGTCCGGTGCGCCAGGTTGGCTTGGGCAAAGTGGCTGCTCTCGAGACTTCGACGGCGGTGTACGGCTAAAATTCACCGGACTGTCCGGTGTGCACCGGACTGTCCGGTGGGCCGCTCACAGGCGAACTCGTCGCTCTCGGGAAACCATCAACGGCGTACGGCTAAAAATCACCGGACTGTCCGGTGAGCCAACGGTCGGCCGCGCAATCTGCGCGGGACACGTGGCCGAGCCAACGGCTAGAAGATGGCACCGGACTGTCCGGTGTGCACCGGACATGTCAAGTGCACAAACGGCTCCCAGGCTGCCAACGATCGACTGTGCTGTTTATGGAAAGAAATCGGGCACCGGACATGTCCGGTGTGCACCGGACTGTCCGGTGCGCCAGACGATAGAAGGCAAGAATTGCCTTCCCAGATTGCTCCCAACGGCTCCTAGCTGCCTTGGGGCTATAAAAGGGACCCCTAGGCGCATGGAGGAGGACACCAAGCATCTCCTAATCATTTCTAAGCACCAAGACATCGATTTCGCGCATTCGTTTCATTGTGATAGCATATAGAGCTCTAGTGGAGTTGTGAACTCATTGAGTTGTGTTGCGAGCTCTTGTTGCGACTTGTGTGCGTGTTGACGCTTTGATTCTTGTGTCTTGTGTGCGTTGCTAATCCCTCCCTTGCTCCGTGTTCTTTGTGAATTTCAAGTGTAAGGCCGAGAGGCTCCAAGTTGTGGAGATTCCTCGCAAACGGGATTGAGATAAAGCAAGCAAAACACCATGGTATTCAAGTGGGTCTTTGGACCGCTTGAGAGGGGTTGATTGCAACCCTCGTCCGTTAGGACGCCACAACGTGGAGTAGGCAAGCGTTGGTCTTGGCCGAACCACGGGATAACTACCGTGCCATCTCTGTGATTGATTTATTGAGGTTATTGTGTTTTGACTCCTCTCTAGCCACTTGGCAATTATTGTGCTAACAATTAACCAAGTTTTGTGGCTTAAGTTTTTGAAGTTTCACAGGATCACCTATTCACCCCCCCTCTAGGTGCTCTCAATTGGTATCAGAGCCGTTCTCTTCAAGAAAGGGACTAACCGCCCAAAGAGATGGATCCTAAGGGCGACGGGGTGGTGATCAACGACAAGGAGAAGGAGTCCTTCGTCAACGAGCCCAATGATGACAGGTCCACCGACTCAGGCTCGGGCCACAAAAGAAAAGACGGGAGGAAGAAGAAGACAAGGCGCATCAAGGAAATTGTCTACTACGACAGCGACGAATCTTCCTCCTCCCAAAAGGACAACGACGACTACGACAGACGAAAGACGGTTAACTCAAACTTTTCTTTCGATTATTCGCGCATTCCGCATAGCTCAAATGCTCAATTGCTCCCCATTCCACTTGGCAAGCCCCCTCACTTTGATGGAGAGGACTACGGATTTTGGAGCCACAAAATGCGTACTCACTTGTTTTCTCTCCATCCAAGCATTTGGGAGATTGTGGAAAGTGGAATGAAATTTGATAGCTCGGATAGCCCTGTGTTTATTAATGAACAGATTCATAAAAATGCACAAGCTACTACTGTGTTGCTAGCCTCTTTGTGCAGGGACGAGTATCACAAGGTGAGCGGCTTGGACAATGCCAAGCAGATCTAGGACACCCTCAAGATCTCTCATGAGGGGAACGACGTCACCTTGCTCACCAAAATGGAGTTGGTGGAGGGCGAGCTTGGAAGGTTCGCGATGATAAGGGGCGAGGAGCCAACTCAAACATACAACCGGCTCAAGACCCTTATCAACAAAATAAGGAGCTACGGAAGCACGCGATGGACGGACCACGACGTCGTCCGACTGATGCTAAGGTCCTTTACCGTTCTTGATCCTCATTTGGTGAATAATATTCGTGAGAATCCCAGGTACACCAAAATGTCGCCCGAAGAAGTCCTCGGAAAATTCGTTAGCGGGCGAATGATGATCAAGGAGGCGAGGTACATGGACGACGCCTTGAATGGTCCGATCAACGAGCCGCAACCCCTTGCTCTCAAGGCAACAAGAAGCAAGGAGGTGCTACCTAGCAAGGTGGCACAGATTGAGGCGGCCGGACTTAATGATGAAGAGATGGCCCTCATCATCAAAAGATTCAAGACGGCGCTTAAGGGTCGCAAGGGACAGCCAAGCAAGACCAAAGCCAAGGGGAAGCGCTCATGCTTCAAATGCGGTAAGCTTGGTCATTTTATTGCTAACTGTCCCGACAATGATAGTGATCAGGAACAAGGGAACAAGAGGGAGAAGAAGAAGAAGTATAAGAAGGCAAAAGGCGAGGCGCATCTAGGCAAGGAGTGGGATTCGGATTGCTCCTCTTCCGACTCTGACAACGAGGGACTCGCCGCCACCGCCTTCAACAAATCGGCCCTCTTTCCAAACGAGCGTCACACATGCCTTATGGCAAGAGAGAAGAAGGTATGTACTCAAAACTCTACTTATGCTTCTTCAAGTGAGGACGAATCTAGTGATGAGGATGAAATAGATTATTCATGTTTGTTTAAGGGCCTAGATAGAACCAAGGTAGACAAAATTAATGAATTGATTGATGCCTTGAATGATAAGAATATGCTTTTAGAAAAGCAAGAGGATTTGTTGTATGAAGAACATGATAAATTTGTAGAAGCACAAAAGACTCTTGCTCTAGAAATTAAAAGGAATGAAATGCTCTCTAGTGAATTATCTTCTTGTCATGAAACTATTTGTCGGCGTTCCGAGACCGGGGGGTCCTCGAGCCGACGAGTGAGAGTGCCGCGTGCCCCAGCCCAGATGGGTCGAGCGCGTGGAGCGAGCGCGAAGGGGGGAACAGAGAGAGAGAGAGTCGGTGGCCGGAGCCGGGTCGTGAGGGAGTCGGAGAAATTCCCGCGGCCTTCGTGTTCGTCCCGCGCCCAGGTCGGGTGCGCTTGCAGTAGGGGGTTACAAGCGTCCGCACGAGGTGAGGGGAGAGAGCGGCCCTGAGAGAGAGCGCCTGCCCCTGCCCTACGTCCTCGCGAGGCCAACCTTCTCTAAGAAGGCCCTGGCCCTTCCTTTTATAGTCGCAAGGAGAGGGTCCAGGTGTACAAGACGGGGGTGTAGCAAGGTGCTACGTGTCTAGCGAGGGAGAGCTAGCGCCCTATGTACATGCCCAGGTGGCAGCCGGAGAGATCGTGGCACCCTGTTGGTGTGGCGTCGTGGCTGTTGGAGGAGTAACGGAGCCGGACGGGGGGACAGCTGTCGAGGTGGCTGGGTCCTTGCTGACGTTCTCCTGCTTTCGTAAGGGAGCTGGGAGCCGCCGTCGTCATGATCTAGCGGGGCGCCATCATGGCCTATCTGGCATAGCTGGCCAGATGGGTCGCCGGTCTTGTTCTCTGCGACCCAAGTCGGCTCAGGGCAGGGTGATGATGACGCTTTCTGTTGACGTGGCGGTCTCGTGTCCTAGGTCGGGCGTCGTGGAGGCTCCTCCGAGGCTGAGGCCGAGTCCGTCCTGCAAGACAGAGACAGAGTCCGAGCCCGGGGTCGGGCGAGGCGGAGGTTATTCGGCAGAGGCCGAAGCGGAGTCCGAGCCCTGGGTCGGGCGAGGCGGAGGTCGCCGTCTTCCGGGGCCTTAGCCCGAGTCCGAGCCCTGGGTCGGGCGGAGCGGAGTTCGCTGTCTTCCGGGGCCTTAGCCCGAGTCCGAGCCCTGGGTCGGGCGGAGCGGAGTTCGCCGTCTTCCGAGGCCTTAGCCTGAGTCCGAGCCCTGGGTCGGGCGGAGCGGAGTTCGCCGTCTTCCGGGGCCTTAGCCCGAGTCCGAGCCCTGGGGTCGGGCGGAGCGGAGTTCGCCGTCTTCCGAGGCCTTAGCCCGAGTCCGAGCCCTGGGGTCGGGCGGAGCGGAGTTCGCCGTCTTCCGGGGCCTTAGCCCGAGTCCGAGCCCTGGGGTCGGGCGGAGTCTCCTATGGCACCACTGGCGAAGTCTGGTCGCTCGTCGGTCTTACCTTTTGCGTTAAACGCCCCGGTGACTCGGTCGGTTGGTGCGGTGATTTAGTCAGGGTTTCTCCTTATCGGAGGCGGGGCCTAGGGCGAGCCGGAGATGCGTCTGCCGTGAAAGAGGAGACCTCAGGCGAGACGGAGTCATCTTAGGGTCGGCTGCCCTCGCCCGAGGCTAGGCTCGGGCGTGGCGTGGTCAAGTCACTCGTATGGACTGATCCCTGACTTAATCAAACCCATCAGGCCTTTGCAGCTTCATGCTGATGGGGGTTACCAGCTGAGAATTAGGCGTCTTGAGGGTACCCCTAATTATGGTCCCCGACAGTAGCCCCCGAGCCTCGAAGAGAGTGTTAACACTCGCTTGGAGGCTTGCATCGCACTTTTTTGCAAGGGGACCAGCCTTTCTCGGAGGTACTTTGTTCCGGTGGGTGCGCGCGAGCGCACCCGCCGGGTGTAGCCCCCGAGGCCTCGGAGGAGTGGTTTCACTCCTTCGAGGTCTTAATGCCTTGCGTAATGCCTCGGCTGGACTAGCGGTTCCCTCATGCGAGCAGGGCGTAACCCAGGTGCACTGTCGGGGCCCAAGTTCTCGGGCTGGTATGTTGACGCTGTCAACGGTTCGGCCGGAGCCGGGTTTGCGAGAGCAGCCCCCGAGCCTTCGCACGGAGCGAGAGGACGATCAAGGACAGACTCGACTTTTTGTATACGCCCCTACGTCGCCTTTCCGCAAGGAGGAGGGGGGGAGTGCGCCATGTTACCCTCGATGGGCACCGAACATGGTGTCTCCGGTGAGCTGCAATCGGGTAATCCGAGTGGACGTCCGTGCCCCGTTCGTTGGGGGTCGGCTAGGGGCTCGGAGGCACGCCCAAAAGTACCTGCGGGTGATCTGCCGGACCCGGTCCCCTGGCGACGGGGTCCGAGGGCTCGTTGCCTCCCTCCGATGGGATTCCGTTACAGAGTCGTTCCCGCTGGTCTCGGAAATGTCCTAGGGTACCTCGGGAGCGCAGCCCGAGCCTTGGTTATGTATCGAACGTACCCCTGGTCATCCCTCGCTCGGCGTCTGAGGCGGCTGTGAACCCTTCGACAGGCCAGCCTTCGAACCCCTGATCAGTAGGGGGCACGGAGCCCGAGTAGCCTAAGGCGGTCGTGGAACCTTTCGGGGGCCGACCTTCGAACCCCTGACCAGTAGTGGGTGTCGGGCCCACGCGATCTGAGGCGGCTGTTGAACCCTTCGGGGGGCCAGCCTTCGAACCCCTGATCAGTAGGGAGGCTCGGAGCCTAGTTCCTTCACGGGGAAGGATCCCTTTGGGGTTATCCCCCTTCTCGGTCCCTGTTGCAAGAGATAGAGAAAGAAGGAAAAGGGAAATGGGTTCGAAATTGAACGTCGTGGCGTACCTTTTTCGGCGTGGTCGTTTTGGCGAAGGCGAAACGTCACCAGCCGCTCCCGCTCGTAGCGCTGTCCGTCGAGCCGCGGAGTTAATGCGCCGGGGTGAGTAGTTGGTGAGGTTGCCGTTGCGCGTGCGCGAGCCGTTCGAGGTACGGGTCACGGACGCGTCGTCTTCACGCCGTGAGAGGGGGTTCTCTTGCTGCCTCCGGATGGGACGTGAGCCTGGCCGATGGCGTGACTGCTGCCCTCGCGCGCCCGCCACCGTCATCACTGCCGGCCCATTTTTGACCGCGTTTGACCGCTGCGCCAGGCTGGCGCCGCTGGATCGCAGGCTGGGCGGCCTCGAGTCGCGGTATCGGTTCCGCAATCGAGGAGGTGCGGTGGTGGAGCGAGAGGCGCGGCGGTTCGCATGCAGCGCCCGGCGCGCCAGTTGAACGACGCGTGGGCTTGAGCCGTCGCGCTGGCCTGTCAGGAGTCGGAGAGGCGCGTCCACTTGGCGCGGTTGCATGCCGCCTGCATGGCCGCTCGCCCCTTTTGCCCGTTGGTCTGGGCAAAAGTGGAGGGTTACTTGTAACCGCTGGGCGGTTGCGTGCGTCGTGCGCGGCGGTTCGGCTTTCTCTGCTTGGAGTCGGTCTGCATGACAGGCGGGCCCCAGCCCCCGCGTCGCAGGGGAGGACTTTGGAGGCGTGTTGGAGAAAACTCCACCCGTGACGGTTGAGGGCGCAAGCAAGGGGAGTTGCCTTTAAAAGGAGGGCGACCCTCTTCGCGAGGTGACCATGTCTCCTACCTCCCTTATGCATTGTGTCTTTCCATCTTCCGAGCCCCCGGATGGGGGAAACCGCCGTCTTTTCGCTCCATCGCCGGAGGGACGCAACTCTGTGGGAGTTGGTACCTTTCAGCCATCGTTCGGCTTCAAGGATTTTTATCATGCAGCCCGGCTGCACCCCTCCACCGGCGATCGCCCAAGAGGGCGACCTCCGGCTTGATGGTGGGGGAAAGCGAGCCGGGCTGCGGTCTCTGCCCCTCCCTCGGCCTCAAGGATTTTCATCACCAGGCCAAGAGGGAGGACGAGGCGAGCCAGGGAGCTGTCTCCGTGTGGGTCGGTTGCCCTCTTCTTCCCCGTGTTCCTGGGGTGAGAATGGCATCCTCCAGCATCACGGAGACTTCCTCTAGCCATGCCGGAAGTGGGGGGTCCCGAGGCGTCGGCGGACGGAACTGGCTTCTCTACTGATGAGATTGCCAACTCCGTCAGTAGCCCTGGGTCTCCGTCTCCCGGCCTGAATGGCTGGCTCTCGTCCTCGGGGGGTGAGAGTCTTTCCGCTGCCCCACAGGCCCGCCCCTATCGAGTGGGGTTGTTCGTACCTGCGGGGGGGGGGGGGGGGGGAACCGGAGTTCCGTTTGTAATGGCACTTCGAATGCCGGGTTTTTTTGTTCATTTTCGGCTTTCGGGGCCTGAACATGTATGTAACTCCGGCACAGAGCCGTGTTTTTTCCTCATTTCTGAGCAATAAGACTTGCCTATCGATTGTCTGAATCGCTTCACCAAGTATGAGTCGCCCCGTGTCCAGGTGACGAGTGAGGTATCCGTATCCCGGAGGCGTAGGAATCCCTCGGCTCGGTCGGACCTGTTGTCCGAGGCTCCTCTAGCTTAGTTAAAGAGACCCCTCGGCCGCTCTTCGACGAGCCGAGGCCAGGGGTAGCGACATCAGCACAAGCAGAGGCGTTGTTGGCTCGGAAATGGAACCTGGTCGGGCCGGAGCCTAGCCGAGTTGTCTGTCGGCAGGATCGACGTCGGAGCTGATTAGCCGAGGCCTCGGACCGAGCTGGCGCCCTCGGAAGGTGGTCGGCCGAGGCCCCGGAGGTGGCCGGCCGAGCCGTCTGCTCGGGCTGGGTTCTCGGGGAAGTCTCTGGCAGAGAATGCTCGAGCGCGGTGACGACGTCGTCCTTCGGATCGGAGGCCCTCGGACCGTGTCGCCGCCCGAGGCTAGGTCGGGCCTTGCCGAAGGTGCTGTTGGTGCCGAGGGTGTCGTCGCCCTCTTCCATCGTCAAGATCCGTGCCTGCAGGGTCAAGTCGTCTTGTAGCGTGGGCCTTGTGTGGCCGTTGAGGCCAGAACACACACCCTTGTTGCGTTGTAAAGCTGTGTCTCTTTTCCTCTCGTTTCGAGTATCTGGACTTTTTGTCGGTAGCAGGGATGTTAGTGCGAGCAAGAGTCGCTTCTCGCGGGAGGTGATGAGTGAGGTATCCGTATCCCGGAGGCGTGGGAGTCCCTCGGCTCGGTCGGCCTCGCCGCTTACGCGTACTTTTACCCATCCATGAGGCCCTGTCACCGACTCGGTCGAGAAGGCTCGAAGAACCTGCTTCAACAGAAGAGCTTCCGTACGTAAAGACTCATTCGATCCGCGGAGTCACTTTATCCGAGCGCGAGTTACTTATCGCAGAAGGTGATGAGTGAGGTATCCGTATCCCGGAGGCGTAGGAGTCCCTCGGCTCGGTCAGCCTTGACTGCTTACGTGTACCCCGTCGTTTCCAGGACCCACTTTCCGAAGTAGTCAAAAAGCACGAAAGATGTTCTGGTGAAAGAGGTTTTTTGTTCGAGGAAAATTTTGACGCAGAGGGGGTTAACCCCCTTTTAGCCCCCGAGGGAGGGTCGGGCTTTGCCGAGGCGAGGCCGACCCTTCCTTGTTGACTAAACTTTGCGTGGGTGCGAGGTATATGAACAACTTGGAAACATCTTAAGGGTAAAAGCGACGTAGCTGTTGGATGTTCCAAGCGTTGCCGTAGACCTCGCCTTGACTGTTGGCCAGCTTGTACGTTCCGGGCTTCAGAACTTTGGCGATGATGAACGGCCCCTCCCAAGGGGGGCGTTAGCTTATGCCTCCCTCGGGCGTCTTGCCGCAGCCGAAGCACCAGATCGCCCACCTGGAGATCTCGGGGTCGGACCCCTCGGGCGTGGTAGCGTCGCAGGGACTGCTGGTACCGTGCCGAGTGTAGTAAGGCCCTGTCCCGAGCCTCAGTCCAGCTGGTCCAGCGAGTCTTCTCGGCTGGCTTGGTTGCTTTCTTCGTTGTAAGCCCTCGTCCTCGGGGAGCCGTATTCCAGGTCCGTGGGCAGGATTGCCTCGGCCCCGTAGACCAGGAAGAACGGCGTGAAACCCGTGGCTCGGCTTGGAGTCGTCCTCAGGCTCCAAACCACCGAGGGGAGTTCCCTCATCCATCGCTTGCCGAATTTGTTGAGGTCGTTGTAGATCCGAGGTTTGAGCCCTTGTAGAATCATGCCATTGGCACGTTCCACTTGCCCATTCGACATGGGGTGAGCTACGGCGGCCCAGTCCACCCGGATGTTGTGATCCTCGCAAAAATCCAAGAATTTTTTGCCGGTGAACTGGGTGCCATTGTCGGTGATGATGGAGTTCGGGACCCCGAAGCGATGGATGATGTTGGTGAAGAACGCCACCGCCTGCTCGGACCTGATGCCGTTTAGGGGTCAGACCTCGATCCACTTGGAGAATTTGTCGATGGCGACCAGCAGGTGCGTGTAGCCCCCGGGCGCCTTCTGCAGTGGGCCGACGAGGTCCAGACCCCACACAGCGAAGGGCCAAGTGACGGGTATCGTCTGCAGAGCCTGAGCGGGCAGGTGGGTCTGTTTCGCATAGAATTGGCACCCTTCGCAGGCGCGGACAATTCTAGTGGCGTCAGCTACCGCCGTTGGCCAGTAAAAGCCTTGGCGGAAAGCATTCCCAACGAGGGTTCGAGGTGCTGCATGATGACCGCAAGCCCCCGAGTGTATTTCCTACAGGAGGTCCTGACCCTCGGCGATGGAGATGCATCGCTGGAGGATGCCCGAGGGGCTGCGGTGGTAGAGCTCCTTCTCATCGCCCAGCAGGATGAACGATTTTGCTCGTCGCGCTACCCGCCGAGCCTCGGCTCGGTCGAGGGGCAGTTCTCCTCGGCGAAGATATTGCAGGTACGGGGTCTTCCAATCTTGATCTGGCACGACCCCGTTCTGCTCCTCCTCGACGTGCAGCGCTTCGCCCTCGGGCTCCGAGGGTTCCTCGGGTTGAGCCGAGGATGGCTCGGGCTGGGCCGAGGTTACCTCGGACGAGGCCGAGGGTGCCTCGGGCTCGGGCGCGTCGCCTATCTTGACGGAGGGTTGGTGCAGATCCCGGGCGAAGACGTCCGGGGGAACCGTCGTTCGCCCCGAGGCTATCTTCGCCAGCTCGTCCGCAGTCTCGTTGTAGCGCCGGGCGATGTGGTTAAGTTCGAGCCCGTAGAACTTGTCTTCCAGGCGTCGAACCTCTTCGCAGTAAGCCTCCATCTTCGGGTCGCGGCAGTGGGAGTTCTTCATGACTTGGTCGATGACGAGCTGCGAGTCGCCGCGCGCATCGAGGCGTCGGACCCCTAGCTCGATGGCGATTCGCAGTCCGTTGATCAGAGCCTCGTACTCAGCCACATTGTTGGACGCCGGGAAATGGAGGCGGAGCACATAGCGCAGGTGTTTTCCGAGGGGCGAGACGAAAAGCAGGCCCGCGCCAGCTCCCGTCTTCATCAGCGACCCGTCGAAAAACATGGTCCAGAGCTCTGGCTGGATCGGAGCCGTTGGCAACTGGGTATCGACCCATTCGGCTACGAAATCCGCCAGTACCTGGGACTTGATGGCCTTCCGAGGGGCGAACGAGATCGCCTCGCCCATGATTTCCACCGCCCACTTCGCGATCCGTCCCGAGGCTTCTCGGCACTGGATGATCTCCCCCAGGGGGAAGGATGACACCACAGTCACCGGATGGGACTCGAAGTAATGTCGCAGCTTTCGCCTCGTCAGGATCACAGCGTATAGCAGCTTCTGGACTTGTGGGTAGCGGATCTTGGTCTCGGACAGCACTTCGCTGACGAAGTAGACTGGCCTCTGAACGGGCAAAGCATGCCCCTCTTCCTGCCTTTCGACTACGATCGCGGCGCTGACCACCTGAGTGGTTGCGGCGACGTAGACCAGGAGGGTTTCTCCATCAGTTGGGGGTACCAAGATGGGCGCCTGTGTGAGGAGTGCCTTCAGGCCCCCGAGGGCTTCCTCGGCCTCGGGAGTCCAAGTGAAGCACTCGGCCTTTCTTAAGAGGCGGTACAGGGGCAGGCCTCTTTCGCCGAGGCGCGAGATGAAACGGCTCAAGGCCGCGAGGCATCCCATGACCCTCTGTACGCCTTTTAAGTCTTTGATGGGCCCCATGTTCGTGATCGCTGCGATCTTCTCCGGGTTGGCTTCGATGCCCCGCTCGGAGACGATGAACCCCAAGAGCATGCCTCGGGGCACCCCGAAGACGCACTTCTCGGGATTGAGCTTGACGCCCTTCGCCTTGAGACACCGGAATGTCAGTTCGAGGTCGGAGAGAAGGTCGGAGGCTTTCCTCATCTTGACTACGATGTCATCGACGTAGGCCTCGACCGTGCGGCCAATGTGTTCGCCGAACACATGGTTCATGCACCGCTGGTACGTTGCACCCGCGTTCCTCAAACCGAACGGCATTGTGACATAACAGTACATGCCGAAGGGCGTGATGAAAGAAGTCGCGAGCTGGTCGGACTCTTTCATCTTGATTTGATGATACCCTGAGTAAGCATCAAGGAAAGACAGGGTTTCGCACCCTGCAGTGGAGTCCACGATTTGATCGATGCGAGGTAAAGGGTAGGGGACCTTCGGACATGCTTTGTTGAGACCAGTGTAGTCTACACACATCCGCCACTTCCCCCCTTTTTTCCTCACAAGCACAGGGTTGGCAAGCCATTCGGGATGGAATACCTCTTTAATAAACCCTGCTGCCATCAGCTTGTGGACCTCCTCGCCTATCACCCTGCGCCTTCCCTCGTCGAATCGGCGCAGAGGTTGTCTGACCGGTCGGGCCCCGGCCCGAATATCCAGCGAGTGCTCGGCGACTTCCCTCGGTATGCCGGGCATGTCCGAGGGACTCCACGCGAAAACGTCGGCGTTTGCGCGGAGAAAGTCGACGAGCACTGCTTCCTATTTGGGGTCGAGCCCGGAACCGATCCGGATCTGCTTGGAGGTGTCGCCACTGGGGTCGAGAGGGACGGCCTTAACCGTCTCCGCTGGCTCGAAGTTGCCGGCATGCCGCTTCACGTCCGGCACCTCTCGGGAGAGGCTTTCTAGGTCGGCAATGAGGGCCTCGGACTCGGCGAGGGCCTCGGCGTACTCCACGCACTCCACATCGCATTCGAAGGCGTGTTTGTACGTGGGGCCGACGGTGATGACCCCGTTGGGGCCCGGCATCTTGAGCTTTAGGTAGGTGTAGTTGGGGATGGCCATGAACTTCGCGTAGCATGGCCTTCCCAACACTGCGTGGTAGGTTCCTCGGAACCCGACCACCTCGAACGTCAATGTCTCCCTTCGGAAGTTGGAGGGTGTTCCGAAGCAGACAGGGAGGTCGAGCTGTCCGAGGGGCTGGACGCGCTTCCCGGGAATGATCCCGTGGAAGGGCGCAGCGCCTGCTCGGACAGACGACAGGTCGACGCGCAGGAGCCTGAGGGTCTCGGCGTAGATGATGTTGAGGCAGCTGCCTCCATCCATCAGGACCTTGGTGAGCCTGACGTCGCCGATGACAGGATCGACGACGAGCGGGTACTTCCCCGGGCTCGGCACGTGGTCGGGGTGGTCGTCTCGGTCGAAGGTGATGGGCTTGTCGGACCAGTCTAGATAGACTGGCGCCGCCACCTTCACTGAGCAGACCTCCCGACGCTCTTGCTTACGATGCCGAGCCGAGGCGTTTGCCGCATGCCCTCCGTAGATCATGAAGCAATCGCGGACCTCTGGGAACTCTCCTGCTTGGCGATCCTCCCTTTTGTCGTCGTCGTGAGCCCTGCCACCCTCTGCGGGTGGCCCGGCCCGATGGAAGTGACGCCGAAGCATGACGCACTCTTCGAGGGTGTGCTTGACGGGCCCCTGATGGTAGGGGCACGTCTCCTTGAGTGCCTTGTCGAAAAGGTTAGCACCTCCGGGGGGCTTCCGAGGGTTCTTACGCTCGGCGGCGGCGACAAGGTCTGCATCGGGAACGTCGCGTTTCGCTTGCGACTTCCTCCTGCCTCTCTTCTTGGCGCCGCGCGGAGTAGACGCCTCGGGAGCATCTTCCGACGGGCGGCCCTGGGGCTGCTTGTCCTTTCGGAAGATGGCCTCTACCGCCTCCTGGCCGGAGGCGAACTTGGTGGCGATGTCCATCAGCTCGCTTGCCCTGGTGGGGGTCTTGCGACCCAGCTTGCTCACCAGGTCGCGGCAGGTGGTGCCGGCGAGGAACGCGCCGATGACATCGGAGTCGGTGATGTTGGGCAGCTCGGTGCGCTGCTTCGAGAACCGCCGGATGTAGTCCCGAAGGGACTCTCCCGGCAGTTGCCGACAGCTTCGGAGGTCCCAGGAATTCCCGGGGCGCACGTACGTGCCCTGGAAGTTCCCGGCGAAAGCCTGGACCAGATCCTCCCAGTTGGAAATCTGCCCCGGGGGCAGGTGCTCCAACCAGGCACGAGCGGTGTCGGAGAGAAACAGGGGGAGGTTTCAGATGATGAGGTTGTCATCGTCCGTCCCACCCAGCTGACAGGCCAGGCGGTAGTCCGCAAGCCACAATTCCGGTCTCGTTTCCCCCGAGTACTTCGTGATAGTAGTCGGGGGTCGGAATCGGGGCGGAAACGGCGCCCGCCTGAATGGCTCGGCTAAAGACCTGCGGACCGGGTGGTTCGGGCGAGGGACTTCGATCCTCCCCGCTGTCGTAACGTCCCCCACGCCTGGGGTGGTAGCCTCGGCGCACCCTTTCATCGAGGCGTGCCCGACGGTCGCGATGAGGGTGCTCGACGCCGAGGTGGCCCGGGGCCGCAGGCGCGGTGGTGCGCGTGCGCCCGGTGAAGGCCGAGGCTTCCCGCGTGAGTCGGGAAGTCGCGGCACGAGGTTCCGAGGGGTATCCCTGCCTGCGGGAGGCAGAGCTCTCGGCCCGCCGGGCCGCAGCGCCTTCCAGGAGATGCTTGAGTTCTCCCTGGATTCGTCGACCCTCGGTGGTTGATGACTCCGGCATCGCGCGGAGGAGCATTGCTGCAGCGACCAGGTCCTAGCCAGTCCCGCCGGATGCGGGTGGCGGTTTGTCCCTGGCATCGTTGGCGATGCGGTGCTGGAGACCTTGGGGCAGGTGACGTATTCCTCCGGCCGGGGGTTGGCTCGCCCATACCTGCCCGATGTTCTGGCGGATTGCCTCGAGCGCTCCTGCTCCTTCATCGAACCCGGCCTGCGCCCCGCGGACTTGCTCGAGCTGTGGGTCGTGACCCCCCGCCGGAACGGGGACCACAGCTAGCTCCCGCGGGATGTCGGCGCGAGGCGCTGGCCTAGGGGGATCACCATCCTCCGGCATGCCGAGACAGCCGCCTCCGGAGGGATCCCCTAGCTCGATGTGGAAACATTCGCGACTCGGGCCGCAGTCCTTGTCGCCAAGGCTGCGGCTGCCGTCGGAACAGTCGGAGAGGCAGTAGTCACATGCGGTCATGAAGTCCCGCATGGCACTAGGGTTGCCAGATCCGGAGAAATCCCAGCAGATGCTGGAGTCGTCATCTTCCTCGGACCCAGAGGGTCCGTAGGTCGAGACGCTCGTCAATCGGTCCCAAGGCGACCGCACAGGAAACCCCAGAGAGGTTGCACTCGCCTCAATGTGAGCGCCCGCCAAAGCGAGGTCGCCAGGCGGGCTGAGGCCGAGTCGAAATGACGAAAGATGGGGAGCAGTCGTTACCTTTTTGCCGACGAGGAGCGATGAAGTCGTGTCGGGGGCTGACCGCGCCGTCGTCTTGGGTACGAGGGCGACGTCCTGCAGGCCCTCCGTGAGCGTGCTGGCGTCGTCCACTTGCTCGGGGTCGAAGTGTTGCGGGGGGATGGCGCTCGCGTTTGCCTCGAACGCGAGGGCGACGCTTGGCGTGTCCTCCTGCTGGGGCGCCGGGGATGTCGACTTGCTCGACAGCCGTCAGAGCGCGGCCTCCCGCTCGGCCCTGGTTGCCCCGCCTCCTCCTCCTCCGATGGCGAGGGAGAGGATGGGGCGAGCTCGAACGTTGTCCTTCCCCAACGCGGGAAAGACGTCGTCGATTCCGCCGCCGGCGGGCGGGCTGTCCGCCACCAATGTCGTCGTTGCGCGGCGGTGGAAGGAGTATCATGTCGTAGTCGCCGTCGAGAGACATGAACTCGAGGTTCCCGAAACGGAGCACCGTCCCGGGTTGAAGAGGTTGTTGGAGACTGCCCATCTGGAGCTTGACGGGAAATCGAACGTCAACACGCAGCGTGCCCCTACCTGGCGCGCCAACTGTCGGCGTTCCGAGACCGGGGGGTCCTCGAGCCGACGAGTGAGAGTGCCGCGTGCCCTAGCCCAGATGGGTCGAGCGCGTGGAGCGAGCGCGAAGGGGGGAATAGAGAGAGAGAGTCGGTGGCCGGAGCCGGGTCGTGAGGGAGTCGGAGAAATTCCCGCGGCCTTCGTGTTCGTCCCGCGCCCAGGTCGGGTGCGCTTGCAGTAGGGGGTTACAAGCGTCCAGCACGAGGTGAGGGGAGAGAGCGGCCCTGAGAGAGAGCGCCTGCCCCTGCCCTACGTCCTCACGAGGCCAACCTTCTCTAAGAAGGCCCTGGCCCTTCCTTTTATAGTCGCAAGGAGAGGGTCCAGGTGTACAAGACGGGGGTGTAGCAAGGTGCTACGTGTCTAGCGAGGGAGAGCTAGCGCCCTATGTACATGCCCAGGTGGCAGCCGGAGAGATCGTGGCACCCTGTTGGTGTGGCGTCGTGGCTGTTGGAGGAGTAACGGAGCCGGACGGGGGGACAGCTGTCGAGGTGGCTGGGTCCTTGCTGACGTTCTCCTGCTTTCGTAAGGGAGCTGGGAGCCGCCGTCGTCATGATCTAGCGGGGCGCCATCATGGCCTATCTGGCATAGCTGGCCAGATGGGTCGCCGGTCTTGTTCTCTGCGACCCAAGTCGGCTCAGGGCAGGGTGATGATGACGCTTTCTGTTGACGTGGCGGTCTCGTGTCCTAGGTCGGGCGTCGTGGAGGCTCCTCCGAGGCTGAGGCCGAGTCCGTCCTGCAAGACAGAGACAGAGTCCGAGCCCGGGGTCGGGCGAGGCGGAGGTTATTCGGCAGAGGTGAAAGGGAAATGTGCCCTTGGGCCATTTCTAAGTATTTTGGTGATTGAGTGCCAACACATGTGCTTAATTGTGAATTTATGTACATGGATGAACAAGGTGCAAATCATGAAGTAAAGGTATGTTTCTAAGCCTTAGTACATTGGTTTTGTGGACTAACATATTTGTCTAAGTGTTAGAAACAGAAAGAAGAAAAAGAGAAAAGGGGAGAGAATGATTTGGCTGTGTGCAGCCAAGTCCCAGCTCGTCTGGAGCACCGGACTGTCCGGTGTGCACCGGACAGTGTCCGGTGCGCCAGACTGACTCAACTCGAACTGGCCGCTCTCGGGATTTTGGCCGGCGGCGTACGGCTAAAATTCACCGGACTGTCCGGTGTGCACCGGACTGTCCGGTGAGCCAACGGTCGGCCAGGGCCAACGGTCGGCCGCACAATCCGCGCGGGACACGTGGCCGAGCCAACGGTCGGAAGACGGCACCGGACTGTCCGGTGTGCACCGGACTGTCCGGTGCGCCAACGGCTCGCAGATCTCCAACGGGCTGCAACGGTCGGCAGCGCCAGAAAAGGAAACAAATCGGGCACCGGACAGTGTCCGGTGTGCACCGGACTGTCCGGTGCCCCCGACGACAGAAGGCAAGGATGGCCTTCCGGATTTGCTCTCAACGGCTCCTAGCTGCCTTGGGGCTATAAAAGGAGCCCCTAGGCGCATGGAGGAGACACACAAGCAACTCTTGAGCATTCTTGATCATCCACACAAGTTCTTTGCGCATTCGTTTGTGATTCTAAGTGATTCGAGCTCTGTTCTAGCGTGAACTCTGAGATAGTCATTCGAGCTCGAGTCTTGGCCGTGTGTGTGCGCTTTTGTTGTGGATTTGTGTGTGTTGCTTCCCTCCCTTACTCTGTGCTTTCTTTGTGATCATATACTTGTAAGGGCAAGAGACTCCAATTTGTGGAGATTCCTTGCGAACGGGATAGTGAAAGGAAAAGCAAAACACCGTGGTATTCAAGTGGGTCTTTGGACCGCTTGAGAGGGGTTGATTGCAACCCTCGTCCGTTGGGACGCCACAACGTGGAAGTAGGCAAGCATTGGCTTGGCCGAACCACGGGATAAACCACTGTGTCCCTCTGTGCTTGATTCTTGTGGTATTGTGTTTTGTTGAGACTTCACCTTAGCCACTTGGCAATAATCGTGCTAACACATAACAAGTTTTTGTGGCTTAAGTTTGAAGTTTTTACAGGATCACCTATTCACCCCCCCCTCTAGGTGCTCTCAATTGGTATCAGAACCGTTCTATTCACAAAGGGACTAACCGCCCGAATAGATGGATCCTAAGGGGAAGGGTATTGTGATCAACGACAAAGAAAAGGAGACCTTCGTCAACGAGCCGAAGGACGACAAGCCTACCGACTCCGGCTCGGGCCATAGACGAAAGGAAGGGAAGAAGAAGAAGACGAGGCGTATCAAGGAGATCATCTACTACGACGATAGTGATGAATCCACTTCTTCCCAAAAGGACGACGACAACGACTACAGGAAGACGGTCAATTCGAACTTTTCATTTGATTATTCCCGTATTCAACATAGTTCGAATTCGCATTTGCTTTCCATTCCTCTTGGCAAACCTCCACACTTCGATGGGGAGGACTACAGATTTTGGAGTCACAAAATGCGTAGTCACTTATTCTCTCTCCATCCTAGCATATGGGAGATTGTGGAGAACGGAATGAAATTCGATAGCTCGGATAGCCCTATGCTTATAAATGAACAGATTCATAAAAATGCACAGGCTACTACTGTTCTCTTAGCATCTTTGTGCAGGGAAGAGTACAATAAGGTGAGCGGCTTGGACAATGCCAAGCAGATATGGGACACCCTCAAGATCTCTCACGAGGGGAACGACATCACCATGCTCACCAAGATGGAGTTGGTGGAGGGCGAGCTTGGACGGTTCGCCATGATAAGGGGAGAGGAGCCAACTCAGACGTACAACCGGCTCAAGACCCTTATCAACAAAATAAGGAGCTACGGAAGCACGCGTTGGACGGATCACGATGTCGTCCGCCTAATGCTCAGGTCCTTTACCGTACTTGATCCTCATCTCGTGAACAATATTCGTGAGAATCCCAGGTACACGATGATGACGCCCGAGGAAGTGCTTGGAAAATTCGTAAGCGGGCGGATGATGATCAAGGAGGCAAGATACGTCGACGAAGCGTTGAACGGTCCGATCAACGAGCCGCAACCCCTTGCTCTCAAGGCAACACGAAGCAAGGAGGCGCTACCTAGCAAGGTGGCACAAATTGAGGCGGCTGGCCTTAATGATGAAGAGATGGCTCTCATCATTAAAAGATTCAAGACGGTGCTTAAAGGTCACAAGGGACAACCAAGCAAGACCAAAGCCAAGGGGAAGCGCTCATGCTTCAAATGCGGTAAGCTTGGTCATTTCATTGCTAACTGTCCCGATAATGAAAGTGACCAGGAAAAGGGGAACAAAAGAGAGAAGAAGAAGCAATACAAGAAGGCAAAGGGCGAGGCGCATCTAGGAAAGGAGTGAGACTCGGATTGCTCCTCCTCCGACTCCGACAACGAAGGACTCGCCGCCACTGCCTTCAACAAATCGGCTTCTCTTCCCCAACGAGCGTCTCACTTGCCTTATGGCAAGGGAGAAGAAGGTGAGTACTCAAGACTCCACTTATGCGTCTTCTAGTGATAGTGAGTCTAGTGATGATGATATAGATTATTCTTGCTTGTTCAAGGGCTTAGATAGATCTAAGATAGATAAAATCAATGAATTGATTGATGCATTGAATGAAAAGGATAGGCTTTTAGAAAAGCAAGAAGATTTATTGTATGATGAACATGATAAGTTTGTAGAGGCACAAAAATCATATGCTTTAGAAGTGAAAAGAAATGAAATGCTTTCTAGTGAAATATCTTCCTGTCATGAAACCATTTCTACCTTAAGAAGTGTTAATATTGATTTAAGTGCTAAACTAGAAGTAGCTAGTAAATCAAATTCTTGTGTTGAACATGTTGAAATTTGTACTAGGTGTAAGGATTTTGATGTTAATGCTTGTAGTGAACACCTAGTTCTAATTTCCAAATTAAATGATGAAGTGGCTAGTCTTAATGCCCAACTTAAGACTAGCAAGAATGAAGTTGATAAAATAAAATTTGCAAGGGATGCCTACACGGTTGGTAGACACCCCTCAATTAAGGATGGGCTTGGCTTCAAGAGGGAAGCCAAGAACTTAACAAGCCATAAGGCTCCCGTCTTCGTCAAGGAGAAAGGGAAGGCCCCTATGGCTAATAGTGCTAAAAAGAACCATGCTTTCTTATACCATGATAGGAGACATGCTAGAAATATTTATAATGATTTTGATTCACATGTTTATGATTCTCATGCTCCTAGGAAAGTAGTGAATGAACCTTCTACCATTTATTATGCTTGTAATGCTCCTTTTGCTATTTGTAGAAAGGGTAAGAAGGTTGTTGCTAGGAAATTAGGGGCTAGATGCAAGGGAGATAAATCTTGCATTTGGGTCCCTAAAGATATTTGTGCTAACCTTGCAGGACCCAACATGAGTTGGGTACCTAAGACCCAAGCCTAAATTTGCCTTGCAGGTTTATGCATCCGGGGGTTCAAGCTGGATTATCGACAGCGGATGCACAAACCATATGACGGGGGAGAAGAAGATGTTCACCTCCTACGTCAAGAATAAGGATTCCCAAGATTCAATTATATTCGGTGATGGGAATCAAGGCAAGGTAAAAGGGTTAGGTAAAATTGCAATTTCTAATGAGCATTCTATCTCAAATGTATTCTTAGTGGAGAGTCTTGGATATAATTTGCTATCTGTTAGTCAATTATGTCAAATGGGATATAATTGTTTATTTACAAATGTAGATGTGTCTGTCTTTAGAAGATGTGATGGTTCACTAGCTTTTAAGGGTGTACTAGACGGCAAGCTTTATTTAGTTGACTTTGCAAAAGAAGAAGCCGGTCTAGATGCATGCTTAATGGCTAAGACTTGCATGGGCTGGCTGTGGCATCGCCGCTTAGCACATGTGGGGATGAAGAACCTCCACAAGCTTCTAAAGGGAGAACACGTGATAGGTCTAACAAATGTTTATTTCGAAAAAGATAGACCTTGTGCAGCTTGTCAGGCAGGTAAACAAGTAGGAGGAGCACATCACAGCAAGAATGTGATGACCACGTCAAGACCTCTGGAGCTGCTGCATATGGACCTCTTCGGACCCGTCGCCTATCTAAGCATAGGAGGAAGTAAGTATGGTTTAGTTATTGTTGATGACTTTTCCCGCTTCACTTGGGTGTTCTTTTTGCAGGATAAGTCTGAAACCCAAGGGACCCTCAAGCGCTTCCTCAGGAGAGCTCAAAATGAGTTTGAGCTCAAGGTGAAGAAGATTAGGAGCGACAACGGGTCCGAGTTCAAGAACCTTCAAGTGGAGGAGTTTCTTGAGGAGGAAGGGATCAAGCACGAGTTCTCCGCTCCCTACACACCACAACAAAATGGTGTGGTAGAGAGGAAGAACAGGACGCTAATCGATATGGCGAGGACGATGCTTGGAGAGTTCAAGACCCCCGAGTGCTTTTGGTCGGAAGCCGTGAACACGGCTTGCCACGCCATCAACAGGGTCTACCTTCACCGCCTCCTAAAGAAGACGTCATATGAGCTACTAACCGGTAACAAACCCAATGTATCGTACTTTCGTGTATTTGGGAGCAAGTGCTACATTCTAGTGAAGAAGGGTAGAAATTCTAAGTTTGCTCCCAAAGCTGTAGAAGGGTTTTTATTAGGTTATGATTCAAATACAAAGGCGTATAGGGTCTTCAACAAATCATCGGGTTTGGTTGAAGTCTCTAGCGACGTTGTATTTGATGAGACTAATGGCTCTCCAAGAGAGCAAGTTGTTGATTGTGATGATGTAGATGAAGAAGATGTTCCAACGGCCGCTATACGAACCATGGCGATTGGAGACGTTCGGCCACAGGAACAGGATGAACGTGATCAACCTTCTTCCTCAACGACGATGCATCCCCCAACTCAAGACGATGAACAGGTTCATCAAAAGGAGGCGTGTGATAAAGGGGGAGCACAAGACGATCAAGTGATGGAGGAAGAAGCGCAACCGGCACCTCCAACCCAAGTTCGAGCGATGATTCAAAGGGATCATCCCGTCGACCAAATTCTGGGTGACATTAGCAAGGGAGTAACTACTCGGTCTCGATTAGTTAATTTTTGTGAACATTACTCCTTTGTCTCCTCTATTGAGCCTTTCAGGGTAGAGGAGGCCTTGCTAGATCCGGATTGGGTGTTGGCCATGCAGGAGGAACTCAACAACTTCAAGCGCAATGAAGTTTGGACGCTGGTGCCTCGTCCCAAGCAAAATGTTGTGGGAACCAAGTGGGTGTTCCGCAACAAACAGGACGAGCACGGAGTTGTGACAAGGAACAAGGCTCGACTTGTGGCAAAAGGTTATGCCCAAGTCGCAGGTTTGGACTTTGAGGAGACTTTTGCTCCTGTGGCTAGGCTAGAATCCATTCGCATCTTGCTAGCATATGCCGCTCACCATTCTTTCAGGTTGTACCAAATGGATGTGAAGAGCGCGTTCCTCAACTGGGCCAATAAAGGAGGAAGTGTACGTGGAGCAACCCCCTGGCTTCGAGGATGAGCGGTACCCCGACCACGTGTGTAAGCTCTCTAAGGCGCTCTATGGACTTAAACAAGCCCCAAGAGCATGGTATGAATGCCTTAGAGATTTCTTACTTGCTAATGCTTTCAAGGTTGGGAAAGCCGATCCAACTCTTTTCACTAAGACTTGTAATGGTGATTTGTTTGTGTGCCAAATTTATGTCGATGACATAATATTTGGTTCTACTAATCAAAAGTCTTGTGAAGAGTTTAGCAGGGTGATGACGCAGAAATTCGAGATGTCGATGATGGGCGAGTTGAACTACTTCCTTGGGTTCCAAGTGAAGCAACTCAAGGACGGCACCTTCATCTCCCAAACGAAGTACACGCAAGATCTGCTAAAGCGGTTTGGGATGAAGGACGCCAAGCCCGCAAAGACTCCGATGGGAACCGACGGACACACCGACCTCAACAAAGGAGGTAAGTCCGTTGATCAAAAAGCATACCGGTCAATGATAGGGTCTCTACTTTATTTATGTGCTAGTAGACCGGATATTATGCTTAGCGTATGCATGTGTGCTAGATTTCAATCCGATCCTAAGGAGTGTCACTTGGTGGCGGTGAAGCGAATTCTTAGATATTTAGTCGCTACGCCTTGCTTCGGAATCTGGTATCCAAAGGGGTCTAACTTTGACTTAATTGGGTACTCAGATTCCGACTATGCTGGATGTAAGGTCGATAGGAAGAGTACATCGGGGACGTGCCAATTCTTAGGAAGGTCCCTGGTGTCATGGAACTCTAAGAAACAAACCTCCGTTGCCCTATCCACCGCTGAAGCCGAGTACGTTGCCGCAGGTCAGTGTTGCGCGCAACTACTTTGGATGAGGCAAACCCTCAGGGACTTTGGCTACAATCTGAGCAAAGTCCCACTCCTATGTGATAATGAGAGTGCTATCCGAATAGCGGAAAATCCTGTTGAGCACAGCCGCACAAAGCACATCGACATCCGGCATCACTTTTTGAGAGACCACCAGCAAAAGGGAGATATCGAAGTGTTTTATGTTAGCACCGAGAACCAGCTAGCCGATATCTTTACCAAGCCTTTAGATGAGAAGACCTTTTGCAGGCTGCGTAGTGAGCTAAATGTCTTAGATTCGCGGAACTTGGATTGAATTGTAGCATACATGTATTTATGCCTTTGATCATGTTCATTCTGCATTTTGTTGCTTATTATGGTGCTCAAGTTGTACAAACACTCCCTGGACCTCACAAGTCCGTTGCAAAGTGATGCACATGTTTAGGGGGAGACGTGTTACAACTTGACCCTTTGAGACTAACCATATGCTTGAGTTTGCCTGTTTTAGTCTCAAAGGAGAATTGAAAGGGAAAAGGTGGACTTGGACCATGAAAGACTTCCACTGCACTCCGATGAGGGGTAACTTATTCCAAGTTCATCTCATTAACTCTTATTGCCATTTGCTCTTAATTGACGATTTTGGTGAGGCAATGGGGTTAAAGGGCCAAAATTGATCCCGTTTTGGTGTTTGATGCCAAAGGGGGAGAAAATAAAGGCCAAAGCAATAAATGGATCAGCTACCACTTGAGAGATTTTGAAAATAGTAGAATAGAGTTTTTGGTTTGTCAAAATTCTTAAGTTGTCTCTCTTGTCAAAAGTTGGTTTCTTGTAGGGAGAAGTATTGATTATGGGAAAAAGGGGGAGTTTTTGAAATCCTTGATCAATCTCTTTTTGAATGACTCTCTTTATGCTTAAACATGTGTGTTTAACTTAGAGATAGAGATTTGTGTTTGATTTGCAAAAACAAACCAAGTGGTGGCAAAGGATGATCCATATATGCCAAAATTGATTCAAAATAAATTTAAGTGTTATTTGAATTGAGTTTGCACTTGTTCTAGTTGCTTTATGTTGTGTTGGCATAAATCACCAAAAAGGGGGAGATTGAAAGGGAAATGTGCCCTTGGGCCATTTCTAAGTATTTTGGTGATTGAGTGCCAACACATGTGCTTAATTGTGAATTTATGTACATGGATGAACAAGGTGCAAATCATGAAGTAAAGGTATGTTTCTAAGCCTTAGTACATTGGTTTTGTGGACTAACATATTTGTCTAAGTGTTAGAAACAGAAAGAAGAAAAAGAGAAAAGGGGAGAGAATGATTTGGCTGTGTGCAGCCAAGTCCCAGCTCGTCTGGAGCACCGGACTGTCCGGTGTGCACCGGACAGTGTCCGGTGCGCCAGACTGACTCAACTCGAACTGGCCGCTCTCGGGATTTTGGCCTGGCGGCGTACGGCTAAAATTCACCGGACTGTCCGGTGTGCACCGGACTGTCCGGTGAGCCAACGGTCGGCCAGGGCCAACGGTCGGCCGCGCAATCCGCGCGGGACACGTGGCCGAGCCAACGGTCGGAAGACGGCACCGGACTGTCCGGTGTGCACCGGACTGTCCGGTGCGCCAACGGCTCGCAGATCTCCAACGGGCTGCAACGGTCGGCAGCGCCAGAAAAGGAAACAAATCGGGCACCGGACAGTGTCCGGTGTGCACCGGACTGTCCGGTGCCCCCGACGACAGAAGGCAAGGATGGCCTTCCGGATTTGCTCTCAACGGCTCCTAGCTGCCTTGGGGCTATAAAAGGAGCCCCTAGGCGCATGGAGGAGACACACAAGCAACTCTTGAGCATTCTTGATCATCCACACAAGTTCTTTGCGCATTCGTTTGTGATTCTAAGTGATTCGAGCTCTGTTCTAGCGTGAACTCTGAGATAGTCATTCGAGCTCGAGTCTTGGCCGTGTGTGTGCGCTTTTGTTGTGGATTTGTGTGTGTTGCTTCCCTCCCTTACTCTGTGCTTTCTTTGTGATCATATACTTGTAAGGGCAAGAGACTCCAATTTGTGGAGATTCCTTGCGAACGGGATAGTGAAAGGAAAAGCAAAACACCGTGGTATTCAAGTGGGTCTTTGGACCGCTTGAGAGGGGTTGATTGCAACCCTCGTCCGTTGGGACGCCACAACGTGGAATGTAGGCAAGCATTGGCTTGGCCGAACCACGGGATAAACCACTGTGTCCCTCTGTGCTTGATTCTTGTGGTATTGTGTTTTGTTGAGACTTCACCTTAGCCACTTGGCAATAATCGTGCTAACACATAACAAGTTTTTGTGGCTTAAGTTTGAAGTTTTTACAGGATCACCTATTCACCCCCCCTCTAGGTGCTCTCAAGAGGCCGAAGCGGAGTCCGAGCCCTGGGTCGGGCGAGGCGGAGGTCGCCGTCTTCCGGGGCCTTAGCCCGAGTCCGAGCCCTGGGTCGGGCGGAGCGGAGTTCGCCGTCTTCCGGGGCCTTAGCCCGAGTCCGAGCCCTGGGTCGGGCGGAGCGGAGTTCGCCGTCTTCCGAGGCCTTAGCCTGAGTCCGAGCCCTGGGTCGGGCGGAGCGGAGTTCGCCGTCTTCCGGGGCCTTAGCCCGAGTCCGAGCCCTGGGGTCGGGCGGAGCGGAGTTCGCCGTCTTCCGGGGCCTTAGCCCGAGTCCGAGCCCTGGGGTCGGGCGGAGCGGAGTTCGCCGTCTTCCGGGGCCTTAGCCCGAGTCCGAGCCCTGGGGTCGGGCGGAGTCTCCTATGGCACCACTGGCGAAGTCTGGTCGCTCGTCGGTCTTACCTTTTGCGTTAAACGCCCCGGTGACTCGGTCGGTTGGTGCGGTGATTTAGTCAGGGTTTCTCCTTATCGGAGGCGGGGCCTAGGGCGAGCCGGAGATGCGTCTGCCGTGAAAGAGGAGACCTCAGGCGAGACGGAGTCATCTTAGGGTCGGCTGCCCTCGCCCGAGGCTAGGCTCGGGCGTGGCGTGGTCAAGTCACTCGTATGGACTGATCCCTGACTTAATCAAACCCATCAGGCCTTTGCAGCTTCATGCTGATGGGGGTTACCAGCTGAGAATTAGGCAGTCTTGAGGGTACCCCTAATTATGGTCCCCGACACTATTGCTACGTTAAAAAGTTTTAATGATGATTTAAATGCTAAACTAGAAGTAGCTAGTAAATCTAATTCTTGTGTAGAAATTGTTGAAACTTGTAATAGGTGTAAAGATTTTGACATTGATGCTTGTAGTGATCATTTAGTTTCAATTTCCAAATTAAATGAGGAATTAGCTAGTCTTAATGCCCAACTTAAGACTAGCAAGAATGAATTTGACAAGCTAAAATTTGCAAGGGATGCCTACACGATTGGTAGACACCCCTCAATTAAGGATGGACTTGGCTACAAGAGGGAAGCCAAGAACTTGACAAGCCATAAGGCTCCCATCTCCGCCAAGGAGAAAGGGAAGGCCCCTATGGCTAGTAGTGTGCAAAAGAACCATGCCTTTATGTACCATGATAGGAGACAATCTAGAAATGCTTATAGGAGTTGTAATGCATATAATGCCTTTAATTCTCATGCCATGTTTGCTTCTAGTTCTTCTTATGTGCATGATAGAAATGTTGGTAGGAAAAATGTTGTTCATAATATGCCTAGGAGAAATGTTGTTAATATTTCTAGGAAAGTAAATGAACCTTCTACAATATATCATGCTTTAAATGCTTCTTTTGCTATTTGTAGAAAGGATAGGAAGATAGTTGCTAGAAAATTAGGGGCAAGATGCAAGGGAGACAAAACTTGCATTTGGGTCCCTAAGGATATTTGTGCTAACCTTGTAGGACCCAACAAGAGTTGGGTACCTAAGACCCAAGCCTAAATTTGCCTTGCAGGTTTATGCATCCGGGGGTTCAAGCTGGATTATTGACAGTGGATGCACAAACCATATGACGGGGGAGAAGAAGATGTTCACCTCCTACGTCAAGAATAAGGATTCCCAAGATTCAATAATATTCGGTGATGGGAATCAAGGCAAGGTAAAAGGGTTAGGTAAAATTGCAATCTCAAATGAGCACTCTATCTCTAATGTGTTTTTAGTAGAGTCTCTTGGATATAATTTGCTATCTGTTAGTCAATTATGCAATATGGGATATAACTATTTATTTACAAATGTAGATGTGTCTGTCTTTAGAAGATGTGATGGTTCACTAGCTTTTAAGGGTGTACTAGACGGCAAACTTTACTTAGTTGATTTTGCAAAAGAAGAGGCCGGTCTAGATGCATGCTTAATGGCTAAGACTTGCATGGGATGGTTGTGGCATCGCCGCTTAGCACATGTGGGGATGAAGAACCTCCACAAGCTTCTAAAGGGAGAACACGTGATAGGTCTAACCAATGTTCATTTCGAAAAAGATAGACCTTGTGCAGCTTGTCAAGCAGGTAAACAAGTGGGAGGAGCACATCACAACAAGAATGTGATGACCACGTCAAGACCTCTGGAGCTGCTGCATATGGACCTCTTCGGACCCGTCGCCTATCTGAGCATAGGAGGAAGTAAGTATGGTCTAGTTATTGTTGATGACTTTTCCCGCTTCACTTGGGTGTTCTTTTTGCAGGATAAGTCTGAAACCCAAGGGACCCTCAAGCGCTTCCTAAGGAGGGCTCAAAATGAGTTTGAGCTCAAGGTGAAGAAGATAAGGAGCGACAACGGGTCCGAATTCAAGAATCTTCAAGTAGAAGAGTTCCTTGAGGAGGAGGGGATCAAGCACGAGTTCTCCGCTCCCTACACACCTCAGCAAAATGGTGTGGTAGAGAGGAAGAACAGGACACTCATAGATATGGCGAGGACTATGCTTGGAGAGTTCAAGACCCCCGAGTGTTTTTGGTCGGAAGCCGTGAACACGGCTTGCCACGCCATCAACAGGGTCTACCTTCACCGCCTCCTCAAGAAGACCTCATACGAGCTGCTAACTGGTAACAAACCCAATGTGTCTTATTTTCGTGTATTTGGGAGCAAATGTTATATTCTTGTGAAGAAAGGTAGAACTTCTAAATTTGCTCCCAAAGCTGTAGAAGGGTTTTTGTTAGGTTATGATTCAAATACAAAGGCGTATAGGGTCTTCAACAAATCATCGGGTTTGGTTGAAGTCTCTAGCGACGTTGTATTTGATGAGACTAATGGCTCTCCAAGAGAGCAAGTTGTTGATTGTGATGATGTAGATGAAGAAGATGTTCCAACGGCCGCGATACGCACCATGGCGATTGGAGATGTACGGCCTCAGGAACAACTGGAGCAAGATCAACCGTCTTCCTCAACTATGGTGCATCCCCCAACTCAAGATGACGAACAGATACCTCAAGTGGAGGCGCATGATCAAGGGGGAGCACAGGATGATCAAGTTGAAGAGGAAGAAGCACCTCAGGCACCTCCAACCCAAGTTCGAGCGACGATTCAAAGGGATCATCCCGTCGACCAGATATTGGGTGATATTAGCAAGGGAGTAACTACTCGTTCAAGATTAGTTAATTTTTGTGAACATTACTCTTTTGTCTCTTCTATTGAGCCTTTCAGGGTAGAAGAGGCCTTGCTAGATCCGGACTGGGTGTTGGCCATGCAGGAGGAACTCAACAATTTCAAGCGCAATGAAGTTTGGACACTGGTGCCTCGCCCCAAGCAAAATGTTGTGGGAACCAAGTGGGTGTTCCGCAACAAACAGGATGAGCACAGGGTGGTGACAAGGAACAAGGCTCGACTTGTGGCAAAAGGTTATGCCCAAGTCGCAGGTTTGGACTTTGAGGAGACTTTTGCTCCTGTGGCTAGGCTAGAATCAATTCGTATCTTGCTAGCATATGCTGCTCATCATTCTTTCAGGTTGTACCAAATGGATGTGAAGAGCGCTTTCCTCAACGGGCCGATCAAGGAGGAGGTGTACGTGGAGCAACCCCCTGGCTTTGAGGATGAATGGTACCCCGACCACGTGTGTAAGCTCTCTAAGGCGCTCTATGGACTTAAGCAAGCCCCAAGAGCATGGTATGAATGCCTTAGAGACTTTTTAATTGCTAATGCTTTCAAGGTTGGGAAAGCCGATCCAACTCTTTTTACTAAGACTTGCAATGGTGATCTTTTTGTGTGCCAAATTTATGTCGATGACATAATATTTGGTTCTACTAATCAAAAGTCTTGTGAAGAGTTTAGCAGGGTGATGACGCAGAAATTCGAGATGTCAATGATGGGCGAGTTGAACTACTTCCTTGGGTTCCAAGTGAAGCAACTCAAGGACGACACTTTCATCTCCCAAACGAAGTACACGCAAGACTTGCTAAAGCGGTTTGGGATGAAGGACGCCAAGCCCGCAAAGACGCCGATGGGAACTGACGGACACACCGACCTCAACAAAGGTGGTAAGTCCGTTGATCAAAAAGCATACCGGTCCATGATAGGTTCTCTGCTTTATCTATGTGCTAGTAGACCGGATATTATGCTTAGCGTATGCATGTGTGCTAGATTTCAATCCGATCCTAAGGAGTGTCACTTAGTGGCTGTGAAGCGAATTCTTCGATATTTAGTCGCTATGCCTTGCTTCGGGATCTGGTATCCAAAGGGGTCTAACTTTGACTTGATTGGGTACTCAGATTCTGACTATGCTGGATGTAAGGTCGATAGGAAGAGTACATCGGGGACGTGCCAATTCTTAGGAAGGTCCCTGGTGTCATGGAACTCTAAGAAACAAACCTCCGTTGCCCTATCCACCGCTGAGGCCGAGTACGTTGCTGCGGGACAGTGTTGTGCGCAACTACTTTGGATGAGGCAAACCCTCTGGGACTTTGGCTACAATCTGAGCAAAGTCCCACTCCTATGTGATAATGAGAGTGCTATCCGAATAGCGGAAAATCCTGTTGAGCACAGCCGCACAAAGCACATTGACATCCGGCATCACTTTTTGAGAGACCACCAGCAAAAGGGAGATATCGAAGTGTTTCATGTTAGCACCGAGAACCAGCTAGCCGATATCTTTACCAAGCCTCTAGATGAGAAGACCTTTTGCAGGCTGCGTAGTGAGCTCAATATCTTAGATTCACGGAACTTGGATTGAAATGTAGCATACATGTGTTTATGCCTTTGATCATGTTCATTCTGCATTTTGTTGCTTATTGTGGTGCTCAAGTTGTACAAACACTCCCTGGACCTCACAAGTCCTGTTTGCAAGTAATGCACATATTTAGGGGGAGCTGTGCTACAACTTGACCCTTTGAGACTAACCATGTACTTGAGTTTCGTTGTTTTAGTCTCCAAGGAAAATTGAAAGGGAAAAGGTGGACTTGGACCATGCAAGACTTCCACTGCACTCCGATGAAAAGAGTAACTTTTCCAAGTTCATCTTCATACTCTTATTGCCTTTGTGTTCTTATTTGAAGATTTTGGTGAGGCAATGGGGTTAAAGGGCCAAGATTGATCCCGTTTTGGTGCTTGATGCCAAAGGGGGAGAAAATAAAGGCTAAAGCAATAAATGGATCAGCTACCACTTGAGAAATTTTGAAAATAGTAGATTAGAGCTTTTGGTTTGTCAAAACTCTTTTATTGTCTCTTATGTCAAAAGTTGGCCTCTTGTGGGGAGAAGTGTTGATTATGGGAAAAAGGGTGAAAATAGTAGATTAGAGCTTTTGGTTTGTCAAAACTCTTTTATTGTCTCTTATGTCAAAAGTTGGCCTCTTGTGGGGAGAAGTGTTGATTATGGGAAAAAGGGGGAGTTTTTGAAATCCTTGATCAAATTTCTTTGGAAAACCTCTCTTTATGTCTCTACAAGTGGTCTTGACTTAGAGATAGGAATTTGAGTTTGATTTGCAAAAACAAACCAAGTGGTGGCATAGAGTGATCCATATATGTCAAAATTGAATCAAAACAATTTTGATTTCTTATTTGATTTGATTTTGTACTTGTTCTACTTGCTTTATGTTGTGTTGGCATAAATCACCAAAAAGGGGGAGATTGAAAGGGAAATGTGCCCTTGGGCCATTTCTAAGTGTTTTGGTGATTTAGTGCCCAACACAGGTGCCTAATTGTAAAATGGTGGACAAAGTACAAATCAAGGATAAAGGTATGTTTCTCAAACTTAGTACATTGTTTTATGGACTAATGTATTGTGTCTAAGTGCTGGAAACAGAAAAAATCGAGTTGGAGAAGAGATGGCTCGAGCAGCCAAAGTCTGCCCAGTCTGGGTGCACCGGACTGTCCGGTGGTGCACCGGACTGTCCGGTGGTGCACCGGACAGTGTCCGGTGCGCCAGGCTGGCTTGGGCAAAGTGGCTGCTCTCGGGACTTCGACGGCGGTGTACGGCTAAAATTCACCGGACTGTCCGGTGTGCACCGGACTGTCCGGTGGGCCGCTCACAGGCGAACTCGTCGCTCTCGGGAAACCATCAACGGCGTACGGCTAAAAATCACCGGACTGTCTGGTGTGCACCGGACTGTCCGGTGAGCCAACGGTCGGCCGGGCCAACGGTCGGCCGCGCAATCTGCGCGGGACACGTGGCCGAGCCAACGGCTAGAAGATGGCACCGGACTGTCCAGTGTGCACCGGACATGTCAAGTGCACAAACGGCTCCCAGGCTGCCAACGGTCGACTGCGCTGTTTATGGAAAGAAATCAGGGCACCGGACATGTCCGGTGTGCACCGGACTGTCCGGTGCGCCAGACGACAGAAGGCAAGAATTGCCTTCCCAGATTGCTCCCAACGGCTCCTAGCTGCCTTGGGGCTATAAAAGGGACCCCTAGGCGCATGGAGGAGGACACCAAGCATCTCCTAATCATTTCTAAGCACCAAGACATCGATTTCGCGCATTCGTTTCATTGTGATAGCATATAGAGCTCTAGTGGAGTTGTGAACTCATTGAGTTGTGTTGCGAGCTCTTGTTGCGACTTGTGTGCGTGTTGACGCTTTGATTCTTGTGTCTTGTGTGCGTTGCTAATCCCTCCCTTGCTCCGTGTTCTTTGTGAATTTCAAGTGTAAGGGCGAGAGGCTCCAAGTTGTGGAGATTCCTCGCAAACGGGATTGAGATAAAGCAAGCAAAACACCGTGGTATTCAAGTGGGTCTTTGGACCGCTTGAGAGGGGTTGATTGCAACCCTCGTCCGTTGGGACGCCACAACGTGGAGTAGGCAAGCGTTGGTCTTGGCCGAACCACGGGATAACCACCGTGCCATCTCTGTGATTGATTTATTGAGGTTATTGTGTTTTGACTCCTCTCTAGCCACTTGGCAATTATTGTGCTAACAATTAACCAAGTTTTGTGGCTTAAGTTTTTGAAGTTTCACAGGATCACCTATTCACCCCCCTCTAGGTGCTCTCAGAAATCTAGATAGAAATGGACAAACCCTTACCTACTTATCTTACTCTGATTCTTTCTATACTCATCTTGTCTTGATCCTGTCTCACCTTTTGCTATTCTACTCTAATTATTCTGACCTTTACTACTCTAAGACAAGATGGATTCCACACCTTGGAATCCTACAACTATGAACTTTTTCAGAGATAGGGAACCTAAGACGAAAATTAAAATTATTTTCTCTATTAAAAATGTTGGTTGATTGTTCTGATGATCAATGCCTGATTTGCTTCTTTGATTGATTAAAACATTATAGTTGGGCATCTTAGCATGTACCACCATAAGGTAATGAATTAACTTTAGTGGATAACACACTAATCTACTTAGCTAATAAATCCCCCACAGTAACATTTCTTGTAATTACTCGCCTTGTCTACAATTCTTCCTTTCTTACCCTGTGTTTCTAACCCAGATGGGCTACCCCTATAGTGTTAGAAGAGAGCACTATAGACATGATCCTTGGTATGTCATGGTTAAGAAAGGCAAAGACAGTCTATACACTGTGCTAAGGGAACCTTAGAACTCACCAGTTCCAAAGGACAAAGATTTGAAGTTGAAATTGCAGTAACTACCACCATCAGACTAGCAGCATTCTTAGTAGATGAGAAGTTTGTTGGTGACAACATCCGTGCGGATTGGAGATTTTTCTGGATGTCTTTCTAGAGGAATTACCAGGGATGCCACCATATAGAGAAGTTGAGTTTGTCATAGATCTCTTACCTGGAACTGCTCCTATTTCTAAACGACCATACAAGATGTCCATAGAAGAACTAAAGGAATTTAAGAAGCAATTAACAGAGTTACAAGAGACTGGGTACATTCGTTCGAATTCTTCACCTTATAAAGCGTCGGTTCTATTTGTACAGAAGAAAGAAGGATCGTAAGGGATGTGCGTGGATTATAGGTCTCTTAATGATGTCACTGTGAAGAGCAAGTGTCCATTACCCCGCATTGAGGATTTATTTAATCGGATGAGAGGTGCAAGGGTATTCTCGAAGATTGATCTTCGATCGGGTTACCATCAAATGAAGATTAGGCCATGGATATTCCCGAGACGGATTTCTTGACCCGATATGGTTTATGAGTTCACAATTAGGTCATTTGGACTAACCAATGCATCAGCCTATTTTATGGATCTGAAGAATAAGGTGTTCATGATTTGGACAGATTTGTCGTGGTTTTCATCGACGATATTTTTATTATTCCCAAGAGTGATAGTGATCATGAGGAACATTTGAGATTGGTGCTACAGAAGCTACGATACAATCAACTCTACGCCAAGTACAATAAATGCGAGTTCTGGATTGACGAGGTGTCATTCCTTGGACATATCAATTCTAATGGAGGGATATTAGTGGATCCGGCTAAAGTCAAGGAGATAGTGGTGTGGAGCATACCCACTATAGTTACTGAGGTCCAGAGTTTCTAGGGACTTGCAGAATATTATCGGAGATTTATGGAAGGATTTTCTAAGATTGCCAAGCCCATGACCTTGCTTCTGGAGAAGGAAAGAGAGTTCAAGTGGGATGAGGAGTACCAAGATAGTTTTAACCAACTAAAGTTGAAATTGATGTCACCACCAGTGTTGGTTATGCTAGATCTACGAAAAGGATTTGATATTTATTGTGATGCATGTGGCCAAGGTTTGGGATGTGTGCTCATGCAAGAAGGACATGTGATCGCTTACGCGTCTCATTAGTTGCGAAAACACGAGTTGAACTACCCCACACATGACTTAAGATTTGGCAGCCGTTGTGCATGCGCTTAAGATTTGGAGACATTATATCATGGGGACTAAGTGTCAAGTGTATACGGATCATAAGAGTTTGAAGTATATATTCACTCAGAAGGATCTCAACCTTAGGCAATGCCGTTGGTTGGAGCTTATTAAGAATTATGATTTGGAGACTCACTATCACCCGGGCAAGGCAAATTTGGTTGCAGATGCCTTGAGTCGAAAGGAACATGTTCATTCAGCTGTTGTTACCCAGCTACCCGATGCGATTGTTGAAGATTTTAGGAGACTTAACCTGGGGATAGTTGCTCACACTAAAGGAGTTATTATTGATGTGGAACCTACCTTGGAGCAAGAAATCCGCAAAAGGATAGATTGGTGATGCTAAAATACAAGAGATTAAGGATCTGATTACTGAAGGTCGAGGTCTAGAATTCACGGAAGATGAACAAGGCACAATATGGTTCAAGGACAGGATATGAGTTCCTGAGATTGATAGCCTTCGTGGAACTATTAAAAAGGAGGCCCATGACTTGGATTATTCTATTCATCCTGGTAGCACTAAGATGTATCAGGATTTGAAGCAGAAGTACTGGTGGTATGGATTGAAGAGAGATGTGGCTACACATGTGGCTATGTGCGAGGTGTGTCAAAGAGTTAAGGCCGAACACCAAAGACAAGCTGCACTATTATACCCATTGAAGATACTCGAATGGAAGTGTATGGATTTCATTACTGGATTGCCTCGCACCTCGAAAGGATATGATGCTATATGGGTTATTGTGGATAAACTGACCAAAGTGGCTCATTTCATTCCGGTCAAGATTACTTATAAGGGATCTCAATTGGTAGAGTTATATATGGTTTGGATTTTGTTTTTACACGGTGTACCGAAGAAGATCGTTTCGGATAGAGGATCACAGTTTACCCCCAGATTTTGGATAAGTTTTCATGAGAATATGGATGTGAAGTTGAATTTTAGTTTGGCCTACCTCAGACTGATGGACAGACTAAAAGGACTAATCAAATATTGGAAGACATGTTGAGAGCTTGTGCCATTCAACATGGTAGTAGTTGGGACAAGAGTCTACCTTTTGCTGAGTTCTCATATAATAATAGTTACCAGGCCAGTCTGAAGATGTCATCGTTTGAGGATTTATATGGCAGGAAATGCAGGACTCCTCTATTTTTGGACCAAACTAGAGGAAGACAGTTCCTTGGACCTGAACTTATTCAAGAGGCAGAAGAACAAGTTTGTATAATTCGAGAGAATTTGAGGGTAGCTCAGACCAGACAAAGGAGCTACGCTGATAATAGAAGAAGACCACTGGAAGTTGAGGAAGGTGATCAGGTGTACCTCAAGATGTCACCACTTCGTGGATTGAGGAGATTCAAAGTCAAGAGAAAATTGTCCCCTCACTTTATTGGACCATCCCGAGTTTTTAGGCAAGTTGGAGAGATGGCCTATCAACTCGAGCTACCTGACAATCTATCTTATGTGCATAATGTATTCCATGTATCTCAACTTAAGAAGTGTCTCTGTGTCCCTCAGGAATAATTACCAATGGAAGAGCTTAGTGTTCAAGGTGAGTTGACCTATACGGAATACCCGATCAAGATTCTTGATACTTTGACTAGAGTTACAAGAAATAAGGTGATCAAGATGTGCAAAGTACAATGGAGTCACCATGGAGAAGATGAGGCTACTTGGGAGAGAGAAGAAGAGCTTCACATAGATTTTCCCTATCTTTTCCCTCGTTCCTCCTAAATCTCAAGGACAAGATTCTTGTTAAGGGGGGTAGGATTTGTAACATCTAATTTGTAAGAGATCATATTAAAAGGAGAAAAGTGTTTTCCTTTATTTATATGTGTGTATCACACCCATTTTTCATCACATGTGAACACCATATTTAAAATAATTAATAAAAATATATACCACCAAATTATGCATTGTAACACCCCTAGTGTTACTGTAACTAAAACTTGAGCATGACATCATAAGCATTGGCATTGCATATGTTTGACACACCTAGAGTGCATTCACTAGGCAAAAATTTCCAACAAGTTGTATTGTTTAAAGTGTTTTTGCAAATAGAACCCTGGATAGGAAACTTAACCCTAAACAGGGATTAAAGGGGTAAGACCTAACCCATGATGAGAAAACCTAAAGACTTTAGGGAAAGAGTCATAAAATATCCCCAAAAACAAGGTTGAATCACATTTATACCCCTGGCAATACAATGAAACCCTAATTGGGACCCTGGAAAACCCTAAAACCAAACCCTGGGGACCTATGTGCAAAATTAGTCCACTTTTGGGCTAAAGTGCAAAAACCAAGTCAAATAAGTATTTTAAGTCATTTGGTTCACAAATATGTGGACTTGAAAGCCAAACATTGGATTTTGGGCTTAAATGCAAAATAGACCTCAATTAGGTTCTATTCTAAGTCTGGATTTCAGTGTATTGTGCTCATCTTTGTGACCTTGTAGCTTCTAAACAAAGGAGATTTTGCCCTAGGTCACCACATCAAAATTGTAGCCCAATCATAGGAGAACAACTTTGCTTAAGAGAGTGAGCATAGTTGTTATGAAGAATTCTGAGATAAATGAGCCTAAAGTTGGACTGTCACGCTGTTATGGTCTGAATTTTCAGACTAGCAGTGGACTAACACCGACTTCAAGCTAAATTCTGAGCATGATCCAGTGGAAATCTACCTATGGTTGCCATAGCAAGTTTGTAGTTGGTATAATGCTCTACAAGTTTGCTGCAAAGATTAACTTGTGTTACCACAGGAAGTTTGGAGAAAATCGACCCTCAACTCTGGCTGTCAGGTGCTCTGATGGGGTGTTCACCATGGTACAGTAGCCTGATAGGATTAGAACGCCAGCGCGGCTTGCTCACCGCCGGCGACCGATTGTCGCCGCGATTCGTGCGACTGTCGGCTCGACTAGCGCTCAGGGTCAGTGGACAATGCCTGGAGATCACCGCCGGTGAGCTGGGTTCCATTCCGGCGACCCCTCGTGCCTTCCCCTTTACCCTACGGCTGGGCAGATAAGAACGCCGGTGATAGCCACCGTCCGACCGTGCGCCGCGTGTTTTAACCGCGCCACCACATCGCCGTGACCCCCTCTAACTGTCTATCATTCACCGGAGTTACTGCCACACCATAGGACACGTAACCGCGCGCGCCAAGGTTCTTCCTCCTCTCCGACCGCCTCCGCTATCCGCTCGAATTGAGCGCCACCGCCCCGGGGATCTATAAATTGACCCCGCAGTGAGCTTCACCACATCCTCACGCACTTAGCCATCGCCAATTGCTAGCAGTCCCTCACCGGAGCTCGGGAATTTCCAATTCTCCCCAAATCGGGTCTCCGCCACCAGTAAAGTTCACCTCACCGCGGCCAGCCATCCCCAGGTCTGCTCATTCCTTTTTCATCCCTGTTCTAGCATCCTTACGTATTGGTGATGCTCTCCGACCCTTCCAATCGAACCAAACCGCCCCTGATCACTGGGAACCCGATGATCTTGCCGCTTGCTTCTCGGTCACCGTGGCCAGAGAGTTTGAGTGTGCCATTAGTGAAATTGTTGGAGGGGAAATGGTCGGGGTAGACCTAATTGTGTTCCCGTCGCTTGAGAGCACCAGCCATGGCGTCATCTGGCCGGGCTAAGCTCGCCGGAGTTCCTCAACACGCTGCCGTCGTCGGGGACTTCCCCCTGTAAAGAATTAGAACATGGGGGACCAATTTGCAAAGTGTCAGAGACCTGTAGGTATAGTGGCTGAACCCGTTCACAGTTAGATAAAAACGCGAGGGTCCCGGTGCAATTCTGCCATCGCGCGCGGGCGCGGGCGCGCGTTTCCTGTGTTGTTGGGCCGTCTGGACCAGATTTGGCCCAGCACTGTTACATCTTTTCTCTTTTTCTTTTTCTACCCAGCTTTAGAAATATGTAGAAAAATGGTAAAATTGTGAAACAAATTTTCCTAGGTTTCTTATTTTCCCTAGAATTTAATAAAAATAGTTTTGTGAGTTTTAGGTTAAATAAGTAATTTTAAGGTATTTAAAGTAGTTCAAAGTAGTAGTGTTGGATTTTTAAAAGATAAGTTGTAATCCCAAAAATGCTCAAAATTTTATATGAGTTCCTCATATTATTTAGAAGCCTTGGGTAGAATTTGGGTTGATTTGGACCTTGTTTGATCACCAAACCCCAAAACACCCCCCTGCCCTATGAACTCCTTTACTGACTCCGGAAACCCTAGGTTCTCGGAGTACCGTGAAGGAAAGTTGTATTCAAGACTTAGATAATAAATCTTTATTGTCTTCGCACTCTCATGAGCATTACATGACATTCATTCTTATATACATATATGGTTATGTTAGAACACGAAGAAGAAGTGGAAGTCACCGAAGAAAGGACACCACCACCCTCGGATTCTCAAGCAGGCAACTGCTTCTACTTTGATATTTGTGGATCCGAACCAGACTCACCTGTTAACGAAGGCAAGCCCTGGTGCATGCAATCCCTTCCTTGCGTTTTTAAATAATTTTTGCACACTTTAAGTCTAGTGAAATGTGCATGAGGTTTATATGAGTTGTTTGGAACCCTTTGATGCATTGCCTTCCTTGATATCCATACCTTTATAGATACTTCTGGTGAAGTATCAAAAATATGATTTACAAAAATGCTTAGCCCTGCTTAGATCTTGTGGATAGAGGTTGTACTTAGCCTAGCTCGAGAAAGGATGGCTTCTACCTGCAAGAATATTTTCATTTGGAGCAATGGTGGGATCTTACTGCAAAGTTCCCTGTGATGCTCTTTTCATCCTAAGGAACAGAAACAATCCAAAGGATGGAAATACTTAAATCGAGACTTGGGTTAAGAACAGGTGATGTTCTACCCAGGTTGATTAAGGATTGAATGCGTATGTAGGCGTGCTGATCGAGGACCCTTTAACTGGTCACATGCCTCGTCATGGGTAAGCCTTGCCTTGGGCAGACTAAGGCCAGAATAAGATAACACGAAATGGGCGTGGAGCGGTGGCGAGAGTAGCGTGTACCCTCCGTGGCAAGAGGCTGGACGGTGGTGTATCTGTGCTCTCGGTTTGCGTGAACCTGATCTGGTCTTAAGAACCCCGGTGGCGGGTTGACATATGCAAGGGTTAAGTGCTACATATGTCGTGTGATTGGAGATCCTCAGCTGAGTATAATCGATTCGGATCGCCGTACCTTCGCGGTTATGAAGACTTGGTCACTTCCCTGCAACCTAGAGTCAGGATGTGAATAGTATGGATAAAAATAATGTTGTACTGATGAAATGATGAAATTAGACGAGAGGCAAACAAAGTCTATTAATACTTAACATGGTATTAAAAGATTGAAAGTAAGGACTCACCTTAGTAAGCTATTTCTGCAAAAGTATCTAAGTTGATTCTTGCTAAAGCCTCTCCTTGATTCCCATTTATCCAGCATACCCTTGAGAGTCTTTTCCTTAGTCGGGTAAGACTTGCTGAGTAATTCCATACTCAGGGTTTATCCCTCCGTTGTTTTTAGGTGAGGAATCGACAACCCTTTGTTGCTTCTGTACCAAGGTGGTTCCGAATGAAGATAAGCAAGAGTGAAGCGCGGGAGGAAAGGATCCTCCATAAAGACCTCTTGTGTAATAACTGTCGAGAGGAGTTTTTACCTCCCTTGGTATGTGTAATAATATTACTCTGCACTCGTTATATATTCCTGGTCTGTAATAAACAACGTGATCTTACTTTTTAATAAATGTAAGCTTATGTAATCGCTTCCGCATTTCTTTATCTCCGATGTTCTGTAATGTCTGCAAGACGGGTGAGACGTTCCTGGAAAGGTAAGGAAAGATACCGAGCTTGTCAAGTAGTTCAGGGGCACCTTTAGGATTGTCTGAGGTCCGTTGGACAAGGACAACTGTAGGTGGGCCTAATTACTTGGGAGGTTCCGTCACAGCTGGTATCGGAGCGTAGCCCTTCTTGACAGATAATATGAGGCATCTTCAAAAGGATTTTCTAAGACTTATCTAGAAAATTGCTTCGCTTCTTACCTAAGTATTTCTGAAGAGTTCATTTCAAGGACCAGATAGGAAGAGTGCAATGTATAGAAGGTTGAATCAACTAAGGTTGATTCTGTACTTATTCATGCATCATGCTAAGAACTGTACTAATAAATTTTCCCCCTTAGCAAATGCCGCCACGTACAAGGAAAACAGCACGTAAGCATACTGGACCCATCGGTGTGCCTCGGCATCAACTTGCCCCACGAGAGCAAGACAACAGTAGTGGGAGCAACGATCCTATTGGTGATCTCGAAGCTCGCGTGAATCAACTTCAAGCGGAGTTGCAGCGCAGGACTAATCTATGGGTTGCGGACGGTGATCGGATAAATGATTTAAGAAGTTATATCCGCACCCTGCAAGATCAACTGGCTAACTGAGATTTGGCGCTTGACTGGGCAGTACAATCTCGCTCAGTAGCTTTAGCTAAGGAAGCAAAGGCTCGAGCACGAGTCAATGAACTTAGCGTTGCTATTGATAACTTGCAGGTATATTGCAATACTTTACATGAAGAAGTTCATGTACTGTATTCACAATTACACCCAAATGTCCCTGCGGATCCCGTCAGGTCTGAAGCCGGAACCTCGCACACTGCAGGTGAAGCGCTTGGTGGAGAGTTAGACCTTTTTAGGCCCCCTCCTTCTTTGAGGCTGGTCGACGTATGGTCTCCCACCCCTGACAATGAAGCTACCAAGAACAATCAAAAGCAGGAGTAGTAGGGTAGCTTGTAGAAGTAGAGATAGTAAGTTGTGTAATAGGTTGAAGTTCTGTATAATGGGTAATGTGTCCTGTTATGTAATATCGAGTCTGTATCATTACTTTTTATAGTAATGTAAGATGGAAGGCTTCTTTGGCATTTTATATTTATTTCAAATGTTCTTTGCCTCAGATGCCGACCAGGACTCGAGGACAGGACGCAGCGGGAACTTCTGGGGGAAGGGATGTTACCCCAAATCCACCTCCAGTTCCTCCCACGTTGGCCGAGGCGATTACCGCCTTGGTAAACGCCACTGCAGATAATACCCGCTTCCTTAGGGAAATGGCGGGTCAACAGCAATTCCAGCAGCAGGCAGGAAGGGGTTATCAGCAAGGCCCCCGTGAAACCACATATCTGGATTTCTCTGAAACCCGTCCACCACTATTTGTGAAGGCTGAAGACCCGTTGGAAGCTGACTGAGTGGATACGGGTTATTGAACAAAAGTTTGGTCTTCTCCGTTGTTCAGAAACGCAGAAGCCATTATTCGCAGCGCAACAACTACGTGGTCCTGCCAGTACCTGGTGGGGAAATTTTGTGGCTATTCAACCTGTCAACCATCAAATCACCTGGGAAGAATTTAAAGCAGCCTTCCGTGAGCACTACATACCCGAAGGTGTGCTGCATATGAAACAAGAGGAATTCATGAAGCTGAAACAAGGAGGAGATACCGTCAATCAGTATCTCAACAAGTTTAATCACCTGTCGCAGTATGCCATCGACCAGGTGAGTACTGATTTGAAGAAAAAGAACTGCTTCATGAGGGGTCTAAATGACCGGTTGCAGCGAAAGATGGCCACATGTATAGATCTCACGTATGGAAAGGCTGTCAGCACAGCCTTATCTGTGGAAGCAAAATACGCAAGTTCTGGGAAGAATAAGGGATTCGGTGGTGAGAGGCCTACTCAGGGTCAGGCGAAGAGGCAACGGTTTGTCATCCGGCCATCTAGCCAAAATCGCACTTTTTCTCGTCCACCTGTATTCCCTTTCAAGCAGCCAATCATTATTCGCCCCAACCATACCCCCACTTCCCCAAATCAGCCGGGTGCCCCAGGCACTCGATTCCCTGCCTTGCCCAGCTCTTCAACCGGGTGTTTCAATTGCGACAAGTCGGGACATTTCATCAAAGACTGCCCATATCCCAAGCAAAATCAATCAAATGCTCAGCAAGGATCTGGGAAATCAACTCAGCCCAAGGGAAATACGGTGGAGAGGAATACAAAGAAGACGGGGCGTGTATACTACACCCAAGTGGCCACTACATCGGAAGGAGAGCCGGTGATGATGGGTACGTTTCCCGTGGCCAGTCACCCTGCAATTATTCTTTTTGATTCTGGTGCTTCGCATACATTCATTAGCAAGAAATTTGTGGAGCAACATCACATTGCATGCCATGAATCAAAAGAGGGATTTAAAATTCATTCACCTGGGGGACATATTTTTACTCGAGAAGTGGCCTATGAAGTGCCAGTAACAATGGCCGGACGGAACTTTCCTGCTAACATGATTGTTCTGAAAGGCCAGGATATAGATGTAATTTTGGGTATGAATTGGTTAACCCAACACAAGGCAATCCTCAACACTGAATTCAGAACCGTCAGGTTGAGCTATAATCAAGAAGAGATTCTTTTGTCTCTCCCCGTAACCAATCCAGCCAAAGCTTCTGGTAGAGTATATGAAGCCATTGTACCGGAAATCAAGGATATTCCGGTAGTATGTGAGTTTCCAGATGTATTTCCGGAAGATTTGCCTGGACTGCCCCCTGAAAGAGATGTAGAATTTGTAATTGAGTTAAAGCCCGGTACGGCTCCCATCTCCCGAAGATCGTACCGTATGCCCCCTAATGAGTTGGCGGAATTGAAGATTCAATTACAAGATCTACTGAATAAGGGATTCATCCGGCCAAGCTCGTCTCCATGGGGTTGCTCCGCCATTTTTGTTAAGAAGAAGGATCAAACCCTGCGAATGTGCGTGGATTATCGACCCCTGAATGAGGTCACCATCAAGAACAAGTACCCTCTTCCAAGGATCGACATCTTATTTGATCAACTGACTGGGGCGAAGGTATTTTCTAAAATCGATCTCAGATCGGGCTATCACTAAATCCGTATTCGGCCTAAGGATATACCGAAGACCGCGTTTACTACGCGGTACGGATTGTTTGAATACCTGGTAATGTCTTTCAGGCTAACAAATGCTCCTGCCCACTTCACCTATTTGATGAACTCGGTGTTCATGCCCGAGTTGGACAAGTTCGTGGTGGTCTTCATCGACGATATCTTGATATATTCTAAAAATGAAGAGGAGCATGCTCAACATCTATGGATTGTATTGACGCGCCTGAGGGAACATCAGCTTTATGCCAAGTTCAGCAAGTGCGCATTCTGGCTGGAGGAAATTCAATTTTTGGGGCACATGTTATCGGCCAAAGGAATTGCGGTAGATCCTAGCAAGGTCAAAGATATTCTGGAGTGGAAACCCCCAACTACTATTCACCAAGTCCGGAGTTTTCTTGGACTAGCTGGATATTATCGCAGATTCATACCGGATTTTTCTAAGCTTGTGAAGCCAATCACAAGTTTATTGAAGAATGATATTAAGTTCAATTGGTCTTCTAAGTGTAATGAAGCCTTTGAGCAATTGAAGTCATTATTAACCACTTCTCCGGTATTGGCTCAACCGGACATCACCAAGCCTTTTGATGTATATTGTGATGCGTCAGGCAGTGGACTCGGCTGTGTATTAATGCAAGAGGGCCGAGTAATTGCATATGCTTCAAGGCAGTTGCGCCGACATGAGGAGCATTACCCGACTCATGATCTGGAGCTAGCTGCTGTGGTTCATGCCCTGAAAATTTGGCGTCATTATCTGCTGGGAAATGTCTGTCATATTTATACAGATCATAAAAGTTTGAAGTACATCTTCACCCAGTCAGAATTAAATATGAGGCAAAGACGATGGCTTGAGCTTATTAAGGACTATGAACTGGAGATCCATTATCACCCAGGCAAAGCCAATGTTGTGGCAGATGCATTGAGCCGTAAGGCTTCCTGCCATTGTCTTATGGTGGGGACCTCTGACAAAACTTTGTGTCAGGAGATGGAAAAGTTAAACCTGGGGATAGTTCAACAAGGGACTCTGAATCAGCTAAAGCTTGAGTCAATCATTTTGCAAAGGATAACCGATGCTCAAAGGGATAATCTGGGTATGAAGCACATACGAGAGAGGATAAGGGCTGGAACAGCCAAATGTTTCAAGGAAGACGATCAAGGTGTGATATGGTTTAAAAACCGCATAGTAGTGCCAAAGAATGAAGAACTCCACCAGCAAATTCTTGATGAAGCACATCTTAGTCGTTATTCTATTCATCCCGGAAGCACTAAGATGTACCAAGACTTGAAGCAACATTACTGGTGGACAAAGATGAAGATCGAAATTGCACGCTATGTGGCTAAGTGTGACACTTGCAGACGTGTCAAGGCCATACACATGAAAACTGTTGGTCCATTACAATCTTTGCCAATCCCAACATGGAAATGGGAAGACATAAGTATGGACTTTATTGTGGGACTGCCCAGGACAGCCAAAGGGTATGATTCTATTTGGGTTATCGTTGATCGACTCACCAAGATTGCCCACTTCTTACCCGTCAGGGCCAAATATACAGTAGCCACTTATGCAGCCTTATATATTGCTCGTATTCTCAGTTTACATGGTATTCCAAAAACTATAGTGTCGGGTCGTGGACCTCAGTTCGTATCCAAGTTTTGGGAAGAACTTCATAAATCCTTGGGTACCAAATTGCTCCACAGTTCGGCCTATCATCCTCAAACAAGTGGACAGACTGAGATGGTCAATCAAATACTTGAGGATATGCTGCGGGCATGTGTTCTGGACTTCTCACAGAAATGGGATGAATGTTTGCCCTTAGCGGAGTTTTCATACAATAACAGTTATCAAGAAAGTATCAAGATGGCACCTTTTGAAGCTTTATATGGGCGACGGTGTCGAACTCCGCTAAATTGGTCTGAACCTGGAGAAAGGTATTTCTTTAGGCCTGATATGGTGAAAGAAGTCAAAGAAAAGGTTCAAAAAATTATTCATAATATGAAGAAAGCTCAGACTCGACAAAAGAGTTATGCAGACCGACGACGACAACCCTTATGCTTTCTGGTGGGCGATTATGTCTACTTGAAAGTTTCACCAACGAAGGGTGTATCGCGTTTCGGGATTAAAGGAAAGCTTGCACCCCGGTACATTGGTCCATTCCTTATACTTGAGCAATGTGGACCAGTAGCATACCGACTCCAGTTACCCAAAATATTGTCTGCTATTCATAATGTGTTCCATGTGTCACAATTAAAGAAGTGTCTTCGGGTTCCCGATCGAACCGTTGAAGTGACAGATGTTGTCCTGGAACCAGATTTAACATACTCGGAACATCCTATTCGAGTTCTGGATCAAAAGGACAGGGTTACCCGGAGAAAGACTCTCAAGTTCTACAAGATACAATGGAACCAACATTCAGAGGAAGAGGCTACATGGGAAACTCAAGACTTTTTGAATAAGAATTTCCCAGGCTTCCTAGCCTCATGTAATTTGTAAAGTGTATATAGTTATTGCAATAAAAGAGTGAACCTCCACACCACCCCTGCCTTGTACCAGAAATAAGGGAATAAAAATGTGACACATTTCCTTTTCCATTACTTACCCTAGGACTTTAAATCTCGGGACGAGATTCTTTTATGGGGGAAAGGATGTAACACCCCTGGTGTTACTGTAACTAAAACTTGAGCATGACATCATAAGCATTGGCATTGCATATGTTTGACACACCTAGAGTGCATTCACTAGGCAAAAATTTCAAACAAGTTGTATTGTTTAAAGTGTTTTTGCAAATAGAACCCTGGATAGGAAACTTAACCCTAAACAGGGATTAAAGGGGTAAGACCTAACCCATGATGAGAAAACCTAAAGACTTTAGGGAAAGAGTCATAAAATATCCCCAAAAACAAGGTTGAATCACATTTATACCCCTGGCAATACAAGAAACCCTAATTGGGACCCTGGAAAACCCTAAAACCAAACCCTAGGGACCTATGTGCAAAATTAGTCCACTTTTGGGCTAAAGTGCAAAAACCAAGTCAAATAAGTATTTTAAGTCATTTGGTTCACAAATATGTGGACTTGAAAGCCAAACATTGGATTTTGGGCTTAAATGCAAAATAGACCTCAATTAGGTTCTATTCTAAGTCTGGATTTCAGTGTATTGTGCTCATCTTTGTGACCTTGTAGCTTCTAAACAAAGGAGATTTTGCCCTAGGTCACCACATCAAAATTGTAGCCCAATCATAGGAGAACAACTTTGCTTAAGAGAGTGAGCATAGTTGTTATGAAGAATTCTGAGATAAATGAGCCTAAAGTTGGACTGTCAGGCTGTTATGGTCTGAATTTTCAGACTAGCAGTGGACTAACACCGACTTCAAGCTAAATTCTGAGCATGATCCAGTGGAAATCTACCTATGGTTGCCATAGCAAGTTTGTAGTTGGTATAATGCTCTACAAGTTTGCTGCAAAGATTAACTTGTGTTACCACAGGAAGTTTGGAGAAAATCGACCCTCAACTCTGGCTGTCAGGTGCTTTGATGGGGTGTTCACCATGGTACAGTAGCCTGATAGGATTAGAACGCCAGCGCGGCTTGCTTACTGCCGGCGACCGATTGTCACCGCGATTCGTGCGACTGTCGACTCGACTAGCGCTCAGGGTCAGTGGACAATGCCTGGAGATCACCGCCGGTGAGCTGGGTTCCATTCCGGCGACCCCTCGTGCCTTCCCCTTTACCCTACGGTTGGGCAGATAAGAACGCCGGTGATAGCCACCGTCCGACCGTGCGCCGCGTGTCTTAACCACGCCACCGCACCGCCGTGACCCCCTCTAACTGTCTATCGATCACCGGAGTTACTGCCACGCCATAGGACACGTAACCGCGCGCGCCAAGGTTCTTCCTCCTCTCCGACCGCCTCCGCTATCCGCTCGAATTGAGCGCCACCGCCCTGGGGATCTATAAATTGACCCCACAGTGAGCTTCACCACATCCTCACGCACTTAGCCATCGCCAATTGCTAGCAGTCCCTCACCGGAGCTCGGGAATTTCCAATTCTCCCCAAATCGGGTCTCCGCCACCGTAAAGTTCACCTCACCGCGGCCAGCCGTCCCCAGGTCTGCTCATTCCTTTTTCATCCCTATTCTAGCATCCTTACGTATTGGTGATGCTCTCCGACCCTTCCAATCGAACCAAACCGCCCCTGATCACTGGGAACCCGACGATCTTGCCGCTTGCTTCTCGGTCACCGTGGCCAGAGAGTTTGAGTGTGCCATTAGTGAAATTGTTGGAGGGGAAATGGTCAGGGTAGACCTAATTGTGTTCCCGTCGCTTGAGAGCACCAGCCATGGCGTCATCTGGCCGGGCTAAGCTCGCCGGAGTTCCTCAACGCGCTGCCGTCGTTGGGGACTTCCCCCTATAAAGAATTAGAACATGGGGGACCGTTTGCAAAGTGTCAGAGACCCGTAGGTATAGTGGCTGAACCTGTTCACAGTTAGATAAAAACGCGAGGGTCCCGGTGCAATTCTGCCATCGCGCGCGGGCGCGGGCGCGCGTTTCCTGTGTTGTTGGGCCGTCTGGACCAGATTTGGCCCAGCACTGTTACATCTTTTCTCTTTTTCTTTTTCTACCCAGCTTTAGAAATATGTAGAAAAATGTAGAAAAATGGTAAAATTGTGAAACCAATTTTCCTAGGTTTCTTATTTTCCCTAGAATTTAATAAAAATAGTTTTGTGATTTTTAGGTTAAATAAGGAATTTTAAGGCATTTAAAGTAGTTCAAAGTAGTAGTGTTGGATTTTTAAAAGATAAGTTGTAATCCCAAAAATGCTCAAAATTTTTATATGAGTTCCTCATATTATTTAGAAGCCTTGGGTAGAATTTGGGTTGATTTGGACCTTGTTTGATCACCAAACCCCAAAACACCCCCTGCCCTATGAACTCCTTTACTGACTCCGGAAACCCTAGGTTCTCGTAGTACCGTGAAGGAAAGTTGTATTCAAGACTTAGATAATAAATCTTTATTGTCTTCGCACTCTCATGATCATTACATGACATTCATTCTTATATACATATATGGTTATGTTAGAACACAAAGAAGAAGTGGAAGTCACCGAAGAAAGGACACCACCACCCTCGGATTCTCAAGCAGGCAACTGCTTCTACTTTGATATTTGTGGATCCGAGCCAGACTCACCTGTTAACGAAGGCAAGCCCTGGTGCATGCAACCCCTTCCTTGCGTTTTTAAATAATTTTTGGACGCTTTAAGTCTAGTGAAATGTGCATGAGGTTTATAGGAGTTGTTTGGAACCCTTTGATGCATTGCCTTCCTTGATATCCATACCTTTATAGATACTTCTGGTGAAGTATCAAAAATATGATTTACAAAAATGCTTAGCCCTGCTTAGATCTTGTGGATAGAGGTTGTCCTTAGCCTAGCTCGAGAAAGGATGGCTTCTACCTGCAAGAATATTTTCATTTGGAGCAATGGTGGGATCTTACTGCAAAGTTCCCTGTGATGCTCTTTTCATCCTAAGGAACAGAAACAATCCAAAGGATGGAAATACTTAAATCGAGACTTGGGTTAAGAACAGGTGATGTTCTACCCAGGTTGATTAAGGATTGAATGCGTATGTAGGCGTGCTGATCGAGGACCCTTTAACTGGTCACATGCCTCGTCATGGGTAAGCCTTGCCTCGGGCAGACTAAGGCCAGAATAAGATAACACGAAATGGGCGTGGAGCGGTGGCGAGAGTAGCGTGTACCCTCCGTGGCAAGAGGCTGGACGGTGGTGTATCTGTGCTCTCGGTTTGCGTGAACCTGATCTAGTCTTAAGAACCCTGGTGGCGGGTTGACATATGCAAGGGTTAAGTGCTACATATGTCGTGTGATTGGAGATCCTCAGCTGAGTATAATCGATTCGGATCGCCGTACCTTCGCGGTTATGAAGACTTGGTCACTTCCCTGCAACCTAGAGTCAGGATGTGAACAGTATGGATAAAAATAATGTTGTACTGATGAAATGATGAAATTAGATGAGAGGCAAACAGAGTCTATTAATACTTAACATGGTATTAAAAGATTGAAAGTAAGGACTCACCTTAGTAAGCTATTTCTGCAAAAGTATCTAAGTTGATTCTTGCTAAAGCCTCTCCTTGATTCCCATTTATCCAGCATACCCTTGAGAGTCTTTTCCTTAGTCGGGTAAGACTTGCTGAGTAATTCTATACTCAGGGTTTATCCCTCCGTTGTTTTTAGGTGAGGAAGCGACAACCCTTTGTTGCTTCTGTACCAAGGTGGTTCCGAATGAAGATAAGCAAGAGTGAAGCGCAGGAGGAAAGGATCCTCCATAAAGACCTCTTGTGTAATAACTGTCGGGAGGAGTTTTTACCTCCCTTGGTATGTGTAATAATATTACTCTGCACTCGTTATATATTCCTGGTCTGTAATAAACAATGTGATCTTACTTTTTAATAAATGTAAGCTTATGTAATCGCTTCCGCATTTCTTTATCTCCGATGTTCTGTAATGTCTGCAAGACGGGTGAGACGTTCCTGGAAAGGTAAGGAAAGATACCGAGCTTGTCAAGTAGTTCAGGGGCACCTATAGCATTGTCTGAGGTCCGTTGGACAAGGACAACTGTAGGTGGGCCTAATTACTTGGGAGGTTCCGTCACATGCATCATGCTGGATTTTATTCTGTGTGAATTTTGTGACAACATAAAATAATTTGAAGAAGAAATATATTAAATTCCCAAAATAGAAATTTAGAAAATAAAAGGAGGTTCTAGATTTAGAAAAGAGAAAGAATATAAAAATATAAATAATATATATCTACAAAAATCTCCAAATTTGGTACTTCTAACTGCACAAATGTGAGTTGTGAATAATGAGCCACAAGCTTTGAATTTAAGTTTGAATTCAAATTGAATGTGGAAATAGAGAACAATAAGAAAATAAAAAAGAGAGATTAAAACCCACTATCGGGCCCAAAACCCCCATTTCGGCCCACCAGGGAATTCCCCCACGCGTCCGGCCCAGCTACCGACGTCTCACCAGCGCGGCCTCGATCTGACTGTTGTGCCTGCGGAGGTGGGGCCCTCTCGTCAGTCGGCCGGGGCTCTTCCGTGCTTGCCCTCATCTCTTCACTGGCGCGTGGGCCCTTCACGTTAGCTCCATCCCTTTTCCCCCTTTCTTCGCTCGTGGGCGCGCAACGGCCGCCGCGAGACCTTGGAGCTGGCCGGGCCAGCTCAACGACCTCCCTACCTCCTCGGACGCCCTCTACTGTGCATAAGTAGCCTCCATGGACCCTTGTCGCGAAAGCCCTAGCTTAGATTTCGCGTCGCCGCCGCTGTGTGGGTGATGAGGGAGATGCACCACGAGGCTTCGGTGAATCTGTCCCCCTGGTCACCGCCGACCGATATCAAGTGTGGGCGGTCACATCGGGGTGTGGCGGAAGCGTTCGCGGCAGAAGGGTGGTTGGACCTGTGGCGACCGCGGGATTTCTCATCGGAGTTATGTTCTCCGTCGAGCTTGCGTCCCACCGTGGCCGCGACCACCAGAGCGAAGATCCAAGGTAAGAATTGCCCCACCCAGTTCGTATTAATCTCCTATACGCTCAGCACTAGACGGGGGTTAGGATGGGGGCAGGAATCACCGGGTTGTCACCACCGGTGAGGCGCGCCGCGCGCGGCTATGGCAATGCTCGCCGCCGTGCCGATCTCGGCAGAGGAGCGGTGGTGTGTCCAGAGACGTGGATTGGCTCACGGACAACCTAGATTAGGTCGCGTGTACCTTTCCGCGTCTTTGACATCGGGATCGTACAATTCTAATCCAAGGGTGGGAGCGCATTTCACATCCAGGCTGATCTGAGCCGTAGATTAGCGATCCAATGGATCCGGTTAGGTACCGCTTTGGTTGAAGTAGCGATCTAATCCGTGCCCTCGGCTGCGGATCCAACGGCCCTGAGTGCACGGTACCCGTTCGGCCTGTAAAACTGCAAAACAACCCCTGAGTAAATTGGAATTCACCCCGCAGTCCTAGGTCAGGGACGCCTGTGTCTTGGGGATTCTTTCACCGAAACCCCTGCGCTTTACAGTTTTTATGCACTCGGTCCAGTGAATTGAGTATTTAAGAAATTGATTATAAAAATTGATTTTTAACTCAAGAATAGTTCTAGAAACTTGTAAGGTGCATATAAAATTCATTTTAACTCCTTTTTGACTCATTCCAGTTCCTGTAGTTTTGTAATAATATTGTTTATCAACTAGTACCACTGTTTTGACATGAATATCACATTAAAATTAATATCCTAATTAATTTGTTATCCAACACTTAAAACTTAATAAATTCGTAACTTCTTCATTTTTATTCCGATTTGATCCGTTCAAGTTGCGTTAGTCTCGTACAAACGCGTAGATCATTATTATGTAGTATATTCTTATGTTTGGTGTGATGTTAATTTTATCTATATCATGTTTGTTTGTATTGCTACGACTAGTGCGAGGACACGTGTCATCTGAAAGGCAAGTTGGTACCTGGAATCTCAAGTGCCAGGCAAGTTGTGCCCTTGATTCACTTTTGTTACCCAATAATGTTCTTTATAATCATTTACCATGCATAAGTTTAATTTTGATGGGACCCGATAGGTCACCCTAGATTGTTTATCTCATTACCTTGTTTACCTCTAAATCACTTGGATAGTTTGCTATTGCTTTATATGGTTTTGGGATAATCATTTATTATATCCATGTTCCAGTTATTTTGTTATCTTATTTATGTTCATGTCAAGATCATTATATTATTGTTAATTGGAACATGGAGCTTAACTTGAGAAACACGTGCCACCACAAGGGAGGAATGGGACCCCTTGGCTAACTAATTAGGAAAGCTAGTAGAAGACTACCTTACCCGAAAGGGGCAAGGGCAGTAGGGGAGTTGCATGCAAAGAGGTTCTCGAGTTGATTTTGCTGCGATGACGATCAGACGGGGGATTCTTGCAAGTGCTCTTCCCATAAACTGTAGCGGGTTTTCGAAAGCTAGTGGGACTTTGTAAAGGCCTCGTAGTGGATCCCTAGCCATTCACCTCGGTAGTGTCTAAGGGCCTAGCTAACCCTGGCGACATGGGAAACACGACTTGTGGGTAAAGGGTACAACCTCTGCAGAGTGTAAAACTGGTATACTAGCCGAGCTCACGGTCATGAGCGGCTCAGGACTCTCCGATGATTAAATTATGGAACTTAAATTGAATTTATCATTTGCATTGCATGGGATCATTTGTTAATTTTGTTCTATTATTAATTATTATGGTTTGGTATTTACTTACACTTAGTAATTGTTAATAAAACTTTGACCAACTTATAAAAGCAATGCTCAGCTTTAACCATTCTCTTTGATAAGCCTTACACTTCATGAGCTCCCACCTTTGGTGAGTTCATGTCACATTATTCCCCACAACTTGTTGAGCGATGAACATGTGTGAGCTCACCCTTGCTGTCTCACACCCCCACAGGTCAAGAACAGGTACCACTGGATGACGCATGGTGGATGTTGTGTTGTATTCGTGAGAGGTCTAGGTCGTCGTCTCCCAGTCGACTTTCTGGCACCAAGGATGGATTTTAGTTCGATCCTTGTACATTTATCTTTTATTTTTGTAAGTCTTCCGCTATGTAATAATTACTCTGATTATTGTGACATTTATCTCTATACACTCTGTTATTATATATGTTGTCTTCTTTGGCGCATGTATGAGATGCACCTTGCTTTGTCCTTTAAAGCCAGGTGTGACAAGCAGGAAACAAGGCAATGCCGGGAAAATCCACTCTTCGGACGCAACCTGAACCCCGATTTCGCCCGAGCCATGAACACGCCGAGTGAAGTTGGCGGAGTACTAGCTCGGATAGCGGATGGCCTCCCGTGGACTCCCGACGCCGAGGGCTATCGGCGGCTGTTTACTCAAGCAGCCAATCATCTCCTGCCCCTCGCTCATCCGCCGAACGATCTACGACACGCCATCAACAGTCGGCGGGATGCACGGAGCTCCATCAACGCTTCGCGCGAACGACAACACGAGAACGAAATTCGTCGCCGGGAAGAGTATGACCGGGATCACGGCGTCCCAGCGCGATGTCATGCTGGTGGCACCACCTGAGGACGGTCGAGGCACCACGACAACCACACTCCTCCCCAGGACCAGCATCATCATCAACAACAGGAGGACACGTGCGGAGTATCAGCACTTACTCCACGCCTTAGGGCCATTCAATGGCCCCCTAACTTCAAGGTCTCCAACATCGACAAATACGAACCTAAGCAGAATCCAGGAGGTTGGCTGGCCGTCTACACCACCGCTGCCCGGGCAGCTGGGGCAACCGAGGACGTGATGACCGCGTACTTGCCTATTGTCCTCGAGCAAGACGTGCTGCAATGGCTGCGACACCTACCCCGACACTGCATCGACGACTGGAGCGATTTCAGTCGGTGCTTCACCACCAACTTTCAGTCTCTCTCCGACAAACCAGCGCAACCATGGGACCTCAAATCCATCTTGCGCCAAGGGGACGAAACTCTTCGGTTGTACCTAAAAAGATTCCAGACCATGAGAAATCGTATCCCCGAGGTCGCGGAAGCGGCAGTGATCGAGGACTTCTACACGGGATCCAATGACTCGACATTCGTCTGAGCCATATTACAGAAGGCGCCGATTACCTCCGAGCAACTGTTCTGGGAGGCTGACCTCTACATCACCGCGAACGAACGAGCTCAGGACCTCATCGGAGGAGCGAAACCTGCACCAGCGGCGCCACGATGCAACACGAACCAGCAACCCGACAAGCGCTGGGAGAAGAGGCCTTGTGAGGAGGTCCATGCCGCCAGACCACCCGCCTCTCGCGCCCGAGGAGGACCTCGCGGAGGCGAACGCACGCTGGACGACATCCTCGACGCCCAGTGCCCATATCACAAGGACATGTGCCACACCCTCCAGAACTGCAGGGATTTCAAACACTCTGTCGGGCATGGTCGACCTTTTCAACCTCTACCTCCTCCCCCGCCGCGAGGAGGACCGGGAGAACCGCAATAACCCCGGCAGCAGGAGGAGGGAAGAGGAGGATCCTTCCCGCGCGTCGACAGGAGAAGTCAACGTCATCTTCGGCGGACACGGGTCACAAGAAAGCAAGAGACAACAAAAGCTCAATGATCGTCAGATACTGGTGGCGGCCACCGGTCCTCCCGCACCGTACCGATGGTCTGAGCACCCGATCACCTTCACCCGGGCAGACCAATGGCTTAACTTCGACTACCCAGGCAAATACCCACTCCTCGTCGATCCGGTGATCCAAGAGAGCAGGGTAAAGAAGGTACTAGTGGACGGGGGAAGCAGCATCAACGTCACCTTCCCTCGGACGCTCCAAGGCTTGTGAGTTGTCACACCCGGATTTCGGGGGCACCAAGACCCGGGCGCGAACATAAACACCAGGTATGCTGGGACCAAGTCTCACACATATGATGTATAGTGGCACAGGATCGAATGTCACATCTTTATATATAACAGGAGTTCTATACAAAATAAATAATTACATTATAAGGAGACAACGGTCCAGCAACCCAAAGTTGACTGGGAGACGACGGCCTAGACCTCTCACGAACACATCACAGCATCCTCCAAGCGCCTCATCCTGTGGTACCTGTTCTTGACCTGTGGGGGGGTGTGAGACAGCAAGAGTGAGCTCACATACGTTCATAGCTCAACAAGTTGTGGGGAATAATGTGCATGAACTCGCCAAAGGTGGGAGCTCATGTGAAGTGTAAGGCTTACCAAAGAGGATGGTTGAAGCTGAGCATTGCTTTTAAAGTTGGTCAAAATTTTATTAGCAATTACTAAGTATAAGTAAATACCAACCCAATTAAGTAATAGAACAAAAGTAATAACAACATCACCTGCGATGCAATGCATATGACAAATTGAATTTAGTTCCATAAATTAATCATGTGAGGGTTCGAGCTGCTCATGACCGTGAGCACGGCTAGTATACCAGTTTTACACTCTGCAGAGGTTGCGCATCTTTACCCACAAGTCGTGTTACCCATCTGCCAAGAGACGGCCAATCCCATACACCTCTACCGAGGAGGTGAGGCAGGGTAACACTACGAGGCCTTTACAAAGTTCCACTAGCTTCAGAAAACCCGCTACAGTTTATAGGAAGTTCCAATGCAGGAATCCCTTGCAGGACCGCCATCGCAGCAAAATCCTCCCGAGGGCCTCCCTAGCAGGAATCCCTTGCAGGACTGCCATCGCAGCAAAATCCTCCCGAGGGCCTCCCTACACTGACCACTCCCCTACTGCCCTTGCCCCTTTCGGGTAAGGTAGTCTTCCACTAGCTTTCCTAATTAATCAGCCAAGGGCGTCCCATTAAACCCTTGTGGTAGCACTGTTTTCCCGGGTGGTCGCTCCATGTTCCAATTAATATAATGATCTTATCATGAACAGTAAATAACAACTGATAACAAAAGTATGAATAATATGTATCTCAATGCCCAAATCCACATATAGCACTAGCAAGTACTACCCAGAAAGTTTAGTGGTAAACAAGGCATAAAGATAGACAAACTAGGGTAACCTATTAGGTCCCATCAAATTAACCTATGCAGATCATTATGATTAATTAGAACATGAGTGGGTAAAAGAAGTGATCAAGGGCACAACTTGCCTGGGACTGGAGATTCTAGGTACCACTTGCTCTTCAGGTGACACGTGTCCTCACTGCTAAACGTAGCAATACAGACATACATGGTATAGGCAAAATTAACATTACACCAAACATATATGCGAAATACATATTAATAATCTACATATTGAAATAAGATCACAGGAACAGGAATTATTAATTTTGGAGTTATATATTTTAAGTTATGGATTTTCTAATGTTTTATGTGCTTAATACAAGATTAAGTGATAGATAAATTTTAAATCATCTTTCATGTTAAAACAGAGGTACTAATGGTTAGACAATAATATTATAAGAATTTAGGGACTGGAATGGGTCAATTTGGAGTTCATATGCATTCTCTATGAATTAAACGAGTTTCTAGATTTATTTTTGTATTAAAAATCGATTTCTAATATTAATTTCCTATTTTCAGCTCTCTCTGGATTGGGCGCCATTTTATGTAAAGCGCAGGGGTTTTCGCGCAAAAGATCCTAAGACACATACCGCTCTGCGCAGAGGACTGCGGGTTAATTTGTTAATAAGCTAGGGTCTCATTAGATAAATGCCACGCGAAGGGGTATGGTTGCATGTCGACCGCACAGATCAAAACCAATGGTGCAGATTAGATCTGGGCGCTTTATAAACGGGTACGCAACGACAACCGTATGATCAGAGATCCACGGTCCACGAATGCCCACGATCCATTCCACCCCGAACCACACGATTAAAGTTCGACGGCTCGGATTTAAAATGACGAAGGGGTAAGTTCCTTTTTAATCGAGAGCGCTCATCAGAATTCGACGGCCAAGGGCATCCCTGTCGTGGATCTAATCCTAACCATCATTCACAGATCCAACGGTTCACCCGCTCTCCCCCAACCCGCCCGTCGAGCACGGTGGCGCCGCCCGCAAGACACGGCGGCGGACAGCCGGAATCAGTCGATCCGGCGCCAGAACGCCCCAAACCCAAAATCGATCGGTGCAAGACCTAGAGGGAGGGATGGAGAACTCGAATGGGGCTCATACTGTGGGCGGAGGTGGATGGGACGAGCAGGCCACGGTGAATGGCGGCCACGAGACGGGAATCGCGCGTCGACGAGGAATCAGAGGCCCACCATGGCACCAATCGCGCAGAGACTTCACAGATAAGCTCACGGTCGGGAGTTGAGGGCGAGCGCAGCGTTGCGGCGGAGGTCACGACGTCGTTGAGTAATTGGGGCGGCACCAGTGGTCGAAGACGATGAACACGCTGGTGAGGAGGCTTGGGTTGGATGGGGCAAGGGATCGCGGCGGGTTTTATGCTGCAGAAAGGTAGAGTCCGCGAGGAAGACAACAACATCATCACGCGCGGATTTCGGCTGCCATTGCGCATGTGGTGAACTCGCCCCGCGCGGAATCCGTGGTGACTTGCACACCAACGCGAGGAAAACGGGGATGAGTGGGGTCGGAGCATGAGCGCGCCCCCGCCATGCATTCGGTTGCAGATCGCCGAGCTGCACAGCACGATTTGGTGCGGCAGATCCGGCCGGCGGGTATGGCGGTCATTGAGCTGGTAAACGCCAGGGAGAAGAAAGCGCTGACGCACTGGGCCCCACCTGGCGGTGATTGAGGAAGGGCGAGTGTGAGCGCAGTGGCTGGCAAGGGGCCCCACATGCAAGTGACCGCGCGAGGAGTGGACAGATACGGCTGGCGCGGTGAATGGGCCGCAGGGGAGGATGGGGAAGTGGGCTGATTTGAAGGCAGTCGGCCCAGGGTTCCTTTATTCTTTTTTTTTATTTTCCTGATTTCCTTTTCTCTAGTTTCAAATCCAACTTTGAATTCAAATTTAAGTTCATCACTACAACTCATGTTTGTGGATTTAGGGGTATTAATTCTGGATCTATTTTATTTATATATATTTTTTATACCATTTTTCCTTCTTCTCCTTCCAAAAACCTAAGTTTTAATTTAGGGATCAATTCAACCTTTAGAATTTATTATTTTATTTAATGCACAAACAATAAAACTCCAACGAGATGCACTTTCTTTTATCTTAGTGTCTTTGTTTTGATTTAATCACTTTTCCTTCTATATATGCTCTTTTCATGATGCAAATAAGGCACATAGAATAAGGAAATCACTATATATTCCTTGTATACAATTTTGGAGTATTACAAATCCTACCCCCCTTAAAAATAATCTCGTCCTCGAGATTAGTAATAAAAGGGATGTATACTCATATTGTTCTCGGAACATGTGCACAAACAAAGAAATCTCGGCATGAGGCATAATTCTTCAACAAAACATAGGGTCAATAGACCTTATTATTCCTTCTTAAAATAATATCATATCATCTACTAACTACAGTAACATCTAGATCTTACAAATAATAATAATTTATATATATGTTTATGTAGCTTGGTAGAGCTGGTGGTGGTGGTGGAGGTTGTTGTTGTTGTTGTTGTCTCTCCAACCGCGCTTGCCTTATTTCTTGGCGGATCTGACGTATTTCCTCGCGTTCTTGTCTTATCTGATTTTGCATCTCGGTCACCAGGTCTGTTAACTGTTGTATTACCAGTCTTTGGGCAGCAACCACTTGATCGATTTCAACAGGTGGAGGATTTGGAGGATTCATTTCTGTTTGCTGTTACGTGATAATCTTTTCCTTTTCTGGTATTGACCATGAAAGTTAAAAGCATATGGTAATAGTTTTGCAAAGGAAATTATTCAATAAGCGGAATGAATAAGCTAGTAGCTGGTTATAATATGAAGATTCTTTAGTAGGTCTTAATCTTTGTTTTATGTCCAGATTGGGGTAACCAGTCGTATAAAGTGAATATCCAAGGGTAAGATAGAATCTGTCAAGATGAGAGATATATATGGGTGAGATAGACTACAAGATGTAGGTTAAAAGTTTGTTTGTTGTTAGGTGGGAATAGAAAGGTTATACCATTCATCATGGCTCTATTGGTTGGATCAGATCTCATGCATGTGGCTGAGTGGGTTTAAGGCACTAGTTTATTTTTAAGTGCATGAGGGGTATGGACTTATCTCTTGTACCAGCATTAAGTAACTTACTCTAGATTAGATCATAATAGATTAGATAAAATCTAGATTAGGTTGGATATCACTAGATTAGACCGGTTAAGATCTAAGTAAATTTTGGATTATCTCATGGTTGTTATTCTAGAGTGGGATCAATATGCTACTTAGGGCAAGATGAATCCATAAGGATAAGGTAGAATCTTTTGAGGTCAGTTAGATCTATTAAGATGGGATAAGTAAAGTGGTTAGGATAAGATGAATCCTTCAAGGTAAGATGAATCTATTAAAATAAGAGAAAACCTCTTAAGATAAGATGGATCTATATACATTAGGATAAGTTAAGACCTTTTGAGATAAGATAGATCTATGAGTGTAGAATAGAATCTTTTAAGATGAGATGAATCTATTAAGCTAGATACATTTTTTTTAATGAGGGATAATCCAATTTGTCTAGTTACTTTTATAAGCATTTTTTTTCTATATGTATATGCAAATGTAATTATGGACATTACTCCACAATTAATCACACTCAATCAAAGATCCAAATCATACAAGTATCATAAGAACAAACATTCAAGTTCATAGATATCTATATAAAAGAAAATATTTTTTTTGTTCCTAAGAGTGGGTCTCCTATTTCTAAGGTCACTTTAGGCACAGGATTTCAAAGTGTGAAATCCACATTTGTCTTAGAAAAGAAAAGGTAATAATAATCAGAGTAAAGCGGAAATAGATGAGAAAAGATTAAGAAAAGTTTAGAAAAGAATCGGAGTAGCAAAGATAAGTAAGTATTGGTTGTTCAGTTCTATCTAGGTTTCGTCCTACAGTCAACATTCCTCTGATACCACTTCTGTCACACCCGGATTTCGGGGGCACCAAGACCCGGGCGCGAACATAAACACCAGGTATGCTGGGACCAAGTCTCACACATATGATATATAGTGGCATAGGATCGAATGTCACATCTTTATATATAACAGGAGTTCTATACAAAATAAATAATTACATTATAAGGAGACAACGGTCCAGCAACCCAAAGTTGACTGGGAGACGACGGCCTAGACCTCTCACGAACACATCACAGCATCCTCCAAGCGCCTCATCCTGTGGTACCTGTTCTTGACCTGTGGGGGGGTGTGAGACAGCAAGAGTGAGCTCACATACGTTCATAGCTCAACAAGTTGTGGGGAATAATGTGCATGAACTCGCCAAAGGTGGGAGCTCATGTGAAGTGTAAGGCTTACCAAAGAGGATGGTTGAAGCTGAGCATTGCTTTTAAAGTTGGTCAAAATTTTATTAGCAATTACTAAGTATAAGTAAATACCAACCCAATTAAGTAATAGAACAAAAGTAATAACAACATCACCTGCGATGCAATGCATATGACAAATTGAATTTAGTTCCATAAATTAATCATGTGAGGGTTCGAGCTGCTCATGACCGTGAGCACGGCTAGTATACCAGTTTTACACTCTGCAGAGGTTGCGCATCTTTACCCACAAGTCGTGTTACCCATCTGCCAAGAGACGGCCAATCCCATACACCTCTACCGAGGAGGTGAGGCAGGGTAACACTACGAGGCCTTTACAAAGTTCCACTAGCTTCAGAAAACCCGCTACAGTTTATAGGAAGTTCCAATGCAGGAATCCCTTGCAGGACCGCCATCGCAACAAAATCCTCCCGAGGGCCTCCCTAGCAGGAATCCCTTGCAGGACTGCCATCGCAGCAAAATCCTCCCGAGGGCCTCCCTACACTGACCACTCCCCTACTGCCCTTGCCCCTTTCGGGTAAGGTAGTCTTCCACTAGCTTTCCTAATTAATCAGCCAAGGGCGTCCCATTAAACCCTTGTGGTAGCACTGTTTTCCCGGGTGGTCGCTCCATGTTCCAATTAATATAATGATCTTATCATGAACAGTAAATAACAACTGATAACAAAAGTATGAATAATATGTATCTCAATGCCCAAATCCACATATAGCACTAGCAAGTACTACCCAGAAAGTTTAGTGGTAAACAAGGCATAAAGATAGACAAACTAGGGTAACCTATTAGGTCCCATCAAATTAACCTATGCAGATCATTATGATTAATTAGAACATGAGTGGGTAAAAGAAGTGATCAAGGGCACAACTTGCCTGGGACTGGAGATTCCAGGTACCACTTGCTCTTCAGGTGACACGTGTCCTCACTGCTAAACGTAGCAATACAGACATACATGGTATAGGCAAAATTAACATTACACCAAACATATATGCGAAATACATATTAATAATCTACATATTGAAATAAGATCACAGGAACAGGAATTATTAATTTTGGAGTTATATATTTTAAGTTATGGATTTTCTAATGTTTTATGTGCTTAATACAAGATTAAGTGATAGATAAATTTTAAATCATCTTTCATGTTAAAACAGAGGTACTAATGGTTAGACAATAATATTATAAGAATTTAGGGACTGGAATGGGTCAATTTGGAGTTCATATGCATTTTCTATGAATTAAACGAGTTTCTAGATTTATTTTTGTATTAAAAATCGATTTCTAATATTAATTTCCTATTTTCAGCTCTCTCTGGATTGGGCGCCATTTTATGTAAAGCGCAGGGGTTTTCGCGCAAAAGATCCTAAGACACATACCGCTCTGCGCAGAGGACTGCGGGTTAATTTGTTAATAAGCTAGGGTCTCATTAGATAAATGCCACGCGAAGGGGTATGGTTGCATGTCGACCGCACAGATCAAAACCAATGGTGCAGATTAGATCTGGGCGCTCTATAAACGGGTACGCAACGACAACCGTATGATCAGAGATCCACGGTCCACGAATGCCCACGATCCATTCCACCCCGAACCACACGATTAAAGTTCGACGGCTCGGATTTAAAATGACGAAGGGGTAAGTTCCTTTTTAATCGAGAGCGCTCATCAGAATTCGACGGCCAAGGGCATCCCTGCCGTGGATCTAATCCTAACCATCGTTCACAGATCCAACGGTTCACCCGCTCTCCCCCAACCCGCCCGTCGAGCACGGTGGCGCCGCCCGCAAGACACGACGGCGGACAGCCGGAATCAGTCGATCCGGCGCCAGAACGCCCCAAACCCAAAATCGATCGGTGCAAGACCTAGAGGGAGGGATGGAGAACTCGAATGGGGCTCATACCGTGGGCGGAGGTGGATGGGACGAGCAGGCCACGGTGAATGGCGGCCACGAGACGGGAATCGCGCGTCGACGAGGAATCAGAGGCCCACCATGGCACCAATCGCGCAGAGACTTCACAGATAAGCTCACGGTCGGGAGTTGAGGGCGAGCGCAGCGTTGCGGCGGAGGTCACGACGTCGTTGAGTAATTGGGGTGGCACCAGTGGTCGAAGACGATGAACACGCTGGTGAGGAGGCTTGGGTTGGATGGGGCAAGGGATCGCGGCGGGTTTTATGCTGCAGAAAGGTAGAGTCCGCGAGGAAGACGGCAACATCATCATGCGCGGATTTCGGCTGCCATTACGCATGTGGTGAACTCGCCCTGCGCGGAATCCGTGGTGACTTGCACACCAACGCGAGGAAAACGGGGATGAGTGGGGTCGGAGCATGAGCGCGCCCCCGCCATGCATTCGGTTGCAGATCGCCGAGCTGCGCAGCACGATTTGGTGCGGCAGATCCGGCCGGCGGGTATGGCGGATCATTGAGCTGGTAAACGCCAGGGAGAAGAAAGCGCTGACGCACTGGGCCCCACCTGGCGGTGATTGAGGAAGGGCAAGTGTGAGCGCAGTGGCTGGCAAGGGGCCCCACATGCAAGTGACCGCGCGAGGAGTGGACAGATACGGCTGGCGCGGTGAATGGGCCGCAGGGGAGGATGGGGAAGTGGGCTGATTTGAAGGCAGTCGGCCCAGGGTTCCTTTATTCTTTTTTTTATTTTCCTGATTTCCTTTTCTCTAGTTTCAAATCCAACTTTGAATTCAAATTTAAGTTCATCACTACAACTCATGTTTGTGGATTTAGGGGTATTAATTCTGGATCTATTTTATTTATATATATTTTTTATACCATTTTTCCTTCTTCTCCTTCCAAAAACCTAAGTTTTAATTTAGGGATCAATTCAACCTTTAGAATTTATTATTTTATTTAATGCACAAACAATAAAACTCCAACGAGATGCACTTTCTTTTATCTTAGTGTCTTTGTTTTGATTTAATCACTTTTCCTTCTATATATGCTCTTTTCATGATGCAAATAAGGCACATAGAATAAGGAAATCACTATATATTCCTTGTATACAATTTTGGAGTATTACATGAGTTCCCCTCAAAGAGCTCCACGAGTCGGACACACCCTTCTTCGGCATCGTGGCGACTGAAGGAGAGTACCCGCTGGGCCACATCTACATGCCAGTCACCTTCGGAACTCCGGAAAACTACAGAACCGAGTTCCTAAGGTTCAAGGTGGCAAACTTCGACTGTGGATACAACGCCATCATCGGGAGGCCCGGATTAGCGAAGTTCATGGCTATTCCACATTATACGTACATGATATTGAAGATACCTGGACCGCAAGGGATCATAACTGTGCGCGCCGACTTCCAAGGCACCGCAGAATGTTTCCGAGTGGCTATTCAGGCGGCCCTCTCCACCAAACCATCGGCGATTTCCTCTGGACGGGCAAACTCAAAGCCTGAGGAAGACCTCGCGGTCCCCGCGAACAAAGCACAAGCCGTGACCTCTATGCGGCCGACTGAAGAAACCAAAAGGATCAACCTTGGGTTCGCTGATGAGCGCAGAACCGCCATCATCAGCTCTAGCCTGGACGACAAATAGGAAAGCGCGCTCGTCCAGTTTCTGCAAGATAACTGAGATGTATTCGCATTCCCAAGAGAGCTGGCCGAGCACAAATTGAAGGTCTACCCCCAGGCGAGGCCAATATGCCAAAAATTACGTCGCTTTACGCCCAACAAGAGAGAAGCCATCCATGCTGAGCTGGCTCGCTTGGTCGCGGCCGGATTCATTAGAGAAGTGTTACATCCTGAATGGTTGGCCAACCCTATTCTTGTACTCAAAAAAAATAAAGTGGATTGGCGCATGTGCGTTGATTATACGGATCTCAACAAACACTGTCTGAAGGATCCCTTCGGGCTTCCTAGAATCGACCAGATGGTGGACTCAACCGCCGGATGCTCTATACTGTCTTTCTTGGATTGCTACTCTGTGTATCATCAGATTAGTCTGGCAAAAGAAGACGAGGAAAAAATGGCATTTATCACCCCGTTTGAAGCCTTCTGCTATACCTCCATGTCGTTCGGCCTCAAAAACGCTGGAGCGACTTATCAAAGGGCTATTCATACATGCTTAGCCGATCACTGGGGCAAGCGTGTGGAAGCCTACGTGGACGACGTGGTGATCAAGATAGAGGATTCAGAAAATTTCATCGAAGATTTACAACTGGTCTTCAATAGTTTACGATGATACAGATGGAAGCTTAATTCCGAAAAGTGCGTTTTCGGAGTACCGGCAGGAAAGTTGCTGGGGTTTATTGTTAGCCACCGGGGAATTGAAGCCAATCCAGAAAAGATCGAAGCTATCATGAGGATGGAAGCACCACGATCACAAAAGAAAGTTCAAAGACTCACCGGGTGTATGATAGCCCTAAGCAGGTTCATATCAAGGCTGGGAGAAAAAGGCTTACCATTTTATAAATTACTCAAAAAGGTGGACAAATTTCAGTGGACTTCAGAAGCACAAGAAGCTCTAGACACGCTGAAAAAATTCTTGACGACACCACCAGTGCTGAAACCGCCACGCTGAGCCACGCCGACTCTACCGGCAGAAGATCTACTATTGTGCATCTCTTGCATGACTCACGTGGTGAGCACCGCGTTAATAGTCGAGCGAGCGGAAGAAGGGCATGCATACCCAGTACAGCACCCTATCTATTTCATCAGTGAAGTTCTGGGCTCTTCAAAGAAGAAATATCCTCAGGTTCAAAAGCTATTGTATGCAGTACTTCGAACTGCACGCAAACTTCGGCACTACTTCGACGACCACAAAGTCATAGTAGTCACTGGATTTCCAATAGGGGATATTCTCCACAACAAAGAAGCCACCGGAAGAGTAGCCAAGTGGGCCTATGAATTTGGATCTCATGACATCGAATTTCGACCTTGCACTGCTATCAAAACTTAAGCACTGGTTGACTTCGTATCAGAGTGGACCGAACAACAGGTACCGGATAACCCGAAAATCGCAGAAGTATGGCAAATGTATTTTGACGGCTCATTGAAGCTGCAGGGAGCAGGTGCAGGGATCCTCTTCATTGCACCTAGAGGCGAACAACTCAAGTACGTTCTGCAATTGTTATTCCCGGCATCTAACAATGCAGCCGAGTACGAAGCTCTGATTCACGGGCTGAACATTGCCGTATCGCTGGGCATCAAGAGACTGATGGTGTATGGAGACTCTCTGGTGGTCATAAGTCAGATAAACAAAGAATGGGATTGCTCGAATGATTCCATGGGAAAATATTGCACCGCTGTCTGGAAACTAGAAGATAAATTTGAAGGATTGGAGTTTCATCATGTGAGGAGAGACCGCAACACAGCGGCTGATGCATTGTCTAAGGTAGGGTCCAGTCGGACTCAGGTCCCGCCTGGAGTTTTTGTCCAAGAAGTGCCGCACCCGAGCATTTCAGCGGATCGGGTAGAAGAATGCAATACTCTGAGCCAACCAGAATCAAATCCTGATGACTGGAGAGAGCCGATCATCAGATATATAAGGAATGAAGAGGAACCAGATGACAAAAATACAGCCAAGCGTATCGCAAGGCAGTCAGCTCACTATACGCTCATTGGGGACACGCTATACAGAAGGGGCGCGTCAGGAGTCCTCATGAAGTGTATTCTTTCAGATACTGGAAAGCAACTTCTAGATGAGGTCCATGCTAGGCAATGTGGAGTGCATGCAGCATCCAGGACCATGGTTGGGAAAGTCTTCAGGTCGGGTTTCTACTGGCCAACAGCAAAAAGTGACGCAGCCAAGTTAGTTCAGAGGTGTGAAGCCTGCCAATACTTGTCGAAACAGCAGCATCTACCGGCATAACAACTACAAACCATACCCGTAACTTGGCCATTTGCATGCTAGGGATTGGATATGATTGGACCTTTCAAAAAAGCTCAAGGAGGATACACTCATGTACTGGTTGCTATTGACAAGTTCACTAAGTGGATAGAATTCAAACCCATTGCTTCCTTAACTTTAGCTAAGGCAGTGGAATTCATACAAGACATAATATTCAGGTTTGGAATACCAAACAACATCATAACCGACCTGGGATCCAACTTCACAAGCTCAGAGTTCTTCGACTTCTGCGAGCAAAAGGGCATTCAGATCAAATATGCCTCCGTGGCACACCCAAGAGCCAACGGGCAGGTAGAAAGAGCCAACGGGATGATATTGGAGGCACTCAGAAAGAAAGTTTTCGACAAAAATGAAAAGTTCGCAGGAAAGTGGATTAGGGAATTGCCGTACGTCGTTTGGAGCCTGAGAACTCAACCTAGTCGAGCCCTACATGGAAACACTCCTTTCTTTATGGTCTATGGTTCGGAGGCAGTGCTACCTGCTGATCTCAAGTTTGGGGCACCAAGGTTGATCTTTGAAAACATAGCAAAAGTTGAGGCTACTAGGCTGGAGGATGTCAATGTACTCGAAGAAGAACGACTAAACACGGTGATTCAATCAGCACGGTATCAGCAAACTCTGAGGCGCTATCACGATAAGGCCATACGGCATCGATCCTTCGCAGTGGGAGATCTCATCCTCCGCCGAATTCTAATGGGGGAGGGGCAGCACAAATTGTCACCTCTATGGGAAGGACCATTCATAGTAGCTGAAGTCACTCGACCTGGATCATATCGACTCACACAGATGGATGGCACAGAAGTTGGGAACTCATGGAACATATAACATCTCAGGAAGTTTTATCCTTAGCTATATTTCAAAAGCTATTGGGGCGGCAATGTATTCTGTAAACTGGGAAACGCATCATCAATAAAAAGGCTTCAGGAATTCTTCGTTTTGCGTTCTTGCTCAAATCGGGGTGACCACTATACCCTACTAACGGAGCAATCGGCTTAAGTCGGCGATGACTTAAAATGGTGCAACATGCTCATGCTTACTTAACTCGGGGTGACCACTATACCCTACTAACGGAGCAATCGACTTAAGTCGGCGATGACTTAAGACGGTGCGATATGCTCATGCTTACTTAACTCGGGGTGACCACTATACCCTACTAACGGAGCAATCGGCTTAAGTCGGCGATGACTTAAGATGATGCGACATGCTCACGCTTACTTAACTCAGGGTGACCACTATACCCTACTAACGGAGCAATCGACTTAAGTCTTCGATGGCTTAATACGGTGTGACATGCTCACGCTTACTTAACTCGGGGTGACCACTATACCCTACTAACGGAGCAATCGCCTTAAGTCGGCGATGACTTAAGACGGTGTGACATGTTCACACTTACTTAACTAAGGGTGACCACTATACCCTGCCAACGGAGCAATCGGTTTAGGTTGGTGATCACTATACCCCTGACAACAGAACGATCGATTTAAGTTGGCAACGACTTAAATTGGCGCGGCACATTCGGCACGTTCGCAACTATTCATCCCAGGGCGATCTCTATGCCCCACGAAAAAATTCAAAACCATCATAATGCACTTACTTTTACGATTGTAGATACTGTTGAACTCTAACAACGGGAAAACAATAACAGTATTCGGTGCCGAAAAGTGTTTTCTAACGAAACATCCAAGCACACTAACCATATACTCAAGGCATTCAGTGTTTTCTATCTGGAAATGTTTTTCTCAGGAGCAACCGACGAGGAAGGACGACTCGAAGAATCGGGAGCGACATTCACATCTGCCACTATGTCATCGGGAACAACCACGCTAGGTCTCCTCATCAGAATTCGCCCCGCGCGAACGACTTTGTCCATGGCTTTGTCGCGCTAGGCCTTCAGAGTAGCAGAAGTATTTTCAGCGGCCTTGACAGCGAACCGAGCGGCCTCTAGCTCCTGGACTACCGACTTTTTGGAAGCACGCAGATTCTTGATGATAGTATCCTTGTTCGACACCAATTGCCTGAGGCGAATCATATCATCCAGATACTCTTGTAGCTTGTAGCGATGGTTATCCAAGTCCTCCATGGTAAAACGATGACTCCTCTCCAAGATAGTCAACGAGTTGCTGGCATCACGGTATAGCTTTTCCAGATTGTCGCGAGAAGTAGCAAGAGCATGTTTCTCTTCTTGCAGACAAGAGCCGGTTTCTCCAACGTCAAGCAAGCACCAAAAGCATAGCAGACAAGGGAAAGCGGAAGTTCAATTCAGTAGCCACCTTTTCAGAATCAAGTTGAGCACGGAGAGTGGAGTTAGCATCATTCAGAGAGGCAGAAACCTGGGCCAGTGCAGCCTCACTTTGAGAATACCTTTCTTCAAGGTCAGAATATTGTCGGGCCATGTCTGTCAGGAAACAGTCAAGCAAGGGTGTTCAGCTATAAAGCAGATTACTCAAATATCCAATGAAGGCAAAAAGGGCACTAACCAGCATTTGACATCTCCAAGTCAGATACTCGCCGCTGAAGTAACACTGGATTCCAATGCATTAGGGACAAAGCCCCTTCTGGGATAGAGGTCCTCTGTGATTTCAACCGGCTAGCCATTTCATCCACCAATGCCTGACGATAAAAACAGATGAGCATAATAACAACAGTCTACCTGAAGTAAAAGTCAGGGCAGAAGAAACCAAGATACCTGGAGGTTGGAGAAGAATGAGGGAACCCCCAAGTCGTGGGAAATCAACTGATGGCTTGCTGAAGGGTCACCAACTAGAACAACCCGCAATGCATCATTGGGAACCAAGTCAGTGTCACCAGCAGAAGTCAGAATTCTGTCATCAGGAACGTTGACCTCTAAAACGACCTCTTGACACGAAACCCGTACTGCTGCCATACAATCAGAGTGCGGAGGAGAAGATCCCACATGAACATCCATGGAAGTGTTAGAGGGAGAACCAACTCGAACACCCTCGGGGGCTAGGTTATCGCTCGCGCTACCCATCCGAGTCGGATTATCCCCGGCAACACCCTCGGGGGCTGGGTAAGCTCCAGCACCATTTTTGAGGGTCGAGCCCTCCGAGGCAGCCACCTCTAAGGCCGAAGGACCCTCGACCACTTCCATAGGAATAGTGCAATCCGGGCCACCCTCCTGACCCTTAAGACTGTACTCCAAGGTCGACGAGGTCCGGGACACCGCCCGAGACAATTCCAGCCCAGCATCAAGCACATCATGGCAAACATCCATCATGCCACCATCTGCTGGTTCGGACAACAGATCTTCTGGGACCATATCCTCAAGAGCCTGATCAAAGTTGGCCAGAGACAATTCTTGTAGACCAACAAGAGCAGATAGGGCTGGAGAAGGAACACCACTGCTTTCGCCACTGGCAATATAGCGTCGGTTGTTCTTCCGAGTTAGAGGGATTTCATCCTCCTCCTCACCATCATCAACGACGCGGAAAGTACACCCATTGGGGTCAGCGTCATCCTAGGTTACACCCATTGGGGTCAGCGTCATCCAGGTCACACCCATTGGGGTTAATAGCAGGCAGGCTACACCCATCGGGATTAGTTTCAGCAAATGCAGGCACCGACACTTCTTCAGCAGCAGGAACGGAAGGACCAGCATCCTGATCCAAACTAGACACTCGACGAAGACGTCTCTTCTTGTCACACCCGGTTTCAGAAGGCAAACCGAATGCGAACTATGTACCTGCCAGGATCAGAACTCATGTACACATCGATTACATAAATGAACATCATCGCATAGTGCTCGAATAACAACATAAAAGAGTACTAACTTATTACATCACGATGTCAGGGACATCCACATAGTCATCAACTTAATGGGTAAATCAAAGTACTAAGCGAAACGTAGTAAAGATAGGGCCTTCACAGGCAGCTGACTGGGGGTTGCCGCTAACCCACACCTAGAACTCGTCGTAGTCTTGGAACTCCTGGAAGTCTCCTTCCACGGCTTCATCTTCTCCTAAGCAGTGGTTGCAATGCGGACAACCTGGCGGGGGGTTGATGTGTAGAGCAAGGGTGAGTACACATCAACATACTCAGCAAATGCCCCGTTTGGCTGAAGTGGACTAGCTTTTTTATGTGGGGTTAGGCTCAAGTTGTCGCTTTTAGTTGGTCAGATATTTATTGTTAGTAGAAGCCAGATTTTATCATAAAACCCAAGTTATTATCCTAAAAAGTACCTCCTAAGAGAGGAAATACTAGAATACATAATTAAAGTCACCATCATTAACCATCATCATTAAAGCCATCATCTGAGGTGTATCCAGAGTATCTCTAATCAAAGAGGATCACAATGCTGCTCTTAACCGTAAGCACGGCTGATATATTAGTTTCATTACCCTCTGTAGAGGTCGCACACTTTACCCATGAGCCGTGATTCCCATTTTGCCCGGGGATCATGACTCCCCATTGATCACTTCCTAGGTGGTCCGGCAGGGTATCACTACGTAGCTTTTACAAAGATTCCCTAGAGGTCCTAGCCGCCCGTTAGGTTTCTCCAGTTTGATAAACACAGTACCCCTCCCCGCAGGGGGGGTGACTAACAAAAGCAAAACGAAAGAACCTCGGCACCCAGCCTCGGTAGAGCAAGCACTATGCCTAGACCCCATAGACGGCACGACGACAAAGCAACTTACACCTCTAGTTCCTCTAATTAATTAGCTAAGGGTGCCCCATTTCACCCTCATGGTTGCACTGTTATCCCGGGTGGTCTCTCAACGAACAGGTCCTTACGGAGAGGCACTCGAGAAACCGCTCGAGTCCCCCTTGAATGCCACAAGTATAACATCATAATAAAGAAGGGAAACAACGTATCATTGGGAAATATCATCATGTTCATTAATTAGTGTTGAGCAATAGCATAAAGCTAAACAATAATAATCCAACCCAAATAGGTTAACAAGGACATGGATAACAAAAGCTAGTCAATCCTTAGGTGTAAAGGTATAAATGCGGGGAGTGAATTATAGACTTGCATAGGACATAGATAGATCAAGGGGCACTTGCCTTGACCAAGCTGCTGCTGCTCAGGGTCTTCTCCAGCAATTCCCTCAGTCTCCACGAACGGACCGATATCAACGCGAGTGCAAACATACATTCAACATTCTTGAAACGGAAGGAAACAATACACCCTACAACAATATAGATCAACTAAATATGCACGCGACATAGAGTTCGCATCTATGACTACGCGGGAAAGGAACTGAGACAACCGATGCTACGGTCGAGGGATATCACGTTTACACTAAGCGGATATGAGTTATAATATTTAATTCGGATTAATCATGTTAACAGACATTTATCATATGCCAAGTAAAATTATTACTTAGCCCCGATTAGTTTACTACTCGAATAACCGTCTTTTAAATATGTACTTAATTAGCGCGATCTATTCTAGGTGAGACGAATTATTAACGTGCGATGGGGCGCGCGACGACGCGTGCGAACAGCATGCGCAACGCGCGCGAATGGCACGCGACGTTTTTAACGCGCGGTGCGCGGGCGATGACGAGGCGAGCGACGCGAATGCACACGGGGGGGGGGGGTAGACGAGGGGTAGACGGGGGGTAGACGAGGGTAGACGAGCGTGGACGGAGTCCCATCGACGCACTGCACGTAAGCGAACGCGAGTGCGTGCAATAGTTGCACGACGACGGCTGCGAGAGCACGGCGAGGCGCGGCGAGGGTAGACGAACGGTCGGGGCTGGGTTGCAGGGACGTCGGCGGGGTCGGGCTCGGCGGTTTGGCCACCTTAGCTAGCCATGGCGGCCACGGCCGATCAAGCACGGGGTGCTGGGCGTGCGGCGGCTCGCTGGCTTGGGCTCGGTTCGACCGTGCTAGCAGCGCGCCGGTGGCCAGGGGCATGGGGATGGGGCTAGGCGTGCCGAGCGCACGATGACTCGGCCGCGGCGCGCAGGGGGCGTGGCTCGCCGGCGAAGGGGAGCGCGGTTGCTACGGTGCTAGGCGCTGACGCCTGGCTCGGGAGAAGAGAGGACGGGAGGAGGGTGGCTGGGCATGCTTGCGGCCAGGGGAGGAGAGGTGAGGGCGACCGGGCCGACTCAGCCGAGCCCCGGCCATGGCGGGCGAGTACCACGCCGAGAGGAGAAGAGTGGGGGAGAGAGGAAGGGGGCGAGCTCACCTTGGCGGCGCGGCACTCCAGGCGGGACATGGCTCCGACCGTGGTGCTGGCGAGGCGGAGGGCGAGGTCGAGGCGAGGAGAGGCGGTGTGGGCGAGAAACTGCATGAGAAGCACGGACGGTTCAAGGAAGATGCACAGTGGCGTGGGCGAGCTGGCTCCCTGGCGCGTGGGCCCACCTGAGCAGGCGGCGGCAGGCGTGGAACCGCCTACGCGCGGTGCACGGTCGTGCGCGCTGGGCGCACCGCGGCTGGGCCGCGTGGGCTAGCGCGGAGCGGGGGGGCGCGGTGGGCGCACGCTGGGCTGCCACGAGCGCGCGGGGTGGGTGGGGCAGGCCGCGGGGTTGGGAGCTGGGCCACGCTCGCGTGGGCCCAGGAAAGGAGAAGGGGGCGCTGGGCCGAGCGGGGGGGAAAGAGAGAGGGAGAAGGGGGCCGGGGTGGGCCGGCCGAATGGGCCAGGGAAAGGGGGGAAGCTGATTCCCTTTCTCTTTTTCTTTATCTACTTCTATTATTTTAGTTTGACATCATGTGAAAATCATTGATTAAATGAAAGATCAACTAAACCACTCATCAAACAAAAATAAATGCCTTCCAGCATGATGCAACAACCATTGTTCCCTTAGGGTTTTTATTAAAACCTGAACTTGGTGGATATTATAGAAGAAATTTTTATACCCCTAGATTCAGGGTGTTACAAACCTATCCCCCTTAAAAGAATCTCGCCCCGAGATTCAAGGTTGGCCAGCAAAGAGTTCAGGGTATTTGGCTTTCAGATCATCTTCTCGTTCCCAGGTTGCTTCTTCCTCAGAGTGGTGATCCCATCTGACTTTGCACATTCTGATGGTGTTCCTCCGGGTCTCTGTCTGCAATCTCCAGAATCTGCGTTGGCTTCTCTATGTATGTTAGATCCTCTTGGACTTCCAAGTCCTCCACTGGCAACTGTTCTTCTGGTACTCGTAGACACTTCTTCAATTGCGACACGTGGAACACGTTGTGCACTGCCGACAGACTTTCTGGCAGGTTGAGCTGGTAGGCCACTTCTCCATGCTTTGCTTGAATCTAATATGGTCTGACATACCGGGGTGCTAACTTGCCCTTGACTCCGAACCTTCTGACTCCTCTGATAGGCGACACCTTCAGATAGACATAATCTCCCACTTCAAAACTCAGTTCTCTTCTCCTTGTGTCAGCATAGCTTCGCTGCCTTGATTGTGCTATCTTCAGATTCTCCCGAACCATTTTGATATTCTCTTCGGCTTCAAGCAAAATGTCGGGGCCAAACACCTATCTCTCTCCGGGTTGGTCCCAATGCAGCGGAGTTCTACATCTCCGTCCATAGAGTGCCTGAAACGGTGACATCTTCAAGCTGGCCTGGTAACTATTGTTGTAGGAGAATTCTACATAAGGTAACCTTTTGTCCCATCCTGACTTGTCTTGCAACGCACAGGCTCTCAACATATCTTCTAGGATCTGATTAGTTCTTTTAGTCTGACCGTCTGTCTGCGGGTGATAAGCCGAGCTGAAGTTCAAATGCGTGCCCAAAGCTTCTTGTAACTGCTGCCAAAAATGAGAGGTGAACTATGTTCCTCGATCTGACACTATCTTCTTCGGCACACCATGTAGGCAGACTATCCGGGACATGTATAACTCAGCTAATGTTGCTCTGGTGTATGTTGTCTTCACAGGTATGAAATGGGCCACCTTTGTTAAGCGGTCCACAACCACCCAGATGGAATCATAGTCGGCCCGGGTACGAGGTAGGCCAACTATAAAATCCATCCCGATCTCATCCCACTTCCACTGAGGAATTTGCAATGGCTGCAACAGTCCGGCGGGCTTCTGATGCTCTGCTTTGGTTCTTTGACAGCTATCACAGATGGCGACATATTCTGCGATTTCTCTTTTCATGCCATACCATCAAAACCTCCTTTTTAAATCCTGATACATCTTCTCGCTTCCAGGGTGTATGGAGTAGGCTGTCTCATGAGCTTCCTTGAGGATCAGCTCCCGAATATGTTTGATGTCGGGAACACACAATCGGTCCTTGAACCATATTACTCCCTCTTCATCCTCTCGAAAGTCTTTGCCTTTTCCTTCTAAGATCAGTTACCGGATCTTGCTGATGTTTTCATCATCCTTCTGCCCTTGTTTGATCTCCCGCTCTAGGGTGGGCTCTAATTCCACCGTTACTCCTTGTGTACTGTTCAGAAAACCGAGACTCAGTCTGTCGAACTCCTTGGCTAACTCATATGACATTGGGTACGTGGCCATCATATTGACTTGACTCTTCCTGCTCAGAGCATCTGCAACAACATTGGCTTTGCCTGGATGGTAATGTATCTCCAACTCGTAGTCCTTGATCAATTCCAACCATCTTCGATGCCTCATGTTTAACTCTGACTGGGTGAATATGTATTTCAGACTTTTGTGATCTGTGTAGATGTCGCACTTCTGCCCATACAGGTAATGTCTCCATGTCTTTAAAGCATGAACCACTGCTGCCAACTCCAGGTCGTGTGTGGGATAATTTCTCTCATGGATCTTCAGCTGTCGAGATGAGTATGCTACAACTCTTACTTCTTGCATTAGCACACATCCCAATCTTGTGTAGGAAGCATCGCAGTACACCGAGAATGGCTTGTGAACATCAGGCAGAACCAACACAGGTGCTGTAGTCAATCTATCCTTTAGTTCTTCAAATGCCTCTGCACTTTTGGGTCCACTTAAACTCAACTTTCTTCGCTAGTAATGCTGTCATTGGTCTAGCAATCTTTGAAAAGCCCTCAATGAAACACCTATAGTATCTGGCCATTCCAATGAAACTCTTGATTCCACGAGCATCCTTCGGTGCTTTCCAGTTCAGAATGTCTGCTACTTTCTTTGGATCCATAGCTAACCCATCTTGGTTTATGATGTGACCCAAAAACAAGACTTCATGAATCCAGAACTCGCATTTACTCAGCTTGGCATACAACTGATGCTCTTGTAGCCTTTGCAATACCATCTTCAAATGTTCCACGTGTTCTTCCTCACTTTGAGAATATATGAGAATATCATCGATGAACACTACCACAAACTTGTCTAGGTAGTCCATGAACACACTGTTCATCAGATACATAAAGAAGCTTGTGCGTTTGTCAGACCAAAGGACATAACTGTATACTCATATAGCCCATACTTGGTGATGAATGTTGTCTTCGGTATGTCTGAGGGTCGGATTCTGAGTTGATGGTAACCTGATCTCAGATCTATCTTCGAGAATACGCTGGCACCTCTGAGCTGGTCAAACAGATCTTCTATCCTTGGCAGGGGGTACTTGTTCTTAATGGTGACTTCATTCAGGGCTCTGTAATCTATGCACATCCTTTTGGTACCATCTTTCTTCTCTACAAACAATACTGGAGCGGCCCAAGGCGAGGTACTTGGTCTGATGTAACCCTTCTCTAATAGCTCATCTATCTGCTTCTTGAGTTCCACCAATTCTGGCCCAGACACTCGATAGGCTCCTTTAGAAATGGGGGCGGTGCCAGGGATAAGCTCTATGGCAAATTCGACTTTTCTCTCGGGTGGAATGCCCGGTAGTTCCTCGGGAAACACATATGGAAAGTTCGACACCACCCTGATAACCTCGAGCGGGTTGGCCTCCTTGCTATCAACCGAAATCTGGTGACAATCTCCTTTCGCTGTTTTAGGCATCCTTAGCTCAGCCAGTACCTTCTCTCCGGGCAGGGACTTCAATGTTAAGGTCCTCTTGTCATAGCTAACACTCGCTTCATACTTCGTTAACCAATTCATCCCTAGGATGACATCTACCCCAGGGGTGTCTATTACTATTAGGTCGCTGGGGAACCCTATCCCCCTTATTTCCACCCTTACATTTGAGCATATCTTATCTTCTTGCACTCTACCACCGACCGAATTAACCCTCATGGGTGGCATCATTGACTCTACTGAGATTTTATGCATTTCTACCCATGTTGCAGTGACAAATGAATGAGTTGCACCAGTATCAAATAGCACTTTTGCTGGATGAGATTCGACTAAGAACATACCTACTGCCACATCTGGTGCATCCTGGATCGCTTCGGCCTCCAAGTGGTTCACCTTTCCACGGTTGTATGTATGGCCACGATTACCTGTTGTCTGTTGAGGTACACCTTGCCTTGCTGGAGCATTGGGGTTTGTCTGCTGCTGCGCCATCTTCTTTGGGCAATGCATCGCCCAGTGGCCTTGCTCTCCACAGTGGAAGCATCCTCTGCCTCCTCCTTGTGCTGGGGCTGCTTGGTTGTTCTGATTCACTGCTGGGGCAGGAAGGCGAGGTGCCTGGTTGTGCTGCCTCTGATACTGGTTACCTCCCTGCTGGCTGTTCTGACGATATTGTTGTTGTTGTGGGTACTGCCTCTGAAACTGCTGCTAGTACGGGCGCTGACTCTGATGCTGGTATCCCTGTGGTTGACCATGCTTGCATTGCTGAGATGAACTGCCTGAGAAGCGGGGGCGGCTGTTGCTCCCAGACTGTGGTCCACTCATCTTGCGCTTCCGATCTTCCATTTCCTTGCGCTTCCTCTCGGTCATGATTGCTCTATCGATCAAGTGCTGGAAGGTGGGGAAGGTGTGGTTCATCAGCTGGTAATGCAGGGGATCCACCAAACCCGTCATGAACCTGGACTGCCTTTTAGCATCAGTGTAGACGTCTTCAGGTGCATAACGAGATAGTCGCAGAAACCTGTCCCTATATTCACCAACAGACAGGGGTCCCTGCTTCAGAGCCAGAAACTCCTCTTTCTTCATGATCATCAGTCCCTCTGGAACATGGTACCTACGGAAATTCTCTCTGAATTCCTCCTAAGTGATGGCTTCGAGGTAGGCATGGGTGGCGAGGTAGGACTCCCTCCAGGACTGGGCTGTTCCCCTTAGTTGGTGGGGACCATACAAAACCTTCTCCCTATCATCACATTGGACGGTGCATAGTTCCCTTTCCACTGCATGCAGCCAGTCTTCTGCATCCATGGGGTCAGCAGAGTGGGCGAAGGTAGGAGGGTGCCCTCTCATGAACTCGCCACATTTGTCCCGTGGCATCTGGGGCATCTGCATCTATAACTGGGGTTGGGGTTGCTGTTGAGCCTGCTGCATGGCTGCTAGAGTCTGCCCAATAGCCTGCACTGCCTGAGTTTGCTTCAAGAACATTTGCTCCACTGTCATCGGGGGTGGCGGGGGAGGCTGCCTCCGGTGTTGCTGGGGTTCCTCCTCCTGCTGGACATGCTACTCTTGCTGAACACGCCTACTACCTCGGCGTCTGTTGTCAGACATCTGTGGAAGACATTCACACATCAGCATTGATCTTACAATCCTTCAGCATAAGAAAAGGGTATACAGAATTCTTCATGATGCTGAGTGAACAAAGAACTTCACTGACCCTCAATACGATCCAATACAGCTTCTTAGATAAAAAAAGGAAAGTAGAAGTAAATGGTTTCCCAACTAAATAATTGACTTCATTAACATCACTAGTTAAACCAAGCTGCAGGGGAAGCCCACATGTTGGCAACAGTCATTACAAAGATCCAAATCCAGCACAAGTTCATCATAACAAGCATGGAAGCAACTGATAAGCAAACTAAACTGACCATCTAAGACTGAGACACCCGACTTAAGAATTTATTACAAACTCCGATGCTAACGATCTAAGGATCCAGATCTATCCTGGTCCTACAAGCAGGGGAACCATAGGTGTGGTGACCACGTGGCGGCGAGCGGTAAGGGTGCTGAGTCCCAACAGGAGCGGGGGAACCACCCTCCTGGTGACGGCGCTCTGCCAGCTCAGCACGCAACTCTGCAAACTCCGCTCGAGCCCTGCTCAGCTCGTCCAGAGAGTGGTCCAGCTCGGTGTTAAGCACAGCGACTAGGTTGACTGTGCGTCTCAACCTAGGGTTATCCTCGCCAATAGGCGAGACAACCACACTCTCTGTGCTACCAGTAGGACGGCGGGGGTAGTACCTAAGGTTAAGACCATCGGCCACCCCACCGAATAAAGAACAGTACTGGGAGAGTGCACGTCGTGCTGCGTCCTACATAGCCACCTCCGCAGTGTCCCTCACGGAGATGGAGTAATGCTCCGAGAAGGCCTCTGCACCCCGGAGGTCATCCTCCGGACGACGTACTAGGCAGGTAGCCTCCTAGCGGTCCGGGTACCTCCCGCGACTGTGCTGGTAGACTACACAACGATACTCGATTGACCAGGTGTGTCAGTCGAAAGCCCGATGCAACAAGGTGTCGAGTGCGTCGTGGAAGTGACAACCGCGAGCGGCGTCACGGGTGATGGGTCGGGCGACCCATCCCTCCGCCTCCTGCTCCTCAGAGGGCTCAGTACTGTGGTCTGAGCCGTCGTCGTCGTCGGGGTCTCCTCCAGGACCTCCTCTAGTAGCTCCTCCAACAGCCGGGGCATACTGCGGTGGTGCAGGGGGCGTCTCTAGCTAAGGAACAGGGGAGCGGCGCCTCACGGACTCCACCTCCTGCTCAGGCGGGGAGGAAGAGCCCTGCTGCTCCCTCTACTGATGCTGGCGCTCCTGCTCCTCACGCAGGCGGTGGTGCAGCCTCTCCAGGTGACTTGACTAACCGGATACTGTGCGGCGCAGAGGACGCTCCGCAAGGCGAGATGGCAGGAAAGGGATCACCGACTTACGAGCAGTGTGTCTAAGACGAGCCATCTACAAAAGACACCGTAAGCATAAGAGTAAGAACAGAACTAATATGACAAGTAAGTAAACCATAGACAGAGCAAAATAAAATTTTAGCATGGTATAATATATATATGTGTAGTAGAACATAGGGTTGGTCAGGGTGACCGACTTTTGAAGTGACACTAGAGGTCAAGGTGAGAATGAGGGTCAATAGTCCTTAGTACGGCCAGTGCTACTCTAGGTCAGCAGTCCTACAATCAGCATGGCTATGATACCACTTATGTCACACCCGGTTTCAGAAGGCAAACCGAATGCGAACTATGTACGTGCCAGGATCAGAACTCACGTACACAGCGATTACATAAATGAACATCATCGCATAGTGCTCGAATAACAACATAAAAGAGTATTAACTTATTACATCACGATGTCAGGGACATCCACATTGTCATCAACTTAACGGGTAAATCAAAGTACTAAGCGAAACGCAGTAAAGATAGGGCCTTCACAGGCAGCTGACTGGGGGTTGCCGCTAACCCACACCTAGAACTCGTCGTAGTCTTGGAACTCCTGGAAGTCTCCTTCCACGGCTTCATCTTCTCCTGAGTAGTGGTTGCAATGCGGACAACCTAGGGGGGTTGGTGTGTAGAGCAAGGGTGAGTACACATCAACATACTCAGCAAATGCCCCGTTTGGCTGAAGTGGACTAGCTTTTTTATGTGGGGTTAGGCTCAAGTAGTCGCTTTTAGTTGGTTAGGTATTTATTGTTAGTAGAAGCCAGATTTTATTATAAAACCCAAGTTATTATCCTAAAAAGTACCTCCTCAGAGAGGAAATACTAGAATACATAATTGCCTCGAGCGCTCCTGCTCCCTCATCGAGCCCGGCCTGCGCCCCGCGGACTTGCTCGAGCTGTGGGTCGTGACCCCCCGCCGGAACGGGGACCACAGCTAGCTCCCGCGGGATGTCGGCGCGAGGCGCCGGCCTAGGGGGATCACCATCCTCCGGCATGCCGAGACAGCCGCCTCCGGAGGGATCCCCTAGCTCGACGTGGAAACATTCGCGGCTCGGGCCGCAGTCCTTGTCGTCAAGGCTGCGGCTGCCGTCGGAACAGTCGGAGAGGCAGTAGTCACATGCGGCCATGAAGTCCCGCATGGCACTGGGGTTGCCAAATCCAGAGAAATCCCAGCAGATGCTGGGGTCGTCATCTTCCTCGGACCCAGAGGGTCCGTAGGTCGAGACGCCCGTCAATCGGTCCCAAGGCGACCGCACACGAAACCCCAGAGAGGTTGCACTCGCCTCAACGTGAGCGCCCGCCAAAGCGAGGTCGCCAGGCGGGTTGAGGCCGAGTCGAAATGACGAAGGATGGGAATCAGCTCGTACCTTTTGGTCGACGAGGATCGACGAAGTCGCATCGAGGGCTGATCATGCTGTCGTCCTGGGTGCGAGGGCGACGTCCTGCAGGCCCTCCGTGAGCGTGCTGGCGTCGTCCACTTGCTCAGGATCGGCGTGACGCGGGGGGACGGCGCTCGCCTTTGCCTCAAACGCGGGGGTGATGCCCGACACGTCCTCCGTTGGGGCGCTGGGGATGTCGATTTGCTCGACAGTCGACTGAGCGCAGCCTCCCGCTCGGCCTTGGTTGCCCCGCCTCCTCCTCCGATGGCGAGGGAGAGGACGGAGCGAACTCGAAAGTTGTCCTTCCCCCACGCGGGAAAGGCGTCGTTGATTCCGCCGCCGGTGGGCGGGTTGTCCACCACCATTGTCGCTGTCACGCGGCGGTGGAAGGAGTATCATGTCGTAGCTGCCGTCGAAAGACATGAACTCGAGACTCCCGAAACGGAGCACCGTCCCGGGTTGAAGAGGTCGTTGGAGACTGCCCATCTGGAGCTTGACGGGAATCTACTCGTCAACACGCAGTAGGCCCCTACCTGGCGCGCCAACTGTCGGCGTTCCGAGACCGGGGGGTCCCCGAGCCGACGAGTGAGTGTGCCGCGTGCCCCAGCCCAGATGGGTCGAGCGCGTGGGCGAGCGCGAAGGGGGGAGAGAGAGAGAGAGCGAGAGCGAGGTGGCCGGAGCCGGGTCGTGAGGGAGTCGGAGAATTCCCGCGGCCTTCGTGTTCGTCCCGCGCCCAGGTCGGGTGCGCTTGCAGTAGGGGGTTACAAGCGTCCGCGCGGGTGAGGGGAGCGAGCGGCCCCGAGAGAGCGCCTGCCCCTGCCCTTCGTTCCCGCGAGGCCAACCCTCTCTAAGAAGGCCCTGGTCCTTCCTTTTATAGGCGTAAGGAGAGGATCCAGGTGTACAAATGGGGGTGTAGCAAGGTGCTACGTGTCTAGCGGGGGAGAGCTAGTGCCCTAAGTACATGCCAAGGTGGCAGCCGGAGAGATCTTGGCACCCAGCTAGTGTGGCGTCGTGGCTGTCGGAGAAGCGATGGAGCCGGACGGAGGGACAGCTGTCGGAGTGGCTGGGTCCTTGCTGACGTCTCCCTGCTTTCGTAAGGGAGCTGAGAGACGCCGTCGTCATGGTCCAGCGGGGCGCCATCATTGCCTATCTGGCGGGGCTAGCCAGATGGGACGTCGGTCCTGTTCCCTGCGGCCCGAGTCGGCTCGGGGTAGGGTGATGATGACGCTTCCTGTCGACGTGGCGGGCTCGTGTCCTAGGTCGGACGACGTGGAGGCTCCTCCGAGGCCGAGGTCGAGTCCGTCCTACATGGCCGAGACCGAACCTGAGCTCCTGGGTCGAGCGAGGCGGAGGTCGTTCGGCAGAGGCCAGGGTGGAGTCCGAGCCCTAGGTCGGGCGAAGCGGAGTTCGTCGTCTTCTGGGGCCTTGGCCCAAGTCCGAGCCCTGGGTCGGGCGGAGCGGAGTTCGCCGTCTTCCGGGGCCTTAGCCCAAGTCCGAGCCCTGGGTCGGGCGGAGCGGAGTTCGCCGTCTTCCGGGGCCTTAGCCCGAGTCCGAGCCCTGGGTCGGGCGGAGCGGAGTTCGCCGTCTTCCGGGGCCTTAGCCCGAGTCCGAGCCCTGGGTCAGGGCGGAGCGGAGTTCGCCGTCTTCCGGGGCCTTAGCCCGAGTCCGAGCCCTGGGTCGGGCGGAGCGGAGTTCGCCGTCTTCCGGGGCCTTAGCCCGAGTCCGAGCCCTGGGTCGGGCGGAGCTTCCTCTGGCGCTTTCGGCCAAGCCTGGCTACCCGTCAGTCTTACCTTTTGCGTTAAAGGCCCCAGTGATTTGGTCGGTCGACGCGGTGATTTAGTCAGGGTTACTTCTTATCGAAGGCATGGCCTCGGGTGAGCCGGAGATGCGTCTGCCGTGAAAGAGGAGACCTCGGGCGAGACGGAACCATCTCAGGGTCGGCTGCCCTCGCCCGAGGCTAGGCTCGGGCGTGGCGTGATCAAGTCGCTCGTATGGACTGATCCCTGACTTAATCAGACCCATCAGGCCTCTGCAGCTTTATGCTGATGGGGGTTACCAGCTGAGAATTAGGCGTCTTGAGGGTACCCCTAATTATGGTCCCCGACAGTAGCCCCCGAGCCTCGAAGGGAGTGTTAACACTCGCTTGGAGGCTTTCGTCGCACTTTTTTGCAAGGGGACCAGCCTTTCTCGGTTGCACTTTGTTCCGGTGGGTGCGCGCGAGCGCACCCGCCGTGTGTAGCCCCCGAGGCCTCGGAGGAGTGGTTTCACTCCTTCGAGGTCTTAATGCCTTGCGTAATGCTTCGGCTGGTCTGGCGGTTCCCTCATGCGAACAGGCCGTAGCCCAGGTGCACTGTCGGGGCCCAAGTTCTCGGGCTGGTATGTTGACGCTGTCAACGGTTTGGCCGGAGCCGGGTTTGCGAGAGCAGCCCCCGAGCCTCCGCACAGAGCGAGAGGACGATCAGGGACAGACTCGGCTTTTTTACATACGCCCCTACGTCGCCTTTCCGCAAGGAGGAGGGGGGGAGAGCGCCATGTTACCCTCGATGGGCACCGAACATGGTGTCTCCGGTGAGCTGCGATCGGGTAATCCGAGTGGACGTCCGTGCCCCGTTCGTTGGGGGTCGGCTAGGGGCCCGGAGGCACGCCCAAAAGTACCTGCGGGTGATCTGCCGGACCCGGTCCCCTGGCGACGGGGTCCGAGGGCTCGTTGCCTCCCTCCGATGGGATTCCGTTACAGAGTCGTTCCCGCTGGTCTCGGAAATGTCCTAGGGTACCTCGGGAGCGCAGCCCGAGCCTTGGTTATGTATCGAACGTACCCCTGGTCATCCCTCGCTCGGTGTCTGAGGCGACTGTGAACCCTTCGAGGGGCCAGCCTTCGAACCCCTGATCAGTAATGGGCGCGGAGCCCGAGTAGCCTGAGGCGGTCGTGGGACCTTTCGGGGGCCGACCTTCGAACCCCTGACCAGTAGTGGGTGTCGGGCCCACGCGATCTGAGGCGGCTGTTGAACCCTTCGGGGGGCCAGCCTTCGAACCCCTGATCAGTAAGGAGGCTCGGAGCCTAGTTCCTTCACGGGGAAGGATCCCTTTGGGGTTATCCCCCTTCTCGGTCCCTGTTGCAAGAGATAGAGAAAGAGGAAAAGGGAAAAAAGGATGCAAAATTGAACGTCGTGGCGTACCTTTTTCGGTGTGGTGGTTTTGGCGAAGGCGAAACGTTGCCAGCTGCTCCCGCCAGTAGCGCCGCCCATCGAGCCGCGGAGTTAATGCGCCGGGGCGAGCGGTCGGCGAGGCTGCCGTTGCGTGCGCGAGCCGTTCGAGGAACGGCTGTTTCGCTTTGCGTTTTTTGAACCCCGCGTCCGGTTCGGGCGGTACGTTGGAACCGCCTCCCCTTGGTCTTTATATACCCCGGAGAGGGTCAGATGACGGTTCTCGACTCCACTGCTAGTCTCCTTCTTAGGTTTTTTACAGTCTGAGAGATCTAGCCAGGGAAAAGAAAACCGCCCTCCCTTGTCCTTCGCGCCGCCACCCTTTCTGCTCCGGTGATGGCTGACCGGGGGACCATCATCCCACCGCGTGACCCGTGGCCCTTCTCCACGGTGACGGCGGGCGATCTGGAGGACCTCGTCGGCGAGGGTTTGCTCCGCCCCCTCACCGACGAGCAGCGGCCGGAATGGATTCCTCCCGCGGGCGGAGTCACTCCATCCCCTCCGCCGGGGTACGTTGTGAGCTTCATCTCCTTCCATGAGCGGGGGTTTGGTGTGCCGGCGAGCCGCTTTATGCGGGCCATCCTGTTCCATTACGGGGTGGAGTTGCACAACCTCACCCCCAACTCCATCGCGCAGGCCGCTATCTTCGTGGCGGTGTGCGAGGGGTATTTGGGGATCGCCCCCCACTGGGATTTGTGGACCCATCTCTTCTTCGCCGAGCTTTTTGCCTCGCCGACGGGGGAGAGGAAGGTTCGCGCAGCGGTGCAGGCCGGCGGCTGCACCCTTTTGTTGAGGCAGTCGCGGTCGTTGCAGTATATCCCTGCCGTCCTCGCATCCTCAAACAAGGGTTGGCAGCGCCGGTGGTTCTACCTCCGGAATGACGGAGAGTCGCTCCCGCCGTTCTCTCAGCGGGTTGTCACCGCCGCTCCCGACGCCTGGCGTCACGGGACTCCACACGAGAGGCAGAAAAACCTCGAACCTCTTCTCCAGGCCCTGAAGGCGTTGCGGGAGGAAGGACTCACCGCCGCGGGAGTGGTTGCCGCCATCCACCGTCGGAGGGTGCTCCCCCTGGCGGAACGGCGGCTGTCGCTCTGGGAGATGACCCTGGAGGCCGACTGGGAGGGGTCACGGATGTCCCCTGATCCTCTTCCCCGCGACGCCCTCCAATGGCGGGTGTCGTCCGCGATGGGGAAGCCAGACCCCCACGCCTTCTCCCAACCTCGAATGCGCCCCGACCAAGGGTGCATCGTTCTGGTAAGTGTTCGTTCCTTCCTTCCTCATATACCGGGTTGCTCCCGGTTCTCATGATTGAGTTTCCTTTCCCCTCCCCCTCTTTTTAGGAGGTGGGGCGGCACAAACCCTCCTTGCCGCGGGTCCCGGAGGACGCGGTGGGTCGGGCAGCGCGGCGGGTCGCCGCGGAGGAGGAGAAAAAGAAAAAGGACGCGGAGAAGGCCCGGGCCCGCAAGCGGAGGCGGGCTCGGGACGCCCTGGAGAAACGCCGTCGCCAGCAGGAGAGGGAAGGACTCCCCAGGGAGCTGTCGCCGGAGACATCCGACGACGATGACGACGATGATGAGGAGGAGGAGGACGACATGGCCGCCCGTCTCGGCCTCAGCCCCAGCTCGGGGTGTGGCCGAGAGCTGTCGAGTCAGCCCCCGAGCGGGCCGATGTCGTCGGTTCCTGGGGCCGAGACGCCGGATCCCCGACCTGAGGGGCGGGGTCAACCTGAGAGGGTGCTTGATCCCTCGGCTGGAGGAGCTGACGCGACTCCAGGGAGCCGGGCCGAGGGGTTCGTCCCTCGAGAGCCGTCCCCCGCGCCGGCAGCGCGGGGGAGCGGTCCTCAAGTTGTCATGGCGGCGCCTGGGCAGTCCGCCTCCCGGGCGTCAGGGTCGCCCAAGGCGAGGGCGGCGCCAAGGCTGTCGGCGAGGCGGACCTCGGCGGTGGTTTCAGGGAGCGGGAGCCACGAGACCTCCCCCCAGGCACAGTGGATCATGGCCCGGAGCGGGTAAGTACTTTGGAATGTCTCCATCCTGGCGCTTCATTCATACGTCTTGGCCGTGATTTTCCCTTTCTTCCTCTTTCCAGCAAGCGGAGCCATGGCCCTACCGACCTGGCGCCCCGGAAGGCCCTTAAGACGGCGTCGGTCCAGGCGCCTGGCGCCGTCCCGGGCCCCGCCGCTCAGCCGACCCTTCCGCAGGGCGCCTTGCCGCATGGGGTTCGGGCGTCGCATGTCCCAGGGGAGCAGGTCCCCGAGGTGGGCTCCTCTGCCGAGGCGGCCATCGTGATCGGGGAGGCGGCCGGCGCCGCAGTTGGCATCGCCCTAGTCGGAGAGCATATGGTTGCTGCCGGCGTCGAGACGGCCGCAGCGTCGGCGCCCGGGGCTTCGGAAGAGGTGGGCATGGACGCGCAGTTCATCCAGGCGGGCAGCAGCCTTGTTGCTGTGCGGCGGAGCCCCGAGGCCCGGGGCCAGTTGCTCCGATTCCGGACCCGCGAGGCTCCGGACCCTATCTTCATTCTCGACGACGAACAGGAGGACCGGTCCTAGGACGAGCTCCGCAATCGTGCGGAAGCAGCGGTGGGGTCGCTCCGATCGTCGCTGGAGGTTCTCTGCGGGGACGTCCCAAAAATCCTCCAGGTAACGGTTTCAGGCATACCTTCTCCCTTCTGCGAGCGAGGCGTTCGCCGTGATGCCTTGTCTCCCTTTCCAGGATCTGATGGACCGGAGCGCCGCCAAGTCGTCGTTCATCCGCCGCGAGGTCGACGTCTGGGGCTCGCTGCGGTCCCTGAGGACTTCGCTCGCCGGGGCTACCTCGCGCCTTTCTCAGCAGGACGCCAAGATAGCGGACCTCCAGTTGCTCTGTGCTGACCTGAGGGCCGAGGCGGCGGCGGCGCGCACAGAGGTGCTGAGGCAGCGGTCGGAGCTCGCCCAGGTTGCCGAGGAGCGGGACCAATCTCGGGGCCAGGCTGCCGAGGCCGAAAGCCGGGCCAAGACCCTCGCGGCCGATCTGGCCGCAGCCCAAGTCGCGGCTTCGGAGCAGCGCGTCCGAGCCGGAGGTATGGCTCGACCGTCCTTGGTTCTCGATCTTGTCCGTTTCTTCCGCTTGTGTTTGAGGTCTTTCTTCTGGTTGTTCGCAGAGCTCGAGTCTGCCCTCGACGAGTCTGCCAAAGCGCTCGCCGAGGCGCTCGACGGGGCTGCTGAGCAGAGGGAGGCCGATCTCGCGGCCATGTCCGAGGCCGTCTCGGATGCCTATCGGACGCTTGGTCCCGGCGACGTCCCTTCAGGGAGCTCCCCCCAAAGCCGTCTTCAAGCCCTAGGTGATTACGCGCGCGGTAAAGTCCGCGGGGCGCTACACCACGGCGTCAGGCGGGCCTTCGCCGTGCTCGCTTCCCACTACGTCGTGGACCTGGAGCGGGTCAGTGAGGGGTATTGCCTTCCTGACGAAGACGAGGCGGCCCTGGCGGAAGTTCAGCGGCTCGACGCGGTCGCCGCGGGTCCGAGCGCGGCGCTGGCGACCATCTTCGAGGCGGAGATTCTTCCTCCTGTGCCGCCGCCGGAAGCGGAGGTGGACCCTACCGACGGCGGGAGTGGAGCTGGGGGCGCGGCGCCTTCCCAAGGCGACGCCTGACTTTTGTTGGAACAATTTCTGTTGGATGTGTGATTTGCCGCGGCCGCCGAGGCCTGGACATTTTACTTCTCTTGCGTGAAGTCATACTCTTTTCTGTTTCAATTTGCGTGCCTGGCCCGACTTGTCAATAACAGGGTGATTTTCCGAGCTGGGTCTTTTCTTCGTGGCAGGCGATGAGCGAGGTGTCCCTAGCCCGGAGGCATAGGCGTTCCTCGGCTCAGTCGGTCTCACCACTTATTTGTACCCAAGTTCGCTCCTCGGGACCCTGCTTCTGACACATCCGGGAGAACGCAAAAAACCCCTTCCTGATCGAAAAAAGAATTTTTTTTGACGCGGAGAGGCGCGTCCAAACTCGACGAGAGGGGTTCCCCCTTTTTAGCCCCCGAGGGAGGGTCGGGCTCCGCCGGGGCGAGGCCGACCCTTCCTTGATGACTGATTCTCGCATGTGAGTGGGGGAAGGGCGCAGCCCCCGGGCGTTGTCCGTGCAGAGGCCGTTTGACGAGTCGGGCTCTTGCCCGAATATCCGGCGAGTACTCGGTGACATCCCTCGGTATGCCGGGCATGTCCGAGGGACCCCGCGCAAAAATGTCGGCGTTTGCGCGGGGAAAGTTGACGAGTACTGCTTCCTACTTGGGGTCGAGCCCGGAACTGATCCAGATCTGCTTGGAGGTGTCGTCACTGGGGTCGAGAGGGACGGCCTTAACCGTCTCCGCTGGCTCGAAGTTGCCGGCATGTCGCTTCACGTCCGGCACCTCTCGGGAGAGGCTTTCCAGGTCGGCAATGAGGGCCTCGGACTCGGCGAGGGCCTCGGCGTACTCCACGCACTCCACATCGCATTCGAATGCGTGCTTGTACGTGGGGCCGACGGTGATGACCCCGTTGGGGCCCGGCATCTTGAGCTTCAGGTAGGTGTAGTTGGGGATGGCCATGAACTTCGCGTAGCATGGCCTTCCCAATACTGCGTGGTAGGTTCCTCGGAACCCGACTACCTCGAACGTCAAAGTCTCCCTTCGGAAGTTGGAGGGTGTTCCGAAGCAGACAGGAAGGTCGAGCTGTCCGAGGGGCTGGACGCGCTTCCCGGGAATGATCCCGTGGAAGGGCGCAGCGCCTGCTCGGACGAACGACAGATCGACGCGCAGGAGCCTGAGGGTCTCAGCGTAGATGATGTTGAGGCAGCTGCCCCCATCCATCAAGACCTTGGTGAGCCTGACGTCGCCGATGACGGGATCGACGACGAGCGGGTACTTTCCTGGGCTCGGCACGTGGTCGGGGTGGTCATCCTGGTCGAAGGTGATGGGCTTGTCGGACCAGTCTAGGTAGACTGGCGCCGCCACCTTCACCGAGCAGACCTCCCGACGCTCCTGCTTACGATGCCGAGCCGAGGCGTTCGCCGCATGCCCTCCATAGATCATGAAGCAGTCGCGGACCTCGGGGAACTCTCCTGCTTGGTGATCTTCCTTCTTGCCGTCGTCGTGGGCCTTGTCACCCTCTGCGGGTGGCCCGGCCCGGTGGAAGTGGCGCCGAAGCATGACGCACTCCTCGAGGGTGTGCTTGACGGGCCCCTGATGGTAGGGGCACGTCTCCTTTAGTGCCTTGTCGAAGAGGTTGGCGCCTCCGGGGGGCTTCCGAGGGTTCTTGTACTCGACGGCGGCGACAAGGTCTGTGCTGGTGGCGTCGCGTTTCGCTTGCGACTTCCTCCTGCCTTTCTTCTTGGCGCCGAGCGGAAGTAGAAGCCTCGGGAGCATCTTCCGACGGGCGGCCCTGGGGCTGCTTGTCCTTTCGGAAGATGGCCTCGACCGCCTCCTGACCAGAGGCGAACTTGGTGGCGATGTCCATCAGCTCGCTCGCCCTGGTGGGGGTCTTGCGACCCAACTTGCTCACCAGGTCACGGCAGGTGGTGCCGGCAAGGAACGCACCGATGACATCGGAGTCGGTGATGTTGGGCAGCTCGGTGCGCTGCTTCGAGAATCGTCGGATGTAGTCCCGAAGAGACTCTCCCGGCTGTTGCCGACAGCTTCGGAGGTCCCAGGAATTCCCGGGGCGCACGTACGTGCCCTGGAAGTTGCCGGCGAAAGCCTGGACCAGATCTTCCCAGTTGGAAATCTGCCCCGGAGGCAGGTGTTCCAACCAAGCGCGAGCGGTGTCGGAAAGGAACAGGGGGAGGTTGCGGATGATGAGGTTGTCGTCGTCCGTCCCACCCAGTTGACAGGCCAGGCGGTAGTCCGCGAGCCACAATTCCGGTCTCGTTTCCCCCGAGTACTTAGTGATAGTAGTCGGGGGTCGGAATCGGGGCGGAAACGGCGCCCGCCGAATGGCTCGGCTGAAGACCTGCGGACCGGGTGGTTCGGGCGAGGGACTCCGATCCTCCCCGCTGTCGTAGCGTCCCCCACGCCTGGGGTGATAACCTCGGCGCACCCTTTCGTCGAGGCGGGCCCGACGGTCGCGATGAAGGTGCTCGTCGCCGAGGTGGCCCGGGGCCGCAGGCGCGGTGTTGCGCGTGCGCCCGGTGTAGACCGAGGCTTCCCGCGTGAGTCGGGAAGTCGCGGCACGAGGTTCCGAGGGGTACCCCTGCCTTCGGGAGGCAGAGCTCTCGGCCCGCCGGGCCGCAGCGCCTTCCAGGAGATGCTTGAGTTCTCCCTGGATTCGCCGACCCTCGGTGGTTGATGACTCCGGCATCGCGCGGAGGAGCATCGCTGCGGCGGCCAGGTCCTGACCGGTTCCGCCGGATGCGGGTGGCGGTCTATCCCTGGCATCGTTGGCGATGCGGTGCTGGAGACCTTGGGGCAGGTGACGTATTCCTCCGGCTGGGGGCTGGCTCGCCCATACCTGCCCGATGTTCTGGCGGATTGCCTCGAGCGCTCCTGCTCCCTCATTGAGCCCGGCCTACGCCCCGCGGACTTGCTCGAGCTGTGGGTCGTGACCCCCCGCCGGAACGGGGACCACAGCTAGCTCCCGCGGAATGTCGGCGCGAGGCGCCGGCCTAGGGGGATCACCATCCTCCGGCATGCCGAGACAGCCGCCTCCGGAGGGATCCCCTAGCTCGACGTGGAAACATTCGCGGCTCGGGCCGCAGTCCTTGTCGTCAAGGCTGCGGCTGCCGTCGGAACAGTCGGAGAGGCAGTAGTCACATGCGGCCATGAAGTCCCGCATGGCACTGGGGTTGCCAAATCCAGAGAAATCCCAGCAGATGCTGGGGTCGTCATCTTCCTCGGACCCAGAGGGTCCGTAGGTCGAGACGCCCGTCAATCGGTCCCAAGGCGACCGCACACGAAACCCCAGAGAGGTTGCACTCGCCTCAACGTGAGCGCCCGCCAAAGCGAGGTCGCCAGGCGGGTTGAGGCCGAGTCGAAATGACGAAGGATGGGAATCAGCTCGTACCTTTTGGTCGACGAGGATCGACGAAGTCGCATCGGGGGGCTGATCGTGCTGTCGTCCTGGGTGCGAGGGTGACGTCCTGCAGGCCCTCCGTGAGCGTGCTGGCGTCGTCCACTTGCTCAGGATCGGCGTGACGCGGGGGGACGGCGCTCGCCTTCGCCTCAAACGCGGGGGTGATGCCCGACACGTCCTCCGTTGGGGCGCTGGGGATGTCGATTTGCTCGACAGTCGACTGAGCGCAGCCTCCCGCTCGGCCTTGGTTGCCCCGCCTCCTCCTCCGATGGCGAGGGAGAGGACGGAGCGAACTCGAAAGTTGTCCTTCCCCCACGCGGGAAAGGCGTCGTTGATTCCGCCGCCGGTGGGCGGGTTGTCCGCCACCATTGTCGCTGTCACGCGGCGGTGGAAGGAGTATCATGTCGTAGCTGCCGTCGAAAGACATGAACTCGAGACTCCCGAAACGGAGCACCGTCCCGGGTTGAAGAGGTCGTTGGAGACTGCCCATCTGGAGCTTGACGGGAATCTACTCGTCAACACGCAGCAGGCCCCTACCTGGCGCGCCAACTGTCGGTGTTCCGAGACCGGGGGGTCCCCGAGCCGACGAGTGAGTGTGCCGCGTGCCCCAGCCCAGATGGGTCGAGCGCGTGGGCGAGCGCGAAGGGGGGGAGAGAGAGAGAGCGAGAGCGAGGTGGCCGGAGCCGGGTCGTGAGGGAGTCGAAGAATTCCCGCGGCCTTCGTGTTCGTCCCGCGCCCAGGTCGGGTGCGCTTGCAGTAGGGGGTTACAAGCGTCCGCGCGGGTGAGGGGAGCGAGCGGCCCCAAGAGAGCGCCTGCCCCTGCCCTTCGTTCCCGCGAGGCCAACCCTCTCTAAGAAGGCCCTGGTCCTTCCTTTTATAGGCGTAAGGAGAGGATCCAGGTGTACAAATGGGGGTGTAGCAAGGTGCTACGTGTCTAGCGGGGGAGAGCTAGTGCCCTAAGTACATGCCAAGGTGGCAGCCGGAGAGATCTTGGCACCCAGCTAGTGTGGCGTCGTGGCTGTCGGAGAAGCGATGGAGCCGGACGGAGGGACAGCTGTCGGAGTGGCTGGGTCCTTGCTGACGTCTCCCTGCTTTCGTAAGGGAGCTGAGAGACGCCGTCGTCATGGTCCAGCGGGGCGCCATCATTGCCTATCTGGCGGGGCTAGCCAGATGGGACGTCGGTCCTGTTCCCTGCGGCCCGAGTCGGCTCGGGGTAGGGTGATGATGACGCTTCCTGTCGACGTGGCGGGCTCGTGTCCTAGGTCGGACGACGTGGAGGCTCCTCCGAGGCCGAGGTCGAGTCCGTCCTGCATGGCCGAGACCGAACCTGAGCTCCTGGGTCGGGCGAGGCGGAGGTCGTTCGGCAGAGGCCAGGGTGGAGTCCGAGCCCTGGGTCGGGCGAAGCGGAGTTCGTCGTCTTCTGGGGCCTTGGCCCAAGTCCGAGCCCTGGGTCGGGCGGAGCGGAGTTCGCCGTCTTCCGGGGCCTTAGCCCAAGTCCGAGCCCTGGGTCGGGCGGAGCGGAGTTCGCCGTCTTCCGGGGCCTTAGCCCGAGTCCGAGCCCTGGGTCGGGCGGAGCGGAGTTCGCCGTCTTCCGGGGCCTTAGCCCGAGTCCGAGCCCTGGGTCGGGCGGAGCGGAGTTCGCCGTCTTCCGGGGCCTTAGCCCGAGTCCGAGCCCTGGGTCGGGCGGAGCTTCCTCTGGCGCTTTCGGCCAAGCCTGGCTACCCGTCAGTCTTACCTTTTGCGTTAAAGGCCCCAGTGATTTGGTCGGTCGGCGCGGTGATTTAGTCAGGGTTACTTCTTATCGAAGGCATGGCCTCGGGCGAGCCGGAGATGCGTCTGCCGTGAAAGAGGAGACCTCGGGCGAGACGGAACCATCTCAGGGTCGGCTGCCCTCGCCCGAGGCTAGGCTCGGGCGTGGCGTGATCAAGTCGCTCGTATGGACTGATCCCTGACTTAATCAGACCCATCAGGCCTCTGCAGCTTTATGCTGATGGGGGTTACCAGCTGAGAATTAGGCGTCTTGAGGGTACCCCTAATTATGGTCCCCGACAGATCACTTCCTAGGTGGTCCGGCAGGGTATCACTACGTAGCTTTTACAAAGATTCCCTAGAGGTCCTAGCCACCCGTTAGGTTTCTCCAGATTGATAAACACAGTACCCCTCCCCATAAGGGGTGACTAACAAAAGCAAAACGAAAGAACCTCGGCACCCAGCCTCGGTAGAGCAAGCACTGTGCCTGGACCACTTAGACGGCACGACGGCGAAGCAACTACACCTCTAGTTCCTCTAATTAATTAGCTAAGGGCGCCTCATTTCACCCTCATGGTTGCACTGTTATCCCGGGTGGTCTCTTAACGAACAGGTCCTTACCGAGAGGCACTCGAGAAACCGCTCGAGTCCCCCTTGAATGCCACAAGTATAACATCATAATAAAGAAGGGTAACAACGTATCATTGGGAAATCTCATTATGTTCATTGATTAGTGTTGAGCAATAGCATAAAGCTAAACAATAATAATCCAACCTAAATAGGTAAACAAGGACATGGATAACAAAAGCTAGTCAATCCTTAGGTGTAAAGGTGTAAATGTGGGGAGTGAATTATAGACTTGCATAGGACATAGATAGGTCAAGGGGCACTTGCCTTCACCAAGCTGCTGCTGCTCAGGGTCTTCTCCTGCAATTCCCTCAGACTCCACGAACGGACCGATCTCTACGCGAGTGCAAACATACATTCAACATTCTTGAAACAGAAGGAAACAATACACCCTACAACAATATAGATCAACTAAATATGCACACGACATAGAGTTTGCATCTACGACTTCACGGGAAAGGAACTGAGACGACCGCCGCTACGGTCGAGGGATATCACGTTTACACTAAGCGGGTATGAGTTATAATATTTAATTCGGATTAATCATGTTAACAGACATTTATCATATGCTAAGTAAAAATTATTACTTAGCCTCGATTAGTTTACTGCTCGAATAACCGTCTTTTAAATATGTACTTAATTAGCGCGAGCTATTCTAGGTGAGACGAATTATTAACGTGCGATGGGGCGCACGACGACGCGTGCGAACGGCACGCGACGTTTTTTAACGTGCGGTGCGCGGGCGATGGCGAGCGACGCGAATACACATGGGGGGTAGACGAGGGGTAGACGGGGGTTAGACGAGGGTAGACGAGCGTGGACGGAGTCCCGTCGACGCACTGTGCGTAAGCGAACACGAGTGCGTGCAATAGTTGCACGACGACGTCTGCGAGAGCACGGCGAGGCGTGGCGAGGGTAGACGAACGGCCGGGGCTGGGTTGCAGGGACGTCGGCAGGGTCGGGCTCGGCGGTTCGACCACCTTAGCTAGCCATGGCGGCCACGGCCGATCAGGCATGGGGTGCTGGGCGCATGGTGGCTCGCTGGCTTGGGCCCGGTTCGGCTGTGTTAGCAGCGCGCCGGTGGCCAGGGGCATGGGGACAGGGCTGGGCGTGCCGAGCGCACAACGACTCGGCCGCGGCGCGCAGGGGGCGAGGCTCACCGGCGAAGGGGAGCGCGGTTGCTACGGCGCTAGGCGCCGACGCCTGGCTCGGGGAGAAGAGAGGACGGGAGGAGGGCGTGCCTGCGGCCAGGGGAGGAGAGGTGAGGGTGACTGGGCCGACTCAGCCAAGCCCCGACCATGGCGGGCGAGTACCACGTCGAGAGGAGAAGAGTGGGAGAGAGAGGAAGGGGGCGAGCTCACCTCGGCGGTGCGGCACTCCGGGCGGGACGCGGCTCCGACGGCGGTGCTGGCGAGGCGGAGGGCGAGGTCGAGGCGAGGAGAGGCGGCGTGGGCGAGAAACTACGCGAGAAGCACGGGCAGTTCAGGGAAGATCCACAGTGGCATGGGCGAGCTGGCTCCCTGGCGCGTGGGCCCACCTGAGCAGGCGGCGGCGGGCGCGGAACCGCCTACGCGCGGTGCGCGGTCGTGCGCGTTGGGCGCGCCGCGGCTGGGCCGCGTGGGCTGGCGCGGAGCGGGGGGGGCGCGGCGGGCACGCGCTGGGCCGCCACGAGCGTGCGGGGTGGGCGGGGCAGGCCGCGGGGTTGGTTGCTGGGCCGCGCTCGCGTGGGCCCAGGAAAGGAGAAGGGGGCGCTGGGCCGAGCGGGGGGGAAAGAGAGAGGGAGAAGGGGACCGATCGAATGGGCCAGGGAAGGGGGGAAGCTGATTCCCTTTCTCTTTTTCTTTATCTACTTCTATTATTTCAGTTTGACATCATGTGAAAATCATTGATTAAATGAAAGATCAACTAAACCACTCATCAAACAAAAATAAATGCCTTCCAGCATGATGCAACAACCATTGTTCCCTTAGGGTTTTTATTAAAACCTGAACTTGGTGGATATTATAGAAGAAATTTTTATACCCCTAGATTGGGTGTTACACTTCTTCTGTTTCTTCCCGTCAGCAGGAGAAGCAGGCTGATTAGCTCGGTGAGAACGCTTCAGACGAATGTTGTCAGACTTCTGAATATCTAAAGCTTCACTATCCTCTGGGATGGGCGCTACCGCTAGTGTTTCAGTAGGGACTGCATCAGAAGAATCTTCAGCTAACATATCCAGCATGGCACTTATTTCTGCATCACTCGGATTTAAAGGCACCTCAAAATGAACCTGCCTCTCGTCGACAGGAATTTCTCCAAGTGAGACAACCAAAGCACTAACCTATACGGGAGAGGGTCGCACTCTAAGGCCCAAACCGCTATCGCCAGCAGGAGGATTTGACACAAAACTGGTAAAGGCCTTGGAAGGAGGCAGATTCCAAGCCAAGTATGCAACAGGAGCGCCGACGTTCGACACCTTGCCTTTGAGTATCATCTCGAGCCGGCCCACCAAGTCCACGGCAGGAATTCTTCTGTTGGTTACCCGAGTCGAATCAGCAAAGCCTCGATACAGATAGGCTGGATATGCTCTGTCTTTCAACGGTTGGATGTTCTTGAAAACAAAGTCAGCGACCACAGCTTCTGCAGTCAGACCCCTTTCTTTTAGCAATCCAACTTCAGCTAGCAAAGCCCCTACTTCAGTTACTTCCTGGTCTGTGGGGGATTCGGTCCAGCTCGGAGTGCGAACATCCGGCTGTCTTCCTGACCGTGGGGGGAGAGAATTCCCATGATTCTCCATGATGAACCATTCCAGACGCCATCCCTTGATATTATCCTTGAGCGAGATGTCGAGGTAATCAGCCTTCCTCCCACGGCGCATCTCCAAGCTCGCGCCCCCCACCAGCTGGTGCTGACCTCCGGCCATCCAAGGGCGACAGTGGTACAAATACTTCCACAGGCCAAAGTGTGGCAGAACTCCGAGAAAAGCTTCGCATAAATGAACAAAGATAGAGACTTGCAGAACGGAATTGGAATTCAGATGGGTCAGATTCAAGCGATAGAAATCAAGGAGACCGCGGAAAAAAGGAGAAATGGGAAGAGCAAGGCCGTGGAGGAGAAAAGGAACATAGATAACGGATTCGTGAGTGTCCTCTGTTGGAACAGTGACCCCACGGTAGATCCGCCAGGAACAGAGCTCCTTCGGAGGAAGAACCCCGATAGATACAAGGTGGAGAAGGTCGGATTCAGAGACAACAGACATATGGTTACCTGCAAAAGGCAACTGACTGTTGGGGTCGATGGGAGGGATGACCGCGACAGAGGAACTCGAAGCTTTCCGCTTGAGCGTCATTTCAACCTTGCCGGCGAACAGAGCGGAAGCAGCGTTGCAAGAAAGCGGAGAAGGCCTAGGTGCAGAAAAGCAAGAATTAGGGCATAGAATGTGGAGGTGCACGACAGTACAGTGCATATGGGGTTTTCCGAAGCCAGATGCTGAATCTAAAAAGCGCCCAGTCATCACCCAGCTGCTATCTCCAAAGCGCTAGCGTGCCACGTCATCGCCTGGCCATTATTTCTAAAGCGCGGGCATGCCACATCATCACTCGGCTGTTATTTCCAAAACGGCCGACGCGGTCCATTCTAACTCAGCGGTTATTTCTAAGAACGTTGACATCACCAGACTCCACTCGGCCACTATCTCCAAAGCTGCCGGCGTGGCTCATTATCACTCGGCTTTTACTTCTAAAACGCCGACGTTGCCATCGATCACTCGGCTGTTACCTCTAAAACACCGATGTTGCCATCGATCACTCAGTTGTTACCTCTAAAACGCCGACGTTGCCATCGATCACTCGGCTGTTACCTCCAACATCACCAGTAACCGCTCGGTCGTTATTTCTAAAACACTGACGTGGCCGCTATCGCTCAGCCATTACTTCAAAAAGTGCCAACATCACCAGTAATAACTCGGCCGTCACTCCTAAAGCAACGACATGATTTCAGATGACTCAGCTGCCATCACCGAAGTGTCGACATCGCGAAGAAAACAGTCAAAAGCGTGATTCGTTGATTCCAAACATCCCTCAGGCATTAATGAGAGCGACGACTGACAAGAAAGAAAAATAAAAATGCACAAAAGTGAGGCGAAACCACTCTTCATTATAAGGGAAGCATTACTAAACTTACAAATCAACTCATTATGAGTTGATGACCTCCCTACTACTACACTATACTTCACTACTCTATACTACTAACTACTACTACATTATTTCATTATACTACTACTAATCTATACTAATAATTAAAACCAGTGGCATCTAGCCACTGACCTTGTTGCTGTCGTCGTCGCCGTCGCCGCTGCCACCCTTGCCGCCGCCGTCGCCTTTGTCGCCGCTGCCATCACCGCTGCCGTCGTCGTCGACTCCGTCGCCATCGTCGCCATCACCGTTGCCGTCGCCGTCGCCTCCGTCGCCGTCGCCGTCACCATCACCGCCATCGCCACCGCCCTCCTCGGACGAGTCTGAGGAGTTCTCCTCATCCGAGGAGTAATCCGACTCATCCGAGCCCGCGAGCCCGGCGCGCTCGACAGACCGGATGTAAGTCCAGACCTCTGCGGCAATCCCCTAGGAGTCGTCTGAATCATCAGACGACGCCGGGGGAGAGGCAGGAGCCGGAGAGCCCTCGGACTCGGAGGAGAACTCCTCCTCCGAGTACTCCAAGTCGCCGAAGTCCTTCGAGAGAGGAGTCGACTCACGCTTGCGTTTGTCACCAGGGCGATGCGAAGAACTACCACCTTTCTTACTTTTGCCCATGTTGGAAACGGAAGGAAGAAGAGGAGGGTAAACAGCAAGTAGCAGTAAGAGATGTGAAAATGCCGGAGAAGCAAGAGCACTATTTATAGAAGAAGAAGGCAACCGCTCACCTCCTACCATGGCCACTGAACAGTCGCAAAAATTCAATATGCAATTCAAACCGTCTGAAGACACGTTAGACGGTTGACGCCGTTTCACGTAACACGACACCCATTGGGACTCCAGTCAAATGCGCGGGCGATATGGTTACGCTCGCGGTCACATCAAGTTACTACTCAGAAGCAGTTTGCTAAACGCTCAGTGTACCAAGTCGTCCCTTGCCTACACCCATTGGGGGGACGCCCAGGAATTATCAGTATATTTTCAACACTGTCACATCCGAACAGTATATGCAATGAATACTTCAAGACAGAAGAAAGATATCAGCAGGGATCAAAGGAAAGCCAAATATAGCCGATGAGGTACAAGTCTAATCGACAGAAGCATCAAAGCACGAAGTGACATGAAGACTAGCCAAGGGCCATCTATCAAACGTCCAATCAGTCGCAGATCAAATAAATGGCAGAACCTATCAAGATATGGGCAGATCGCGTACTCGGCCACAAAGAAAAAATATACGCTGACCTCTAAAGCGTAGTATCAACAATATAATGCTGGTCTCCAAGGCATTCAACAAAGAGGGAGGATTATTCCTAGAAAAAGACACGAAATGAAGACCTTCGAGTGGATTATTTTCAAAAATCCACTCGAAGCTCGGGGGCTACACCCATTGGGTGCACCTTTGGTGCACCCAATAGATCATCATCCCCGAAGAAGTAAAGTGCTGACCTCTAAAGCATAAGGCAAGATCAAGACAAGGCTGACCTCTAAAAAAGCGCAAGAGGAAGATAAAAATGATCTCTGATAATACTCGAAGTAAAGACCTTCGAGCGGATTATCTGCAAAAATCCGCTCGAAGCTTGGGGGCTACACCCACTGGTGCACCCAATGAAATTTGAAGTCCTATAGTACAAAGATGCTGACTTCCGAAGCATGAGTCTGAGACAAAACACCTAGTTTCGATTAATGAAGACAGGAAAAGACAGTGAAAAAGTGTTTCTACCGACCATTCAGAACTCAGAAGCGATGGCCCGGCAAGCTTATTTCCAAAGCATCCCTTGCTAAAGTCAAAAACTGCAAGCTAGACCTAGGATCCTAGGCCGTTTGTTTCAGAATCGACCTAAAGATCGGGGGCTTGTGGGGGACAGATATCCCCCGAGTCCACGAGAAGGATAAAGGACCTCACGAAAGGCCCAAGGGCCCCATAATTCGTAAGGTCATCCCCCTCGTGGGCCTGGGAAGGAATGACCAATGAAGCGAATCGACACAAGGCTGTAACGGCACAAGCCCAAGACGGCCCAACGATTTCACGCAGTAATCACAACAGAGGCCCGACCTTCCTGTGCAGGAGCCCCGTACAACGGAACCAAGCGAGAATGGGTCAGCAGGATTATAGGAGGATAGACTCGGTTGGTTCACTATTTCTTAGGTACGCATCGCTGTAATATCCACATGTACCGCCCCACGGTCGAATATATAAGGCCTAGGGAGCACCCATTCAGATCAGAGACTCGCTACTTAGCCTCCCACCCAACTCTCTACGTTCTCAGAGCTAGAGAATCCTTTTGTAACTCGCCACATAAAACACTCTCGACAGGACGTAGGGTGTTATGCATCTCAAAGCGGCCCGAACCTGTAAACCATTGTCCACTGTTTCTCGTGCATCCAGCACGAACCATCGAGCTACAGTCAATAACACCGTCCTACTCCTAGAAGCACCTTGAGGGGTAACCCCAGGTGCGCGGTCGGACCCAAAACACTGACAGGGCCTCTGCCCAGTAACTGACAGGGAGAGACGCCTGGAAGAGAAGGCAGTGGATCATGTTGGTGGTGGTGCGAATCATGCGCTCTGCCCGGCCATTCTGGGCAGAGGTGTAGGGACACGAGAGACGCAGCTGAACGCCACTGGTGAGGAAGAATGATCGAGAGGCGTGGTTGTCGAACTCGCGACCGTTGTCGCACTACAAAGCACGGACCAGGCGCTGGAACTGGGTGGATACTCAGGCGAAGAAGTGAGTGAGGGTGGTAAACATGTCAGACTTCAACCGAAGGGGGAAAGTCCAAAGAAAATGGGAGTAGACGTCTAGAATGACCAGGTAGTATTTGTAGCCGGAGAGGCTAAGGACAGGAGACATCCAGAGATCACAGTGGACAAGATCAAAGGCCTGAACAGCCCTAGACGTGGAAGTGGAAAAAGGAATACGAGAGTGACGGTCGAACTGACAAGCATGACAGAGGCGCTCAGAAGAGCCCCAAGTATAGGATATGTCTGAGTGGTTGAAAAGTTAGGACATGACGTCAGGTCCAAAGTGCCCAAGGCGACGGTGCCAAATGGCGAAGGAGGTGGTGGTAGTAGCAAGAGCATGTGATGTGGTGGTAGTAGTAAGTGCAGGAGATGAGGCTACTCGGGTGGGGGAGTGGAGGGCAAGTAAAGAGAATAGAGGCGGTTGGAGCTGTCACAGCGAGCGAGCACATCATGTGTGGGAAGGTGGCATATGGTGAGACCCTAGAGGTCGAACTCCATAGAGCAGTGGTTGTCACTAGTGAAGCGACGAACCAAGAGGAGGGGATGAGTCAGACCGGGAGCAACAAGGATGTCGTTAAGGCAGAATGGTCCAGGAAGAACTAATGCACCTACTGAGGTGACCGGGAGAGTGGAATTGTTGCCTACGACGATGGAGGAAGGATGTGAGGGGTGTGGTGGATGGGAGTGGAATAACGAACTAGTTGTGTGAGTGGTGTGGAAGGAGGCCCCAGAGTCGACCACCCAATCGGTGGGAGAGGGAGACAGTGGGGAGGCTGTAGAGTGCGCGGAGAGAGCCAGAGGAGGAGCTCTGACGTGGTTACTGGGTGGGGAGGGAGGGAACGAGGGCTCAATGGCCAGGGAGGCGATCATTGCACGGGGGAAGACAAGGGGTCCAGGCACGTCATGGCAGGCCTGGGGTGGAGTTTGACGCAGTCATAAAGGATAAGGCTCATGGTGGGATCGAAGTTCACGAAGGTGCCCTGGACAAGCTGGCCATCGTTGAGAAGGACGCGCACAACCATCCCGATGGAAACGGGTGGAGACAGGGAGGAAGTGGCGCCGACGGCTAGGGCAAAAGCATGGTCGTGGTAGTCAGGAGCCACGGGAGCAGCAGGCGGGGCAAAGCTCATGTGTGGCAGGGGTGACGCCATGGAATCGAGTGGAGCTCAACCGGTGCAGTGAAGCCGAGGGCGAGGATGTCCACTGTGTCACAGAAGCAGGGTGCACAGTGGGTGAGCGGGCTGCACGGCCACGACTGCTGCTCCGGCCAGGTCGACCCACTACGGCATGGCAAGAGGGCGCGTAGGGGGAGCAGGCTGCTCCGGCGAGGCCGACCCACTTGCGGCACGGCTTGGGAAGAGCAGGCACGGCGTTGGGGCCCAGCGCAACAGGAGAGGGGCCAGACGGCGGCCAGCGATGGACGACGAAGATCCGGCGAACGGGGCAGGGACCGGCGGCAGGACGGGGCGGGGCGCGTGCAGGGCCACCTTGGGCGGGGAGCCTTCGCGACGGAGATGCGGTGGGCTCTGCAAAGGGCCGTGCCGGCAGGGACACGGGGGGCGGAGCTAGAGATGTGACCTGGGCGCAGTGGTGGAAGACGACACCACGTCGGTGAGTCGGTGCTCCAGCGGCCGCAGTAGTTCAAGGCGCTCGTGGCCGACTGCGCCACACGCAGCCACACGCGCCTACTGCTTCAGTCGGACGAGGTAGCCGCGCGCGGGGGAGCTCTAGCACGACCTCGCCATGCTGCACGACCTGTTCCTCGCCGTGGAGCTCGAGCTCACCGACGACAGCGCTCGCGTCATGGCAGTGCCACCGCGCGGCGGCCTCGGAGCTGGAGCTGAAGGCGGGCGTGCTCGCGCTGATCCATGAGGTGGAGCAGGAGGGAGCAGAGGGCAGGGGAGGCACGGTTGGAAGGGCACCAGCGGCTGGTAGGGTGGGCAGCCAGCGGGCTAGGGGAGGGCGGCGGCCAGGGAGGATGCTGAAAAGTCTGATACCATATTGGAGGGAAAACCCTAATCCCAGGATAGGGTGGGGCTATATATTAATAGCCATGAGTTGGGCCTGGCCCATTACAGAGGGGCAAGAGAGTAAATGTACCCAAACCCTAATATAATTCCAACATTATTGGAGGGAAAACCCTAACCCTAGGATAGGGTGGGGCTGTATATTAATAGCCATGAGTTGGGCCTAGCCCATTACAGAGGGGCAAGAGAGTAAATGTACCCAAACCCTAATACAGTTCCAACACAAATGACATGTCTCAAAAAATGCTAAAACATCATCAACCTTTGTTTTTTCTGTCAACCAGACAACTTTTTGATCAAACTATTGTATACACTCAGACACCCATCCGATGAACTTACAAGACTATGTATTTAATGGTAGATGTCATAGATTAAGTTAAAAAATGAGAACGAGAAACAAAGGATTTAGGTCTTTGTTAGCATGAAATCATCATCAAGGTCTGGATACTTGAAGAACCTACGGTTGTAGTTGGCTTGAGGCCCAAATAAACTCGTCTAGACGCAGAATACTGCCCTAAACCTGCAATGGTACTTCAGTCGCTGATGCCACTGTGTCACTCCAAATAGATCAGTCCTCCAAAGAGACATGTTTGTGGAGTAAGAGAGACTGCTTGAGAAGAACATATGGTATGAAAGATATAACATGTATTTATGCAGGTAGGTTATCCGGTGTAGTGGACATAGTCTATGAAGAGGACAATATGAGAAATTTTTTGCTTTTTAGAATTACAACGAGTTTCTCATAGTCATCACTACCGATACAACTACTTTGTCGATTGCTTCAGCCACTCGGCAAAGCCTATAAAACTCTTGGCAAAGGCTTTGCCGAGTGTAACTCTCGGCAAAGAGGTCTCAGTGAACTGTACATCGGCAACGACTTCATTGTCGAGTATGTCATCTGGTGCTCGGCAAAGAAAGGTCAACGTCACGGTGACAAGTGATGGTGACTAGGACTTTGCCGAGTGCTTACCAACACTCGATAAAGAGAGAGCTTTTGCCGAGTGACTGCTGGCCTGGCACTCGGCAAAGAAGGCTCCAGTGGCCCCCACGACATCCTCGGTGCCAAGAGCCGTAAGCTGGCACTCGGTAAAGAGAGCTTCTTTGCCGAGTGCCTGCCTGCTCGACACTCGAGAAAAGGTTGCACCAGAGGCCCCTTTGCCGAGTGCACTAGGCGAGGCACTCGAAAATGGTGCTTCTTTGCTGAGTGTCGGGACCACAACGCTCAGCAAAAAAAACTTTACCGGTTCCCAAGTGTGGCTTTTTTACAAGTGTTGTGGTCACTGCAATCGGTAAACTCACTCTTTGCCGAGTGTTACACTCGGCAAAGTGACCAGAAAATTCTTTTTTATTTGTTTATATTATTCCAAACAAACAAAACATATATTGCATAATCATCACATATACATCACAAAGTTCATAGAATCATCACATACATAATAAAGACCACATATCAAGAAGTGATAAGTAGGATCCCAAAGTGTGTGCGTCAAATCCCGCTTTCCACGCCAAAACCTAGAAAGGACACCAACAACATGGGAAAAGGAGGCTTGCTCCACGACTAATTTAGAAAAAATTGCAGTAACTGAAAGTCGCCTAGAGGGGGGTGAATAGGCAGAATCTGAAAATTATAAACTTAAGCACAACTACAAGCCGGGGTTAGCGTTAGAAATATAAATGAGTCTGAAAGAAAGGGCGAAAACAAATCACAAGCAAATAAGAATGGATGGCACGGTGATTTGTTTTACCGAGGTTCGGTTCTTGCAAACCTACTCCCCATTGAGGTGGTCACAAAGACCGGATCTCTTTCAACCCTTTCCCTCTCTCAAACAGTCACTTAGACCGAGTGAGCTTCTCTTCTCAATCAAATGGGACACTAAGTCCACTACAAGGACCACCACACAATTGGTGTCTCTTGTTCTGATTACAAGTGTTGTGGAAACAAGAATGAGGAAGAAGAAAAGCAATCCAAGCGCAAGAGCTCAAAAGAACAAAAAAGTCTCTCTCTCTAGTCACTAATTTGTTTGGAGTGATTCTGGACTTGGGAGAGGTTTTGATCTCTTTGTTTGTGTCTTGTATTGAATGCTATAGCTCTTGTATGAGGTTTGAAGACTGAAAACTTGGATACCATGAATGTGGGATGGTTGGGGGTATTTATAGCCCCAACCACCAAAATGGTCGTTGGGGATGGCTTCTGTCGACGGGCGCACCGGACAGTCCAGTGCGCCACCGGACACTGTCCGGTGCGCCAGCCACGTCACCCAACCGTTAGGGTTCGATCGTTGGAGCTCTGACTTGTGGGGCCACCGGACAGGTCCTGTAGACTGTCTGGTGTGCCTTCTGGCGCTGCTCTGACTTCTGCGCACGCAGGCGCGCACTGTAGCGCATTTAATGCCTTCTGTAGACGACCATTGGCGCGAAGTAGCCGTTGCTCCGCTAGCACACCAGACAGTCCGATGAATTATAGCGGAGCGGCCTCCCAAATTCTCGAAGCTGGCAAGTTCAGAGTCATTCCCCCCTGATGCACTGGACACAGTCCGGTGGTGCACCGGACAGTCCGGTGCGCTAGTCCAGGGCTACCTTCGGTATACTTTACTCCTTTGTTTTGAACCCTTTCTTTTGACTTTGTATTGGTTTGTTGTGAACCTTTGGCACCTGTAGAACTTATAATCTAGAGCAAACTAGTTAGTCCAATTGTTTGTGTTGGGCAATTCAACCACCAAAATTCATATAGGAAAAGGTTTGACCCTATTTCCCTTTCAATCTCCCCCTTTTTGGTGATTGATGCCAACAAACCAAAGCAAATATAAAAGTGCAGAATTGAACTAGTTTGCATAATGTAAGTGCAAAGGTTGCTTGGAATGAAACCAATAATTATTTATACTAGATATGCGTGGATGGTTTTCTTCTTATTTAAAATCTTGGACCATATTTGCACCACGAGTTTTGTTTTTGCATAATCCTTTGTAAAATTCTTTTCAAAACATTTTGCAAATAGTCAAAGGTACATGAATAAGATTGAAAGAAGCATTTTCAAGATTTGAAATTTTCTCCCCCTGTTTCAAATACTTTTCCTTTGACTTAAACAAAACTTCCCCTAAATAAAATTCTCCTCTTAGTGTTCAAAAGGGTTTTTGAAGATACTACTTTCTCCCCCTTTTGAACACAATAAGATATCAATTTGAAAAACTTCATTTTTAAAATTCGGTGGTGTTGAACACAATAAGATATTAATTTGAAAAACTTCATTTTGAAAATTTGGTGGTGGTGCGGTCCTTTTGCTTTGGGCTCATACTTTCTCCCCCTTTTGCATGAATCGCCAAAAACGGATACTTGAGTGAAATATAAGCCCTTTTACTTTCTCCCCAATGGCAAATAAATGAATATGAGTGAAGATTATACCAAAGTGGAGAATAATGTGGAATACCGGCAAATATCGATGGAGTTGAGTGGAAGCGCCTTCTTTGCCGAATACTCCATTTCCCTTTCAATTTTATGACTAAGCATAATAATACACTTGAAAACACATTAGTCATAGACATAAAAGAGATATGATCAAAGGTATATAAATGAGCTATGTGTGCAAAGAATCAATCAAAATTCCTAGAATCAAGAATATTTAGCTCATTCCTAAGTTTGGTAAAGGTTTTCTCATCTAAAGGCTTGGTAAAGATATCGACCAATTGATCTTTGGTGTTTATATAGGCTATCTCGATATCCCCCCCTTTGTTGGTGATCTCTCAAAAAGTGATACCGAATGGCTATGTGCTTAGTGCGGCTATGTTCAACGGGATTATCTGCCATGCGGATTGCACTCTCATTGTCACATAAGAGAGGGACTTTGCTAAACTTGTAGCCATAGTCCCTATGGGTTTGCCTCATCCAAAGTAATTGCGCGCAACAATGGCCTGCGGCAATGTACTCGGCTTCGGCTGTAGAAAGAGCTACTGAGTTTTGTTTCTTTGAAGCCCAAGACACCAGGGATCTCCCCAGAAACTGACAAGTCCCTGATGTGCTCTTCCTATCAATCTTACACCCTGCCCAATCAGCATCGGAATATCCTAATAAATCAAAAGAGGATCCCTTGGGGTACCAAAGACCAAACTTAGGTGTTTGAACTAAATATCTCAAGATTCTCTTCACGGCCCTAAGGTGAACTTCGTTAGGGTCGGCTTGGAACCTTGCACACATGCATACAGAAAGCATAATGTCCGGTCGAGATGCACATAAATAGAGTAAGGATCCTATCATCGACTAGTATACCTTTTGATCTACGGATTTACCTCCCGTGTTGAGGTCGATATGCCCATTGGTTCCCATGGGTGTCTTGTTGGGCTTGGCATCCTTCATTCCAAACTTGGTGAGTATATCTTGAATGTACTTCATTTGGCTGATGAAGGTGCCTTCTTGGAGTTGCTTGACTTGGAATCCTAGAAAATACTTCAACTCCCCCATCATAGACATCTCGAATTTTTGTATCATGATCCTACTAAACTCTTCACAAATAGATTTGTTAGTAGACCCAAATATGATATCATCAACATAAATTTGGCATACAAACAAATCATTTTCAATAGTTTTAGTAAAGAGAGTAGGATCGGCCTTTCTGACTTTGAAGCCATTAGTGATAAGGAAATCTCTTAGGCATTCATACCATGCTCTTGGGGCTTGCTTGAGCCCATAAAGCGCCTTAGAGAGTTTGTAGACATGGTTAGGATACTCACTATCTTCAAAGCCGAGAGGTTGCTCAACATAGACCTCTTCTTTGATTGGTCCATTGAGGAAGGCACTCTTCACGTCCATTTGGTAAAGCTTAAATCCATGGTAAGTAGCATAGGCAAGTAATATACGAATTGATTCAAGCCTAGCTACGGGTGCATAAGTTTCTCCAAAATCCAAACCTTCGACTTGTGAATACCCTTTTGCCACAAGTTGTGCCTTGTTCCTTGTCACCACACCATGCTCATCTTGCTTGTTGCGGAATACCCACTTGGTTCCTACAACATTTTGGTTAGGACGTGGAACTAAATGCCATACCTCATTCCTCGTGAAGTTGTTGAGCTCCTCTTGCATCGCCAGCACCCAATCTAAATCTTTAAGTGCGTCCTCTACCCTGTGTGGCTCAATAGAGGAGACAAAAGAGTAGTGTTCACAAAAATGAGCAACACAAGATCGAGTAGTTACCCCTTTATAAATATCTCCTAGGATGGTGTTGACGGGGTGATCTCGTTGGATTGCTTGGTGGACTCTTGGGTGTGGCGGACTTTGATCTTGCTCATCCTCCTTATCTTGATCATTAGCATCTCCCCCTTGATCATTGTCGTCCTCTTGAGGTGGCTCATCTTCTTGATCTTCTCCTTCATCATCTTGAGCCTCATCCTCATCTTGAGTTGGTAGAGATGCTTGCATAGAGGAAGATGGTTGATCTTGTGCTTGTGGAGGCTCTTCGGATTCCATAGGACACACATCCCCAATGGACATGTTCCTTAGTGCGACGCACGGAGCCTCTTCATCATCTAGCTCATCAAGATCAACTTGCTCTACTTGAGAGCCATTAGTCTCATCAAACACAATGTCACGTGAGACTTCAACTAGTCCAGTGGACTTGTTAAAGACTCTATATGCCCTTGTGTTTGAGTCATAACCAAGTAAAAAACCTTCTACAGCCTTAGGAGCAAATTTAGATTTTCTACCTCTTTTAACAAGAATAAAGCATTTGCTACCAAAGACTCTAAAATATGAAACATTGGGCTTTTTACCGGTGAGGAGTTCATATGATGTCTTCTTGAGGATTCAGTGTGGATATAACCGGTTGATGGCGTAGCAAGCGGTGTTGACCGCCTCGGCCCAAAACCGATCCAAAGTCTTGTATTCATCAAGCATGGTTCTTGCCATGTCCAATAGAGTTCTATTCTTCCTCTCCACTACACCATTTTGTTGTGGCGTGTAGGGAGAAGAGAACTCATGCTTGATGCCCTCCTCCTAAAGAAACCCTTCAATTTGTGAGTTCTTGAACTCCGTCCCATTGTCGCTTCTTACTTTCTTGATCCTCAAGCCGAACTTGTTTTGAGCCCATCTCAAGAATCCTTTCAAAGTCTCTTGGGTTTGAGATTTTTCCTGCAAAAAGAATACCAAAGTGAAGCGAGAATAATCATCCACAATAACTAGACAGTACTTACTCCCGCCGATGCTTATGTAAGCTATCACGCCAAATAGGTCCATGTGAAGGAGCTCGAGTGGTCTGTCAGTTGTCATGATGTTCTTGTGTGGATGATGAACACCAACTTGCTTCCCTGCTTGGCATGCGCTATGAATCCTGTCTTTCTCAAAATGAACATTTGTTAGTCCCAAAATGTGCTCTCCCTTTAGAAGCTTGTGAAGATTATTCATCCCAACATGGGCTAGTCGACGATGCTAGAGCTAACCCATGTTAGTCTTAGCAATTAAGCAAGTGTCGAGTTCAGCTCTATTGAAATCAACTAAGTATAGCTGACCCTCTAGCACTCCCTTAAAAGCTACTGAATCATCACTTCTTCTAAAGACAGTAACACATGTATCCGTAAAAAGACAGTTGTAACCAATTTTGCATAATTGAGAAATAGAAAGCAAGTTGTAATCTAAAGAATCTACAAGAAAAACATTGGAAATAGAATGGTCAGGTGATATAGCAATTTTACCCAATCCTTTGACCAAACCTTGATTTCCATCCTCGAATGTGATAGCTCGTTGGGGATCTTGGTTTTTCTCGTAGGAGGAGAACATCCTTTTCTCCCCAGTCATGTGGTTTGTGCACCCGCTGTCGTTGATCCAACTTGAGCCCCCGGATGCATAAACCTACAACACAAATTTAGGCCTTGTTCTTAGGTACCTAAATGGTCTTGGGTCCTTTTACATTAGAAACAAGCACCTTGGGTACCCAAACACAAGTCTTGGAGCCCTTGTGTTTGCTCCCAACATATTTGGCAACTACTTTGCCTGATTTGTTAGTAAGCACATAAGAAGCATCAAAAGTTTTGAATGAAACATTATGATATTTTGATGCAGTAGGAGATTTTTTTAGGCATTTTAACGTGTGTAGAACGCCTAGAGCTAGAAGCCTCATTCTTATAAATAAAAGCATGGTAAGAATGAGTCTTCTTGGCATGAATTCTCCTAATTTTATCTTTAGGATAACCAGCAGGGTACAAAATGTAACCCTCATTATCCTGAGGCATGGGAGCCTTGCCCTTAACGAAATTAGACAATCTTTTAGGAGGGGCATTAAGCTTGACATTGTCTCCCTGTTGGAAGCCAATGCCATCCTTAATGCCAGGGCGTCTCCCACTATAAAGCATACTACGAGCAAATTTAAATTTCTCATTTTCTAGTTCATGCTCAGCAATTTTAGCATCTAATTTTGCTATATGATCATTTTGTTGTTTAATCATAGCAAGGTGATCATGGATAGCATCTACATTAACATCTCTACATCTAGTGCAAATAGAAACATGCTCAACGATAGATGTAGAGGGTTTGCAATCATTTAATTCAACAATCTTAGCATGTAAAATGTCATTCTTATCTCTAAGATTGGAAATGGAAATATTGCAAACATATAATTCCTTAGCCTTAGCAATTAATTTATCATTCTCAAACTTAAGGCTAGCAAGAGATTCATTCAATTTGTCAATCTTAGCAATTAATTTGACATTCTCATTTCTAAGACTAACAATTGAATCATCACAAATATTTGACTTCTCAACCTTAGCAATCAAATTAGCATTCTCAATTCTAAGGTTGGAGATAGTGTCATGGCAACTACTTAGCTCACTAGTTAATTTTTCATTTTTCTCTACCTCCTGAGCATAAGCATTTTTAGTCTTAACATGCTTTTTGTTTTCCTTAATAAGGAAGTCCTCTTGGCTATCCAAGAGTTCATCCTTCTCATGAATAGCACTAATCAATTCATTTAATTTCTCTTTTTGTTGCATGTTAAGATTGGCAAAAAAAAGTAAGCAAATTGTCCTCATCATCACTAGAATTTTCCTCATCACTAGAAGTGGCATACTTAGTGGAGGATCTTGATTGTACCTTCTTCTTCTTGTCGTCCTTCGCCATAAGACACTTGTGGCTGACGTTGAGGAAGAGAAGTCCCTTGTTGACGGCGATGTTGGCGCCGTCCTCGTCGTCCGAGGAGTCGGTGAAGCTCTCGTCGGAGTCCCACTCCCAGCAAACATGTGCATCGCCGCCCTTCTTCTTGTAATATCTCTTCTTCTCCTTCTCCTTCCCCCTCTTGTCGTTATCCCTGTCACTATCACTAGACAAAGGGCATTTAGCGATAAAATGACCGGGCTTACCACATTTGTAGCACACTTTCTTGGAGCGGGGCTTGTAGTCTTTCTCCTTCCTTTGCTTGAGGATTTGGCGGAAGCTCTTGATGATGAGCGCCATCTCCTCATTGTCGAGCTTGGAGGCATCGATGGGGACCCTACTCGGTGTAGAGTCTTCTTTCTTCTCCTCCGTTGCCTTGAATGCAATGGGTTGTGCTTCGGGTACGGAGGAGGAGGCGCCTTGCTCGATGATCTTCTTGGAGCCTTTGATCATCAATTCAAAGCTCACAAATTTGCCTATCACTTTCTCAGGAGACATTAGTTTATATCTTGGATCACCATGAATCAATTGAACTTGAGTAGGGTTAAGAAATACGAGTGATCTAAGAATAACCTTGACCATCTCATGGTCATCCCACTTGGTGCTCCTGAGGTTGCGCACTTGATTTACCAAGGTCTTTAGCCGGTTGTACATGGCTTGGGGGTCTTCTCCTTGGTTGAGCATGAAGCGACCGAGCTCCCCCTCGATCGTCTCCCTCTTGGTGATCTTGGTCACCTCGTCTCCTTCGTGCGCGGTCTTGAGTACATCCCAAATTTCCTTGGCGCTCTTCAATCCTTGCACCTTGTTATACTCCTCTCGACTTAGAGAGGTGAGGAGTATTGTGGTGGCTTGTGAGTTGAAGTGCCGGATTTGGTCAACTTCGTCCGAATCGTAGTCCTCATCCCCCGGCAAAGGTACCTGTACTCCAATCTCAACAACATCCCAAATGCTAGTGTGGAGTGAGGTTAGATGGTGCCTCATTTTATCACTCCACATATTATAATCTTCACCATCAAACATAGGTGGTTTGCCTAATGGGACGGAAAGTAAAGGAGTACATTTTGAAATACGAGGGTAGTGTAGGGGAATCTTACTAAACTTCTTGCGCTCATGACGCTTAGAAGTTACGGACGGCGCGTCGGAGCCGGAGGTGGATGGCGACGAAGAGTCGGTCTCGTAGTAGACCACCTTCTTCATCTTCTTTTTCTTTTCACCACTTCGATGTGACTTGTGAGGAGGTGAGTCCTCCTTATTCTTGTTGCGGGACTCTCCCGATGGAGCCTTCCCGTGGCTTGTAGCGGGTTTCTCGCCGGTCACCATCTCCTTCTTGGCGTGTTCTCCCGACATCACTTCAAGCGGTTAGGCTCTAATGAAGCACCAGCTCCAATACCAATTGAAAGTCGCCTAGAGGGGGGTGAATAGGCGGAATCTAAAAATTATAAACTTAAGCACAACTACAAGCCGGGGTTAGCGTTAGAAATATAAACGAGTCCGAAAGAAAGGGCGAAAACAAATCACAAGCAAATAAGAATGGATGGCACAGTGATTTGTTTTACCAAGGTTCAGTTCTTACAAACCTACTCCCCATTGAGGTGGTCACAAAGACCGGGTCTCTTTCAACCCTTTCCCTCTCTCAAACGGTCACTTAGACCGAGTGAGCTTCTCTTCTCAATCAAATGGGACACTAAGTCCACTACAAGGACCACCACACAATTGGTGTCTCTTGTTTTGATTACAAGTGTTGTGGAAACAAGAATGAGAAAGAAGAAAAGCAATCCAAGCGCAAGAGCTCAAAAGAACACAAAAGTCTCTCTCTCTAGTCACTAATTTGTTTGGAGTGATTCCGGACTTGGGAGAGGTTTTGATCTCTTTGTTTGTGTCTTGTATTGAATGCTATAGCTCTTGTATGAGGTTTGAAGACTAAAAACTTGAATACCATGAATGTGGGGTGGTTGGGGGTATTTATAGCCCCAACCACCAAAATGGCTGTTGGGGATGGCTTCTGTCGATGGGCGCACCGGACAGTCTGGTGCGCCAGCCACATCACCCAACCGTTAGGGTTCGATCGTTGGAGCTCTGACTTGTAGGGCCACCGAACAGTTTGGTGGTGCACCGGACAGGTCATGTAGACTGTCCGGTGCGCCTTCTGGCGCTGCTCTGACTTCTGCGCGCACAGGCGCGCACTGTAGCGCATTTAATGCCTTCTGCAGACGACTGTTGGCGCGAAGTAGCCGTTGCTCCACTGGCACACCGGACAGTCCGGTGTTACACCGGACAGTCCGGTGAATTATCGTGGAGCGGCCTCCCAAATTCCTGAAGCTAGCAAGTTCAGAGTCATTCCTCCCTGGTGCACCGGACACTGTCCGGTGGCACACCGGACAGTCCGGTGCGCCAGTCCAGGGCTGCCTTCGGTATACTTTACTCCTTTGTTTTGAACCCTTTCTTTTGACTTTGTATTGGTTTGTTGTGAACCTTTGGCACCTGTAGAACTTATAATCTAGAGCAAACTAGTTAGTCCAATTGTTTGTGTTGGGCAATTCAACCACCAAAATTCATATAGGAAAAGGTTTGACCCTATTTCCCTTTCAGTAACATTACAAGAATTCAGCGGCGAACACACCCGGGCGATCTCGCGATCGAAGCAGCCTGCGGTTGTACCCTAGGGGGATCCATTGATTACATCCTCCAGCGGGAGGATGTCCACCACGGCTTCAGCGACCATGCCAAAGTCGTCCTCGAAATCATCTAGGGCTCCAGCAGTTGTGTCCCCCAAAGGTTGCCATTGCCAAGCTCGTAACCTGACCGGAACTGAACAAAGGCCAGAGCCCTGGCAGCACGCAACAGGCACAACAACGGCCAGCCTGGCGTACCTGGTACATGACATCAAGAAGGCACTCTTCTTGGTCGACACCCCAGGCCCGAATAAAGGTGACCACCCCATCTGCACCCTAGCAGAAGTCGGCGACCTCCAACTCTAGTTCTAGATAAGACGCGAAAAAAGAAGGGAGTCAGGACAGTTAAAAGGAAGTCTTCACAGAAGGAAAAGGCACCACTAACCCGCGACACGGCGGCCCGCCTCTGCTATACGGGCACGAAGGAAGGCTAGCTCACCGTCAGCATTTTTGAGCGTCGCATTGGTAGCGACCAGACTCTCCCAAAGATCCGAGGGGGTCTACGACGAGAGGATTAGAATCCCGCCCTGGCAAAAAGGCATCTCGAAGTCTTTCCTTTGGCTTATCAAAATGACTTGGCTGCATTAAATGAAGAAGGTGAAGAGACACATATGGTATTAAGAGTCCGATAGCAGGAGGGAGAGGATCCCAAACCCCGATTCGACCATCCTCTGCCTAAGAGGATGCAACACGGGGGGGGGCTCCTCCTCCGCAGGACGCTTTCCAAGGTCCATAGGGGATCTCGAAGAAACCATCCTTCAGTGAAGGGAACAAGGTAAGGTATGTCAAAGACGCTCAAGGAAAGAATCATTTATAGAAAGCTGTGAGGCGTAGCGAAACGATATGGATTCCAAACGCCATGTATGGAACGAGGCGACGACTCAGCACCAAATGCACGAAACTAAGAAAGTGTGCGCTAGGATAAGGGGCAAGGCAACGCCATGACCTAAGAGAAGCCCCGAGAGGAGATACTCCCCTCGGGGGCTCGAGGCGTAATGTCGGGGATAAGATCCTGGTCCCTGGGGCCCATTGGTCAGTGAGCGTGTTAGGGAAAATCCTCTGGCAATTGGGGCTCGTTAGTCAGCTGGAGGAGATACGTAATGTCTGGTCTAAAAGTACCCACCCTTAGACGAGCTCCGTGGCACCGAGCCCAGGTAGAGCATGAAGGAACTAGATAGGGGGTCAGGTGAGCCGAAGAGAAACCACTCTTGTGGATCCCTTGGCTAGCCCGAGACCAACCCGTCATACTTGACTGGCTGCATTAACTACGTCTGGCGCTGAGCCACAGTAGGGGCGTCGGTCTGCCTACCCCTAATGACGTACGAGCCCCTCGGACTGCCACACACTCATAGACTAGGAACCCCTCGGACCGTGACACATTTACGGCCCGCGCGTCCCCCCCCCCAATGTACAGTGCACTCATGACCTATCGGGATTAGGGTTGAGTGCACAAACCGCTTGCAGGGCGTAACACGACTAGCCGCACTGAGTCCTAGGCTATGAAGGCTAGGGGTTGGTGTAGCCCAAATGAAGACACTCGGGACCCACACTGACGACATCATCCGCCATAAAGAATACGACGCAACCAGGTGATCTTAGGGCCCACGGGCGCGCGTGGCTTCACCCTGGACAGAATACTTGGATTTACCTTTGACCGGTGGCTCCTTCCTAAGGCCGACCCCTTCCTCGGACTATAAAAGGAAGATGTTGGCCCTCGAACGGACGGAGGCACACACGAAGAACACACGGACCCCAGACGTGAAGACGAAGGACCGACAGATAGTAGGAGGACGTATCGACGAGGATTCAGAGACCGGAGCCCCGCCGCCAAAGACAAGACTCAGTTAGGACTCCAATTTGTAACCCTTAGCTCCACATCCACCATGATAAAATAATTGGGAGCCTCTCCTCCCTCTCTCGCCCGCTTGTAACCCCTACTACGAGTTTTGATCATCAATGGTGCTGGTAGCGCAAGCTGCCAATGACTGGACGAAGGGATGTTTTGTCCAAATCAGCATAAATCTTGCGCCCATCCTGTACACCGTCCGAAGCCCGGAACGCGCACAATTAATTCACTTGTTGGAGCGAGGTTCGAAACACCCGACACATATGCAGATAAAATCTATATAGGAATTGTATACGTTGACGTCTACAACCTATAAGATAAAAGAGATAAAACAAAGTAAAGATAAAATATAAAGATAATTGTAAAGATAATAATATGTCACCGAAAATGAAAAAAAGGAAGAAATAAGAAGCAAGCAAAAAAAGAAAAAAAAAAGGAATGAAAGGCACCATACCAGCATACTGCATACCTAGATAATGTACCTGCTGCCGCCATAGGACGTGGGCCGCGAGCGCCGCTTGGGCTGGAGAATAGATGGGCCGCGCGTCCGTAGCCTCGAAAGCGATAGCGGAAACGTCGCACGCTTCACCGGTCGTAGGGCGCGTGACACGGTGCCATCTGCTTGGACCCAAAGATTGTCGCGATCTTGTGCAGTGCGTTTATCTTAGCAAGAAAAAGCTCACCGGAAAGCGACAAGCGATTGACAAAGGCAGATGGATCAAAAGAAATCTTAAGCGCGTGCTTATCTTTTCTAGAGCAAAGACAAAGGCAGGACTAGCTAGTTGTATTGGCCCATATTGTCAGCTTCGTATAGCGAGAAGCAGGTGGCAGGTATCCAAGCAAGCGAACACATGTCGAATCGTTCGTTTTCCTGCAGCGGGCCAGTCAGTCGTCCTCGATACGCTGGGAACAGTTCGTGTTAACGAAAAGGTTAAGAAACGTGGTCTGCACGATATTATCTAAAACTTGTCAAGGTTAGCGACGCGGACCTACACAACATGCATGTCGTACGTGGCAGTGGAGCACGCGAGGAAGATAGATAACTAGGAAAAAGGCGAGTCGAGGCCGCTCACGCCGGTGGGTCGTCCCGTGCCGGTAAGTCCGGCCCAGGTCCGGCCTATATAAAAAAAAATACCGGAGCGAATGGCATGTCCGACGCACGGTGACGTGTCCCCGGCGGCCATGCCGTGCCAGCCTTATCCCTATCCAGCAATCCGCGGGACCACCACACCAGACGTCGGGAGCAGCGGAAAACGGGCCCATCGTCGTGTCGTGACGTGGTGCTCGTGTTGGCCTCCGCATCCCGCGACCGCAGCCAGCAATAGGTCTCGATCCCGATTCACCCCCAGCAAATTCCTTATACTTAAATAGTTTAGAAGCCATAAAATTAAAGGATGTTTCTCCTTTTTATTTGAAATTCTAGTTCCTCTGATTTTCTAGCTCCAAACTAGCTTTTAGGAGATGAGGATGAAAAAAGTTTCTTTCTCTACAGGCCATAAACACTGCAAAATTTTCTTCGACAAGTAAACTAGGGCAGAGATGAGAAATCATTTTTCATCCTATTTCTAACAAGGGCCTACTAAACTTATATGTGACCACAGTTAATAATAAAATAAATAATTACCCGTTGCCATCTCTTACGGCAGCTGGTTTTGCCAAGCCCGCTTGCACGTGGCCCACCGGATTCCGTTCCACCATTTCCCATTTGGAAATTTGGAAGTGGTGTCACATCATCCCGTTGTAGCACGTGATGATCTTATCCTCTCGGTCTCGTCGTCCCTTTCTCCCATCTCCCTTACACGTCAGCAGAAGCACTCACTCCCACGTTACTCAACAGCCCCGCCCCATCCTACTATAAAAGGAGGATGCAGGCCATTTCCCAAACCTCCATTCCATTCCATCCCATTCCCCACTCTACTCATTCAGATCCCGTCACTCGCTCTCCACAAGCAGAGCACCGCAGAACGAGGAAGGATGCTGGCCATCTTCCAGAAGCAGGTGGCGCACGCGCCGCAGGAGCTCAACAGCCCCCGCGCCGGCGCGTCGCCCAGCAAGCCCCGGAACCCCGACGAGATCCTGCGCGACTTCCACGCCGCGCACCCGGCCGCCGCCTTCTCCGCCTCCTTCGGCGGCGGCGCCGCGCTCGCCTGCGTCGGCCCCTCCTCCGCCACCGCCGCCGCCACCGGCACCTACCAGCGGATGTTCTGCGGCCTGGACGACATCTACTGCGTCTTCCTGGGCCGCCTCGACAACCTCAGCGGCCTCATCCGCCAGTACGGCCTGTGCGGCCGCTCCACCAACGAGGCGATGCTGGTCATCGAGGCCTACCGCACGCTGCGCGACCGCGGGCCCTACCCGGCCGACCAGGTCGTCAAGGACCTCGCCGGCGCCTTCGCCTTCGTCGTCTTCGACAGCCGCTCCGGCGCCGTCTTCGCCGCCCTCGGCGCCGCCGACGCCGGGGGAGTGCCGGTGCCGCTGTACTGGGGCGTCGCGGCCGACGGGTCCGCGGTGATCAGCGACGACCGGGACCTGGTCAAGCGCGGCTGCGGCAAGTCCTACGCGCCCTTCCCCGCGGGCTGCATGTTCCACAGCGAGGGAGGGCTCAAGAGCTTCGAGCACCCCATGAACAGGCTCAAGGCCATGCCGCGCGTCGACAGTGAGGGCGCCATGTGCGGCGCCACCTTCAAGGTCGACACCTTCACCAAGATCAACTCCATGCCCCGTGTTGGCAGCGCCGCCAACTGGGCCGCCTGGGACGAAGCCATCTAGTAGATCTAGCCATGCCATGTCCACTGCGCTGCCTGCAACCCGTTCGCCGGTGCCCCTACCTGCCCGTGGTCTTTATCATGCTTCCAACCACGAGACTTTGCATCTAAACCAGAGGCTACATTACATCTGTGTGCCGCCTTGTTTTACTAGAAATCCTTTTTTTATTTTATCCTTTTTCACTTTTCCTGCCTAGTTTTTCCCTTATCCTGTCATTGTACAAACAATTTCTCCGGTGCTTGTAGCTTGTGGACTTGGGTTGTCCAACATGTCATGAATACAAACTGAGTTTGCTTCACCAACGTGTACTCATTTTTATCGCTCAACGCTCATGCAGAGTCGTCGAATCCAAACCAAACGTAGATGCAAACATGATTCAACATTTCTGCACTGTTCTTTTATTGGCTAGAGGCCCAGATTTTATTTTTCTTCCTGCTAATGATATTCGAAAGCATGCTACTCGTCTCTGTTCCATTTTTTTTTGGTAAGTCCTTTATACATCATAAAACTAAGTGTAGTGGAACTAGGGGATGTTTGTTTTTTATGAATAATTTTTAATCTCTATTTTATTTTATTGTAGTTCCTAAATTATTAAATACAAAAATTTTATTTTTCGTATTTTATAATTTAGAGACTAAAACAGAATAAAATAGAGGAACTAAAAATTACTCCCTAGAAACCAAACACTTCTTTAGACAGCTACCTTACCATAATACGCATACACTAGTGCACTAGGAATTACACTCTAAAGGCTAGTCTGAGAACCTCTTTTTTTTCAAAAGAAATTAGTCTATTTTCTCTTAAAAAATGGAAATTTCTTTGAAAAATGTTTCGTCATCCATCCACACAAGAGTAAGACACAGAACTATAGAAGTGTGCGACACCCACTTCACAACAGCAGCAGCCTGGCAAAATGTTTGCCGAAGCTGCACAGTAGATTGTTTAGCTGTAAAACCATTCACACGCACACATCTCCCTGTCCAACTACAGGTTCAAGAACTCGGCGATGTTCAGCACGGTTATGCCACCAACGGTGACTGAGATGAGCCCCAACACCAGGCAGATCAGATGTTAGTAATCCTTGCGGCTATGCGGAGCTACCGCGACCTGAGATGAGCCATTTGTGTGTTGTTGTTGTTTCCTCCTGTAAACGTGGCATCTAAATCTTGCACGTATAGAAACGTGCTAGTGAATTCATGCCAGAGCAATGCAAGATTGCTTGCTTATTGCACACCTCGAGATTACTGTCGTATTAGCGCAGTGGCATATCATAGGAGTGTTATTCAGTCGAGCTCTCAGTAACAGTTTCAGGTCTGAACTTGATATCACAGGCAGCATCTCAGTGAAGGCAACACTTGGGCAAGGGGGAAAGCAGTAAACATACAACTGCTGTGGTGATACAATCATGAATATTCTGCGCTATGATGTAAAGACATCCGGATGCAGATCTCCTCTACAAAAAGATCAGCAGCGCGGGAAAGACGAGTCTGGAAATTATCTGAAATAAAACACGCTTTCATCCGGATGCAGTTAAGGCTCTTGTGTATGTCTTAATAAAGACACCCTTTCCGGTCACTCCGAGGCTGCAGGCTGCTCTTTCTCCGCCTCCGAGGGGCCATTGGCGGTGGTTTCTTGGCTCTCAGCAGGCTGCTTGGCGCCGTTTGCTGGGGCTGCCGCGCCGCCTTCTTTGGCGCCATCCTTTCCACCACCTTTGGCGCTAGCGCCATCCTTTGTGCCCTCTTTAGCAGCAGGTGCTGGTGGTGGAGGCTGCAACATATGTGGCGGCGGAGCATGCTTCAGCTTCACCAAGATATGGCGCATCCGGGAGAGGTCGGTGGGCTTGCCAGGCTTGGGGCCCTGGACAACTGTGATGGATGGCTTCTTGTCCTTGTCTTTCTTCCCCCGCTTCTCGATGGTGGCTATTTCATGTGGGATGAGATCCGAAATCGATTTCCAGTACTGCTTGTCTGCGCCGGCGTGGAATTTCTCCTGGCTGGCTACAAAAATCTGCAGCATACCACGAGAGCAATTAGTGTCCAACAAAGAGATAGATTAGCTTTACAAGCACAGACGAGAGCCCTAGATGCTTATATGATAGTCGCATACCTTCTCCCTCTCTCTGTTGTTCACCATGTTTGACGCACAGTTCTGTATCCTCTTCTCAAAAAAGTCTTTCTTGAATTCTTCGGCTTCAGCAATTATTTGGGCACGTAGCTCCCTCTCCTTCTGTTCTTTTTTCTCAAGTTCCATAGCATTTTTTCTAAGACATTGTTGAAAAAGGAAAAAACAACACCACCAGATTAAAACTAGAGTGACAGGAAAATAAGAAAATGTCATTGTTCGATTTGAGGGCATTAAAAACCAGGACAGGAAATTGCTCTGCGCCAGAGCACCCTCAGACTCCTTACAAAATGACTTTACCGGACTTTCCACAAGATAAGCATTAAATCAAAATCACCGAACATAGACAAATCTACTACTGCTATGAGCCAAGGATAATGTCCTGATGAAGCAGATCATACCGAACACACCTTAAATTATGACATAGCGCAACTCCAATATTCATGAACTACTATTAATTAACTACAAAAGTAAATTCCGAAAGTAAATGTAGGCATGCACTAAACCATAAAATAAACAAGGTTGTACCAACAGACAATTGTGTCATAGACTTAATCATGTTAGGAAGTGCACACATTTTGCAAGGTGACAAAGATGAGCGGTAACAACTTCTCTGGGAGGTACACCTTCACTGATTTGAGGATTTCAAGAAAAACAACAGATGTGAACATCTTAAAAAATAAATGTGTCCACCTACACCTAGTGGTTACTTGGTCAGGACTGATGGGATATCAACAAAGCATACAGTTGGAAGAATGCAAGTCAATATGAAACATTGAGTGGTTGCAGAAGTTCACTGGTGCAAAACTAATTATTACCCCCAAACAATGCATCAACCACCTGGAAGAGAACAATCATACAGTAGGACTGTTAAGTCTGTAAACTACATCTGATTCTGAGTATAGGTAATCCAACAAAGAACATTCTCCAACTAATATGATATTTTTAAAAGTCAAAATGGTTGCATGTCACAAATTCATATTCTAGTTTGGCCTACCTTTTACAGTTTAACCTCCATTCCTCTGGTTTCTGTGAGACTTGGTTCATACAAGTTTGATATATAGGTAAGATTGGGACAAATATAAGATGAATTCCATCGAGGTAAAATAAAATAGCTAAGGAAGGTTCGTTTGGAATTATGTCATGCTAGCTTATGTTAAATTTTACTTTCTATTGAATAGCACACCAATTCTAGATATAAAAAAACTCGGCCAGGAATGGAATGAACGCCCTCCCGGCATAATATTAAAAAGAGACCAAAATAATGGTCCCACCCAAGAAAATCCCCGAACCATGGCCTCCCATCACTAACGGGCCAACGTCAAACCGTCCACTCTGCAACGGATAAACCGGAGGGTGGTGCACAGGACATCATAACCCGAGAGTGGATAAGGCACAACGAGGGGATTTTTTAACCAAGCCCGAAAATTCGCCCCCGAAAGGAATCGAACCTGGGACATGTAGGTGCTACTTGGAAGCCTTAACCACTAGGCTAGAGGCCCTTTTGCCACCAATTCTAGATATATATGCTTAAAGTTTTTTTTTTAAAAAAATTCCTAGGTTGTAGGCTCCTTTTGGTTGGACTATGTCAAATAGAAAATTGAGCAATATATAGATCCATTCTAATGAAATCTAGCTAAGAGAAAAACACAAAATTCCAAGGAAAAAGTGCCATGGTGTTTAACACTCACTCCATTCCAAATGGCAAGTCGTTTTGGCTTTTCTAGATTCGTAGTTTTTACTACGTATCAGACATAGTGTGTATATAAGTGCATAGCAAAAGCTACCTAAAAATACTAAAATGAATTGTAGTTTGGAACAGAGAGAGTACCTCTGAATTTCTGTAATAAAATAATTTTAGGGGTAAAGGCACAAGAAAGCAACTTTAATCACTGGGACCATAGGCGCTAAGTGGTCAAGGAAAATTACTGCACACTGCTGTATCTAGCTAGTTATATTCGCAGTTTCATGTTTTCTGGTGATCTGCATACAGTAGCTCCATACAATGCTGTTCATGGCACTGATAGTATGGCAAAAACAGAGATACTAGAAGATCCAACTATAGTTACTGCTATCTGGTAGTATCAACGATTCAAACACTTAATGGAGAACAATACCCACCCTAGAAGGTCTGCAGCTATACCCAAGTTCTCAGCATTGAAACTAGTCCGTGACTGGCTATTCCCTTAACACAAATTTCTAGCGTCTCCTAATACCTAATTAACCGAAGTAACAAAAAAATAACATTTTCCTTTGTGGTTCATTCACCTCCGTAGTGCAGAAGAAACTGTTAAAATTAGTCGAAAGATCGCCAAAAGGCGTTAGATCTGACTCGAACAGCCGGAAACTTAGCCCACACGCAAGCAAGCATATAGGCAGCAAAACAGCGTATGCCCCAAGCAGATCGGAACCAGCGCCGGCGGTGCTCACCTCCGCCACTCGCGGAGGAGGATTCCCTCGTCCCGCCCCATCTCGGTGGGCGGCGGTAAGATCGGGCCGTCGCCGCCGTTGGGCTCGAGCTCGGGGGAGAACGGCGAGGGCGAGTACCCCCCGGAGACGTGGCGGATCGGGACCCCATCGGACTCGACGGTGATCTCCTCGTCCACCTCCTCGACGCCCCCCTCGGCGAAAGAGGCGTACCCGTCGGCCGCGGCGGCGCCGAAGTCATCGGAGTCGAAGGGGTGGGAAGTGGTGCGGGGGAGGTCATCGGCGCCGTCGTCGGCGAAGAAGGAGGCCATGGTGGGCGAAGGGGACGCAGAGATTCGCGGCCCGGCCTGGTGGACTTGATTGTCACTGGTGGTGGCGTTGGCGGGCGCGGGTGCGGGCGCGTTTGTGTGTATCCGGATGGGTGCTTGCTCCGCCACCGCCAGGCTGATTAAGATCGGTTAGCTCCCATTCCACGTGCAGTGGTATTGAATAGGTTTAAATCTAAGTAAGTTAATTTTTTTTATTTTTTCTAATCTCGTCCAATCCATAATTAATAAAATTAACCGAACAAAATCTAACGTGTTTTTTTTACAGGGGATAATATCAGGCCTATTCCAGCGCCGAGTAGTCTTCAGCTTTTCCTATCTTTTGGCCACTAAAAGTTATGGACTACCTAACATTCAGTTTTTTAGTTAGCTTTTATAAAATTTATTTTAGTAAAAATCATCTAAAATTTGAAACAAACAACCATTCAACTGATCGATCTATATCTATTATTTTAAGTTTTTATCTACTAAACTTTACTATGTAGTCTTTATCATCAATCTACAGCCATATAAACGTTACGATAATTTTTCTTTTACATACTCATATGCACACGGAACATGATTTTTTCAATTCAAATAAAGTACGAAAAGTATAGAAAAATCATTAGAAAACTACGTACCTCATTACAAAATAAAACTACATAAATTAAATAAAGTTCATAAATTTGACAAGTTTTTAAAAAAAAGAAAGTACAAAGTTCTTATGCAGTATGGCGGCCACAACCATATCAAAAACGAGTTTCTATTCTACCATATGATATTTTTATGATTGCTGTTGCTGAAAGTCCTGTGGCATTACCGAGCATTGGATGATTCCAGCCGATCAAAGAATAGGCACCTCGAGCCACTTGCAAGGAGTTCGGCAAAATATTTTTTAGGGAAATAGTAAGCCCTCATATCACAAACAATGAATTGTGAAGACATAAAGCCCTTATGTGTGTGCACCAGAGGATTTAGGCCCTGTTTGGAATTATAGTATTTTTGTAGTTTTGAAACAATACTATGGTACTTGATAATACTATAGTATTGGAGCTCAAAAGGTGTTTGGTTTGTACAGGCAAAACTCAGTTTTAAATATCATGGTTTACCCAAAACTGTGGTATTTTTGGAGTTTTCGAAACTCCACTCGGGACCTCAGTTTTTTTCTCTTCTCTCTATATATACTTTGTTTTTTTTCCAATAGAACCAAACAGATCTCGGTTTTGAACAATACTGTAGTTTTACTGTGGTAAAGCAATACCGTAGTATTTATGTCATGTACAATTGTAAACTATGGTATCTGAAAAATACAGTATTTCAAAACTGCATTCCCAAACAGGCCCTTAGAGTTCGACAAGAGATTTTTTATACTCCATATCTTTGTCAATAAGTCTCTTCGGTTTCAGCTTCTTACAAGGTTGTGAACAAAGAACATACTACTTCCAAAGTATAGAACGTTGTGGAGATTGCTCGTTGCGCATGTAGGTGAAAGTTTCGTAGTTATAACTCCACCTTGGATCCTGTTGACGTCTTTTTGGTCACCAAACACTATAATGAACCGTCTGACGGTACTTGACACCTTTAAATGATGTATGGTCAAATAAAGTGGTTATCCTAAATGTGGGGCAACACCTCTATGATAGTCACCACCTATTTAGGACCAAATAGCAAAGAACCCTAGGGCCTTCTCGTGATGAGCAATACCTTGGGTTCGGCTCCACGAGGTGAACCGTGGCGGCGGTCTGCGATGGGTCACCGGGTCGCCTGGCAGTGCTCGCTGCGGGGGCGCGGACGATCCGCGGCTCTGGGTCGAACGATCCGCAACCTAGCAGCAGAAGCGGTGCCTTCCCTGTGCGCAGTCCAGACGGTCCGAGCTCTAGGCTGGACGGTCCGTGATGGCGCAGGGTGATCGTCTTCTTCTCCTTGTAGGACCTAGATCTCGTCCCTTGGGGGGAGAGACCTTAGGGTGCTCCGGGTCAGCAGGTCAACCGGGGCATCACCAGACGACGTAGAGTCGCCTAGAAATTAAGAGGCAGTCGAGATATAGTATTTTGAATGAACAACTAGATCTTGCCCCTCGGGTCGGGAGGGGTAAGATCCTAGGGTCATCTTGGGGTCGGCATGCCACTTAAGGGCTTGTTCGGTTATTTTCAATCCATATGGATTGGAGGGGATTGATACGGATTGGAGGAATTTTGACTTACTAGGGATTGAAACCCCCTCAATCCCCCTCAATCCATATGGATTGGGGTAGAACCGAACAAGCCCTAAGACGGATCTAGACGACGTAGAGTCGAATAGGGGTGGAGGTGGATATGCGGAAAGCTACAACTAGAACTACGCTACATCTACTCCTAGGGCAGGAAAAGTAAATAAAGTAATTGGTTCGATTGGAATGTGTTCGGGGGTTCTCAATCGGTCGTACCTGTGGGGGACAGATATCCCCCGGGTCCACTAAAAGAGTAAAAGACCTCACGAAAGGCCCAAGGGCCCAATAAATCGTGAGGCCATTCTTTCGTGGGCCTGGGGAAGAATAATCAGCAGAGCAGGTTGACACGAGGCCGGATCGGTGTAAACTAGGACGGTCCACAATGTCGAGCGAGCGATCGCAACAGAGATCCGACTTTCCCGCGCTGGAGCTCTCATGCAACGGAGCCACGCGGGGATAGGTCGGCAGAATCATAGGGAGATAGACTCGAGCAGTTCACTATCTTTTAGGCGCACGTTGTTATCATATCCACATGTATTGCTCCACGGTTGAATATATAAGGCCTAGGGGGCACCCCTTCAAATCAATCGACACTATTACTTAGCCACCCACATCAACTCTCTGCACTCTCAATTCAGAGAGCTCTCTTGTAATATTGCCCACCAAGCATACTCACCAGGACGTAGGGTGTTACGCATCTCTAAGTGGCCCGAACCTGTAAATCTTGTCCACTGCCCCTCGTGCAATCGGCACGAACCATTTTGCTACAGTTGTCGACACTGTCCTACTCCTAAAAACACCTTGAGGGGCAACCCTGGGTGTGCGGTCGGACCCAAAACACCGACAGCTGGCGCGCCAGGTAGGGGGTGTGTCGACGATCCAAGCTAGCTCAATGGCCGTCACCTTCAACAGCAAGATCACCATGCGTCCCGGATCTGTATTCTGCTTCGGAACAATCTCATCCGTAGCGGATGAAGAGGGAACTCTACACCGCATTGCGGATCCGCCGGAAAAGAAGTCTCCTCCAACAAACTCCGAAAATGCCGGAGAAGCGCAACCTCCAGCTCTCCGGAAAAAGATCATCTCCAGAAAATCGGGAACCGAGGGCCCGCTGACCCGGAGAACTCCACTGTCTACTTCCCCGACAAAAGAATGGACACAGATCGCGAGGAAGAAGGAGACCAAGGGGAAGCAAGTCGTTCTTTCCGTTCCTCCGCCCTCAAAGGAGAACGGAAAGAAAGTCGCCGCGACGACAGCACCATTCTACCCCGACGTCCTCTTCATCGGGAGAGTGGAGTCGCCTACCGTCTCCGACGACGAGCCGACCGCACCCGGAGAAGAACCGCCTCAACGAGAATCCCGCCGATGGAGGAACCGGCGCAGGAACATTCGACGACATCACGCGACCGGAGAACGGGATCCGGAGCAGCCTGTCTCGCGAGACGAGGTCTCGGAGATAGGAGAGACTCCGGAAGAACACGTCTTCAGAGAACGAAGGAACTCCCGACGACGTGATCGCCGCCGGGCTCAGGAGCAAGCCGAGCAAGATGCAAGGCAACGCCGGGAGAATCCATTCTTCGGGCGCAACCTGAATCCCGATTTCGCCCGAGCTATGAACACGCCGAGCGAAGTCGGAGGGGTACTAGCTCGGATAGCTGATGGACTCCCTCGGACTCCCGACGCTGAGGGCTACCGACGACTGTTCACCCAGGCGGCCAACCATCTTCTACCGCTCGCTCACCCGCCGAACGATCTACGACACGCCATCAACAGTCGCTGAGACGCGCGAAGCTCCATCAATGCTTCGCGCGAACGGCGGCATGAGAACGAGATTCGCCGTCGGGAGGAGTACGACAGGGATCATGGCATCCCAGCTCAAAGCCAGGCCACCAGAACTGAGTCGACAACGGCCTCAACTGGCGGCACCACCCGAGGGCGGTCGAGGAACCACAACCACTACTCCCCTCCCCGGGACAGACATCATCCCCGACGACAGGAGGACACGTGCGGAGTGTCTGCTCTTACTCCGCGCCTTAGGGCCATCCAATGGCCTCCCAACTTCAAGGTATCCAATGTCGACAAATATGAACCTAAGCAAGATCCAGTGGGTTGGCTGGCCGTCTACACCACCGCTGCTCGAGCTGCCGGGGCGTCCGAAGACGTGATGACCGCGTACTTACCCATTGTCCTTGGGCAAGACGCGCTGCAATGGCTGCGACATCTACCCCGACACTGCATCGACGACTGGGGCGACTTCAGTCGAGGCTTCACCGCCAACTTCCAGTCCCTCTCCGACAAGCCGGCGCAACCGTGGGACCTCAAATCCATCAAGCGCCGAGGGGACGAGACTCTCCGGTCGTACCTCAAAAGGTTTTAGACCATGAGAAATCGTATCCCCGAGGTCACGGAGGCGGCCGTGATCGAGGACTTCTATAGAGGATCTAATGACTCGGCTTTCGTCCGAGCCATACTACAGAAGGCGCCGACTACCTCCGAGGAGCTGTTCCGGGAAGCCGACCTCTACACCGCCGACGAGCGGGCCCAGGACCTCATCGGAGGAGCAAAGCCCGCACCGGCAGCACCACGATGCGATGCGAACCAGCAACCCGACAAACGATGGGAGAAGAGGCCTCGCGAAGAAGTACACGCCGCCGGACCACCTGCCTCTCGCGCCCGAGGAGGACCTCGTGGAGGCGAACGCACGCTGGACGACATCCTCGACGCCCAGTGCCCGTACCACAAGGACATGCGCCACACTCTTCGTAACTGCCGGGACTTCAAGCATTCCGTCGGACACGGCCGACCCTTCCAACCTCTACCTCCTCCTCCGCCGAGGGGAGGACCAGATGAACCACGGCAACCCCATCAGCAGGAGGAGGGAGGAGGAGGAGGAGCTTTCCCACGCGATGTGTGTGAAGGTCAACGTCATCTTCGGCGGACACGGATCGCAGGAGAACAAAAGACAGCAAAAGCTCAACGATCGCCAGATACTGGTGGCGACCACCAGCCCTCCCGCCCCATACCGGTGGTCGGAGCACCCGATCACCTTCACTCGGGCGGATCAATGGCTCAACTTCGACCATCCGGGCAAATACCCGCTTCTCGTCGATCCGGTGATCCGAGAGAGCCGGGTGAAGAAGGTGTTAGTGGACGGGGGGAGCAGCATCAACGTCACCTTCCCCCGGACACTCCAAGGCTTGGGAGTTCACCTCAAAGAACTCCATGAGTCAGACACTCCCTTCTTTGGCATTGTGCCAACTGAGGGAGAATACCCGTTGGGTCACATCTACATGCCTGTCACCTTCGGGACTCCGGAAAACTACAGAACCGAGTTCCTGAGGTTCGAAGTGGCGAACTTCGACTGCGGGTACAACGCAATCATCGGGAGGTCGGGACTGGTAAAATTCATGGCCATTCCGCATTACACGTACATGATATTGAAGATGCCAGGACCGCAAGGGATCATAACTGTGCGTGCTGACCTCCAAGACGCCGCGGAATGTTTCTGAGTGGCCATCCAGGTGGCCCTCATTGCCAAACCGTCGGCGACTTCTTCGACCCAGGCAAACTCTAAGCCTGAGGAGGATCACACAGCACCGGCGAAGGAAGCTCAAGCCGTGACCTCTATGCGGCCGACTGAAGAAACTAAACGGATCAATCTGGGGTTTGCTGATGAATGTAAGACTGCCATCATCAGCTCTAGCCTAGGTGATAAATAGGAAAGCGCGCTCGTCCAGTTTCTGCAAGACAACCGAGATGTATTCGCGTGGCAACCTGCGGATATGCCGGGAGTCCCGAGAGAACTGGCCGAGCACAAACTGAAGGTCTATCCACAAGCAAGGCCGATCCGATAGAAACTACGTCGTTTTACGCCCGACAAGAGAGAGGCCATTCGTGCTGAGCTGGCCCGCTTGGTCGCGGCCGGGTTCATTAGAGAAGTGTTACATCCCGAGTGGTTAGCCAACCCTGTTCTTGTACTCAAAAAGAATAAAGTGGATTGGCACATGTGTGTTGATTATACTGATCTCAACAAACACTGTCCGAAGGATCCCTTCGGGCTCCCGAGGATAGATCAGGTGGTGGACTCCACCGCTGGATGTTCTGTGCTATCTTTCCTGGATTGCTATTCCGGATACCACTAGATTATTTTGGCAAAGGAAGATGAAGAAAAAACGGCATTCATTACTCCATTTGGTGCTTTCTGTTATACCTCCATGCCGTTTGGCCTCAAAAACGCTGGAGCAACCTACTAGAGAGCCATTCAAACATGCTTAGCCGATCACTGGGGCAAGCGTGTGGAGGCCTACGTGGATGATGTGGTTATCAAAACAGAGAACTCAGAAAACTTCATCGAAGACTTACAACTGGTTTTCAACAGTCTGAGGCGGTATAGATGGAAGCTTAATCCCGAGAAATGTGTTTTCGGGGTACCGGCAGGAAAGTTACTCGGGTTTATTGTCAGCAACCGGGGAATTGAGGCTAATCCAGATAAGATTGAAGCTGTTGGAACTTGCTCTCAGTTGCAAGGGGATCCAACAAGGGTGAACAGTGATGACAACAGGGCACTCGCGGTTGATGGCAAAAGCTCTGTTAATCTGGCCTCTCACGAGCACTGTACAGGGGTATTTATAGGTACCTGAGTGCGCAGCACCTCGAGCTAAGGACGCATGTGCCCTCAGGTACCTAGGTTATCCCAAGAATATTCCCATAAAGCGGGGTTACAGACCGTAATTACAGGAATGCTTTTACAAAGTAGGCCCGTAACGCGCGGCGGCCAAGCGGGGCCCGTTACGACGGGCCGGATTGCACGTGGGCCTCCGAGCTGGACGAGGCCGCGCCGTGGGATGCCCTTCGTCGCCAGTCTTCGCCTAGAGCGGAAGAAGCGAAGGGTGTCCCCGCCTGTTTTGTTTCTGTCAGTTCAGCTACTGCAGCGAAGGCTTCGAGCGAAGGGTGGCGCCTTTGCCTTCGCCCCAACATTTGCCCTCCGAGGGACCAGTTCGACAAAGTCACCTGGTGCCGAAGACGTCGTTAGATGGCGGAGACGCTGCCCTCGCTCGAAGTGGTTCCGCGGGGGTTTTTGATGTGACCGTTGATTGACGGCGTACTGTTGGATTGCGGGTTTCCCGAAGCGCCGCGCCCTGTTGGATTGCGGGTTTCCCGAAGAGCCGCGCCCTGTCTATAAAAGGGGGCGGGGGTCGGCGCTTTTTGAACTTCACCTTCCACGCTCCGCGAAAACCCTAGCCGCCCTTTCCGCCGTCTTGCTGCTCGTCTGCCTGCCGCGGTCTTGTTCGCCGGAGATCTGGCTCGAGTGAAGCAGACCGCCCGCCGCCGCCGACGGTACGTTGTGATGCCGTCCTCGTCTTCTTCCGCTGCCGCTACGCTGCCGGCCGTTCCCTCGCCGCCGGCCGCCGCCTCGTCTGAGGAGACGCTGAGTAGCTTAATGGCGGAGGAGTTGCACGCCGGCGACTCTGTTGATTTCGGCGTATCGCGGATGTCGTCGGCCCGCGTGCAAGATATGCAGCGGTTGGGTTACTTCGGCGGCGGAGTTGGTCGAGTCCCGGGGACGGAGGAAGTCCCCGAGCCAGAGGGCGAGTTGGTCGTTTTCGAGGCGTTCTTCGCCGCCGGACTCCACTTGCCTGCGCACCGATTTGTTGGCGAAGTCCTGCGCAGGTTCAACGTTCAAATACACCAGCTGACACCGAATGCCATAGTGGCACTGTCGAAGTATGTCTGGGCGACGACTTCGTACGGCGGACAGCCATCGGTGGAGGTTTTTGCGAAGTATTATTGTTTGCATTGGCAGAAGAGGATGATTGGAGGCGAAGTCGCTCAGTTTGGATCCTGCACATTCACGCCGAAGACCGGCAAAACCACGATGCAGGTAGTCGAGTTGGTTCCTTGCGCCTGCAACAAGTGGGGCAACTGGAATGAATTTTGGTTTTACGTCGCTGAGGGTACCGTCGAAGGCCATGAGGGACTCCCCGTGTCTGCGATGTGTTCTCATTTTTACTCAGCGTATCCGCCCTTTGAAGTGGCGGAGGAGGATGAGGACGAAGGGGCTCTTCGGTGCGCCGCCGGCCTGAGCAGTGGGCGCGACTTGGTTGAAGAGTTTGTGGCGTACGGGGTGTGGCCATTGGCGCGTGGCTGGGCGTTGGGCAAAGTATGCCCTCGCCAGATGCCTTTTCATGGTGGAAGGGTGGTGTGGAGTCCCGCCTTCGCCCTGAATCTGCACAGTCGCGATCCGGCCGCCGTTGTGCGTGAGGCGGAGGATGGGGCGGTGCGGCTTGTTGGACGCTACGTGCCGAGGACAGAGGGCCAGCGTAGCTGGGATATCCGCGGGTCGAATGACCGCTTGAACAGGGTTTTTGAATTAAATCAATTGCCATATGACGGCTACCCTGGTCAAGACGATGTGGACCGCCGTGGGAAGAGACCGGCGGTGGAGACCGGAGACGACCCTGCGCCGGCGGCCGCCCCGTCCTCTAAAAAGAGAAAATTAGGTACTGCTATGGGAGGACTTGGGGTTTCTGATCGTTTTGCTAGAGAGTTGACGAAGACGTGCGCGGCCCCGGGGGAAAGGATGTCTTCGCCCGAGCTCCGGGAGTCTTCGGCTCGGATGCTGAGGGTGACCGGGGGCTGCTGGCCTAGGAATGTTCCTGTCCCCCGCGCGGTTGGCGAGGACTTTTTTACATCTCGCATGGTTCTTGAATGGAGGGTATTTCCTTACGGGCGGAATATTGCTGCTGTTGTGTCAGCAGTGATGGACAAGGATCGCCAGGGAGCTGCATAAAAGCGCCAGACGGCTATCAGGCTCGTTGAAGCCAGGCCGAAGAGGCAGCGGGGGACTGCGAAGGCTGCGGCCTCCGGCGGAGGCCGGCCGCCGCTGGCGGCGAAGTCGAGCGTCCCTGCATCTAGCAAGGCGCCGGAGGCAACGGCAGGCGCCGAAGGCTCGAAGTCGGCGAAGGCGGTGCCGCCGTCCAGCGGAGTGGCGGAGGTCGCGAAGGCGGCCTGAGCGTTGCCGTTGGCGGGCAAACGTGTCGCCGACTTCGTCACCGATATTAGTGTGGACGACTATCTCGGTGGTAGGTCGTTGGCTTTTTTTTTAAATCGGTTCATTGGTATGCTGCAGGGCTGGGCGAAGGCCAACTTGCTGTGGTTGCGCCTGGCGCGGCGACCATGACGGCTGCCGCAGCGCCGAAGGCGAAGGGCGGGGCCCTTAGCGCCGGAGGCGAGGCGTCGGCCCTCGCGGTTGTCATGGATGAGGCGGGCGCTGCGTCCCGCCGGCTGGCGGAGGTGATGGAGGCGCTACGTCAGGTCCGCTGAGTTGGACCTCGTCCCCCCCTCTTTTTTTTAGGACCGCAGTCTTACGATTGCTCTGCAGGTGGCTGACTTCGCTAGCCGCACTGCGTCGGGGGCCCTCACGGCAGCCGTGGCTGCCGAATTCGAAAGACTTCGGACACAACACGCTGACGCTGTCCGCGAAAAATCGGCCGCCGACAGCAAGTGCCGCAAGCTGGCGGACAAGGTGGCCACACTAGAGGACGAGAAGGCCGCCCTCCGTCGCCAGCTGGCGGGGGAAAGGAGGGAGACCAACGAGGCCCTTGTCAAGGCGCAGGCTGCGCAGGCGGAGGCCAACCTGGCACGGGCGGAGGGCAATCTTGCCAGGGAGCGCGCCGAGCAGTTGCAGGAGCGGCTCACCGCCCTGGAGAGCCGCGTGAAGGGAGCCGAGGCCGTGGCACGAGCGGAGGCAGAGCGGACGCGCCAACTGCTCGTAGATACATACCGTGGCCTGGGCGCGGGGACCGGTGAATTCGAAGTGCCGGACCAAGAGCCCGGACTTCGGTGCCTGGAGTGGGTGCAGGAGGAGTTGCAGGCGCTCCCCTCTGTCGTGGAGGGGTTTATGGCGTATGCCTCCCTGGTCACCTGCGAGGGGGCGATGAACGCGCTCTCCCGCGAAGGGTGCCGGCACTTCGAGGTCTTCGACCAAGTCGAAGAAGACTTTGAGCAAGATATCTTCAAGGTCGAGGACCCCGTAGTGAAGGATTCTGCCGGAGCTATCTTCGACCGGCTGTGGGGTCCACACGGGCGCGAGGTGGTTAGGGAGCGCGCCGAGACGGCGAGGGCTCAGGTAACGTGTTCGCTTGTTTGGTATTTGTTGGACGTGGGCTTTGTGTGTGTTTGATGAATTTTGTGTGTTTTGGCTTAGGCGGCGCGTGGCGAGAGGGTCGACGACTTCGGGGCGCTGAACAACATGCTGGCTGACCCGGAGTCGACCCCGGCGGAGGCTGTGTCCGGGGTCGCCCTGGCGCCGACCCCGGCCGCATCCGCTGCGGCCGGTGAAGGCCTGCCCCCAGAGGTCGCCGAAGGCGCGCCAGATGCCTCTGCAGCTGCCGCGCCGAGTGCTGAGGATCCCGCAGCGGTAGCGGCGGAGATAACAGCGGAAGCAACGGCGGAGCCAACAGCGGAGGCTCCCGCAACGTCAGGGCCGTCGCAGGTGGCGTAGTAGGTGTAGGGGGTTGGGGAAGTTTGTACATGTTACTGAATTTTGGTTGCTGCGCAGGTTCAAGATTTTGGGCCTGCGCACGCAACCGCTACTACTAAATTTTTGGCGGCTACGACCGCGGAAGATGGTAATGAATGTGGTGGTTCTGCATCTGAATTTTCTGATTGTGCTGACTCTGGGAGCTCGATTGAGTGGACTGAGTCGTCGGAGGACTTGGACTACTTCGCGGCCTTGGATGTGGCTGCGACGGAGGCCTCGCCGCACGCCGCGGATGCAGGAGATGTGCCAGGTCTTAGCACCGGGCGACGGCGGCGAAGGGCAGTTGCGAAACGTAGAGTTAGTGGGGCGGAGGGGGCTCGGCTTCGTGTGAGTGGGGTTGGTCGGCAGGAACTGTTGTCTTTGCCGACCGCCGAGAATATAGGTGAAGGGGAACTGCGAAGTCTTTTTGCGTGTGAGGAGCTCAGGATAATGTTATTTAATTATAGGGAGATGGGAATTATTCCTAAGGTTGAGCCGATGTAGAGTGTTGTGCCCTCGCTTGTATATGTAGAGGCTTGTATGATGAAATTGTGTGCCCTCGCGTGCATATGTGTGTGCAAAGGCGTTGTGTACTTTGTCTGGTTTGTTTGGTTGCGCTGTGTTGGCGTGATTAAAGTTGGTCTTGGCGTGGACGGTTTGATGTTGTCGTTTCTGCCTTTGTTGTGCTAGTCCGGTTGCACCCTTAGGTGTCTTCTGCACGGATAGTCTTCGATTTTTTCGCACTTGTTGTGCTAATCCGACTGCACCCTTAGGCGACTTCTGCGCGGATAGTCTTCGCGATAGACTTAGATTTTTTTCGCACTTGTTGTGCTAATCCGGCTGCACCCTTAGGCGACTTCTGCGCGGATAGTCTTCGCGATAGAATTAGATTTTTTTCGCACTTGTTGTGCTAATCCGGCTGCACCCTTAGGCGACTTCTGCGCGGATAGTCTTCGCGATAGACTTAGATTTTTTTTCGCACTTGTTGTGCTAATCCGGCTGCACCCTTAGGCGACTTCTGCGCGGATAGTCTTCGCGATAGACTTAGATTGTTTTTCGCACTTGTTGTGCTAATCCGGCTGCACCCTTAGGCGACTTCTGCGCGGATTTGTCGCACGCGAGGGTAGCTAGCGCTTAGCCTCGCGGTGACCTCGTGTTGGTCGAATGTCGAAGACCGTCGTCGCGGTCTTTTTCGACACATGTCTTTGCGGGGGATTTTTCACACATATATTACATGGCTCCGCCTCGTTAAAAACCTCACCCCCCGGGAGGAAAAGAGTGCGGGCTGGTACAAGATTGTTTTTGCGAATTACAAGGGCGAAGACAGCCCTGAAGAATCAAACAAAAAATTTGTGGAGGTTGTCGATGTTCCAGGAGTGCTCCAGGTCCTCGCCGTTTGGCGTTGTGAGCCTGTAAGCGTTGGGGGAAGCTTTTGTCTTGACGATGAAAGGGCCCTCCCACCTGGGCTCCAGCTTGCCCTTGGACTCCGTCCGAGTTGTTCGAATGAGTACGAGGTCCCCCTCGCTGAACTCCCTCGGGATGACTGAGTGGTCGCGCCATGCTTTGGTCTGGGCTTGATATTTGTTCAGGGCCTGTAGGGCGAAGACACGGTCTCCGTCGATGAGATCCTTTGAAGTTGGCTCGTCCACATCAGGGACGGCTGACGGAACTGTTCGCGGGGACCCGTGCTTTATTTCTTGCGGGGTCATGGCCTCCGATCCGTATAGAAGATGGAAGGGAGTAAACCCGGTCGCCCTGCACTCAGTCGTGTTTAGTGCCCAGACTGCCTCAGGTAAGAAATCGGTCCATCTGCCCTTTTTTTCATCAAGGAGCATTTTCTTGATAGCTGTGAAGATTTTCCCGTTGGCGCGCTCCACGACCCCGTTGGACTGCGGATGATAGACTGAGGCGAAGGCAAGCTTGGTGCCAATGGAGAAACAAAAATCCTTGAAGTCTTGGTTGTCAAACTGCTTGCCGTTGTCGACTGTTAGTTCGGACGGTACTCCGAAGCGGCAAACGATGTTCTGCCAGAAGAATTTTTGGGCAGTCTTTGATGTTATTGTAGAAACAGCCCGTGCCTCGATCCATTTGGTGAAGTACTCGACCGCGACGAAGGCGAACTTAAGGTTCCCCTGAGCGGTGGGCAGGGGTCCGACAATGTCGAGACCCCAGCGCTGGAGAGGCCATGTATGGGCGATCAGCTTTGTATACTACGAAGGGCCGCCTGACCGAGGAGAAAACTTCTGGCAGGCTTCGCAGGACCGAGTGACCCGATTTGCGGCGCAGATCATTGCGGGCCAGAAAAAGCCCTGGCGGATCACCTTAGCAGCTAGGGCCCTCGGCCCTGCGTGTGAGCCGCACGTGCCACTGTGGACTTCACGTAGAATCTGCATGCCTTCGGCCTCGGTGACGCACTTAAGCATTGGCTGACTGACCCCTTTTTTGTAGAGTTGGCCTTCAATCAGAGCGAAGTCTCGGCTTCGATGTCTGAGACGCTTGGCCTCACTGATGTCGGCTGGATGATAATACCCCTGCAGGAACAGGGTTATGGGTGCCCGCCAGTCTTCGGTCATGATAAGGTTGACTGTGCGGTGGCCCTCGCTGTCATTGGTTATTTGGAGCCCTTCGGGGCTCCGGACTGCTGGCGTGCCGATGACATGAAAGAACACGTCGGAGGGCAGAGTTTCGCCCCTGGCCGCGGCCTTGGCCAATGCGTCGGCCTCCTCATTCTTGGCCCGATCCACATGCTGCAAGGTGAACCCCTTGAACTGCCTCTCGAGACTTCGGATGGCCGCGAGGTACTGCATGAGCGCGGGGTCCTTGGCTGCATAGTCTTTCTCGACTTGGCCGACAACTACCTTGGAGTCTGTTTTGATGATGCAGGTGGTGACTCCGAGGGCCCTTAGCTTGCGGAGGCCGAGGATGACTGCTTCGTATTCTGCTATATTATTTGTGCATCTGTCGGATTCCAGATTGAAGCTGAGTCGTGCTGCATATCTATGCTTGACCCCGACTGGTGAGGTTATGACTGCAGCGACGCCTGCCCCCGCATGGCACCATGCGCCGTCGCAATGGATCGTCCAAGTCTTCTCTGCGGACGGATCTGGTTGTGTTGTTGGCCCAGTCCAGTCGACGATGAAGTCTGCCAGGACTTGAGACTTGATGGCTGTCCTGGGCTCGAAGCAGATGTGGTAGCCGGAGAGTTCGGCCGCCCACTTGGCAATCCTCACCGACGCCTCCGGGTTTCTGAATAATTCGCCGAGCCCCCTGTTTGAGGTGACTCGGACCTTGAATGCTTCGAAGTAATGGCGCAGTTTGCGCGACGACATGACGACTGCGTAGGCAATCTTCTCCAGCTCTGTCATGTTGCACTTGGATGGTGTCAGCACTTCAGAGACATAATACACGGGGCACTGCCGGACCACGCCCTCGACAGTCTGCTCCTGCACTAGTGCCGCGCTGACCGCATGTGGCGAAGCCGCGACGTAGAACAGCAGGGGGAGCGAGGGGTCGGGGCTAGTAAGGACGGCCAACTCTGTCAGGTACTGTTTTAATGAGGCGAAGGCCGCTGCCTGCTCTGGTCCCCAGGCAAAGTCTTTTGCACCACGGAGTGTCTTGAGGAAGGGGAGACTTCGCTCGGCGGACCTGGAGATGAATCTGTTGAGAGCGGCCAATCTGCCTGTCAGGCGCTGGACGTCCCTGACGGACTGCGGAGGCGTCATGTCCAAGATAGCCTGAATCTTGGTTGGGTTGGCCTCGATGCCGCGGTGTGATACCAGGTAGCCCAATATTTTGCCCTGGCGAACGCCGAAGACGCACTTTTCCGGGTTTAGGCGGAGTTGTGCGTCCCGCATGTTCGCGAATGTTTCGGCGAGGTCGGCGAGGTGGTCCTCCTTGCTCTTGCTGGCGACGACAATGTCGTCTACGTATGTGAATATGTTTCTGCCAACCTGCCCCTCGAGCACTGTTTTGGTAAGCCTGGAGAAGGTGGACCCGGCGTTCTTGAGTCCCTCCGGCATTCTGATGAAGCAATATGTGCTGAAGGGTGTTATGAAGCTGGTGCTAGCCTTGTCTTCTTCCTTCATGTATATCTGGTGGTAACCAGAGAAGCAATCGAGGAGGGACATGACCTCGCATCCGGCCGCGCTATCGACTATTTTGTCGATCCGTGGCAATGGGAATTGTCCTTTGGGCAGGCTTTATTGAGACTGGTGAAGTCGATGCACATTCGCCACTTCCCGCTCTTTTTCTGCACCATTACGACATTGGAGAGCCATGTGGGGTAAGCCACCGCCTCGATGAATTTGGCCTCCAGGAGGCGGTGCACCTCTGCCTTGGCGGCCTCCGTCTTTTCGTCGGACATCTTGCGAAGCCGCTGCTTTTTTGGCCGTACCGAAGGGTCGATTCCCAGACTGTGCTCAATTATTGAACGGCTGACCCCGACCAGATCGAGGGCCGACCAGGCGAAGACATCTTTGTTCTTGGACAGGCAGCAGAGGAGCTTTTCTTCTTCGTGCGAAGTAAGGTCTTCGCTGATAATGACTGTCTGCCTGGGCGTGGCCTGGTCGAGGGGGACAGTCTTGGTCCCGCCGTGGCTCTGCAGCTGCGCCTTGTCATGTTGCTTATTGGTTGGGCTGGCAGACGCGGGGGCTTCGCGTTGGGCCGTGAGGCAGTGCACGTTTCTTTGACCGGGCACGAAGTCCCGCTCTATGTTACGCGCAGTCTGTTGATTGCCGAAGACTGTGATAACGCCTAACGGACCTGGTATCTTCATACATAGGTACAGTCCGTGAATGGCTGCTTCGAACTTATTGATGGAGCCCCGGCCCATGATGGCATTGTAAGGGTATACCATATCCACAATGTCAAAGGTTATTTGCTCGCTTCGGGCATTGGGTGCTACACCGAAGGAGAGAGGCAGCTCTATTTTGCCGACGGGGAAGGTGCCTTTGCCGCCGAAGCCATACAATGGGTTGTCCGAAGGCTTAAGCAGGCTGTGGCTTATGCCCATGCGATCGAAGGCGTGGAGGAAGATGATGTCCGCCTGGCTGCCGTTGTCAACGAGGACCTTGTGCAGGTCCCAGCCTGCTACGCTGCAATTGATAACCATGGCATCGCAGTGGGGGGCGCTGCGCAAGTCGACGTCCAGTGCGTCGAAGGTTAGCGGTATGTGGGACCACTTTGTCTGCACGACTGGGCCCGTGACGGCGACATGGTTGATGCTGCGGTAGTGGTCCCGCTTCTGCCGCTTGGTGTCAAAGTCGGTGCTGGACCCCCCAGTTATCATGTGGATGACTCCGCGATATGGTTGATCGGCGAAGTCCTCCTGCTTTGGGGCATGGGGGATGTTTTGATGTTGCTGGTGTGGTGGTGGGGGTGGAGGAGGTACGATTTGTACTTCCTGATGGTGTTGGTAAGCATGGTGCGGTGGGTGCGGGGCAGGAGCGTGGATATATGGCGGAGGGGGTTGCTGGTAATTGTGCGCGACAATTCTGGGGGTGTCGGCTGGCTGCGCCCGTGCCATTCTGTCTCTGGTAGCCTTCGTTTCGGGGCAAGTCTTTGGTTTGGTGGGCGCAGTCTTCGCCATGGAAGAGGCAGTAGAATCGGCGCGGCGGCTGCGCACGCCCTCGGCCCCTGCCACGAGTGCAGTTTCCGCGGCCCTGGGGGGATATTCCTGGCGACGAGGGGGTCGGCAGCGGGATGCTGGTTGGCGATGTTGTGCACCTGCTGCTGATTGCGGCCGTCTCGACCGGAGTCTGGCTGCGGAGTCCTTGTCCACGTGCGGCTGGACTGTGGAGCATCTTTTGGCTTCCTATGGGACTCAATCTTGCGCTGGTGGAGCTCTTCGGATCTGGCGTACTTTTCAAACAGCTGATATAACTCTTGGAGGTTCTTTGGCGGATCTCTGATGCAGTGGCTGTAAAGGACGCCGGCGCGAAGACCACTGATAGCATAGTGGATGGCAATCTGGTCATCGACTGAGGGTAGCTGTGACTTGAGTGTTAGAAATTTGCGGTAATACTCCCTCAGGGTCTCCTTTTCTAGCTGTTTGCAGAGCGAAAGTTCGGCTAGGGCATCGGTGTCTGGGCGGTACCCTTGGAAGTTGAGCAGGAACTTGTCCCGGAGACTTCTCCAGGAATCAATGGACAGCGGAGGCAACCTGGTGAACCAGGTGAGTGTGGGGCCCTCGAGGGCGATGATGAAAGACTTCGCCATTGTGGCGTCGTCCCCCCCCCGGACGATGCAACGGCGACCTGGTAACTCATTATGTATTGAGCCGGGTCGGTGCTGCCGTTGTACTTGGGATAGGTCCCTGCCCGGAAGTTAGCTGGCCACGGCGTCACTTGCAGGTGAGGCGCCAGGGGACTTCGCTCATCAAGATAGTTGACCCCTTGGAATGGCGCGGCGTGCGGGAAGGTGTGGTCGCGTTGAGGGAGACGCGGGTCCTCCGGTTGCGCGCGATGTTGCAGGGGTGGCCCATGCTGCAGGCCGGGGTGGCCTTCGCGCGTGTCTTCGTGTTGTGCGCGCTGCTGGAGGGGTGACTCGTGCTGCAGGCCGAGGTGGCCTTCGCGCTGCATCAGCGCAATCTCCCGTTCGAGTTCCTGGGCCTTGTGCTCTTCGTCGCGTATCATTTGCCGCACTTTGGCTAGTGCGGACACACGTTGGCGCTTGGCCTCCAGTATCTCCTTCTGCCTCTGGAGATTGCGGTTCTTGAGGCGCAGGGCGCGCAGCTGTAGCTGTTCTTCTGCTGAGACGCCGAGGACCTCACCGTCCTCGGCGAGGTCCACGCCCTCCGGTGGTGCGAAGCCTGAGGGTGGCTGCGGTTGTCCCTCAGGGTCGCAGGTGCGGAGGGTGTCGTCTTCGCATGCGCGAGGGACATCGTCTTCAGTGGCCTCTTGGTGGGTGGATTGGGTGAGGGCGAGGGCCTTACCCTTTCTTGCGGCGAGCAGTGCTGCCTTCGCAGCCTCGTCAGCCTTCGGTTAGCTCTCTTGGGTGCCATCGCGGGTGGTTTTCTCGTAGCACGAACGGTGGGCGCCAAATGTTGGAACTTGCTCTCAGTTGCAAGGGGATCCAACAAGGGTGAACAGTGATGACAACAGGGCACTCGCGGTTGATGGCAAAAGCTCTGTTAATCTGGCCTCTCACGGGCACTGTACAGGGGTATTTATAGGTACCTGAGTGCGCAGCACCTCGAGCTAAGGACGCATGTGCCCTCAGGTACCTAGGTTATCCCAAGAATATTCCCATAAAGCGGGGTTACAGACCGTAATTACAGGAATGCTTTTACAAAGTAGGCCCGTAACGCGCGGCGGCCAAGCGGGGCCTGTTACGACGGGCCGGATTGCACGTGGGCCTCCGAGCTGGACGAGGCCGCGCCGTGGGATGCCCTTCGTCGCCTGTCTTCGCCTAGAGCGGAAGAAGCGAAGGGTGTCCCCGCCTGTTTTGTTTCTGTCAGTTCAGCTACTGCAGCGAAGGCTTCGAGCGAAGGGTGGCGCCTTTGCCTTCGCCCCAACAGAAGCCATCATGAAGATGGAAGCACCTCGATCACAAAAGAAGGTTCAGCGACTTACTGGATGTATGGCAGCTCTGAGCAGATTTATATCCAGGCTGGGGGAGAAAGGTCTACCGTTTTACAAGCTACTCAAAAAGGTGGATAAGTTTCAGTGGACTTCAGAGGCACAGGAAGCTCTAGATGCACTGAAGAAATTCTTGACAACACCACCAGTACTGAAACCACCACAACGAGCCACGTCAACCCAACCGGCTGAAGATCTGTTGCTATATATCTCTTGCACGACTCACGTGGTAAGCACCGCGTTGGTAGTCGAGCGAGCAGAAGAAGGACATGCCTACCCCGTGCAACATCCTGTTTATTTCATCAGCGAAGTTCTGGGTCCATCGAAGAAAAAATATCCTCAAGTGCAGAAGCAATTATATGCAGTACTTCTGACTGCCCGCAAGCTGCGTCACTACTTTGATGATCACAAAGTCATAGTAGTCACCGGCTTTCCGATAGGGGATATTCTTCACAACAAGGAAGCAATTGGCCGAATAGCTAAGTGGGCCTGTGAACTGGGGTCTCATGACATCGAATTTCGACCTCGTACTGCCATAAAATCTCAAGCATTGGTTGACTTCGTTTCAGAATGGACTGAACAACAAATACCAGAGAACCCAGAAACGGCAGAAGTATGGAAGATGTATTTTGATGGCTCACTGAAGCTGCAGGGAGCAGGAGCAGGAATTCTCTTCACCGCACCTGGAGGCGAGCACCTCAAATATGCCCTCCAGTTGCTATTTCCAGCCTCTAACAATGCAGCCGAGTATGAAGCTTTGATCCATGGATTGAACATCGCCATATCATTGGGCATCAAGAGATTGATGGTATACGGAGACTCTCTGGTAGTCATTAGCCAGATAAACAAAGAGTGAGATTGTTCAAGAGATTCAATGGGAAAATACTGTACTGCCGTCCGAAAGTTGGAAGACAAATTTGAGGGTCTAGAATTTCATCATGTAGAAAGAGATCGGAACACAGCAGCCGATGTACTATCCAAGTTAGGATCCAGTCAGACTCAGGTCCCACCCGGAGTCTTTGTGCAAGAAATACTACAGCCGAGTATCTCAATGGATCAAACAGAAGAATGCAACATTATAGATCAACCCGAATCAGACTCTGATGACTGGAGAAGGTCGATCATTAAGTATATAAAGAATGAGGAAGAACCAGACGACAAGAACTCGGCAGAGCGCATTGCCAGACAGTCGGCTCACTATACACTCATTGAGGAGACCTTGTACAGAAGGGGTGCATCAGGCGTCCTCATGAAATGCATTCTCCCGTCCACTGGGAAGCAACTTCTGGAGGAGGTCCATGCTGGGCAATGTGGAATACATGCAGCCTCCAGAACACTAGTCGGGAAGGTCTTCAGGTCAGGATTCTATTGGCCAACAGCAAAGAATGATGCAGCCAAGTTAGTTCAGATGTGCGAAGCTTGCCAATACTTGTCAAAACAACAACATCTGCCAGCACAGCAACTGCAGACCATACCAGTAACTTGGCCTTTCGCATGCTGGGGACTGGATATGATTGGACCTTTCAAGAAAGCTCAAGGGGGATACACTCATGTATTGGTAGCAATCGACAAATTCACTAAATGGATAGAATTCAAGCCCATCGCTTCTTTAACCTCTGCTAAGGCCGTGGAATTCATACAAGACATAATATTCAGATTCGGGATACCAAACAGCATCATAACTGACTTAGGATCCAACTTCACAAGTTCAGAGTTCTTCGACTTCTGCGAGCAAAAGAGCATTCAGATCAAGTATGCGTCTGTAGCACATCCAAGGGCCAACGGGCAAGTTGAGCGAGCCAACGGGATGATACTGGAGGCACTCAGGAAAAAGGTCTTCGACAAGAATGAAAAGTTCGCAGGAAAGTGGATAAGGGAATTGCCCTATGTCGTTTGGAGCCTAAGAACCCAACCCAGCCGAGCTTTGCATGGAAACACTCCTTTCTTCATGGTCTATGGGTCAGAGGCAGTGCTGCCTGCCGATCTCAAGTTCGGGGCGCCAAGGTTGATCTTCGAAAACATAGCAGAAGTTGAAGCCACTAGGCTGGAGGACATTGATGTACTTGAAGAAGAACGGCTAAATGCGGTAATCCAATCAGCACGGTATCAGCAGACTCTAAGGCGCTATCACGACAAGGCTGTGCGCCAACGATCCTTCTCAATAGGAGATCTCGTCCTCCGCCGAATTCTAACGGGGGAAGGACGGCACAAGTTATCGCCCTTATGGGAAGGACCCTTCATGGTAGCAGAAGTCACTCGGCCCGGATCGTATCGTCTCACTCAGATGGATGGCACAGAAGTCGGGAACTCCTGGAACATAGAACACCTCAGAAAGTTCTATCCCTAGCTGTATTTCAAAAACTGCTGGGACGACGATATACTCTGTAAAGTGGAAATATGTCGTCAATAAAAAAGAAGTTTCAAAGATACTCAGTTCGTTTACGATTGACTTGCATTCTTACTTAACTCAGGGTGACCACTATGCCCTACTAACGGAGCAATCGACTTAAGTCGGCAGCGACTTAAGGCGGTGCAACATGCTCACGCTTACTTAACTCAGGGTGACCACTATGCCCTACTAACGGAGCAATCGACTTAAGTCGGCAGCGACTTAAGGCGGTGCAACATGCTCACGCTTACTTAACTCGGGGTGACCACTATGCCCTACTAACGGAGCAATCGACTTAAGTCGGCAGCGACTTAAGGCGGTGCAACATGCTCACGCTTACTTAACTCAGGGTGACCACTATGCCCTACTAACGGAGCAATCGACTTAAGTCGGCAGCGACTTAAGGCGGTGCAACATGCTCACGCTTACTTAACTCGGGGTGACCACTATGCCCTACTAACGGAGCAATCGACTTAAGTCGGCAGCGACTTAAGGCGGTGCAACATGCTCACGCTTACTCAACTCGGGGTGACCACTATGCCCTACTAATGGAGCAATCGGCTAAAGTCAGTGGCGACTTAAGCCGGTGCAACATGCTCATGCCTATGCAATTCAGGGTGACCACTACGCCCTATTAACAAAAATAATCGACTTAAGTCAGCAGCGACTTAAGGCGATCTGACGTAATTATGATTACTCATACAGGGATGACTTCTATATCCCGCAAACAAATTTCATAATCATCGCGCGTCATTTCACCACTGCAAATCTACGAACTGATGAATTCTGAGACAATAAGAGAGTAATTATATCATTCGAATGCTGAACTGATGTCCTCTAACAAATACTCAATCATGCTAACCGCGCGCTCAAAGCATGCAAAATGTTTCTCTATTTTGCAATGTCTTTCTCAGGAGCGACCGACGAAGAAGGGCGACTCGAGGAATCAGGGGCAGCATTCACATCAGCCCTTATGTCTTCAGGAACAACCACGCCGGGTCTCCTCATCAAGATTCGTCCCGCCCGAATAGCCTTGTCCATGGCTCTGTCGCGCTGAGCTTTGAGAGTAACAGAAGTTTCTTCGGCAACTTTAGCAGCCAGTCGAGCAGTTTCTAACTCCTGGACAATGGATTTTTTGGAAGCTCGGAGTTCTTTGATGGTAGCATCCTTTGCTGATATCAACTGCTTGAGGCGGGTCACTTCGTCTGCAGATTCCTGCAGCTTGCAGCGTTGATTGTCCAATTCCTCCATTGTAAAGCGGTGACTCCTCTCCAAGATGGTCAGCGAGTTGCTAGAATCACGATACAATCTGTCAAGACTGTCACGAGAGGCAGCGAGGATACGCTTTTCTTCCTGCGAGCAAAAATCAACTCCTTCAAAAACCAAGCAGGTAATAGGAACACAGCAAGGCAAAGCACAGTTTTGTAAATTACCTTTTCAGAATCGAGCTGAGCATGAAGAGAAGAACTCAGTGCATTGGCGTCATCCAAAGCAGCAGAGACTTGACCCAGTTCAGTTTGGCTCTGAGAGTACTTCTCCTCGAAGTCAGCACACTGCTGGACCAATTCAGCCTGATCTCGGGAATGTTTTTCCTCAAGAGTTGAAATCCGCCGAGTCATTCCTAGCAAGAGATAATCAAACAAAACGGGGTCAGAAGGTAAAGCAGTCCACAGTGAAGGCAAAGAGAAGCAAAAAGGCACTAACCAGTGTTGGTTGCCTCCAATTTAGAGACGCGATGTTGAAGTGACACTGGATTCCAACATGCGAGAGACGAAGCTACTTCTGGGACGGAAGCACCCTGTAGCCTCAGCTGGCTAGCCATCCCGTCCACCAAAGCCTGATGAGGAAAACAGATGAGTGTAATGACAGCAGTTCATACAATGTGAAAACCAAGCTGAAATACATCACAGTACCTGGAGGTTGGAAAAGAACGAAGGGATCCCCAAATCAGGAGAGATCAGTTGATAATCAGGCGTGAGGCCACCACCCGAAGCAGCTTGCAACGAACCAGTAGGAATCAGCTCGGTGCCTTCAACAGAGCCAAACACTCGATCAGCGGGGACGCTGCCCTCTAAAGGACTCCCTGGTCCACGGTTTGGGCTACCACCATACAGCCAGAGTGTGGAGGAGATCTCGCATGAACGTCCATGGAAGTACAGGAAGGAGACCCTGCTCGGGCACCCTCGGGGGCTAGGTCATAGTTTGCACTGCCCACTTGAGCCGGATCATCCCCGGCAGCACCCTCGGGGGCTGGGCAGTGGCTTACACTCTTCACCCGAGCCAAGTCATCCCTGGCAACATCCTCGGGGGCTGGGCATGTGTCAGCACCATTCTTGAGGTCCAAGCTCTCTGCAGTAACCACCTCTAAGGTTGACGGGCCCTCAGTTACTTCCATAGGACCAGGACGATCCAAGTCAGTCTCCCGACCCTCGAGATCGCGCTCTAAGGTCGACGAGGCACGGGATGACCTTAACCCAGCATCAAGCACGTCAGCGCAAGCCTCCATTGCACCATCATCCACTGGCTCCGATAACAAGTCCTCTAGGACCATATCCTCAAGAGTCTGATCAAAGTTGACCAGTGATAGTTCTTGCAGACCAATGAGGGCAGACAAAGCAGGAGAGGGAACTCCACTACTTTCACCGCTGGCAATGAACTGCCGACTGTTTTTCCGAGTCAAAGGAATCTCATTTTCTTCCTCCTCGTCATCCACATTGGCAACACAAGCAGCACCCCCATTGGGGTCAGCAACATATGGGGCACACCCATTGGGATCAGCAGTGGATTGGGTACACCCATTGGGGTCAGCATCAGTAAGTCCAGTCGCGGGCACTTCTTCAGTAGCAGGAACCGAGGTACCAGCGTCTTGATCAAAACTGGATACTCGCCGGAGGCGTCTTCTTTTCTTCTTCTGCTCATCAGCAGAAGGATCAGGCTGATTGGCTCGGCAAGGGCACCTCGGGCGAGTACTGACAGGCTTCTGAACATCCAAAGTCGTATTAGCCTCTGGGAGGGGCGCCACTACCAACGCCCCAGCAGGAGCAGCATCGGATGAATCCTCAGCTAGCAAATCAAGCATAACGCTTATTTCTGCATCACTAGGGTTCAGGGGCACCTCAAAATGGACCTGTCGTTCGTCATCAGGAATCTCCCCAAGCGAGGCAACCAAAGCACTAACTTCTTCAGCAGAGGGTCGCACTCTAAGGCCCAAACTGCCATCAGTAATAGGTGGATTCCACACAAAAAGGGTGAAGGCTTTGGGAGGAGGCAGGTTCCAGGCCGAGTATGCCACTGGAGCACCAACATTTGACACTTTACCCCTAAGGATCATCTCTAGTCGACTCACCAAGTCTGCAGAGGGAATTCTTCTGTTAGTAACCCGAGTTGAGTCGACTAGCCCTCGATACAGATAAGCTGGGTAAGCCCTGTCTTTCAATGGCTGAATATTCTTGAAAACAAAATCAGTAACCACAGCTTCAGCAGTCAGACCCCTCTCTTTCAGCAGTCTAACTTCAGCTAGCAACACACCTGCCTCAGCTACTTCCTGATCTGTGGGAGACTCGGTCCAGCTTGGGGTGCGAACGTCCGGCTGTCTTCCCGACCGGGAGGGGAGAGAATTCCCATAATTCTCAACTATAAACCATTCCAGGCGCCATCCCTTAATACTGTCCTTGAGAGGGATCTCGAGATATTCAGTTTTCCTCCCGCGGCGCATCTCCAAGCTGGCACCCCCGACCAACTGATGTTGTCCCCCGGCCATCCCAGGGCGACAATGATACAAGTATTTCCACAGACCGAAATGCGGCAGCACGCCAAGAAAGGCCTCGCATAAATGAACAAAAATGGAGATTTGCAAAATTGAATTGGGATTCAAATGGGTCAAGTTAATATGGTAGAAATCAAGGAGGCCACGGAAAAAGGGAGAGATGGGAAGGCCAAGGCCGCGGAGAAGGAAAGGGGCGTAAACAACGGACTCATGGGTATCCTCTGTCGGAACAGTAAACCCATGGCAAATCCGCCAAGAACAGAGTTCTCATGGAGGAAGAACCCCGATGGATACGAGGTGGAGAAGTTCAGTTTCAGAAATGACGGACATGTGATTACCTGCGAAAGGCAACTGGCTGTTGGGGTCGATTGGAGGAATCACCGCAGCAGACGAGCTCGAGGTCTTCCTCTTGGGTGCCATCTCGATTCTACCAGCGACCAGGGTGGGAGGCAAATGGCAGAGAGGATTCGGAAGCGGGAAAGCAAGAACTAGGGCACGGAAAGCAAAGGCGGCTAAAAGCGCAGCACTTATGGGATATTCTCGAGCCAGATACCGTTTCAAAAAGTGCCCAGTCATCACCCGGCGGTTATTTCCAAAACCCCAGCATGCCACGTGGTCACCCGGCGGTTATCTCTAGAACACCGGTGCGCCACCTCATCACTCGGTCATCATCCTCTAAGTGGCTCGCGCGGCCTGCTATCAGTCGGCGCTACCTCCAAAACGCCGATTTCGTGTTCAGTCACTCGGCGTTACCTCTAAAACGCTGCTATCGTATTCAATCACTCGGCGTTGCATCTAAAAAGCTGATATAGTGATCAGTTGCTCGGCGTTGCCTCTAAAACGCCGACATCACCCTCCAGTCACTCGGCGTTACCTATAAAACGCTGCTATCGTATTCAATCACTTGGCGTTGCCTCTAAAAAGCTGATATAGTGATCAGTTGCTCGGCGTTGCCTCTAAAACGCCGACATCACCCTCCAGTCACTCGGCGTTACCTCTAAAACGCTGCTATCGTATTCAATCACTCGGCGTTGCCTCTAAAAAGCTGATATAGTGATCAGTTGCTCGGCGTTGCCTCTAAAACGCCGACATCACCCTCCAGTCACTCGGCGTTGCCTCTAAAAAGCTGATATTGTATTCAATCGCTCGGCAGTTATCTCTAAAACTCCGATATTGTGTTCGATCACTCAGCAGTTACTCTAAAAAGCACCGACACCATCTACAAAGTTACTCGGCGGCTATTCCTAAAAGCATCAGTTTGATGCCCGAGTTATTCATTTACTGTCTCAAAGGAATCAGTTTCACAAACGAGCAAGACAAGTCATAAAGGAGAAGCCAATATCATTCTTTCATTAGAAGGGAAGATAACGCACTTACAAATCAACTCTTTACGAGTTGATACTTCCCTACTACTACTACATTACATTACTACTACTACTACTACACTACGCTATATTATTCTACATTACTACTATATTATTCTAACTATACTATACTAATATCTAAAAAACCAGTGGCATCTAGCCACTGGCCCTGTTGCTGCCGCCGCCGCTGCCGCCCCTGGTGCTGCCCCTGCTGCTGCCGCCCCGGTTGCTGCCCCTGCTGCCGCCGCCGTCACCGTCCTTGCTGCCGCCGCCGCTGCCCCTGCCGCTGCCGCTGCCGTCACCGTCACCGCCGCCATCGTCGTCGTCGTCGCCGCCGTCGTCGTCGTCGTCCTCGTCCTCGCCGCCGCCGTCCGAGTCCTCCTCATCCGAGGAGTACTCCGACCCATCCGAGCCCTCGAGCCCGAAGCGCTCGACGGCCCGGATGTACGACCAGACCTCCGCCGCGAGCCCCTGGGAGTCGTCTGAGTCGTCAGACGACTCACGCAGGGGGACGGGAGCCGGAGACCCCTCAGACCCAGAGGAGAACTCCTCCTCTGAGTACTCCGAGTCACCAAACTCCTCCGATGGAGGAGTTGGCTCACGCTTGCGCTTGTTGTTCTTGCCCATGGTGGAAGCAGAAGGGAGAGAAGAGAGGGAAGCAGCAGAAGAACAGCGAAGAGATGTGAAAAAGCCAGAGAGACAACGGCGTTATTTATAGAAGGAGAAGGCAACCACTCACCTTCAACCGCGGTCACTGAACAGTCGCAAAGCATTCAATAAGCACTTCAACCCGTCTGAAGACACGTCAGGCGGCTGACGCCGTTCCACGCAACACAACACCCATTGGGACTCCAGTCAACAGCGCGGAGGATATGATTACACCCGCCGTCACATCACATTACTACTCAGAAGCAGCCGGCTAAAACACTCAGCGTACCAAACCGTCCCTTGCCCACACCCATTGGGGGGGACGCCCAGGAATTATCAGTATATTTTTCAAAATGGTCACATCTGTGCAGGGCACGCAGTGAATACCTCAAGACAAAAATGAGATATCAGTGAGGATTAGAGGAAAGCCAAATATAGCCAGTGAAGTACAAAATATGGTCGACAGAAGCGACTTGAAGACTAGACAGAGAACGTCCATCAAATGTCCAATCAGTCACGGAGCAAATAAATTACACTACCTAGCAAGATATGGATGGATTGCGAACTCGGCTGCAAAAGACAAAATACATGCTGACCTCTGAAGCATAATATTGATGACATAGTGCGGATGACATCATGCCGATTTTTTACAAGCAGAAAGGATAATTTTCAGCAAAAAGACACAAAAGGAAGACCTTCGAGTGGATTATCCTCAAAAATCCACTTGAAGGTCGGGGGCTACACCCATTGGGTGCACCTCTGGTGCACCCCATGAATCATCATTCCAAGCCAAGATAGTGCCGACTCCTAACGCATGGGACAAGATTAAAGACAAATCTGGCACTCAACCGAAATGCAGGAGTAAAAATGGGAATAATTTTTGGTGAAGACCTTCGAGTAGATTATTTTCTAAAAATCTACTCGAAGCTCGGGGGCTACACCCATTGGGTGCACCTCCGGTGCACCCAATGAAGTTTAGGGTCCTGCAAAGCGAAATGCCGACCTCTAAGGCACGGGTACGAAATAAAGCTTCGGTTTGTGAAGGATCAAAAGCAGGAGGAAACAGTAAGAAGTCGTTCTCTTCAAATCACCTGCAAGCTGGACCTGGGATCTTTGGGCTGATTACTTCTAAATTAACCCAAAGATCGGGGGCTTGTGGGGGACAGATATCCCCCAGGTCCACTAAAAGAGTAAAAGACCTCACGAAAGGCCCAAGGGCCCAATAAATCGTGAGGCCATTCTTTCGTGGGCCTGGGGAAGAATAATCAGCAGAGCAGGTTGACACGAGGCCGGATCGGTGTAAACCTGGACGGTCCATAATGTCGAGCGAGCGATCGCAACAGAGATCCGACTTTCCCGCGCTGGAGCTCTCATGCAACGGAGCCACGCGGGGATAGGTCGGCAGAATCATAGGGAGATAGACTCGAGCAGTTCACTATCTTTTAGGCGCACGTTGTTATCATATCCACATGTATTGCTCCACGGTTGAATATATAAGGCCTAGGGGGCACCCCTTCAAATCAATCGACACTATTACTTAGCCACCCACATCAACTCTCTGCACTCTCAATTCAGAGAGCTCTCTTGTAATATTGCCCACCAAGCATACTCACCAGGACGTAGGGTGTTACGCATCTCTAAGCGGCCCGAACCTGTAAATCTTGTCCACTGCCCCTCGTGCAATCGACACGAACCATTTTGCTACAGTTGTCGACACCGTCCTACTCCTAAAAACACCTTGAGGGGCAACCCTGGGTGTGCGGTCGGACCCAAAACACCGACAGTACCCCTTTATATTTATAGGGGAGGAGGTCTGAACCTATTCTTAGGAGATAGCCAACAACTCCCACATGATTAGATGGATAACCACGCACGAGATAAGGATAATCACCTGAGTTGATCTAATCGCAGGGCATGCGGACTGTCCGAGCCCAAGGGCCGGACCGCCCGCCACTTTTGATGCTCAACAGATCCATATGGAAACAGATGTTCGAAAGACACTAGATCCTAAGTGGAGATGGAAGTGTGCAAACTGAAGAACAAGACTTGAAAATTGGATGTGGAAGTAGTTGGGACTCTACCTCGGATCCATATAAAAGTGGAAGTTAGGAAGATCTTAAACCCTAAACGGAGATGGAAGTGTGTGAATGAAGGAAAGGACCATCCTCTTATGTATAGGTGGACCCATAATTTTGGGTTTTTTTCAAATTCAAGCAGATAGGATTGAATGGACGAATCATAGGCTGCCACATGGATATTAGGCGGTCGATACCGACCACGCTCGGTCGAAAGCGGTAGTAGCACCAACGCATCGATCGGTATCGACCGCATAGTCTCCAACATGAGCGATGTCATCTAGACTGGTCGATCGGTCGTGCCATCTCGCGCTACGATCGAAGGAGTCCATACCGACGTTCGGCCCACCACACCAATGGTTGGTACCCATGGTCTTAAGGGCACCCACGAACTTAATTCAAATTAAGTTCATCGACGCCCACGTTCTTACTTTCACCTACGAACATTTCATGAATCATGTAGTGATTAATAAAATGGTCCCTTATGTAAAAATGATTCCTTGTTGTGTACTTTTTTGTGGCGCGTGATTTAACTCATCGCATTGGGGTCTGCGTTTTCAAATGTGGCGTCATTTCTATAAGATCATGCTCAATAGAACGTGCATATGAATAAAACAATGTTTTATATTGTATATTATTCTGTTCATAGAGCGAATTTTAAAATAAAGAGTGTGATATAAGGTGAGACAGAAAGGCTGCTGCAGACAGCATAAGCCTTTCATTCTCAGTAATTTGGTAACCAATACCTCCAGCGGAGTGGTATGTGGTTTTCACATGGAAGCTATTTTTGTACTGTCGCAGTGGCAGCTAATCCATTCGATCCAAAGAGTACCATTCGAGGTTTATTAAGGAGTCAAACAGTTTTAGATTTGATTAAATCTAGACAAAAAATCACTAACATTTATGATGCCAAATAGACTTCATACTAGATTAATCATGGAATGTATTTTCATAGTACTCCCTCTGTTTCGTTTTAGTTGTCGCCGCTAGTGTAAAACAAAATGAGTCATAATAGTTGTCGCTCTAGTTGAAGGAAAAATAAACTACCATTTTTGCCTCTTGCGGCAAGTGTTTACCAGCTGGAACAGTATCTGCACAAGGTTAGACGAAATGTAAGGTCTAAGATGAGGCGTGTGGGAGAATAAAATTATCAATTCATAGGTTTCTTAATTTGCACAAAGCTGTTGCAAACAACTTGTAAAAGGAAACGGAAGGAGTATATACTATTTAGAGTCACAAATGGTAACATATTTTTAAGTTTGACTTGATCCAAACATATAATTGCATCTTTTGGGACAGGCGCACTGACGCAGTAGTACAAAAGGATTAGTTAGCGGTCAGTTCGCCAAGGACGTCAAACTCGAACCAGAATCGTTTGACCATACACCCATAAGCTAAGCCAGTGAGCATCACTATATTTCAGTTTCTTTTGAAAGACAACTGCATTCAGCCATTCAGTGCAATTCTGAATTGGGGATAAGAAATTCTACAGTCACCCTATGAGCACTGTCTATAGAGAATGTACAACTAAAATCCAGTGATACATATATAGATGTACAATTGACGATGCACAAGTACAACATTGGAGACGACAAGGGCGGCTTGCTCTGGTATGACGCCACATCACATGTTAAATTCTCCGTAGCATATTTATGTATGTATAACTCGAGAACATGACAAACAATCTTCTAAACCTGGAAAGACACATGGAATTTGTTGATTATCTTCAATTAAAAAAAAGAACTTCCCTATATTCAAGAAAAAAAAGACAATCCCTAACTACTGAGTTAAATTCTTGTTTCCTGATACAGGTAAGGTATTGATAGATGCCATCTCTGATGATATATGGCAGCAACCAGCAAGTTAGTGATTCATTATATGTTGGCCATGATATCTTGCGAGTAACGACATGAATATGATGCAACCAGAAACTTTGTTATGAACTTATAGAGGCTACGTGGATTGATCTCCAGCACGCTATCCAAGTTGGCAGAAGAGAATGCTTTCTCCATGAAAATGCAAATATGAACTCTTATAGTACTTACCAAACCCACTGACTTCTGTGTGCAGCCATTGCGTCATAGCTTTTGGACGGGCTACTGTTAACTAGAGTATAGATTGGCTGTTTTGGCCTTGCGAAGGACGTCAATGAAGAAAGCCAAATGTCAATCGGACCACTGTACTTGCGAAGAATACTGAGACTTGCCTGCATTTATGAATAATCCAACGTGAATCATCTCTCCTCCACACTAATGTGTTCTTCCAGCAAGAAGAAAAAAACATGGTACAATCAGCCCCCCCCCCCCACCACCACCACAAAAGGATAAGGTGACCATGAAGTTTAGCAATACAGAAATGATGTTCATTGATAAAATAGCAAAATCTCGAAAATATATTATAAAGAAATATTAAGTCATCAACCAAATGCAGATGGCAATGTAGATAGTAGCATTATAGTTTATGTGTTTCTGGTTCCAAGAAAAATTAAGAGCTCCATAGCTTCAGCTAAACATAGCACTGACGAAGTCAAGAAATTAACACACATATTCTCTTCCTCTACAGTGAAAATCAGTCTGCGAAATAAATCCAAATAATAAGGTTGCCGAAGGATTTAGGGGAAGAAACTTACTAGTTCCCAAGCTTCCACGTTCCCTTGCCTGTTCGTATGGAGAAACTCGCTGTTCATATAGAAATAAAGATTTTAGACTCTTTGAGTGAAGAAAATACGAAACTACCTCATAAATGTGACATGTATATGTGTAGCATAAAAATACACAAGTAAATGAAATGAGAACAAGTTGTGCACAGGCAAAGAACAACAGGTCTGATGCCCAACATATCGGAGTCCCAATGTTAACAAACAATTTCAGCAATTCATGCATGTGGCTAACCATGCAGTGTTAAACCAGACAACTGAACTAACCATATGCCGTGATGAACATCTTTGTGGTTTGGATGGCCTGATACTCCATATGAATCAAATGTAACAATCTAAAATGGCATCAAATATTGCATCAGTAAGCAGCTGCCGTCAAAGGAAAAAAATAAACAATTTTTAGGTATGTAGTAAATGAAGGTAAAGGCAACTGAATATGGTATAGAGTACTAAGTGGCTATTGGCAAGGGAAGCATATTGAGATTTGAAAAATATGGAAATTTATTAAGATGTATCAGATAGCAAGGATTCATTCTCAGGATTTTTAAGTAGATTTGGCAAGCTGTGGCCACAAGTGTCTTTTCTTAAGAAAAGAAGTGATAATGTTTGGACAAGCATAACCCCAATATATGTCATTTTATATATTACACAAAATGCAGACCGGCATATTTGTATACTTTAATACTCATGTTACTACAACACTATAACCTGGACGATCGAAGAAACAAGCACCAATGGCTCAAAATAACTTAATACGAGTGAGAGGAGAAGCCGGTAGAATACTAAACTGCAATGTATTTTGAAGTTCATAAGGTCTCTGAGATGTAGCCACTACCGTGTCAATGGCCCACAGTTGGACATGCTCCATGGTAAGTTCTGCTACTAGTCCATGGTCCCATTTCTCATGAAATCCATCCTATGAAATGTATAGGGTCAAGATCACATGTTTTTCAAACAGTATGTAGGAGTATGCAAGTACAGACTCAAAATAAAATACCTGCAATTTTGGGTGGTCCAAGACTTTGACTTGTTCATGTGGAATCTGTAATGACATGATCTGCTTCAGAAACTGTATAAAGATTGTTTTTAAGGTAAAATGAACTAATTAAGGATCTGAGTACCTTGAGGCTGACACAGGCGTGGTACAATTCTTCCTTACGAGTATCTCCCAGACCATCAGCATTACCTGTCGAAGGAGTAAGTTTGTCCTGGGTGAATTACTGTTCACATGCTATAGGAGAAAAAATTGCTATTAGGCTTTGTGCTAAAAGCTTCCATAGCGCTTGAGATGTACAGATTACTATTTTTTACTCTGTATTAATTCACTAAAAATCATGTACACAGTGGCGCTGCATGTTTAAGCACCGTGCATGCATCAGAGATGAATATCTGGTTTGTGCTGTCGAGGATACAGTAAAAGGACATCATGGTTGCCTATGACAGTTTTATTATACATCCTAACAGACATTACAGTGGCACAGGCACGTTCCTGTTTCGTGCTGGGCTCAGATGAACAAATGTATAGGGCAGCGGAAATAAGCATACAGCGCCAGTTGCTTAACATCTAACCTCGAGACATGCACAGAATGTGAATACTGTGGCCTTTCGACTTGAGGAAAAGAATGGTTGGAGCGAAGAACCTGTAGCGACGCAAAAGATGAGAAAACAATAACAATCAAGCAACACATTAAACCAGAACTAAGCAGGCGTTCCACATACATGGCAATTGCTCATTGAGTACACAAGGAGAACTAACATACATGGACTCGTCGTCGGGGTGGGCGACGACCAGCAGCACGTTCCGGCTCCTCCTGTCACCGCTGAGAGGGGACATGAACTGCGGGCTCGGGGGCACACAGGACGGCGCGGCGCAGGTGAGGATCCGCCCCAAAGAGATCGCCCACAGGAGCACGGCTCCCGCCGCGAGGACCATCCAGATCCACGCCATGAAGTGAGAGAGGCAGCAGCCAGCAGGCGCTCGAGGGAGGAAGGGACGACGAGCTCTGATGGACGGATGGGCCGTGGGCCGTGGGCCGAGACGAAGACGAGCGCTTAAGGAACTCAAATAGACGGAGGAGTAAACCGAACTAAAAGAATATTTTAATAAGAAAAAATTGGATACGTACTCATTAAAAAATTATAATTTTAGATATATACTATTGTTATCACTTACATGTGAGGTCTATATAAGTATGTATTTAAAGTTACAATCTTTTAATCATATAAGTTCAATTATTTTTTTAATAAGAGTTATAAAAATATTGTTCATACGTAAGGAGAGTAATTTCAACCTTTTTGAGGGATGACTTGGTACATACTGAGGATTTGTATAATCGTATTAGAAGTCTTGAATGGAAATTGAGTTGAAAAATATGACGTGCATCCTTTATTCGTTACATAATGAATATGGTAATATTTTTTGATAGAACAGGAGGGGGCCCTACTGAAAATTTTATTTAAATCAAATTAGAAGAAAACAAAGTTTAGAACAAAGAAGACAGGTTACAGGGGGTAAGAGAGAGATTCTACTTCTATTGCTATTCTATTGTCATTGCTGCAGCCATGCTGGGATGGCTGAATCGAATCTACCCCGAGCTCTGTGAATGACCAAGAGCAGCTCATTTGTAAACTCACGCTTGCATTGCTGCACCGTAGGGTCTTTGTTCTGAAAAAGCCAAGCATTACGGTACTTCCAGATGCTCCAGGTCATGAGAATAATAATCTCCATATCGAATGGGACATTGAGTTGTTGTTTTAGATTTGTCGCAGCCACCTCTGGACTAGCAATTCTAGGGGGAATCAAACCGATTGAATTCCAGCAGGCCTTCGCGAAGTTACACATGAGGAAGAGATGATAAAGGATTTCCTCCTTCTGCCAGATGCAGTTCTCGCAGGTGTAAGACTCAAGAGTCATGTTCTTCCTCTTTAGCATATTCCTTGTGTTGAGCCTGTTTTTTAGCCATAGCCAAAAAAAGACCTTATGTTTAGGTTGACATTTGTTTTTCCACAACAATCTGAAAATCTGATGAACTTGATTCTGACCCATCAAATGTCTGTAAGCCCTTTTTGTAGAGAAAATTTCAGATCCCCAAATGAGCTTCCAAGTATCTTTTGCATTGGTCACCGTGATTTGTCCCCAAGCCTCGTTTAAATCAAGATACTGTTCGTAGGCTTGCACAGACAGAGGAAGATGAAAAATCTCAAGGAGAAGAGCTTTTTGCTTAGCCTCTTTGATAGTGAGTTTGCTGTTGCAGGCAAATGAAAATAATTCTGGGTACTGCTGGGCTGGGATGCCTTTGTTCCACAGATCTTCCTAGAAAAGAATAGTTCTCCCATCGCCAATGGTTGGTGCTGCCAATCCCTTGAAGTCCTAAACTAGACTAAGCAGATTTTTCCACCAAAAGGAACCAATTTTTGGACCACCAGGAAGTCTGCCAATCCTGTAGTAGTTATTCCACACCAGATTAACCCAAGGTAAGTCCTAATTATTGAAGAATTTGTGCACAAATTTCAGAAGCAAGGCCTTGTTGTGCGTCTCCAATCTGACCACTCCAAGGCCCCATTTCTCTTAGGCTGAGTAATCATGCTCCAGGCAGCCAGAGCCGATCTGTTAGAGTTCACGTCATTGCCTCTCCAGAGACAATGCCTCCGGAAGGCGTCAATCTTTTTGACTGTGGCAGCGGGAATTTTCAGAGTGCTCATCAAGAAAGTCGGGAGAGCAGAGAAAACCGAGTTAACTAACTCCAATCTTCCGGCCTGGGAAAGGATAGCAGAAGTACAGGACAGTCTCCTTTCAATCCTTTGAATAAGCGGTAAAAAGTGGCAGATTCTGGGTTTTGACAGGCCTAGAGGGACACCAAGGTAAGTGAAAGGCATGGATCCTGTCTGACAGTTTAAAGTTCTGGCTAGAATCTCCAACCGAGCTGGGGAGACATTGATTGGGTACATACTTGATTTATTATAATTCACTTTGAGCCTCGTCGAGGTAGCTAAAGAGTTTAGAACTGCTCTGAGGAAGAAAAGTTGCCTGGGGCAAGCTTCCAAAATCAATAAAGTGTCATCAGCATATTGAACAATCGGGAAATCTTGACCACAATTCGCATTGAGGGGCAGCTGGAGAAGGCCTTGTTGTCTCGCTTTATTGATTATACTTTGAAGCAGATCTGCCGCTAGGATGAATAAAAGAGGCGAAAGGGGGTCTCCTTGTCTTACCCCACGTTTGCAATGGAAAGTTTTGTCCGGAACACCATTAAGGAGGACCGAAGACGTGCCAGAATGGAGGATATCCCTAATCCAGCCCAGCCATTTGGGCCCAAACCCTCTAAAGGACAACACCTGCAGAATCAGATCGTGTTCAACAGTATCGAAGGCCTTTTCAAAATCCAACTTGAGCACGATGATTTCTTTTTTGGAAACATGACATAAATGAATATATTCATAAGCCCAGGCCAAGCAGTCCTGAATGGTTCTTCCTTTGATGAAGCCATATTGATTTTTATGAACTAGGGAGGTCATCACTGTCTGTAAACGATTGGCCAGCAACTTAGTGATGATTTTCATACTATTATTTAGAAGCGATATTGGCCTAAAATCTCCCACCAGTGGATCATTTTCTTTTTTTAGAATCAGGACAATAAAAGAACCATTAATACTTCGAAGACAGATATCCCCATGATAGAATTGCTCACATAAGTCGTAGAAGTCCTGAGAAATGACCGGCCAACACTTCTTGAGAAAATTGGTATTAAACCCATCAGGCCCCGGCGATTTGTCAGAGGGGAGAGCTGCAACAATGCTATCGATTTCTTGCTTTGAAAAAGGCTCATCTAACCAGTGCAAGCCCTCATGCAACATAATCAGGCCAGATAGGTCAAAAACATTTTCCGAAAAATCTGAAGAACCCAAGCGACATTTGAAGACATTCCACAGAAGGTTAGCTTTAAGATCGTGATCTGAAAAGATTGACCCACTATCATCAGAGAGCAGTGCAATTGAATTACGCCTGTGCTTTACCGTTGCATGAGCATGAATAAATCTTGAGCAAATGTCGCCCTCAGTGACCCATTTGATTGAAGCTCGTTGCTTCCAATAGATTTTATGAATTTGGAGCAAATCAGCATTTTTGGCTTGCAAAAGTCCCCGGAAATTCCATTCTTCAATCGAAAGGTCGCGATGTTCCTCGATAATGTCAATGAACTCAATAAGCAACTTAATTTGTCTCATTGTTTTATCAATATTTGGCAGAGACCGCTGCCACTCTTTGAGAATCTTTCTGGTGAACTTGAATTTTGCTGTTAAGTTTTTCGCTTTGTCTGCGAGCGCTGGCTGACCATTCCAGGAATTTTGAAAGACGGTCATAATCTCCTCAAGATGAAGCCAGAAGTTCTCGAACCTAAAGATCTTAGGCCTGGGGACCTTTGACTTGAAAGAAATCAGACAAGGAACATGATCGGAGAAATCCCAGGGCAGAGTCGTTGCACGGGTGTCGGGGTAAGAAGCCAACCATTCTTGCGAGATGAAAAACCAATCGAGTCTCTGAAGGAGAGGCTCCCTTTGCCTGTTCGACCAAGTAAAGGAAAGACCATGGAGGGGGATTTCCAGCAAATCAAGCTCACTAATGGCCTCGTTAAATTTCAACATCAGATTAATGTCCCCCCCCCGCAATGTTTCTGTTCTCAGGCCTACGAATGAGATTGAAGTCCCCAACAATCAACCAGAGTTTTTCAGAGGGCATATTTACATTGGAGAACCAGTTGAGGAATTCGATTTTCCCATGCGGGGAGCAGGGCGCGTAAATATTGGTGACGATCCAGGATTCATTGGACGAAATAGCATAAAATTCAACTGAGAGAGCATAAACATTCTGAAAAATAACAGTGCCCACCAACTTAGAGCTATTCCAAACAGTAATGAAGCCACCCGAATTTCCCACCGAGGGAACAAAAGCGAACACATCCATGGAATTGGGACAAAACTTTCTGAGGTCAGCCCTGTCAAAAAAATCCTTCTTGGTCTCCTGCAAACAGACAATATCGCATCTGGAATCCCTAATTGCGCAGTGAATACCATTCCCTTTAACCACTGAATTGATCCCACGGACATTGAAACTTAAAACGGACCAATCAGAAAAGGTAGCAGAATTGGAACTATTCATCGGGGGAACGATCAGGTTTGTCAACTAAAAGAAACCCAAGCCCAATAACTGGGTGGGCCAAAGCGTATATGTTAGAAAAAGACATATCACAACCAGAAACCACCAAGTTTGTCGCCACAACTACCATCCAAAAGCACCAGGGCCGACACAACCAAAAAGCCTGGCGAAGATTAGTCCTGCAAAAGCCCCTCATCTGGAGCAGCCACATCACATTAGTTGTCTTCATCTGTGGAGTCTTGATTCTTATCCTCCTTGTCTCCATTCCTGGGTTTATTGGGACCCACACAACCAGGTGGATTCTTCTTCTTCTTCAGAGCATTATCAGATAGGTCCACCTCTGACAGGTTGCAAAACCTTTCCCCAAGGCTTCTGATGTTCTTGGCAGTAAGGGAGGGAGGACCCTCGAACTTATGCTGACACATCAAGCAATTCTTTTTCTGACAGGAACCCTGCCTGAACTCGGCCTAGGCATCACGGAGTCTCTTGCTTCTCCTCAGTTCAGACTCCACAACAGTAGGCTTGGAGGTGAGAGAGGCTGAGTCCGAGGTGGCAGAGACGTTATCAGAAGATTCTTCATGGAGAACAGACTCAAGGAACTTGCTATCAGGGCATTTCTTGGGGATGGCCAAGGTAGGGACCCAGCCTCAGACTCCAGTATAGCAGAAGGAATATCTGAAGACAAGAAAGATTTTGACCAACTGAAGGAATCTTTATGCAGCAGATTAGACATGAAAAAAGGGGCCCATTTCTTGGGGATCTGCACTGGGAGCTCAGAATTACCAGCAGGAGCAAAGTAGTTGGCCCAGATCCTATGGAATTGGGCAAACCTCTTCCTTTCCAAGTGGCTCAGAAGAACGGGGTCTAGACGCCAATCCTGGGTGAACATATAATTCAACATCACGTTATTTTGACCATTGATGTTGGGGTCCTCAGGGAGAACATTATCCCCTGGCACATGGAGGTCTCCCTGGATTGGTGGCTGAAAGGGAATTAGGCTTACACCTATTTCCTAATTGATTTTGGTGGTTGAATTGCCCAACACAAATAATTGGATTAACTAGTTTGCTCTAGTCTATAAGTTCTACAGGTGCCAAAGGTTCACAAAAAGTCAATAAAAAGACCAAGAATGGGTTCAAACAAAGAGAGCAAGGGACAACCGAAGGCTGCCCTGGTCGGGCACACCGGACAATGTCCGGTGCACCAGGGGACTTCAAGCCGAACTCTTCACCTTCGGGAAATTTCAGAGGCGCTTTGCTATAATTCACCGGACTGTCCGGTGCCCCAAGGGAGAGCAACTCTGAACTCGCCAGCTTCGGGAATCCGCTCCGCTAAAATTCACTGGACTATCCGGTGAGTCACCGGACAGTGTCTGGTGCACACCGGACTGTCCGGTGTGACAGCGGAGCAACGGCTACTTCGCGTGCAACGGTCGACTGCAACACATTTAATGCACGCCAGCGCGCGCAGAGGAGCAGTGCACGTGCGGGTGGCACACCGGACAGCCTACAGGGCCTGTCCGGTGCACCACCGGACAGCCAGGCGGGCCCACAAGACAGAGCTCCAACAATCGAACCCCAACGGTCTGCTAACGTGGCTGGCGCACCGGACAGTGTCCGGTGGCGCACCGGACTGCAGCCCTCCAACGACCATTTTTGGTGGTTGGGGCTATAAATACCCCAACCACCCCACATTCATGGCATCCAAGTTTTCCACCTTCAACTACTTACAAGAGCTCTAGCATTCAATTCTAGACACACCAAAGAGATCAAATCATCTCCCAATTCCACTCAAAGCTTTAGTGATTAGAGAGAGTGATTGTTGTGTTCATTTGAGCTCTTGTGCTTGGATTGCTTCTTTTCTCATTCTTTCTTACGATCATCTCAATTGTAATCAAGGCAAGAGACACCAATTGTGTGGTGGTCCTTGCGGGGAAGTTTGGTTCCCGGTTGATTGAGAAGAGAAGCTCACTCGGTCCGAGGGACCGTTTGAGAGAGGGAAAGGGTTGAAAGAGACCCGGTCTTTGTGACCACCTCAACGGGGAGTAGGTTTGAGAGAACCGAACCTCAGTAAAACAAATCCGTGTGTCTCACTTCTTTACTCGCTTGCGATTTGTTTTTACGCCCTCTCTCGGACTCGTATTATATTTCTAACGCTATCACGACTTGTAGTTGTGATTAAGTTTGTAAATTTCAGATTCGCCCTATTCACCCCCCTCTAGGTGACTTTCAATTGGTATCAAAGCCCGGTGCTTCATTAGAGCCTAACCGCTCGAAGTGATGTCGGGAGATCACGCCAAGAGGGAGATGGAGACCGGCGACAAGCCCACTATAAGCCACGGGAAAACTTCATCGGAAGAGTCCCGCAACAAGGGGAAGGGGAAGGAGAAGAAATCTTCTTCCCACAAGTCGCATCGAAGAGGCGACAAGCACAAGAAGATGAGGAAAGTGGTCTACTACGAGACCGACTCTTCATCACCATCGACCTCCGGCTCTGATGCGTCGTCCGTAACTTCTAAGCGCCATGAGCGCAAGAAGTATAGTAAGATCCCCCTACGCTACCCCCGCATTTCAAAGCGTACTCCTTTACTCTCCGTTCCATTAGGCAACCCACCGGTTTTTGACGGTGAAGATTATAATATGTGGAGTGACAAAATGAGGCATCATCTAACCTCACTCCACATAAGCATTTGGAATGTTGTTGAGTTTGGTGTACAGGTACCATCCGTAGGGGATGAAGACTACGACTCGGACGAAGTGACCCAAATCCACCACTTTAACTCCCAAGCCACCACTATACTCCTCGCCTCTCTAAGTCGAGAGGAGTATAATAAGGTGCAAGGGTTAAAGAGTGCGAAGGAAATTTGGGACGTACTCAAGACCGCGCACGAAGGAGACGAGGTGACAAAGATCACCAAGCGGGAGACGATCGAGGGGGAGCTCGGTCGCTTCATGCTTCACCAGGGGGAAGATCCGCAAGCCATGTACAACCACTTGAAGACCTTGGTGAATCAAGTGCGCAACCTCGGGAGCGAAAAATGGGATGACCATGAGATGGTCAAGGTTATTCTTAGATCCCTCGTTTTTCTTAACCCTACGCAAGTTCAATTAATTCGAGGAGATCCTAGATATAAACTAATGTCTCCCGAGGAGGTAATAGGAAAATTTGTGAGCTTTGAGCTAATGATTAAAGGCTTAAAGAAAATCATCGAGCAAAGCACCTCCTCCACGCCCGAGGCACAACCCGTCGCATTCAAGGCAACAGAGGAGAAGAAGGAAGAGTCTACACCAGGTAGACAACCAATCGACGCCTCTAAGCTCGACAATGAGGAGATGGCGCTCATCATCAAGAGTTTCCGCCAAATCCTCAAGCAAAGGAGGGGGAAGGACTACAAGCCCCGCTCTAAGAAAGTGTGCTACAAATGTGGTAAGCCCGGTCATTTTATAGCAAAATGTCCATTATCTAGTGATAGTGACAGGGGCGACGACAAGAAGGGGAGAAGAAAGGAGAAGAAGAGATACTACAAGAAGAAGGGCGGCGATGCCCATGTTTGCCGGGAGTGGGACTCCGACGAGAGCTCCATCGACTCCTCCTCCGACGAGGACGCCGCAAACATCGCCGTCACCAAGGGTCTTCTCTTCCCCAACGTCGGCCACAAGTGCCTCATGGCAAAGGACGGCAAAAAGAAGAAGGTTAAATCCAAATCCTCCACTAAATATGAGTCCTCTAGTTATGATAATGCTAGTGATGAGGAGGATAATTTGCATACCCTTTTTGCCAACCTAAACATGCAACAAAAAGAAAAATTAAATGAATTAATTAGTGCCATCCATGAAAAGGATGAACTCTTGGACTCCCAAGAGGACTTCCTTATTAAAGAAAACAAGAAGCATGTTAAGGTTAAGAATGCTTATGCTCTAGAAGTAGAAAAATGTGATAAACTATCTAGTGAGCTAAGCACATGCCATGAATTAATTGCCAACCTTAGAAATGAAAATGCTAGTTTAAATGCTAAGGTTGATTCAAATTCTTGTGATGCTTCATTTCCCAATCTTAAAAATGATAATATTGATTTGCTTGCTAAGATTGAAAAATTGAATGATTCTCTTGCTAGCCTTAGAAATGAAAATGAAAAATTGATTGCTAAGGCTAAAGATTTTAATGTTTGCAATGTTACTATTTCTAACCTTAGAAGTGAAAATGATATATTACACGCTAAGGTTGTAGAACTAAAATCTTGCAAACCCTCTACGTCTACCGTTGAGCATGTGTCTATTTGCACTAGGTGTAGAGATGTTGATGTTAATGCTATTCATGATCATATGGCTTTAATTAAACAACAAAATGATCATATAGCTAAATTAGATGCTAAAATTGCCGAGCATGACTTAGAAAACGAAAAATTTAAATTTGCTAGAAGCATGCTCTATAGTGGGAGACGCCCTGGCATCAAAGATGGCATTGGCTTCCAAAAGGGGGACAATGTCAAACTTAATGCCCCTGCTAAGAAATTGTCCAACTTTGTTAAGGGCAAGGCTCCCATGCCTCAGGATAACGAGGGTTACATTTTGTACCCTGCCGGTTATCCCGAGAGCAAGATTAGGAGAATTCATTCTAGGAAGTCTCACTCTGGCCCTAATCATACTTTTATGTATAAGGGTGAGACATCTAGTTCTGGGCAATCAACCCATGCAAAATTTCCTAAGAAGAAAACTCCTAAGGCATCAAATGATTCTAACTTGTCATTTAAAACCTTTGATGCCTCTTATGTTTTAACTAACAAATCTGGCAAGGTAGTTGCCAAGTATGTTGGGGGCAAGCACAAGGGATCAAAGACTTGTGTTTGGGTACCCAAAGTTCTTGTGTCTAATGTCAAAGGACCCAAAACCATTTGGGTACCTAAAGTCAAGAACTAAATTTGTTTTGTAGGTTTATGCATCCGGGGGCTCAAGTTGGATCATCAACAGCGGGTGCACAAACCACATGACAGGGGAGAAGAAGATGTTCTCCTCCTACGAGAAAAACCAAGATCCCCAAAGAGCGATCACATTCGGGGATGGAAATCAAGGTTTGGTCAAAGGTTTGGGTAAAATTGCTATTTCACCTAACCATTCCATTTCCAATGTTTTTCTTGTAGACTCTTTAGATTATAACTTGCTTTCCATTTCCCAATTATGTCAAATGGGCTACAACTGTCTATTTACTGATGTAGGTGTCACTGTCTTTAGAAGAAGTGATGATTCAATAGCATTTAAGGGAGTGTTAGAGGGTCAGCTATACTTAGTTGATTTCAATAGAGCTGAACTCGACACTTGCTTAATTGCTAAGACTAACATGGGTTGGCTCTGGCACCGCCGACTAGCCCATGTTGGAATGAAGAATCTTCATAAGCTTCTAAAGGGAGAGCACATTTTAGGATTAACAAATGTTCATTTTGAGAAAGACAGGATTTGTAGTGCATGCCAAGGAGGGAAGCAAGTTGGTGTTCATCATCCGCATAAGAACATCGTGACGACTGACAGGCCACTGGAGCTCCTACACATGGATCTATTCGGCCCAATTGCTTACATAAGCATCGGCGGGAGTAAGTACTGTCTAGTTATTGTGGATGATTATTCTCGCTTCACTTGGGTATTCTTTTTGCAGGAAAAATCCCAAACCCAAGAGACCTTAAAAGGATTCTTGAGACGGGCTCAAAATGAGTTCAGCTTAAGGATCAAGAAAATAAGAAGCGACAACGGAACGGAGTTCAAGAATTCACAAATTGAAGGCTTCCTTGAGGAGGAGGGCATCAAGCATGAGTTCTCTTCTCCCTACACGCCACAACAAAATGGTGTAGTGGAGAGGAAGAATAGAACTCTACTGGACATGGCAAGAACCATGCTTGATGAGTACAAGACTTCGGATCGGTTTTGGGCCGAGGCGGTCAACACCGCGTGCTACGCCATCAACCGGTTGTATCTACACCGAATCCTCAAGAAGACATCCTACGAACTCCTAACCGGTAAAAAGCCCAATGTTTCATACTTTAGAGTCTTTGGTAGCAAATGTTTTATACTTGTTAAAAGAGGTTAAAATCTAAATTTGCTCCTAAGACTGTAGAAGGCTTTTTACTAGGATATGATTCAAACACAAGGGCATATAGAGTCTTTAACTAGTCCTCAGGACTAGTTGAAGTTTCTTGTGACGTTGTGTTTGATGAGGCTAACGGCTCTCAAGTAGAGCAAGTTGATCTTGATGAGATAGGTGAAGAAGAGGCTTCATGCATCGCGCTAAGGAACATGTCCATTGGGGATGTGTGTCCTAAGGAATCCGAAGAGCCTCCAAACGAACAAGATCAACCATCCTCCTCCATGCAAGCATCTCCACCAACCCAAGATGAGGATAAGGTTCAAGATGATGAAGAGGAAGATCAAGAAGATGAGCCACCTCAAGAAGACGGCAATGATCAAGGGGGAGATGCAAATGATCAAGACAAGGAGGACGAGAAAGTTGCAAGACCGCCACACCCAAGAGTCCACCAAACAATCCAACGAGATCACCCCGTCGACACCATCCTCGGCGATATTCATAAGGGGGTAACCACTAGATCTCGTGTTGCACATTTTTGTGAGCATTACTCTTTTGTTTCCTCTATTGAGCCACACAGGGTAGAGGAAGCACTTCAAGATTTGGATTGGGTGATGGCGATGCAAGAGGAGCTCAACAACTTCACGAGGAATGAGGTATGACATTTAGTTCCACGTCCTAACCAAAATGTTGTAGGAACCAAGTGGGTCTTCCGCAACAAACAAGACGAGCATGGTGTGGTGACTAGGAACAAAGCTCGACTTGTGGCCAAGTGATACTCCCAAGTCGAAGGTTTGGATTTTGGTGAAACCTATGCACCCATAGCTAGGCTTGAGTCCATTCGTATATTATTAGCCTATGCTACTTACCATGGCTTCAAGCTTTATCAAATGGACGTGAAGAGTGCCTTCCTCAATGGACCAATCAAGGAGGAGGTCTATGTTGAGCAACCTCCCGGCTTTGAAGACAGTGAGTACCCTAACCATGTCTATAGGCTCTCTAAGGCGCTTTATGGGCTCAAGCAAGCCCCAAGAGCATGGTATGAATGCCTAAGAGATTTCCTTATTGCTAATGGCTTCAAAGTCGGAAAGGCTGATCCTACTTTATTTACTAAAACTCTTGACAATGATTTGTTTGTATGCCAAATTTATGTTGATGATATTATATTTGGGTCTACTAACGAATCTACATGTGAAGAATTTAGTAGGATCATGACACAGAAATTCGAGATGTCAATGATGGGGGAGTTGAAGTATTTCTTAGGATTTCAAGTGAAGCAACTCCAAGAGGGCACCTTCATTAGCCAAACGAAGTATACTTAAGACATTCTAAACAAGTTTGGGATGAAGGATGCCAAGCCCATCAAGACACCCATGGGAACCAATGGGCATCTCGACCTCGACACGGAAGGTAAATCCGTAGATCAAAAGGTATACCAGTCGATGATAGGTTCATTACTCTATTTATGTGCATCTCGACCGGACATTATGCTTTCCGTATGCATGTGTGCAAGATTCCAAGCCGACCCTAAGGAAGCTCACCTTACGGCCGTAAAACGAATCTTGAGATATTTGGCTTATACTCCTAAGTTTGGGCTTTGGTCTCCTCGGGGATCCACTTCTGATTTAATTGGTTATTTGGATGCCGATTGGGCGGGGTGTAAGATTAATAGAAAGAGCACATCGGGGACTTGCCAGTTCTTGGGAAGCTCCTTGGTGTCTTGGGCTTCAAAGAAGCAAAATTCCGTAGCTCTTTCTACCGCCGAAGCCGAGTACATTGCTGCATGCCATTGTTGCGCGCAATTGCTTTGGATGAGGCAAACCCTTAGGGACTATGGTTACAATTTAACCAAAGTTCCTCTTCTATGTGATAATAAGAGTGCAATCCGCATGGCGGATAATCCCATTGAGCATAGCCGCACTAAACACATAGCCATTCGGTATCATTTTCTAAGGGATCACCAACAAAAGGGAGATATCGAGATTGCATACATTAATACTAAAGATCAATTAGCCAATATCTTTACCAAACCATTAGATGAACAAACTTTTACCAAACTTAGGCATGAGCTAAATATTCTTGATTCTAGGAATTTTTATTGATGTCTTGCATACATAGCTCATATATATACCTTTGATCATCTCTTTCATGTGCTATGACTAATGTGTTCTTTCAAGTCCATTTCATGATAAGTCATAGATTGAAAGGGAAAAGGAGTCTTCGGCGAAGACAAGGCTTCCACTCCGCTTCATCGACTCATTCATCCTTCGCCGTAGCTCCACCTCTCCAACTTTGGTATAATCTTCACTCATATTATTTGTTTGCCAAAGGGGGAGAAAGTTGTTTAAAAGGGATTATATTTCACTCAAGCATCCGTTTTTGGCGATTCATGCCAAAGGGGGAGAGAGTATTAGCCCAAAGCAAAAGGACTGCACCACCACCAAATTTTAAAAACTTATGATTTTCAAATTGGTATCTCATTGTGTTCAAAATGGGGAGAAAGTAGTATTTTCAAAATTGTTATCTTAAAACCCTCTTGAACACTAAGAGGAAGATTTTATTAAGGGGGAGTTTTGTTTAGTCAAAGGAAAAGCATTTGAAACAAAGGAGAAAATTTTCAAATCTTATAAATGCTTCTCAAAAATCTTATTCATTTACCTCTGACTTGTTGCAAAAATGTATTTGAAAAGATTTTTCAAAAGAATTTGCAAAAACAAAACATGTGGTGCAAGCGTGGTCCAAAATGTTAAAATTATAAAGAAACAATCCATGCATATCTTATGAATTTCTATTGGCTCAATTCTAAGTAACCTTTGCACTTATAAAATATGCAAACTAGTTCAATTATGCACTTCTATACTTGCTTTGGTTTGTGTTGGCATCAATCACCAAAAAGGGGGAGATTGAAAGGGAATTAGGCTTACACCTATTTCCTAATTGATTTTGGTGGTTGAATTGCCCAACACAAATAATTGGATTAACTAGTTTGCTCTAGTCTATAAGTTCTACAGGTGCCAAAGGTTCACAAAAAGTCAATAAAAAGACCAAGAATGGGTTCAAACAAAGAGAGCAAGGGACAACCGAAGGCTGCCCTGGTCGGGCACACCGGACTGTCCGGTGCACCAGGGGACTTCAAGCCAAACTCTTCACCTTCGGGAAATCTCAGAGGCGCTTCGCTATAATTCACCGGACTGTCCAGTGCACCACCGGACAGTGTCCGGTGCCCCAAGAGAGAGAAACTCTGAACTCGCCAGCTTCGGGAATCCGCTCCGCTAAAATTCACCGGACTGTCCGGTGTGACAGCGAAGCAACGGCTACTTCGCGTGCAACGGTCGACTGCAACGCATTTAATGCACGCCAGCGCGCGCAGAGGAGCAGTGCACACACGGGTGGCACACCGGACAGCCTACAAGGCCTGTCCGGTGCACCACCGGTCGAACCCCAACGGTCTGCTGACGTGGCTGGTGCACCGGACAGTGTTCGGTGGCGCACCGGACTGTCCGGTGCGCCATGCGACTGCAGCCCTCCAACGACCATTTTTGGTGGTTGGGGCTATAAATACCCCAACCACCCCACATTCATGGCATCCAAGTTTTTCACCTTCCAACTAATTACAAGAGCTCTAACATTCAATTCTAGACACACCAAAGAGATCAAATCCTCTCCTAATTCCACTCAAAGCTTTAGTGATTAGAGAGAGTGATTGTTGTGTTCATTTGAGCTCTTGCGCTTGGATTGCTTCTTTTTCTCATTCTTTCTTACGATCATCTCAATTGTAATCAAGGCAAGAGACACCAATTGTGTGGTGGTCCTTGCGGGGAAGTTTGGTTCCCGGTTGATTGAGAAGAGAAGCTCACTCGGTCCGAGGGACCGTTTGAGAGAGGGAAAGGGTTGAAAGAGACCCGGTCTTTGTGACCATCTCAACGGGGAGTAGGTTTGAGAGAACCGAACCTCGGTAAAACAAATCCGTGTGTCTCACTTCTTTACTCGCTTGCGATTTGTTTTTACGCCCTCTCTCGGACTCGTATTATATTTCTAACGCTAACCCGGCTTGTAGTTGTGATTAAGTTTGTAAATTTCAGATTTGCCCTATTCACCCCCCTCTAGGCGACTTTCAGTGGCCCATCAATCTCCAGAAGCCCATCCAAAGGAACACCACCCTCAGCAGGTAGGGCAGGGGCATTAAAGGGGAGCACCGGCCCAACAACGTCTAGGTCGGTAGGAATCTACCCATTCGGAATCTGCCCATTTTGCACCATAACGCCATGAATGTGACCAGAAGAGCTGTCCGAAGACAGGTCGGAATTTGGGTTGCTGAGTTGCTGCTCGTCAGGAGGCAGGTCCTGCTGAGGCTGCTGCGCAGGTGGGTCATTGACAATCCATTGGTCCCAATCCCCATGAATATTATCTGCAGGCTGAACCAGAGCATTGTCTTCTGGCGGGAGATTGAGATCCCACCCCGCAGCAGGCACAGGTTGACCCAGACCAAAGAACTCGAAGGGAAGCTACTGACCATCCTCCGGGGCCACTGGAACCGGGTCCTCATCTTGGGCCTGTCCCCCCCAGCAAGGTTTGCTGAATAATTTCGCATTGGACAGTCCACGAATCCCCAAAAAGCCATCAGCTTCCGAGAAAACAATGAACTGCGGTACCTCCTCGCGAGACGTGACCCAGACCCTAAGCAAAGTCCTATAAACATTATGTCTGTCTTCTTCCCATAAGAGTAATCTGCCAAAGGAACCAATGGCAGCCTGCAAGTATTCTGAAGAATGATAATCCAGCGGGAATCCCAACAACATAAGCCAGCATTCACAGTTAAAAACAAGGGCTCTGTGGTTACAGGCATCATTATGCCGCTGAGCAGTGAAAATGGCATCTAGATAATGCTGCGGATCAAGCAAGACAAGGTTGTCTCTTTCAAGAACACTACTAAACTGAACCAGAACCTGACCCAGGTGCGACCGCTGAATATCCCGCACCCCAAGCCGACGGTGCTCCACCAAATACTCCCTGACCACGTCCCTCACCGCTGGGAAATTGACCGCATGATCGGGCAAAGGCTGAATATTGATAATGGCCCAATCCTCATGTAATGGCGGTAGACGCCGAGACACTGACCTTGCCATAATCTCCCGATGCAGGACCACCGAAGCGCTGAAGCCCGACGGAAGAAAGGGCTCAGGATCAACACGCCGATACGCCATCGGAGAAGGAAGCGAAGATCGCCAATCAGCGGACGGAGAAGGAGCAGTTCTGGGGTTTTGATGAAGTGACACCCAAAGAAAGCGTCAGGGACTGGAGAGGTGACGATTCGGATTTTTTAATACCTCCCAGGCGAACTCCTCGAAGCAACTGAAACTAGGCGGTCCACCGGTCAGGGACACCACCGGGGAGCAAAACCAGGTACCGTGGTCCGAAGAATTACGATTTCCCACCAAAATGGCACGACTCCCAAAGGCAGGAAACGAGGCCAATAGAGAACCGAAGGGGGATTTCTTAGAGGGACAAAATAATTCCAAGTGCCCATGCACCTTACAGAAAAGACAGCGGAAGGCCGACGGGCCCAACAGCCCAACAGGCCCCCGAGCCCGAACGGGGCGCCATCGGAGGTTGTGAGGTCGAGACCGGTAAAAATTCGAATTTTGAAAATTGAAACGGTCGTGAAATCCACTGCCAGGGGCTCCGCCAATGGAAACAGAGCACGGGAACCGAGGGGACACAGTTCCCCGCCGAGAGGAAGAAGACGGCAAGCCCAGACGATTGAACGCCGAGATTCTTGAGCGAGACTGATGAAGCCCACCAGCAGAGAGCCTCCCAGCACTACGAACCGGAGCCAGATTACCAGGAAGAGGCCCTAAACGACTGAACACAGATGCACAAGCCCGAGCTGACGCACATGATCACCGCGGAGCTTAACGTTGTTGCGAATCAGAATAGCATTAGCACCGGTAAGGGGGAGCTTAACGATGTTCGCAAAAGATAAACTCTTCTTGCCCTGAACCCTCTGCCAGGAAGCCGCCTCCTCATCCAAAAAGTTCTTGAATTCATGCTTCCAGTTAGGGCCACCATGATTCCAAAGGTTGAAGAAGGCTCTGAATTCCTTACGATCAATGCATCTGGAATTGTAAATATGAAAACCCACAGCCATCGAAGAAACCGAGAACCGAAAAACCCGGTCAGCTAGCTGAAACACCTCAAAGCCAGAAGCGAACCCACCAAGGGCCGCCTGGAGAAGGTGGCCAACAGATTCCAGGTTCAACTTGAAGATGCATCTGCCAAAAGAAACCACCAGCCAGAAAGACGACCGAAGACGGGGGCGAGCAGGACAAACCGAGGAAGCCAAGTTGGACCTGAGGGAATCCTCAATGGCCAACCCCGGCCGAAAGTCCAGGAGAGCGAGGTCCATGCCTGAAGAAACGGGAACACTAGGGGTAGGCGAGGGCGAGGAGCGGAGGGACCTTCCTTCAATACTTGGCGATGAAGGCGAGGCCGGGGGGCGGCGACGGCGGAGCTTCACGGTCGCTTCGCCGGGCGGCGACAGGAGAGCCTCATCTTTTCCCCCCCAAGGCCGTGAATATGGTAATATTCGAGATGCATGAGCCCACGAGTATAATTGAAGTAGTAGTGGTAAGTTTGTAGGCAGGAGAATTGTTCTCATATGGTTCTACACAATGTCGAATAGTTATTAGTTGTTATATTTAAGACTTGAGAGAAGCCTTATGATAAGTGAATATGTCTAAGTCGATCACACTTAGGGTGTATTTAGTTTAGGAGTGGAAAATAATGGAGCGGCTCTATTCTAGTTTTTTGATATTTGGTTTCCAACAAAACAGGAACGGAGCGGCTTTTGTAGTCTCCATATAGAAATTTATCATAAATAGTTAAAGTGTTCCCGCTCCGTCAAAATGGTCAGATGAAAGCGCTCTCTCAGACGCGAATGTTTTCCTCCCTCTTCTCACCTCTACACCATATAGCTCTCTAACCAAACAGAGAACGGAACGGCTCCGCTCTATTCTACTCTTCAACCAAACAAAAAATAAAGTGGCCGCGTTCTGCTTGCCAAACGAAGAAAAAACGGCTTCATTCTCAAAATATTAGAATGGAACCCCTCCATTCTAAACGCACCCTTAGTTATCGAGGTTGTTCCAATATTGGTGGGTGGGTGGTCATTAGTAGGACTATAACGGCAGATCGTCGGAGGTAGAACGTTTTTATTTGTCGCAGCAGCATGCGTCCAACTCGATCAGCTGCTTCACGCTGTCGATGAGGTCGTCGAGCCATCACATCCAGCAACATGCTGCTAAATAAGTTTACCCATATGAGCCTATATATTTATCCTGTTCAATTTAGCTTTTTCTGATAAGCTTTTCTAAGAATCTAGCTGTGGAGAGAATTTAAGTATTATAGATATTACGTGTAGAGGAATATAAAAGAGTCCATAGGTTTTAGGATGTAGAAAGTGATGATTTCCTATTATCGCAATGATTTCGTCGATTATATGTTCACGTTGATTTTGAACAGTTTTGACTAAAGTGATTCTCATAAAAGCAAAATGAAAAGTTGGGCGTTTGACAAAGTGTTTAGGATGTAGAAAGTGATAGTTTCCTACTATATCAATGATTCGGTTGATTTTGTGTTCACGTTGATTTTGGACAGTTTTGACTAAAGTGATTCTCATAAAAGCAGACTGAAAAGCTAGGCGTTTGACAGAGTCCATAGTGTTTAGGATGTAAAAAGTGATAGTTTCCTATTATCTCAATGATTCGGTTGATTTTGTGTTCATGTTGATTTTGGACAGTTTTGACTAAAGTGATTCTCATAAAAGCAAGCTGAAAAGCTGGGTGTTTGTGAAAGTAGCCTAGAGGGGGGTGAATAGGCTACAACTGAAATTTTCCACTAAAAACTTCGAAATAGTGTTAAATTCAAGTTGCACTAGTGCAAACCGGTTCAGTTGATTTTGTTTACAACTGAACAAGTTTGAACCTGCTCAACTTAGATTAGATAAACAGTTAAACAAATGAGATGAAGTAGTTAGAGATTATGCTAAAGACTTGCCCTAGAGAAAATCCACTCAAATAGGTGACAAATCAGTGTGAATTGTTTTCACACGATTTGCACACAATATAGCCAAATATGAACTAACCAACCAATTAAAGTGCTTACAAGAACACACAAGAACACACAATTTAACCCGAGGTTCGGCAACCACCACAAAGGTGTCCTACTCCTCATTGAGGAGCCCACAAAGGACCGGGTCTTTTCCAACCCTAATCCTCCACAAGCCGACCACCAAGGTCAAGGCAATCTCTTCTCAAATTTGATCAAGGAGCGGGTGATACAAACCTCTTGGGGTCGTCCACAAATTTGGAGACTCCCAAGCAACCTCTAACCGTCAAGGAACGCAAGGTTCCAAGAGTAACAAATCTGCACAAGGTTAAGTTTGCAATGAGCTCGAGAATGAAGAGAATAGGAGAATCAAGATGAAATCAACAGTGTGTCAGATTGATTTCACCTCACACCAAGGATCCTTCAAACGATTGAAGGTGATGCGATTGCGGGTGTGAGAGGTGAAATGAATGTCTTTGTTTGGAGGTTGGTCAGCCAAGAAATCATGGAAGGGCAGAAGTGAATGAAGAGAGAGAGTGTGGGGGTATTTAAAGGATCCCCCAAAAGCTGGCAACCATTGGGAGAAGTGGTCCAAAAACTGGTTGAATCGGTTCTAAAACCGGTTGAACCGGTTTCCACTAGGAAGTTCTCGGTTCATTGAGCTACTCAGCCGGAGACTCGACCAGACTCAAAATCGGTTGAGCCGGGCACCAATCCGGTTGAATCGGTTTTCAAAAAATCTCTGTACACGACTTTTCTGACAGCTTTTGACTGTCAGACTGGCAGGACAGAGGTGGCAGAAGAAACAGTCCAGAAACCGGTTGAACCGGTTTCAGGTCCGGTTGAACCGGTTTTTGAAACTGAAGAGCAAGTTTTGATAAAACTGAAGTAAAACAAGGTAGAACTTTTGTGGGGAGTAATTGTGGTTTTTAAAAGGACATTCATGATCTAGAACAGTGTTCTCTTAGAGGATTTAAAAGGAATTTGAATTGAGCTCATTGCATAACTTACTTAGCTTATTGCGGATCCCTCTTAATTGAACACCGATTTCTATGACTCAAGAATTAGAAAAAATAAACTATGTGTCGGGGACCATAATTAGGGGTACCCCCAAGACTCCTAATCTCAGCTGGTAACCCCCATCAGCACAAAGCTGCAAAGGCCTGATGGGCGCGATTAAGGTCAAGGCTCAGTCCACTCAAGGGACATGATCTCGCCTCGCCCGAGCCCAGCCTCGGGCAAAGGCAGCCGACCCCGGAGGATTCACGTCTCGCCCGAGGGCCCCCTCAAGCAACGAAACACACCTTCGGCTCGCCCGAGGCCCAGTCTTCGCAGAGAAGCAACCTTGGCCAGATCGCCACGCCAACCGACCGTATCGTAGGAGCATTTAACGCAAGGATCGCCTGACATCTTATCCTGACGCGCGCTCCGGTCGACAGAGCCGAAGTGACCGCAGTCACTTCGCCGCTCCACTGACCGACCTGACAGGAATATAGCGCCACCTGCCCTGCTCCGACTGCCGTGCCATTCGCCAGAGTGAGGTCGACAGCGGCTAAGTCCAGCCTCGGGCAACATAGGAAGCTCCATCTCGCCCGACCCTAGGGCTCGGCCCCCGTCTCGGCTCCGGAAGACGACGAACTTCGCCTCGCCTGACCCCAGGGCTCGGACTCGGCCTCGGCCTCGGAAGACGACGAACTCCGCCTCGCCCGACCCCAGGGCTCGGACTCGGCCTCGGCCTCGGAAGACGACGAACTCCGCCTCGCCCGACCCCAGGGCTCGGACTCGGCCTCGGCCTCGGAAGACGACAAACTCCGCCTCGCTCGACCCCAGGGCTCGGACTCGGCCTCGGCTCCGGAAGACGATGGACTCCGCCTCGCCCGACCCCAGGGCTCGGACTCAACCTCGACCTCGGAGGAATCGCCACCTCGCCCCAACTCGAGTTCGGACCAGCCACGTCGCCAGGAGGGTCATCATTACCCTACCCCTAGCTAGCTTAGGCTACGGGGAACAAGACCGGCGTCCCATCCGGCTCGCCCCGGTAAACAAGTAATGATGACACCCCGCACGCTCCATGACGATGGCAGCTCCCAGCCTCTTATGTCTGCAAGGAGACGTCAGCAAGGACCCGACAGCCCCGACAGCTGTACTTCCACAGAGCTCCAGCGCTCCTCCGACGGCCACGACATCACATGAACAGGACGCCAAAACCTCTCCGACTGCCACGACGACATGTACTTAGGGCTCTAGCTCCTCTCTGCTAGACACGTTAGCACATTGCTACACCCCCCATTGTACACCTGGGCCCTCTCCTTACGTCTATAAAAGGAAGGTCTAGGGCTCCCGTACGGAGAGGTTGGCCGCGCGGGAGAACGGGCCGGCGCGTAAGGCCCTCGCTCTCTCTCTCTCGCTCCCGCGCGAACGCTTGTAACCCCCTACTGCAAGCGCATCCAGCCGCCTTGGGCGCAGGACAACACGAAGGCCGCGGTTTCCCCTCGCTGTTCTCCCCCCTTTGTGTCCCGTCTCACGCCGACCCATCTGGGTTGGGGCACGCAGCCACAATTTACTCATCGGTCCAGGGACCCCCAGGGTCGAAACGCCGACAGTTGGCGCGCCAGGTAGGGGCGTGCTGCGTGTTGACAAACAGCTTCCCGTCAAGCTCCAGATGGGTAGTCCCCAGCAACCTTTCCAACCCGGGACGACGCTCCGTTTCGGGAGTCTCGAGTTCATGTCTCTCGACGGCAGCTACGACATGATACTCCTTCTACCGCCGCGCGACGACAACGATGGCGGCCGTCAGCCCGCACGCCGGCGGCAGAATCGACGACGTCTTCCCCACGTAGCGGAAGAGCAACATTCAGTTCTGTCCCGTCGCCTCCCCCGCCGATGGAGGAGGAGGCGGGGCAGGCATGGCCAAGCAGGGGGCGACACCTCGTCGGCTGTCGAGCGAGACGACGACGTCGGTGCCCCAGCGGGGGACACGCCGGGCGTTGACCTCGCGTCGAAGACGAAGACGAGCGTCGTTTCCCCACATCACACCAACATTGAGCTGACGGATGACGCCAGCACGCTCGCGAAGGGCTTGCTGAGCGTCGCCCTCGTACCTGAGACAACGGTGCAGTTCGCCCCTGACGTGGCTTCGTCACCACCCGTCGATCAAGAGGTACAGTCCGATTCCCATCCCATGCCTTTTAGATTCAGCTTCGATCTACCAAGCGACCCCGCTTCGGTGGAGGCTTTCGCAAAGGCATGTCCAAACCCTCCGGGGTACCATGTGCGGTCACCTTGGGACAAACTGACGGTCGTCTCGACCTACGGGCCCTCGGGTTCCGAGGAAGATGACGAGCCCGACTCTGGTTGGGATTTCTCCGGGCTTGGTAACCCCAGTGCCATGCGGGACTTCATGACCGCATGTGACTACTGCCTCTCCGATTGTTCCGATGGTAGCCATAGCCTCGGCGATGAGGATTGTGGCCCAAGTCGTGAATGTTTCCACGTCGATCTAGGGGGTCTCGGCAAAGGTAACCATCTTGGTATGCCGGAGAACGGTGATCCCCCTAGGCCTGCGCCTCGCGTTGACATCCTTCGGGAGCTAGCTGTGGTCCCAGTCCCTGTGGGGGGTCAGGACACACAGCTCGAGCAAATCCGCGAGATGCAGGCCAGGTTCGACGAGGGAGCAGGAACACTTGTGCAGCCTCGGCTGAACCTCGGACAGGAGTGGGCAGGCCGAGCTCCGACCGGAGAAGCACGTCATCTGACCCAGGACGTCTAGCACCGCATCGTCGACGATACCAGGCCAAGGCTGCCCCCGGTTTCCAGTGGGGTCGGCCAGAACCTGGCTGCAGCTGCGATACTACTCTGAGCGATGTCGGAACCCTCCACCACCAAGGGGCGGCGTATCTAGGGAGAGCTCAAGAATCTCCTGGAAGATGCTGCGGTCAGACAGGCCGAAAGCTCTGCCTCTCGAAGGTAGGGGTACCCCCAGAGCATCGCGCCGCGACTTCCGGATTCGTGCGAGAAGCCTCGGTCCACACCAGGCGCACGCGCAACACGGCGCCTACGGCCCTGGGTCGCCTCGGCAACGAGCACCGCCACCGCAACCGTTGAGCTCACCTCGACGAGAGGGTGCACCGAGGCTACCACCCTAAGCGTGGGGGGCGCTACGACAGCGGGGAGGATCGGAGCCCCTCGCCCGAACCACCCGGTCCGCAGGCTTTCAGCCAGGCCATACGACGGGCGCCGTTCCCGACCCGGTTCCGAACCCCGACTACCATCACAAAGTACTCGGGGGAGACGAGGCCGGAATTGTGGCTCGCGGACTACCGACTGACCTGCTAGCTGGGTGGAACGGACGATGACAACCTCATCATCCGCAACCTCCCCCTGTTCCTGTCCGACACCGCTCGAGCCTGGCTGGAGCATCTGCCTTCGGGGCAGATCTCCAACTGGGACGACCTGGTCCAAGCCTTCGCCGACAACTTCCAGGGCACGTACGTGCGCCCTGGGAACTCCTGGGATCTCCGAAGCTGCCGCCAGCAGCCGGGAGAGTCTCTCCGGGACTACATCCGGCAATTCTCAAAGCAGCGCACCGAGCTGGCCAGCATCACCGATTCCGATGTCATCGGCGCGTTCCTCGCCGGCACCACCTACCACGACCTGGTGAGCAAGCTGGTCGCAAGACCCCCACCAGGGCGAGCAAGCTGATGGACATCGCCACCAAGTTTGCCTCTGGCCAGGAGGCGGTTGAGGCCATCTTCCAGAAGGACAAGCAGCCCCAGGGCCGCCAGCCGGAAGATGTCCCCGAGCCGTCCGCTCAGCGCGACACCAAGAAGAAGAACAAGAAGAAGTCGCAAGCGAAACATGACGCCACCGACGCGGACCTTGTCGCCGCCGCTGAGTATAAGAACCCTCAGAAACCTCCTGGAGGTACCAATCTCTTCGATAAGATGCTCAAGGAGTCGTGCCCCTATCATCAGGGGCCCGTCGAGCACACCCTTGAGGAGTGCGTCATGCTTCGGCGCCACTTTCACAAGGCCGGGCCATCGGCGGAAGGTGGCAGGGCCCACAACAACGACAAGAAGGAGGACCACAAGGCAGAGGAGTTTCTCGAGGTCCACGACTGCTTCATGATCTACGGTGGGCAAGTGGTGAATGCCTCGGCTCGGCGCCGCAAGCAAGAGCGTCGGGAGGTCTGCTCGGTAAAGGTGGCAGTGCCAGTCTACCTAGACTGGTCCGATAAGCCCATCACCTTCGACCAAGGCGACCACCCCGACCGCGTGCCGAGCCCGGGGAAATATCCGCTCGTTGTCGACCCCGTTATCGGCAACGTCAGGCTCACCAAGGTCCTCATGGACGGAGGCAGCAGCCTCAACATCATCTACGCCGAGACCCTCGGGCTCCTGCAGATCGATCTGTCCTCGATCCGGGCAGGTGTGGCGCCTTTTTACGGGATCATCCTTGGGAAACGCGTCCCACCCCTCGGACAACTCGATCTGCCCGTCTGCTTCGGGACTCCCTCCAACTTCCGAAGGGAAACCCTCACGTTCGAGGTGGTCGGGTTCCGAGGAACCTACCATGCAGTGCTGGGGAGACCGTGTTACGCCAAGTTCATGGCCGTCCCCAACTACACCTACCTCAAGCTCAAGATGCCGGGCCCCAACAGGGTCATCACCGTCGGCCCCATGTACCGACACGCGTACGAATGCGACGTGGAGTGCGTGGAGTACGCCGAGGCCCTCGCCGAATCTGAGGCCCTCATCGCCGACATGGAGAGCCTCCCCAAGGAGGTTCCAGATGCGAAGCGCCACGCCGACAACTTCGAACCAGCAGAGGCGGTTAAATCCGTCCCTCTCGACCCTAGCAACGACACCTCCAAGCAGATTCGGATTGGCTCCGAGCTCGACCCCAAATAGGAAGCAGTGCTCGTCGACTTTCTCCGCGCGAACGCCGAGGTTTTTGCGTGGAGTCCCTCGGACATGCCGGGCATACCGAGGGAAGTCGCTGAGCACTCACTGGATATCCGAGCTGGAGCCCGACCCGTGAAGCAGCCTCTGCGCCGATTCGATGAGGAAAAGCGCAGAGCCATAGGCGAGGAGATTCACAAGCTGATGGCCGCTGGGTTCATCAAAGAGGTATTCCATCCCGAATGGCTTGCCAACCCTGTGCTTGTGAAAAAGAAAGATGGGAAATGGCGGATGTGTGTAGACTACACTGGTCTAAACAAAGCATGTCCGAAGGTTCCCTACCCTCTGCCTCGTATCGATCAAATCGTGGATTCCACTGCTGGGTGCGAAACCCTGTCGTTCCTCGATGCCTACTCAGGGTATCACCAAATCAGGATGAAAGAGTCCGACCAGCTCGCGACTTCTTTCATCACACTTTTTGGCATGTACTGCTACGTTACTATGCCATTTGGTTTGAGGAATGCGGGTGCGACGTACCAAAGGTGCATGAACCACGTGTTCGGAGGGCACATTGGTCGAACCGTCGAGGCTTACGTCAATGACATTGTAGTCAAGACGAAGAAAGCCTCCGACCTCCTCTCCGACCTTGAAACGACATTCCGGTGTCTCAAGGCGAAAGGCGTAAAACTCAACCCCGAGAAGTGCGTCTTCGGAGTCCCCTGAGGCATGCTCTTGGGGTTCATCGTCTCCGAGCGGGGCATCAAGGCCAACCCGGAAAAAATCGCGGCCATCACCAACATGGGGCCCATCAAGAACTTGAAAGGTGTACAGAGGGTCATGGGATGCTTTGCGGCTCAGAGCCGCTTCATCTCGCGCCTCGGCGAAAGAGGCCTACCTCTGTACCGCCTCTTAAGAAAGATCGAGTGCTTCACTTGGACCCCCGAGGCCGAGGAAGCCCTCGGGAACCTGAAGGCGCTCCTTACGAACGCACCCATCCTGGTGCCCCCCGCTGCCGGAGAAGCCCTCTTGATCTACGTCGCCGCTACCACTCAGGTGGTCAGCGCCGCGATCGTGGTCGAGAGACGAGAAGAAGGGCATGCATTGCCTGTCCAGAGACCGGTCTACTTCATCAGTGAGGTACTGTCCGAGACCAAGATCCGCTACCCACAAATTCAGAAGCTACTATACGCGGTAATTCTGACACGGCGAAAGTTGCGACACTACTTCGAGTCTCATCCGGTAACTGTGGTGTCATCCTTCCCCCTGGGGGAGATCATCCAGTGCCGAGAAGCCTCGGGTAGGATTGCAAAGTGGGCGGTGGAAATCATGGGCGAGACAATCTCGTTCGCCCCTCGGAAGGCCATCAAGTCCCAAGTCTTGGCAGACTTTGTGGCTGAATGGGTCGACACCCAGCTTCCAGAACTCTGGACCATGTTTTTCGATGGGTCGCTGATGAAAACAGGGGCAGGCGCGGGCCTGCTCTTCATCTCGCCCCTCGGGAAGCACCTCCGCTACGTGCTATGCCTCCATTTCCCGGTGTCCAAAAACGTGGCTGAGTACGAGGCTCTAGTCAACGGGTTGCGCATCGCCATCGAGCTAGGGGTCCGACGCCTCGATGCTCGCGGTGACTTGCAGCTTGTCATCGACCAAGTCATGAAGAACTCCCACTGTCGCGACCCGAAGATGGAAGCCTACTGCGATGAGGTTCGGCACCTGGAAGACAAGTTCTACGGGCTCGAGGTCAACCACGTCGCCCGATGATACAACAAGACTGCGGACGAGCTGGCGAAGATAGCTTCGAGGCGGATAGCGGTTCCCCCGGACGTCTTCTCCCGAGACCTACATCAACCCTCGGTCAAGACCAGCGACACGACCGAGCCCGAGGCACCCTCGGCTCAGCCCGAGGCACCCTCGGTAGAGCCCGAGGCACCCTCGGCTCAGCCCGAGGCACCCTCGGTAGAGCCCGAGGCACCCTTAGCCCCCGAGGGTGAGGCACTGCGCGTCGAGGGAGAGCGGAATGGGGTCCCGCCTGATCGAGACTGGCGGGCCCCGTACCTGCAATATCTCCACCAAGGAGAGCTGCCCCTCGACCGAGCCGAAGCTCGGCGACTGGTGCGGCGCGCCAAGTCATTCGTCTTGCTGGGTGAAGGGAAGGAGCTCTACCACCACAGCCCCTCCGGCATCCTCCAGCAATGCATATCCATCGCCGAAGGCCAGGAGCTCTTACAAGAAATACACTCTGGGGCTTGCGGTCATCATGCAGCGCCCCGAGCCCTTGTTGGAAACGCTTTCCGACAAGGTTTCTACTGGCCGACCGCGGTGGCCGACGCCACTAGAATTGTGCGCACCTACCGAGGGTGTCAGTTCTACGCAAGGCAGACGCACCTACCCGCTTAGGCTCTGCAAACAATACTCATCACCTGGTCGTTTGCTGTATGGGGTCTAGACCTCGTCGGTCCCTTGCAGAAGGCACCCGGGGGCTACACGCACCTACTGGTCGCCATCGACAAATTCTCCAAGTGGATTGAGGTCCGACCCCTAAACAGCATCAGGTCCGAACAGGCGGTGGCGTTCTTCACCAACATCATCCATCGCTTTGGGGTCCCGAACTCCATCATCACCGACAACGGCACCCAGTTCACCGGCAGAAAGTTCCTAGACTTCTGTGAGGATCACCACATCCGGGTGGACTGGGCCGCCGTGGCTCACCCCATGACGAATGGGCAGGTAGAGCGTGCCAACGGCATGATTCTGCAAGGACTCAAGCCGAGGATCTACAACGACCTCCACAAGTTCGGCAGGCGATGGATGAAGGAACTCCCCTTGGTGGTCCGGAGCCTGAGGACGACGCCAAGTCGAGCCACGGGCTTCACGCCGTTCTTTCTAGTTTATGGGGCCGAGGCCATCTTGCCCACAGACTTAGAATACGGTTCCCCAAGGACGAGGGCCTACGACGACCGACGCAATCAGACCAACCGAGAAGACTCACTGGACCAGCTGGAAGAGGCTCGGGACGTGGCCTTACTACACTCGGCATGGTATCAGCAGTCCCTGCGACGCTACCACGCCCGAGGGGTTCGGTCCCGAGACCTCCAGGTGGGCGACTTGGTGCTTCGACTACGACAAGACGCCTGAGGGCGGCACAAGCTCACGCCTCCCTGGGAAGGGCCATTCATCATCGTCAAGGTTTTGAAGCCCGGGACATACAAGCTGGCCAACAGTCAAGGCGAGGTCTACAGCAACGCCTGGAACATCCGACAGCTACGTCGCTTCTACCCTTAAGATGTTTTCAAGCCGTTCATATACCTCGTTTACATATGAAGTCTAACCATCAAGGAAGGGTCGGCTTTGCCTTGGCAAAGCCCGACCCTCCCTCGGGGGCTAGAAGGGGCGAACCCCCTCTACGTCAAAATTTTCCTCGAAAAAAGTCTTTCGGCAAGAACATTTTTCGTGTTTTTCGACTACTTTGATGGTGGGATCCTGAAAACGACGGAGTACATGTAAGCAGGCATGGCTGACCGAGCCGAGGGACTCCTACGCCTCCGGGATACGGATACCTCACTCATCACCTTCTGCGATAAGTAACTCGCGCTCGGATAAACGGTTCCGCTGACCGAACAAGTCTTAACACTCGAAGACTCTTCTGCCGAAACGATTTTTTGTGCCATCTCGACCATGTCGACAAAAGAATCCTACGGACGAGTAAGAGTACATGTAAGCGGCAAGGCCGACCGAGCCGAGGGACTCCTACGCCTCCGGGATACGGATACCTCACTCATCACCTTCCGTGAGAAGTAACTCTCGCTCGGATGAACGATTCTGCCACCGACAAGCAAGTCTTGGTACTCGAAACAAGGGGAAAAGAAACGCAGCTTTACAACACGACGATAGTATGTTTGGGCCTCGGCGGCCGCAAAAAACATGTGCATACTACAGGCGAACCGATGCTACAGGCTCAGATGTCGATGGAGAGGGAGCAGCAGCACCCTCGGTGTCAACTCCGCCTTCGGCGAAGTCCGACCGAGCCTCGGACGGCAACACGGGCGAAGGATCTCCGAGGACTCGGGGGCCACACTGAAGAACAACGTCAGCACCACGCCCGGGCCATCGCCGCCAGGGTCTCCTCCAAGAACCCGGCCCGAGCAGACGCCTCGGCCGGCTGCCCCGAAGCCTCAGCCAGCCGTCCCCCGAGGACACCAGCCCGGCTCGTGGCCTCGGCGACTCGACTCCGGCGTTGGTCCCAGCCAAGCTTTGGCCAACGAAGCTCCCTTTTTTGAGCCAACTCTGCCCCTATCCGTGCTGGCACCGCTGCCTCCGGCTCCGGTTCATCGAAGAGCGGCCGAGGGTTTCTTTGACTAAACAAGTGAAGCCTCGTGCGGCAAGGCCGACCGAGCCGAGGGATTCCTATGCCTCCGGGATACGGATACCTCACTCGTCACCTTCTGCACAGAGCAACTCACATTTGGTCAAGCGGTTCGGCTAGCCGACAGGCGAGTCTCAGTGCTCGAAAATGAGGGAAAAACATGGTATTACACCCAAAAATACCTACATGTTCAGGCCTCGACAGCCACAATGAACAGACACCGGCACTCTAGGTGCCATTACAAACGGGACTCCGGTTCCACCCCCGCAGGTACGAACAACCCCCCACGTTGGAGGGCCTGCGGGGCGACAAAACCCCTAGTGGCTCGCCGACGCCCGCTCCGGTAGCAGCAACAACGACCTCCGCTCCGAAGTGGCCAAACAGCAGCAGCGGTGACCTCAGGGCGAACGCTGCCGCGACGAGCTCCTCGCCCACGTCCCAACTCAGGGTGCGAGGACAAGCTATCAAAGCCAAAGAGCTGGAGGCCCAGAGCACGGATGGTGGCGGCGATCTCGCCAGCAACGAGGACTTCTTCAGCCGCCACCACCTCAACGTCGACAACGACAGCCATCTGCCCACCGGCAGATCCCCACTCGGATCCTCCCGGACATACGAAGCACCGACCTCCGCGCAAGAGGCGTCGTACCGGAGCAAAGGCAGGACCGCCCAAGAACACGAACACCGCCCTAGCAGCACGCGACGTCTTGGGCGGCCCTCCGGTGCGCGCGACGCGGCAACCGCTCGTACGACGAGAGGGGGCACCGAGAGCCAAGCCAGAGCCAGCTGAGCCAGCGAACCCAACACGCTGAAGCTGACGACGCTCGCGGCCGACCAGCCCCTCGTTGTTGAAGTCCGCCCCTTCCGCTAGGCCGGTGAGCACCCTCTCCCATGAATGCTGAAGGAGAGGGTGACCCACGAGCCCGTGCGGGAGGTAGAGCTCCGGCTCAGCCCGCCCTCCGCCCCAGCAAGGATGACGAAAATCCTTGAAGCTGAGGGCGGGGCAGAGGCCGTAGCTCGGCTCGCTCCTCCCCACCATCAAACTGGTGGTCCCCATCTTGGGTGACCACCGGCGAGGGGATGCAGTCGGGCTGCATGACAAAAATCCTTGAAGCCGAGCGATGGCTGAAAGGTACCAACTTCCGCGAAGTTGTGTTCCTCCAACGACAGCAACACCAAAGCGACGCGAGCGCTCCCCATCCGGGGGCTCAGAAGGTGGAAGGACATGACGCATGAGGAAAGTGCGAGGACATGGTTGCCGTCCAAGGGGGTCACCCTCCTTTTAAAGGCGACTCTCCCCACTTGTGTCCTCAGCCGTCGCGGACTGAGTCTTCTCCAACACGCTCCAAGGTCCTCCCCCTACGACACGGGGGCTGGGTCCCACACATCATGCAAGCTGGCCAAGGACAGAAGAAGACAGACCGCCGCGCGCGGAGCACACGACAGCCCAACGGTTACGAGCATTCCTCCACTATCGCCCGGACCAGCGGGTGAAAGAGCGAACCGCTGTGCAGGCGGCATTGTAACACCCGGTTTTAAAGGACAAAGCCGGGTGCATCTCATACATGCGCCAAGAAGACAACATATATAATAACAGAGTGTATAGAGATAAATGTCAATAACATCAGAGTATTTATTACATAGCGGAAGACTTATTACAAAATAAAGATAAATACAAAACGAACTAAGGATCGTCGGCGCCAATGTCGACTGAGAAACGCCACCTAGATCAGATCGAACTCCTCAGTCTTAGGCGGCTCCTCTTCAACCACCTGCTCTTCTCCTGTGGGGGGGGGGTGTGAGACAGCAAGAGTGAGCTCACATACGTTCATAGCTCAACAAGTCGTGGGTAATAATGTGGCATGAACTCACCAAAGGTGGGAGTTCATGAAGTGTAAGGCTGATCAATGAAATATAGGCTGAGGCTGAGCATTGCTTTTATAAGTTGGTCAAAATTTTATTAGCAATTACTAAGTGTAAGTAAATACCAAACCTTAATAATAATAAAGAAAAGTAATAGTAAAATAATCCCAAATGTGATGCAAATGTCAAATTGAATTTAAGTTCCATAATTAATCATGTGAGGGTCTGAGCCGCTCTTGACCGTGAGCACGGCTAGTATACTAGTTTTACACTCTGCAGAGGTTGCGCATCTTTACCCACAAGCCGTGTTACCCATCTGCCAAGGGGTCATGAATCCCATACACCTCTACCAAGGAAGCGAGGCAGGGTAACACTACGAGGCCTTTACAAAGTTCCACTAGCTTCAGACTACCCGCTACAGTTTATAGGAAGCTCCAGTGCAGGGTTCTTGCCTGACCGCCATCGCAGCAAAATCAAACAAGGACCTCCCTACACTGACCACTCCCCTACTGCCCTTGCCCCTTTCGGGTAAGGTAGCCCTCCACTAGCTTTCCTAGTTAATCAGCCAAGGGCGTCCCATTAAACCCTTGTGGTAGCACTGTTTTCCCGGGTGGTCGCTCCATGTTCCCATTAATTTAATGATCTTAACATGAACAGTAATAATAACAAGATAATAACAGAATAATCATGAATAGTGTATCTCCATACCCAATCCAAATAAAGCAATAGCAAGTACTACCCAAAAATATTTCAGGTGTGAACAAGGTATAGAGGTAATCAAAACTGGGGTAACATAAAGGCTCCCATCAAAATTAACCTATGCAGATCATTAAAATTAATAAGAACATGGCCGGGAAAAGTAAGTGATCAAGGGCACAACTTGCCTTCAATGAGCTCCTGCTCAGCTACTTCTACTTGTTGAACCTCAGTTTCCACAGTGGCTTGCTCGTCTACTCGCATCAACACAATACATACATAGTATAGCAAAAATTAACATTGCACCAAACATGTAAATAAAATATACAGTAAAAATATACACATTAAAATGAGATCATAGGAATTGGAATCACTAAATTTGGAGTTATAGAATTCAAGTTATGAATTTCCTAAGGTTTAATGTGCCTGAAATAGGGTTAAATGATAAATAAATTTTCTAACAGAGTTCATGTCAAAACAGTGACTCTAAGTGTTAGAGAATAATATTACAAAATTTTAGAAATTGGAATGGTTCAATTTGGAGTTCATATGTATTTTCTATGAATTATCAAAGTTCTAGCAATTATTTTGTATTAAAAAGTAATTTCTATAATTAAATAACTGAATTTAAAGAGCTATGGACTGGGCCTCAAATCCTGGAAAGCGCAGGGGGCTCGGGGTAACATTTCTAAGGCACAGCGCACAGCCACGATGGACTGCGGGTTAGTTATATAAAAACAGAGGGGTCAAAATGCAAAATCGCGCCCGCGAAGGGGTATGGACTAACTCTGGCCGTGCGATCACGGATGGACGCGTGGGATTAGATTTAACCAATCCCGAACCGGTACGCTATAGGAGTCCTTGGATCAACAATCTACGGTCTAGATTTAATTATCGCAGATCCAACCCAGAGCCCTCCGATCTCGATCGAACGGCGTACCCGCATCCACGCAGAACCGATACGCTTGGAGAGATCCTGGCCGATCAAGCCGAATCCGATGGCCCCCGGCTGTCGCCCTCTTTCCCCAGGCACTAGCTCACGGCGAGCAGGCCACCGCACGACGGTGGGTTCACCGGAGCCCTCGAATTCGGCCAATTCGAGCGCCAAACTCCAATTCGCCCGACCCTCGCGAGATTCGAGACATCCCGAACCCAATTCACCCCTCAATTTCAATCGCTACACAACGCAGACCCCCGGTCCACGGTGCTTCGCGATATAGGGCGGCCGACGGTGCTCCGGTGTGAAATTCCGGGGGCACACGCCGAGGTTTCCGCGCGGCGCTACTTCCACTGCCTTCTAACAACTCCAGAGAAGGGGGTCGGTGCTAACCTTGATGCTCCGGCTGTCGCAGAGGCCCGATCCCACGGCGCTGCGGAAGCGGTACACGACGGCGAGCAATTCCGGGGTCCTCATTCACCAACACAGCGTTCCGAGGCCACCAGCACCTCACCCGCGCCCCGGCGAAACCACTAGCCACGGCGCAGAGGAAGCGGCGGCGACGAGCACCCGATTCCACAACTCCGAGCCGCGGCGGCTCTCTCCCTCACCCGGCTTCTTTGTTGGCGGCTGGAAGTGGTGAACGAGGGGATAACGCGACGGTGTCACAGCGGCATGACTGGGTCCCCCCAATCCTCCCCCCCCCTTATAGCCCGGGGTCCCAACCAGATTCCGCGGCGTGGACCCGGTGAATCCGGCGCGGCGGGTGCGGAGGTGGGCAGGTGGTCGCGAGGGTGACGGGGATGAATATGGCATGTGGGGGGCCGCACGTCATACAGGCAGCGCCGTGCTCTTCGCGGCTGTGAAACGCCGACCAGTTGGTCCCACGAATCAATGAGACAGTGGCCAGTGCGTGTGACCGACCCATAGGGCCCACCTGTCGGCACCAAGGTTGCGGCGTGAGGGTTGGGCTGCGCGGGTGGCGCCGCGTTGGGCCGAAATGGTAGTCTGTCGGCCCATTTAGTTGGGTTTTGTTTTATTTTTTTCATTTTCCATTCCTTTTTCACCATCTTCTAATCCAAATTTGAATTCAAGTTTAAATTCAAACTTAGGCCGAATTTATTCCCAAATCATATGGTGAAGTTAAAATACAAGTTTTTAGAGATATAATTATATTATTTATATATTTTTTTATATATCATTTCTCTTCTTCTCCTTTTCAAAACCCTAGGTTTAATTTAGGGCTTAATTCAACTTCTAGCAATTATTATCTTATTACCATTAACATTATTATTTTATTTAATGCACAAACATATAAACTCCAACATGATGCATTTTTTTTGTCATTTGTTTGAATTAAACTCTAAATTTTGTGTATGCTTTTTTTATGATGCAAATGGGGCACATAAAATGAGAAGATCTCTCTATATTCTTTATTTAGAATTTTGAGTATTACAAATCCTACCCCCCTTAAAAATAATCTCGTCCTCGAGATTTAAGAAGATCTAGGGAAAAGGTGGGGGAAATCTATACGAAGCTCTTCTTCTCTTTCCCAGGTGGCTTCATCCTCTCCATGGTGACTCCATTGAACTTTGCACATCTTTATAACCTTATTCCTTGTAACTCGAGTCAAAGTATCCAAAATCTTGATGGGGTACTCAGCATAAGTCAAATCTTCCTGAACACTAAGGTCTTCCATTGGTAACTGTTCTTTAGGTACCCTGAGACATTTCTTCAGCTGAGATACATGAAATACATCATGAACATCCGCGAGATGATCCGGTAACTCCAATTGATATGCAACTTCTCCCACTCGCTTTAAGATTAAGAAGGGTCCAATAAAGTGAGGGGACAACTTTCCTTTGACTTTGAATCTTCTCATACCCCGGAGTGGTGACACCTTCAAATAGACATAATCTCCCTCCTTAAACTCAAGCAGTCTCCTCCGGGTGTCAGCATAACTCTTCTGCCTAGATTGTGCAGTTCTCAAATTCTCCCTTATTTGCTGAACTTGTTCCTCTGCTTCTTGTATAATCTCAGGTCCAAATAACTGTCTTTCACCCGTTTGATCCCAATACAATGGGGTCCTGCACTTTCTGCCATACAAAGCCTCAAACGGTGACATCTTCAAACTGGTCTGATAGCTATTATTATATGAGAACTCTGCATACGACAAACTCTTATCCCAACTTCCACCATGTTTAAGAGCACAAGCTCTTAACATATCTTCAAGCACTTGGTTAGTCCTCTCAGTCTGCCCATCAGTCTGGGGATGGTAAGCCGAACTAAAATTCAATCTTGTATCCAAGGATTCGTGTAACTTCTTCCAATACCGAGAGGTAAACTGTGATCCCCGGTCTGACACAATCTTCTTTGGCACACCATGCAGGCATACAATCCGTGCCATGTACAACTCTGCCAACTTGGCTCCCGAATACGTGGTCTTCACTGGAATAAAGTGGGCTACTTTAGTTAGCCTGTCCACAATCACCCATATAGAATCATATCCAGCAGACGTGCGGGGTAATCCAACAATGAAGTCCATGCCAATCTCTTCCCATTTCCACTCAGGTATCTTCAGTGGGTGCAATAGTCCGGCTGGCCTCTGGTGTTCAGCCTTAACTCTTTGGCACACATCGCACATAGCCACATGTGCAGCCACATCTCTCTTCAATCCATACCACCAATATTTTTGCTTCAAATCCTGATACATCTTAGTACTCCCAGGGTGAATAGAATAAACTGAATCATGTGCCTCCTTCAATATGGTTTCCCGAAGACTATCAATATCGGGAACACAGATCCGATTCTTGAACCATATCGTGCCTTGCTCATCCTCCGTGAACTCTAGGCCTCTACCCTCTGTTATCAGATCCTTGATCTCCTGGATTTTAGCATCGCCAACCTGGCCTTTACAAATTTCTTGCTCCAAGGTAGGTTCCAATTCAATAGTAACTCCTTCCGTATGTGTAACAATTCCCAGGTTGAGTCTCTCAAAATCCTTTGCTAATTCATCAGGTAGCTGGACAACGAAAGCGGAGTGAACATGCTCCTTCCGACTCAAGGCATCTGCAACCAAATTTGCCTTGCCTGGGTGATAGTGAATCTCCAAGTCATAATCCTTAATGAGCTCCAACCAACGGCGTTGCCTAAGATTGAGATCCTTCTGAGTGAATATGTACTTCAAACTCTTATGATCCGTGTATACTTGGCACTTAGTTCCCATAATGTAGTGTCTCCAAATCTTAAGTGCATGCACAACCGCTGCCAATTCCAAGTCATGAGTGGGGTAGTTCAATTCATGCTTCCGCAACTGACGAGATGCATAGGCAATCACATGACCTTCTTGCATAAGCACACATCCAAGTCCTTGGCCACATGCATCACAGTAAATGTCAAATTCCTTCTGTAGATCTGGCATAATCAATACTGGTGGTGACATCAATCTCTCCTTCAATTGATCAAAGCTCTCTTGGCATTTCTCATCCCACTTGAATTCTCTTCCTTTCTCCAAAAGCGAGGTCATAGGCTTGGCAATCTTAGAGAACCCTTCAATAAATCTCCGATAGTATCCTGCAAGCCCCAAGAAACTACGAATCTCCGTAACTGTAGTGGGCACTCTCCACTCCATTATCTCCTTCACTTTAGCAGGATCCACTGCTATTCCTCCATTAGAAATAATATGACCAAGGAATGGCACCTTGTCAATCCAAAACTCGCACTTGCTGAACTTAGCGTAGAGTTGATTATCTCGTAACTTCTGTAGCACCAACCTTAGATGTTGTTCATGATCACTTTCATTCTTAGAATAGATAAGAATATCGTCGATAAACACCACGACGAATCTGTCCAAATACTCCATAAACACTTTGTTCATCAAATTCATGAAATAAGCCGGTGCATTGGTTAATCCAAATGACATAACAGTAAACTCATATAATCCATATCGAGTCGAGAATGCTGTCTTAGGAATATCCGATGGTCTAATCCTCATCTGATGGTAACCGGATCGGAGATCAATCTTCGAGAATACTCTAGCACCTCTCATCTGATCAAATAAATCCTCAATACGGGGCAACGGATACTTGTTCTTCACCGTAACTTCATTAAGAGACCTATAATCCACACATATCCGTTGCGATCCATCCTTCTTCTGCACAAATAACACCGGTGCTCCCCAAGGTGAGGAACTCGGACGAATATACCCCGCCTCTTGTAACTCAGTTAACTGCTTCTTAAGCTCCTTCAACTCCTCTACGGACATTCTATATGGCCGTTTAGAAATAGGGGCGGTTCCAGGTAAGAGATCAATAACAAACTCAACTTCTCTATCAGGGGGCATCCCTGGTAACTCCTCTGGAAAGACATCCGGAAAATCTCTAACCACCCGGATGTTGTCACCAACAAACTCCTCAGGCATAAAGAACATTGCACGCATGGATGAGGAGATTACTGCAATATTGACTTGAAATCTTTCTCCTTTAGTGGTAGTGAGTTCTACGGTACCTCTACCACATGCTATAACGGCCTTTGCCTTTCTTAGCCATGACATGCCAAGGATCAGATCTATACTGCTTGACTCTAATATTATAGCAGTAGCTCCAAATTCTCTACCCATAATGGTTAATGTCAATCTACGTGTTATTTGATTTGCCTCAACAGGCCCTTTAGGTGTAATTACTATCATGGGTTTTCTCATATTTAGCAGTGGTATTTCATTTGTATTGGCATATCTAGCAGACATGAATGAATGTGTAGCACCAGAATCAAACAATATGGTTGCAGGAATTGCATTAACATAAAACATACCAATTACGAGGTCACCACCATCAGGAGTATCATCAACGCTGACTTGATTCACCCTGGCTATAGAATATCCCTTGCCAGGGGTCTGTTGCTTGTTCTGAGCTGGAGTAGTAGCAATCCTCTGTGGGCAGACATTTGCATAATGACCAGTCTTCCCACACTTGAAACATTTAGTGCCTGGACTCTGTCCTGAAAACTTCGTCGGGGTGCCAGTGGGAGTAGCCTGTCGAGGAGGTGGAGTCCTTAGTGGTGATTGCTGAACTGGGCGTGGTCCTCCTGGTCGAGTCGGTGTACCCTGTGGTGAACTGTAGCGAGGACGAACACTGCTGCTACCCTGTCCCTGTGAGATAGCCTTCCTCTTCAAATCACCCAGTTGAACACGCTTGTGTTCAATAGCAAGAGCCTTATCCAGTAGCCTCTGAAATAATGGAAAGGTGTGTGCAACCAGTGCATACTGCAAGGGTCCATTAAGTCCTTCAATAAAATGCTCCTGCTTCCTCTCATCCTCAGCAACTTCCTCCGGAGCATATCTCGACAGCTGAATAAATTTGTCTCTGTACTCGCTGACTGACATGTTGCCTTGCTTTAAGGACAGAAACTCCTTCTTCTTGATCTTTATCATACCAGCTGGAATATGGTAGTTCCTGAATTGTGTACTAAACTCTGCCCAGGTAATAGTATCCGCAGCATCATGGGCAGCAGTATAAGAATCCCACCAGTCAGCAGCAGGACCAGTCAGACGTCCAGAAGCATATAAAACCTTCTCCCGGTCAGTGCATTGTGCAATATTCAGCATCTTCTCAATTGACTTCAACCAATCGTCTGCATCAAGTGGATCTGGCGAACTGGCGAAGGTCGGTGGCTTATGACTCATAAATTCCCGGTGCTTATCACGAGGTGGAACTGGTGGTGGTGGTGGAGGCAGTGGTACTTGTTGCTGCTGTTGCTGTTGTTGAAGTTGCTGTTGCAGCTGCTGTTGTTGCCCCCTCCTTTCTTGGCATATCTCATCTCTCTCCTGGCGCAACTCCTGGCGTATATCTTCTCTTTCCTGACGCATTTCTTGACGTTCTTGCTGCATCTGGGCACGCATATCAGCCATAGTGTCCGCCATTTGCTGCATCACCGCCATCTGAGCAGCAACCAGTGGGTCAACTCCGCCTAGTGGAGGATTAGGAGGGTTCATCTCTGCAGGCTGTGGCTGAGGTTGTCTATATATCCTTCGAGTGTGTCGGTTAGGAGGCAAATCAATTCCACCACCCCTCCTGGTATTGACCATCTGAGTTAGATACATAAGGTAAGAGAATAGTAGACAAGGCAGTAATTACAAATCATGTTACTTTGGGGGATTTATTAGCTAAGCAGTTTAGTGTTTTACCTATCATAACTAATTTATTACCTTATGCTGGCACATGCTAAGATGTCCATGTAATATTTCAATCAATCAAAGAAGCAAATCAGGCATTGATCATCAGAACAATCAACCAACATTTTTAATAGAGAAAATAATTTTAATTTTGTCTTAGGCTTCCTATCTCTTAAAAACGTCATAGGGGTAGGGATTCCAAGGTGTGAAATCCATCTTGTCTAAGAGTAGAAAAGGTAAGAATGATCAGAGTAGAACAGTAGAAGGTGAGACAGGATCAAGATAAGTGTAGAAAGAATCAGAGTAAGGTAAGTAGGTAAGGGTTTTGTCCATTTCTATCTAGGTTTCGTCCTACAGTCAACATTTCCCTCTGATACCACTTCTGTAACACCCGGTTTTAAAGGACAAAGCCGGGTGCATCTCATACATGCGCCAAGAAGACAACATATATAATAACAGAGTGTATAGAGATAAATGTCAATAACATCAGAGTATTTATTACATAGCGGAAGACTTATTACAAAATAAAGATAAATACAAAACGAACTAAGGATCGTCGGCGCCAATGTCGACTGAGAAACGCCACCTAGATCAGATCGAACTCCTCAGTGTTAGGCGGCTCCTCTTCAACCACCTGCTCTTCTCCTGTGGGGGGGGTGTGAGACAGCAAGAGTGAGCTCACATACGTTCATAGCTCAACAAGTCGTGGGTAATAATGTGGCATGAACTCACCAAAGGTGGGAGTTCATGAAGTGTAAGGCTGATCAATGAAATATAGGCTGAGGCTGAGCATTGCTTTTATAAGTTGGTCAAAATTTTATTAGCAATTACTAAGTGTAAGTAAATACCAAACCTTAATAATAATAAAGAAAAGTAATAGTAAAATAATCCCAAATGCGATGCAAATGTCAAATTGAATTTAAGTTCCATAATTAATCATGTGAGGGTCCGAGCCGCTCTTGACCGTGAGCATGGCTAGTATACTAGTTTTACACTCTGCAGAGGTTGCGCATCTTTACCCACAAGCCGTGTTACCCATCTGCCAAGGGGTCATGAATCTCATACACCTCTACCAAGGAAGCGAGGCAGGGTAACACTACGAGGCCTTTACAAAGTTCCACTAGCTTCAGACTACCCGCTACAGTTTATAGGAAGCTCCAGTGCAGGGTTCTTGCCTGACCGCCATCGCAGCAAAATCAAACAAGGACCTCCCTACACTGACCACTCCCCTACTGCCCTTGCCCCTTTTGGGTAAGGTAGCCCTCCACTAGCTTTCCTAGTTAATCAGCCAAGGGCGTCCCATTAAACGCTTGTGGTAGCACTATTTTCCCGGGTGGTCGCTCCATGTTCCCATTAATTTAATGATCTTAACATGAACAGTAATAATAACAAGATAATAACAGAATAATCATGAATAGTGTATCTCCATACCCAATCCACATAAAGCAATAGCAAGTACTACCCAAAAATATTTCAGGGGTGAACAAGGTATAGAGGTAATCAAAACTGGGGTAACATAAAGGCTCCCATCAAAATTAACCTATGCAGATCATTAAAATTAATAAGAACATGGCCGAGAAAAGTAAGTGATCAAGGGCACAACTTGCCTTCAATGAGCTCCTGCTCAGCTACTTCTACTTGTTGAACCTCAGTTTCCACAGTGGCTTGCTCGTCTACTCGCATCAACACAATACATACATAGTATAGCAAAAATTAACATTGCACCAAACATGTAAATAAAATATACAGTAAAAATATACATATTAAAATGAGATCATAGGAATTGGAATCACTAAATTTGGAGTTATAGAATTCAAGTTATGAATTTCCTAAGGTTTAATGTGCCTGAAATATGGTTAAATGATAAATAAATTTTCTAACAGAGTTCATGTCAAAACAGTGACTCTAAGTGTTAGAGAATAATATTACAAAACTTTAGAAATTGGAATGGTTCAATTTGGAGTTCATATGTATTTTCTATGAATTATCAAAGTTCTAGCAATTATTTTGTATTAAAAAGTAATTTCTATAATTAAATAACTGAATTTAAAGAGCTATGGACTGGGCCTCAAATCCTGGAAAGCGCAGGGGGCTCGGGGTAACATTTCTAAGGCACAGCGCACAGCCACGATGGACTGTGGGTTAGTTATATAAAAACAGAGGGGTCAAAATGCAAAATCGCGCCCGCGAAGGGGTATGGACTAACTCTGGCCGTGCGATCACGGATGGACGCGTGGGATTAGATTTAACCAATCCCGAACCGGTACGCTATAGGAGTCCTTGGATCAACAATCTACGGTCTAGATTTAATTATCGCAGATCCAACCCAGAGCCCTCCGATCTCGATCGAACGGCGTACCCGCATCCACGCAGAACCGATACGCTTGGAGAGATCCTGGCCGATCAAGCCGGATCCGATGGCCCCCGGCTGTCGCCCTCTTTCCCCAGGCACTAGCTCACGGCGAGCAGGCCACCGCACGGCGGTGGGTTCACCGGAGCCCTCGAATCCGGCCAATTCGAGCGCCAAACTCCAATTCGCCCGACCCTCGCGAGATTCGAGACATCCCGAACCCAATTCACCCCTCAATTTCAATCGCTACACAACGCAGACCCCCGGTCCATGGTGCTTCGCGATATAGGGTGGCCGACGGTGCTCCGGTGTGAAATTCCGGGGGCACACGCCGAGGTTTCCGCGCGGCGCTACTTCCACTACCTTCTAACAACTCCAGAGAAGGGGGTCGGTGCTAACCTTGATGCTCCGGCTGTCGCAGAGGCCCGATCCCATGGCGCTGCGGAAGCGGTACACGACGGCGAGCAATTCCGGGGTCCTCGTTCACCAACACAGCGTTCCGAGGCCACCAGCACCTCACCCGCGCCCCGGCGAAACCACTAGCCACGGCGCAGAGGAAGCGGCGGCGACGAGCACCCGATTCCACAACTCCGAGCCGCGGCGGCTCTCTCCCTCACCCGGCTTCTTTGTTGGCAGCTGGAAGTGGTGAACGAGGGGATAACGAGACGGTGTCACAGCGGCATGACTGGGTCCCCCCAATCCTCCCCCCCCTTATAGCCCGGGGTCCCAACCAGATTCCGCGGCGTGGACCCGGTGAATCCGGCGCGGCGGGTGCGGAGGTGGGCAGGTGGTCGCGAGGGTGACGGGGATGAATATGACATGTGGGGGCCGCACGTCATACATGCAGCGCCGTGCTCTTCGCGGCTGTGAAACGCCGACCAGTTGGTCCCACGAATCAGTGAGACAGTGGCCAGTGCGTGTGACCGACCCATAGGGCCCACCTGTCGGCACCAAGGTTGCAGCGTGAGGGTTGGGCTACGCGGGTGGCGCCGCGTTGGGCCGAAATGGTAGTCTGTCGGCCCATTTAGCTGGGTTTTGTTTTATTTTTTTCATTTTCCATTCCTTTTTCACCATCTTCTAATCCAAATTTGAATTCAAGTTTAAATTCAAACTTAGGCCGAATTTATTCCCAAATCATATGGTGAAGTTAAAATACAAGTTTTTAGAGATATAATTATATTATTTATATATTTTTTATATATCATTTCTCTTCTTCTCCTTTTCAAAACCCTAGGTTTAATTTAGGGCTTAATTCAACTTCTAGCAATTATTATCTTATTACCATTAACATTATTATTTTATTTAATGCACAAACATATAAACTCCAACATGATGCATTTTTTTGTCATTTGTTTGAATTAAACTCTAAATTTTGTGTATGCTTTTTTTTATGATGCAAATGGGGCACATAAAATGAGAAGATCTCTCTATATTCTTTATTTAGAATTTTGAGTATTACAGGCATGCAACCGCACCGGGAGGGCGCACCCTTTCGACTTTGCCGCGTCCAGCATGGGGGCCCAGACCCACACGTCATGTAACCGGTGCGCCGGTTACTGCGTGCGAGAAACTGCACCGCCGCTCGCGCCAGTCCCTCGCCTCCTCGACTGCGGAACCAGTGCCACAACTCGAGGCAACCCTGCACACGGCCCAGCAGTGCCAACCAGGCATGCCGGTCACGGGTCAGTTAGCCACGGGAGAAGGCGTGACGGTCGATACGGCCAAAAATAGGCCGGCAGTAATGGCGATGGCAGGCGGGCGGAAGCAGCAGTCAAACCATCTACAGGCTCACGTCCCCTCCTGGAACAGCGAGAGAACCCTCTCCCACGGCGTGAAGACGACGCGCCTGTGGTCCGTTCCTCAAACGGCTCGCGCACGCACAACGGCTGCCCCGCGAACCACTCGTCCCGTTGCATTAACTCTGCGGCAGGACAGGCGACACCTTTGGCAGGCAAAGCGGGCGACGCTTCACCTCCGCCATAATGACCGCGTCAAAAAGGTACGCCACGACGTTCGATTTCGTGTCCTTTTCCACTTCCTCTCTCTCTCTTGTCACAGGGACCGGGAAAGGGGATATTCCGAAAGGAATCCTTCTCCATGAAGGAAACGGGCCCCGAGCCCCCCTACTGATCAGAGGTTCGAAGGCTGGCCCCTCGGAAGGGTTCGACAGCCGCCTCAGAGCACTTGGGCTCCGCGCCCACTACTGGTCAGAGGTTCGAAGGCTGGCCCCTCGGAAGGGTTCAACAGCCGCCTCAGGCCACTCGGGCCCCGCGCCCACTACTGATCAGGGGTTCGTAGGCTGGCCCCGAAGGGTTCGACAGCCGCCTCAGAGCATGCAGAGCGAGGGATGACCCTGGGTACGTTCGATACATAACCAAGGCTCGGGCTACACTCTCGAGGTACCCTAGGACATTTCCGAGACCAGCGGGAGCGATTTTCGTAACGGAATCCCACCAAAGGGAGGCATCAAGCCCTCGGACCCCGTCAAAAGGGGACCAGGTCCGGCGAATCACCCGCAAGTAGTTTTGGAGCGCGCCTCCGGGCCACTAGCCGACCCCTAACGAATGGGGCACGGGCGTCCACTCGGATTACCCGCTAGCAACTCACTGGAGACACCATGTTCGGCGCCCTCCGAGGGCAGCATGGCGCTTTCCCCCCCTCCTCCTTGCGGAAAGGCGACGCAGGGGCGTATGAAAAAAGCCGAGTCTGTCCTTGACCGTCCTCTCGCTCTGCGCGAAGGCTCGGGGGCTGCTCTCGCGAACCCGGCTCCGGCCAAACCGTTGACAGCGTCAACATACCAGCCCGAGAACTTGGGACTCGACTGTGCACCCGGGCTACGGCCAGTTCGCATGAGGGAACGACCAAACCGGCCGAGCCATCACGAAAGGCACTAAGACCTCGAAGGAGTCAAAACACTCCTCCGAGGCCTCGGGGGCTACACTTGGTGGGTGCGCTCGCGCGTCCCCACCGGAACAAAATGCAACCGAGAAAGGCCGGTCCCCTTGCAAAAAAGTGCGACAAAAGCCTCCAAGCGAGTGCCAACACTCCCTTCGAGGCTCGGGGGCTACTGTCGGGGACCATAATTAGGGGTACCCCCAAGACTCCTAATCTCAGCTGGTAATCCCCATCAGCACAAAGCTGCAAAGGCCTGATGGGCGCGATTAAGGTCAAGGCTCAGTCCACTCAAGGGATACGATCTCGCCTCGCCCGAGCCTAGCCTCGGGCAAAGGCAGCCGACCCCGGAGGATTCACGTCTCGCCCGAGGGCCCCCTCAAGCAACGAAACACACCTTCGGCTCGCCCGAGGCCCAGTCTTCGCAGAGAAGCAACCTTGGCCAGATCGCCACGCCAACCGACCGTATCGCAGGAGCATTTAACGCAAGGATCGCCTGACATCTTATCCTGACGCGCGCTCCGGTCGACAGAGCCGAAGTGACCGCAGTCACTTCGCCGCTCCACTGACCGATCTGACAGGAATACAGCGCCACCTGCCCTGCTCCGACTGCCGCGCCATTCGCTAGAGTGAGGTCGACAGTGGCTAAGTCCAGCCTCGGGCAACATAGGAAGCTCTGCCTCGCCCGACCCTAGGGCTCGGCCCCCGTCTCGGCTCCGGAAGACGACGAACTCCGCCTCGCCCGACTCCAGGGCTCAGACTCGGCCTCGGCCTCGGAAGACGACGAACTCCGCCTCGCCCGACCCCAGGGCTCGGACTCGGCCTCGGCCTCGGAAGACGACGAACTCCGCCTCGCCTGACCCCAGGGCTCGGACTCGGCCTCGGCTCCAGAAGACGATGGACTCCGCCTCGCCCGACCCCGGGGCTCGGACTCAACCTCGACCTCGGAGGAATCGCCACCTCGCCCCAACTCGGGTTCGGACCAGCCACGTCGCCAGGAGGGTCATCATTACCCTACCCCTAGCTAGCTCAGGCTACGGGGAACAAGACCGGCGTCCCATCCGGCTTGCCCCGGTAAACAAGTAATGATGACACCCCGCACGCTCCATGACGGCGGCAGCTCCCAGCCTCTTATGTCAGCAAGGAGACGTCAGCAAGGACCCGACAACCCCGACAGCTGTACTTCCGTAGAGCTCCAGTGCTCCTCCGACAGCCACAACATCACATGAACAAGACGCCAAAACCTCTCCGACTGCCACGACGACATGTACTTAGGGCTCTAGCTCCTCTCTGCTAGACACGTTAGCACATTGCTACACCCCCCATTGTACACCTGGGCCCTCTCCTTACGTCTATAAAAGGAAGGTACAGGGCTCCCGTACGGAGAGGTTGGCCGCGCGGGAGAACGGGCCGGCGCGTAAGGCCCTCGCTCTCTCTCTCTCGCTCCCGCGCGAACGCTTGTAACCCCCTACTGCAAGCGCATCCAGCCGCCCTGGGCGCAGGACAACACGAAGGCCGCGGTTTCCCCTCGTTGTTCTCCCCCCTTTGTGTCCCGTCTCGCACCGACCCATCTGGGCTGGGGCATGCAGCCACAATTTACTCGTCGGTCCAGGGACCCCCGGGGTCGAAACGCCGACACTGTGGTTGTTTACAAACACTTGGAGCACACCATATGATGTAGAATTTTAATCCGCTGTGCTTTTACATTTGCATACTCATAAGATCTGTGCTTCTCCTGTGTGTAGAATAACTGTGTACATGCTAGGAGCAAACTTGTTAGAATTTTTATTTGTTTTGTCATTTAATCACCAAAACCCTCAATTAGGTTGATTGCACTTACAGTTTGACAGAATCCATAGTGTTTAGGGTGTAGAAAGTGATGTTTCCTACTATTACAATGATTCGGTCGATTCTGTGTTCACGTTGATTTTGGACGGTTTTGACTAAAGTGATTCTCATAGAAGCAGACCGAAAAGCTGGCATTTGACAGAGTCCATTGTGTTTAGGATGTAGAAAGTGATGGTTTCCTACTATCACAATGATTCGGTCGATTATGTGTTCGCATTGATTTTGGACGTTTTTTTTACTAAAGTGGTTATCATAGAAGCAGACTAAAAAGCTGGACGTTTGATATAGTCCATTGTGTTTAGGATGTAGAAAGTGATGGTTTCCTACTATCACAATGATTCAGCCGATTTTGTGTTCACGTTGATTTTGGATGGTTTTAACTAAAGTGATTCTCATAGAAGCAGACTGAAAAGTTGGGTGTTTGACAGAGTCCATAGTGTTTAGGATGTAGAAAGTGATGGTTTCCTACTATCACAATGATTCAGTCGATTTTGTGTTCACGTTGATTTTGGATGGTTTTAACTAAAGTGATTCTCATAGAAGCAGACTGAAAAGTTGGGTGTTTGACAAAGTCCATAGTGTTTAGAATGTAGAAAGTGATGGTTTCCTACTACCACAATGATTCGGTCGATTATGTGTTCGCATTGATTTTGGACGGTTTTGACTTAAGTGGTTATCATAGAAGCAGACTAAAAAGCTGGGCGTTTGACAGAATTCATTGTGTTTAGGATGTAGAAAGTTATGGTTTCCTACTATCACAATGATTCGACCGATTTTGAGTTCACATTGATTTTGGACGGTTTTAACTAAATTGATTCTCATAGAAGCAAACTGAAAAGTTGGGTGTTTGACAGAGTCCATAGTGTTTAGGATGTAGAAAGTGATGGTTTCCTACTACCACAATGATTCTGTTGATTCTATGTTCATGTTGATTTTGAACGTTTTTGACTAAAATGATTCTCGTAGAAATAGACTAAAAAGCTGGGCGTTTGACAGAATCCATTGTGTTTAGGATGTAGAAAGTTATGGTTTCCTACTATCACAATGATTCGACCGATTTTGAGTTCACATTGATTTTTGGACGGTTTTAACTAAATTGATTCTCATAGAAGCAGACTGAAAAGTTGGGTGTTTGACAGAGTGCATAGTGTTTAGGATGTAGATAGTGATGGTTTCCTACTATCGCAATGATTCTGTTGATTCTATGTTCATGTTGATTTTGAACGTTTTTGACTAAAATGATTCTGGTAGAAATAGACTAAAAAGTTAGGCGTCTAACAGTATGCAACAGCTTTTTATGGTCACAAGAAAAAAAAAAGACTAAAATAAACAGGACCATTACATATGCATGGTGGCTAACTGTCGTTTGCCGGCAGGTGCAACCCTGCATTGGGGACATGGACGCAGCTGGCGGCTGACGATGCCACTAGAGGGCTTCTGAAGCTTCCTATTCAAGATTTGCATGGGGGGCGGACGGGCCATCATCTTTATCCTTTGGCATGACATTGGTGCCGTATTCGTTGTACACGTTCGATAGCTATTGAACTAGATGTTTGGGGGAGTTTGATTTCTAGCGAGTAATTTTTAGTGCATCTATTTTAATTTATTTTAGTTTATAAGTTGTTAAATGCAGAAACTAAAATAGATTTTTAGGGATTATTTAACGGTGAGATGTAACGGCGATAGTATTGAAGGGATAAAAAGTATAAATCAATGGATTTGAAGGAAACACGTAATTTTAGATGGCATTGAAGGCATCTGTATAAGTTTTGATAGCATTTATAGAATTTTCTCTATATTGTGGCAGATCGTCCGAGGTAGAACATTTGTATTAGGCAACCTCGTCGATGAGTTGCAATGATTCGGATGTAGAATCGCAATGATTTGGTATGGTATGAAAAGATTAGGAAGGGGCGAGATGGAGGCGCAGCGTATAGGAAGTCTATACTTCTACTACTATAGAATGGTTCATCATAAAAGATGGCTAGCTAAGACTGAATCCAACAGACCAGCCAAATGGACAGGAAAAGCTAAAATAGCTGTCCTCGTGGTACTGTAGCAGCACGAAGTCCCTTGCAGCAGACCAGCCAAACGCGCCAGCCAAAATGAAGGACAGGAGAGAGAAAAGCCATAATAGCTTGCACTGTGCCCAACAGCTATTTTCTTTCCGTGTCTGAGAACGTGGCCCCACCGTCTACTCGACTCTACTACTGCTGCTTTTTGCCTGTGCTATTGAAAACGTATAGCGTATGCATGGACAGCTAAACCGGAGATGCTAGCCAAATGCCTAAATGGCTGCTCCATTTGCCTGGCCCCTGTTGGAGTCAGCCTAAGAGAGATCTGCAGTGACACGCAGAACCAACCGGTTACAAACCTGCAGGTGCAGGCGGCAGCACACAGGACTTGGCAGGCCATGGCCCGGGAGCCGTCGACCTCGCCTATGCTTTCGAGGGGCCGCCCAGCTAGCCACCGACCAGGGCCCGCCGCCGCGTCTTTTTCTCCCGCCAACCCTCTCCCTCTTCATTCAACGCGCCGCGGGGCCCACCTCTTCCGGTCCGGCCCTGCGCCATAGGCAGAGAGGGCATTCACGCCGCCGCCGCCGCCGCCACGCGGATATGGTCGACCTCGATCCCTTGCCGCCCTCACTCCCCGTTGCGTTGCCCGATCAATCATCGAGCTGGCCGCCTGCCAATGGCGGCGCAAGGCGCCAAAACGCCTCGCCTCGGCGCACGCACCGCTAGGCTAACGATAGAGGGCGGCTGCCTGCCCTCGCGTGCGGACGGCCGTTTCCTCGATAGGCAAACAAACCCAGGTCACGGTCACGCAGGCAGAAGCAGAAGCAGAACCGCTCTCCGTCCGTCCATCCCGTGTGTACGCCGACGACGACCCGGTCCGACGTCCTGCCCTTCCCCGTGCTCGTGGCACTACAAGACTCCTGCTCCTGTAGACCATGCATCATGCATGGCGGGCGCTAGGCCAATAATACGGGCGGACTCGAACGCACGCACGCACGGTCAGGTGGCGAGGTAGCTTCACGTACGCCGAAGAAGAGCATCTCTGCTGCATGCGGTGGACGCCTGTCCGGTCCGGCGGCGGCCTCCCCTCCACACTCCACTACTCCAGTCCCCATGTGTGCAATGCAACCAACGACCCCTCCGCTCGAGACACACAAGTGAGTAGTGACCAGACCAGCCAACCAACGCCGCGCGAGCTGATTGTGATCCAGGTCGGACTCGACGGTGACGGCTAACGTCTCTCTCGCTGCCGCCGCTGCCACTGGCAATAGTGCCATCCCATTCCATTCCATTCCCCCCGGCTTTTTGGCTTTTTAAATTTCACTCTGCGTGTAAAATATTGTAATTTATACGGCCTGCTGGAGATGGCTAGGCGGCTAGCTCTAGCAGCCCTCCCCTCGGCGGCATTCCCTCTTTCCCATCCCGTATATCCCAGAGAGCGAGGTGGTGACCACGCGCGCGCCCACAGGGCCGGACCAGCGCTAGACACTCAGCTGATTGCACTGAGCAGTGAGCACTAGCTAACTCTCGGCCGAATCGCTGGGCGTCTATTAAGCCGACGCCAACGACGACGGCTCCTCGGCATGCGAGGTCCTGCTCGCCCGGGAGATGGCGCCTGCAGCTTCGATCCTCTCGGTCACCGCCGTCGCCGGTTCCAAGCGTCCGGCCGCTTCCGACGCTGAGATCCCGCTCCTCGACCTCGACTCCTCCTCGCTCCACCAGCAGCAGGTCAGTAGCAGCGTGATCAATCCTACGTACGACGACGGCACGCACGGCAGTTCTGCGATGATCGATCACTGACGTACTACGCGTCTGCGGCTGTGGGCTGGCATGGCAGGGTGACAAGGCTGGGCGCAAGGGCCAGGACCAGGACCAGCAGCAGCAGCTGGAGTGCCCGCGCTGCCGCTCCACCAACACCAAGTTCTGCTACTACAACAACTACAGCACGGCGCAGCCGCGCCACTTCTGCCGCGCGTGCCGCCGCTACTGGACGCACGGCGGCACGCTGCGCGACGTCCCGGTTGGCGGGGCCTCGCGCCGCGCCGGTGGGGGCGGCAAGCGGCGCAGGGTCTCCTCCGCCGAGACCTCCTCGTCGTCGTCGCCGCCGATGCCTGCGTCGCTCGCGGACGCGTGCCTGTCCGACCTCCCGTCCGTCTTCCCGTTCCTCAGCGACGGCAGCTTCTTCCCGCAGCTCGACCTCGGCGCCGTCGTGCTTGCACCGCTGGCCTTCTCCTCCTCGTGGCGGTCGGTGGCCCCGGACTTCTACGACGGGCTCGCGCCGTGGGGCGACATCGCCGGCCTCGACCTCAGCTGGACACCACCGGGGAGCGCCAGCCGGTCGCCGTCTTGAGGGGGCTCCGGTTTTAGCAGTGCGGCCTCATGAGCCATCATAGCAATCAGTGTGTTTCGTTTTGATGAGCCATCCTATCCTATCCTATCCAGCTAGGAAAATTTAAGCAGCTCGATCAAAATTCGCCTATGCCTTCACTGTTTAGATCAATGAATAATCTTGATCTGTAGTTGGAGCCAGGATGTAAGATCTGTGCAGTGATTTATCATGACAATAAAATTAAGTTTGTGTCAAAGCGTCTAGCCCTAGCACACTCTAGTCGCTAGATGCTAATTGCTAAACACCACTACTGTTGGTTCAAGCAAAACACCGTGGTCGCAGAAGAATGGTTTCTTGCTAAACAGACCACTAACAGCAACAAACTAGTACATTAAAAAGATCTGCTTGTAACATATGTTCAGTTTTTTCTATAGTACAGAAAGAATGGAAGTGTCAAGCAGGAAAATGCAAATTCATGAATTTGAAAAATATTTTCGTTTTGTACATCACTGTGTGTAGAAAAATACATGATGCGAAAGTTGATGTGTGCTAAGCATACAGTTACAGAGCTTTGTGTATTATATCAACAAGTGATATTGCTAACTATATGATAGTGTGGTTCTGGGGGTACAATCTTCTTGAAGTACCCAAGGAGACAGGGAAACACAGGGAAGTTTTCGTAAAACTGTCGGCAATCTACATCTACCGATGTTATATACAGTAAAGAACCAAACAAACTCCTATCTGCATGATCTCACTCACGCTAGCTTTACACTTGAACTGGGAAGCCAAAATTCTGGAACACCCTGATCTCGCCTCCCCGCCCAGCTGTGACAATCACCAACCCCCACGCAGACCGGCGCTGGACATCCATAGCTCCAATGCAAAGATCGGACGAGCAGTGACTAGGGCTGCTCTTGGCTGACGGTAACTTTTCGTCAGGCCAGGATGTGGATGCTCCATCGCCTGGATGCCTACTGGTGCTTCTGCTCGTCACACCTTCGCAAACTGGGTTCTCATTGTATCTGATACCAGCTGCGTCAGAATTGTGCTGGCTGTTCTCAGCTGGGATGTCTCGGCCAGAGTTCACTGTTCCATCTGAATCGCTGTGCCTGCTGCTTCGAGATCCAAACGAGCCCCGGGCTTCAGCACCAGGCCATGTGACAGCCACGGTCACGCCATGGCAGTGGAAATGCTCATATGAGTTGGTTACATCAATTGTGCTCCTGTTCCTACTAGGGTGGGAACTGTTGTCATGTCTCCACACATAGACGTGAGAATCCTCGCTGGCACAGATGATGTATTTCCCATTCGGAGCTACAGAAGCTGAGATTTGGCTACTCGTGTTCCGAAGCCCTGGTGAAAGGATTAAAGTCAAACACCAAATAAACTTCAATGCCCAGAACTACCACACAAGCCCATACGGCTCCACAAGTTAAGTGGATGTCCTTTATATTAGCCAAAAATAATACAGGTAACTAATCTGAAATTTATCGTGGCAGCAGAACGTGGCATTACCTTTAAACTTGCGAACAAATTCATCGCTGTTAACAACACGTATTCTTGAATCTGCAGAAGTAATCAGAACTTCCGATGAGCTTCCAGGAGCAAACTGTTGCAAGGAACACATATATAACTCAGTGGTAGATAACAGTATCACACCAGAGGCCGGAGGCTGCAGGAGGCGATCTGCCTTTCTTAACAAAAAAGAAGTTGGCCCGAAAGTGGATGCTCTGTGCTATATTACCTGGAATCCAGTTATCTTCTTCTGGCCAGATTTCTTTTTCCTAATTCTTAAATCTATCTGACTTTTGTACAGAAGCTTCTTCTCTGCAATGATTAAACGAATATGAATATCAGTCCATCGTATGAGGAACTGGAGCTCTCTAGCCAACATCAAAAGAGAATAACTGCACAACTTCACATGAGTATGTGTGAGGACGAGGTCAAGGCTGTCATACCAGATGTATCAAATATATGACAGCATCCCTTGTGAGAGCCCACCATTGCAACCTTCAAAAGCCATAGAGATTAAAATCAAAGCAGATTTTTATGGTAAAAAGGAATATGCACTAGAAAAGAACTACTTCAACCTGTCCATCAGGGGAATAACAAGCAGCGGTAACCATCTCATGAAGATCATTCCAATCCTCAATCTTACGGTCACGGACACTCCAAATCCGAACTTTCTCATCCAGTGATCCACTAATGAAGAAGTTGTCATCCACAGGATTGAACTGGATGCAAGTCACTGCCAAAAATTGTGGTTGCAAAGAAGAAAACCAATTTTCATGACGGTCCAAAGTTGAAACAATTTGTACCAAAGAATAAAAGGGAATGCACCTTTCTTCTTAAGAAAAAAAGAGAGGATATCGCAAATAATGGATAGTTAGAGAGATATCATGTGCCAAAACTCACCATAGTCCGTATGTGAGAATGTTTTCAAACAGGTACTGGTAGTGATGTCCCAGAGCTTAACAGTTTTGTCCATGGAGGATGAGATCAAGTACTGCAGGAGGTGTAAATTATTAACTGTTTTCTGACAGTGGTGGCCAATAACTTGTACTAACTGTTTCCTGATCGAACGTTAACATGACCTAAAGGGCCAAAAAAACAGGCCTAGAAGAACAGGGCAGTAACCTTCTTATAACAGCGGAAGGATCGTGATGAATATAAATATGTTGTATTTTTTTCTTTATCAGACAGACATGTCAATAAGACAATGATATCATATTTGCACAGATAAGTAATGGGCAAACCAAATTACAAGCAGCAAGAAACTTCACTGTGAACTTTGTGTAGTGCTCAGTAGCAAGATGTCCTGTTAGTTACATGCAGTTTAGTGTTACATGCTGAGGCTTATGCCCAAATTCCCGTGTGGCAAAATGTCAAAAATGATTTGTTTGCAACATTGTGCATTCATTTGGTTTATAGTCATTTTGACGACAGAATTCCTTGCAAACATACTAGAAATCATCACAACAAGAATCAAGCGTTTCTTTTCTGTCTGAAGAACATTGAGCTGTGCAATTAATCAATGAGATGTTTCAGAATTAATACCAAAAATACCCCAAAATGTGTTTGGGCAGTTGAACAGGGAGACGAAGATCACAAATTCGCACCTGAGATTTGGACCATGACAGATCAAGAACATCAGCGGCATGCCCCAGAAGCGAGCAAACTGGCTTGTCTCTGAAACCAAACACACACTCAGGAACGACCAGATGATCAGACCCTACAGACTTCCGATTGCTCTGCTTCCTCAGCCTTTTCTTATCCATGTCAGCGCAGGTGAATGACAATGCAGCGATCTCCGGTGAATCATTCCCAAGAACCGTGAGAAACGGGCTGCAGCCACCACCATTCTCCTTGGCCAGCGAAGCTTCACCGAGCAACTCACCCTTTCTATCTCCCTCCGACACCTCCCAAACATGGATCACACGATCCTCTCCAGCAGTGGCAAGGTATCGTCCATCCAGGCTGAAGTTGATGCACCACACGGAGCCCGAGTGGGCAGCCAATTCCTGCGTCATGAACAGCCCGGTGAGCTCCTTGCACGCCTTCCCGTACTGTCGCACCTGGACCCTCCTGACATCGCGCGAGCCGGCGCCATCGAGGCTGTCATCGGTGGCAGAGCTGAGGCGCCGCGCCTCCCTGTCCTTCTTCTCCTTCTCATTGTCCCCGTCGTCGGCGCCGCGCCTCCCGTACGCGACGGTGCCCGCCAGCTGCCTGATGCCGCGCAGCCACCCGCCCCTGGGCTTCCTCCGGGGCTTGCTGGACGCGGGCGCGGCGTGGTCGGAGGCGGACGCGGAGGCCGCGGTGGTGGTCCGCTTCATGAGCTCGTGCACAATCGGGGAGCGGCCAACGCAGAGCTCGAACTCCTCGAAGGTGAGGTGGCGGCCGGTGCCCACCTCCCGCACCACCTCCTCCTCGTGCACCTCCCCGACCTCGAACTCCGTGCCGTCGTCCAGGTTCCGGATCCGGCATTGCTGCTCCCCGCCGCTGGAGCTGGGGTTCCGCGTCAGCGGGGGGCTCCCGAGCCCGCCGCCGGATCTGGGCTCCTCCGGGGGCGCCGGTGGCGACGCCGGGGTAGACGCGAGAGGCGACGGCGAGCGGCGAGGCGGCGGGTCGGAGGCGAGGCCCAGGCGCTGGAGCAGGAGGCGGCGGCGCTCCTCGACGGAGGTTGGCTCGGAGATCCAGACGTCGTACGCGGAGGACAGCGGCTGGTGCTGGTGGATGAGGTGGTGGCGCCTGCTGCGGCGGCGGCGGTGGTCGGCGTCGTCGTCGGAGGCGGAGGAGCAGGAGGAGGAGAGGATCCGATCCCGCGACTCGTAGAACTCGTCCTCCTGCTCCGCCTCCCCCTCGCCCGCCGGTTCCAGCAGGCCCCGCGGCCGCGCCGCCTCCGGCATTGCCGTCGCTCCGGCACCGGCACCCACCCGCCCACCCAAGGCGCGCGCGGGCCGGGGCTGTGGTTGGTCGGCGGCGAGCAGACCAGAGCGGTGGGGCGCGCCCAAACGGCCAGCGGATTTATACGCGGGGTTTGTTGGTTTCGTGTCGTTGTTACAGCTTCCGCTCGGCTTGCCTTGTTTGTTACTGCTGCTGCGACTGCGATGCGTGCGGCGGGGCGTCGTCACACTCTGCTCCTTCGGTTCGGACTCCAGCTGGGAAAGGAGGGTGCCGAGCCAGCACCGACGGACTACGGTGGTCCAGCCGCGACGAGGTAGTAGAAGTGGGAGTGGAACGTGGAACGGAACTATGGAGGTGGGTGCTGACTGCTGAGCACGCACGGCGCCATTTGGCCTGTCGCGGCGGGCTGCTCGGCAGTCGGCACGTCGAAGCGTGCCAGGTGCTGATCCCCTAGTATCCGGCCGAGGATCTACTGGGACCGATGATACGGGCCGAGACAAATATCTCTCGCTAGAATAGTGGTTTTCGTACAAGGAGTCTCTCGTACAGCGGTACAAGCCCCACCTTAGGCTGTCTCCAGCAGGAGACTGTAAAGAATCCTGTACTCTAAATGTAGGGGACGGTCAGGTCCTTTATCCCTCCAACAAGGAACTCTAAAGCGTCCTCTAAAATTTAGAGGATGGCATGCGTCCCCTATCTCTAGAGGGTGCTCTATACACTGTACACCTTTTTGTGTCTGTACGGTCACGTGGTGACGAGTAGTAAAAAAATAATATAGAATGTCAAATCTAGTACACTGTTGATATAGGGGATGGAATTTAGGGGATATTGCTGGAGATGAAGAAGATATAGAGTACCGAATCTTTTAGAGAGTGCTGTAAAGGACAAAGAATATTCCTTTAGGGGATCAAATTTAGGGGACGTTGCTGGAGACAGCCTTGACTCCAGGGTTCTGTAAAAGCTCCTGTCCTCTAAATATAGAGGTTTGTCAGATCCTTTATCCCTCCAACAAGAGACTCTAAAAGGTCCTCTAAAATTTAGAGGATGGCATGCATGCGCTATATCTGATGGCAAGTCTCTCGCTCGCTATACACTGTTCAGTCACGCGCGCCATCGGCATCCGTTCTCTCCCGCGCTTTTATTACGTCCTAGAGCAGTACGCTTCGTTAGAAAAAAACAATTGGTACTGTAGGTTACAAAAATGTAATTATCTAAACTAGTTCCTAAATCATTTTTGCATGCTACAAATGATTTTTTGTATCTCTCTCGCGCTGTACCTCCTGGAGCCATACGCTTCGTTAGGAAAAAAACAATTAGTAATGTAGGTTAGAAAATGTAATTACCTCAACTAATTCCTAAACTATTTTTGGCATGCTACAAATGATTTTTTTGTATTGCGTAGACGACTAACAAAAACTTATAATGCAGACGTCTGGTAATTATTTGCCTCAATATGAACTAATATTGTTTTCCTAATAAAATCAATATGTAATTTCGCGACATATGAACTGGTATTTAAGATCGATAAAAAACAATAAGTATTATGAAATCTGTTAACACTGTAGATATATAGAGAACCGATTTTAGAGGATGTTGCTGGAGATGTTGAAAATATAGAGGATGGAATTTTTTAGAGTGTGCTGTAAATGACATAGAATACTCTTTTAGAGGATGAAATTTAGATGACGTTGCTGGAGACAGCCTAACTGCCTGTTTTATGTGAACCATCCAACCAGCAAGCAAAATGTGTTGCACAAGAAGATCATGTGCTAATGTGCTATGCTATTCGGATATCACCATTCTATGTGAACTTTTGGTTATAGTGGTTTGGTTTAGGATAAAATCAAACTTATCTAAACTTTGGTTAGACATTTTGTTTGTTTGTTTATAAATTATAATAGCCAACTATATCAAGATCAACTACAGGATACACATACACAGTAAAAATGAGAGAGGATGGCTTCTATTGATTCTTGTACTACATCTCGTTCTTGAGGCTGGAGATGCGTTCAAAAGTGAGGATTTGCATTGAACAAAAAGGCTCGAGTAAAATCACAATAAAAAATGCTTATCGGAATCTAGCTTATCATAAAAAAATTGCAATTTTTGTTGATGTGTCTGGGATACTGTCGGTGTTTTGGGTCTGATCGCGCACTTGGGGTTACCCCTCAAGGTGCTTTTAGGCTATCTGCAGTGGTTCCCCCTAAATTTCTTCCCCTATATCACTTTTTTGTGTCACATCGTCAACATTTCATCCCCTATTTTTTTATCTACCGCAGCGGTTTCCTCTAAATTCTCCCTTATACCCCACTATAACTATAAAATATTATTTCATATACCTACTTTTTATCTACTATTAATTTTTCTTCTACTAACTATTGGAGATGGACCCACAGCAACAGTTGTCAACAGTGCTAGAGGTTGACGCTGCTTACGGAGGGAGAGAGAAGGGGGCCATCGGCTGGGGGGCCTTGTAGGGGGCGCCGATGCAGGTGTGGGGGAGGTGCTGTAGCCACCAGTTGAAGGGGAGGGGGTGTCCGGCGGCAACCCATGCGGACAGTCTTAGGAGTAGGACGGTGTTATCGACTGTATCTCGATGGTTCGTGCTGGATGCACGAGAAACAGTGGAGAATGGTTTACAGGTTCGGACCGCTTTGAGATGCGTAACACCCTACGTCCTGTCGAGAGTGTTTTATGTGGTGAGTTATAAGAGGATTCTCTAGCGCTGAGAACGTAGAGAGTTGGGTGGGAGGCTAAGTAGCGAGTCTCTGATATGAAGGGATGCTCCCTAGGCCTTATATATTCGACCGTGGGGCGGTATATGTGGATATTACAGCGACGTGTACCTAAGAAATAGTGAACCAACTGAGTCTATCCTCCTATAATCCTGCCGACCCATTCTCACTTGGTTCCGTTGTACGGGGCTCCTGCACGGGAAGGTCGGGCCTCTGTTGTGATTACTGCTTGAATTCGTTGGGCCATCTTGGGCTTGTGCCGTTACAGCCTTGTGTCGATTCGCTTCATTGGTCGTTCCTTCCCAGGCCCACGAGGGGGATGACCTTACGAATTATGGGGCCCTTGGGCCTTTCGTGAGGTCTTTTATCTTTCTGGTGGACCCGGGGGATATCTGTCCCCCACAAGCCCCCGACCTTTGGGTCGATTCTGAAACAAACGACCCAAGGATCCTAGGTCCAGCTTGCAATTTTTGACTTTAACAAGGGATGCTTTGGAAATAAGCCTGCCGGGCCACTGCTTCTGAGTTCTGAATGATCCGGTAGAAACACTTTTTCACTGTCTTTTCATGCCTTTATTACTCGAAATTAGGTGTTCTGTCTCAGACTCATGCTTCGAAAGTCAGCATTTTTGTACCATAGGACTTCAAATTTCATTGGGTGCACCGAAGATGGGTGTAGCCCTCGAGCTTCGAACGGATTTTTGCAGATAATCCGCTCGAAGGTCTTTACTTCGAGTATTATCAGAGATCACTTTTATCTTCCTCTTGCGCTTTTTCAGAGGTCAGCCTTGTCTTGATCTTGCCTTATGCTTTAGAGGTCAGCACTTTACTTCTTCGGGGATGATGATCTATTGGGTGCACCTTCGGTGCACCCAATGGGTGTAGCCCCCGAGCTTCGAGTGGGTTTTTGAAAATAATCCACTCAAAGGTCTTCATTTCATGTCTTTTTTTTGGAATCATCCTTCCCCTTTGTCGAATGCCTTGGAGATCAGCATTATATTATTGATACTACGCTTCAGAGGTCAGCGCACATTTTTGTGTTTGTGGCCGAGTACGCGATCTGCCCATATCTTGATAGGTCTTGCCATTTATTTGATCTGCGACTGATTGGACGTTCGATAGATGGCCCTTGGCTAGTCTTCATGTCACTTCGTGCTTTTATGCTTCTGTCGATTAGACTTGTACCTCATCGGCTATATTTGGCTTTCCTTTGATCCCTGCTGATATCTTTCTTCTGTCTTGAAGTATTCATTGCATATACTGTTCGGATGTGACAGTGTTGAAAATATACTGATAATTCCTGAGCGTCCCCCCAATGGGTGTAGGCAAGGGACGGCTTGGTACGCTGAGCGTTTAGCAAACTGCTTCTGAGTAGTAACTTGATGTGACCGCGAGTGTAATCATATCGCCGGCGCAGTTGACTGGAGTCCCAATGGGTGTCGTGTTACGTGAAACGGCTTCAGCCGCCTGACGTGTCTTCAGACAGTTTGAATTGCATATTGAATTTTTGCGACTGTTCAGTGGCCATGGTAGGAGGTGAGCGGTTGCCTTCTTCTTCTATAAATAGTGCTCTTGCTTCTCCGGCATTTTCACATCTCTTACTGCTGCTTGCTGTTTACCCTCCTTTTCTTCCTTCCATTTCCAACATGGGCAAAAGTAAGAAAGGTGGTAGTTCTTCGCATCACTCTGGTGACAAACGCAAGCGTGAGCCGACTCCTCCCTCGGAGGACTTTGGCGACTCGGAGTACTCGGAGGAGGAGTTCTCCTCCGAGTCCGAGGGCTCTCCAGCTCCTGCCTCTCCCCCGGCGTCGTCTGATGATTCAGACGACTCCCAGGGGATTGCCGCAGAGGTCTGGACTTACATCCGGTCCGTCGAGCGCGCCGGGCTCGCGGGCTCGGATGAGTCGGAGTACTCCTCGGACGAGGAGAACTCCTCGGACTCGTCCGAGGAGGGCGATGGCGACGGCGATGGCGGTGACGGCGACGGCAACGGGGGCGACGGCGACGGCAGCGGTGACGGCGGCGGCAAGGGTGGCAGCGGCGACGGCGGCGATGACAGCAAGGGTGGCAACAGGGGCAGCGGCAAGGGCAGCAACAAGGCTAGTGGCTAGATGCCACTGGTTTTAATTATTAGTATAGATTAGTAGTAGTATAATGAAATAATGTAGTAGTAGTTAGTAGTATAGAGTAGTGAAGTATAGTGTAGTAGTAGGGAGGTCATCAACTCATAATGAGTTGATTTGTAAGTTCGGTAATGCTTCCCTTATAATGAAGAGTGGTTTCGCCTCACTTTTGTGCACTTTTATTTTGTTTTCTTGTCATTCGCCGCTCTCATTATTGCCTGAGGGATGTTTGGAATCAATGAATCACGCTTTTGACTGTTTTCTTCGCGATGTCGACACTTTGGTGATGGCAGCCAAGTCATCTGAAATCATGTCGTTGCTTTAGGAGCGACAGCCGAGTTATTACTGGCGATGTTGGCACTTTTTGAAGTAATGGCTGAGCGATAGCGGCCACGTCAGTGTTTTAGAAATAACGACCGAGCGGTTACTGGTGATGTCGGTGTTTTGGAGGTAACAACCGAGTGATCGATGACAACGTCGGCGTTTTAGAGGTAACAACCGAGTGATCGATGGGCCACACCGGCCGCTTTGGAGATAGTGGCCGAGTGGAGTCTGGTAACATCAGCGTTCTTAGAAATAACCGATGAGTTAGAATGGACCGCGTCGGCCATTTTGGAAATAACGGCCGAGTGATGATGTGGCATGCCCACGCTTTAGAAATAACGGTCGGGTGATGACGTGGCACGCCAGCGCTTTAGAGATAACAGCTGGGTGATGACTGGGCGCTTTTTAGATTCGGCATCTGGCTTCGGAAAACCCCATATGCACTGTATTGTCGTGCGCCTCCACATTTCGTGCCCTAGTTCTTGCTTTTCTGCACCTAGGCCTTCTCCGCTCTCTTGCAACGCTGCTTCCGCTCCGTTCGCCGGCAAGGTTGAAATGGCGCCCAAGCGGAAAGCTTTGAGTTCGTCCGTCGCGGTCATCCCTCCCATCGACCCCAACAGTCAGTTGCCTTTTGAAGGTAACCATATGTCTGTTGTCTCTGAATCTGACCTTCTCCACCTTGTATCTATCGGGGTTCTTCCTCCGAAGGAGCTCTGTTCCTGACGGATCTGCCGTGGGGTCACTGTTCCAACAGAGGACACTCACGAATCCATCATCTACGCTCCTTTTCTCCTCCGCGGCCTTGCTCTTCCCATTTCTCCTTTTTTTCGCGGTCTCCTTGATTTCTATCGCTTGAATCTGACCCATCTGAATCCCAATTCCGTTCTGCAAGTCTCTATCTTTGTTCATTTATGCGAAGCTTTTCTCGAAGTTCTGCCACACTTTGGCCTGTGGAAATATTTGTACCACTGTCGCCCTAGGATGGCCGGAGGGCAGCACCAGCTGGTGGGGGCGTGAGCTTGGAGATGCGCCGTGGGAGGAAGGCTGATTACCTCGACATCCCGCTCAAGGATAGCATCAAGGGATGGCGTCTGGAATGGTTCATCGTGGAGAATCATGGGAATTCTCTCCCCCCACGGTCAGGAAGACAACTGGATGTTCGCACTTCGAGCTAGACCGAATCCCCCACAGACCAGGAAGTAACTGAAGCAGGGGCTTTGCTAGCTGAAGTTGGATTGCTGAAAGAAAGGGGTCTGACTGCAGAAGCTGTGGTCGCTGACTTTGTTTTCAAGAACATCCAACCGCTGAAAGACAGAGCATATCCAGCCTATTTGTATCGAGGCTTTGCTGATTCGACTCGGGTAACCAACAGAAGAATTCCTACCGTGGACTTGGTGGGCCGGCTCGAGATGATACTCAGAGGCAAGGTGTCGAACGTCGGCGCTCCTATTGCATACTCGGCTTGGAATCTACCTCCTTCCAAGGCCTTTACCAGTTTTGTGTCAAATCCTCCTGCTGGCGATAGCGGTTTGGTCCTTAGAGTGCGACCCTCTTTCGAAGAGGTTAGTGCTTTGGTTGTCTCACTTGAAGAAATTCCTGACGACGAGAGGCAGGTTCATTTTGAGGTGCCTTTAAATCCGAGTGATGCAGAAATAAGTGCCATGCTGGATATGTTAGCTGAAGATTCTTCTGATGCAGTCCCTACTGAAACACTGGCGGTAGCGCCCATCCCATAGGCTAGCGAAGCTTTAGATATTTAGAAGTCTGACAATGTTCGTCCGAAGCGTTCTCGCCGAGCCAATCAGCCTGCTTCTCCTAGTGACGGGAAGAAACAGAAGAAGAGACGTCTTCGTCGAGTGTCTAGTTTGGATCAGGATGCTGGTCCTTCCGTTCCTGCTGCTAAAGAAGTGCCAGTGCCTGCATTTGCTGAAACTGATCCCAATGGGTGTAGCCTGCCTGCTATTAACCCCAATGGGTGTGACCTAGATGACGCTGACCCCAATGGGTGTAACCTAGATGACGCTGACCCCAATGGTGTACTGTCCGCGTTGTTGATGATGGTGAGGAAGAGGAGGATGAAATCCCTCTAACTCGGAAGAACAGCCGACGCTATATTGCCAGTGGCGAAAGCAGTGGTGTTCCTTATCCAGCCCTGTCTGCTCTTGTTGGTCTACAAGAATTGTCTTTGGCCAACTTTGATCAGACTCTTGAGAATATGGTCCCAGAAGATCTGTTGTCCGAACCAGCAGATGGTGGCATGATGGATGTTTGCCCTGATGTGCCTGATGCTGGACTGGAATTGTCTCGGGCGGTGTCCCGCACCTCGTCGACCTTGGAGCACAGTCTTAAGGGTCAGGAGGCCGGCCCAGATTGCACTGTTCCTATGGAGGTGGTCGAGGGTCCTTCGGCCTTAGAGGTGGCTGCCTCAGAGGGCTCGGCCCTCAAAAATAGCACTGGTGCTTACCCAGCCCCCGAGGGTGTTGCCAGGGATGATCCGGCTCGGATGGGTAGCGCGAGCGATAACCCAGCCCCGAGGGTGTTCGAGTTGGTTCTCCCTCTAACACTTCCATGGTTGTTCACATGGGATTTTCTCCTCCGCACTCTGATTGTATGGCAGCAGTATGGGTTTCATGTCAAGAGGTCGCTTTAGAGGTCAACGTTCCTGATGACAGAGTTCTGACTTCTGCTGGTGACACTGATTTGGTTCCCGATGATGCATTGCGGGTTGTTCCAGTTGGTGACCCTTTAGCAAGCCACCAGTTGATTTCCCACGACTTGGGGGTTCCCTCATTCTTCTCCAACCTCCAGGTAACTTGATTTCTTCTGCCCTGACTTTTACTTCAGGTAGACTGCTGTTATTATGCTCATCTGTTTTTAACGTCAGGCATTGGTGGATGAAATGGCTAGCCGGTTGAAATCACAGGGGACCTCTGTCCCAGAAGGGGCTTTGTCCCTAATGCATTGGAATCCAGTGTTACTTCAGCGGCGAGTATCTGACTTGGAGATGGCAAATGCTGGTTAGTGCCCTTTCTGCCTTCATTGGCTATTTGAGTAATCTGCTTTATAGCTGAACACCCTTGCTTGACTGTTTCCTGACAGACATGGCCCGGCGATATTCTGACCTTGAAGAAAGGTATTCTCAAAGTCAGGCTGCACTGGCCCAGGTTTCTGCCTCTCTGAATGATGCTAACTCCACTCTCCGCGCTCAACTTGATTCTGAAAAGGTGGCTACTGAATTGAACTTCCGCTTGCCCTTGTCTGCTATGCTTTTGGTGCTTGCTTGACGTTAGAGAAACCGGCTCTTGTCTGCAGGAGGAGAAACGTGCTCTTGCTACTTCTCGCGATAATCTGGAAAGGTTATACCGCGATGCCACCAACTCGTTGACTATCTTGGAGAGGAGTCATCGTTTTACCATGGAGGACTTGGATAACCATCGCTACAAGCTGCAAGAGTCTCTGGATGATATGATTCGCCTCAGGCAATTGGTGTCGAACAAGGATACTGTCATCAAGGATCTGTGTGCTTCCAAAAAGTCGGTAGTCCGGGAGCTAGAAGCCGCTCGGTTGGCTGTCAAGGCCGCTAAAGATACTTCTGCTACTCTGAAGGCCCAGCGCGACAAAGCGATGGACAAAGTCGTTCGCGCGGGGCGAATTCTGATGAGGAGACCCAGCGTGGTTGTTCCCGATGACATAGTGGCAGATGTGAATGCCGCTCCCGATTCTTCGAGTCGTCCCTCCTTGTCAGTTGCTCCTGAGAAAAACATTTCCAGATAGAAAACACTGAATGCCTTGAGTATATGGTTAGTGTGCTTGGATGTTTTCGTTAGAAAACACTTTTCAGTACCGAATACTGTTATTGTTTTCCCGTTGTTAGAGTTCAACGGTATCTACAGTCATAAAAGTAAGTGCATTATGATGGTTTTGAATTTTTTCATGGGGCATAGAGATCGCCCTGGGATGAATAGTCGCGAACGTGCCGAATGTGCCATGCCAATTTAAGTCATTGCCAACTTAAATCAATCGTTCCGCTATCAGGGGTATAGTGATTGCCGACCTAAACCGATTGCTCCGTTAGCAGGGTATAGTGGTCACCCTTAGTTAAGTAAGCGCGAGCATGTCGCATCGTCTTAAGTCATCGCTGACTTAAGTCGATTGCTCCGTTAGTGGGGTATAGTGGTCACCCCGAGTTAAGTAAGCGTGAGCATGTCGCACCGTATTAAGTCATCGCCGACTTAGGCCGATTGCTCCGTTAGTAGGGTATAGTGGTCACCCCGAGTTAAGTAGGCGTGAGCATGTCGCACCGTCTTAAGTCATCACTGACTTAAGCCGATTGCTCCGTTAGTAGGGTATAGTGGTCACCCTGAGTTAAGTAAGCGTGAGCATGTCGCACCATCTTAAGTCATTGCCGACTTAAGCCGATTGCTCCGTTAGTAGGGTATAGTGGTCACCCCGAGTTAAGCAAGCATGAGCATGTCGCACTGTCTTAAGTCATCGCTGACTTAAGCCGATTGCTCTGTTAGTAGGGTATAGTGGTCACCCCGAGTTGAGCAAGAATGCAAATTGACAATGAACAATTCCTGAAGTCTTTTTATTCATGATGCGTTTCCCGGTTTACAGAATACATTGCCGCCCCAATAGCTTTTGAAATATAGCTAAGGATAAAACTTCCTGAGATGTTCTATGTTCCATGAGTTCCCAACTTCTGTGCCATCCATCTGTGTGAGACGATATGATCCAGGCCGAGTGACTTCAGCTACTATGAATGGTCCTTCCCATAGAGGTGACAATTTGTGCCGCCCCTCCCCCGTTAGAATTCGGCGGAGGACGAGATCTCCCACTGCGAAGGATCAATGCCGTATGGCCTTATCGTGATAGCGCCTCAGAGTTTGCTGATACCGTGCTGATTGAATCACCGTGTTTAGTCGTTCTTGTTTGAGTACATCGACATCCTCCAGCCTAGTAGCCTCAGCTTCTGCTACGTTTTCAAAGATCAACCTTGGTGCCCCAAACTTGAGATCAGCAGGTAGCACTGCCTCCGAACCATAGACCATAAAGGAAGGAGTGTTTCCATGCAGGGCTCGACTAGGTTGAGTTCTCAGGCTCCAAACGACATACGGCAATTCCCTGATCCACTTTCCTGTGAACTTTTCATTTTTGTCGAAAACTTTCTTTCTGAGCGCCTCCAATATCATCCCGTTGGCTCTTTCTACCTGCCCGTTGGCTCTTGGGTGTGCCACCGAGGCATATTTGATTTGAACGCCCTTTTGCTCGCAGAAGTCGAAGAACTCTGAGCTTGTGAAGTTGGATCCTAGGTCAGTTATGATGTTATTTGGTATTCCAAACCTGAATATTATATCTTGTATGAATTCCACTGCCTTAGCTGAAGTTAAGGAAGCAATGGGTTTGAATTCTATCCACTTAGTGAACTTGTCGATAGCAACCAGTACATGAGTGTATCCTCCTTGAGCTTTTTTGAAAGGTCCAATCATATCCAATCCCCAGCATGCAAATGGCCAAGTTACGGGTATGGTTTGTAGTTGCTGTGCCGATAGATGCTGCTGTTTTGACAAGTATTGGCAGGCTTCGCACCTCTGAACTAACTTGGCTGCGTCACTTTTTGCTGTTGGCCAGTAGAAACCTGACCTGAAGACTTTCCCAACCATGGTCCTGGATGCTGCATGCACTCCACATTGCCCAGCATGGACCTCATCTAGAAGTTGCTTTCCAGTATCTGAGAGAATACACTTCATGAGGACTCCTGACGCGCCCCTTCTATATAGTGTGTCCCCAATGAGTGTATAGTGAGCTGACTGCCTTGCGATACGCTCGGCCGTATTTTTGTCATCTGGTTCCTCTTCATTCCTTATATATCTGATGATCGGCTCCCTCCAGTCATCAGGATTTGATTCTGGTTGGCTCAGAGTATTGCATTCTTCTACCCGATCCGCTGAAATGCTCGGGCGCGACACTTCTTGGACAAAAACTCCAGGCGGGACCTGAGTCCGACCGGACCCTAGCTTAGACAATGCATCAGCCGCCGTGTTGCGGTCTCTCTCCACATGATGAAACTCCAATCCTTCAAATTTATCTTCTAGTTTCCGGACAGCAGTGCAATATTTTCCCATGGAATCATTCGAGCAATCCCATTCTTTTTTATCTGACTTATGACCACCAGAGAGTCTCCATACACCATCAGTCTCTTGATGCCCAGTGATATGGCAATGTTCAGCCCGTGAATCAGAGCTTCGTACTCGGCTGCGTTGTTAGATGCCAGGAATAACAATTGAAGAGCGTACTTGAGTTGTTCGCCTCCAGGTGCAATAAAGAGGATCCCTGCACCTGCTCCCTGTAGCTTCAATGAGCCGTCAAAATACATTTGCCATACTTCTGCGATTTCCGGGTTATCCGGTACCTGTTGCTCGGTCCACTCTGATACGAAGTCAACCAGTGCTTGAGTTTTGATAGCAGTGCGAGGTCAAAATTCGATGTCATGAGATCCCAATTCACAGGCCCACTTGGCTACTCTTCCGATGGCTTCTTTGTTGTGGAGAATATCCCCTATTGGAAATCCAGTGACTACTATGACTTTGTGGTCGTCGAAGTAGTGCCGAAGCTTGCGTGCAGTTAGAAGTACTGCATACAATAGCTTTTGAACCTGAGGATATTTCTTCTTTGAAGAGCCCAGAACTTCACTGATGAAATAGACTTGGTGCTGTACTATATATGCATGCCCTTCTTCCGCTCGCTCGACTACTAACGCGGTGCTCACCACGTGAGTCGTGCAAGAGATGTACAATAACAGATCTTCTACCGGTTGAGTCGGCGTGGCTCGGCGTGGCAGTTTCAGCACTGGTGGTGTCGTCAAGAATTTTTTCAGCGTGTCTAGAGCTTCTTGTGCTTCTGAAGTCCACTGAAATTTGTCCACCTTCTTGAGTAATTTATAGAATGGTAAGCCTTTTTCTCCCAGCCTTGATATGATCCTGCTTAGGGCTGCCATACACCCGGTGAGTCTTTGAACTTTCTTTTGTGATCGTGGTGCTTCCATCCTCATGATAGCTTCGATCTTTTCTGGATTGGCTTCAATTCCCCAGTGGCTAACAATAAACCCTAGCAACTTTCCTGCTGGCACTCCGAAAACGCACTTTTCGGGATTAAGCTTCCATCTGTATCGTCGTAGACTATTGAAGACCAGCTGTAAATCTTCGATGAAATTTTCTGAATCCTCTGTCTTGATCACCACGTCGTCCACGTAGGCTTCCACACGCTTGCCCCAGTGATCGGCTAAACATGTCTGAATAGCCCTCTGATAAGTTGCTCCAGTGTTTTTGAGGCCGAACGACATGGAGGTATAGCAGAAGGATCCAAACGGGGTGATAAATGTCGTTTTTTCCTCGTCTTCTTTTGCCAAACTAATTTGATGATACCCAGAGTAGCAATCCAAGAAAGACAGCATAGAGCATCCGGCGATTGAGTCCACCACCTGGTCGATTCTAGGAAGCCCGAAGGGATCCTTCGGACAGTGTTTGTTGAGATCCGTATAGTCAATGCACATGCGCCAATCCACTTTATTCTTTTTGAGTACAAGAACAGGGTTGGCCAACCATTTAGGATGTAACACCTCTCTAATGAATCCGGCCGCGACTAAGCGAACCAGCTCGGCACGGATGGCTTCTCTCTTGTCGGGCGTAAAGCGACGTAATTTTTGGCGTATTGGCCTCGCCTGGGGGTAGACCTTCAATTTGTGCTCGGCCAACTCTCTTGGGACTCCCGGCATATCCGCAGGTTGCCATGCGAATACGTCTCGATTATCTTGCAGAAACTGGATGAGCGCGCTTTCCTATTTGTCGTCCAGGCTGGAGCTGATGATGGTGGTTTTGCACTCGTCAGCGAACCCGAGGTTGATCCTTTTAGTTTCTTCAGTCGGCCGCATAGAGGTCACGTCTTGTGCTTTGTTCGTGGGGACCGCGAGGTCTTTTTCAGGCTTTGAGTTTGCCCGTGCAGAGGATATCGCTGATGGTTTGGTGGAGAGGGCCGCCCGAATAGCCACTCGGAAACATTCTGCGGCGCCTTGGAAGTTGGCGCGCACAGTTATGATCCCTTGCGGTCCAGGCATCTTCAATATCATGTACGTATAACGTGGAATAGCCATGAGCTTCGCTAATCTGGGCCTCCCGATGATGGCGTTGTATCCACAGTCGAAGTTTGCCACCTCGAACCTCAGGAACTCGGTTCTGTAGTTTTCCGGAGTTCCGAAGGTGACTGGCATGTAGATGTGGCCTAGCGGGTACTCTCCTTCAGTCGGCACGATGCCGAAGAAGGGTGTGTCCGACTCGTGGAGCTCTTTGAGGGGAACTCCCAAGCCTTGGAGCGTTCGGGGGAAGGTGACGTTGATGCTGCTTCCCCTGTCCACTAGTACCTTCTTTACCCTGCTCTCTCGGATCACCGGATCGACGAGAAGTGGGTATTTGCCTGGGTGGTCGAAGTTAAGCCATTGGTCTGCCCGGGTGAAGGTGATCGGGTGCTCAGACCATCGGTACGGGGCGGGAGGACCGGTGGCCGCCACCAGTATCTGACGATCGTTGAGCTTTTGTTATCTCTTGCTTTCTTGTGACCCGTGTCCGCCGAAGATGACGTTGACTTCTCTGTCGACGCGCGGGAAGGCTCCTCCTCTTCCCTCCTCCTGCTGCCGGGGTTGTTGCGGTTCTCTTCGTCCTCCTCGCGGCGGGGGAGGAGGTAGAGGTTGAAAAGGTCGACCATGCCCGACGGAGTGTTTGAAGTCCCTGCAGTTCCGGAGGGTGTGGCGCATGTCCTTGTGATATGGGCACTGGGCGTCGAGGATGTCGTCCAGCGTGCGTTCACCTCCGTGAGGTCCTCCTCAGGCGCGAGAGGCGGGTGGTCTGGCGGCGTGGACCTCCTCACGAGGCCTCTTCTCCCAGCGCTTGTATGGTTGCTGGTTCGTGTCGCGTCGTGGCGCCGCTGGTGCAGGTTTCGCTCCTCCGATGAGGTCCTGAGCTCATTCGTACGCGGTGATGTAGAGGTCGGCCTCCCGGAACAGTTGCTCGGAGGTAATCGGTGCCTTCTGTAATATGGTTCAGACGAATGTCGAGTCATTGGATCCCCTATAGAAGTCCTCGATCACTGCCACTTCCACGACTTCGGGGATACGATTTCTCATGGTCTGGAATCTTTTTAGGTACGACCGAAGAGTTTCGTCCCCTTGGCGCTTGATGGATTTGAGGTCCCATGGTTGCGCCGGTTTGTCGGAGAGAGACTGAAAGTTAGCGGTGAAGCGCCGACTGAAATCGCTCCAGTCGTCGATGCAGTGTCAGGGTAGGTGTCGCAGCCATTGCAGCGCGTCTTGCCCGAGGACAATAGGCAAGTATGCGGTCATCACATCCTCTGTTGCCCCAGCTGCCCGGGCAGCGGTGGTGTAGACGGCCAGCCAACCTCCCGGATTCTGCTTAGGTTCGTACTTGTCGACGTTGGAGACCTTGAAGTTAGGGGGCCATTGAATGGCCCTGAGGCGCGGAGTAAGTGCCGATACTCTGCACGTGTCCTCCTGTCGTTGATGATGATGCTGGTCCGGGGGAGGAGAGTGGTTGTCGCGGTGCCTCGACCGTCCCCGGGTGGTGCCACCAGTTGAAGCTATGGCCGACTCGGTCCTGGTAGCCTGACTTCACTCTGGGACGTCGTGATCCTGGTCGTACTCTTCCCGGCGATGAATTTCGTTCTCGTGTCGTCGTTCGCGCGAAGCGTTGATGGAGCTCCGTGCGTCCCGCCGACTGTTGATGGCGTGTCGTAGATCGTTCGGTGGGTGAGCGAGGGGCAGGAGATGATTGGATGCTTGAGTAAACAGCCGCCGATAGCCCTCGGCGTCGGGAGTCCACGGGAGGCCATCCGCTATCCGAGCCAATACTCCGCCAACTTCACTCGGCGTGTTCATGGCTCGGGCGAAATCGGGGTTCAGGTTGCGTCCGAAGAGTGGATTTTTCCGGCGTTGCCTTGTTTCCTGCTTGGCCTGTTCTTGAGCCCGCCGACGATCGCGTCGTCAGGAATTCCTTCTTTCCCTGAAGACACGTTCCTTCGGAGTTTCTCCTATCTCCGAGACCTCGTCTCGTGATATAGGTTGCGCTGGGTCTAGTTCTCCGGCCTTGTGATGTCGTTGGATATTTCGGCGTCGGTTCCTTCGTCGGTGGGACTCCCGCTGAGGAGGTTCCTCTCCAGGTACGGTCGGCTCGTCGTCGGAGATGGGGGGCGACTCTGCCCTTCCAATGAAGAGGACGTCAGGGTAGAATGGAACAGTTGTCGTGGCGACCCTCTTTCTGCCCTCCTTTGAGGATGAAGGTGCAGAAAGGACAACTTGCCACCTTTCGATCTCATTTGTTTCTTTCTTCCTCGTGATCCGTGTCCATTCTCCCATCGGAGAGGTGGACAACGACATTCTCCGGGTTGACAAGCCCTAGACTCCTAGTTTACTGAAGGTGATCTTTTTCCGGGGCGCTGGAGGTTGCGCCTTTTCCTGCTTTGCCCCGATTTTCCCGGGGATTTCTGAGGAAGATTTTCTCTCCGGTGGATCCGCGATGCGATGCAGAGTTCCCTCGTCATCTGCTACAGATGAGATAGTTCCGAAGTAGAATGTGGACCCGGGACGGAGGATGATCTTGTGCTGGAAGGTGACGGCCATTGAGCTAGCTTGGATCGATGACACACCCCCTACCTGGCGCGCCAGTTGTCGGTGTTTTGGGTCCGACCGCACACCTGGGGTTACCCCTCAAGGTGATTTTAGGAGTAGGACGGTGTTATCGAATGTAGCTCTATGGTTCATGCTGGATGCACGAGAAACAGTGGACAATGGTTTATAGGTTCGGGCCGCTTTGAGATGCGTAACACCCTACGTCCTATCGAGAGTGTTTTATGTGGTGAGTTACAAGAGGATTCTCTAGCGCTGAGAACGTAGAGAGTTGGGTGGGAGGCTAAGTAGCGAGTCTCTGATCTGAAGGGGTGCTCCCTAGGCCTTATATATTCGACCGTGGGGCGGTACATGTGGATATTACAGCGACGTGTACCTAAGAAATAGTGAACCAACTGAGTCTATCCTCCTATAATCCTGCCGACCCATTCTCGCTTGGTTCTGTTGTACGGGGCTCCTGCACGGGAAGGCCGGGCCTCTATTGTGATTACTGCTCGAATTCATTGGGCCGTCTTGGGCTTGTGCCGTTACAGCCTTGTGTCGATTCGCTTCATTGGTCGTTCCTTCCCAGGCCCATGAGGGGGATGACCTTACGAATTATGGGGCCCTTGGGCCTTTCGTGAGGTCTTTTATCCTTCTGGTGGACCCGGGGGATATCTGTCCCCCACAGATACCTCCCTGCACGTTCTATCGTAGAGCCTGACGAAGGAGACGCTAGGCATTCTTGGAGGCAGATGTTTGTGAGAGAGATTGAACATCTTGTAAAGTTTCTCTTGCAGAGCAGGTACCTTGATAAATACAAAAACATAAACCACATGTAGTAAATACTAGTATGTGCACGTGGCATATTAAACATATCTAATAGAAACATGAGAAAAAAATTCATTATTAGTCATAACGAAGATCGCTTCAGTCTGGCTGAAGATGAGTTCAAAATGTCATCCAGATTCGTACATGAAGTAGTGCATATTAACTCGGTGAGCGGTCATGTGATCGCTGCCCAAAAACCTGTTTCGTCCCAACGCGTTTAGGTTCTTTGGTTTAGCGAGGTTTCGGAGACATTGATCTCTCCATCGTCTGATGGGTGCACGCCATCGAGAACTCTCTTGGCCAGGTGACATCGATCATCAAAAATAACAAGCACTATGCTCTAACTCGTGGGTGGTGGATGCACACAAGTCAGTGTTATGCACTAAAGTTGCTAATTGCAAGATAATTACTTCTCTAATCTCCTCACAATGCAAAGGATCTTTCTTTCTCTCAAAAGGCCGATTCAACTCTATGAAGGGGCAAGACACCTCAAGGGGTTGATATAGGGATATAAATAACCCCAATTGCTTAAATTATCCCTTACAACTCCACTTAAATTTTTTCGGGCATCGACATGTTTGGTGCCAACTTTTCCACTGTACGAGACATGCTAGTGCCTCCTCGATAGTTAGTTTCACATACTAACTATTATTGTGCAGCACATATGGTGTGGGCACCAATGCTACATCGGACGTGTCCGATGCATACAACCCTAAATGGTACCATCCAACACCCTTTAGTTGAATGCTCGTGGGACTATGCTCCATGGTCCGACGTCATGCATTTAGCTACTCGAGAGCTCCTAAGCGGTGTTGAACTGGTCTGACGATATTCATCATACTATGGTTCAGGGCCCAATGCCTCCCCATCCTCCAAACTAACCAGTATGATTTTTAGTGAACAATGTATCTATCTGGTCCGACGTTGTCCAAACCATCGGGCTGCACCATTGTATCTGACGCCCTATCTTCAATCGGTTGGATCCATTGTACAGTTTGACGCTCTTTAGCGAATAGTATGGGCCCGACACTTCTGTGAGGATAGAGGTACTAGGGTATGGTTAGGAACCTTGATACTAGAGTCTGACGCCGTGTAATGTCTTGTACTCTTTGTTTTCTTGTGGTCTTGAAGTCTGAGTGTTTTGATTTTTTGCACATTGTTGTAAACTTTGATAAGTTTCCTAATGTCTTTTTTGAGATATATATTAATCATCTCGAGCATCACTTTGTTCGTGTCTAAGTCCACACTGCACTCTTTGAACTATAATAAAAAACACTAACAAATGACAATACTCTACATAGTTATGTTGATCATTAAATACCAAAAACAATATTGTTGCCAAATGAATCTCATGATGTTTTCTTAATACAAGCATTTAAGTTCTCATACATGCATGAACACTCAGTATGTCTTCCTATTATAGGCATATGTCGGTGTTTTGGATCCGACTGCGCACCCGGGGTTGCCCCTCGAGGTGCTTTTTGGAGTAGGACGGTATTACTGACTGTAGCTCGATGGTTCGTGCGGGATGCACGAGAGGCAGTGGACAGTTTTGTACAGGTTCGGGCCACTTTGAGATGCGTAACACCCTACGTCCTGGCGTGAGTTCTTTATGTGGAGGAATACAAAGGAGCTCTCTAGTGTAGAGAGACGGGTGGAGGGCTAAGTAATGAGATATATATCCTTCTGAGGGGGTGCCTCCTAGGCCTTATATACTTGACCGTGGGGCGTTACATGTGGATATGATAACAATGCGAGCCTAAATAATAGTAAACCGACTGGGTTTATCTTCCTATAATCCAGCCGACCTTCCCCTGCCTCGTTCTATCGTATGAGGCCCCTGCGCGGGGAAGTCAGGTCTCTGTTGTGGTAGCAATTCAAACCCGTCGGGCTGTCTGGGCCTGCGCCGATCCATCCTTGTGTCAAACTGCTTCACTAGACGTTCTTCCTCAGGCCCACGAAGGAATGACCTTGTGAATTGTTGGGTCCACGGGCCTCTCGTGAGGTCTTTCACCCTTTCAGTGGACCCAGAGGATATCCGTCCCCCACAAGCCCCCGATCTTTGGGTTGATTCTGAAATAACCGGCCCAAAGATCTTAGGTTCAGCTTGCGGTTTTTTGATTTCAATAAGGAATGCCTTGAAAATGAGTCTGCCTGGCCACTGCTTCTGAACTCTGAGTGACCCGGTAAAAATGATCTTTTATTGTCTTCCTATGCTATGTATTCCTTAAAATTCGGTGTTCTGTCTCGGTTTTATGCTTTAGAGGTCAGCATTTTGCTCTTTTAGAACTTCAAAATTCATTGGGTGCACCGAAGGGTCTAGCCCCCGAGCTTCGAGTGGATTTTTGTAAATAATCCACTCGAAGGTCTTCATTTCAAGTCTTCTCAGGAATCACTTTTATCTTCCACTCGTGCTTTTTAGAAGTCAGCCTTGTCTCAGCTTCGTCTTATGCTTTAGAAATCAGCATTCTGTCTCTTGGGGTTGATGATCCATTGGGTGCAAGTGCACCCAATGGGTGTAGCCCCCGAGCTTCGAGTGGATTTTTTGAAAATGATCCACTCGAAGGTCTTCGTCTCACGCTGTTTTTCAGAAATCATCCTTTCCTTTTGTCGAATGCTTTAGAGATCAGCACTGTATTATCAACATTATGCTTTAGAGGTCAGCACTCATTTTTGTCTTTGAAATCGAGCACGTGATCTGCCCATATCTTGTTAGGTCTTGCAATTTATTTGATCTGCGACTGATTGGACGTTCGATAGATGGCCTTTGGCTAGTCTTCATATCACTTCGTGCTTCATTGCTTCTGTTGATTAGACTTGTACCTCATCGGCTATATTTGGCTTCTCTCTGATCTCGGTTGATATCTTCCTTCTGTCTTGAGGTATTCATTGTGTATACTGTATGGATGTGACTGCTTGGGAAAATTTATTGAAAATTCCTGGACGTCCCCATCCCAATGGGTGTGGGCAAGGGACGGCTTGGTGCGCTGAGCGTTTAGCAAACTGCTTCTGAGTAGTAACTTGACGTGACTGCGGTGTAATCATATCGCTCAAGCAGTTGACTGAGGTCCCAATGGGTGTCGTGTTACGTAGAACGGCGCCAGCCGCCTGACGTGTTTCCAGACGGTTTGAATTGCATATTGAATTTTTACGACTGTTCAGTGACCGCGGTAGGAGGTGAGCGATTGCCTTCTTCTTCTATAAATAGTGTGCTTGCTTCTCCGGCGTCTTCACATCTCTTTTTGCCGCTTGTTGCTTACTCTCTTCGCTTCCCTCCTACTCCGCCATGGGCAAGAGCAAGAAAGGTGGGAGTTCCTCGCACCATTCTGGTGATAAATGGAAACGCGAGCCAACTCCTCCCTCGGAGGAGATTGGCGACTCGGAGTACTCGGAGGAGGAGTTCTTCTTCGGGTCCGAGGGATCGCCGACCCCTGCCTCTCCCCCGGTGTCGTCTGATGACTCAGACAACTCCCAGGGGATCGCCGCGGAGGTGTGGTCCTACATCCGGGCCGTCGAGCGCGCCGGGCTCGAGGGCTCGGATGAGTCGGAGGTCTCCTCGGATGAGGAGAACTCCTCGGACTCGTCCGAGGAGGGCGGCAGTGGCAGCGATGGCGAGGGCAACGACAATGGCGGAGGCAACGACGATGGCGATGGCGACGACGGTGACGGCAAGGGCAAGGGCGACGGCAGTGGCAGCGGCAAGGGCGACGGCGGCGACAGCAGCGGCAGGGGCAGCAACAAGGCCAGTGGCTAAGCGCCACTGGTTTAAATATTAGTATAGGTAGGTAATAGTAGAAGTAGTATTAGTGAAATAATGTAGTAGTAGTTAGTAGTATAGTGTAGAGAAATGTAATGTAGTAGTAATTAGTAGTGTAGAACAGTGGGAGGAAAGCCGACTCATAATGAGTTGGTTTTTTAAATTTGGTAATACTTCCCCTCCCTTTATAATGAAGAAGATTTTGCCTCATTCTGTGTGCGTTCCTTTGCTTTCCCGTCGCTTCTTTTCCCATCGATCGGTCAATCGTTTTTATGCTTAATGTAGCCGTTGTTCCTAGATGTAATGCTTGAGTAATCGATTTTAGAATCATCGAGCTGCATCCTTAAATTTGCCTGCTTATTCGTATAGAAAAAACGGCTGATTTACTGTTAGTATTTTCAGAGGTGGTAACCGAACATTTTTCCTTTTTTGCAACGTCGGTGTTTTAGAGGTAACAGCTGGGCCCTTTGGAGCCACATCATCACTTTAAAACAACGCCCGAATGACTACTGGTGATGTCGGCGGTTTAGAAATAACATCCGAGTGATAACGGGCTACATCGGCGTTTTAGAAATAACGACCGAGCAGTTACTGGTGACGCCGGCGATTTAGAGATAACAGCCGAGTGATAACGGGCCACGTCGGCCGTTTTGGAAACAACAGCCGAGTGACGACTGGTTAGCATTTTTAGAAGTAACAGCTGAGCCATATTGGGCCACGTCGGTCGTTTTGGAAATAACGGCCGAGTGATGACATGGTACGCCAGCGTTTTAGAAATAACTGCTGGGTGATGACTGGGCACTTTTTTAGACATGGCGTCTGACCCAGGAAAACCCCATTTGTATTGCGCCATCGCATGCCTCTATATTCTGAGCCCTAGTCTTGCTTTTCTGCATCCAGATCTTCTCTGCTTTCTTGCGATATCATTTCCGTTCCGCTTGCCAACAAGATTGAGATGGCGCCCAAGCGGAAGACTCAAAGTTCATCTGCCGCAACCATTCCTCCCATCGATCCCAACAGCCAGTTGCCTTTCGCAGGTAACCACATGTCTGTTGTTTCTGAGTCTGATCTTCTTCACCTTGTCTCCATCGGGGTTCTTCCTCCAAAGGAACTATGTTCTTAGCGGATCTATCGCGGGGTCACTGTTCCGACAGAGGACACCCACGAGTCTGTTGTCTATATTCCTTTTCTCATCCGCGGCCTTGCTCTTCCTATTTCTCCTTTCTTCCGCGGTCTCCTTGATTTCTATCATTTGAATCTGACCCATCTGAATCCCAATTCTATTCTGCAAGTTTCCGTTTTTGTTCATTTGTGTGAAGCCTACCTTGGTATTCTGCCACATTTTGGCTTGTGGAAATACTTGTATCACTGTCGGCTTGGGATGGCCGGGGGACAGCACCAGCTTGTGGGGGGTGCAAGCTTGGAGATGCGCCGTGGGAGGAAAACCGAGTATCTCGACATCCCGCTCAAGGATAGCATCAAAGGATGGCGCCTAGAATGGTTTATCGTGGAGAATCACGGGAATTCCCTCCCTCCTTGGTCAGGGAAACAGCCGGATGTTCGCGCTCCAAGTTGGACTGAATCCCCCACAGACTTGGAGATAGTTGAGGCCAAGGTTCTGCTTGCCGAGGTTGGATTATTAAAGGAGAAGGGTCTGACTGCCGAGGCTGTGGTCACCGACTTTGTTTTTAAGAACATTCAGCCACTGAAAGATAGAGCGTACCTAGCTTATTTGTATCGTGGCACCATTGATTCGACCCGGGTTACCAACAGAAGGATTCCTGCTGTGGATCTGGTAAGCCGGCTTGAAATGATTCTTAGAGGCAAGGTGTCGAATATCGGTGCTCCTATTGCATATTCAGCATGGAGTCTGCCTCCTTCCAAGGCTTTCATCAGTTTTGCGTCAAATCCTCCTGCCGGTGACAGTGGTTTGGGTCTTAGAGTGTGACCCTCTCCCGAAGAGGTTGAGGCTTTGGTTTCTTCACTAGGTGAAATCCCCGATGATGAGAGGCAAGTTCATTTTGAGATGCCTTTAAATCCGAGCGATGCAGAAATAAGTACCATGCTGGACATGTTGGCTGAGGATTCCTCTGATTCGGTCCCTGCTGAAACACTAGCTGTAGCATCCATCCCAGAGTCTGGAAGAGCTTTGGACATTCAAAGATCTGATAGTATTCGCCCAAAGCGTCCTCGCTGAAACAATCATCCGACTTCTCCTGCTGAAGGGAAGGAAAAGAAAAAGAGACGGCTTCGGCGAGTGTCATGCTTAAATCAGGATGCCGGCCCTTCTGCTCCTGCTGCCGGGGAAGTGCCAGTACTGACTTTTACTGAAGCTGAACCCAATGGGTGTGACCTTGATGATGCTGATCCCAATGGGTGTAACCTTGATGATGCTGACCCCAATGGGTGTATTGTATGTAATATTGATGAGGATGAGGGGGAGGAGGAGGAAATCCCCTTAATTCGGAAGAACAGTCGTCGCTATATAGTCAGTGGAGAGAGTAGTGGTATTCCTTCTCCAGCTTTGTCTGCTCTCGTTGGTCTGCAAGAATTGTCTCTGGCAAATTTTGATCAGACTCTCGAAGATATGGTCCCTGAAGATCTGTTGTCGGAGCCGGCAGATGATGGAACGATGGAAGTTTGTGCCGATGTACCTGCTGTCAGGTTAGAGTTATCCCAAGCAGCATCTCGTGCCTCATCGACCTTGGAGCGCGGTTTTAAGAGCCAAGCGGCTGATCTGGATTGCTATGTTCCCATGGAGGTGGTTGAAAATCCTTCAGCCTTAGAGGTGGCTGATACAGATAACTCGATCCCCAAGGATGGCGCTTGCGTTTACCCAGCCCCCGAGGGTGTTGCCGGTGACGATCCAGCTGGGGTGAGCAGCGTGAGCTATGACCCAGCCCCCGAGGGTGTCCGATCGGGTTCTCCTTCTCACACTTCCATGGATGTTCATGTCGGGTCTTCCCCTCCCCACTCTGGTTGCGTGGCAGCAGCACCAGCTTCATGTCAGGAGGTCGCCTTAGAGGCCGGCGCAGTTGATGACAGAGTTTTGATTTCTGCTGGTGACGCTGAATTGGTCCCTGCTGACGATCTGCAGATTGCTTCGGTTGGTAATCCTTCATCAAGCCATCAATTGAATTCCCATGATTTGGGGGTTCCTTCTTTCTTCTCCAATCTCCAGGTAATTTGGTTTTTCCTGACCTGACTGTACTCTGGGTGAAATACTGTTCTTATACTCGTGTATTTTTAATGTCAGGCGTTGGTTGACGAGATGGCTGGTCGGCTGAGATCGTAGGGTGCCTCTGTCCCAGAAAGAGCTCTGTCTCTGACACATTGGAATCATGTGCTGCTTCATCAGCGAGTATCTGAGTTGGAGATGGCAAATGCTGGTTAGTGCCCTTCGTTTCCTCATTGGCTTCTTGATTGATCTGCTTTTTGACTGAATATCCTTGTTTGACTGTTTCTTGCTAGATATGGCCCGGGGGTACTCTGATCTTGAAGAGAAATATTCTCAAGGTCAGACGGACTTGGCCCGGGTTTCTGCTTCTCTGACCGACGCCAACATGCTGAATTCCACTCTCAATGCTCAGCTTGGCTCTAAAAAGGTGGCCAATGAATTAAGCTTTACTTGACTTTCTCGGCTGTGTTCTTAATGCTTGCTTGACGTTGGAGAACTGATTCTTGTCTATAGGAGGAAAAACGTGCCCTTGCAACTTCTCATGACAGCCTCGACAGGTTGTATCGCGATGCCAGCAACTCTTTGACTATCTTGGAAAGGAGCCATCATTTCACCATGGAGGACTTGGATAATCATCGTTACAGGCTGCAAGAGTCTCTGGATGATATGATTCGTCTTAGGCAGTTGGTATCAAGCAAAGATTCTATCATCAAGGATCTGCGCACTTCCAAGAGGTCAGCCATCCAGGAGCTAGAGGTTGCTCGATTGGCTGTTAAGGCTGCTGAAGATGCTTCCGCTATTTTGAGGGCCCAGTGCGATAGGGCTATGGACAAAGCCATTCGCGCGGGGCGAATCTTGATGAGGAGACCCGGTGTGATTGTTCCTGATGACATAGCTGCAGACGTGAATGCTGCTCCTGATTCTTCAAGTCGCCCCTCTTCATCGGTCGCTCCTGAGAAAACATTACCAAGTAGAAACACTGAATGTCTTGTGTTCGTGGTTAGTGCGCTCGAATGTTCTATCAGAAAGCGTTTTCAGTACTGGATGCCCTTATTATTTTCCTATTGTTAGAATTTAGCAGTAGTTACAATTGCAGAAGTAAATGTGGTATGATGATTTTGAAATCTCTTCTTATTTCACGAGGCACAGAGATCGCCCTAAGATGGGTAATCATTAACGTGCTTGTGTTGGATCGAGTTGTCTTGAGCACGCCGTGCCGATTTAAGTTGCTACCGACTTAAACCGACTGCTCGTTTAGTAGGGTATAGTGGTCACCCTGAGTTACGCGTGAGCATGTCACATCGCCTTAAGTCATTGCCGACTTAAGTTGATTGCTCTGTTAGTAGGGTATAGTGGTCACCCTGAGTTAAGTAAGCGTGAGCATGTCACACCGCCTTAAGTCGTTGCCGACTTAAGTCGATTGCTCTGTTAGTAGGGTATAGTGGTCACCCTGAGTTAAGTAAGCGTGAGCATGTCACACCGCCTTAAGTCGTTGCTGACTTAAGTCGATTGCTCTGTTAGTAGGGTATAGTGGTCACCCTGAGTTAAGTAAGCGTGAGCATGTCACACCGTCTTAAGTCGTTGCCGACTTAAGTCGATTGCTCCGTTAGTAGGGTATAGTGGTCACCCTGAGTTAAGTAACCATGCAGGTTAGCAGTAAACAATTGGAGTGCCTTTGAGAACGAAGTCCTTTTATTGATGATCTACTTCCCAATTTATGGAATACAAGGCTATCCCCATAGCTTTTGAAATCTAGCTAGGGGTAAAACTTCCTGAGATGTTCTATATTCCATGAGTTCCCAATCTCCGTGCCGTCCATTTGAGTAAGACAATACGATCCAGGTCTAGTGACTTCTGCTACCATGAACGACCCTTCCCATAGTGGCGATAACTTGTGTCGTCCCTCCCCCATTAGAATTTGGCGGAGGACGAGTTCTCCCACTGCGAAGGATCCATGCCGTACGGCCTTATCGTGATAGCGCCTCAGAGTTTGCTGGTATCGGGCTGACTGAATCACCGTATTCAACCGTTCCTCTTCTAGTATATCAACATCCTCCAGCCTAGTAGCTTTAGCTTCAGCTATGTTTTCGAAGATCAATCTTGGTGCCCCAAACTTGAGATCAGCAGGTAGCACTGCCTCCGAACCATAGACCATGAAGAAGGGAGTGTTTCCATGCAAAGCTCGGCTGGGTTGGGTTCTTAGGCTCCAGACCACATACGGCAACTCTCTGATCCACTTTCCTGCGAACTTTTCATTCTTGTCGAAGACTTTCTTTCTGAGTGCTTCCAATATCATCCCATTGGCTCTTTCTACTTGCCCGTTGGCTCTTGGGTGCGCCACCGAGGCATATTTGATCTGAATGCTTCTTTGTTCGCAGAAATCGAAGAACTCTGAGCTTGAGAAATTGGATCCCAGGTCGGTTATGATACTATTTGGTATCCCGAACCTGAATATTATGTCTTGTATAAATTCCACTGCCTTAGCTGAAGTTAGTGAAGCAATTGGCTTGAACTCTATCCACTTAGTGAATTTGTCGAAAGCAACCAGTACATGAGTGTATCCTCCTTGAGCTTTCTTGAAGGATCCAATCATATCTAGTCCCCAGCACACGAACGGCCAGATTACAGGTATGGTTTGCAGTCGCTGTGCTGGTAGATGCTGCTGTTTTGACAAGTACTGACAGGCTTCACACCTCTGGACTAACTCGGCTGCATCATTCTTTGCCGTTGGCCAGTAGAAACTAGACCTGAAGACCTTCCCAACCAGAGTCCTTGATGCTGCGTGTATCCCGCATTGCCCAGCATGGACCTCATCTAGCAGTTGCTTCCCTGTAGCCGAAAGAATGCATTTCATGAGGATTCCTGATGCGCCTCTTCTGTATAGTGTTTCCCCAATGAGAGTATAATGTGCTAACTGCCTAACGATGTGCTCTGCTGCATTTTTGTCATCCGGCTCTTCCTCATTCTTTATGTACTTGATGATCGGCTCCCTCCAGTCATCAGGATCTGACTCTGATTGGCTCAGAATATGGCATTCTTCTGCCCGATCTAGTGAAATGCTCGGGTGCAGTACTTCTTGGACAAAAACTTCGGGCGGGACTTGAGTCCGACTGGATCCTAGTTTGGACAATGCATCGGCTGCCGCATTGCGGTCTCTCTCCACATAATGAAATTCCAAACCTTCAAACTTGTCTTCAAGCTTTCGGACGGACATGCAGTATTTTCCCATGGAATCATTCGAGCAGTCACATTCTTTGTTTATCTGACTTATAACCACCAGAGAATCCCCATATACCATCAGTCTCTTGATGCCCAATGATATGGCAATGTTCATGTAACACCCTGAATTTAGGGGTATAAAATTTCTTTTCTAATATCCACTAAATTCAGGTGTTACCCTCTCTTTTCTTTGCTTTACTTCTCTTTTTCATAAATATTGAGGAGTTATTTTGTATTATATAAATATTAATCGTAGTAAGTTAAAACCCTAGGGAGTTATTGTTGTTGCATCACATGCTGGAGCATCTAATTTTGTATGATGTTTTGTGTTGTCGTGCCTCCATTTAAACTCATAAAGCATGTGTGACTTGAATTTAAAAGCTAGAGCTATATTCAAATAGAAAGAAGAAAATAGAAAACCCCCCCTCTCTCTCTCCCCTGGGCTGGCTTTCTGGCGTGGCCCAGCCAGCCAGCCGGCCGGCTCCCTCCCCCGCGGCCCAGCTGGTGCGCAGCGCGGCCCAGCTCGGCGGCCCAGCCGCCCCCCTCCGTGCGTCCTGCTTCCCCCTCTCCCCTTCCCCTTCGCATCGTGGGCCGGCGGCGCCGCGGCCCAGCTCGCCCCCTCGCGCCCCCCGCTTTGGGCCCGTGGCGGCCCAGCCGCCCCCTCCACATCCCCCGCGCGCGGCGCGCGACGGTTACGCCCGCCGCCTCTCCCCCTGCGGGCCCACCCGTCAGCCCTCCCCAAACCCCCTTTCTCTCTCTCCTCCCTCTACCCCCCCCCCCCCCCCCGCACGATCTCCTCCCTCCCCTACCTTGCGCTGCTCCCCTGCCCGCCCCCAGCTCGCCCGACACCGCCGCCCGTCGCCCGTCCGTGGTGAGCCCCGACCCCCTCCCTTTCTTCCTCCCCCCTCGTCCCTTCTTCCCGGCGCGGCGGAGCCCCGGCCCGGCCTCTGGCGCTCGTCCATGGCGCGCGGCGCGGCATCCCGGCCTCGGCACGGGGCGCGCCTGCCCCGACCCCCTCCCCTCCTCCCTCGCGCCCGTCCGGCTGGCGCGGCCTGACACGGCGTGCTCGCCAGCGGCCCCGGCTCGCCCGGCACGGCGTGCCCGCCCGCGGCCCCAGCTCGACGTCACGGCCATGGCGGCTCGACTCTCCGGCGCGGTCGGCCCCAGCCTCGCCCGCCCTCGGTGCCACCCTCCCTCTCTCACACCCGCCCGCGGCCTCGGCGCGCCCAACCCCGCCCCCATCTCGCGCGGCGGCCCGACCTCGGTCCGGCGCGGCCGCGTCCCCGGCGCGTTCCCCCTCCCGGCGTGGGCGCGGCCCGGCCATGGCACGCCCGCGCAGCCCGACCCCCGGCGTGGCGCGGCTTTGCGCGTGGCTCCGGTGCAGCGGCGTGGTGCGCCCGCCCTGCCCGCCGTGGCGACGTGGCGCGGCCTTGCGCCCGCCCTGCTCGCCGTGGCGGCGTGGCTCGCCTGCCCGCGGCTTGGCGTGGCCTTGCGCTCGCCCTGCCCGCCGTGGTGGCGTGGCTCGCCCGCCCGCGACCTCGGCGCGGCTCGGCCATGGCGGCCGGAGCTCGGCCGTGACGTCCGGCGCGTCCCCGGCGTCCTGCGCAGGCCCGCCCTGGCTGCTGGCGCGCGGTCATGGCCCCGCTGCGGCTTCGGTGCGGTGCACAGCCCCGCCCGGCATGGTTTGCTCGCGTGGCTCGCCCGCGACGTCGTGGTGTGGCATGCCCCCTGGCGTCCCAGCTCGCTTGCGGCAGCCCGCTCGACTTGCTCGTGGCGGCCTCGCTCGCTCGCTCGTGTGCGCAGTAGTGGTCCGCGGCCTCGTTCGCTCGCTCTCGTAGCCTGTTCGCCCGTGCAACGCTTAAACATCACGCTTAGTCATTTACCTTTTGTGTGCGAATTGTCGTGCGAAGATGCTCTTCGCCATTTAAAAGTGCTAGTACCCATTGAACTGTATCAAGAAGCGGCAATAACTAGGCATGGGTTAATTATGCTTAGATAATAGCTATCTTTACACCTATATTAAATATCTGTTAGTATGACTACATGAAATGTAGTGGCTAAGTTCGTTCTTTCTCTTAACATGAACATAACGAGTTGTCAATTGTAGTAATGGTTACGATTCTATTAATGCATGTGACTAATCCTTATTATTGGAACTAAGTGGAACTAGAGCACGTAATGGCTAGTTATGCGTCTACCCGTAATACGCCTTGAGTATAGCTTTAACCACTGCGAGACCTTTCTTCTCTAGCCATGGCAAATGCAATATCGTATGTTATACTCTATGCATATTTAATCTATTTGTTCTCTTGTAATGATGTACTGTTTGTTTCCTAATTTGAATGGATGGATGTATGTATGCTTGCGCTCGCATAGAGAACGATCCGGATGAGGAGCCCGAAGAAATCACAGGAGAAGCCCCTGAGCAGCAGTCGGTTGGTGGAGGCAAGTGTCCCTTGACCTATCTCTGTCCTATTCATTCTTTAATTCACCTCCCGCATTTTCACAGTTATAACTAAGGATTTACTAGCTTTTGTTATCCATGTCCTTATTTACCTATTTGGGTTGGATTATTATTGCTTAGTCTTATGCTATTACTCAACTCTAATCAATGAACATGATGAGAATGATCAATGATACATTGTTTTCCCTCTTCTTATTATGATGTTATACTTGTGGCCTTTAAGGGGGCTCGAGCGGTTTCTCGAGTGCCTCTCCGTAAGGACCTGTTCGTTGGATGACCGCCCGGGAAAACAGTGCAACCATGAGGGTGGAATGTGGTGCCCTTAGCTGAATAATTAGGGGATCCGGGGTGTAGTTCGCTTCGCCGTCGTGCCGTCAATGGGGCTCAGTGTATGCGGCTCGCTCTGCCAAGGTTGATTTGTCCCTTGGGGAGGAGTGCAGTACATTTAGGAAACCTAACGGGCGGCTACAGCCCCGGGGAATCTTTGTAAAGGCTACGTAGTGAGACCCTGCCTACTCACCTTGGGAGTGTTCAAGGGTCCGTACAACCCGAGGCAAAAAGGGAATCATGGCTCATGGGTAAAGTGCGCAACCTCTGCAGAGTGTTATGAAACTGATATATCAGCCGTGCTCGCGGTTATGAGCAGCCAAGGGAGCTCCAGTGATTAGTGGTGCTTGATCAGAGATGTTCGGATTGCAGGTGACAATGAGACTGATGGTTCTTGGTTTTGACTCTGGTAATGGTAAGTGGTACTCTTTCCGTTTGGAAAGGAGTATGTTTGGGTTAATAACGTGGGTTAACTCTAAAACTTGGCTTTCTCTACTAGTAATAATAATCTGACCAACTAAAAGCAACTGCTTGACTTACCCTCCACATAAAGCTAGTCCACTACAGCCAAACAGGACACTGGCTGAGTATGTTGATGTGTACTCACCCTTGCTCTACACACCACCCCCCTTCCCTAGGTTGTCAGCATTGCAACCACTGCTCAGGAGAAGATGAAGCCATGGAAGGAGACTTCTAGGAGTTCCAAGACTACGACGAGTTCTAGGCGTGGGTTAGCGGCAACCCCCAGTCGGCTGCCTGTGAAGGCCGCGTTTATCTACGTTTCTTTTCCGCACTTTGATTTATTGTAAAGACTATGTGGATGTCTCAGACATATGATGTAATCGAATACTATTTCCCTTTTTAATACTATTTGAGCACTGTGTGATGATGTCCATGTTATGTAACTGCTGTGTACGTGAATTGCTGATCCTGGCACGTACATGGTTCGCATTCGGTTTGCCTTCTAAAATCGGGTGTGACATAAGTGGTATCAAAGCCGTGCTGACTGTAGGACCGCTAGCCTAGAGTAGCACTGGCCGTTTTAAGGACTTATTGACTATTACTTCACCTCACCCTTGATGCTGCTTCAAAATATTAGTCACCTCGACTAATTCTATGTTATGCTTCTATATATCACCTTGCTAAATGTATTTTTATTCTAGTATTGTCTATTCTTTACTCATTCATTCCATTAGATCTGATCTCACCCTTGTGCTTACGACATCTTTGTAGATGACCCTAACCATAGCCTTGTCTTTTGGGATTCTTTTTCCATTATTAAATTGCTACCATTTGGCAATCTCTATTCCCTTGGTATTGACATGCTCGTATCCCTGGATTATTTAACACTCTTGTTTCAATACCTACCTCTAATAAAAACTCTGCTGCCTATTTAAACATTTTAGTTTATATATCCATGACCTTCGTGTCTTTTGAGACCCTTCCCTATTTTATTGTTAAGTCGTTATCCTTCGGCAATTTCTATTCTCTTTGTCTTGGTATGCCCGTATCCTTGGAATATTGCACACTCTTATCCTTTTTATATTCGCTTGTCTTTATACCCTAATGTCTGTTTAAGACATTTCAGTTAACATGCCCTTGACCACCCTTGTTTCTTAATGATCCATGAGCGGTCATTTTATTTTGCATATCCTTGGTGATCTCGTTGTTTCCTTGTAACTTCCTTGGGTAATGAATTTTTACTTCAACCCTTCTGTTGGAACCATACCTATCTTACCCTTGATTATTCTCTCCACTTCGCCACTTCGCGAGTCTTGCCTTAACTCTATCCTTGGTCATGCTTTTCACAGTTATCACCTTAACCCTTGTCATCCCTCGATCTTTACCTTGATGCTTATCCTAAACTTGCATTTTTATGCCTCCCCTCCCATCCTAGTTCAAGAGTGTTGTCTTACCCATCCCACTCTTGTTCGTTCCCTTTTCCTCTGTCGCGTTGCAGCTCTTAGCTTTGGCTCGATATCACCCTTACCTTCCTAATATCTAGATCTTTCCATGATGCTTATCCTATGCCTACCTTTTGAAATATCATCTTTCCCATCTCGATTTGAGAATGGTGTTTTACCTATCCTGACCTTGGTTGCATTCTCTCCCTATCGGTTACAATCCTCGCTTTAACTCCATCCTTTATTATACTCATGCCCCTACCCTCCATGTCTTATTATTCCCCTTGCCTTTTGTGGGCCTTAGAGTAGTTTCCCTTTTTAAGGAAAGACCACTATTTAATTAAAAGGAACGTATAGCCATGAAATGTTTGTTGTTGAATGCTTGTGATGTTTGTCTTTGTGTTATGACTGATTTGCTTCTTTGTGATGAGTGTTGGTGTGTTGTGGCCCTTGGTCCACAATGACATCAGTTGACTAGTTGAGTGCCATAGAGTTAAGTAGTTGGGTTCTCCCCCTGCTCTCTCTAATCCGTCTTTACTTACCTTTTCTCGCTATACTTTCCTCTTGCACCTGTCCATTTGGCAACTTCCAACCCCTCTTAATCAGTCAAGATCAGAGTCGGCAGCATCGTCACCAAGTGCATATCAACGCTCCTGTTAAGGGGGTTAGCTGCTAACCCCAAAGAAGACAATGCGATCAACATCAACCAACAAGATCGGAGTGGTCCAATGGAAGCGTGTGTGGGTCCTAACCTACAGGTCCAAGAGATCCTCAAGAATTGCATCAATCGGTCTCAAGTATCTGAAGGTCGAAGCAACCAGTCCACAAGTTAAAGTTGCCAGAGTCAAAGTCAACTCAAGAAAGCTGTGAACAACCAACGAACCAATCTCATTTTCTTGCTAGCCTATTCTTGAATCTCGAGGGCGAGATTCTGTTAAGAGGGTTAGGTTTGTAACACCCTGAATTTAGGGGTATAAAATTTCTTTTCTAATATCCACTAAATTCAGGTGTTACCCTCTCTTTTCTTTGCTTTACTTCTCTTTTTCATAAATATTGAGGAGTTATTTTGTATTATATAAATATTAATCGTAGTAAGTTAAAACCCTAGGGAGTTATTGTTGTTGCATCACATGCTGGAGCATCTAATTTTGTATGATGTTTTGTGTTGTCGTGCCTCTATTTAAACTCATAAAGCATGTGTGACTTGAATTTAAAAGCTAGAGCTATATTCAAATAGAAAGAAGAAAATAGAAAACCCCCCTCTCTCTCCCCCCTGGGCTGGCTTTCTGGTGTGGCCCAGCCAGCCAGCCCACTGGCTCCCTCCCCTGCGGCCCAGCTGGCGCGCAGCGCGGCCCAGCTCGGTGGCCCAGCCGCCCCCTCCGCGCGGCCTGCTTCCCCCTCTCCCCTTCCCCTTCGCGCCATGGGCCGGTGGCGCCGCGGCCCAGCTCACCCCCTCGCGCCCCCCCGCTTTGGGCCCATGGTGGCCCAACCCCCCCTCCGCATCCCCCGCGCGCGGCGCGCGACGGTTACGCCCGCCTCCTCCTCTTCCCCTGCGGGCCCACCCGTCAGCCCTCCCCAAACCCCCCTTTCTCTCTCTCTCCTCCCTCTACCCCCCGCACGATCTCCTCCCTCCCCTACCTCGCGCCGCTCCCCTGCCCGCCCCCGTCTCGACCGACACCGCCGCCCGTCGCCCGTCCGTGGTGAACCTCGACCCTCTCCCTTTCTTCCTCCCCCCCTCGTCCCTTCTTCCCGGCGTGGCGGAGCCCCGGCGCCGCCTCTGGCTCTCGGCCATGGCGTGCGGCGCGGCATTCAGCCTCGGCGCGGGGCGCGCCCGCCCCAACCCCCTATCCTCCTCCCTCGCGCCCGTCCGGATGGCGCGGCCCGGCGCGGCGTGCCCGCCTGCGGCCCCAGCTCGACGTCGCGGCCATGGCGGCTCGGCTCTCCGGCGCGGTCGACCCCGGCCTCGCCCGCCCTCAGTGCCCCCTCCCTCTCTCGCGCCCGCCCGCGGCCTCGGCGCGCCCAACCCCGCCCCCATCTCGCGCGGCGGCCCGACCTCGGTCCGGCGCGGCCACGTCCCTGGCGTCCCGCCCAGCCCCGGCGCGTTCCCCCTCCCGGCGTGGGCACGGCCCGGCCATGGCACGCCCAAGCAGCCCGACCCCCGGCGTGGCGCGGCTTTGCGCGCGGCTTCGGTGCAGCGGCGCGGTGCGCCCGCCCGCGGCTTGGCGCGGCTTTGCGCCCGCCCTACTCGCCGTGGCGGCGTGGCTCGCCTGGCCGCTGCTTGGCATGGCCTTGTGCCCGCCCTGCCCGTCGTGGCGGCGTGGCTCGCCCGCCCGCGACCTCGACGCGGCTCGGCCATGGTGGCCGGAGCTCGACCGTGACGTCCGGCGCGTCCCCGGCGTCCTGCGCAGGCCCGCCCTGGCTGCTGGCGCGCGGCCATGGCCCCGGCACGGCTTCGGTACGGTGCACAGCCCCACCCGGCACGGTTTGCTCGCGTGGCTCGCCCGCGACGTCGCGGCGTGGCGTGCCCCCTGGCGTCCTAGCTCGCTCGCGGCAGCCCACTCGACTTGCTCGTGGCAGCCTCGCTCGCTCGCTCGTGTGCGCAGCAGTGGTCCGCGGCCTCGTTCGCTCGCTCGTGTAGCCTGTTCGCCCGTGCAACGCTTAAACACCACGCTTAGTCATTTACCTTTTGTGTGCGAATTGTCGCGCGAAGATGCTCTTCGCCATTTAAAAGTGCTAGTACCCATTGAACTGTATCAAGAAGCGGCAATAACTAGGCATGGGTTAATTATGCTTAGATAATAGCTATCTTTACACCTATATTAAATATCTATTAGTATGACTACATGAAATGTAGTGGCTAAGTTCGTTCTTTCTCTTAACATGAACATAACGAGTTGTCAATTGTAGTAATGGTTACGATTCTATTAACGCATGTGACTAATCCTTATTATTGGAACTAAGTGGAACTAGAGCACGTAATGGCTAGTTATGCGTCTACCCGTAATACGCCTTGAGTATAGCTTTAACCACTGCGAGACCTTTCTTCTCTAGCCATGGCAAATGCAATATCGTATGTTATACTCTATGCATATTTAATCTATTTGTTCTCTTGTAATGATGTACTGTTTGTTTCCTAATTCGAATGGATGGATGGATGTATGCTTGCGCTCGCATAGAGAACGATCCGGTTGAGGAGCCCGAAGAAATCACAGGAGAAGCCCCTGAGCAGCAGTCGGTTGGTGGAGGCAAGTGTCCCTTGACCTATCTCTGTCCTATTCATTCTTTAATTCACCTCCCGCATTTTCACAGTTATACCTAAGGATTTACTAGCTTTTGTTATCCATGTCCTTGTTTACCTATTTGGGTTGGACTATTATTGCTTAGTCTTATGCTATTGCTCAACTCTAATCAATGAACATGATGAGAATGATCAATGATACGCTGTTTTCCCTCTTCTTATTATGATGTTATACTTGTGGCCTTTAAGGGGGCTCGAGCGGTTTCTCGAGTGCCTCTCCGTAAGGACCTGTTCGTTGGATGACCGCCCGGGAAAACAGTGCAACCATGAGGGTGGAATGGGGTGCCCTTAGCTGAATAATTAGGGGATCCAGGGTGCAGTTCGCTTCGCCGTCGTGCCGTCAATGGGCTCGGTGTATGCGGCTCGCTCTGCCAAGGTTGATTTGTCCCTTGGGGAGGAGTGCGGTACATTTAGGAAACCTAACGGGCGGCTACAGCCCCGGGGAATCTTTGTAAAGGCTACGTAGTGAGACCCTGCCTACTCACCTTGGGAGTGTTCAAGGGTCTGTACAACCCGAGGTAAAAAGGGAATCACGACTCATGGGTAAAGTGCACAACCTCTGCAGAGCGTTATGAAACTGATATATCAGCCGTGCTCGCGGTTATGAGCGGCCAAGGGAGCTCCAGTGATTAGTGGTGCTTGATCAGAGATGTTCGGATTGCAGGTGACAATGAGACTGATGGTTCTTGGTTTTGACTCTGGTAATGGTAAGTGGTACTCTTTCCGTTTGGAAAGGAGTACGTTTGGGTTAATAACGTGGGTTAACTCTAAAACTTGGCTTTCTCTACTAGTAATAATAATAATCTGACCAACTAAAAGCAACTGCTTGCCTTACCCTCCACATAAAGCTAGTCCACTACAGCCAAATAGGACACTGGCTGAGTATGTTGATGTGTACTCACCCTTGCTCTACACACCAACCCCCCCTTCCCCAGGTTGTCAGCATTGCAACCACTGCTCAGGAGAAGATGAAGCCGTGGAAGGAGACTTCCAGGAGTTCCAAGACTACGATGAGTTCTAGGCGTGGGTTAGCGGCAACCCCTAGTCGGCTGCCTGTGAAGGCCGCGTTTATCTACGTTTCTTTTCCGCACTTTGATTTATTGTTAAGACTATGTGGATGTCTCAGACATATGATGTAATTGACTACTATTTCCCCTTTTAATACTATTTGAGCACTGTGTGATGATGTCCATGTTATGTAACTGCTGTGTACGTGAATTGCTGATCCTGGCACGTACATGGTTCGCATTCGGTTTGCCTTCTAAAACCGGGTGTGACAGTTCAGCCCATGAATCAAAGCTTCATATTCTGCTACGTTGTTGGACGCTGGGAATAGCAATTGAAGAGCATATTTGAGTTGTTCACTTCCAGGTGCAATGAAAAGGATCCCTGCACCTTCCCCCTATAGCTTTAACGAGCCATCAAAATACATTCGCCATACTTCTGTGGTTTCTGGGTTATCGGGCACTTGTTGCTCGGTCCATTCTGATACAAAGTCAACTAGTGCTTGAGTCTTGATTACGGTGCGAGGTCGAAACTCAATGTCATGAGCTCCTAGTTCATAGGCCCACTTGGCTATTCTTCCGATGACTTCTTTATTGTGGAGAATATCCCCTATTGGAAATCTAGTGACTACTATGACTTTGTGGTCGTCGAAGTAGTGACGGAGCTTGCGTGCAGTTAGAAGTACTGCATACAATAGTTTCTGAACTTGAGGGTATTTCTTCTTTGAGGGACCTAGGACTTCGCTGATGAAATAGACAGGATGTTGCACTGGGTACGCGTGTCCCTCTTCCGCTCGCTCTACTACTAATGCGGTGCTCACCACGTGAGTCGTGCAAGAGATGTATAACAACGGATCTTCAGCCGATTGATTTGGCGTGGCTCGGCGCGGCGGTTTTAGCACTGGTGGTGTTGTCAGGAATTTCTTCAGTGCGTCTAGAGCTTCCTGAGCCTCTGAAGTCCACTAGAATTTGTCTACCTTCTTAAGCAATTTATAGAACGGTAAGCCTTTTTCTCCCAGCCTTGATATGAATCTGCTTAGGGCTGCCATGCATCCGGTGAGTCTTTGTACTTTCTTCTGTGATCGTGGTGCTTCCATTCTCATGATAGCCTTGATCTATTCTGGATTGGCCTCAATTCCCCGGTGGCTGACAATAAACCCGAGCAATTTTCCTGCTGGTACTCCGAAGACGCATTTTCGGGATTAAGTTTCCATTGATATCGTCGTAGACTGTTGAAGACCAGCTGTAAATCTTCAATGAAATTTTCTGAGTTTTCTGTCTTGATCACCACATCATCCACATAAGCTTCCACACGCTTGCCCCAGTGGTCGGCTAAGCATGTCTGAATAGCCCTCTGATAAGTCGCTCCAGCGTTTTTGAGGGCGAACGGCATGGAGGTATAGCAGAAGGCTCCGAACGGGGTGATGAATGTTGTTTTTTCTTCGTCTTCTTTTGCCAGGCTGATCTGATGATACCCAGAGTAGCAATCCAAGAAAGACAGCATAGAGCATCCGGCGGTCGAGTCTACCACCTGGTCTATTCTAGGGAGTTCGAAGGGATCCTTCGGACAGTGCTTGTTGAGATCCGTATAGTCGACGCACATGCGCCAATCCACTTTATTCATTTTGAGTACAGGAACAGGATTTGCTAACCACTCAGGGTGTAACACTTCTCTAATGAATCCGGCCGCGACCAAGCGAGCCAACTCTGCTCGAATGGCTTCTCTCTTGTCAGGCATGAAGCGACGTAATTTTTGTCGGATCGACCTTGCCTGGGGGTAAACTTTCAATTTGTGCTCGGCCAGTTCTCTCGGGACTCCCGGCATATCCGCAGGTTGCCATGCGAATATGTCTCGGTTATCTTGCAGAAACCGGGCGAGCGCGCTTTCCTATTTGTCATCTAGGCTGGAACTGATGATGGCCGTCTTGTGCTCATTGGTGAACCCGAGGTTGATTCTCTTGGTTTCTTCGGTCGGCCGCATAGAGGTCACGGCTTGAGCTTCATTTGCGGGTACCGTGAGGTCTTCCTCAGGCTTTGAGATCGCCTGCGCAGAAGAAGTCGTCGATGGTTTGGTGGTGAGGGTTGCCTGAATGGCCACTCAGAAACATTCCACGGTGCCTTGGAAGTCAGCGCGCACAGTTATGATTCCTTGTGGTCTTGGCATCTTTAATATCATGTACATATAGTGCGGAATGGCCATGAACTTTGCCAATCCTGGCCTACCGATGATGGCGTTGTACCCACAGTCGAAGTTTGCCACCTCGAACCTCAGGAACTCGGTTCTGTAGTTTTTCGGAGTTCTGAAGGTGACCGGCATGTAGATGTGTCCCAGTGGATATTCTCCTTCAGTCAGCACGATGCCGAAGAAAGGAGTGTCCGACTCATGGAGCTCTTTGAGGCGAACCCCAAGCCTTGAAGCGTCCGGGGGAAGGTGACGTTGATGCTGCTTCCTCCGTCCACTAATACCTTCTTTACCCCGCTCTCTCGGATCACCGGATTGATGAGGAGCGGGTACTTGCCCGGGTGGTCGAAGTTGAGCCACTGATCTGCCCGGGTGAAGGTGATCAGGTGTTCGGACCATCGATACGGGCGAGAGGACCAGTGGTTGCCACCAATATCTGACGGTCGTTGAGCTTTTGTTGCCTTTTGTTTTCTTGCGACCCATGTCTGCCGAAGATGATGTTGACTTCTCTGTCGACACGAGGGAAGGCTCCACCTCCCCCCTCCTCCTGTTGTTGGGGCTGTCGAGGTTCTCTAGGTCCTCCTCGTGGTGGGGGAGGAGGTAGAGGTTGGAAGGGTCGGCCGTTCCCCACGGAATGCTTGAAGTCTCTGCAGTTCCGAAGGGTGTGGCGCATGTCCTTGTGGTACGGGCACTGGGCGTCGAGGATGTTGTCCAGCGTGTGTTCGCCTCCATGAGGTCCTCCTCAGGCGCGAGAGGCGGGCAGTCCGGCGGCGTGGACTTCTTCACGGGGCCTCTTTTCCCAACGTTTGTCGGGTTGTTGGTTCGTGTCGCGTCGCGGTGCCGCCGGCGTAGGCTTTGTTCCTCCGATGAGGTCTTGAGCTCGTTCGTCGGTGGTGATGTAGAGGTCGGCTTCCTGGAACAGCTGCTCGGATGTAGTTGGTGCCTTCTGCAGTATGGCGCGGACGAAGGCTGAGTCGTTAGATCCCCGGTAGAAGTCTTCGATCACTGCTGCTTCTGCGACCTCGGGGATACGATTCCTCATGGTCTGAAATCTTTTGAGATATGACTAGAGGGTCTCATCCCCTCGGTGCTTGATGGATTTGAGGTCCCATGGCTGCACCGGTTTGTCGGAGAGAGATTGGAAGTTGGCGGTGAAACGCCGACTGAAATCGCCCCAGTCGTCGATGCAGTGTCGAGGTAGGTGTCACAGCCATTACAGCGCATCCTGCCCGAGAACGATAGGCAAGTACGCGATCATCACGTCTTCGGTTGCCCCAGCAGCTCGAGCGGCGGTGGTGTAGACGGCCAGCCAGCCTCCCGGATCCTACTTAGGCTCGTACTTGTCGACGTTGGAGACTTTGAAATTTGGGGGCCATTGAATGGCCCTAAGGCGCGGAGTGAGTGCCGATACTCCACATGTGTCCTCCTGTCGTCGATGATGATGTCTATCCTAGGGAGGGGAGTTGTTGTCGTGGCGCCTCGACCGTCCCCGGGCTGTGCCACCAGTCGAAGCCGTTGCCGATTCAGCTCTGGTGGCCTGACTCCGCGCAGGAACGCCGTGATCTCGATCGTATTCTTCCCAGCGCCGGATCTCATTCTCATGTCGTCATTCGCGCGAGGCGTTGATGCAGCTCCGTGCGTCTCGCCGACTGTTGATGGCGTGTCGTAGGTCGCTCGGCGGATGAGCGAGAGGTAGAAGGTGGTTAGCCGCCCGAGTGAACAGCCGCCGATAGCCCTTAGAGTCTGGAGTCCGGGGGAGGCCACCGGCTATCCGAGCCAATACCCCACCAACTTCGCTCGGTGTGTTCATGGCTCGGGCGAAGTCGGGGTTTAGGTTGCATCCGAAAAGTGGATTTTCTCGATGTTGCCTCGCTTCCTGTTCAGCCTGCTCTTGAGCTTGCCGACGATCACGTCGTTGGGAATACCTCCTTTTCCTGAAGACCCGTTCTTCTGGAGTTTCTCCTATCTCCGAGACCTCGTCTCGTGACACGGGCTGCGCCGGGTCCCGCTCTCCGGCCTCGTGATGTCGCCGAATGTTTCGGCGTCGGTTCCTTCGTCGGCGGGATTCCCGCTGAGGAGGTTCTTCCCCGGGCGCGGTTGGTTCGTCGTCGGAGACGGGGGGCGACTCCACTCTCCCAATGAAGTGGACATCGGGGTAGAATGGAGCTGACATTGTGACGAGCCTTTTTCTGTTCTCCTTTGAGGACGGGGGTACTGAAAGGGCGGTTCGACAATCCTTTACCTCATTCGCTTCCTTTTTCCTTGTGATTCGTGTCCATGCTTTCATCGAAGAGGTGGACAACATAGTTCTCTGGGTTGACGGGCCCTCGGCTCCTAGCTTGCTGAAGGTGGTCTTTGCTTGGAGTGCTGGAGGTTGTGCTTTTTCCTGTTTCGTTCCGATTTTCCCGGAGATTTTTTAGGAAAATTCTCTTTCCGGTGGATCCGCGATGCGATGTAGAGTTCCTTCTTCATCTGCTACGGACGAGATGGTACCAAAGCAGAACACGGACCTGGGGCGGAGGACAATCTTGTGCTGGAATGTGACGGCCATTGAGCTAGCTTGGATCAGTGACACACCCCCCTACCTGGTGCGCCAGCTGTCGGTGTTTTGGGTCCGACCGCGCACCCGGGGTTGCCCCTCGAGGTGCTTTTTGGAGTAGGACGGTGTTACTGACTGTAGCTCGATGGTTCGCGCGGGATGCACGAGAGGCAGTGGACAGTTTTGTACAGGTTCGGGCCGCTTTGAGATGCGTAACACCCTACGTCCTGGCGTGAGTTCTTTATATGGAGGATTACAAAGGAGCTCTCTAGTGTAGAGAGATGGGTGGAGGGCTAAGTAATGAGATATATATCCTTCTGAGGGGGTGCCTCCTAGGCCTTATATACTTGACCGTGGGGCGTTACATGTGGATATGATAACAATGCGAGCCTAAATAATAGTAAACCGACTGAGTTTATCTTCCTGTAATCCAGTCGACCTTCCCCTGCCTCGTTCTGTCGTATGAGGCCCCTGCGCGGGGAAGTCGGGTCTCTGTTGCGGTAGCAATTCAAACCCGTTGGGCCGTTTGGGCCTGCGCCGATCCGTCCTTGTGTCAAACTGCTTCACTAGACGTTCTTCCTCAGGCCCACGAAGGAATGACCTTGTGAATTGTTGGGTCCACGGGCCTCTCGTGAGGTCTTTCACCCTTTCAGTGGACCCGAGGGATATCCGTCCCCCACAGCATAGAAGTTCTCATACACACATATACACCTCGTCTTTTATTAAGACATGCACACATATTTTAGTCCTATAGGCTAAGTAGGTCATGTAAAAGGTCGTGCAAAATAATGTTTTGTACTGCATATTACACTGCTTGTAGAGTGGAGTTCGAAACAGGGAGTGAAATAGACAGTCTGCTAGAGATAGTCTAAGCACTACATCTAAAGGGAATGCTACCGACAAATCTGTCGATGAAGTTAGCACAAACATCTTGTTTTTTATGAATACATTGTCTACCACTGGAAGACTAAAGGTCAATGATTGTTGCATATCATTGAAAAGACTCGAGATTATGGAGTTATAGCAGGTACCTCATTATTTATCGATGTCCACGATTTAATATGTACATCATGTATACTAATGTTCTGTACACACTAGACATGTTACTTTTTATCATCTTAACTAGAGAACGTAATAATGGTGTTCAGATTCATATTTTTGACAACTTTTATCTCTACTACTTATTAAGGTTGTAAGGGTAGCCTGCCATCCCGTGTTCTGCCACCATTCCCAGTTCTGTCATTCACATTTCTTGTTCTGTATTTCCCATTCCCTCCTCCTCGCTACCATGATCTGTCATTCCCATTCCTCATCATGTCTTTCTCATTCCCCTCTCCCCGCAAAGTTCATTCTCATTCCCCCGTAAAGCCCACATCTAGTTAAAATTAAAAAATAAACATTGCCCCAAGGGGATTTGAACTAGCGATCCCTTAGGCAAATACGAGCAGTAGCTACCGCTACGCCACATGTGTGTTTATGTCTATATTTATGACAGAAAAAACATCTACTACATCTCTCCTCAAGCCCAACTGCTACCCTTACACAATGTGTAGTAGTAGATAAGTATCATCGAGATTCTTAAATTATATTTTTGGATGGAGTGAGTAGTATTTTAAAAATAACCTTGCATGCAATTTCTTTTGCTTGATTAATGTTTTCAACTTGAATTCCTTTTTTTCATGCGTGACATTTATTTTCCATAATATTTTTCCATGGATCTGACTTGTGAGTCATTTTCATAAACCAACGCCAAGAATGAATCCATATTTCTTCCTTGGAAACCTCGAACAAAACACCACTAGCAGGAGGCGCTCGCGTTAGCGTCGCTCATCGATGATGAGAATAAGCTTAGCGACTGCCAGTTCGACCTTTGGAAGTAGTCCTACGTGGCCGCATGCGCCGCTGTGTACGACAAGCTGTTGCACCGCGCTGTCCATCGTCAAGCAGGGGACCTCATAGTCGTCGCCAACATTAGTGACTCTCGGGTTGTTCTAAGCATTGCATCCGACGACGACGCCATCACGCCGTCCAGCTCATCATCCACCTAAAGCCCAACCTGCCACGTAAGTCGCTACTGATTGACCATGAATTCTTGTGCGCTGGGACGACAGACGTTGCTAACATTGTGAGTGTTCTTGAACATGATGTATGTAGAGGAGTATCGCATCCGGTGGTGCAACGGCTAGGTGTACTATCTCGCTGACGAGCTTAGGTGCACTTCGTCTGGTAGCCCAGCCAAGAGCCATTGGTACTTGCCATGTCGCGCGCGTTCGATGACTACTATATCAAGGTCCGTGGCATCATCTTGACGTCGGAGGTGACGCAGAGGAGGACCAACAATAATGACCAGCTCATCATCCTCGCTACCGTCGGAGTAGCTTTTGTGCCGGCCCGACTTTATATCTCTTCGCAAACACACACACTTGTCTTTTTGTATAAGCAAACACGTATCGTGGCGCGTGCTTGATGACTGACGATGTACGAGGGAACTTCTTCCGCCACCGTCGGGGTAGCTTTTGTGCTGGCCTGCCTTTATATCTCTTCGCAAACACACACTTGTCTTTTTGTTTAAGCAAGCGCGTATGGTGGCGCGTGCTTGATGACTGACGATGTACGAGGGAATTTCTTTCGGTAGGTGTGGGACGTGCTGTTCAGTGACGAAACCATGACATATATCGAAGTCTATATGACACTGATGGTTGCAATGTAGCGGTAAAATGACTAGATTAAAATAACAAAATTTATGTATGGTCAGGATCACAAATAGATTATGAAACCTTTTGTCATAACAATATAACACATATTATATATATAAGTTATCGTAATATTATATGTTCCCGTTGCAACGCACGGGCACTTACTTATAAAGTGTATAATTTTGGTTGTCGATAGTAGGACATAGAGTATATTCACTGCTTGCAAGATCTAATTCGCAGTTCCTCGTAGCGTTGCTTCACAAGCTTAGACCAACTCCAGCAGACTCCCTCTCCGTATCCCTAAAACGCACGGCCAACAATTTCTCTCTCCTCTCCGTATCCGTCTCCGTTTCCAGCAGACTCCGTATTTGCACTCCGCATGCAGTCTATGACACCTGGGGCCCGCGAGCAGCCGCGCGCGCATGCAGTGAGCTGCGGAGAGGAGAGAGAAAGCGTGGAAAAGGGGAGTGCGGGTATAGGCCGTGTGTTTTACGGAGATGGATGCGGAGACTGCTGGACTGATGAATAGTGTGATTTTCTGCGCAAAATAGGGATACGGAGCCGCATGCGGAGTGCTGCTGGAGTTGGTCTTATGCGATGTAACCTGGCTACAAGTTGTTATGCACATGGCATCTTTAGCAAATTTAAGTACAAAGTGTTGACGCCTTTTTGGAGCGCCAAACACTCAACAAGAACCGTGGCGGTGCCTTCTGCACAGGGGCGGACGGTCCGCGCGCAGGGGCCGGACGGTCCGCGGCCTGGTGCGAGGCGCGGTGATACTCTCTGCGCAGGGGCGGACTGTCCGCGGCCTGGGGCCGGACGGTCCGCGGCCTGGTGCGCGGCTAGGGCTCCTGCCTGACGACCGGACGGTCCGCACCCTGGGGCCGGACGGTCCGCGCGTACGCAGGGACGGCGGAAGATCGCCGACGGCGCCTGGATCTCGCTCCCGGGAGGGACCCCGTCGGGGAGTAGAGATCCTAGGTTGTGTCTAGGCTCGGGTAGACCGACCTAGACTCCTCTAATCGACGTAGAGTCGAGGAGAGGCAGAGAATTTGGGGATTGGAAGACTAAACCTAAACTAGACTAGAACTACTCCTAGGATAAAATGCGAAATATAAGTTGTATTGATTCAATTGATGATTACAAATCGGTCGTAGACCTCTCTATTTATAGAGGAGGGGGGCTGGACCCTTTACCGTCAAAACTCCGAGCAAATCCCGGGATTTTCGCCAACAAACGCAGCGAAAAACTCGGAACCCTAATCTGTTCTGCGCGTGTGCGGACCGTCCGGCCCACAGGCGCGGACCGTCCGGACCGCGGACCGTCCGGCATCAGGGCCGGACTGTCCGCACCTCAATTTGGTGCTCAACATATGCCCCCCTGCCTTTTGGTGGAGCTGAGCAAACCAAAAGCAAATAACTCGATGAGATTACATCGGTTCTCTTAGGCATCTTGCCACATACTAGGATGGTACCGCTTAAGGAAACGCCCATTCAAGGCTTTGGGTAGATCTTTGCCTTGTAATGTTTGCAATAAATAGGCGTTACCAGACATCACTTGTTTTACTTTATAAGGACCCTCCCAGCTTGGCGACCATTTTCCGAACTTCCGGTCCTTATTCCTTAGAGGCAGAATGGTCTTCCACACCAGGTCCCCTACTTGAAATGATTTTGTTTTGACTTTCTTGTTGTAGGCCCTGGCTACCATGATCTTGTCCTTTTCTATTGCTCCCAAAGCTATCATCCTCTTGTCGGTCACCTCATCAATATTATCCATCATTGAATTATAATAATCAGTAACAGTTAGATCATTTTGTCTGGCGAACCTGACAGCATTCAGACTTATTTCCACAGGCAACACTGCTTCCTGCCCATAGACAAGCTCAAAAGGAGATACTTTAGTAGCACGATGCCTAGATATTCTATGAGCCCATAAAGCTTCGGACAAAATCTTATGCCAATGCTTAGGATTATCAGATATCTTCTTTTTTATCAAGTTGATCAATGTCCTATTACTAGACTCGGCCTGTCCATTGGCCTGAGCGTAGTATGGAGATGAATTAAGCAACTTAATTCTATATAATTCAGCAAATTCACGTACCTCCTTTGACATAAAAGAAGTCCCTTGATCTGTAGTCAAGGTCTGGGGAATGCCGAATCTATGAATAATATGCTCAGTTATGAACTCAATTACCTCCTTGTGTGTCATGTTCTTCAGAGCAACGGCTTCAGTCCATTTGGTAAAGTAGTCAGTGGCAACTAACACGAACCGATGCCCCTTTGATGATGAAGGATGAATTTCTCCAATAAAGTCTAATCCCCATCCTCTGAACGGCCAAGGCTTGATGATAGGATGTAATTCGGCTGCAGGGACCAACTGTAGGTCGCCGAATTTTTGACACACTTGGCAACCCTTGTAGTACTTAAAACAATCAGCTATCATATTAGGCCAATAAAAACCAGACCTTCGCAACAACCACTTCATCTTTGGAGCTGATTGATGGGTACCACAAATTCCTTCATGTACTTCGGCCATGGCTAATATAGCATCATCTGGGCCCAAGCACTTAAGTAGGACGTCATTGACTGTTCGGCGGTAGAGTTCATCACTCATCAAAACATACTTGAAAGCTGTTCGCCGAATGTTCTTATCTGTCCTGATACTGGGATTTCGTAAATAATTAATTATAGGTGTCCTCCAATCACTTGCATCGGCTTCATTGTTAACCGAATCAATTAAGAGAAAATTTCTAGTCACCCCGGACGGTCCGGCGTCATCACGCGGACGGTCCGCGACCTGGGAATTTGGCTCTGCACGGGTTATCAGATTTTCAGTTTTGTGAAATTTCCCTCTCTTTATCCGATAACCTGATGCATCTTGTGCCAAATCGTTAGCTCTATGATTCTCAACTCTAGAGATATGCCGAATACTGAATTCGTCAAAAGAACGGATTATGCTCCAACATTTCTCAAGGTAACTATTTAGAGTACCATCAAAACATTGATATTCTTCTAACACTTGTTGGACAACCAGCTGAGAATCACTAAATACCTTCACATGTTTTACTCCCATACCATTTAAAAGTTCTAAACCGAACAAAAGTGCTTCATATTCGGCTTGGTTGTTAGTACAATAAGTTTTCAATCGGCTAGAGAAGTCAAAGGAGACATTACTTGGTGAAACAAGCACAATGCCAATTCCTTGCCCTTCATTGCAAACCGATCCATCAAAATATAAAGTCCAAGGAGTAATAGTGAGGTATGACATGTCTAGTTCATGAATATCATTAACCCGATGCTCTACAATAAAATCCGCTACGACTTGGCCTTTCATAGATTTCAATGGTTCATAGGCCAAGTCATATTCTATGAGTGCATAAGCCCACTTACCAATTCTTCCACTCATAATTGGGTTATGCAACATGTATTTGATCACATCGGCTTGACCAGAAACAGTGCAATGACTAGATAGTAAATAACATCTACATTTGGTGCATGCATAAAACAAGCATAAGCATAACTTCTCAATAAAAGTGTACCTTGTTTCAGCATCCACCAACCTTCGGCTCAGATATGTCACCACATGCTCCTTCCCCTCAGTTTCTTGTGTCAAAACAGCCCCAATGACCTTATCTTCAGCTGCAATATATAATCGGAATGGTACTCCTGCTCGTGGTGCTTTTAATACGAGAGCCGAAGATAAGCATTTTTTGATAAGATCAAATGCTTCTTGCTGTTATGCCCCCCAAGCGAATTCGGCATCATTCTTAAGCCGAAGAATAGGGGTGAACGCATCAATCTTCCCAGCTAGGTTAGAAATAAACCTTCGTAAATAATTCACCTTGCCGAGAAACCTCTGTACCTCGACCTTACAGGTCGGAGGTCCCACATTCCGAATGGACTTGATTCGGTCAGGGTCTATCTCTATACCATGTTCATGTATGACAAATCCTAAAAACTTACCAGCCGACACTCCAAAAGCACATTTACGTGGGTTCATTTTCAAACCATACTGACGCATTTTATCAAAGGCTTTGCGCAAATCAGCTATATGAGAACTAAACTCAGCCGATTTGACTACAATATCATCAATGTAAACTTCTACAGTGTTTCCTAACAATTCATGGAAGATCAAATTCATAGCCCTTTGATAAGTAGCACCAGCATTTTTCAAACCAAATGTCATGACGACCCACTCAAATAAACCAATGAAGCCTGGACATATAAAGGCCGTTTTAGACGCATCTTCTTCGGCCATAAAAATCTGATTATATCCGGCATTACCATCAAGGAAGCTAATAATTCTATTTCCTGATGCATTATTGATTAATGTGTCGGCTATGGGCATGGGATATTCGTCTTTAGGAGTTGCTCTATTTAAATTGCGAAAATCAATGCATACTCTAAGTTTACCTGACCCCTTCTTCTCTACCGGCACAATATTGGAGATCCACTCTGCGTATCTGCAAGGTCTAATAAAATTAGCTTCTAATAGCCGGTGGATTTCGTCCTTGATTCGTGGGAGAAGATCTGGACGAAATGTTCTAGCTTTTTGCTTGAAAGGTCTGAAACCAGACTTAATAGGCAGCCGATGTTCGACAATCTCTCGGCTTAGTCCAGGCATTTCAGTGTAATTCCAAGCAAAACAATCTGAATATTCCTTCAATAGACCGATCATCTCATTTCTAGAATCGGTCTCCAGGGTCTTGTTTACAAAAGTCGGCCTTGGAGTTTTGCCATCTCCTATGTCAATCTCTTCCAAAGGATCGGCCGATGTAAACCCCTGTCCTAGTTTATCAAGATCTCTGAATTCTTCTATCATGTCCCCCACAGAGGAATCAGATGATCTTTGTGTGATGGCGGACTCTCCGGTCTCGGGGACCGGATCATCCATAATACTGTCTTTTCGCTGTGATAGATGTTTGGTCTTAAAGTCCGAACTGTTTTGTGAAAGACCGGACCATCCGGCTTTGAGAGCCGAATTGTCCGTGATCAACGACTCATGAACTTTGTGTGTATTCATCATTTAAACTTTATTTAGGATTTAGCCGATTCTCCATCGGCTCTAGCATTACAGGAACGAAACCTTTCTTATCTATACTTATGAACTGATAATCAGAAAAATCTACTCCTGTGAGACATGTAGCAGTCTCATAAGTCCAGAGTACAGGGGCATCGGCCACAGCGATGCAGGCCGATACATCAGCATGTACTTGTTCTACCTCATCGCCTATCCATTGTATTAGCATTTGATGTAATGTAGAAGGTATACATTGATTGGCATGAATCCAATCTCTGCCTAGAATTAAACTGTAATTCCCTTCTACATCAGCGACGAAGAATGCAGCAGCAAGGGTCTTAGTCCCGATGGTTAATTCAACGGACGTGACTCCCCTGGCTTTAATCGAACTATCCCCAACACCGCTGAGGGTCATGTTGGTTTTGACAAGTTCGTCATCTTGTTTACCTAATTTTCTGTATAATGAATAAGGCATTAGATTTACAGCCGCCCCTCCATCCACCAACATCTTAGCAATCGGTATTCCATCAATGTGACCGCGCACGAAGAGCGGCTTTAAATGATTTACCGATTCCTTTGGTTTAGTAAAGGCGGCTTCTTTAGGACCAAAATCAAACTGGGCAGCAACAGGTTCATCGTCGCTAATGATAGTACAATTAGAAGAAAATGTAATAATATTTACATCCATACCTGGGCGTTCTGGAGAAGCCTCGTAGTCGACCAGGTCTTCTCCTAGCAGGTCGTCCTCTTCCATTGATGTTGTCGTGTTGTTGGAGGCTTCCTGATGAACGGCGGACGGTCCGCATGCGGGGGCCGGACGGTCCGCGCCTGGTGCAGGTTGTCCAGAGCCTTCCTGGTGAACGGCGGACGGTCCGCACGCGGGGGCCGGACGGTCCGCGCCTGGTGCAGGTTGACTTTCTATTTCTGTGGCCGTTTGTTTTTTCTCAACGGCCTTCGGTCTCTATTTCTTTTGTGGTGGCGGGTATAGTGGATGTGTGTCATTAAATGTCTTTTCCGCCTCCTTCTCCTGGCTCTCCTTCGCTCTTAGGCGCTGTAATTTTCTCTTTTGGGATCGTGTCAATCCCGCTGGGCACCATCGAGGCATGGAGTATTTTGGATCGGCTGTTTTGATGGTAGCCGTATCCTTTTCGGTTGTGTTGGCCGATTCGCCGAAAATCATCGGCCCTTTATTGTCTCCCTGTATGACAACATCCGCAATGCCTATTTTGATGATGTCCTTTTTTGTTGTTCTTTGAGTTGCTACAGGCATATGCCCCCCTGCCGGATTGGTCGGCCTAGGAGGCCGAGTAGTCCGGCAACCTTGTTGGGCCTGTGCCTGGTGACCGGATTCAGCAGTGCTCAATCGGTCTTGCACTGGCGGTGCCAACCTATCAAAAACGGATGTTTGGGGTGCCCCCCAGGCGGGGTACTGTGGCATCCCAAATGGATATGGTGGCATGCCCCACATTTGATTTGGGACATATGGTGGAGGTAAGTATGTGTATGGATATGGCATAGATGGATAAGGAGGTGGAGGGGTCCATGTCGGCATGTTAGGTCTCAATTGTACAATAGGACCTTTCATTTCTTCCGATTGGTGATGTGGTCCAATCGGCCTGACCTGACGTTGCTCATGAATGGGTGAGCGGGGTCGCTTCGGTGGCCGGTCACTGGGGCCAGCCTTCTTTTTCACATATTTAGACAACAATTGATCGAAAGTCGGGCCAGGCTTGATCAGCCGACCAGCTGCTTTAAATGTATTTGTTTTCCACGTACCTATCTCTGGTCGTCGTGGTTTGAAGGTACGTGGTCGCTGCGAGCCCTGAGCATGGCCGGACCGTCCGCCGGAGCTCTCCGGACTGTCCGGTGGGGTCCCGGACCGTCCGCTCCTACGTGTCGGACCGTCCGGGATACGCAGCACGGGTTCCTGTATCTGTCTCCCTGTCTGCGCTTGCCCCCCAGTACTGGAGGCTGTGATGGTCACCTTTAGGGTCTCCCCTCCATCGGGAGTCTTCTCGGCTACCACTTTCCTGCAAGAAACTTTATGATCCTCATCGGCCTTTTTAGAATTGCCGATGATTGCCTCTTTGCCTTTGCCTTTATCGGCCGTGTTTGGCCGAACCAGGACTTTCTTGCCCTCAAAGTCGATCACGTTCATTGGAAAGGGCTCTGTATCCACCTGCATTTCCTGAAATTTCAATCGTCCCTCATTAATGGCCGATTGAATCTGTCGTCGGAATACATTACAATCATTAGTGGCATGAGAAAATGAGTTATGCCACTTGCAGTATGCACGACGTTTTAGCTCGTCGGCGGATGGAACAGTGTGATTTATTTTAATATTGCCATTTTTGAGTAGTTCGTCAAATATTTTATCATATTTACCAACATTAAACGTAAACTTAACCTCCTCTTGCCGTTTCTTTTGAACCGGCTGCAAGGAGGAACAAGCCGAAGATTTGGCCTATTTTGGCCAAACCATTTCAGCAGCATACACTTCTGTTGATTTGTCATCTGAGCTACTTTGGTCGTGTTCTACTATATGTATGTTGTGACGCATTGTCTTAGCAGTTTCTTTGCTCCGGCTTTCGCAAGCCAAAGCCCTCTGGTGTAACTGTGCTAGTGTAAAAAATTGGATACCTTCTAATCTCTCTTTCAAATAATATCGTAGACCGTTAAAGGCTAATCCTACTAGCTGTTTCTCTGCAAAATGAATTTGAAAGCATCGGTTTCTTGTATCTCGGAATCTCCGGATGTAATCATTAACCGATTCATCTTTTGTCTGTCGCAACGACGCTAAATCTACTAAATCCAATTCATAGTCACCGGAGAAAAATGATCATGAAATTTTTGTTCTAAATCCCCCCATGATGAAATGGAATTAGGAGGTAAAGTGGCGTACCATGCAAACGCAGTTCCTGTTAAAGATAATGAAAACAAACGTACGCGAAATGCCTCTGTGTCGGCCAACTCTCCTAATTGTGCTAAAAATTGGCCTATGTGTTCACGTGTGTTCTTTCCTTGATCACCCGAAAATTTTGTGAATTCGGGTATCCTGGTTCCTTGTGGGTATGGGTGGTGATCAAATCGGCTATCATAAGGTTTCCGATATGATTGCCCCCCAGGGACCATGCTTACTCCGAGCTTATCTCGGAACGCCCCGACTATTTCTTCCCTTACTATATCAATGGCAGCCGGTGCGAGACCACCGGCTCTCTGGTCAAACATAGGTGGGGTTGGCTGGGTATTAGCATGTTGTCTTTCCCCCCATTGGTTTGAGTTACGTGGTGCATTTCCATTTGCTCTATATGGCTCATATGTTTGATCGTTTCTTTCCGGCCTTCTAGGTGGGGCCGGAAAGCTTTCCTGGGCTTTGGATCCTGAATTAGTGAGCTGGTGCATTGCATAGTGTGATGGGAAGTGTTGCTGGGACGGACGAGGATTCATGTAATAATTCTCCTCAAAAGACTCATGCGCGGACTGTCCGGATACGTACCCGGACCGTCCGTGGTCATATGCGGACCGTCCGTCATTGTATGCGGACCGTCCGGCTGGGCAGTTTGGGTTCTGTGTCATATGTGGTGGCTCGGGCGCATATCTAGGTAACTCATTAAAAATAGGCCCGACTGCTGTTGGCCCGGACGGTCCGTGCTCACGTGCGGATGGTCCGGGCATGTGCAGATCGGCTGGTTTGCTGCCGATTTGCGATTGCTTAGGGTATGTGTCCATCGGCATCCCATAAAGGGGTTGTGACTGGTCGTGACAACCTGTAGCCGATGTGTTACGCGTGTTATCTCCTAACTCAACCTCGTGCGAAGGAAAATTTGCGGTACTAGATTTATCAAATGCACGTACTAGTCTCTTAAGATCGCTTTGCATACCCCCTATGATGTTCTGCATTTGTTCACGCTGATCTTCTACATAATTTCTAAGAGATTGCAGATCGTTGGTATTACTTACATTGGGGATATCTGGCGTGGGTTGGAGCGAAGCCGGATCCGTCGCCCGATGTCGGACGACCTTGTTGTTCCTGTCCACTTTGAAGTTGGCCAAGAACTTTGCTTTCGCCTCCTGGATCATCCGCTCCTTGTGCTCCTCAAACTGGAGCTGCTCGTCAGCCGGTAAGGTTTCCCAAGTCGGCTCTATGATGTTGCTTAAAGAAATATCAGAGCTATCCTTTGAACCGGCCATTGAGGGCCGATCTGATGAGCTTAGATGTGTTGTCCCCAGCAGAGTCGCCAAAAAGTATGTTGACGCCTTTTTGGAGCGCCAAACACTCAACAAGAACCGTGGCGGTGCCTTCTGCACAGGGGCGGACGGTCCGCGCGCAGGGGCCGGACGGTCCGCGGCCTGGTGCGAGGCGCGGTGATACTCTCTGCGCAGGGGCGGACTGTCCGCGGCCTGGGGCCGGACGGTCCGCGGCCTGGTGCGCGGCTAGGGCTCCTGCCTGACGACCGGACGGTCCGCACCCTGGGGCCGGACGGTCCGCGCGTACGCAGGGACGGCGAAAGATCGCCGACGGCGCCTGGATCTCGCTCCCGGGAGGGACCCCGTCGGGGAGTAGAGATCCTAGGTTGTGTCTAGGCTCGGGTAGACCGACCTAGACTCCTCTTATCGACGTAGAGTCGAGGAGAGGCGGAGAATTTGGGGATTGGAAGACTAAACCTAAACTAGACTAGAACTACTCCTAGGATAAAATGCGAAATATAAGTTGTATTGATTCGATTGATGATTACAAATCGGCCGTAGACCTCTCTATTTATAGAGGAGGGGGGCTGGACCCTTTACCGTCAAAACTCCGAGCAAATCCCGGGATTTTCGCCAACAAATGCAGCGAAAAACTCGGAACCCTAATCTGTTCTGCGCGTGCGCGGACCGTCCGGACCGCGGACCGTCCGGCCTCAGGGCCGGACTGTCCGCACCTCAATTTGGTGCTCAACACAAAGTGTTAAAATATGTTAAAAGTGAAGTGCTAAAGTTTAGCCTCTCTTAGTATTTTACCTAGGTCGCCGTGTCTGGTTCTGGTCGATCGATCACGCCTTCTTCCGGCAGACATACGCTAGCAGCTGCTCCGGTGGCCGAGCTAGAGACGGGGCTCGGCCGGAGACGCGGTCGCTCGCGTTTCTGCTCGCTGGGAGCAAGACAGGCGCCAGGCAGCTTCTGTCTGCTTGCCTGCCTGCTGCGAGCAGAGCGCACGGCAAGTTCGCCATCGGACCGGGAGAAGTACAGAGAGGACGAGTTCACACGCTTAATTTGAGGCCAAAAAAGGTCCCGTGGAATGCATGAACACACGGTACAAAGCACGCAGCCAAGCGCCGGCGTGGCAGCTGCCACAAAATACAGTCACATCACATGCGGGTCATGCCGATGCCGCCGACGATGGGCGGGGGCACGGCGGCGGCGGCGCGCGCCCTGGCGTAGAAGAGGTAGTGCAGCTCGGTCAGGAGCGCGGTGAGGAAGGCGAAGGCGGCGCCGGCGGCGAAGACTCCCCTCCGCAGCACGGCGCACCGGGGCGGGGCGTTGCTGAACAGCGAGACGTACTTGGTGTGGTAGGCGTTCCGGACCGACCCCGCCAGCAGGCACAGCTCCGCGATCACGAACGTCACCCTGCGCTGCGCTGCGCCCAATCACTCACGATAGCTAGGGCGCTAGCTGGAAGGGGGAGAAGAACGACGTCGAGAGCATGCAGTGCAGTGCAGCAGATGTCATGTTACCAACCAGCAGAGGACGAAGCAGGTGCCGGACCATGCCCGCCAGCGGCCCGGCGAGAGACCGCGGCCGCAGCAGAAGCAGCGGGTGGCGGCCATGGCCACGGCCTGCGCGGCGAGCAGCAGCAGCAGCGCGCTCACGCCGTACGCCGTGGACGCGTCGGAGCTGTACACGCAGTAGGCACGCCCGGACGAGTCGGCGGCGGTCACGTTGGCCTGCGCGTGCACGCACGACACGATCGAGTCGCCAAGCCAATGGAATCGAATGGATCGAGAGAGAGAGGGTCTGAGTACGCGCAACAAGTTGCCAATCAAGCGAACGGATTAATGGAGCTGCTCACGTACGTAGCTCCGGCGCCGCTCGGCGCCGATGGCGAGCACGAAGGCGAGGACGTCCAGGACGAGCACGACGGCGATGACGATGATGGACGCCATGGTCTCGCGCCGGACAGACCGACCGACCGACAGATGATCGAGCTAGCTAGTGCTAGCTAATCTTAGAGGAGGATGTCTAGGCTCACACGCTAGCTCCCCTAGCTTTTCCTCCGTCGTCGTCGGCGGCACTCAGAAAAAAGTAAAGAGAGGATCGGAGGATTAGGCCGAATCCCACGGGCGATGGGCGTAGAAATTGGAAAGCAGCGGCGGGGTTTGCTTAGCGAGGTGGTGGGTGGTGTGGATCGGAGCAGCAAATTAAAAGGCGGGCGATGCGGCTCTGACGTTGACGCGCTAGCTAGAACCAGCATTGCTCTAGTGCTGCTGCCTGCTGCGCTGCGTCCCGCTCGCGACTCGGGTCAGGTCGGGTCGGGTGCACCACCACTTCACCTCGGATTCTCCTCTCCTTCGCGCATTCGGAGTGGAAGCTGGGGGGACACGTGGCAGGGAGTTCAGCCTACTCCTCGTCGTCGTCGCCGTCGGATTACTGTTAGCCGGCACTTGTGTAGGTAGACCGTGGGGCGCCGAGGAACTCTGGAAGGTGTGCGTACGTGTCGTTGATCACCGCAGAATACGACCTCGGTGGTGAGTCCAGTGTTTGCTTTGCAACGCGTGCAGGGAACGAACGGACAACGGAGGAAAGGGACAGAAGAACGTCCGGACAGCAGCTTGACCGCAGCGCATTGCCATAGACAGCAGGGTGCCAGGGTGGGGGGCTCTTTTCTCTAACCTGGGTTGGGGTTGACGACAAGTAGTGAGTGTTGGGTATAGAGATGGCAACGGATAAAAACCCGCTGGATATTATTTGCCTAAACCCATACCCATGACGGGTATAAAATTTTGCCTAAACCCATACCCATATGGGTTTTGGATATCCAACGGGTTTCCCATATCCACTAACATCAACATAAAAAGTAATTCATCATGTAAATAACGATCAATACATTAATAAGCTAGGATAAAAAGAACAAGTGATAACTAATTTTAGCTTAAAATTTGTTACATGAAGTTTATTTCAATTAGAACATATTCAATTCATAATATTATGAGACATATTTATAAGAAATGATGATTTTAAGGCGGGTTTTAAAAACCCATGGGTTTGCGGGTGTGGGCAGTGGAAGAACAAATCCATGCCCATGTACCCGTTGGGTTTCCATTTGAACCCATTAACAATCCCATGAGTAGAGAAATTGACCCAAACACATACCCTAATAGAGCAAAAATTCACCGGGTTTCGGGTAGCGGGTACCCATTGTCATCTCTAATTGGATAGTCGCCGGTCCCACTCTCACATCGCACGCTGAAATGTGTACATACGACAAGGCTTCATATATTTTCTTAGGCAATAGGTTTAACGAATCCGCTATATATAATAAGTGTTTGGTTGCTGCCTGTCCTTTTACCACGTTTCATCTTAGGTAGCTTTTAATCAAATTAGCAACTGCTAAATAATGGTTTTTTATATACACGTAAATCGACACGTACTATGTCTAGATCCATAGCACAAACCATGTAGTATTTTTTTTTAAAAAAAAGCAAAATATATCACAATCTATAACATATCAGTTCTTACAATGGTTTTTATTTATCGTACCTCAGCATATCAATAACGTAGAAATAAATGGTTGAATCTAAAAGCACTAACCACAAAGATCACATACTAGGGACAGCAGAATTAGGGATGAAAATGATCGGGAACGGTCGGAAAAATACCTCTATCGTTTTTATTTTTATATTTACCTTGCGGGACGAAAACGGGATATATCGGTAACGAAAACGAACGAGATAAATACGGTAATCGAAAAACGATACAATCCGGTCAGGTTAAAGCCGAAATCGGACGGGAACCGGTATTTTTGTTCGGTAAAATCACACCATGAAATCATATATTCAAAACTTCACAACAAATAAAAAATTGTAAACACAAGTCTTATTAAATATAGATAAAACTACAAAAGTCATGTAAATCCGGAGCACACATAGTTTAATGTAGCACATAAGTCTTGGGCTCTTGGCTAACATAAGAAGCCATATAAGTTTACTAGCACACATGACACAATATAAAATTTAAAACGCATTCTGTCGGCGTTTCAGACCCAAGGGTCCCTGGACCGACGAGTGAATTATCGCTGCGTGCCCCTGCCCAGATGGGTTGGCGCGGGATGGAACACAAGAGGTGGGGCAAGCCTTGTATTATCCTGCACCAGGGGTGCCGCTCGTATTAGGGGTTACAAGCACGTCGCGAGAGGGAGAGAGAGAGGGAGCTTGTTCGTTCGCTCCTTCCCCCGCGCGAACCCCCCTCCAGGATGGCCCTGGACCTCCCGTTTATAGACGCAAGGAGAGGGTCCAGACGTACAATGGGGGGTGTAGCTATGCGCTAACGTGTCCGGCAGAGAAATGCCTAAGCCCTGTGTACATGCCAACGTGGCTCTCGGGGGAGAGCTTGAGCCCTGTATACGTGATAGCGTGGCCGTCGGAGAAGCGCCTGAGCCCTATAAGAGCACAGCTGGCAGTGCGGCAAGGATCCTGCTGACGTCTCCTTGCTGCCGTAAGGGGCTGAGAGCCACCGGTGTCATGGTCGCACGCTGGGCACCATCATTACCCGTCGCCGAGGTAAGCCAGATGGGATGTCGGTCTTGTTCCTTGTAGCCTGAGCTGACTAGGGATAGGGTAATGATGTATCCCCTGTTGGCGCGGTCGGTCCGAGCCCAAGGTCGGGCGAGGCGGAGACTTCGCTTGAGGCCGAGGCCGGGGTCGGGCGAGGACGCGATTCCTCCCGAGACCGAGGTCGAGGCCGAGTCCGGGGGTCGGGAGAGGCGAAGACTTCCTTCCGAGGTCAGAGCCTGAGGTCGGGCGAGGCGGAGACCTCCTCCCGAGGCCGGAGCCTAAGGTCGGGCAAGGCGGAGCTTCCTGTTGCGTCCGAGGCCGAACTCGGTGGTTGATCGTGACTTGTTGTCAGTCTTCGCCTGGGTGGTTGGCACGACAGTCGGAGCGAGGCGAGCGGCGCTATTTTCCCGTCATATCGGACAGTAAAAAAGAGGGGCGAAGTGATTGCGGTCACTTCGGCCTGGCCGACTGAGGCGCGTGTGTCAGGATACGGCGTCAGGCGTCCCCTGCATTGAATGTGCCTGCGAAGCGGTCGGTTGGTGAGGCGGTCTGGCCAAGGTTGCTTCACAACGAAGCCTGCCCGAGCCGGGCTTCGGGAGAGTCGAGGGGGTGCCCGCTGCCTGAGGAGGCCCTTGGGCGAGGCGTGAACTCGTCTGGGACTACTGCTCCAGCCCGAGGCTGGGCTCGGGCGAGGTCGCGTCCCTTGGGTAGACGAAGCCTTGACTTGAACCGCGCCCGTCAGTTGGTCTGAGGGTGTTTACCAGCCGTGATTAGGAGTGTTGGGGGTACCCCTAATTATGGTACCCGACAGTAGCCCCCAAGCCTCGAAGGGAGTGTTGGTACTCGCTTGGAGGCTTTTGCCGCATTTTTTGTGAGGGGACCAGCCTTTCTCGGTTTTGCTTTGTTCTGGTGGGTGCGCGTGAGCGCACCCGCCGGGTGTAGCCCCCGAGGCCTCGGAGGAGTGGTTTGACTCCTCTGAGGTCTTAATGCTTTCCGTGGTGCCTCAGTCGGTCTGATCGTTCCCTGATGCGGCCTGGCCGTAGCCCGGGTGCATGGTCAGGTTCCGAGTTATCAAGCTGGTTTGTTGACGCTGTCAACAGTTTGGCCGTAGCTGGGTGCGAGAGCAGCCCCCGAGCCTCTGCACGGAGCGAGAGGACGATCAAGGATTTTCCCGACTTTTATCATACGCCCCTGCGTCGCCTTTCCGCAAGGAGGAGGGGGGAAAGCGCTATGTTGCCCTCGGAGGGCGCCGAACATGGTGTTTCCAGTGAGCTGCTAACGGGTGATCCGAGTGGACGCCCGTGCCCCGTTCGTTAGGGGTCGGCTGGTGGCCTAGAGGCGCACTCCAAAAGTATCTGCGGGTGATTTGCCGGACCCAGACCCCTTCGATAGGGTCCGAGGGCTCGATGCCTCCCTCCGGTGGGATTCCGTTACAAATCGTTCCCGCCGGTCTCGGAAATGTCCTAGGGTACCTCGGGAGCATAGCCTGAGCCTCGGCCATGTATCGGACGTACCCAGAGTCATCCCTCACTCTGCGTGCTCTGGGGCGACTGTCGAACCCTTCCGAGGGGCCAGCCTTCGAACCCCTGATCAGTAATGGGCGCGGAGCCCGAGCGCTCTGGGGCGGCTATCGAACCCTTCTGAGGGGCCAGCGTTCGAACCCCTGATCAGTAATGGGCTTGAAGCCTGAGTGCTCTGGGGCGGCTGTCGAAACCCTTCCGAGGGCCAGCCTTCGAACCCCTGATCAGTAGGAGGGCTCGGGGCCCGCTTCCTTCGCCGAGAAGGATCCTTTCCAAAACATCCCCTTTTCCGGTCCCTGTAGCGAGAGAGAGAGAGAGAGAGGAGGAGGAGGAGGGGAAGGATATGTATTTAAATAAGGTGGCGCACCTTTTCTGACACGGTCGTCATGGCGGAGGTGAAACGACCCCCGGCTCGCCTACCAGAGGTGTCGCTCGCTCTGCCGGGGAGTTAATGCGATGGGACGGGCGATTCGCGTGGCACCTGTTGCGTGTGCGAGCCGTTCGAGGAACGGGACACGGGTGCGTCGTCTTTACGCCGTGGGAGAGGGCTCTCCCGTTGCTTTAGGAGGGGACGCGAGCCTGCAGGCGATTTGACCGCTGCTTCCGCTCGTCTCCCGCTGCAATTACTGCCGGCCCACTTTTGGTCATGCCAACCGTCGTGCCTACCCCCGCGGCTGATTGACCCGTGGCCGTCGCCTTTAATTGGCACTGTTGGGTCATGCGCAGGGCTGCCTCGAGTTGCGGTACTGGTTCCGCAGTCGAGGAGGCGCAACATTCAGCGCAAGTGGCGGTGTGGCTCTTTGCACGTCGTAACCGGCGCGCCAGTTACATGACATGCGAGCCCTCTTCCTTTGCGCTGGTCTACTGGATGTGGTCGAAGCCGAAAGGGCGTACAGTTGCGGTGCGGTTGGATGCCTGTCGCGTGGCAGTCCACCCTTTCGACCACCGGTTTCTGCGAAGATAGGAGAGCGCTTGTAACCGCGGGACGGTTACATGCCTCGCGTGCGGCGGTTCGCCTTATTCGCGCTTCAGATCAGCTCGTATGACGTGTGGGACCCAGCCCCCGTGTCGTGGGGGGAGAACCCTGGAGCACGTTAGTGGAGACTTTGCCCGTGATGCTAGGGGGTGCAAGTGAGGAGGTCTGCCTATAAAAGGGGATCGATCCCTCGGGCAGTGGTCATGCCTTCGTTCTCCCCTCATGCATTGCGCCCTTCCACCTTTCGAGCCCCCGGATGGGGTGCACCAGCGCCGCCTTGCTCTTGCTGTCGTTGGAGGAGCGCGGCCTCGTGGAGATCGGCGCCCTTCAGCCATCGCTCGGCTTCAAGGATTTTCGTCGTGCAGCCCGACTGCATTCCCTCACCAATGGTCAGTTTGGTGGGGAGAAGCAAGCCGGGCTGCGGCCTCTGCCCCGCCCTCAGCTTCAAGGATCTTCGTTATCCGGGCTGAGGCGGAGGGGCGCACCGAGTGGGGGGTTGCCTCCGTGTGGGTCGGTGACCCTTTTCTTCCCCCAGCGTTTGGGGGAGAAAGGCATCCTCTAGCCCTGCGGAGGCGTCCTCCAGCCATGCGGGGGAAGGCGAACTGCTGCTCCCTGGCCAGGGTGCAGCTTTTCGTCCTTCATCCGGGCGACGGTCGTGCCACGCGTGGGCCAGCCACGTCCAAGTCCTCCTCGCACCGTCAGCCGCGCCAGGGGGTCGCCCAGCACGTCGTACGCCGCGAGGGCGGTACTCGTGTTCTGGGACGGCCTCGGCGAGGACGGGAGTGAGGACCTACCGATGCGCTTTGGGGCGGTCGCTGTTTGCCGGCGCGGTGTCGGTGGGTTCGATCCCACGGACGGTGCCCTCCGACTCTTCGGCCTTAACGGCTTGTCCTCGCCCCTCGTGTGGGGACGTGGGCGAGGGCCTTTTCACAGCAGCGTCTGTCCTGAGGTCATCGCTGCTGCTGTTTAGCCGCCCGAGGTGGAGGTCGTTGTCTCTGCTGCTGCAGAGGTCGCCGGCGAGCCGCTTGGAGTTTGTTATCCTGCGGGCCCCCTGGTGTGGAGGTTGTTCATACCCGCGAGAATGGAACCGGAGTCCCGTTTGTAAGGGGATATACTGGGTTTTTGCCGGAGCAAAATGTAACCGCTTCAAGGACTTAGACATTTGTCGTAGGTCGAGAGAACCATCGAGGGTTCTGCTGACGTCTAAGTCTATGTAGCATAGTTACCCCAAGTATATGTATTTGTTCTTTGTGGCTGATGAGGCCTGAACATTTGGGTATTCAAGTATAAAGCTGTGTTTCTTCCTCATTCCGAGCACTGGGACTTGCCTGTTGGCTAGCCGAACCACTTAACCGAGCGTGAGTTGCCTTTCGTGGAAGGTGACGAGTGAGGTATCCGTATCTCGGAGGCGTAGGAGTCCCTCGGCTCGGTCGGCCTTGCCGCTCTAGGCCTCTCTTGCTTAGTTTTTAGAACCCTCGGCTGCTCTGCGATGAGCCGGAGCTGGAGGCAACGGTGTTGGCGCGGACAGAGGCGGAGTCGGCTCGAAAAGAGACTTTGTCGGCCCGGGAGCTGGTGGCTTCCCAGGCCGAGGAAGATGTGGCAGCAGCAGTTGGAGCTTGGCCAAGACATCCACTAGCGCAGTGCTGGCGTCCTCCCTTGGGTGGAGGTCCTTTCGCCCGGGTCGCCGTCCGAGGCCGGGCCAGGTTCCGCCGAGGGTGGAAACAACACCGAGGGTGCTGCTGCTCCCCCTGCCGATGCCTGAACCTGCAGGAACAGTTTGTCTGTAGCATGCACATGTTTTTCGCGGCCGTCGAGGCCTAAACACTTTATCGTCGTGTTAAAAAGCTGTGTTTTCTTTCCTCTCGTTTCGAGCATCATGACTTGTCTGTTAGTAGCAGAATCGTTTATCCAAGCGAGAGTTACTTTTCACGGAAGGTGATGAGTGAGGTATCCGTATCCCGGAGGCGTAGGAGTTCCTCGGCTCGGTCAGCCTTGTCGCTTACGTGCTGTTGATGACTTGTTCTCAAATGCTATGAGTTAAGAACAAGGCAACATAAAGAATGTTAAATGTTAAAGTCCTTCGTCCTTCGAAGCATTATTTCCCTTAGGATATAACGATTCTCGGACGAAGGTTACAGAAAGCGTACCTTCATGAGTACGATGTATATAAAAATGAAGAAGGTATACAAAACATGAGCAATGCGAACAATCAAATATGTTATCATTATTGTATTATTTTTGTGTTATTATCATGAATAAGTAAAGATAATGATTTATTACAAGTGTACCTTCGGCTTGAAGGAAGTAAAAATACAAGCGTGACGCAAAAGCAAATGCCCAGTCAGCGTGAACAGTACGGGTGTACTGTTCATCTATTTATAGGCACGGGTCGCAGCCCATGTAAAATTACATTCAGGCCCTTTGCATTTGATAATAACTCTATAGTAATTCATCGGGGTCTAGATAGCCTTTTCCTCTTTAAGTCGGTTTCCTTTTTTCCTGTCATCATGCCGAAGCTCCCTTGCGTACAGCTTCGACTCTGTTCCATCCTTCGTTCCTCTTGTGTTTCTTCGTACAGTGATTTTGACTTAAGTCCGACAGGTCCATGTCCGAAGGTACCTGTTCATGTATTATACTCCAGAAACATTATTAAATCACGTTTTTGAGGACCTTCGGAAGCCGAAGGCCCCCAACAGTAGCCCCTCGCAATATTAATTTGTTAGAATGATAAATTTAGATTGCGATAAGGACGAAGGCTCTGAGCCGAAGGTCCGAAAAAACACCTTCCCTTTGCTAGAATAGCAACAGCCACTAACAAGCGGGCCCTCCAGCACGCGATGCACCAGGCATATAAATAAGAGCGCACCACTAGCTCATTTGGCACGCTTTCTTGCCATCTGCTTTGCCTGCTCAAACAGCTCTTTGCTTACAAAAGCTTGACTAGATTTCTAAATTTTTAAGCTTCGGCTTTGAGAGCACTTTTCTCAGCACTTTCGAAGATGTCTGAGGATAAGAAAGCTACCGCTGAAACGAAGCTGAGCCTTTCTGAGGAGATGAATCTTGGCTTTATTGAATCGATGGCAAGGACAAATGCTAAGAAGATTGCTAGAGAAACTTTGGAGGGTTTGTCTGAAGATACTAGTGATAGTGACAGCTATGATGTGGAGAGCGGCGGGGAAGACTCCGAAGATCGACCCTGGCGACCATGCCATGTAGTTTTTGGAAAATCAACTATTAAACAAAGCCATCTTGACAACATGAGGGGGAAATACTTTCGGGATATGTCTGTTGTGAGGGCTGACGATGGAGAAAAAACTTGTCCTACTCCAGAAAAGAATGAAGTCGTGATCTTTCGGAGCTTTTTGAAGGCTGGGCTTCGGCTTCCTCTTAGCAGCTTCGTAGTCGAGGTTTTGAAGATATTTCAGATTTACCTTCACCAGATTACCCCCGAAGCTATTATAAGAATGGGAATCTTTGTGTGGGCTTTAAGGAGTCAAGGCTTGGAACCAAATGCAAAAAGTTTTTGTAGCATGCATGAATTGTTATATGAGACGAAGCCCTGGGGTAAAGAACAGTATCATAATAATTTCGGCTGCTATAGTTTCATTGCTCGTTCTGGTTCAAGCTCCCCAGTACCGACTTTTCGGAAGAAATGGCCCGGAGACTGGACAAAAGAATGGTTTTATATAAAGAATGATTTAAAGGCACGAGAAGACATTAAAGATATAATCATGCGCCCTATCTGGCAACGCTTCGGGCTCCGGAAACCGAAGGTAGAAATTGACGGAGCGACCGAAGAATGCCGCAAGGCTTTCAGGTTAGTCTGCTCTTTCATTGGGACAAGGGACTTAGTTCAAGAGCACGTGGCCTACAGGATATGGCCGTTGTTAGCCGACTGGGAGGTGCCAAAAGAATCCATCAGCAATCTCCACGAAGGTGGTCTGGTTCGACTAAAATATACCTTCAGATTCAGAGACCAGTTTATGGAGCCAAACGACGACTGGCTGAAAAGCGTCGAAGCTACAAGCGATGATCTGCTTGGGCTGTACTCCAGAGCAGAAGATAACGCATTATCTGCGGCCTTCGGGAACCGGAAAAAGAAGAGACTAAACATAGTTTTTGATGCCATTGGGTTCATGTATCCCGACTACCGTTACCCGCCCCGGGGGCAAAAAAGAAAAAGTGGAGCTTCTGGGGGAGATGATGCTTCAGCTGCTCCGAGCGAGCCTGCGCCGAAGAGGAAAAGGGTGAAGGTCCTTACTCATCGACCATGCTATATTAAACCGGCCATAGTGCCTGAATTTGGTGGTGAGACCTCTTCGGCGACCGAAGGCGAAAAACCTGCGATTACGCAGAAAATTGAACTGGCTGCATCGCCGAAGGCATCATCAGCTAAACCGGATGAGACGAAGGCCATTAACATTGAAGAGATGAAGATTGAGAAAACAAGAATATTGGAAGTAATAAGTCTTTCGGCGGAGGTGACATTGCCGAAGGCACAAAAGGATCTCTCGACAACCCCCAAGAGAAAAAGAATGGTCAACGTATTAGATGTGCTAGAGACAATCAAAACTTCAAGCTCTACTCCGAAGAAAGCTGTCAAAGCTTCGGAAACACAAATTGAGGCCGAAGCTTCGAAAAGCTGGGCCGAGACCGAAGTTGGGCCTTCAGAGCCCGCTAAGGAGAGATCCCTGGAAATTGGAAAAGAAACGGAAAAAGAGTCTGCAGAAGAAATTTTATCTAAGAAAACTGCCATTCCTATTCCCGAAGCATCTTCCGAAACTCTCAACTATATTTTACGTCATGCTTCGGGTAAAAAATTGATTGAAAAAGAAAAGCGAGAAGCTCAATTCTATGCCCAAAAATTGAAATATCCAAAAGGGGCGTTGATATTCAACAGCAGCGGAGAAGACTTCTTGTATTGTCTCCCAGACAGCAAGGAGATTTCTGTCTGCCGGGAGATGAGCAAGAGCTTCGGATTCCCAACATTAGAAGACGGGCTTTCGGTGTTATCAAAAGATGACTTGGCTGACAGTTTAGCATACAATAGTTTAAAGGTGAGAAAATGAAATTTTTGTATTTAAAAACAAAATTTTCCATTTGCTTACACTTAATACCGCATTTTTTGCAGGGCCTTATTCTTAGCAATGCCCTCAGGGCACAAAAAGATGCCGAAGATGAAGGGTATACCATAGCCTTGAACAACCTTCGTTCCGAAGTAATTGAACTAAGGAACGAAGGTCTTGAAAAAGATAAAATACTATATTCATTGCTGAGCAAAATAAAAGAAGACGAAGCTGTTTCCAAAGCCCAAGCCGAAGCTCAGAAACATGAAATCGAAGATATTCGGAAACAGCTATTCGAAGCTAAAGAAAAATATGCTGTTGCAGAAGCTAAACGAGAAATTAGCGAACAAAGGACAAATCGTTTGGAGAAAAACATTGAAGAACTTCGTATGTCCAAGGAAAAATGTTTTGAGAAATCTATGGATTGCGTGAAGAGAATAAAAATTAGCTTCACCAATGTTGGTGCATACTCAAGCGAGGAGAATTTCATAAGGGGCGATCCCGAAGGCCCAATTGAATGGATCAGCCACGAAGCTGAAGCTTTTGAGGAAGTTTTGAGTGGCCGTGGGGACATATGCGCCTTCTCGGGTGCTAGGGGGACTGCTGCTATCTTGGAGAAGATAGGTTGCGAACACGTAAAATCTTTGGCACAAACCGAAGCTGCCTTATCCATTGAAGATACAAAAGACCCGTCGGCCGAAGCAAGCTTAGTTGGTGGAAAGTTTTTCATCGACATCTGGGAAAATGGCGGTCGAGAGATGGCTCAAGAAATTATAAGGAAAAGTGAAAAAGATACTCACGATGCTAGAGAAGCAGCAGAGGCCGCTGAGAAAACTGCGGATCTCGAGAGACGAATATGTATTGATTAATATCTTTTGACTTTGTGTTCTAATTTTATGATTTCGAACTTATTTACGCTTTGCATCACAGCCGCACTGTCTCCTCCCCTAGAGCCCGTCGAGCCATTGGCGGACCCCAAAGAAAAGGAGGATGATGAAATTATAAAAATGGCCGAAGCTATTATGGATAAAGTTGTTGATCAACAATCAAACGAAGCTGCAGAAGTAGTTTTAAAGAAGATTAGCTGTTATTGTAAAGACATTTGGAATGTAATATTTGCTGGACAATGTGTGTAATATTTTATAATTTTGAATGTAATATATAAGCTGTTTATAATTCAATTCTTTACGATGCATGAAACTTTACGTACATACCATTTTTGAGCCTTCGGCGAAAAACACCTTTCCTTCTTTTCATGCTTCATAAGGAATTATCCATATTCATGAAAATATTATGCTTCGTAAGCAATAGATTTCTCCTGATGGCGAAACTGCACTTCTTCAAACTTTATTTTGTGCCTTGGCATAACTTCTTCGAAAACAATTTCCGAAGATCATTGTATTCCCCTTCTTGTGCTATTGATGCAATATGATGTATGATGTCATGTTTATGCAAATGATGTGATGATGCTATGATATGCAATGATGACATTTGTTCCGAAGGTACACACACACATCCTCATAGTAGAATACAATCTCTTTGCCGTTTATTTTTCGGCTTCACCGTTTATTTTTCGGTGTATCAGCGTTGACTTTTCGCTGTAAGCCTCCCTTAGGAGCTTCTTCGCCTTTTATTTCGGCGGTATCAACGTTTATTTTTCGCTATAAGCCTCCCTTAGGAGCTTCTTAGCCTTTTACTTCAGCGGTATTAGCGTTTATTTTTCGCTGTAAGCCTCCCTTAGGAGCTTCTTCGCCTTTTACTTCGGCGGTATCAGCGTTTATTTTTCGCTGTAAGCTCTGCATTCCCTTTGGAATGACTTTTGAGTAGAGAACTTACGCTGCGTTCCTTAGGAACGACTTTTTGTTGCTTCGGAAAACTTACGCTGCGTTTGTTAGAACGACTTTTCTAATGCTTCGACAAAACTTGTAATGTGATTGTGAACCCCGCGCTCTCTTGAAAGCAACTTTCGTGCTTTACCAACTTTTTGGACTTCGTGAGTCTGTAAAAGAGATACATTTCCACTATGGCCAAAACGAAGCTATTACAAGGAATTGAAAATGACAGGAAAAACTTAGGCTTTTAACGATTGTTCTCTACTGAAAAAGGAAAAATGATAACGAATGCCAGAACTATTTCAGAAGTAGGATATCCTCTTAGTAGAAGTGCTTCGATTCTGGCACAGTACTGTTGACTGTGCGAGCTTCGGACTCCTCTCTGAAATCTTGTTGCTGATGAGTGTGGTGGCTCCCTTCTAGCTACTGGCCTCGTTGCAATGGTGGTGGAGGTGGAGGCTGTTGCCAAGATGCCTGAGGTTGGCTTGCCAAAGCAACAGAGGCTGCAGGATGGTTACCCACGTACTCTGGGATGTACGGTGAGTGGTACGAAGCAGTATGCATGACTTGCTTCGGCTGATTCTGTTGGGCCGCAGCTTCTGCTATCTCTTTTTGTTTTTGGATGGTGACGTGGCACATCTTGGTGGTGTGGCCCTTATCCTCACCGCAGAATAGACAATAAATTTTCCTGGACTGATCCCCAAACCTTCCTCTGAAGCCCCTGGCGCCTCTGCCCCTTGGAGCTGGGGGCCGAGGATAGCTCTGTTGCTACCCCAAAGCCTAGGAGGAATATTGCGGCTCTGTTGTTGACCTCCCCTGTCGTCATTCTGAGTGGAATGAATTGATCTGACGTGCCTGGGGTGAATTCTCCCTCCGAAGCCCCTGGCCATTTCGGAGAACCTGTAAGCTTCCTCCCTTATCTGTCGAAAATCATTGTCAGCGCGGATGTATTCATCCATCTTCTGAAGCAGTTTCTCCAGGGTTTGAGGGGGTTTCCTGGCGAAGTATTGGGCTGAAGGTCCCGGCCGAAGCCCCTTAATCATGGCCTCAATGACAATTTCATTGGGCACTGTTGGCGCTTGTGCCCTCAGACGCAAGAACCTTCGGACATACGCCTGGAGATATTCCTCTTGATCTTGCATGCACTGGAACAAGGCCTGAGCGGTAACCGGCTTCGTCTGAAACCCTTGAAAACTGGTGACCAGCATGTCCTTCAGCTTTTGCCATGATGTGGTTGTTCCTGGCCGAAGAGAGGAGTACCAAGTTTGTGCAACATTTTTGACTGCCATGACGAAGGATTTCGCCATGACTGCAGTGTTGCCACCATACGAAGATATAGTTGCTTCGTAGCTCATCAGAAACTGCTTCGGATCTGAGTGTCCGTCATACATGGGGAGCTGTGGTGGCTTGTAAGATGAGGGCTAGGGCGTAGCCTATAGTTCTCCTGATAGAGGAGAAGCATCATCAAAAGCAAAATTTCCATGATGGAAATCCTCATACCAGTCATCTTCGTTGAAGAAGCCCTCTTGATGTAGCTCTCTGTGGTGGGGCCTTCGGTGCTGCTCATCTTGAACAAGATGACGCACTTCTTCGGTGGCTTCGTCAATCTACCTTTGCAGGTCAGCTAACCGAGCCATCTTCTCCTTCTTCCTCTGTACCTGATGATGAAGCATCTCCATATTCCTAATTTCTTGGTCCAACTCATCCTCTTGTGGTGTTGGACTAGTGGCCTTCCTATTCTGACTTCGGGCCTCCCGAAGAGAAAGGGTCTCCTGGTTCGGGTCCAGTGGCTGCAGAACGGCAGCCCCTGTTGCCGAAGCTTTCTTTGGCGGCATGATGAAGGTCGATGGTTGTCGAAGGTGGTCGAAAAGGGGTTCACCGAAGGTGGGCGCCAATGTTGGTGACTTGTTCTCAAATGCTATGAGTTAAGAACAAGGCAACATAAAGAATGTTAAATGTTAAAGTCCTTCGTCCTTCGAAGCATTATTTCCCTTAGGATATAACGATTCTCGGACGAAGGTTACAGAAAGCGTACCTTCATGAGTACGATGTATATAAAAATGAAGAAGGTATACAAAACATGAGCAATGCGAACAATCAAATATGTTATCATTATTGTATTATTTTTGTGTTATTATCATGAATAAGTAAAGATAATGATTTATTACAAGTGTACCTTCGGCTTGAAGGAAGTAAAAATACAAGCGTGACGCAAAAGCAAATGCCCAGTCAGCATGAACAGTACAGGAGTATTGTTCATCTATTTTTAGGCACGGGTCATAGCCCATGTAAAATTACATTCAGGCCCTTTGCATTTGATAATAACTCTATAGTAATTCATCGGGGTCTAGATAGCCTTTTCCTCTTTAAGTCGGTTTCCTTTTTTCCATGCCGAAGCTCCCTTGCGTACAGCTTCGGCTCTGTTCCATCCTTCGTTCCCCTTGTGTTTGTTCGTACAGTGATTTTGACTTAAGTCCGACAGGTCCATGTCCAAAGGTACCTGCTCATGTATTATACTCCAGAAACATTGTTAAATCATGTTTTTGAGGACCTTCGGAAGCCAAAGGCCCCCAACACGTGCACTCTCATTTGGTCGTAGGATTCCGTTATCGATACAGTCAAGAAGGCACGAAAGTCGTTTTCTACCCGAGTGTTTGGACTTGTTCGGTAGCAGGATCGCTTATCTGAGCGTGAGTTACTTCTCGCGGAAGGTGATGAGTGAGGTATCCGTATCGCAGAGGCGTAGGAGTTCCTCGGCTCGATCGGCCTTGCCGCTTACGTGTACTCCTGTAAGACCCAAAATTAGTAGAGAAAAAAAATATAAACAAAGTGCTTTGGAAATTAGGAAATAAGAAAATGATGAGAAAAGAATTTTTCTTATAAAGGAAACCATTTATACAACCCATGAAATAAATAACAAGGAGAATAAAACTTAAATTAGTAATATTAAAATAGTATGGTTTATATTCACCTTTGGGTTTCAATTGATACATTTGAAAAATCTGAAAACTAAAATAGAAGTATAAATTTGAATTTGGAATAGGGAATAGGAATGTGAATGGAAATTTAAATAAAACCCTTAAGGATAAATAGGAAATTAGGAAAATAAAATTACTGAAAATAATAGAGATTACATTTTCATTAGGGATTGGTTTGATATTTGGGGATTTGAAAAAGGGCAAATCAGAAAAATTTGAGACAGGTTTGAATTTGGGATAGGAATTTGAAAATTTAAAAGACATTGAAAATGGAAAAGAATAAAACCTGCACTGGGCCGGCGTATTCGTTTTTGGCCCACTTCCGAAACACCACCACGCTTGGCCGGCCCAAAATCATCTGGCTCCTCACACGCATACGCATCCAGTGGCTGACAGGGGGGGTCCCGCTTGTCATCGTTCTCATTCGCGCACTCCTGTTGCCTCCACGCTCACTGGCACTTGGGCCCAATCTGTCAGACTTGTCCCCTTCCCCAAATTCGCGGCAACGAACTCGCCGCGCCTGCCGCCGAAGCTCCCGGGCCGTGAATCCGATCCTTTCTTTCCCCTTTTCTCGGGCCGACCTGGCGTGTCCTCACCTCGCGGCTATAAGACCGAGCCCCCATACCATCTCGCCATCTACCTTGTGCCACGCCGTGCGGTGTTAGAACAGGGAGAGAGATTGAGACGGGATCTCCGCGGTCATCGACTTGCTGCGCCGTTCGGGGCTCGGTTAGTGCTCTACGAGGATCGGCGTCGGGCCACGAAGCGCTGGGTGTCGCCGGTGGGCGACGAGGAACCTCGTGGCCACCGGAATTTCTCGCCGTCGCCATAAACCCGCGCCGCGCCGTCGACAGGCGTTCTCGTGGCCCAACTACTGGCATGGAGCTTTCCTTCGAGTCCGTCATCATCTCCACTCTGCGTAGCATCGTCGGGATCGAAGTTCTAGCAACTGTATGCGGGTAGGGCTGCCGGCCGGCAATGGTGCCACCGCGGTTTAGAGTGCACCGCCGTAGGGTGGCCGTCGACGGGGGGGGGGGGGGGGGGGTTGAGCTCGTGGCCGTTGATCTTCTGCGTAACGGTCGAGATCAGACAGTCGCGCACCCGTTCGTACAATTGAATCATGACCATAGATCTACGATCCCTCGGCTAGGATGAGATTTGGCTTCATTAAACAAGGACCGTAGATCTCGGATCGTAGGGTCAGCAGAGCGTACCGCTTCATTCCACGACCGATCTATTCTGACCGTGGATGATTGATCCTGCGGCCACAATTGCGTATCGGTTCGGATAAAAGTGATCTAATCTGATCCGTAGGTAGTCAATCCAACGGCTCAGATTCCACCGTACCCCTTCGCGTGGCAAACTTCATAAAGAGACCCTGTAGTTATAAGTAATCAACCCGCCGTCCACCGCGGGTTGAATCTGAGTCTGGGATATTTTTACATGTTGGCCCCTGAGTTCTCCAGAAATTGGTGCGCAGTCCAGCCAATAGCAAAATCAGAGAAATTAATTTATAAAATGAATTCCTTATATAAAAACAATTCCAGAATCTTGTTAAATCCATAGAAAATTCATACTAAGTCCAAATTAGTCCATTCTAGTTTCTATAATTTTGTAATAATATTGTTTATCACATAGTAACACTGTTATAACATGAAAATTATATTAGAATTGATTACTCAATTAATCTTTTATCAAATACCTAAAACCTTCGGAAATTCGTAACTCCTCTGTTTTAACTCCGATTTGATCCATTCAAGTTGAGTTAGTCTTGTACAAGTGTTTACTACGTAGTAACAACATTAATTACACCATGCCTCACTCCTTTATAATTAGATCTTATTTAGCTCATGTTGGTTAGTCTTGTTAATCTGCTTATCATTATAATCTATTAAAATATGATCTATGGTTCATTTATAACTTAGATCAAAGTGAGTTAATTATTTATATGATATTCTCTCTTATGATTTATACTAACCAATTTATAATATAGTTTAATATTTTGATCACGCAGAGCTACTATAGAACCATAACTCCTTAATCGTAACTCCGATCTTAGTAGTTCTCGATCCCGCGATCTCGTAGCAACGCGTAGATTATTATTATTCAGTTTGTACTTATGTTTGATGTGATGTTAATTTTGCCTATACCACTGTTTGTTTGTAATGCTACGACTAGCAGTGAGGTCACGAGAATCTGAAGATCATCCTGGTACCTGGAATCTCAAGTCCCAGGCAAGTTGTGCCCTTGATCACTTCTTTTTACCCACTCATGTTCTAATTAATCATAATGATCTGCATAGGTTAATTTTGATGGGACCCAATAGGTTACCCTAGTTTGTCTATCTTTATACCTTGTTTACCACTGAACTTTTTGGGTAGTACTTGCTAGTGCTTTATGTGGTTTTGAGTATGAAGGTATATTATTCATGATCACACTTTTATTATATGTTTATTATTACTGTTCATGATAAGATCATTATGTTAATTGGAACATGGAGAACCACCCGGGAAAACAGTGCTACCACAAGGGAGGAATGGGACCCCTTGGCTGATTAATTAGGAAAGCTAGTGGAAGACTACCTTACCCGAAAGGGGCAAGGGCAGTAGGGGAGTGGTCAGTGTAGGGAGGCCCTCGGGAGGATTTTGCTGCGATGGCGGTCCTGCAAGGGATTCCTGCATTGGAACTTCCTATAAACTGTAGCGGGTTTTCGGAAGCTAGTGGAACTTTGTAAAGGCCTCGTAGTGGATCCCTAGCCATTCACCTCGGTAGTGTCTAAGGGCCTTGCAAACCCTGGCGACATGGGATACACGACTTGTGGGTAAAGATGCGCAACCTCTGCAGAGTGTAAAACTGGTATACTAGCCGTGCTCACGGTCATGAGCAGCTCGGACCCTCACATGATTAAATGATGGAACTTAAACTCAATTTGTCATATGCATTGCATCGCAGGTGAAGTTGTTACTTTTGTTCTACTATTTAACTGGGTTGGTATTTACTTATACTTAGTAACTGCTAATAAAATTTTGACCAACTTTAAAAGCAATGCTCAGCTCTAACCATCTTCTTTGGTAAGCCTTACACTTCACGTGAGCTCCCACCTTTGGCGACTTCATGCACATTATTCCCCACAACTTGTTGAGCGATGAACGTATGTGAGCTCACTCTTGCTGTCTCACACACCCCACAGGTCAAGAACAGGTACTGTAGGATGAGGCGCTTGAAGGATGCTGCGATGAGTTCGTGAGAGGTCTAGGCCGTCGTCTCCCAGTCAACTTTGGGTTGCTGGACCGTTGTCTCCTTATAATGTAATTATTTATTTTGTATAGAACTCCTGTTATATATAAAGATGTGACATTCGATCATGTGCCATGATTCATCATATGTGTGAGACTTGGTCCCAGCACACCTGGTGATTATGTTCGCGCCCGGGTTTTGGACCCCTAAAATCCGGGTGTGACAACTCCCGTCGTTTTCAGGATCCCGCTATCGATACAAAAGTCGAAAGCATGAAGGTCATTTTGGTAGAAAATTTTTTCCGAGGAAAGTTTTGACGTAGAGGGGGTTCCCCCCTTCTAGCCCCCGAGGGAGGGTCGGGCTTTGCTGAGGCAAGGCCGACCCTTCCTTGACGGTTAGACTTTGTGTATGTAAAGAAAACGAGGTACATGAACGACTTAAAACATCTTAAGGGTAGAAGCGACGTAGCTGTTGGATGTTCCAAGCGTTGCTGTAGACCTCGCCTTGGTCGTTGGCCAGCTTGTATGTTCCGGGCTTCAAGATCTTGGCGATGATGAATGGCCCTTCCCAGGGAGGAGTGAGCTTGTGGTGCCCTCGGTCGTCCTGTCGCAGAAGAAGCACCAAGTCTCCCACTTGGAAGCCTCGGGGCCGAACGCTTCGGGCGTGGTAGCGTCGCAGCGACTGCTGGTACCGTGCCGAATGTAGTAAGGCAACATCCCGAGCCTCTTCGAGCTGGTCCAGCGAGTCCTCTCGGCTGATCTGGTTGCTTCGGTCGTCGTACGCCCTGGTCCTCGGGGAGCCATATTCTAAGTCCGTGGGGAGGACGACCTCAGCCCCATAGACTAGAAAAAACGGCGAGAAACCCATGGCCCGGCTCGGCGTCGTCCTCAGACTCCAGACTACCGAGGGTAGTTCTTTCATCCACCGCTTGCCGAACTTGTTGAGGTTGTTGTAAATCCTCGGTTTGAGTCCCTGCAAAATCATACCATTGGCACGCTCCACCTGCCCATTCGTCATGGGGTGAGCTACGGCGGCCCAGTCCACACGGATGTGGTGGTCGTCGCAGAAGTCCAGGAACTTTTTTCTGGTGAACTGCGTGCCATTGTCGATGATGATGGAGTTTGGGACCCCGAATCGATGGATGATGTTGGTGAAGAACGCCACCGCCTGCTCAGACCTGATGCTGGTCAAGGGTCGGACCTCGATCCACTTGGAGAATTTGTCGATGGCGACCAGCAGGTGCGAGAAGCCCCTGGGTGCCTTCTGCAAGGGACCGACGAGGTCTAGACCCCACATAGCAAACGACCAGGTGATGGGTATCGTCTGCAGGGCCTGTGCGGGCAGGCGTGTCTGCTTCGCATAGAATTGACACCCCCGACAGGAGCGAACAATCCTAGTGGCGTCGGCCACCGCGGTTGTCCAGTAGAAACCTTGTCGGAAGGCATTCCCCACGAGGGCTCGAGGTGCTGCATGGTGGCCGCAAGCCCCTGAGTGTATTTCTTGCAACAGCTCTTGTCCTTGGGCGATGGATATGCATCGTTTGAGGGAAATAGGCTTACACCTTTTCCTAATTGAGGGGCTGCGGTGATAGAGCTCCTTTTTATCACCCAGCAAGACGAACGACTTGGCGCGCCGAGCCAGTCGCCGAGCTTTGGCCTTGTTGAAAGGGAAATAGGCTTACACCTTTTCCTAATTGATTTTGGTGGTTGAATTGCCCAACACAAATAATTGGACTAACTAGTTTGCTCTAGTCTATAAGTTCTTCAGGTGCCAAAGGTTCACAACAAGCCAATAAAAAGACCAAAGATGGGTTCAAATAAAGAGATCTAAAGAAATCCCAAAGGCACCCTGGTCTGGCGCACCGGATTGTCCGGTGTACCACCGGACAGTGTCTGGTGCACACTCGACGCTACACTCGCTACCTTCGGGAAAATGGAGGCCGCTCCGCTATAATTCACCGGACCGTCCGGTGTATGCACCGGACAGTGTCTGGTGGTGCACCGGACTGTCCGGTGTGCCAGCGGAGCAACGACTACTTCACGCGCAACGGTCGACTGCAACGCATTTAATGTGCGCCTGCGCGCAGAGGTCAGAGCACACGCAGCAGGCGCACCGGACAGTCTACAGGACTTGTCCGGTGCACCACCGGACAGCCCAGAGGCCCCACCAGTCAGAGCTCCAAAGGTTGAACCCTAACGGCCGGGTGACGTGGCTGGCGCACCGGACAGTGTCCGGTGGTGCACCGGACTGTCCGGTGCGCCCGTCGACAGCAGCTTCCACCAAACGGCTAGTTTGGTGGTTGGGGCTATAAATACCCCAACCACCCCACATTCAAGGGCATCCAAGTTTTCAGTATTCACACTTCATACAAGAGCTATAGCATTCAATTCTAGACACAACCAAAGAGATCAAATCCTCTCCCAAGTTCGGAATCACTCCAAATCAATAGTGACTAGAGAGAGCGACATTTGTGTTCATTTGAGCTCTTGCGCTTGGATTGCTTCTTTTCTTTCTCATTCTTTCTTGTGAACATCTCACTTGTAACCGAGGCAAGAGACACCAATTGTGTGGTGGTCCTTGCGGGGACTTAGTGTCCCGTGTGATTGAGAAGAGAAGCTCACTCGGTCTAAGTGACCGTTTGAGAGAGGGAAAGGGTTGAAAGAGACCCGGTCTTTGTGACCACCTCAACGGGGAGTAGGTTTGCAAGAACCGAACCTCGGTAAAACAAATCCTTGTGTCTCACTCTTTATTTGCTTATGATTTGTTTTTCACCCTCTCTCTCGGACTCGCTTATATTTCTAACGCTAACCCGGCTCGTAGTTGCGATTAACTTTGTAATTTTCAGTTTCGCCCTATTCACCCCCCTCTAGGCGACTTTCAATTGGTATCAGAGCCCGGTGCTTCATTAGAGCCTAACCGCTCGAAGTGATGTCGGGAGATCACGCCAAGAAGGAGATGGTGACCGGCGACAAGCCCGCTAGAAGCCACGGGAAGGCTCCATCGGGAGAGTCCCACAACAAAGGGAAGGAGAAGGAATCCTCTTCCCTCAAGTCGCATTGGAGTGGCAACAAGAAAAAGAAGATGAGGAAAGTAGTCTACTACGAGACCGATTCTTCATCACCATCCACCTCCGGCTCCGACGCACCATCCATAACTTCTAAGTGCCATGAGCGCAAGAAGTATAGTAAGATTCCCCTACGCTACCCTCGTATTTCAAAGCGTACTCCTTTACTCTCTGTTCCATTAGGCAAACCACCGGTTTTTGATGGTGAAGATTATAATATGTGGAGTGACAAAATGAGGCATCATCTAACCTCACTCCACACAAGCATTTGGAATGTTGTTGAGTTTGGTGTACAGGTACCATCCGTAGGGGATGAAGACTATGATTCGGATGAAGTGGCCCAAATTCATCACTTCAACTCCCAGGCCACTACTATACTCCTCGCCTCTCTAAGTCGAGAGGAGTATAATAAGGTGCAAGGGTTGAAGAGCGCAAAGGAAATTTGGACGTGCTCAAGACCGCGCACGAAGGAGACGAGGTGACAAAGATCACCAAGCGGGAGACGATCAAGGGGGAGCTCGGTCGCTTCATGCTTCACCAAGGGGAGGATCCGCAAGCCATGTACAACCGCTTGAAGACCTTGGTGAACCAAGTGCGCAACCTCAGGAGCACCAAATGGGATGACCATGAGATGGTCAATGTTGTTCTTAGGTCCCTCGTTTTTCTTAACCCTACGCAAGTTCAATTAATTCGAGGTGATCCTAGATATAAGCTAATGTCTCCCGAGGAGGTTATAGGGAAGTTTGTGAGCTTTGAGCTAATGATTAAAGGCTCAAAGAAAATCATCGAGCAAGGCACCTCCTCCATGCCCGAGGCACAACCCGTCGCATTCAAGGCAACGGAGGAGAAGAAGGAAGAGTCTACACCAAGTAGGCTCCCCATCGACGCCTCAAAGCTCGACAATGAGGAGATGGCTTTAATCATCAAAAGCTTTTGACAAATCCTCAAGCAAAGGAGGGGGAAGGACTACAAGCCCCGCTCCAAGAAGGTTTGCTACAAGTGTGCTAAGCCCGGTCACTTTATTGCAAAATGTCCTATTTCTAGTGATAGTGACAGGGGCGACGACAAGAAGGGGAGAAGAAAGAGGTACCACAAGAAGAAGGGCGACGATGCCCATGTGTGCCGCGAGTGGGACTCCGACGAAAGCTCCACCGATTCCTCCTCCGACGAGGACACCGCCAACATCGCCGTCAACAAGGGACTCCTCTTCCCCAACGTCGGCCACAAGTGCCTCATGGCAAAGGACGGCAAAAGGAAGAAGGTTAAATCTAAATCCTCCACTAAATATGCATCCTCTAGTGATGAAGACAACTCTAGTAATGAGGAGGATAATTTGTTTACTCTTTTTGCCAACCTTAACATGGAACAAAAGGAGAAGTTAAATGAATTGATTAGCGCTATTCATGATAAGGATGAACTCTTGGATAGCCAAGAGGACTTCCTAATTAAGGAAAATAAGAAGCATGTTAAGGTTAAGAATGCTTATGCTCTAGAAATGGAAAATTGTGAAAAATTAACTAGTGAGCTAAGCACTTGTCACGATTTGATTGCCAACCTTAGAAATGAAAATGCTAGATTAATTGCTAAGGTTGATTCAAATGCTTGTGATGATTCATATGCCAATCTTAGAAATGATCATGCTATTTCTATTGCTAAGATTGAAAAATTAAATGCCTCTCTTGCTAGCCTTAGAATTGAAAATGAAAAATTGATTGCTAAGGCTAAAGACTTAGACGTTTGAATGCTTCCATTTCCGATCTTAGAAGTGAAAATGATATTTTACATGCTGAGATTGTTGAACTAAAAACTTGCAAACCCTCTACATCCACTATTGAGCATGTTTCTATTTGCACTAGATGTAGAGATGTTGACATTGATGCTATTCATGATCACATGATTTTAATTAAACAACAAAATGATCATATAGCAAAATTAGATGCTAAAATTGCCGATCATGAGCTAGAAAATGAAAATTTTAAATTTGCTCGTAGTATGCTTTATAGTGGGAGACGCCCTGGCATCAAGGATGGCATTGGCTTCCAAAGGGGAGACAATGTCAAACTTAATGCCCCTCCTAAAAAATTATCTAACTTTGTTAAGGGCAAGGCTCCCATGCCTCAGGATAATGAGGGTTACATTTTGTACCCTGCCGGTTATCCCGAGCATAAGATTAGGAGAATTCATTCTAGGAAGTCTCACTCTGGCCCCAATCATGCTTTTATGTATAAGGGTGAGACATCTAGTTCTAGGCAATCAACTCGTGCCAAATTGCCTAAAAAGAGAACTCCTAGTGCATCAAATGAACCTAGCATTTCATTTAAAACTTTTGATGCATCTTATGTTTTGACTAACAAATCCGGCAAAGTAGTTGCCAAGTATGTTGGGGATAAACACAAGGGATCAAAGACTTGTGTTTGGGTACCCAAAGTTCTTGTATCTAATGTCAAAGGACCCAAAACTGTTTGGGTACCTAAAATCAAGAACTAAATTTGTTTTGCAGGATTATGCATCCGGGGGCTCAAGTTGGATCATCGATAGCGGGTGCACAAACCACATGACAGGGGAGAAGAAGATGTTCTCCTCCTACGAGAAAAACCAAGATCCCCAACGAGCTATCACATTTGGGGATGGAAATCAAGGTTTGTGTAAAATTGCTATATCACCTAACCATTCTATTTCCAATGTTTTTCTTGTAGATTCTTTGGATTACAATTTGCTTTCCGTTTCTCAACTATGCAAAATGGGCTACAACTGTCTATTTACTGATGTAGGTGTCACTGTCTTTAGAAGAAGTGATGATTCAGTAGCATTTAAGAGAGTGTTTGAGGGTCAGCTATACTTAGTTGATTTCAATAGAGCTGAACTCGACACTTGCTTAATTGCTAAGACTAACATGGGCTGGCTCTGGCATCGCCGACTAGCACATGTTGGGATGAAGAATCTTCACAAACTTCTAAAGGGAGAACACATTTTAGGACTAACCAATGTTCATTTTGAGAAAGACAGGATTTGTAGCGCATGCCAAGCCGGGAAGCAAGTTGGCACTCGTCATCCACATAAGAACATCTTGACAACTGACAGGCCACTTGAGCTCCTCCACATGGACCTATTCGGCCTGATCGCTTACATAAGCATCGGCGGGAGTAAGTACTGTCTAGTTATTGTGGATGACTATTCTCGCTTCACTTGGGTATTCTTTTTACAGGAAAAATCTCAAACTCAAGAGACCTTAAAGGGATTCTTGAGACGGGCTCAAAATGAGTTCGGCTTGAGGATCAAGAAAATTAGAAGCAATAATGGGACGGAGTTCAAGAATTCACAAATTGAAGGCTTCCTTGAGGAGGAGGGCATCAAGCATGAGTTCTCTTCTCCCTACACGCCATAACAAAATGGTGTAGTGGAGAGGAAGAATAGAACTCTGTTGGACATGGCAAGAACCATGCTTGATGAGTACAAGACTTCAGATCGGTTTTGGGCCGAGGCGGTCAACATCTCCTGCTACGCCATCAACCAGTTGTATGTGCACCGAATCCTCAAGAAGACATCATATGAACTCCTAACCGGTAAAAAGCCCAATGTTTCATATTTTAGAGTCTTTGGTAGCAAATGTTTTATTTTTGTTAAAAGAGGTAGAAAATCAAAATTTGCTCCTAAGGTTGTAGAAGGCTTTTACTAGGATATGATTCAAACACAAGGGCATATAGAGTCTTTAACAAGTCCACTGGACTAGTTGAAGTTTCTTGTGACATTGTGTTTGATGAGACTAATGGCTCTCAAGTAGAGCAAGTTGATCTTGATGAATTAGATGATGAAGAGGCTCCGTGCATCGCGCTAAGGAACATGTCCATTGGGGATGTGTGTCCTAAGGAATCCGAAGAGCCCATTCAAGCACAAGATAAACCATCCTCCTCCATGCAAGCATCTTCACCAACCCAAGATGAGGATTAGGCTCAAGATGATGAAGAAGAAGATCAAGAAGATGAGCCACCTCAAGACGACGGCAATGATTAAGGGGGAGATGCAATTGATCAAGACAAGGAGGATGAGCAAGTTGCAAGGCCGCCACACCTAAGAGTCCACCAAGCAATCCAACGAGATCACCCCGTGAACACCATCCTCGGCGACATTCATAAGGGGGTAACCACTAGATCTCGTGTTGCACATTTTTGTGAGCATTACTCTTTTGTTTCCTCTATTGAGCCACACATGGTAGAGGAAGCACTCCAAGATTCGGATTGGGTGATGGCGATGCAAGAGGAGCTCAACAACTTCACGAGGAATGAGGTATGGCATTTAGTTCCGCGTCCTAACCAAAATGTTGTAGGAACCAAGTGGGTCTTCCGCAACAAACAAGACGAGCATGGTGTGGTGACAAGGAACAATGCCCGACTTGTGGCCAAGGGATACTCACAAGTCGAAGGTTTGGATTTCGGTGAAACCTATGCACCCGTAGCTAGGCTTGAATCAATTCGCATTTTACTTGCCTATGCTACTTACCATTGCTTCCAGCTTTACCAAATGGACGTGAAGAGTGCCTTCCTCAATGGACCAATCAAGGAAGAGGTCTATGTTGAGCAACCTCCCGGCTTTGAAGACAGTGAGTATCCTAACCATGTTTATAGACTCTCTAAGGCGCTTTATGGGCTCAACCAAGCCCCAAGAGCATGGTATGAATGCCTAAGAGATTTTCTTATTGCTAATGGATTCAAAGTTGGAAAAGCCGATCCTACTTTATTTACTAAAACACTTGCAAATGATTTGTTTGTATGCCAAATTTATGTTGATGATATTATATTTGGGTCTACTAACAAATCTACATGTGAGGAATTCAGTAGGATCATGACACAGAAATTCGAGATGTCAATGATGGGGGAGTTGAAGTATTTTCTAGGATTCCAAGTCAAGCAACTCCAAGAGGGCACCTTCATTAGCCAAACAAAGTACATTCAATACATTCTAACCAAGTTTGGGATGAAGGACGCCAAGCCCATCAAGACACCCATGGGAACCAATGGGCATCTCGACCTCGACACGGGAGGTAAATCCGTAGATCAAAAGGTATACCGGTCGATGATAGGTTCTTTACTATATTTATGTGCTTCTCGACCGGATATTATGCTTTTCGTGTGCATGTGTGCAAGATTCCAAGCCGATCCTAAGGAAACTCACCTTAGGGCAGTAAAACGAATCTTGAGATATTTAGTATATACTCCTAAGTTTGGCCTTTGGTACCCCAGGGAATCCACATTTGATTTAATTGGTTATTCCGATGCCGATTGGGCAGGGTGCAAAATCAATAGAAAGAGCCCATCGGGGACTTGCCAGTTCTTGGGAAGGTCTCTGGTGTCTTGGGCTTCAAAGAAGCAAAATTCTGTGGCTCTTTCAACCGCCAAAGCCGAGTATATTGCCGCAGGCCATTGTTGCGTGCAATTGCTTTGGATGAGGCAAACCCTTAGGGACTATGGTTACAAATTAACCAAAGTTTCTCTTCTATGTGATAATGAGAGCGCAATCCGCATGGCGGATAGTCCCGTTGAACATAGCCGCACTAAACACATAGCCATTCGGTATCATTTTCTAAGGGATCACCAACAAAAGGGGGATATCGAGATTGCATATGTTAGCACCAAAGAACAATTAGCCGATATCTTAACCAAGACATTGGATGAACAAACTTTTACCAAACTTAGGCATGAGCTAAATATTGTTGATTCTAGAAACTTTTATTGATGTTTTGCACACATAGCTCATATATATACCTTTGATCATCTCTTTCATGTGCTATGACTAATGTGTTTCTTCAAGTCCATTTCATGATAAGTCATAGATTGAAAGGGAAAAGGAGTCTTCGGCGAAGACAAGGCTTCCACTCCGCTCCATCGAATCATTCATCCTTCACCGTCGCTCCACACAATCTCTCCAACTTTGGTATAATCTTCACTTCTATACTTCTATCCAAAGGGGGAGAGAGTAGTTAAAAGGGCCTATATTTCACTCAAGCATCCGTTTTTGGCGATTCATGCCAAAGGGGGAGAGAGTATTAGCCCAAAGCAAAAGGACTGCACCACCCGCACCACCACCAATTTCAAAAATTATAGTCATTTATTTGGTATTAAAAGAAGTTTTTCAATTAGTATCTTATTTTGATATATTTTCAAATTGGTATACCCTCTTCAAAATTAATATCTAAAACCCTCTTGAACACTAAGAGGAGGATTTCATTAAGGGGGAGTTTTGTTTAGTCAAAGGAAAAGCATTTGAACCAAGGGGAGAAAATTTCAAAACTTGAAAATGCTTCTCAAAAATCTTAGTCATTTACCTTTGACTATTTGCAAAAGAACTTTTAAAAGAATTTCCAAAACAATTTTGCAAAAACAAAACATATGGTGCAAGCGTGGTCCAAAATGTTAATAAGAAGAAAAGCCATCCATGTGCATCTAGTAAGTAATATTTATTGGTTTCATTCTAAGCAACCTTTGCACTTACAATTATGCAAACTAGTTCAATTCTGCACTTCTATATTTGCTTTGGTTTGTGTTGGCATCAATCACCAAAAAGGGGGAGATTGAAAGGGAAATAGGCTTACACCTTTTCCTAATTAATTTTGGTGGTTGAATTGCCCAACACAAATAATTGGACTAACTAGTTTGCTCTAGTCTATAAGTTCTTCAGGCGCCAAAGGTTCACAACAAGCCAATAAAAAGACCAAAGATGGGTTCAAATGAAGAGAGCTAAAGAAATCCCAAAGGCACCCTGGTCTGGCGCACCGGACTGTCCGGTGCCCCAGGGAACTCGACGCTGAAGTCGCTACCTTCGGGAAAATGGAGGCCGCTCCGCTATAATTCACCAGACCGTCCGGTGTATGCACCGGACAGTGTCCGGTGGCGCACCGGACAGTGTCCGGTGGCGCACCGGACTGTCCGGTGTGCCAGCGGAGCAACGGCTACTTCAGGCGCAACGGTCGACTGCAACGCATTTAATGCGCGCCTGCGCGCGCAGAGGTCAGAGCATGCGCAGCAGGCGCACCGGACAGTCCAGAGGCCCCACCAGTCAGAGCTCCAACGGTTGAACCCTAACGGCCGGGTGACGTGGCTGGCGCACCGGACAGTGTCCGGTGGCGCACCGGACTGTCCGGTGCGCCCGTCAACAGCAGCCTCCACCAAACGGCTAGTTTGGTGGTTGGGGCTATAAATACCCCAACCACCCCACATTCAAGGGCATCCATGTTTTCAGTATTCACACTTCATACAAGAGCTATAGCATTCAATTCTAGACACAACCAAAGAGATCAAATCCTCTCCCAAGTTCGGAATCACTCCAAATCAATAGTGACTAGAGAGAGCGACATTTGTGTTCATTTGAGCTCTTGCGCTTGGATTGCTTCTTTTCTTTCTCATTCTTTCTTGTGAACATCTCACTTGTAACCGAGGCAAGAGACACCAATTATGTGGTGGTCCTTGCGGGGACTTAGTGTCCCGTGTGATTGAGAAGAGAAGCTCACTCGGTCTAAGTGACCGTTTGAGAGAGGGAAAGGGTTGAAAGAGACCCGGTCTTTGTGACCACCTCAACGGGGAGTAGGTTTGTAAGAACCGAACCTCGGTAAAACAAATCCTTGTGTCTCACTCTTTATTTGCTTGCGATTTGTTTTTCACCCTCTCTCTCTCGGACTCGCTTATATTTCTAACGGTAACCCAGCTCGTAGTTGTGATTAACTTTGTAATTTTCAGTTTCGCCCTATTCACCCCCCTCTAGGCGACTTTCACTTGTCGAGGGGAAGCTCTCCTCGGAGGAGATATTCTAGGTACAAGGTCTGCCAGTTTGGATCTGGTGTGACCCCATTCTGTTCCCCCTCGACGGGCAAGGCCTCCTCCTCGATGGCCGAGGGTACCTCGGGCTCGGGCGTGTCGTCGATCTTGATGGATGGTTGATGTAGGTCTCTGGAGAAGACGTCCGGGGGAACCGTCGTCCGCCCCGAGGCTATCTTCGCCAGCTCATCCGCAGTCTTGTTGTACCGTATGGCGATGTGGTTGAGCTCTAGCCCGTAGAACTTGTCTTCCAGTCCCCGGACTTCGTCGCAGTAGGCCTCCATCCTTCGGTCGCGGCAGTGGGAGTTCTTCATGACTTGGTCGATGAGAAGCTGTGAGTCGCCAGGAGCGTCGAGGCGCCGGACCCCTAGCTCGACGGCGATGCGCAGCCCGTTAACCAGAGCCTCGTACTCGGCCACGTTGTTTGATGTCGGAAAATGGAGGCGTATGACATAGCAAAGATGCTTTCCGAGGGGTGAAACGAAGAGCAAGCAAGCGCCTGCTCCTGTTTTCATGAGTGACCCATCGAAGTACATGGTCCAAAGCTCGGGTTGGATTGGAGTTGTTGGTAACTGGGTGTCAGTCCACTCAGCCAGGAAGTCTGCTAAGACCTGGGATTTTATGGCCTTCCGAGGGGCGAATGATAGCGTTTCGCCCATGAGTTCCACCGCCCACTTTGCTATCCTACCCAAGGCCTCACGGCACTAGATGATCTCCCCTAGGGGGAAGGATGACACCACAGTCACCGGATGAGACTCGAAGTAGTGTCGCAACTTTCGCCGTGTCAGAATCACTGCGTAGAGCAGCTTCTGGATCTGCGGGTAGCGGACTTTGGTCTCGGAAAGCGCTTCACTGATGAAGTAGACTGGCCTCTGGACGAGCAGTGCATGCCCTTTTTCCCGTCTCTCGACTATGATCGCGGCGCTGACCACCTGAGTGGTCGCGGCTACGTAGATCAAGAGGGCTTCTCCTGCAGCGGGGGGCACCAGGATGGGTGCGTTTGTAAGGAGCGCCTTAAGGTTTCCGAGGGCTTCCTCGGCCTCGGGGATCCAAGTGAAGCGCTCGGTCTTCCTTAAGAGGCGGTACAGGGGCAATCCTTTTTCACCAAGGCGTGAGATGAAATGGCTCAGAGCTGCAAGGCATCCCATGATCCTCTGTACTCCTTTCAAATCTTTTATCGGTCCCATGTTGGTGATGGCCACGATTTTCTCCGGATTGGCCTTGATACCCCACTCGGAGACGATGAATCCTAGGAGCATGCCTTGGGGGACTCCGAAGACACACTTCTCGGGATTGAGTTTCACACCTTTCGCTCTCAGACACTTGAATGTCGTTTCAAGGTCAGAGAGGAGGTCGGAGGCTTTCTTCGTCTTGACAACAATGTCATCGATGTAAGCCTCAACCGTTCTGCCGATGTGTTCTCTGAACACATGGTTCATGCACCCCTGGTAGGTGGCGCCTGCATTCCTCAAACCAAATGGCATTGTAGTGTAAGAGTACATGACAAAAGGTGTGATAAAATAAGTCGCGAGCTGGTCGGACTCTTTCATCTTGATTTGGTGATAGCCTGAGTAGGCATCGAGGAATGACAGGGTTTCGCACCCAGCAGTGGAGTCCACAATTTGATCGATGCGAGGTAGAGGGTAGGGAACTTTCGGACATGCTTTGTTTAGACCAGTGTAGTCTACACACATCCTCCATTTCCCATCCTTCTTCCTTACAAGAACAGGGTTAGCTAACCATTCGGGATGGAATACCTCTTTGATGAACCCTGCCGCGAGTAGCTTGTGGATCTCCTCGCCTATAGCCCTGCGCTTTTCTTCGTCAAAACGGCGCAGGGTTTGCTTCACGGGTCGGGCTCCAGCTCTGATGTCCAGTGAGAGCTCGGCGACATCTCTTGGTATGCCTGGTATGTCCGAGGGACTCCACACAAAAACTTCGGCGTTCGCGTGGAGAAAGTCGACGATCACTGCTTCCTATTTGGGGTCGAGCTCGAAGCCAACCCGGACTTTCTTGCTGGCGTCGTTGCTGGGGTCGAGAGAGACGGACTTGACCGCCTCGACTGGTTCGAAGTTGCCGACGTGCCGCTTCGCGTCGGGTGCCTCCTTGGAGAGGCATTCCAGGTTGGCGATGAGGGCCTTGGACTCGGCGAGGGCCTCAGCGTACTCCACGCACTCCACGTCGCATTCATACGTGTGGCGGTACATGGATCCGACGGTGATGATCCCGTTCGGGCCCGACATCTTGAGCTTGAGGTTGGTGTAGTTGGGGACGGCCATGAACTTGGTGTAGCATGGTCTTCCCAACACCGCGTGGTAGGTCCCTCGGAACCCGACCACCTCGAAGGTGAGGGTTTCCTTTCGGAAGTTGGAGGGAGGCCCGATGCAGACAGGTAAGTCGATCCGCCCAAGGGGGAGGATACGCTTTCCAGGTGCAATCCCGTGAAAGGGTGCCGCACCGGCCCGGACCTCGGACCGATCAACCCCCAAGAGTTCCAGGGTCTCGGCGTAGATGATGTTAAGGCTGCTGCCTCTGTCCATGAGGACTTTGGAGAGCCTAACGTTGCCGATGATCGGATCGACGATGAGCGGGTACCTCCCTGGGCTTGGCACATAGTCGGGGTGGTCGCCTTGGTCGAAGGTGATAGGCTTGTCGGACCAGTCTAGGTAGACTGGCGCCGCCACCTTCACCAAGCAGACCTCCCGGCGCTCCTGCTTACGGTGCTGAGCCGAGGCGTTCGCCACCTGCCCGCCGTAGATCATGAAGCAGTTGTGGACCTCCAGGAACTCTTCTCCCTTGTCGCCCCCTTCTTGTTGTTGTCATGGCCTTTGCTATCTTCCACCGGGGGTCCGGCCTTGTGGAAGTAGCGCTGGAGCATGACACATTCTTTGAGGGTGTGCTTGACGGGACCTTGGTGATAGGGGCACGGCTCTCTGAGCATCTTGTTGAACGCGCCGACCCCTCCATGGGGCTTTCGAGGGTTCCTGTGCTCGACCGCAGCGATGAGATTCGCGTCAGCGGCGTCGCGCTTCGCTTGCGACTAGTTCTTGGCCTTTTTCTTCGTGCCCCGCTGCGTGGACGCCTCGGGGGTGTCTTTCTTCAGCTCTCCCTGAGGTTGCTTGTCTTTTCGGAAGATGGCTTCGACCGCCTCTTGACCCGAGGCGAACTTGGTGGCGACGTCCATCAGTTCGCTCGCCTTGGTGGGAGTCTTGCGCCCCAGTTTGCTCACCAGGTCTCGGCAAGTGGTGGCATCAAGGAAAGCCCCAATGACATCCGAGTCGGTAACGTTGGGTAGCTCGGTGCGCTGCTTCGAAAACCGCCAGATGTACTCTCGGAGGGACTCCCCTGGCTGCTGGCGGCAGCTTCGGAGATCCCACAAGTTCCCAGGGCACACGTACATGCGTTGGAAGTTTCCCGCAAAAGCCTTGACCAGATCGTCCCAGTTGGAGATCTGCGCAGGAGGCAGATGCTCCAGCCAAGCTCGGGCGGCGTCGGAGAGGAAAAGGGGTAGATTACGGATGATGAGGTTGTCATCATCCGCCCCTCCCAACTGGCATGTCAGTCGGTAGTCCGCGAGCCACAGCTCTGGCCTCGTCTCCCCTGAGTACTTGGTGATGGTAGTCGGGGCTCGGAAACCGGCAGGGAACGGCGCTCGTCGTATGGCCCGGCTGAAGACTCGCGGACCGGGCGGCTCGGGCGAAGGACTCCGATCCTCCTCGCTGTCGCAGCGTCCCCCGCGCCTAGGATGATAGCCTCAGCGCACCTTCTCCTCGAGGCGGGCTCGACGGTCGAGATGGTGGTGCTCGTTGCCAAGGTGATCCCGGGCGGCGGGTGTCTCGTCCCGCGTGCGCTCGAGATGGACCAAGGCCTCCCGCATGCGTCGGGAGGACGTCGCGTGATGCTCCGAGGGGTCAGCTCGCCTCCGGGAGGCAGAGCTCTCGGCTCGTTGAACTGTGGCGCCTTCTAGGAGATCCTTGAGTTCGCCCTGGATACGCCGTCCCTCGGTGGTGGATGGCTCTGGCATGGCTCGAAGTAGCATCACCGCTGCAGCTAGGTCCTGGCTGGACCCGCTGACGGCTGGGGCAGCGCTGCCCTGGCATTATCGACGATGAGGCGTTGGATGTCCCGGGCCTGATGACAGGCTGCTCCGGCGAGTGTTCGGCCTACCCACTCCTATTTGATGTTCTGTCAGAGCTGCACAAGCCGGCCTACTTCCCGTCGACCCTGGCTTGCATCTCACGGATTTGCTCGAGCTGTGTGTCCCGACCCCCCGCAGGGACTGGGACCACAGCTAGCTCCCGCGGGATGTCAATGCGAGATGCAGACCTAGGGAGATCGTCAACCTCCGGCATACCGAGGTGGTTGCCTTTGTTGTGATCTCCCTGATCGACGTGGAAACATTCGCGACTTGGGCCGTAACCCTCGTCGTCAAGGTCATGGCCATCGTCAGAACAACCGGAGAGGCAGTGGTCACATGCAGACATGAAGTCCCGCATGGCACCAGGATCACCGAGGCCAGAGAAATCCCAACCGGAGTCAGGGCCGTCCTCTTCCTCAGAACCCGCCGGTCCGAAGGTTGAGACAACTGTCAGTCGGTCCCAGGTCGACCACATATGGTACCCCGGAAGGTTTGGATACACCTTTATGAAGGTGCTCACCGTAGCGGGGTCGCTAGGTAGATCGAAGCTGAATCGAAAGGGTACGGGATGGAAAACGGACGGTACCTCTTGGTCGATGGAGGGTGGTGAAGTCGCGTCGAGGGCAGAGCACACCATCATCTCAGGTACGAGGGTAACACCCAACATATCCTTTGCTAGGGTGCTGGCGTCATCAGTCCTCTTGGGGTTGTCACGTTGCGGGGAAGTGACACCCGCCGTCGTCTCAGGTGCGAGAACATTGCCCGACATGTCCCCCGAGGGAGTGCCGGCGTCGTCGACTCGCTCTGGTGCGACAGCCGACAAGGTGCCGCCTCCTACGTGGCCATGGTTGCCCCGTCTCTGCCTCCTCCGGCGAGGAGGGTGGCGAGGACGACCGAAGTGCTCCTCTTCTGCCGCGGGGAGACGCTGTCGCCGAGCTCGCCGCCGTCGGGCGAGTCGAAGACCGTCGCTGTCGTCGCGCCGCGAGGGGAGGAGTACCATGTCGTAGCTGCCGTCAAGGGACATGAACTTGAGACTCCTGAAGCGGAGCATCGTCCCGGGCTGAAGAGGTTGCTGAAGACTCCCCATCTGGAACTCAACGGGAAGGCGTTCGCTAACACGCAGCAGGCCCCTACCTGGCGCGCCAACTGTCGGCGTTTCGGACCCGGGGGTCCCTGGACCGACGAGTGAAATTGTCGCTGCGTGCCCCTGCCCAGATGGGTTGGCGCGGGATGGAACACAAGAGGTGGGGCAAGCCTTGTATTATCCTGCACCAGGGGTGCCGCTCGTAGTAGGGGTTGCAAGCACGTCGCGAGAGGGGGAGAGAGAGAGAGAGGGAGCCTGTTCGTTGGCTAGTGTCGAGAACTCTGTGTGTGAACTTTGAGCTCAAGTTGTTGGCTAGTGTGCGTGTATGTGCTCTTGCTTTGAGTCTTGTGTGTGTTGCTTTTCCACCCTTACTTCCGTGCTTCTTTGTGATCATCAAATTGTAAGGGCGAGAGGCTCCAAGTTGTGGAGATTCCTCGCGAACGGGATATAGTGAAACAAAGAGAAACATCATGGTATTCAAGTGGGTCTTTGGACCGCTTGAAAGGGGTTGAGTGCAACCCTCGTCCATTGGGACGCCACAACATGGAGGTAGACAAGTGTTGTACTTGTCGAACCACGGGATAACTCGCGTGTCTTTTGTGATTGCTTTTCTGTGATAGTTATGTTCACAAGAGCTCGCTATTTAGTCTACTAACTCTTAATCAAGTTTTGTGGCTTTAAGTTTCAAGTTTTTATAGGATCACCTATTCACCCCCCCCTCTAGGTGCTCTCAATTGGTATCAGAGTCGTTCTCTTCACAAAAGGGACTAATCGCCCGAAGGGATGGATCTTAAGGGAAAGGGGATGGTGGTCAATGATAAGGAGAAGGAGTCCACCTTCAACGAGCCAAGAGACGATAAGCCCACCGACTCTGGCTTGAGTCACAAAAAGAAAGACAGGAAGAAGAAGAGGCGCATCAAGAAGATAGTCTACTACGACAGCGACGAGTCTTCTTCTTCCCAAAGAGACGACGACGACGACGAGAAAAAGAAAATGGTCAACTCAAACTTTTCTTTTGATTATTCTCGTATTCCGCATAATTCAAATGCTCATTTGCTTTCCATTCCTCTTGGTAAACCTCCACACTTTGATGGAGAGGACTACGGATTTTGGAGTCACAAAATGCGTAGTCACTTGTTCTCTCTTCATCCAAGTATATGGGAGATAGTAGAGAATGGAATGCATTTTGATAGTTCGGATAATCCCATGTTTATAAATGAACAAATTCACAAAAATGCACAAGCTACCACTGTTCTATTAGCATCCTTGTGCAGGGAAGAGTACCATAAGGTGAGCGGCTTGGATAACGCCAAGCAGATTTGGGACACCCTCAAGATCTCGCATGAGGGAAATGATGTCACCATGCTCACCAAGATGGAGTTGGTGGAGGGCGAACTGGGAAGGTTTGCAATGATTAGGAGGGAGGAGCCAACCCAAACATACAACAGGCTCAAGACCCTGGTCAACAAAATAAGGAGCTATGGAAGCACGAGATGGACGGACCACGACGTCGTCCGGCTAATGCTAAGGTGCTTCACTATCCTTGATCCTCATCTTGTAAACTCTATTCGTGAAAATCCTAGGTATACCAAGATGACGCCCGAGGAAATACTTGGGAAGTTTGTAAGCGGGCGAATGATGATCAAGGAGGCGAGATATGTTGATGAGGCGCTAAATGGCCCAATGCCGATCCACGAGCCTCAAACTGTTGCTCTCAAAGCAACAAGTAGCAGGGAGGTGCTACCTAGCAAGGTGGCGCAAGTTGAGGCGGTCGGGCTTAACGAGGAAGAAATGGCCCTCATCATCAAGCGCTTCAAGACGGCGCTAAAAGGAAGAAAGGAGCATCCCAACAAAAGCAAAGCGAAAGGGAAACGCTCCTGCTTTAAATGTGGTAAGTATGGTCATTTCATAGCAAATTGTCCCGACAACACTAATGACCAGGAACAAGAGAAAGGCGGGAAGAGGGAAAAGAAGAAGGCCTACAAGAAGGCGAAGGGCGAGGCACACCTCGGCAAAGAGTGGGACTAGGATTATTCGTCGTCCGACTCCGACGACGAAGGATTCGCCGCCTCGGCCTTCAACAAGTCGTCGCTCTTCACCAATGAGCGCCATACTTGTCTAATGGCAAAGGAAAAGAAGGTAATCACTAGAGAAACTTCTAAGTACTCTACTTCTAGTGATGAGGAATCTAGTGATGATGAAATTGATTACACTAGCTTGTTTAAAGGATTAGATAGATCAAAAGTAGAAAAGATCAATGAATTAATTGATGCTCTAAATGAAAAGGATAAACTTTTAGAAAAGCAAGAGGATCTTTTATATGAAGAGCATGATAAATTTGTAAGTGTGCAAAAGTCTCTTGCTTTAGAAGTCAAAAGGAATGAAATGCTTTCATGTGAATTATCTACTTGTCATGAGACTTTGGCTAGCTTAAGAAGTATTAATGATGATTTAAATGCTAAGCTAGAAGTAGCAAATAAATCTAGTTCTTGTGTCGAGCATGTTGTGATTTGCACTAGGAGTAAAGATTTTAATGTTGATGCTTGTAGTGAACATTTAATTTCTATTTCTAAATTAAATGATGAAGTAGCTAGTCTTAATGCCCAACTTAATACTAGCAAAAATGATTTTGATAAACTAAAATTTGCAAGGGATGCCTACACGGTAGGTAGACATCCCTCAATTAAGGATGGGCTTGGCTTTCGAAGGGAAGCCAAGAACTTAACAAGTCAAAGGGCTCCCATCTCTGCCAAGGACAAAGGGAAGGCCCCTATGACTAATAGTGTTCAAAGTGAAAGTCGCCTAGAGGGGGGTGAATAGGGCGAATCTGAAATTTACAAAGTCACAACTACAAGCCGGGGTTAGCGTTAGAATTGAAATCGAGTCCGAGAGAGAGGGCAAAAAACAAATCACAAGCAAATAGAGAGTGTGACACTGTGATTTGTTTTACCGAGGTTCGGTTCTTGCAAACCTACTCCTCGTTGAGGTGGTCACAAAGACCGGGTCTCTTTCAACCCTTTCCCTCTCTCAAACGGTCACTTAGACCGAGTGAGCTTCTCTTCTCAATCAAACGGGACACTAAGTCCCCGCAAGGACCACCACACACTTGGTGTCTCTTGCCTCGGTTACAATTGAGTTGATCACAAGAAAGAATGAGAAAGAAAAGAAGCAATCCAAGCGCAAGAGCTCAAATGAACACAAGTCACTCTCTCACTAGTCACTATTGATTGGAATTGAACTAGAGACTTGGGAGAGGATTTGATCTCTTTGGTGTGTCTTGTATTGAATGCTATAGCTCTTGTAAGGTGTAGGAAGTCAGCAAACTTGGATGCAATGAATGGTGGGGTGGTTGGGGGTATTTATAGCCCCACCCACCAAAAGTGGCCGTTGGGAGGCTGTCTGTCGCATGGTGCACCGGACAGTCTGGTGCGCCAGCCACGTCACCCGACCGTTAGGGTTTGACCGTTGGAGCTTCTGTCTTCTGGGCCACCGGACAGTCCGGCGGTGCATCGGATAGGTCCTGTAGACTGTTCGGTGCGCTTTCTGGCACTACTCTGACTCTGGCGTGCACTGTAGCGCATTAAATGCGGTTTGCAGACGACCGTTGGCGTGAAGTAGCCGTTGCTCCGCTGGCACACCGGACAATCCGGTGCTACACCGGACAGTCCGGTGAATTTTAGCGGAGTGGCTTCCAGAATTCCCGAGACTGGCAAGTTCGGAGTTGGAGTTCCCTGGTGCACCGGACACTGTCCGGTGGCACACCGGACAGTCCGGTGCGCCAGACCAGGGCTGCCTTCGGTTATCTTTTGCTCCCTTTGTTTGAACCCTTTCTTTTGACTTGTATTGGTTTATTGTGAACCTTTGGCACCTGTAACACTTATAATCTAGAGCAAACCAGCTAGTCCAATTATTTGTGTTGGGCAATTCAACCACCAAAATCAATTAGGAAAAAGTGTAAGCCTATTTCCCTTTCAATCTCCCCCTTTTTGGTGATTGATGCCAACACAAACCAAAGCAAATATAGAAGTGCAGAATTGAACTAGTTTGCATAATTGTAAGTGCAAAGGTTACTTGGAATTGAACCAATAAATATTCTCATAAGATACGCATGGATAGCTTTCATTTCATATTTAACATTTTGGACCACATTTGCACCACAGATTTTGTTTTGCAAATTCTTTTCAAAGTTCTTTTGCAAATAGTCAAAGGTAAATGAATAAGAGTTTGAGAAGCATTTTCAAGATTTGAAATTTTCTCCCCCTGTTTCAAATGTTTTTCCTTTGACTAAACAAAACTCCCCCTTAATGAAATCCTCCTCTTAGTGTTCAAGAGGGTTTTAGATTTTAATTTTGAAGAGGGTATATCAATATGAACTTATATCAAAAATAAGATACCAATTGAAAAATTCATTTCATAACTCAAATTTGAAAGACTATATTTTTGAAATTGGTGGTGGTGCGGTCCTTTTGCTTTGGGCTAATACTCTCTCCCCCTTTGGCATGAATCGCCAAAAACGGATGCTTGAGTGAAATATAAGCCCTTTTGACTACTTTCTCTCCCTATGGTAAATAATATATGAGGGAAAATTATACCAAAGTTGGAGAGTGTGAGCGGAGCGACGGCGAAGGATGAATGATTCGATGGAGTGGAGTGGAAGCCTTGTCTTCGCCGAAGACACCATTTCCCCTTTCAATCTATGACTTAGCATAAAATGGACTTGAAAGAACACATTAGTCATGGCACATGAAAGAGATGATCAAAGGTATATATATGAGCTATGTGTGCAAAATATCATTCAAAATTCCTAGAATCAAGAATATTTAGCTCATGCCTAAGTTTGGTAAAAGTTTGTTCATCCAATGGCTTGGTAAAGATATCGGCTAATTGTTCTTTGGTGCTAACATATGCAATCTCGATATCCCCCTTTTGTTGGTGATCCCTTAGAAAATGATATCGAATGGCTATGTGTTTAGTGCGGCTATGCTCAACGGGATTATCCGCCATGCGGATTGCACTCTCATTATCACATAGAAGAGGAACTTTGGTTAATTTGTAACCATAGTCCCTAAGGGTTTGCCTCATCCAAAGCAATTGCGCGCAACAATGGCCTGCGACAATATACTCGGCTTCGACAGTTGAAAGAGCCACAGAATTTTGCTTCTTTGAAGCCCAAGACACAAGAGATCTTCCCAAGAACTGGCAAGTCCCCGATGTGCTCTTTCTATTAATTTTGCACCCTGCCCAATCAGCATCAGAATAACCAATTAAATCAAATGTGGATCCCCTGGGGTACCAAAGCCCGTTTTACGGCCCTAAGGTGAACTTCCTTAGGATCGACTTGGAATCTTGCACACATGCATACGGAAAGCATAATATCCGGTCGTGAAGCACATAAATAGAGTAAGGAACCTATCATCGACCGGTATACCTTTTGATCTACGGATTTACCTCCCGTGTCGAGGTCGAGATGCCCATTAGTTCCCATGGGTGTCTTGATGGGCTTGGCATCCTTCATCCCAAACCTGGTTAGAATGTCTTGAATGTACTTCGTTTGGCTAATGAAGGTGCCCTCTTGGAGTTGCTTCACTTGAAATCCTAAGAAATACTTCAACTCCCCCATCATAGGCATCTCGAATTTTTGAATCATGATCCTACTAAATTCCTCACAAATGGATTTGTTAGTAGACCCAAATATAATATCATCAACATAAATTTGGCACACAAACAAATCATTCTCAATGGTTTTAGTGAATAAAGTAGGATCAGCCTTTCCGACCTTGAAACCATTAGTGATAAGAAAATCTCTTAGGCATTCATACCAAGCTCTTGGGGCTTGCTTGAGCCCATAAAGCGCCTTAGAGAGTTTGTAAACATGGTTAGGATACTCACTATCTTCAAAGCCGGGAGGTTGCTCAACATAGACCTCTTCTTTGATAGGTCCGTTGAGGAAGGCACTCTTCACGTCCATTTGGTAAAGCTTAAAGTCATGGTGAGTAGCATAGGCATGTAATATTCGAATTGACTCAAGCCTAGCTATGGGTGCATAGGTTTCACTGAAATCCAAACCTTCAACTTGTGAGTACCCTTTGGCCACAAGTCGCGCCTTGTTCCTTGTCACCACACCATGCTCATCTTGTTTGTTGCGGAAGACCCACTTGGTTCCTACAACATTTTGGTTAGGACGTGGAACTAAATGCCATACCTCATTCCTTTTGAAATTGTTGAGCTCCTCTTGCATCGCCAGCACCCAATCCGAATCTTGAAGTGCTTCCTCTACCCTGTGTGGCTCAATAGAGGAAACAAACGAGTAGTTTCCACAAAAATGAGCAACACGAGATCGAGTAGTTACCCCCTTATGAATATCTCCTAGGATGGTGTTCATGGGGTGATCTCGTTGGATTGCTTGGTGGACTCTTGGGTGTGGCGGCCTTGGATTTTGTTCATCCTCCTTGTCTTGATCATTTGTATCTCCCCCTTGATCATTGCCGTCTTCTTGAGGTGGCTCATCTTCTTGATCTTCTTCTTCATCATCTTGAGCCTCATCCTCATCTTGGGTTGGTGGAGATGCTTGCATGGAGGAGGATGGTTGATCTTGCGCTTGAATGGGCTCTTCGGATTCCTTAGGACACACATCCCCAATAGACATGTTCCTTAGCGCGACACATGGAGCCTCTTCATCATCTAATTCATCAAGATCAACTTGCTCTACTTGAGAGCCGTTAGTCTCATCAAACACAATGTCACAAGAAACTTCAACTAGTCCAGTGGACTTGTTAAAGACTCTATATGCCCTTGTGTTTGAATCATATCCTAGTAAAAAGCCTTCTACAGCCTTAGGAGCAAATTTGGATTTTCTACCTCTTTTAACAAGAATAAAACATTTGCTACCAAAGACTCTAAAATATGAAACATTGGGCTTTTTACCGGTGAGGAGTTCGTAGGATGTCTTCTTGAGGATTCGGTGTAGATACAACCGGTTGATGGTGTAGCACGTGGTGTTGACCACCTCGGCCCAAAACCGATCCGAAGTCTTGTACTCATCAAGCATGGTTCTTGCCATGTCCAATAGAGTTCTATTCTTCCTCTCCACTACACCATTTTGTTGTGGCGTGTAGGGAGAAGAGAACTCATGCTTGATGCCCTCCTCCTCAAGGAAGCCTTCTATTTGTGAGTTCTTGAACTCCGTCCTATAGTCGCTTCTAATTTTCTTGATCCTTAAGCCGAACTCATTTTGAGCCCATCTCAAGAATCCCTTTAAGGTCTCTTGGGTTTGAGATTTTTCCTGTAAAAAGAATACCCAAGTGAAGTGAGAATAGTCTTCCACAATAACTAGACAGTACTTACTCCCGCCGATGCTTATGTAAGCGATCGAGCCGAATAGGTCCATGTGGAGGAGCTCGAGTGGCCTGTCAGTCGTCAAGATGTTCTTATGTGGATGATGAACACCAATTTGCTTCCCTGCTTGGCATGCGCTACAAATCCTGTCTTTCTCAAAATGCATATTTGTCAGTCCCAAAATGTGCTCTCCCTTTAGAAGCTTATGAAGATTCTTCATCCCAACATGGGCTAGTCGGCGATGCCAGAGCCAACCCATGTTAGTCTTAGCAATTAAGCAAGTATCGAGTTCAGCTCTATTGAAATCAACTAAGTATAGCTGACCCTCTAATGCTCCCTTAAAAGCTACTGAATCATCACTTCTTCTAAAGACAGTAACACCTGTATCCGTGAAAAGACAGTTGTAACCCATTTTACATAATTGAGAAACAGAAAGCAAGTTGTAATCTAAAGAATCTACAAGAAAAACATTGGAAATAGAATGGTCAGGTGATATAGCAATTTTACCCAATCCTTTGACCAAACCCTGATTTCCATCCCCGAATGTGATAGCTCGTTGGGGATCTTGGTTTTTCTCATAGGAGGAGAACATCTTTTTCTCCCCTGTCATGTGGTTTGTGCACCCGCTATCGATGATCCAACTTGAGCCCCCGGATGCAAAAACCTACAAAACAAATTTAGTTCTTGATTTTAGGTACCCAAACAGTTTTGGGTCATTTGACATTAGATACAAGAACTTTGGGTACCCAAACACAAGTCTTTGATCCCTTGTGTTTGTCCCCAACATACTTGGCAACTACCTTGCCGGATTTGTTAGTGAGCACATAGGAGGCATCAAAAGTTCTAAATGAAACATTATGATCATTTGATACAGTAGGAGTTTTCTTCTTAGGCAATTTGACATGGGTTGATTGCCTAGAACTAGATGTCTCACTCTTATACATAAAAGCATGATTAGGGCCAGAGTGAGACTTCCTAGAATGAATTCTCCTAATCTTATGCTCGGGATAATCGGCAGGGTACAAAATGTAACCCTCGTTATCCTGAGGCATGGGAGCCTTGCCCTTAACAAAGTTAGATAATCTTTTAGGAGGGGCATTAAGTTTGACATTGTCTCCCTTTTGGAAGCCAATGCCATCCTTGATGTCAGGGTGTCTCCCACTATAAAGCATACTACGAGCAAATTTAAATTTTTCATTATCTAGCTCATGCTCGGCAATTTTAGCATCTAATTTTGCTATATTATCATTTTGTTGTTTAATTAAAGCCATGTGATCATGAATAGCATCAATGTCAACATCTCTACATCTAGTGCAAATAGAAACATGCTCAATGGTAGATGTAGATAGTTTGCAAGAATTTAATTCAACAATCTTAGCATGTAATATGGCATTTTCATCTCTAAGATTGGAAATGGAAGCATTGCAAACATTTAATTCATTAGCCTTAGCAATTAATTTTTCATTTTCGTTTCTAAGCCTAGCAAGAGAGACATTTAATTTTTTCAATCTTAGCAATAGAAATAGCATGATTATTTCTAAGATTGGCATATGAATCATCACATACATTTGAATCAACCTTAGCAATTAATCTAGCATTCTCATTCCTAAGGTTGGCAATCAAATCATGGCAAGTGCTTAGCTCACTAGATAATTTTTCAAATTTTTCTACTTCTAGAGCATAAGCATTTTTAACCTTAACATGCTTCTTATTTTCCTTAATTAGGAAGTCCTTTTGGGTGTCCAAGAGTTCATCCTTCTCATGAATAGCACTAATTAATTCGTTCAATTTTTTCTTTTGTTGCATGTTAAGATCGGCAAAAAGAGTAAGCAAATTGTCCTCATCATCACTAGAGGTTGCATATTTAGTGGAGGATTTGGATTTAACCATCTTCTTTTTGCCGTCCTTTGCCATGAGGCACTTGTGGCCAACGTTGGGGAAGAGGAGTCCCTTGTTGACGGCGATGTTGGCGGCGTCCTCGTCGGAGGAAGAGTCGGTGGAGCTCTCGTCGGAGTCCCACTCCCGGCATACATGGGCATCACCACCCTTCTTCTTGTAGTACTTCTTCTTTTCCTTTCTTCTCCCCTTCTTGTCGTCGCCCCTGTCACTATCACTAGAAGTAGGACATTTTGCAATAAAGTGATCGGGCTTACCACATTTGTAGCAAACCTTCTTGGAGTGGGGCTTGTAATCCTTCCCCCTCCTTTGCTTGAGGATTTGGCGAAAGCTCTTGATTATGAGCAACATTTCCTCATTGTCGAGCTTGGAGGCGTCGATGGGGATTCTACTTGGAGTAGAATCTTCTTTCTTCTCCTCCGTTGCTTTGATTGCAACGGGTTGTGCTTCGGGCACGGAGGAGGATGCGCCTTGCTCGATGATCTTTTTTGGAGCCTTTGATCATTAGCTCAAAGCTCATAAATTTACCTATGACTTCCTCGGGAGACATTAGCGTGTATCTAGGATCACCTCCAATTAATTGAACTTGCGTAGGGTTAAGAAAAACAAGGGATCTTAGAATAACCTGTACCAACTCATGGTCATCCCATTTGGTGCTCCTGAGGTTGCGCACTTGGTTCACCAAGGTCTTCAAGCGGTTGTACATGGCTTGTGGATCCTCTCCTTGATGAAGCATGAAGCGACCGAGTTCTCCCTCGATCGTCTCCCGCTTGGTGATCTTGGTTACCTCGTCTCCTTCGTGCGCGGTCTTGAGCATGTCCCAAATTTCCTTTGCGCTCTTCAACCCTTGCACCTTATTATACTCCTCTCGACTTAGAGAGGCGAGGAGTATAGTAGTGGCTTGGGAGTTGAAGTGTTGGATTTGGGCCACTTCGTCCGAATCATAGTCTTCATCCCCTACGGATGGTACCTGTACACCAAACTCAACAACGTTCCAAATGCTAGTGTGGAGTGAGGTTAGATGATGCCTCATTTTGTCACTCCACATATTATAATTGTCGGGTACCATAATTAGGGGTACCCCCAACGCTCCTAATCATGGCTGGTAAACACCCTCATACCAACTGACGGGTGCGGTTCAAGCCAAGACTTCGTCTACCCGAGGGACGCGATCTCACCCGAGCCCAGTCTCGGGTTGGAACAGTAGTCCCAGACGAGTTCACGCCTCGCCCGAGGGCCTCCTTAGGCAGCGGGCGCCCCCTCGGCTCTCCCGAGGCCCGGCTCGGGCAGGCTTCGTTGTGAAGCAACCTTGGCCAGACCGCCTCACCAACCGACCGCTTCATAGGCGCATTAAATGCAGGGGATGCCTGACGCCGTATCCTGACACATGCGCATCAGATGGACAGGCCGAAGTGACCGCAGTCACTTCGCCCCTCTTCTTTACTGTCCAATATGATAGGAAAACAGCGCCGCTCGCTTCACTCCGACTGTAGTGTCAGCCACCCCGGCAACGACTGACAACAAGTCACGATCAACCACCAAGTTCAGCCTCGGGCGCAACAGGAAGCTCCGCCTCGCCCGACCTCATGCTCCGGCCTCGGGAGGAGGTTTCCACCTCGCCCGACCTCAGGCTCTAGCCTCGGGAGGAGGTCTCCGCCTCGCCTGACCCCCGGACTTGGCCTCGACCCCGGTCTCGGGAGGAATCGCGTCCTCGCCCGACCCCAGCCTCGGGCTCAATAGAAGTCTCCGCCTTGACCGACCCTGGGCTCGGACTGACTGCGCTAATAGGGGATGCATCATTTCCCTATTCCTAGCCTGCTCAGGCTACAAGGAACAAGACCAGTGTCCCATCTGGCTTACCCCGGCGACGGGTAAATATGGTGCCCCGCGTGCACCATGACACCGGTGGCTCTCAGCCCCTTACGACATCAAGGAGATGTCAGCAGGATCCTCGCCGCGTTGCCAGCTGTGCTCCTACAGGGCCCAAGCTCTCCCCCAACGGCCACGTTGGCATGTACACAGGGCTTAGGCACTCCACTGCCAGACACGTTAGCGCATAGCTACGCCCCCCGTTGTACGTCTGGACTCTCTCCTTGCCTCTATAAAAGGGAGGTCCAGGGCCACCCTGAGGGGGGTTCGCGTGAGGGAAGCAGCGGACGAACTCTGTGTCTCTCCCTCTCTCACGCGATGCGCTTGTAACCCCTACTGCGAGCGGCACCCTTGGTGCAGGATAAGGCTTGTCCCACCTCTTGTATTCCATCCCGCACCAACCCATCTGGGCAGGGACACGCAGCGATTTCACTGGTCGGTCCAAGGGACCCCCCCCCCCCGGGGTCTCAGACGCCGACAGTTGGCGCACTAGGTAGGGGCCTGTTGCGTGTTAACAAACACCTTCCCATTGAGATCCAGATGGGGAGTCTTCAGCAACCTCTCCAGCCCGAGACGGTGCTCCGCTTCGGGAGTCTCGAGTTCATGTCCCTCGACGGCAGCTACGACATGGTACTCCTCCCCCCGCGGCGTGACGACAACGACGGTCTCCGACTCGCCCGGCGGCGGCGAGCTCTACGACAGCATCTCCCCGGGGCAGAAGAGGAGCACTCTGGTCGTCCCTGCCACCCTCCTCGTCGGAGGAGGCGGAGACGAGGCAACCATGGCCATGCAGGAGGCGGCACCTTGTCGGCTGTCGCACCAGAGCGAGTCGGCGATGTCGGCACTCCCCCAGGGGACATGTCGGACATTGTCCTCGCACCTGAGACGACGGCGGGTGTCACTTCCCCGTGACGTGTCAGCCCCAAGCGGACTGATGACGCCATCACCCTCGTAAAGGACCTGCTGGGCGTTACCCACGTACCTGAGATGACGGTGTGCTCCGCCCCCGACACGACTTCACCACCGTCCATCGACCAAGAGGTACCGTCCGTTTTCCATCCCATACCTTTTTGGTTCAGCTTCGATCCACCTAGCGACCCCGCTATGGTGAGCGTCTTCGTAAAGGCGTATCCAAACCTTCCAGGGTACCACATGTGGTCGACCTGGGACTGACTGACAGCCGTCTCAACCTTCGGACCGGCGGGTTCTGAGGAAGAGGATGACCTCGACTCTGGTTGGGATTTCTCTGCCCTCAATGACCCCGGTGCCATGCGGGGCTTCATGTCCGCATGTGACCACTGCCTCTCCGGTTGTTCTGACGATGGCCATGACCTTGACAACGAGGGTTACAGCCCAAGTCGCGAATGTTTCCACGTCGATCTGGGAGATCACAACGAAGGCAACCACCTCGGTATGCCAGAGGTTGACGATCCCCCTAGGCCCGCATCTCACATTGACATCCCGCGGGAGCTAGCTGTGGTCCCAGTCCCTGCGGGGGGTCAGGACATACAGCTCGAGCAAATCCATGAGATGCAGGCCCGGGTCGACGGGGAAGCAGGCCGGCTTGTACAGCTCCGACAGAACATCGAACAGGAGTGGGCAGGCCGAACACTCACCGGAGAAGCCTGTCATCGGGCCCAAGACATTCGGCGCCGCATCGTCGACAATGCCGGGACAGCGCTGCCCCCGGCCGTCAGCGGGTCCGGCTAGGACCTAGCTGCAGCGGCGATGCTGCTTCGAGCCATGCTGGAGCCATCCACCACCGAGGGACGGCGTATCCAGGGCGAACTCAAGAATCTCCTAGAAGGCGCCGCGGTTCGACGAGCCGAGAGCTCCGCCTCCCGCAGTGGAGCTGACCCCTCGGAGCATCACGCGGTGTCCTCCCGGCGCATTCGGGAAGCCTCGGTCCATCCCGAGCGTACGCGGGACGAGGCACCCGCCGCCCGGGAACGCCTCAGCAACGAGCACCACCATCTCGACCATCGAGCCCGCCTCGACGAGAAGGTGCGCCAAGGCTACCATCCCAGGCGTGGGGGACACTGCAACAGTGAGGAGGATCGCAGTCCTTCGCCCGAACCACCCGGTCCGCGAGTCTTCAGCCGGGCCATACGACGAGCGCTGTTCCCTGCACGTTTCTGAGCTCCGACTACCATCACCAAGTACTCGGGGGAGACGAGGCCGGAGCTGTGGCTCGCAGACTACCGACTGGCATGCCAGTTGGGAGGGGCGGGTGATGACAACCTCATCATCCGTAATCTACCCCTTTTCCTCTCCGACGCCGCCCGAGCCTGGCTGGAGCATCTGCCTCCTGCGCAAATCTCCGACTGGGACGATCTGGTCAAAGCTTTCGTGGGAAACTTCCAAGGCACGTACGTGCGCCCTGGGAACTCGTGGGACCTCCGAAGCTGCCGCCAGCAGCCAGGGGAGTCCCTCCGAGAGTACATCCGATGGTTCTCAAAGCAGCGCACCGAGTTGCCCAACGTTACCGACTCGGATGTCATCGGGGCTTTCCTTGCCGGCACCACTTGCCGAGACCTGGTGAGCAAACTAGGGCGCAAGACTCCCACCCGTGCGAGCGAACTGATGGACGTCGCCACCAAGTTCGACTCGGGTCAAGAGGCGGTCGAAGCCATCTTCCGAAAGGACAAGCAGCCGCAGCCTCAGGGAGAGCCGAAGACAGACGCCCCTAAGGCGTCCGCCCAGTGGGGCATGAAGAAGAAGGCTAAAAATAAGTCGCGAGCGAAGCGCGATGCCATAGACGCGAATCTTGTCGCTGCGGCCGAGCACAGGAACCCTCGGAAACCTCCTGGAGGGGCCGGCGCGCTCGACAAGATGCTCAAAGAGCCGTGTCCCTATCACTAGGGGCCCATCAAGCACACCCTCGAAGAATGTGTCATGCTCCGGCGCTACTTCCATAAGACCAGGCCCCCAGCGGAGGATGGCAAGGGCCATGACAATGACAAGAAGGAGGGCAGCAAGGAAGAGGGATTCCCGGAAGTCCATAACTGCTTCATGATCTACGGCGGGCAGGCGGCGAACGCCTCGGCTCGGCACCGCAAACAGGAGCGCCGGGAAGTTTGCTTGGTGAAGGTGGCAGCGCCAGTCTACCTAGACTGGTCCGACAAGCCTATCACCTTCGACCAAGGCGACCACCCTGACTTTGTGCCAAGCCCAGGAAGGTATCCGCTCGTCGTCGATTCGATCATCGGCAACGTTAGGCTCTCCAAGGTCCTCATGGACGGAGGCAGTAGCCTTAACATCGTCTATGCCGAGACCCTGGAACTCTTAGGGGTTGATCGATCCGAAGTCCGGGCCGGTGCGGCACCCTTCCACGGGATCGTGCCCGGGAAGCGAATCCTACCCCTCAGACGGATCGACTTACCCGTCTGCTTCGGAACTCCCTCTAACTTCCGAAAGGAAGCTCTCACCTTTGAGGTCGTCGGGTTCCGAGGAACCTACCATGCGGTGTTGGGAAGACCATGCTACGCCAAGTTCATGGCCGTCCCCAACTACACCTACCTCAAGCTCAAGATGTCAGGCCCGAATGGGATCATCACCGTCGGATCCACGTACCGCCACGCGTATGAATGCGGCGTGGAGTGCGTGGAGTACGCCGAGGCTCTCGCCGAGTCCGAGGCCCTCATCGCCGACCTGGAACGCCTCTCCAAGGAGGCGCACGACGCGAAGCGGCATGCCGGCAACTTCGAACCAGTTGAGGCGGTCAAGTTCGTCTCTCTCGACCCCAGCAACGACGCCAGCAAGAAAGTTTAGATCGGCCCCGAGCTCGACCCCAAATAGGAAGCAGTGCTCGTTGACTTTCTCCATGCAAACGCCAAAGTCTTTGCGTGGAGTCCCTCGGACATGCCCGACATACCGAGGGATGTCGCCGAGCACTCACTGGACATCAGAGCTGGAGCCCGACCCGTGAAGCAAACCCTACGCCGTTTTGACGAAGAAAAGCGCAGGGCCATAGGCGAGGAGATCCACAAGCTACTCGCAGCAAGGTTTATCAAAGAGGTATTCCATCCCGAATGGTTAGCTAACCCTGTTCTTGTAAGGAAGAAGGATGGGAAATGGAGGATGTGTGTAGACTACACTGGTCTAAACAAAGCATGTCTGAAAGTTCCCTACCCTCTACCTCGCATCGATCAAATCATGGACTCCACTGCTAGGTGCGAAACCCTGTCATTCCTCGATGCCTACTCAGGCTATCACCAAATCAAGATGAAAGAGTCCGACCAGCTCACGACTTCTTTCATCACACCTTTTGGCATGTACTGTTACACTACAATGCTGTTTGGGTTGAGGAATGCAGGCGCCACTTACTAGAGGTGCATGAACCACGTGTTCGGAGAACACATCGGCAGAACGGTCGAGGCTTACGTCAACAACATCGTTGTCAAGAAGAAGAGAGCCTCCGACCTCCTCTCTGACCTTGAAACGACATTCAAGTGTCTGAGAGCGAAAGGCATGAAACTCAATCCCGAGAAGTGTGTCTTCGGAGTCCCCCGAGGCATGCTCCTTGGATTCATCATCTCCAAGCGGGGCATCGAGGCCAATCCGGAGAAAATCGCAGCCATCACCAACATGGGACCGATCAAAGATTTGAAAGGAGTACAGAGGGTCATGGGATGCCTTGCAGCTCTGAGCCGCTTCATCTCACGCCTTGGAAAGAAAGGCTTGCCTCTGTACCGCCTCTTAAGGAAGGTCGAGTGCTTCACTTGGACCCCCGAGGCCGAGGAAGCCCTCGGAAACCTTAAGGTGCTCCTTACGAACACACCCATCCTGGTGCCCCCCACCGCAGGAGAAGCCCTCTTGATCTACGTAGCCACGACTACTCAGGTGGTCAGCACCGCGATCGTAGTCGAGAGACGAGAAGAAGGGCATGCACTGCCCGTCCAGAGGCCAGTCTACTTCATCAGCGAAGTGCTTTCCGAGACCAAAGTTCGCTACCCATAGATCCAGAAGCTGCTCTACGCAGTGATCCTGACACGGCGAAAGTTGCGACACTACTTCGAGTCTCATCCGGTGACTATGGTGTCATCCTTCCCCCTGGGGGAGATCATCTAGTGTCGCGAGGCCTCGGGTAGGATAGCAAAGTGGGCGGTAGAGCTTATGGGCGAAACGCTATCATTCGCTCCTCGGAAGGCCATAAAATCCTAGGTCTTGGCAGACTTCCTAGCTGAGTGGACTGACACCCAGTTACCAACAACTCCAATCCAGCCCGAGCTCTGGACCATGTACTTCGATGGGTCACTCATGAAAACAGGAGCAGGCGTTGGCCTGTTCTTCGTTTCACCCCTCGGAAAGCATCTCCGTTACGTCATTCGCCTCCATTTTCTGGCATCAAATAATGTGGCCGAGTACGAGGCACTGGTTAACGGGCTACGCATCGCCATCGAGCTAGGGGTCCAACGCCTCGACGCTCGAGGCGACTCGCAGCTTGTCATCGACCAAGTCATGGAGAACTCCTGCTGCCGTGACCGGAGGATGGAAACCTACTGCGACGAAGTCCGGCGCATGGAAAACAAGTTCTATGGGCTGGAGCTCAACCACATCGCCCGACGGTACAACGAGACTGCGGACGAGCTAGCGAAAATAGCCTCAGGGCGAACGACGGTTCCCCCGGACGTATTCTCTAAAGACCTACATCAACTGTCCGTCAAGATCAACGACGCGCCCGAGCCTGAGAAAGCCTCGGCCCAGCCCGAGGTACCCTCGGCCGAACCCGAGGCACCCTCGGCCATCAAGGAAGAGGCCTTGCCTGTCGAGGAGGAACAGAATGGGGTCACGCCAGATCCGAACTGGCAGACCCCGTACCTGGAATATCTCCTCCGAGGAGAGCTTCCCATCGACAAGACCAAAGCTCGGCGGCTGGCTTGGCGCGCTAAGCCATTCGTCTTGCTGAGTGATGAAAAGAGCTCTATCATCGCAGCCCCTCGGGCATCCTCCAATGATGCATATCTATTGCCCAAGGACAAGCGCTGTTGCAAGAAATACACTCGAGGGCTTGCGGCCACCATGCAGCACCTCGAGCCCTCGTGGGGAATGCCTTCCGACAAGGTTTATACTGGTCAACCGCGGTGACCGACACCACTAGGATTGTGCGCTCCTGCCGGGGGTGTCAATTCTACGCAAAGCAGATGCATTTGCCCGCTCAGGCCTTACAGACGATACCCATCACCTGGCCATTTGCTGTGTGGGGTCTAGACCTCGTCGGTCCCTTACAGAAGGCACCCGGGGGCTTCACGCACCTGCTGATCGCTATCGACAAATTCTCCAAGTGGATCGAGGTCCGACCCCTAAACAACATCATGTCCGAGCAGGCGGTGGCGTTCTTCACCAAAATCATCCATCGCTTCGGGGTCCCAAACTCAATCATCATCGACAATGGCACGCAGTTCATCGGAAAAAAGTTTCTAGACTTCTGCGACGACCACCACATCCGTGTGGACTGGGCCGCCGTAGCTCATCCCATGACGAATGGGCAAGTGGAGCGTGCCAACGGTATGATTTTGCAGGGGCTCAAACTAAGGATCTACAACGACCTCAACAAGTTCGGCAAGCGGTGGATGAAAGAGCTACCCTTGATAGTCTGGAGTCTGAGGACGACGCCGAGCCGCACCACGGGTTTTACGCCATTCTTTCTAGTCTATGGGGCCGAGGCCGTCATCCCCACGGACTTAGAGTATGGCTCCCCGAGGACCAAGGCGTACGACGACCGAAGCAACCAGACCAGCCGAGAAGACTCGCTGGACCAACTCGAGGAGGCTCGGGATGTTGCCTTACTACATTCGGCACGATACCAGCAGTCGCTGCGGCGCTACCACGCCCGAAGCGTTCCGTCCCGAGGCTTCCAAGTGGAAGACTTGGTGCTTTGCCTGCGACATGATGCCCGAGGGCGCCACAAGCTCACTCCTCCCTGGGAAGGGCCCTTCATCATCGCCAAGATCTTGAAGCCCGGAACATACAAGCTGGCCAACGACCAAGGCGAGGTCTACAGCAACGCTTGGAACATCCGACAGCTACGTCGCTTTTACCCTTAAGATGTTTTCAAGTCGTTCATATACCTCGTTCTCCTTACATACACAAATAGAGTCTAACCGTCAAGGAAGGGTTAGCTTGCCTCGGCAAAGCCCGACCCTCCCTCGGGGGCTAGAAGGGGGGAACCCCCTCTGCGTCAAAATTTTCCTCGGAAAAGTTTTCCACCAAAACGACTTTCGTGTTTCCCGACTATATCGGTAACAGAACCCCGCAAAACGAATAAGAGCGCATGTAAGCGGCAAGGCCGACCGAGCCGAGGGACTCCTACGCCTCCGGAATACGGATACCTCACTCGTCACCTTCCATGAAAAATAACTCTTACTTGGATAAGCAATTCTGCTACTGACGAACGAGTCCGGATACTCGAAACAAGAGGAAAAGAAACGCAGCTTTATAACACGACGACAAAGTGTTTAGGCCTCAGCGGCCACGAAAGACACATGCATGTTCCAAACAAACTGCTCTAGCAGAATCAGGCATCGCCTGAGGGAGGAGCGGCACCCTCGGCTTCGTCTCCACCCTCAGTGTTGTCTCCACCCTCGGCGAGATCCGCCTCGGCCTTGGGTGGCGACGCAAGCGGAAGGATCTCCACCTCGAAGGAGGACGCCAGCACCGCGCTTGGGCCCGCGACGGCCGCATCAAGCCTCTGAACTTCAGCCAAGGCAGCTTCATCTTTGTCGGGTAGACAGTACCCCTCGCTGACCCGCTCCAGATCCACATCGTAGTGGGAAGCGAGCACGGCGAAGGCCCGCCTAACGCCGTGATGCAGCACCTCGCGGAGTCTGCTGTGCACATGGCCGCCCAAGGCCTGCAGGCGACTCTGGGGGGAGCTTCCCGAGGGGACGTCGTCAAGACTAAAGACCTGGCAGAAGGCCGAGATAGCTTCAGACATGGCCATGCGGTCGGCCTCCTTCCGCTCAGCCGCCCGGGCAAGTGCCTTGGCGGACTCGTTGAGGGCTGACTCGAAATCTGCAAATAGCCAAACAGAATTCTTCAGACACGAGTTGAAGAATGAAGATCAAAGTCACAAAGTGGCCAAAACATACCTTCAGCCTGGGCACGCTGCTCCAAGGCTGCGGCTTGGGCGGACTGGGCAGACCCGGCGGCCGCGGCCAGGTCCTCCGCAAGGGCTCCGGCCCAAGCAGACACCTCGGCTAGCTAGCCCCCAAGGGCCTCAGCCCGGCTTTCAGCCTCGGCGGCCTGGTTCCGAGATTGGTCCCGCTCGCCGATGACCTGGCCAAGCTCCAGCTGCCGCTGTTGCGCCTCTGCGCGTGCCGCCGCTGCCTCCACCCCCAGCTCATCACAGAGCAACCGAAGGTCCGCCGCCTCGGCGCTCCGTTGGGTGAGGCGTTCGGTAGCCTCGGTAAGCGTGGCCCTCAGGAACCACAGCAAACCCCAGACGTCGACCTCGCGGCGGATGAACGACGACTTGGCGGTGCTCAGATCCGTCAGATCCTGAGGAAGGGAAGCAGGGCGTCACAAAGAATGCCTTGGTCACGCGAAAGGTATGCCTGAAATCCTTACCTAGAGGATCCTGGGAACGTCCCTAGAAAGGATCTCCATGGTCGACCGAAGCGACCCCATCGCTGCCTCGGCATACTCACGGAGCTCATCCCGAGACTGCTCCTCCCGCTCATCGTCAAGGACGAAGAGGGGGTTTCGGGGCGCCACGGGTCCAGAACCGAAGCGCCTGCCCGCGCCGCTCATTGGGATCGCGCTGCGCGGGGATGAGGTCACTGCTCCCCAAGACGGGTTGCGGTTCTGCACCCCCCTCCTCCAAGGCGTCGGGACCCCCTGCATTTGACGCATCGGGTACCCCCTCGGCTAAGGAGGCGGGCTTCCGATCACCAACCTCGAGCAGCGGCACCTCAACCATCTCAGCATCAGCGGCGACGGGTGGCTCCACGGGCAGAACGACAACAGCCCCGGCAGAAGCTGGTGCCAGCGTCGACAACATGTCAGATGGGCTCAAGGCCGCGGCCGCGCCAGCAGTCTCCCCCGGCACGATGGCCGCCTCGACGGAGGGGTCAGCCTAGGGAGCTCGCCCCATGGCAACTCGCGCCGCCTGGGCCCCCCGCTTGGGGGCATCTTGTGCGGAGGCCAGCCGACCGGCGTGGCGCGGTGCAGCACTGGCTGCAGAAGCCGGCACCGTCTTAAGGGCCTTCCTGGGAGCCAGACCAGTCGAACCGTGCCTCCGTTTGCTGGGAGGAAAAGGTAAAGCAGGATCAGGACACACGAGGAAGGAGCCAGGACATAGGTATCCTCAGATACTTACCCGCTCCGGACCAAGGCCAATCATGCCTGCGGGGAGGCCCCTCGGGCCTCGGTCCCCGCAGGCGCCACCGAGGTTCGGCCCGTTGCCGGCTTTAGCGTCGTTCCCACTTCGGGCGCCCAGGGCGCCGAAGGGACGGCCTGCCCATGCGACGTCACGACGGCCCGAGGATCAACCTCCTGTATGGCCGGCACGGGCGACTGCTCTTGGGGGACAGGCGGGTCAGCCTGACTCCCCAGGGTCACCTCAACTACCTCGGCCAAGGGGTCAAGTACCCCCTCAGCCTGCCCCTGCTCTTCGGACCGGGACCCTGATGTCCCGGCCCCAAATACCGACGGCGCCAGCCCACTCGGGGGCTGGCTCGACGACCCCTGGCCCAGCCTTAGATCCGGGCTGAGGCCAAGGCGGGCCGCCATGTGGTCGTCTTCGTCATCATCGTCGTCATCGTCGTCGTCAGGCGTCTCCAGCGACGGCTCCCTCGGGAGCCCGTCCCTCTCCAAGGCATCCCGAGCCCGCATCCGCTCGCAAGCCCGAGCCTTTTTCGCGTCCTTCTTCTCCTTCTTATTCTCCGCAGTGACCCTCCGCGCGGCTCGGTCCACCGCATCCTCTGGGACCGGTGGCAGGGAAGGCTTGTAACACCCCAACTCCTTGAGACGAGAGGAAATCCTGACTGAGAGAATCAAAGGCAACCTGACACAAGATAGGAGAAGGAGCGGACACTCACTAGGGACACGCACCCACGCTCGGGACGCATCAAGGGCTGGGTAAGGGCACCGGCGTCCAGCCTCCCCACCGTGCCCACTACCCGCCTGCGAAGGTCATCGATAGAGAGGGGGACCGAGGACATCTGTGAACCCTCCAAGTCGACCCCCGACATCATCTCCGAAAGCGGCAACCGCCGCTCTGCCAAGGGAAGCACCCTCCGGCGATGGATGGCGGCGACCACCCCCGCGGCGGTGAGCCCCCCATCTCGTAACTCCTGCAAGGCCTCCAGAAGGGGCTGGAGTTTCTCCTGTTTCTCGCGCGCGGCCCCATAGCGCAAATTGCTGCTGGGAGCAGTCACCACTCGTTGAGAAAACGACGGGAGCCTTCCATCGTCATTGCGGAGGTAAAACCACCGGCGCTGTAACACCCCTGGTATTACTGTTACTAAAACTTGAGCATGACATCATAAACATTGGCATTGCATATGTTTACACACCTAGAGTGCATTCACTAGGTAAAAATTTCAAACAAGTTGTATTGTTCTAGTGTTTTGCAAATAGAACCCTAGAATAGGGGACTTAACCCTAAATAGGGTTTAAAGGGGTAAAACATGACCCAAATTGAGAAAACCCTATGGTTTAAGTAAAACCATCATAAAATGTTCCTAAGAATGAACTTGAATTACATTTATACCCCTGAGATACCAGAAACCCTAATTGAAACCCTGGAAAACCCTAAATCCAAACCCTAGGGGCCTATGTGCAAAAATAGTGCACTTTTGGACTAAAGTGTAAAAACTACAATATTAAAGCATATAAAGTCACATGGTTCCCATTTATGAAGATTTACAAGCCAAACCCTAAGTTTTGGACCAATTTGCAAAAAGACCCCAATTGTGATTCCACTCTAAGTCTCAAAAACAGTGTTATGGGCTCAACTTTTGAGCTTTGTAACTTTCAAATTCTAGGGTTTTTGCCCTAGGTCACCACATCAAACTTGTAGATCAAACAAAGGAGAATAACTTTGCTTAAGAGTGTAAGCATAGTTGTTAAGAAGAAATTGGAAATAATTAAGCCCAAAGTTGGACTGTCAGGCTGATGGAACTCTGAAATTCAGAATTGCAGTGTAACAGAGCTAACTTTGGACTTGGATTCAACCTTGATCTAGTGCTCAACTAAGTTTAATCCCTATAGTCAAGTTGTAGCTGGTTTATAGCACTATAATATTGCTACAGAGATCTGGATATGTTGCCACAGAAATTTGAGAGTAAATGAGGCCCAAACTCTGTCTGTCAGACCGACTGAAGAGCATTCGCCATGGTACAGTGTCCCATGTGGATCAGACTGCCAGCGCGAAAGTTCCTCGCCGCTGACGACCTATCCGCGCCACAATCTGCGCCGGGATCGGGATGATTGGGCGGTGAACATCTCCGTGCGAATATCTTTTTGCTCCGGGTAAGACCGCCGCGATGGAGGGCACTAACTCTGGCTGCCACGCGGCCATCCCTCCTCCCGGCCGTGTCCGATCATCGGCGCCGTTCACCGTCGTTCTTCCACGCCGCATCGATTCGACCGTATTACTTTCGCAGCAGAGACGTGGCAAGCCGTAAGAAAAGGGTAGCACTTGACGTCGCCGTTGATCGCCAGCTAAGACCAGCGATGGTTATCACCATGGCCGCGGGTGTGACTCACCGCGGCTATAAATTCACCACATCCTCGCTCCCTTCGCTCAAATCAATCGAGCTCCAACCTTCGTCTCCAAATTGCGAAGCCATAGCAACCACTCCCGTCCCCGATTAGCCCCCCCCCAGCCGGAGAATCGTTGTTTTCCCCCAAATTGGTCCGCCACACCGCAAGAACCGAGTTCGTCGTGGCCAGCACCGTTCAGGTCAGTTCATGCTGCCTTCTCCCTCGTTTGAGTGCTCTCATATACCCGTGATGCCCATCGACCCACTCAATTGCATTGAGTAGCCTTAGATCACCGGGAACGCACTCACCTGTCCGCCACATCCTCGGTCACCGTGGCCAGAGCAAGCCATGTGGTCCTTGATGAAATTAGGTTAGGGGTATGGTTCGGGGAAGGTCCAATTCGGTGTTAGCCGCTCGGGAACCCCGGTCATTGCCCCATTCAGCCGGTCCAGGAGCTCACCGGAGCTCGGCTGCGTTCGTCGTCGTCGGGGACCCCATTCTGCGAAGAAATAGAAGTTCAAGGACATTTTTGCAAAGTGTCAGCGACTTAGTGCAATAGTGAATGAACCTACTTCGGTTTAGCCGTTAAGCCGAGGGCCTCTGTGCAAAGTTGCCAGAGCGCACGCGGGCGCGCCCCGCTTTCCCTGTGTTACTGGGCCGCCTGGGCTGAAACCGGCCCAGTACTGTTTAGTCTTTTCCTTTTTCTTTTTTAGTGAAGCTTTAGGAAATTGTAGAAAATTATAGAAAAAATGATAAAAATGTCAAACCAATTTTCCTAGACTTCTTATTTTCCATAGTATTTAATAAAAATAGTTTCATTATTTTTAGATTAAATAAGGAATTTTGGAGTATTTAAAGTAGCTTAAAACATTAGTTCTGGATTTTTAGAAAATAGATAATCATCCCAAAAATGTCCAAACTTTTTATATGAACTTTCCACATTATTTAGAAGCCATGGGTAGAGTTTGGTTTGATTTGGACCTTGTTTGATAACTAGAACCCAAAACCCCCACCTCTGCTCTTTGAATTCCTTTACTGACTCCGGAAACCCTAAGTTCTCGGAGTTCCGTGAAGGAAAGTTGTATTCAAGACCTTAGATAATAAATTCTTATTATCTTTGCACTCTCATGAGCATTACATGGCATTCACTCTTATATACACATATATGGTAATGTTTAGAAAACGAAGAAGAAATCGAGGTAACTGAAGAGAAGACACCACCACCACCTTCGGAATCTTAGGCAGGAAACTGTTTCTACCTTGATATCTACGGTTCCGAGCCTAACTCACCTATCAACGAAGGCAAGCCCCAGTGCATTTGCCACCTTCCTTGATGTTTTTAAATCTTTCTCACTTGATTAATGCATTAGGTGATAGGAGTTGGATAATTAAACAATTCCTGCATTGACTTCCTTGAACTTGATTACCTTCCTTGAAACCCTGCTTTTACAAAAGATTTTTACTATGCTTAGTGATGCTCTAGCAAAACAAAAGGTTTTGTTTTACAAAAGATGATTGGCAAAGTGGGAAGGATGTTTTTGAAAATAAAACTTGATGGTGGATCCATCACGACCGTGATGTGTTCAACATCGGAAAAGATGTACCTCTGCCAGGTACCAAGTTTTGGGTTCAAAATAATTAAGTTGAGACCGGGCGAGTGACTTGCACGAGAAGGAGAGTCTCAGTGTAGTGTCTCCGTCTAAGTCGATTAAGGACCGTCTCGATGTAGGCCTGCTGACCGAGGACCCTTTAACTGGTCACATGCCTCGTCATGGGTAAGCCTTGTCTCGGGCAGACTAAGGCCAAAATAAGATAACACGGAATGGGCGTGGAGCGGTGGCAAGAGTAGCGTGTACCCTCTGTGGCAAGAGGCTGGACGGTGGTGTATCTGTGCTCTCGGTTCGCGGGTTGACATATGCAAGGGTTAAGTGCTACATATGTCGTGTGATTGGAGATCCTCAGCTGAGTATAATCGATTCGGATCGTCGTACCTCTGCGGATATGGAGACTTGGCCACTAACCTATAGGTAGAACTCCAGTAAAGATGAATGAAAGGGTTATTAAGAAAGTGGCTAGTGCAGGTTAAGTGATTGAACTAGGTTAGAAAGAACTCTAGATACAGGTAATTTTACCTAACCTGACAATAAAATTGGATTTTTAAGGATCCACTCGTAGTAAGCTCTTCTGCAAAATAGAGTCTTTGATAAACCTTACCTTGACTCCCTTATAACTAGCATACCCTTGAGAGTCTTTTCTTTAGTCGGGTAAGACTTGCTGAGTAATCCCATACTCATGGTTTTATTCCCTATCGTTTTTAGGTGAGGAAGCAGCAAATTTTTGTTGCTTTTGTACCAAGGTGGTGACAAATGAAGAGAAGTAAGAATGAGGCTACGGGAGGACTTAGTCCTCCATAAATACTTTTATGTAAGAACTTATCGGGAGGAGTTTTTACCTCCCTTGGTATTGTAATAATAAGTACTTTGCACTTGTGTTTATACGCTGGTCTGTAATAACTAACCTTATCTTACTTTCAAATAAATGTAAGTTATGTAATTGCTTCCGCATTTCTGTATCTCCGATGGTCTATAATGTCTGCGTGACGGGTGAAACGCTCTTGGGAAAAGTAAGAAAAGCAGATACCGAACTTTTCAAGTAATTCAGGGGCATCTACAGGGTTGTCTGAAGTCCGTGGGACAAGGACAACTGTAGGTGGGCCTAATAACTTGGGAGGTTCCGTCACAGGCGCTGCCACCCCTTGTTTGAAGACACAAGGATGGCGGGGATGTACTGCTACGCGCGTGCCTGCCTCAACTGGAGGGTGCAGCCGCCGGCCCGCACCGCCATACGAACATTCTTCTCCCCCGTCGTCAAGGCAAAAAGCTCCGCGGAGAAGAGATGGGTCCACAGATCCCAGTGGGGGTCAATCCCCAAAAAGCCTTCGCAAACCGCCACGAAGATGGCCGCTTGCGCAATGGAGTTGGGGTTGAAGTTGTGCAGCTCCACCCCGTAGTAATGCAGGAGCGCCCACATGAAACGGCTTGCTGGCACTCTGAACCCCCGCTCATGGAAGGAGACGAAGCTCAGCACATACCCCGGTGGCGGGGTCGGGTCAGCCTCGCTCGGAGGGACCATCCACTGCGGCTGCGGGTCACCGGAGAGGGGACGGAGCAAACCATCGGCGACAAGGGCCTCCAGATCGTCCACTGTGACGATGCAAAAAGGCCACGGGTCGCGCGGCGGAACGACGGTCACCCGGTCGGCCATCGCCAAACGAAGGGGGTGGCGGCGGAGCGGACAAGGTACGCGGTTTTCTTTCTCTGGCTATTCCCTTAGGTTGCGAAAACCAAAGCAGGAGGCGAGCAGCAGAGTAAAGAACCGCAACCGGTCTCTCTTCCGGGTATATAAAGGCCCAGGCAAGACCTGTTCAACACTTCGCCCAAACCCGCCGCGAAGTTCAAACTCAAAGACGAAACGCCCGTTCCTCGAACGACTCACGCATGCACAACGGCTGCCCCGCGAACCACCCGTCCCGTCGTATTAACTTCGCGGTAGGGCAAGCGACACCTTTGGCAGGCGAAGCAGGCGACGTTTCACCTCTGCCATGATGACCGCGTCAAAAAAGGTGCACCAGCTTATTTAAATTCATATCCTTCCCCTCCTCCTCTCTCTCTTGCCACAGGGACCAGGAAAGGGGACGTTGTGGGAAGGATCCTTCTCGGCGGAGGAAGCGGGCCCCGAGCCCTCCTACTGATCAGGGGTTCGAAGGCTGGCCCCTCGGAAGGGTTTCGACAGCCGCCCCAGAGCACTCGGACTTCAAGCCCATTACTGATCAGGGGTTCGAAGGCTGGCCCCTCGGAAGGGTTCGACAGCCGCCCCAGAGCGCCCAGGCTCTGTGCCCACTACTGATCAGGGGTTCGTAGGCTGGCCCCTCGGAAGGGTTTGACAGTCGCCCCAGAGCACGCAGAGTGAGGGATGACTCTGGGTACGTTCGATACATAGCCGAGGCTCGGGCTATGCTCCCGAGGTACCCTAGGACATTTCCGAGACCGGCGGGAATGATTTGTAACGGAATCCCACCGGAGGGAGGCATCGAGCCCTCGGACCCTGTTGAAGGGGTCTAGGTCCGGCGAATCACCCGTAGGTACTTTTGGAGCGCGCCTCTGGGCCACCAGCCGACCCCTAACGAACGGGGCACGGGCGTCCACTCGGATCACCCGTTAGCAGCTCACTGGAAACACCATGTTCGGCGCCCCCCGAGGGCAACATGGCGCTTTCCCCCTCCTCCTTGCGGAAAGGCGACGCAGGAGCGTATAATAAAAGTCGGGAAAGTCCTTGATCGTCCTCTCGCTCCGTGCAGAGGCTCAAGGGCTGCTCTCGCACTCGGCTACGGCCAAAACTGTTGACAACGTCAATAAACCAGCTTGATAACTTGGAACCCGACCACGCACCTGGGCTACGGCCGGGCCGCATGAGAGAACGATCAGACCGGCCGAAGCACCACGAAAAGCATTCAGACCTCAGAGGAGTCAAACCACTCCTCCGAGGCCTCAGGGGCTACACCCGGCGGGTGCGCTCGCGCCCCCCCACCAGAACAAGGCAAAAACCGAGAAAGGCTGGTCCCCTCACCGAAAACGCAGCAAAAGCCTCCAAGCGAGTACCATCACTCCCTTCGAGGCTCGGTGGCTACTGTCGGGTACCATAATTAGGGGTACCCCCAATGCTCCTAATCATGGCTGGTAAACACCCTCAGACCAACTGACGGGTGCGGTTCATGCCAAGACTTCATCTACCCGAGGGACGCGATCTCACCCGAGCCCAGCCTCGGGTTGGAACAGTAGTCGCAGACGAGTTCACGCCTCGCCCAAGGGCCTCCTCAGGCAGCGGGCGCCCCCTCGGCTCTCCCGAGGCCCGACTCGGGCAGGCTTCGTTGTGAAGCAACCTTGGCCAGACCACCTCACCAACCGACCGCTTCGCAGGCGCATTAAATGCAGGGGATGCCTGACGCCGTATCCTGACACACGCGCATCAGACGGGCAGGCCGAAGTGACCGCAGTCACTTCGCCCCTCTTCTTTACTGTCCGATATGACAGGAAAACAGTGCCGCTGAGAGCACCTAGAGGGGGGTGAATAGGTGATCCTGTGAAAACTTAAACTTATAGTCACAAAAACTTGTTAAGTGTTAGCACAATAATCGCCAAGTGGCTAGAGAGGAGTCTCAACAAAACACAATACCACAAGAGATCAAACACAGAGATGACACAGTGGTTTATCCCGTGGTTCGGCCAAGACCAACGCTTGCCTATTCCACGTTGTGGCGTCCCAACGGACGAGGGTTGCAATCAACCCCTCTCAAGCGGTCCAAAGACCAACTTGAATACCACGGTGTTTTGTTTTGCCTTTCAATATTCCGTTTGCGAGGATTCTCCACAACTTGGAGCCTCTCGCCCTTACACTTGAGATTCACAAGAAATACGAAGTAAGGGAGGAAAGCAACACACACAAATCCACAGCAAAATGCGCACACACACGGCCAAGAATCGAGCTCAAAAGACTATCTCAAAGTTCTCACTAGAATGGAGCTCGAATCACTGAGAATGACAAACGGATGCGCAAAGACTGAGTGTGGATGATCAAGAATGCTCTAAGGTTGCTTGGTGTGCTCCTCCATGCGCCTAGGGGTCCCTTTTATAGCCCCAAGGCAGCTAGGAGCCGTTGAGAGCAAATCTGGAAGGCCAATCTTGCCTTCTGTCGTCGGGGGCACCGGACAGTCCGGTGCACACCGGACACTGTCCGGTGCCCGATTTCCTTCCTAAAATGGCGCTGCCGACCGTTGCCGACCGTTGCAGATCTGGGAGCCGTTGGCGCACCGGACATGTCCGGTGCACACCGGACAGTCCGGTGCCGTCTTCTAGCCGTTGGCTCGGCCACGTGTCCCGCGCAGATTGCGCGGCCGACCGTTGGCTCACCGGACAGTCCGGTGCACACCGGAAAGTCCGGTGAATTTTAGCCGTACGTCGCCGGTGAATTCCCGAGAGCAGCCACTTCGCGCCGAGCCAGCCTGGCGCACAGGACATGTCCGGTGCACACCGGACAGTCCGGTGTACCCAGACTGGGCAGACTTTGGCTGCTCGAGCCATTTCTTCTCCAACTCGATTTTTTCTGTTTCCAACACTTAGACACAATACATTAGTCCATAAAACAATGTACTAAGTCTGAGAAACATACCTTTATCCTTGATTTGTACTTTGTCCTCCATTTTACAATTAGGCACCTGTGTTGGGCACTAAATCACCAAAATACTTAGAAATGGCCCAAGGGCACATTTCCCTTTCAATCTCCCCCTTTTTGGTGATTTATGCCAACACAACATAAAGCAAGTAGAACAAGTACAAAAACACTTCAAATAAGAACTCAAATTATTTTGATTCAATTTTGACATATATGGATCACTCTATGCCACCACTTGGTTTGTTTTTGCAAATCACACTCAAATCTCTATCTCTAAGTCAAACACACATGTTGAAACATAAAGAGAGTCATTCCAAAAGAGATTGATCAAAGATTTCAAAAACTCCCCCTTTTTCCCATAATCAATACTTCTCCCCACAAGAAGCCAACTTTTGATAAGAGAGACAACAAAAGAGTTTTGACAAACCAAAAGCTCTATTCTACTATTTTCAAAATCTCTCAAGTGGTAGCTGATCCATTTATCGCTTTGGCCTTTATTTTCTCCCCCTTTGGCATCAAACACCAAAACGGGATTAATCTTGGCTCTTTAACCCCATTGCCTCACCAAAATCTTCAATTAAGAGCAAATGGCAATAAGAGTTCATGAGATGAACTTGGAATAAGTTACCCTCTCATCGGAGTGCAGTGGAAGTCTTTCATGGTCCAAGTCCACCTTTCCCTTTCAATTCTCCTTTGAGACTAAAACAAGCAAACTCAAGCATATGGTTAGTCTCAAAGGGTCAAGTTGTAACACATCTCCCCCTAAAACAGTGCATCACTTTGCAACGGACTTGTGAGGTCCAGGGAGTGTTTGTACAACTTGAGCACCACAATAAACAACAAAATGCAGAATGAACATGATCAAAGGCATAAACACATGTATGCTACAATTCAATCCAAGTTCTGCGAATCTAAGACATTTAACTCACTACGCAGCCTGCAAAAGGTCTTCTCATCTAAAGGCTTGGTAAAGATATCGGCTAGCTGGTTCTCGGTGCTAACATGAAACACTTCGATATCTCCCTTTTGCTGGTGGTCTCTCAAAAAGTGATGCCGGATGTCAATGTGCTTTGTGCGGCTGTGCTCAACAGGATTTTCCGCTATTCGGATAGCACTCTCATTGTCACATAGGAGTGGGACTTTGCTCAGATTGTAGCCAAAGTCCCTGAGGGTTTGCCTCATCCAAAGTAGTTGCGCGCAACACTGTCCTGCGGCAACGTACTCGGCCTCAGCGGTGGATAGGGCAACGGAGGTTTGTTTCTTAGAGTTCCATGACACCAGGGACCTTCCTAAGAATTGGCACGTCCCCGATGTACTCTTCCTATCGACCTTACATCCAGCATAGTCGGAATCTGAGTACCCAATCAAGTCAAAGTTAGACCCCTTTGGATACCAGATCCCGAAGCAAGGCGTAGCGACTAAATATCGAAGAATTTGCTTCACAGCCACTAAGTGACACTCCTTCGGATCGGATTGAAATCTAGCACACATGCATACGCTAAGCATAATATCCGGTCTACTAGCACACAAATAAAGCAAAGAACCTATCATGGACCGGTATGCTTTTTGATCAACGGACTTACCTCCTTTGTTGAGGTCGGTGTGTCCGTCGGTTCCCATCGGCGTCTTTGCGGGCTTTGCGTCCTTCATCCCAAACCTCTTTAGCAAATCTTGCGTGTACTTCGTTTGGGAGATGAAGGTGCCGTCCTTGAGTTGCTTCACTTGAAACCCAAGGAAGTAGGTCAACTCGCCCATCATTGACATCTCGAATTTCTGCGTCATCACCCTGCTAAACTCTTCACAAGACTTTTGGTTAGTAGAACCAAATATTATGTCGTCGACATAAATTTGGCACACAAAAAGATCACCATCGCAAGTCTTAGTAAAAAGAGTTGGATCGGCTTTCCCAACCTTGAAAGCATTAGCAATTAAAAAATCTCTAAGGCATTCATACCATGCTCTTGGGGCTTGCTTAAGTCCATAGAGCGCCTTAGAGAGCTTACACACGTGGTCGGGGTACCGTTCATCCTCGAAGCCAGGGGGCTGCTCCACGTACACCTCCTCTTTGATCGGCCCGTTGAGGAAAGCGCTCTTCACATCCATTTGGTACAACCTGAAAGAATGGTGAGCGGCATATGCTAGCAAGATACGAATTGATTCTAGCCTAGCCACAGGAGCAAAAGTCTCCTCAAAGTCCAAACCTGCGACTTGGGCATAACCTTTTGCCACAAGTCGAGCCTTGTTCCTCGTCACCACCCCGTGCTCGTCCTGTTTGTTGCGGAACACCCACTTGGTTCCCACAACATTTTGCTTGGGACGAGGCACCAGTGTCCAAACTTCATTGCGCTTGAAGTTGTTGAGTTCCTCCTGCATGGCCAATACCCAATCCGGGTCTAGCAAGGCCTCCTCTACCCTGAAAGGCTCAATAGAAGAGACAAAGGAGTAATGCTCACAAAAATTAACTAATCGAGATCGAGTAGTTACTCCCTTGCTAATGTCACCCAAAATTTGGTCGACGGGATGATCCCTTTGAATCACCGCTCGAACTTGGGTTGGAGGTGCTGGTTGCGCTTCTTCCTCCATCACGTGATCATCTTGTGCTTCCCCTTGATCACACGCCTCCTTTTGATGAACCTGTTCATCGTCTTGAGTTGGGGGATGCACCGTTGTTGAGGAAGAAGGTTGATCTCGTTCATCTTGTTCCTGTGGCCTCACTTCTCCAATCGCCATGGTTCGTATAGCGGCCGTCGGAACATCTTCTTCATCTACATCATCACAATCAACAACTTGCTCTCTTGGAGAGCCGTTAGTCTCATCAAATACAACATCGCTAGAGACTTCAACCAAACCCGATGATTTGTTGAAGACCCTATACGCCTTTGTATTTGAATCATAACCTAACAAAAACCCTTCTACGGCTTTGGGAGCAAATTTAGAAGTTCTACCTTTCTTCACAAGAATATAACATTTGCTCCCAAATACACGAAAATAAGACACATTGGGTTTGTTACTAGTTAGTAGCTCATACGACGTCTTCTTGAGGAGGCGGTGAAGGTAGACCCTGTTGATGGCGTGGCAAGCCATGTTCACGGCTTCCGACCAAAAGCACTCGGGGGTCTTGAATTCTCCAAGCATGGTCCTCGCCATATCTATGAGCGTCCTATTCTTCCTCTCTACCACACCGTTTTGCTGAGGTGTGTAGGGAGCGGAGAACTCGTGCTTGATCCCTTCCTCCTCAAGAAACTCCTCCACTTGAAGGTTCTTGAATTCGGACCCGTTGTCGCTCCTTATCTTTTTCACCTTGAGCTCAAACTCATTTTGAGCTCTCCTTAGGAAGCGCTTGAGGGTCCCTTGGGTTTCAGACTTATCCTGCAAAAAGAACACCCAAGTGAAGCGGGAAAAGTCATCAACAATAACTAGACCGTACTTACTTCCTCCTATGCTTAGATAGGCGACGGGTCCGAAGAGGTCCATATGCAGCAGCTCCAGAGGTCTTGACGTGGTCATCACATTCTTGCTGTGATGTGCTCCTCCCACTTGTTTACCTGCTTGACAAGCTGCACAAGGTCTATCTTTTTCGAAATAAACATTGGTTAGACCTATCACGTGTTCTCCCTTTAGAAGCTTGTGGAGGTTCTTCATCCCCACATGTGCTAAGCGGCGATGCCACAGCCAGCCCATGCAAGTCTTAGCCATTAAGCATGCATCTAGACTGGCCTCTTCTTTTGCAAAATCAACTAAGTAAAGCTTGCCGTCTAGTACACCCTTAAAAGCTAGTGAACCATCACATCTTCTAAAGACAGACACATCTACATTTGTAAATAAGCAGTTATATCCCATATTGCATAGTTGACTAACAGATAGCAAATTGTAACCAAGAGACTCAACTAAAAACACATTGGAGATTGAGTGTTCATTAGAAATTGCAATTTTACCTAACCCTTTTACCTTGCCTTGATTCCCATCACCGAATATAATTGAATCCTGGGAATCCTTATTTTTGACGTAGGAGGTGAACATCTTCTTCTCCCCCGTCATATGGTTTGTGCATCCGCTGTCGATAATCCAGCTTGAACCCCCGGATGCATAAACCTGCAAGGCAAATTTAGGCTTGGGTCTTAGGTACCCAACTCATGTTGGGTCCTATAAGGTTAGTGCAAATATCCTTAGGGACCCAAATGCAAGTTTTGTCTCCCTTGCATTTTGCCCCTAACTTCCTAGCAACTATTTTCCTATCCTTTCTACAAATAGCAAAGGAAGCATTTAAAGCACAATAAATTGTAGAAGGTTCATTCACTACTTTCCTAGGAGCATGAATAATATTCTTTCTAGGCACATGATGAACAACATTTCTCCTACCAATATTTCTATCATGCACATAGGAGGAACTAGAAGCAAACATGTCATGAGAATCAAAATCATTATAAGCATTATAACTCCTATAAGTATTTCTAGTTTGTCTCCTATCATGGTACAAGAAGGCATGGTTCTTTTTAGCACTACTAGCCATAGGGGCCTTCCCTTTCTCCTTGACGAAGATGGGAGCCTTATGGCTTGTTAAGTTCTTGGCTTCCCTCTTGAAGCCAAGTCCATCCTTAATTGAGGGGTGTCTACCAATCGTGTAGGCATCCCTTGCAAATTTCAGCTTATCAAATTCATTCTTACTAGTCTTAAGTTGGGCACTAAGACTAGCCACTTCATCATTTAGTTTTGAAATTGAAACTAAGTGTTCACTACAGGCATCAATATCGAAATCCTTACACCTAGTGCAAATCATAACATGTTCTACACAAGAATTAGATTTATTTGCTACTTCTAATTTAGCATTTAAATCATTGTTAACACCTTGTAAAGTAGAAATGGTTTCATGACAAGTAGATAGTTCATAAGAAAGCATTTCATTTCTTTTAACTTCTAAAGCATAGGATTTTTGTGCCTCTACAAATTTATCATGTTCATCATACAACAAATCCTCTTGCTTTTCTAAAAGCCTATCCTTTTCATTCAAGGCATCAATCAATTCATTGATTTTATCAATTTTATTTCTATCCAATCCCTTGAACAAGCTAGAGTAATCTATTTCCTCATCGCTAGAATCATCCTCACTTGAAGAAGCATACGTAGAGTCTCGAGTACATACCTTCTTCTCCCTTGCCATAAGGCATGTGAGACGCTCGTTGGGGAAGAGGGATGACTTGTTGAAGGCGGTGGCAGCGAGTCCTTCATTGTCGGAGTCTGAGGAGAAGCAATCCGAATCCCACTCCTTTCCTAGATGTGCCTCGCCCTTTGCCTTCTTGTATGCCTTCTTCTTCTCCCTCTTGTTCCCCTTTTCCTGGTCACTTTCATTATCGGGACAGTTAGCAATGAAATGACCAATCTTACCACATTTGAAACACGAGCGCTTCTCCTTTGTCTTGGTCTTGCTTGGCTGTCCCTTGCGACCCTTAAGCGCCGTCTTGAAGCGCTTAATGATGAGGGCCATCTCCTCATTATTTAGCCCGGCCGCCTCAACTTGCGCCACCTTGCTCGGTAGTGCCTCCTTGCTCCTCGTTGCCTTGAGAGCAAGAGGTTGCGGCTCGTTGATCGGTCCATTCAAGGCGTCGTCCACATACCTCGCCTCCTTGATCATCATTCGCCCGCTGACGAATTTTCCTAGGACTTCCTCGGGTGACATTTTGGTGTACCTGGGATTTTCACGAATATTATTTACCAAATGAGGATCAAGAACGGTAAAGGACCTTAGCATCAGTCGGACGACGTCGTGGTCCGTCCATCGCATGCTTCCGTAGCTCCTTATCTTGTTGATAAGGGTCTTGAGCCGGTTGTATGTTTGCATCGGCTCCTCGCCCCTTATCATCGCGAACCGTCCAAGCTCACCCTCCACCAACTCCATCTTGGTGAGCAAGGTGACGTCGTTCCCCTCATGAGAAATCTTGAGGGTGTCCCAGATCTGCTTGGCGTTATCCAAGCCGCTCACTTTATGGTATTCATCCCTGCACAAAGAAGCTAGAAGAACAGTAGTAGCTTGTGCATTCTTATGAATTTGTTCATTAATGAACATGGGACTATCCGAACTATCAAAGTGCATTCCACTCTCTACAATCTCCCATATACTAGGATGGAGAGAGAATAGGTGACTACGCATTTTGTGGCTCCAAAATCCGTAGTCCTCCCCATCAAAGTGTGGGGGCTTGCCGAGTGGAATGGAGAGCAAATGTGAATTTGAACTTTGCGGAATACGAGAGTAGTCAAAGGAAAAGTTCGAATTAACCGGTTTCCTTCTCTCATAGTCGTTGTGGTCGTCGTCCTTTTGGGAAGAAGTAGACTCATCGCTGTCGTCGTAGTAGACGATCTCCTTGATGCGCCTTGTCTTCTTCTTCTTCCCTTCCTTCCGTCTTTGGCCCGAGCCGGAGTCGGTAGGCTTATCGTCCTTCGGCTCGTTGACGAAGGATTCCTTCTCTTTGTCGTTGATCACGATACCCTTCCCCTTAGGATCCATCTCTTCGGGCGGTTAGTCCCTTTGTGAAGAGAACGGCTCTGATACCAATTGAGAGCACCTAGAGGGGGGGGGTGAATAGGTGATCCTATGAAAACTTAAACTTATAGTCACAAAAACTTGTTAAGTGTTAGCACAATAATCGCCAAGTGGCTAGAGAGGAGTCTCAACAAAACACAATACCACAAGAGATCAAACACAGAGATGGCACAGTGGTTTATCCCGTGGTTCGGCCAAGACCAACGCTTGCCTATTCCACGTTGTGGCGTCCCAACGGACGAGGGTTGCAATCAACCCCTCTCAAGCGGTCCAAAGACCAACTTGAATACCACGGTGTTTTGTTTTGCCTTTCAATATCCCGTTTGCGAGGATTCTCCACAACTTGGAGCCTCTCGCCCTTACACTTGAGATTCACAAGAAATACGAAGTAAGGGAGGAAAGCAACACACACAAATCCACAGCAAAATGCGCACACACACGGCCAAGAATCGAGCTCAAAAGACTATCTCAAAGTTCTCACTAGAACGGAGCTCGAATCACTGAGAATGACAAACGGATGCGCAAAGACTGAGTGTGGATGATCAAGAATGCTCTAAGGTTGCTTGGTGTGCTCCTCGATGCGCCTAGGGGTCCCTTTTATAGCCCCAAGGCAGCTAGGAGCCGTTGAGAGCAAATCTGGAAGGCCAATCTTGCCTTCTGTCGTCGGGGGCACCGGACAGTCCGGTGCACACCGGACACTGTCCGGTGCCCGATTTCCTTCCTAAAATGGCGCTGCCGACCGTTGCCGACCGTTGCAGATCTGGGAGCCGTTGGCGCACCGGACATGTCCGGTGCACACCGGACAGTCCGGTGCCGTCTTCTAGCCGTTGGCTCGGCCACGTGTCCCGCGCAGATTGCGCGGCCGACCGTTGGCTCACCGGACAGTCCGGTGCACACCGGACAGTCCGGTGCACACCGGACAGTCCGGTGCACACCGGACAGTCCGGTGAATTTTAGCCGTACGTCGCCGGTGAATTCCCGAGAGCAGCCACTTCGCGCCGAGCCAGCCTGGCGCACCGGACATGTCCGGTGCACACCGGACAGTCCGGTGTACCCAGACTGGGCAGACTTTGGCTGCTCGAGCCATTTCTTCTCCAACTCGATTTTTTCTGTTTCCAGCACTTAGACACAATACATTAGTCCATAAAACAATGTACTAAGTCTGAGAAACATACCTTTATCCTTGATTTGTACTTTGTCCTCCATTTTACAATTAGGCACCTGTGTTGGGCACTAAATCACCAAAATACTTAGAAATGGCCCTAGGGCACATTTCCCTTTCAGCCGCTCGCTCCGCTCCGACTGCTGTGTCAGCCACCCCGGCAACGACTAACAACAAGTCACAATCAACCACCGAGTTCAGCCTCGGGCGCAACAGGAAGCTCCGCCTCGCCCGACCTCATGCTCCGGCCTCGGGAGGAGGTTTCCGCCTCGCCCGACCTCAGGCTCCGGCCTCGGGAGGAGGTCTCCGCCACGCCCGACCCCCAGACTCGGCCTCGACCCTGGTCTCGGGAGGAATCGCGTCCTCGCCCGACCCCGGCCTCGGCCTCAAGAGAAGTCTCCGCCTCAACCGACCCTGGGCTCGGACTGACCGCGCTAATAGGGGATGCATCATTTCCCTATTCCTAGCCTGCTCAGGCTACAAGGAACAAGACCGGCGTCCCATCTGGCTTACCCCGGTGACGGGTAATGATGGTGCCCCGCGTGCACCATGACGCCGGTGGCTCTCAGTCCCTTACAACAGCAAGGAGACGTCAGCAGGATCCTCGCTGCGCTGCCAGCTGTGCTCCTACGGCCACGTTGGCATGTACATAGGGCTTAGGCACTCCACTGCCAGACACGTTAGCGCATAGCTACGCCCCCCGTTGTACGTCTGGACTCTCTCCTTGCCTCTATAAAAGGGAGGTCCAGGGCCACCCTAAGGGGGGTTCGCGCGAGGGAAGCAGCGGACGAACTCTGTGTCTCTCCCTCTCTCACGCGACGCGCTTGTGACCCCTACTGCGAGCGGCACCCCTTGTGCAGGATAATACAAGGCTTGTCCCACCTCTTGTGTTCCGTCCCGCGCCAACCCATCTGGGCAGGGACACGTAGTGATTTCACTGGTCGGTCCAAGGGACCCCCCGGGTCCAAGACGCCGACAATAATCTTCACCGTCAAAAACCGGTGGTTTGCCTAATGGAACGGAAAGTAAAGGAGTACGCTTTGAAATACGAGGGTAGCGTAGGGGAATCTTACTAAACTTATTGCGCTCATGGCGCTTAGAAGTTACGGACGGCGCGTCGGAGCCGGAGGTGGATGGCGATGATGAGCCGGTCTCATAGTAGACCACTTTCCTCATCTTCTTCTTGTCGCCACTCCGATGCGACTTTTGTGAGGAGGATGCCTTATCCTTCCCCTTGTTGCGGGACTCTCCCGATGGAGCCTTCCCGTGGCTTGTAGCGGGCCTGTCGCCGGTCACCATCTCCTTCTTGGCGTGATCTCCCAATATCACTTCGAGCGGTTAAGCTCTAATGAAGCACCGGGCTCCGATACCAATTGAAAGTCGCCTAGAGGGGGGTGAATAGGGCGAATCTGAAATTTACAAAGTCACAACTACAAGCCGGGGTTAGCGTTAGAATTGAAATCGAGTCCGAGAGAGAGGGCAAAAAACAAATCACAAGCAAATAGAGAGTGTGACACTGTGATTTGTTTTACCGAGGTTCGGTTCTTGCAAACCTACTCCCCGTTGAGGTGGTCACAAAGACCGGGTCTCTTTCAACCCTTTCCCTCTCTCAAACGGTCACTTAGACCGAGTGAGCTTCTCTTCTCAATCAAACGGGACACTAAGTCCCCGCAAGGACCACCACACACTTGGTGTCTCTTGCCTCGGTTACAATTGAGTTGATCACAAGAAAGAATGAGAAAGAAAAGAAGCAATCCAAGCGCAAGAGCTCAAATGAACACAAGTCACTCTCTCACTAGTCACTATTGATTGGAATTGAACTAGAGACTTGGGAGAGGATTTGATCTCTTTGGTGTGTCTTGTATTGAATGCTATAGCTCTTGTAAGGTGTAGGAAGTCAGCAAACTTGGATGCAATGAATGGTGGGGTGGTTGGGGGTATTTATAGACCCACCCACCAAAAGTGGCCGTTGGGAGGCTGTCTGTCGCATGGCGCACCGGACAGTCCGGTGCGCCACCGGACACTGTCCGGTGCGCCAGCCACGTCACCCGACCGTTAGGGTTTGACCATTGGAGCTTCTATCTTCTGGGCCACCGAACAGGTCCTGTAGACTGTTCGGTGCGCCTTTTGGCACTGCTCTGACTCTGGCGCGCACTATAGCGCATTAAATGCGGTTTGCAGACGACCGTTGACGCGAAGTAGTCGTTGCTCCGCTGGCACACCGGACAGTTCGGTGCTACACCGGACAGTCCGGTGAATTTTACCGGAGTGGCTCCCAGAATTCCCGAGACTGGCGAGTTCGGAGTTGGAGTTCCCTGGTGCACCGGACACTGTCCGATGGCACACCGGACAGTCCTGTGCGCAGACCAGGGCTGCCTTCGGTTATCTTTTGCTCCCTTTGTTTGAACCCTTTCTTTTGACTTGTATTGGTTTATTGTGAACCTTTGGCACCTGTAACACTTATAATCTATAGCAAACCAGTTAGTCCAATTATTTGTGTTGGGCAATTCAACCACCAAAATCAATTAGGAAAAGGTGTAAGCCTGTTTCCCTTTCACAAAGGAATCATGCTTTCTTGTATCATGATAGGAAATATTCTAGAAATGTTCATTATAATAGGAGTTATAATGCTTTTGACTCTCATGCCATGATTGCTTCAAGTTCAAACTTTAATGGTAGATCTAGGAGGAACTTTGTGTCTCATGCTCCTAGGAAAGTGTATAATGGATCTACCACTGTCTTTCATGCTTGCAATGCTAAATTTGTACTGCCATGCAAAAATAAAAAGGTGGTTGCGAAAAAGGTGGGGGTCAAATGCAAGGGAGACAGAACTTGCATTTGGGTCCCTAAGGCTGTTATTACTAACCTTGTAGGACCCAACAAGAGTTGGGTACCTAAAACCCAAGCCTAATTTGCCTTGCAGGTTTATGCATCCGGGGGCTCAAGCTAGATTATCGGCAGCGGATGCACAAACCACATGACGGGGGAGAAGAAGATGTTCACCTCCTACGTCAAGAACAAAGATTCCCAAGACTCAATCATATTCGGTGACGGGAATCAAGGCAAGGTTAAAGGACTAGGAAAGATAGCTATTTCATCCGAGCATTCCATTTCTAATGTGTTTTTAGTAGAATCGCTCGGGTATAACTTGTTGTCCGTTAGTCAATTATGTAATATGGGTTACAATTGCTTATTTACTAACGTAGATGTGTCTGTCTTTAGAAGGAGTGATGGTTCATTAGCTTTTAAGGGTGTACTAGATGGCAAACTCTATTTAGTTGATTTTTTTAAGGAGGAGGCCGATCTAGATGCATGCTTAATCGCTAAGACTAGCATGGGTTGGCTGTGGTATCACTGTCTAGCACATGTGGGGATGAAGAACCTTCACAAACTTCTAAATGGAGAACATGTGTTAGGTCTAACAAATGTAACTTTCGAAAAAGATAGACCTTGTGTAGCTTGTCAAGTAGGTAAACAAGTGGGAAGTGCTCATCACAACAAGAATGTGATGACTACATCAAGACCTCTGGAGCTGTTGCATATGGACCTCTTCGGACCCGTCGCCTACCTTAGCATCGGGGGAAGTAAGTATGGTCTTGTTATTGTTGACGATTTTTCCCGCTTCACTTGGGTATTCTTTTTGCAGGATAAATCAGAAACCCAAGGGACCCTCAAGCGCTTCCTAAGGCGAGCTCAAAACAAGTTCGAGCTCAAGGTGAAAAAGATCAGAAGCGACAACGGGTCCGAGTTCAAGAACCTTCAAGTGGAGGAGTTTCTTGAGGAGGAAGGAATCAAGCACGAGTTCTCCGCTCCCTACACACCACAGCAAAACGGTGTGGTAGAGAGGAAGAACAGGACGCTCATTGACATGGCGAGGATGATGCTTGGAGAGTTCAAGACGCCCGAGCGGTTTTGGTCGGAAGCTGTGAACACAGCTTGCCATGCCATAAACCGGGTCTACCTTCATCGCCTCCTCAAGAAGACGTCATACAAGCTTCCAATCGGTAACAAACCCAACGTTTCATATTTTCGAGTTTTTGGGAGTAAATGCTACATTCTGGTGAAGAAAGGTAGAAATTCAAATTTTGCTCCCAAAGCTGTAGAAGGGTTTTTGTTAGGTTATGACTCAAATACAAAGACGTATAGAGTATTCAACAAATCATCGGGTTTGGTTGAAGTCTCTAGCGACGTTGTATTTGATGAGACTAATGGCTCTCCAAGAGAGTAAGTTGATCTTGATGATGTAGATGATGACGATGTTCCAACGGACGCAATTCGTACCATGGCAATTGGAGACGTGCGACCATAGGAACACAAGGAGCAAGATCAACCTTCTTCCTCAACGATGGTGCACCCTCCAACTCAAGATGACGAACAGGTCCCTCAAGAAGAGGCGTGTGATCAAGGGGGAGCACAGGATGTCGAAGATGAGGAGGAAGAAGTACCACAGGCCCCTCCAACTCAAGTTCGAGCAATGATTCAAAGGAATCATCCCGTCGACTAGATTTTGGGTGACATTAGCAAGGGAGTAATCACTCGCTCTAGATTAGCTAATTTTTGTGAGCATTACTCTTTTGTCTCTTCTATTGAGCCTTTCAGGGTAGAAGAGGCCTTGCTAGATCCGGACTAGGTGTTGGCCATGCAGGAAGAGCTCAACAACTTCAAGCGAAATGAAGTTTGGACACTGGTGCCACGTCCCAAGCAAAACGTTGTGGGAACCAAGTGGGTGTTCCGTAACAAACAGGACGAGCACGGGGTGGTGACAAGGAACAAGACTCGACTTGTGGCAAAAGGTTATGCCCAAGTCGCAGGTTTGGACTTTGAGGAGACTTTCGCTCCTGTGGCTAGGCTAGAGTCGATTCGTATTTTGTTAGCCTATGCCGCTCACCATTCTTTCAGGTTGTTCCAAATGGACATGAAGAGCGCTTTCATCAACGGGCCAATCAAGGAGGAGGTGTACGTGGAGCAACCCCCTGGCTTTGAGGATGAACGGTACCCCGACCACGTGTGTAAGCTCTCTAAGGCGCTCTATGGACTTAAGCAAGCCCCAAGAGCATGGTATGAATGCCTTAGAGACTTTTTAATTGCTAATGCTTTCAAGGTTGGGAAAGCCGATCCAACTCTTTTCACTAAGACTTGTGACGGTGATCTATTTATGTGCCAAATTTATGTCGATGACATAATATTTGGCTCTACTAACCAAAAGTCTTGTGAAGAGTTTAGCAGGGGCATGACACAGAAATTCGAGATGTCGATGATGGGCGAGTTGAACTACTTCCTTGGGTTCCAAGTGAAGCAACTCAAGGACGGCACCTTCATCTCTCAAACGAAGTATACGCAAGACTTGCTCAAGCGGTTTGGGATGAAGGACACCAAGCCCGCAAAGACTCCAATGGGAACCGACGAACATGTCGACCTCAACAAAGGAGGTAAGTCCGTTGATCAAAAGGCATACCGGTCTATGATAGGGTCTTTACTTTATTTATGTGGTAGTAGACCGGATATTATGCTTAGCGTATGCATGTGTGCTAGATTTCAATCCGACCCAAGGGAGTGTCACCTTGTGGCCGTTAAGCGAATCCTTAGATATTTAGTCGCTACGCCTTGCTTCAGGATCTGGTATCCAAAGGGGTCTACCTTTGACTTGATTAGATATTCAGACTCCAACTATGCTGGATGTAAGGTCGATAGGAAGAGTACATCAGGGATGTGTCAATTCCTAGGAAGGTCCCTGGTGTCCTGGAGTTCTAAGAAACAAACTTCCGTTGCCCTATCCACCGCTGAGGCCGAGTATGTTGCCGCAAGACAGTGTTGCACGCAACTACTTTGGATGAGGCAAACCCTCCGGGACTTTGGCTACAATCTGAGCAAAGTCCCACTCCTATGTGACAACGAGAGTGCAATCCGCATGGCGGACAATCCTGTCTAACACAGCCGCACAAAGAACATAGACATCCGGCATCACTTTTTAAGAGACCACCAGCAAAAGGGAGATATCAAAGTATTTTATGTTAGCACCGAGAACCAGCTAGCTGATATCTTTACCAAGCCTTTAGATGAGAAGACCTTTTGCAGGCTGCGTAGTGAGCTAAATGTCTTAGATTCACGTAACTTGGATTGATATAGAGCATACATGTGTTTTATGCCTTTGATCATGTTCCATTATGTATTTTATTGCTTCTTTATGGTGCTCAAGTTGTGCAAGGGATCCCCGGACCTCACAAGTCCATGTGTGAATGATGCACATACTTAGGGGGAGAAATGCTACAACTTGACCCTTTGAGACTAACTGTGTGCTTGAGTTTTCTTAAATTAGTCTCAAAGGAGTTTTGAAAGGGAAAAGGTGAACTTGGACCATGCAAGACTTCCACTGCACTCCGATGAGAGGGTAATTTACTCTAAGTTCATATCCGTGCTCTTATTGCCTTTTTACTCTTAATTGAAGATTTTGGTGAGGCAATGAGGTTTAAGGGCCAAAATGATCCCATTTTGGTGCTTGATGCCAAAGGGGGAGAAATTAAGGCCAAAGCAAAAAAAAAATGGATCAGCTACCACTTGAGAATTTTGAAAATAGTAGAGTTAGAGCTTTTGTTTAGTCAAAATACTCTAGTTGTCTCTTATTGTCAAAAGTTGGTCTCTTGTGGGGAGAATGATTGATTATGGGAAAAGGGGGAGTTTTTGAATCTTTGATCAATTTCTCTTGGAATACCTCTCTCTATGCCTTAACAAGTGATTTTGACTTAGAGATAGGAAATTGAGTTTGATTTGCAAAAACAAACCAAGTGGTGGCAAAGAATGATCCAAATATGCCAAGGTTGAATCAAAAACAAATTTTTGTTCTCATTTGCATTGATGTTGCACTTCTTTTAGTTGCTTTTTGTTGTGTTGGCATAAATCACCAAAAAGGGGGAGATTGAAAGGGAAATGTGCCCTTGGGCTATTTCTATAAGATTTTGGTGATTAAGTGCTCCACACAAAAGCTTTGAGTAATATTTGTGCCAAAGACTCAAGAAGTGCAAATCAAGATTAAAGGTATGTTTCTAGACTTAGTACATTGTTTTGAAGACTAATGTATTGTGTCTAAGTGTTAGAAACAGGAGAAATCGCTTTGGAGATAAGTTGGCTATGTTTAGCCAAAAGGCTGCTCGGTCTGGGTGCACCGGACTGTCCGGTGGTGCACCGAACAGTGTCCGGTGTGCCAGGACCAGTTCCGACGAATAGCCTGCTCTCGAGCCTCGACGGCGGCGTACGGCTATAAATCACCGGACTGTCTGGTGGTGCACCGGACTGTCCGGTGAGTCGTCTGCGGCGAAGTCACCGCTCTCGGGAAACCAGTCAACAGCATTCGGCTAAAAATCACCGGACTGTCCGGTGGTGCACTGGACTGTCCGGTGAGTCAACGGTCGGCCGCGCAATCAGCGCGTGACGCGTGGCCGAGCTAACGGTCGGATGGGGGCACCGGACTGTCCGGTGTGCACCGGATAGTGTCCGGTGCGCCAACGGCTCCAAATCTTCAACGGTCGACTGTGCCAATTTAGGAAAGCAATCTGCACCGAACTGTGAACAGTGCCTGTCCGGTGGTGCACCGGACTGTCCGGTGCGCCACCCGACAGAAGGCAAGAATTGCCTTCCTAGATTGCTTCCAACGGCTCCTAGCTGCTTTTGGGCTATAAAAGGGACCCCTAGGCGCATGGAGGAGAACGCCAAGCATTCTTTGATCATCCCTAAGTACCAAGACTCCATTCTAGCGCATTTGATTCGTTGTGATAGCAATTTGAGCTCCTTCTGAGTCGAGAACTCCGTGTGTGAACTTTGAGCTCAAGTTGTTGGCTAGTGTGCGTGTTTGTGCTCTTGCTTTGAGTCTTGTGTGTGTTGCTTTTCCCACCCTTACTTCTGTGCTTCTTTGTGATCATCAAATTGTAAGGGCGAGAGACTCCAAGTTGTGGAGATTCTTCGCGAACGGGATATAGTGAAACAAAGAGAAACACTGTGGTATTCAAGTAGGTCTTTGGACCGCTTGAAAGGGGTTGAGTGCAACCCTCGTCCATTGGGACGCCACAACATGGAGGTAGACAAGTGTTGTACTTGTTGAACCACGGGATAACTCGCGTGTCTTTTGTGATTGCTTTTCTGTGATACTTGTGTTCACAAGAGCTCGCTATTTAGTCTACTAACTCTTAATCAAGTTTTGTGGCTTTAAGTTTCAAGTTTTTACAGGATCACCTATTCACCCCCCCTCTAGGTGCTCTCAATCTCTCCAATCGGCTTTCTCCGTTGTTCTGGCGAAGGTAGCGTCGGCATGCTGCTCCAGCCTAAAGCAGTCGCGCCCAGGCCGAAGTGCTGCAGCCGTCGTCGCGCGTCAGGCCGCACCGCTCTTGGCTACAGCGCTCCTCCTTGTAGCGGCACCCCCTGGCCTGCCTGCTGCTATCTCACCAGGTTTCTCCAGCTCTTGCTTCCTATAAGACGCACAAACCTATTGTTTTTATTCTACAGTCTGTGCGGGCAAACCTATTTTTATTCTTGTACTAATAACGGTGCGATTTCTACAGAATTAATTAGCTGAAGAACACAAGTACTTGCTCTCCAGTCTGTGCGGGCAAGAAAGCACCTCTACCATCACGTACTGAAACTTGCTCGCCTAATCTAGAAAGAAAGAAAACTGAATCACATTACACAGGACCTTCACACTAGTTGGAATCCATGCTCATCAGCGTTTTTTGCCCCATGGTGCAGCATTTGCACAGCCAGTTCCAGAAGGCGCAGCACTGTTCCGGAAGGCTTGTATTGGTTGCCATGACATGAGAGGAAACATCCTACAGCCAGTGAGTCACTGAAATCCCGCTTCCCCACATCCGCATCCCACTCCCGCTCCTCCACGCCCGCGGCCGACTCCAACTCTTCCACTCTCCTCGCCGACGAGGAGGACAAGGACGTGGCCGCCGCGCTCGACCCGCTGCTCACCGTCACCACCACCGCCGCCGAGGGCGATTCTCTCGCCAACCTCGACGATGACCGCATCGATGGGCTCAACGTGTTGGACGAGGACACCGCGTGCGTCGATGAGGCTGACTTCGCCTCCGCCTCTACGGTGGGGGCCACGCCTCTCGTATGGGACCACGTAACGGCGCCGCTCGCCTGCCGTTCCGCTCCCCGCCTCCGTCGAATCCCTGCCCGCGGGTTGCCGCGGCTCAGCTGGAGATGAGGAAGACGACGGCCAGGGAAGGGAGAATGGACGACGCTCGAAGACGGCGACCAGGGAAGGCAGAATGGACGACGCTCGAAGACGGTGGCCAGAGAAGTAACGGAGCGAGGACGCGACGGGCACACGACAAAGGCTAATGACCATCAATGCAGCGCGATGCCATTTTTTTAAAACGGGTGATATTATAATGTCACAGATCTATCTTTTCAAAACAGACGAGATTATAATGCCACGAATTCAATTGCGACGATCATGGTGCCAATAATCTGAAGCCCGCCGAAGGGAGTGGCACGATTGCAAAATTCTCCTCCTGTCGTGGCTTCTTTCTTTCCTTCGGTCGGCAGCCAGGGCTCCTGGGTTACCTAGAGCCCACATGACTGACGGCTCGAAAAAAGACCGTGCGTTCGGGACGGGAGGAGTGGCGGTGTGCAGCACGGATCAATGAAGCAGTCGTCGATGCCGAAGTTGAACGGCTCACACGAGAGGCGGGCGGGGGCGACGGCGACGGCACTCCCTTTCTTTTTCGCGAGTCTTCCGCTTCCGCGTCCGCGAGGGGAGCAGATGGATAGCGCCAGGGGGTACTTGTGTGTTGGAATGCTGCTGGCACCTGGCAGTAAGTAGGACTTGAGTTGGGTATTTGCTATTGCTGGGGAGGTTTGTGACAGGTTGGCGTCGCTATTAGGGATGGCAATGAGTTTAAAATCTGTGGGTATAGAGATTACAAATCCGTACCCGCAAGATTAATGTTAAACCTGTATCCGCACCCGCTACCCGCGACGGGTAGCATATGTTACCCAAATCTGCTACCCGCGACGGGTAGCGTATGTTACCAAAACCCGCTACCCGCGGGTTTATGACACCCGCGGGCACAATCATATAATAAATATTTATTAAACTGATAGTACATAATAATAAATATTTATTAAACTGATAAAAATATGTACCGATCTTAGCCAAAAGTTCTACGAGTTCTCTGGCGCCTGTAGTCTTTTTTATATCATTTGATTGACTCCGCTCGCTCAAAGCTTTCGGGGTGGCACTAAATTGAGATGCATGTGCTCTACAATCTACACAGACACACACACACGGGTATACAGGTTTGTGGGCACGGGTACAACATTTCATATCCACGATAAAAACCCGGGTTAAGAATCAAACGCATACCCGTACCCACGGGTACAAACTTACACTCAAACCCGCACCCTATAGGGTTTTTATCCGCGGGCACACGGGTAAAATGTGCCCGTTGCTATCCCTAGTCGCTATCCCTAGTCGCCTCTTCTTCTCGACCACGTGGGCTAACATAAAATAGAGGATACGAAACTATATAGATGATATTGTATAATGTAGTTTAAAATAGAAGATAAGATATAGGATAAAATAGTGCTACACGCCTGACGTTCACGTGTGGTCTTGGTCTTCGATTGGGGTTGGCTTTAATGGCTTCTTCAAGCTACTCCTTACATACATTTCCTTTTTTTCTAGTTCCGATGGACGCACCTGATAAGGGGAACAATCATCTAGAAAATATCCCTGGCTAGTACAATATTTAGGAAAATGTCTCTCGCTAATGTAATTCTTCTCGCAATATAGTATCTTGTATAGTTGGTTCGATTTCTTTTTTATTTTAATCTGAAACTAACTTAAAAATAATAAATATTTGTATTCTAATACCAAAAAACTAGTAATTCCCATGAGATTAACCTGTATGTTGCAATCGGGAAAAATAGTTTTGGTTCTGGTAAAAAATAGCAAGATGTACTCGTATGAAGAATTTAAAAAGTTAGATTTTGTTGTGTAGAAAACTCGTAATACTGGTTTTTGTTCCGTATCACTTTTAAGTTACTTTCAGATTAAAAATAAAAAGAAATTGGACCAACTATACAAGGTGCTACAAGACAAGCAGAGTTGCATTAGCGAGAGGCGATTACTAGATGTATTAGAGGGTGTTTGATTTTCATGTTACCAAATATGTAAGTTAAAATAGATTTTTAGTTTCCGTATTTGACAATTTAGCAGCTAGAATGCTAGAAATTAGTCCTTATAAACCAAACACTCCCTTAATATCGAGAGACATTTTCTAGATAATCAAGTTATTGAGTGCTATTAAATGAATTTCCCCCGATAAGACCATTCTCAACGAAAGATTTTAGATTTAGGTTTCTTAAGTGTCACATAAGCATGAAATTGATGAAACTTGCGTTAACAAAAATGGAAGGTACATGAGCTAGCCGAGCCGAGACCCAAAAGAGAGCGCCATTTTCAATCGGCGAACCCTTAGTAACTCCAATAGTTATCTAAAAGATTTTCTAAATCAATAATTTAGGTATCTAACATAAAAACTTTTCTACAACATTTCTCTAACTGCATGTTTGGATCCCATGAATTGAAACCAATATCTAGAAAGTGCTTCTCATTTTATTATTAGATTACTTTTCAATTCCTCTACAATATTTTCTAAATTTAACAACTTCTCATCTAACCTCATTTTCTTTCTACATTTGGTAACAATTTAGCAACTCTCTAAACCAAAATGTTGGCTGCCTTACATAGATAATAAAGATAATTGATGCATTTCTGATTTATTTTTTATATAGATAGATATAAAACAAACCTATAACATATATTTAGAGAACTATTAAAAACTTACAATTTTTTATTTTTAAAGTTATTTAGTAATTTATTAAATCTGTGATTTAGAGAGCTAAAATTTATTAGAGTTCTCAGCTCAACGCCGCAGATGTTTTTAATTCGATTTTTTTTTCGAACCAAGCCCCATCTCTCTCGTCTTCCACCTCCTGCCTTCCCCACCCCCACCGCACAGCGCCCGGACCGGCCCCAACCAGACAGCTCCGTTTCCCCTCCCCGTCCTCCCTCCACCTCGACCGCGCACCAAACCCGAAAGCGCAGCCACATCCCCTCCTCCAGCCAGCGCGGCCGCATCCCTCCTCCAGCCAGCGCACTTCGCATCCGCTCCGCGTCATCCCGAGCGGCGGCGCCCGCCCCCCACCGGGCAGTGTGTACGGCCGCCTCGTGCTAGGGACTGGCGGGGCGCGAGATCCGGGCTGCAAGGGCGGGCAGGGGGTTCCGTTGGTGGCGCCGTGGTGTCGCCGTGATCTGCGATGAGATTGGGCCCGGCGGCGCGGTACTCGCTGCGGAGGTAGACGGCTATGGCGACCAACACCAAGCGCGCCTACAAGCTCCGTATCCTCGTCGATTCGTTTGCGCTGTTTCGCTACCCGTTTTTTATGTGTGGAATTCCTTGTCGGGGGTGGTGCATAGCGAGTTCTTATATGGCCGATCCATCGCCGCTGCCGCGGTCGTTCAACCAGTCGGCCGGGGCCGGGGGAGATATGGGTCAGCGAGGGAGCCCCCGGCTCTCAATTTTCCGCTTCTTCCGATATGATAAATAGGTGTTTGGTCGTAGATTGGGCGGGCGGGTCACATTTAGCTGCCGGTGACTATCAGGCAGTCGTTATGATTTGCTTTTGATTATTCTAGGAGTGCCATTGGTGGCATTCCGTGTTTGTGGAAATGTCTCAAGTGGTATATCGATGTAAATGATGTTAGTTATCGGGGGAGATTGGGCTGCTAAATGTGCCACATTGCGATGCCTTGACTTGCAATTGGTGTAGAGGAGTTTGTGGCGCATGCGTCCAATGTGAACTGCCTCAAGATTGGGAGGAAGACCTCACGGGTTCTTGTCACCGGAGGAGAGGATCATAAGGTCAATCTTTGGGCTATTGGGAAGCCCAATTCAATACTGGTAAGACTTATTTGGCTACTGCTGTTTCTATGTATGGAGTGATTGTAAATTGTGGCTCCATGGTTGAGTAGGAAAACAGAACCCTTTGCTGACTTTGAAGTGCTTACATTACAAGCTTAATGGTTTTCAAGTCGTCCGATCAATCGCTATTAGTCGTGATTAATCGTCCAAGTCGATTTGGACCAATCGCTATTAATCGGCCAAGTCGTCCGACTAATCGTGATTTTCACAATTAATCGTCCAAGTCGGTCAGCCAGAAAGACCAGCAACTAGCCCCCTCCAGTCCCCTGAAAAAACACCGACAGCTTATGTAGCACAGTTCTCTTTATTCTGGTATTCAACTAATACAAAGATACTTTTATGTCTAGTTATATCAACCTGCCGCACAGCAATGTGCTTTGAGGATGGTTCGTTTATATAGTTAACGTAGATGTCACAAATGGTGTTTTTAGGGACGGAGTACTTTATTTAATACACTCCTTTAACTTTTTGGTGGTTGTACAGAGTTTATCCGGGCACACAAGTGCTGTGGAGTCGGTTGGTTTTGATTCCACAGAAGTTTTTGTGGCTGCAGGAGCAGCCAGTGGAACAATAAAACTATGGGATTTGGAGGAGGCAAAGAGTATGCAAATATGAATATTTAACTTACTATATATATGCATGAATCGTTGAGTAATTCTATCTCTTGGCTCGTTTCCTATGCAGTTGTCCGTACTCTTACTGGACATAGATCAAATTGTATGTCAGTTGATTTCCATCCGTTTGGGGAATTCTTTGCCTCTGGGTCATTGGACACTAATCTGAAGATATGGGATATAAGAAGGAAGAATTGCATCCATACATACAAAGGTCACACACGAGGAGTGAATGCTATTAGATTCACACCCGATGGGCGGTGGGTTGTGTCTGGTGGCGAAGATAATATGGTAAAGGTAATAATTTGCCAGTAACTCAGTGCTGTGTGTTTCAATTGCTAGTTTTTCTGCTGGATTTGATTTTTCTTTTGCCTTAATCTTTCTAATGAAAAATTCTTTTTTTTTTTGGAACTCGTTACAATATGCTTTGCCTTGGCAGCTCTGGGATCTTACAGCTGGAAAGTTATTACATGAATTCAAGTGTCATGAGGGTCAGATCCAGTGCATAGATTTTCACCCCCATGAGTTCCTCCTGGCAACAGGTTAGGTTCAGAATTTACAATGCCTATCTACTTCTTAACTGTTAACTTTTCTTTGCCCCTTTTGGTTGTATTATGTACTTGTTTATGGTTAAATCTTGGACCTCTGTCATGGCATTTGGACATTTGGTTGAAGAAAAGACTTGTCGGTTCATTGAACCGGTAAATTAATTTAAGTATTTAGGTGCTATCTAAGGCGAGCTTGGCATTTGTCCATTGAGTGGAAAAATGTTTAAACATGATTTCCTAACTAAAAACAAGGTTTAAACCAAAGTGTAATGGCTGTTCTTTTGACCTTTTAGGTAATGGATCATACTATGGTTGTAATTGTTATCTGCCCCACCACACCACATATTAGCTTTTTGATTGTTTGTCAAGAAAATTCCAAGTAGTCATATCTTGGCATAGGTTAGCTTGCTTTAAGTAAATCGCTATGCATGTATTATGTTATTTTTTTGTCGTGGGATATCATGTTTGTTTTCCTTGGTGACATTTGTGAAGAGATGCATTAAAACTGTGTATAATATTAATATGTTCTATCTTCTATATTTAAACTTTCTATTCGTGTCATCAATTAACAAATTCCATTTTTGTTTTGGTGGACGCATATTGTCTCCTGTTAGGCAGCGAAGAGTGTATTCATATATTTATGTGGGAGCTCAGAAGAGTATATTCCTTTTGAAACTAAATCTCTTATGTAAAATTTGTTGCTTCCTTCAGGTTCAGCTGATAAAACTGTCAAGTTCTGGGATTTGGAGACATTTGAGTTGATTGGATCTACAGGACCTGAGGTACATTAGTGTTTTGAGCTGATAATTCATAATTGTTTATTTTGTTTGCATTTGTAATTCTCAGAATTTCAGCATTATTTCCTTAATAAGTAACTTGGGTGGGTATCTCATCCATACCTGTTAAGGCGTTGCTTAAGCGACGCATAGGCGGTAAGGCGAGGATCTGCGATAACGCGTCCAGGTCGCCTTACTCTGTAGCCTAAGGCGTCCGCTTCATCCTCTATGGTGTCGCCCTGGCGCCTTGAACCCAGTTAAGGCGTCGCTCCATGGACGCCTTGACTTATGCCAAGGTGCGGCGGTGGTGCGCGCAGGGCGAGGCGGCGTTCACAGGGCGTGGCGGTGCACGGCTGGGGCCGGCCAGGAGGAAGGAGAGCCACGGGAGGGAGAAAGAAGGAGCTGCGGGAGGGAGAGAGAAGCTGCGGGGGCAGAGAGCGGCGGCTGGCGACGGGAGGGAGCGGCGGCTGCATGGGAGGAGCGGGAGAGTGGCGGCTGCACGCCTGTACGGGAGGGGAGGGAGAGCTGGCTGGAGAAAGTTTTAACCTAAAACTATTGGGCTGGGTTAGTTGGGCCTTGTTGTGTGTTTTTCCTTTTTCTTTTTTCCTATGTCTCTCCCCTACTAGGTTGAAATGGGCCTACTAGACCTTATAGTTGTGCTAGCTTACTTATTAATTTTGAATTAGTGTTATATAAATAATATTTGGTACAATCTTTTTATTACTATATTATTAAGGTGTTATATTACTATATAATAAGGTGTCGTCTCGCCTTACGCTTTAAAAAGTAAAAAGGGGGTCAGTCGCCTTACGTTGCCTTACCACTTTAATAACTATGATCTCATCTCTATGTTCCATCGAAAAAGAAATGGAAAATGAAAAATAAACTTAGATCTCCCTGGTTGATGCTACTTGGTACCACAAACAGTCATATACTACTGTTTTGCAGCATAATTCAGTTCATTTGGGCACCTATTTAATTCATTTGAATTATATCTTGTGTTTCCATCAATATTTAATTCATCTGAATTACTTTGTTTCCACCAAAATAACCAGACGACAGGTGTTCGGTCTATGACATTCAATCCTGACGGAAGATCCCTGTTATGTGGATTGCACGAAAGCTTAAAGGTAGTTCTATTATTTTCTCAAGTGATCATGTCAAGCTTGCTTCTTGTACCCTATGACTTCTAAAGATATATTTTTTTTCTCAAACTAAACAGGTTTTCTCCTGGGAGCCAATAAGGTGCCATGATACTGTGGATGTGGGATGGTCTAGACTTGCTGATTTGAATGTCCACGAGGGAAAACTTCTTGGTTGTTCTTTCAATCAAAGTTGTGTTGGAATATGGGTTGTTGATCTGACGGTATGTTGGCTTCAGCTACATTTGTAACGCTGATCTGTTTTCCTTCTTGCCTTTTAATCTAATAAGTAATAACAAAGTAATCAATTGGCAGCGTCTTGAGCCATATGCAACGGGTACTTCAACAAAATTAAATGGCCAATCTGAATTGAAGACTGTGTCTAGTGGCACTATGCCTTTACAAAATGATAGTGGTTCAAGGGCTAACATAGGGCAATCATCAGTCTTGCAAAGTTCAGAGAATAACTTAAAAGCTTCCTCAGGAAGACTGTCGGTTTCTCAGAACTCAGATTCTGCTCCCAAAGAGACTAAATCAACACCCTGTATGTTCCTGCTCATCTCTATCTACTCATTCCTACATTTAATGGCTGAAGCATTTCACATGCCTTATCTGTCTTCTATCTGTTCTTAATATACTGAAGCTAGCGGGTTGGTCCCAAGCACACCACAAAGGGCTGGATTTAGCTCCAATAATAGATCTGTTGGAAATTCAACTTTTCAATCTGGTGGTACCACTACCACCTTGAAGAGAAGTTCGTTGCGGAGTAACAGTGCCTCTAATGTTCACAATTTCAGTAAAGCTGATATAGTGCCTGTCATTGTTCCCAGAGCTAGCTCAGGAGGGGAGTTGGTTACGGATTCTAGAAGTGATGCTGGTGATGTGGCACCTGTTCTTCCTAAGGTAACCAGAAGGGCTGATCCTTCTAGTGATTCTAGAAAAGAAAGTAATGATGTGGAACCTGTTATTCCTAGAGCAAGCTCAACAATGGAAATAGCCTCTGATTCAGCACCCATTTCTACTTCCAAGTCAGGCAGAAGGTTGGAGGCTGCCCCTGATTCAAAAAAAGAAAGTGCTGATACAGCACCTGCTGTTCCCAATCCCAGGGCAAATGCAAGAATGGAGATGGCCTCTGATTCTGCACCTGCTCTTTTAAAGGCAAACAAAAAGCTAGATTCTGGTACTGATTCAAAGAAAGAAAGTGCTGATGCAGCACCTGTTATTGTGATTTCTGATTCAAGGAGAGAACCCTCTGCTGGAAGAGTATCACCATTCAGAATCCAGTCAAGATATGCTGAGCTGCGGAAGCTAACCCATGCCAAAATTGACAGAGGAAGTAAAACTACTGGAACAGATGACTTCAATTGCCAAATATTTCTTCCCCGTAGAAATGGTGGTTTTCAAACAATAAGTTCTGAAGAAACCCGTAAAGATGTAAAATGTGGTCCAGTTGACAGGACGGGATTTTCAAATTCATCAGAACCAAATGCAAGTGTCCGCAGTGAGAATTGTATGATCTAGACTCACTTATATGTTTTATGTGCTCCTACCACTTTGATTCACATATTGTTTCACAATTGTCAGTGGTTCTTGATTTCCTTCATAATGTGTTTTAACGCACCAACAAATCGAGCTACTACTTTTTTTTTTGCTATTTATGTTGTGCTCATTCATAATGTGCTATCGTATTTGCATTGCTTGTCTATGTCCCTACATGTATGTAATGACGTGATTGTGCATTCATCTGCACATAGTTGTAATGCTTTTATATTGATTAAATTTTATCTAAAAACATATGTATCATAGAGTTATGCAGTAAGGTACTCATCATAGTAAGTTCTAAATGCTTTGGGATTGTCGATTTGAATTCGAGAGCAATGATTCTTACAGTATCTAGTTACATTTCCATTTTATTCCATTGAATCAAGCTTTAATGAGCAAATGATTTACTTACTCAAGAAAAGAATTAACACATTTGTTTAAGGTGCTCAATAAAATTTCTATGTATCTCATAGCTGTCATATGACTTTGATTTACTGATATGTTGTTTACTCAACATTATCTGGATGAAACATTGTCTCTCAAAGTTTACATTCTGAATGTGGGAAACACTAAACCTGTCTTCTTTTGTTGAGTTATTAGCTATCCTTGTGGTTTTTTTTGACAAAAAATATTTTTTGGGTAATCACTCCATTTGTTTCTGTTATACAGATGTTTCTAGAATGCGCAAACCACGAGATAACTGCTATATTGAAGTTTCAAGAAAAGGTGTGGTTTATGCTACTATGTGTATCTTTTTACGTAAGATGCTACTATGTCAGGATTCCAGTAATCTGTTCATGAATCTGAATAAATAATCATGTAGGGAGAGCAAGGTCAAGTGTCTGTAATTGGGAAGGGCGGGACCAGTCCCCTAGTCACGAAGAACCGACGACAACCAGTTCTTCGCTGGCTCCTACAGGCCGTCCAAATTCATCTGTATGTCTAAAACAAGCCATAAACCTTTTCCTTTTATATGTTCTGTTACTTCATTTTTTTTAATTCCCAAAGATTTTGTAAATATGTGGGTTAGTTAAGCTTGAAGATACTTGTGCTTACTTTATTATCTGATTTCATTTATCATGGTGGCTGCTGCTGTCCCATTGATTCTTGTGCATGCATCATGGGCCTATGACTCAACCATTCCTTCAATCATACTCTTGCCCCAGGCCCAGCCTACACCTATCACTAGTTCCATTTTGAAACCCTGTTGAATTCCAATAATTCCTATGAAATTATCGTGCCACTTGTGCTTGACTACCTTGCTCTTACTATACTGAAGGTTTCCAGCTCTTAAACTTCATTTAACACAGCAGTTTATACCTGGAATTGCATATTTGGCCATCTATGCTTTTTACACAGATCTACATGAAACCTTTCCTCTTCTGCAGAGAGGAAGCAGTCAAGCTTCTGAAACTCCAATCATAGCTAATGATGAAGATGTCATATCTCTTTTCATGGAACAACATGAGTTATTTCTAAGCTCAACAAAGTCTCGGCTGACAAAATTGCAGGTCGGTGCAGTGCTTGACAATTTGTTTGCATTGGTCATGTAATGCTGCTGAAGAAAAGCAATTTTTATAATTCCAGTTCTCTCCTACCAATTAATCATAAACGCTCCAGGTTAATGAAAGAAAAGAGTGCATATATGTACCTTATGTTGTGGTTTCTAAGTTTATAACTCAGATAGAAGATAGGCTTTTAAACCGTTTTGCTCCAGTTATCAGACTTTGTAAATCACTGTTTTGCTCAGTAGAGTAAAGCACCAGTTTGGATAGAAAATAGGCTTTTAAACTACAATTGCTCAAAGGCTGCCCCTTTTTGTTAATATGCAGATCATTCATCAAATGTGGGAGAGAAATGACATCAGGGGTGTGCTCTCTGCGATGGAAAGGATGGGTGATCATGCTGTCAGTACTTTGCTGCTCTTTCTTTTGTACGCAATAATCAGCATGTTAATGATTGTGTGATTTCTGGTAATTCAGGTCTGTGCTGATATGGCTAGCGTTCTGATGGAAAAAAGTGAAGTAATCACACTTGATTTATGTACCTCTATCCTACCTGCCGCCACTGATCTTCTGGAGAGTAAAATTGACAGGTACTTGTTGCAATGTTTGTGAGTAATTATGATGTTTTTTTTGGGAAGCAATCATTATTGCCAACAATTTTTTGATCGATTTATGTATGGTTTGTGCTGAATGTATGTAGACACTTAGGCGTCGCATTGGAATTGTTGGTGAAGCTTGTAAGGACTTTTGGTCCAATGATCTATTCAACATTATCATCAGGTCCTTGTGTTGGTGTAGACCTTGAGGCAGAGCAAAGGTATTGTTTTAGGTAGCTGCTTATATGAAAGACCATTACTAGACTACTTGATGCGATTTTTATTTATTGTAGGAGGGAGCGCTGCAATTTATGCTTCATTGAATTGGAGAAGGCCAAAAATAAGCTTCCATCTCTTACAAGGTATTTTTCAATCTGAATATTATACCTTCTTATAGAGATTTCTACCTCTGACCTGTATTAGCAGTCTACTTAACATACTATATCGTACATGGTTTAGTTGAGTGAGTTATTCATAGCCATTTTGAGACCATACTTCTCTAAACTTAGTCTGTGGCTTTGGTTTCAGTTCGTAGAATTTACGTTTCTGCAATACTCATATCTTGGTCTTTTCTGTTTAACCTCAACAGAAGAAAAGGGGCAGTTGCAAATGCTGCACAAGAGCTTGCTCTCGTCTTCCAGGAAATCATGAGCTGACTGACGACATACTAGACACACAGAATTAGATGGGGCGTTCTTCCCCCTGCTGGCACCGAGATTGGATATCAGCTGCCCATGGAGCGCTAAGAGCTACTCAGTCTTAGCGCCGTCATCAAGCTCCAAGGCCACAGCAGCGGCGAAGGGCATTTTGCTGCTGCTGTTCCCGCAGTCTGTACACATGCTAACACATAATCCGTGTCATTTGTGAAGAGAAGCTGCTGCCATGGACAATGGACTTCAGCCACAATATTATGTGGATGTCGTTTCATGGGCTGCCAGCGATGCTACAGGCCCCGATCGAATGATGATCAGCAGACGGGAACTCGTAGTTCCTTGCTGTCTGCAGCATCTTTCTCATGTACCGTAAGCATGTGCGTGTTTGTGGTTGGGTTGGGTTGTTTGGCCGATTTACTGATCATTGGCGAATGAAGTGAGCCATGTACATCATTTTGAAGAATTAATATCTTTTTTTCTTCTGAGTACCTCCCTTTGTCATGCACTGCATTGAGTGAAAATGATATCATGTGGTGTTGCCTTGAACTGGTTTCGGTGAGTTTCCATTTTCCCTGATCTGGCAAATATCTACGTGTTTGTACTGTTGTTAGGCAGGCAGCTGGTAGTGTGGCATGTTAAACAACAGTACCTTACACAAACCATTATGCAGACAAAAAACAAATGGCACCCTAGACCAGAGGCATGCATGCAAGAAGTACCCGTCCTTATTCCAATCATCTAGGCAATTGCATCAAAGAAACTAGCTTCACCATCAAAGAACAGGAGTCGTCGACCGAGAGACCTCGTCGGCGGGTCCTAGCAGGTAGGGACACAGGACTTGGTGCACTTGGCGGCGCACTTGCTGTGCGCCGAGAGCGTGCAGGCCTTGCCGCAGAGCACCTTCTTCTTGTGGCACTCCTCCTTGGTGAGGCAGCTCTTACCCTCCTTGCTGCTCCCCTCCTTGGCGTGCTCGCCGCCGCCCGACGAGCTCTGGTCGTCGCCCTGCGTGGCCACGGCGCCGCTCGGCCACGCCTCCATCGGCTGCGCCCGCGAGACCTTGTTGCCCGCCCAGGTGGACGCCACCCTCGCGCCCTCCGCGACCAGCAGGCCCTCCTCCTCGAGGCGCCCCTCGTGCAGCAACGCCGGCGCGATGGCGCCGCTGGCTGTCGCGGCGACAGCGAGAAGAACCGACACGGCGAGGCAGCAGGAGCGAGACATGATCGCTGCAGCTAGCTTGCGTTTTGGCTGCTTTTGAGCTGTGAGTGGCATTCGCTTCCAGTCCCTGCGTGTTTTTATAGTGCTCTAGTATTGTACGTTCGTGGGCAACTGAGCAGCAAGCAACAGGAGCGTGTCTCAACTACTGTTTTGGGTGAGAGGCGCCAGCTACGTGCTCGTAACCGAGCGAGCATACATGCACCATTTTTGTTTTCTTCTCTTGCACCATTTTCATCCAAGAGACCCGACCCGAATGGGGGTAGATTGAATTCACAAATATGAGGTCAGCTACCAGCTGATACCACCTTCTATCCTATATATCACCCATTTTGAAAACACGGTACATGATCGAAAAAAGGGAACAATGATCACTTCAAGTGAACTTTAAGCAAACAAACAATGATGGGGTGTATTCCAACAAGCAGCAACTAGTTCACCGTGCATGTCCGGGTGACAGATAGCACCCGCCTAATTCTATGAACAAAAGGGGCAATTGTTTGAATGATGAATCCGTATATATATATCGCTGAACTTGTTTGGCCAACAAAGACCAAACCTTTGCCATATTCTTCTTTGCAAACAATTCAAAAGAATCGGCAAGAAGAAGTTAAATTTACTTTTAATGTTGCTAAGTGTGACAAAATATTTGATAAGCTAGTGAAAAATGCAACATTAAGGTAACTCATACTATTCCTGCTCTAGATAAATTAAAGAGACATGCTTATTACAAGTGGCATAATTATTTTCCCATGTCACCAATGATTGTAATGTTTTTCGCAGACAGATACAATCGGTAATAAATGGGGGACAGTTAAGTTTTCAGGAAATGTAAATTAACACGGAACCATTTCTGTCAATATAATAGAACTAGCAAACAAAAAAGTCTTGGTTCAATCTGAAGTGGCCTATAAGGACAAAAACATGAGCATTCTTATTGGTGATCCTCGCACGTCACGAACGAGTGATTGCTCAGAAGGCTCCAGGCAAAAATACTATTAAGACCGGAGGCGCCAGGGGGATGAGTGGTTGCTCACAAGGCTCCGGGCAATAAGACTATTAAGACCGGAGGTGCTAGGGGGGCAAGGACGATCAGACAGTCGATCAAAGCTTCCTATCTCGCACATCGCGGACGATCACTTCAAGTGCATGTCGAAAAAAGGGGACAATGATCACTTCAAGTGAACTTTAAGCAAACAAACAATGATGGGGTGTATTCCAGCAAGCAGTAACTAGTTCAACGTACAGTGCATGTCGGAGGTAAATTCCCGCCGGGTGACATATAGCACCTGCCTAATTCTATGAACAAAAGGGGCAATTGTTTGAATGATGAATCCGCAGATATATGTACTGCTGAACTTGTTTGGCTAACAAAGGCCAAATTGAAAGTCGCCTAGAGGGGTGAATAGGCGGAATCTGAAATTTATAACTTAAAAGACAAACTATAAGCCGGGGTTAGCGTTAGAATTAAAACCGAGTCCGAGAGAGAGGGCGAAAACAAATCAATCAAGAAATAAGGCGGATGACACGGTGATTTGTTTTACGGAGGTTCGGTTCTTGAGAACCTAGTCCCCGTTGAGGTGGTCACAAAGACCGTGTCTCTTTCAACTCTTTCCCTCTCTCAAACGGTCACCTAGACCGAGTGAGCTTTCTCCTTAATCAAACGGGCCACTTAGACCCCATAAGGACCACCACACAATTGGTGTCTCTTGCTTTGATTACAAGTTGCTTGAAGAACAAGAATGAGGAAGAAAAAAGCGATCCAAGAACAAGAGCTCAAAGAACACGAGCAAAACTCTCTCTCTAGTCACTAGGAGTTTGGAGTGAATTTGGGACTTGGAGAGGCTTTGATTCTTTTGAATTGTATCTTGTATTGATTGCACTAGCTCTTGTATTGAATGAGATGTCTGAAAAACTTGGATGCTTAGAGTGGTGGTGGTTGGGGGGTATTTATAGCCCTCAACCACCACATAGCCGTTGGGGAGGCTGTCTATCGAAGGGCGCACCGGACTGTCCGGTGCGCCAGCCACGTCACCCAACCGTTAGGGTTCTGAAGATTCTGACCGTTGGAGCACTGACTTCATGTCGCACCGGACAGTCCGGTGCCGCACCGGACATGTCCTGTTCACTGTCCGGTGCGCCTCTGACGCCCGCTCTGACTTCTGCGCGCACTGTTTATGCACTGTTCACACTTTTGCAGACGACCATTGCACTGTTAGCCGTTGCTCCGCTTGGTGCACCGGACAGTCCGATGAATTATAGCGGAGCGGCGCCTGAGAAACCCGAAGGTGAAGAGTTTAGACTGTCCAGCCCTTGGTGCACCGGACAGTCCGGTGCGCCAGACCAGTGTTCTCTTCACTTTCTTTTACCCATTTCTTTTGAACCCTAACTTGATCTTTTTATTGGTTTGTGTTGAACCTTTATGCACATGTAGAATACATAATCTAGAGCAAACTAGTTAGTTCGATATTTGTGTTGGACATTCAACCACCAAAATCATTTATAGGAAAAGGTTTGACCCTATTTCCCTTTCAATCTCCCCTTTTTTGGTGATTGATGCCAACACAAACCAAAGCAAATGTATAAGTGTAGAATTGAACTAGTTTGCATAAAGTAAGTTCATAGGTTACTTAGAATTAAGCCAATTTATAATTTCACTAGATATGCATGGATTGCTTTCTTTTATTTAACATTTTGGACCACGCTTTGCACCACTTGTTTTGTTTTTGCAAATTCTTTTGGAAAGTCTTTTCAAAATCCTTTTGCAAATAGCCAAAGATATATGAGTAAGATTGCAAGAAGCATTTTCAAGATTTTGAAATTTCTCCCCTTATTTTAGATGCTTTTCCTTTGACTACAACAAAACTCCCCCTGAATGAAATTCTCCTCTTAGTGTTCAAGAGGGTTTTGAGATATATATCATTTGAAATATAGATACCAATTGAGATATAATTTATAGAGGAATACCAATTTTGAAAAATACCAAATCAAATACATTTGGATAACAATTAGAAAAGTTCTTGAAAATTTGAAATGGGTGGTGGTGGTGCGATCCTTTTGCTTTGGGCTAATACTCTCTCCCCCTTTGGCATTAATCGCCAAAAACAGAGACTTTGTGAGCCCTTTACATTCTCTCCCCTATTGGTACAAGTAAATATGAGTGAAAAGATTATACCAATTAGGAGTGTTGTGGAGTGACGACGAAGAGCAAATGATACCGATAGAGTGGAGTGGAAGCCTTGTCTTCATCGAGTACTCCATTTCCCTTTCAATCTATGACTTAGCATAAAAATACACTTGGAAACACATTAGTCATAGTAAATGGAAGAGATATGATCAAATATATATAAATGAGCTATGTGTGCAATGTTTCAATCAAAATTCCGAGAATCAAGTATATTTAGCTCATTCCTAAGCTTGCAAAAGGTTTTCTCATCTAAAGGCTTGGTAAAGATATCGGCTAATTGATCTTTAGTGTTAATATATGCTATCTCGATATCTCGCCTTTGTTAGTGATCCCTCAAAAAGTGATACCGAATGTCTATGTGCTTATTGCGGCTGTGTTCAACGGGATTCTCCGTCATGCGGATAGCACTCTCATTGTCACATAGGAGAGGGACTTTGCTCAATTTGTAGCCATAGTCCCTGAGGGTTTGCCTCATCCAAAGTAATTACGCACAACAATGGCCTGCGGTAATGTACCCGGCTTCGGCGGTTGATAGGGCTACTGAATTTTTTTCTTTGAAGCCCAAGACACCAGGGATCTCCCTAGAAATTGACAAGTCTCTGATGTGCTCTTCCTATCAATTTTACACCCTGCACAATTGGCATCGGAATATCCTATCAAATCAAAGGTTGATCCCCTGGGGTACCAAAGCCCAAACTTAGGAGTGTAAACTAAATATCTCATGATTCGCTTTACGGCCCTAAGGTGAACTTCCTTAGGATCGGCTTGTAACCTTGCACACATGCATACGGAAAGCATAATATCCAGTCGAGATGCACATAAATAGAGTAAAGATCCTATCATCGATCGGTATACCTTTTGATCTACGGATTTACCTCCTGTGTCGAGGTCGAGATGACCATTGGTTGCCATGGGTGTCTTGATGGGCTTGGCATCCTTCATTCCAAACTTCTTAAGAATGTCTTGAATATACTTGGTTTGGCTGATGAAGGTCCCATCCTGGAGTTGCTTGATTTGAAATCCTAAGAAATATCTCAACTCCCCCATCATTGACATCTCGAATTTTTGTACCATGATACTACTAAACTCTTCATAAGTAGATTTGTTAGTAGACCCAAATATGATATTGTTGGGGGCCTTCGGCTTCCGAAGGTCCTCAAAAACATGATTTAACAATGTTTCTGGAAGTATAATGCATGAACAGGTACCTTCGGACTTGAGTTGAAACCACAGCGTGAAGAAGCACAAGAAGGGGTACGAAGGATAGCGCGAAGCCGAAGCTGTGCGTAGGAGAGCTTCGACATGATAGCTGAAAAGGAGAACCGACTTAAAGATGAAAAGGCTATTTAGACCTCGATGGATTACTATAGAGTTATTAGCAAATGTAAAGGGCATGAGTGTAATTTTACATGGGCTGCGTCCCGTGCCTATAAATAGATGAACAATAACCCCGTACTGTTCACGCTGACTAGGTATTGGTCCTTGCACCACGCTGGTACTCTTACCTTCTTTCAAGCCGAAGGTATACTTGTAATTTGATATCATTTCTATTTTTCCATAGTAATAAAATAGAAATGAGATAATAATATATGATTGTTTATATTATCTTTTATGTTTTGTGTGATTCTTCATCTCCATATGTTATGTTGATGAAGGTATGTCCTTCATTACCTTCGTTCAAAAGCCATTATATCCTAAGGGAAATAATGCTTCAAAGGACGAAGGGCTTTAACATTTAACGTTTTTCTATGTTGCCTTGTTCTTAACTCATAGTATTTGAGAACAAGTCCCCAACATTGGCGCCCACCTCCGGTGAATCTTTTTTCGACCACCTTCGGCAAGCATCGACCTTCGTCATGCCGCCAAAGAAGGCTTCGGCAACAGGGGCTGTCGCTCTGCAGCCACTGGACCCAAACCAGGAGACCTTTTCTCTTCGGGAGGCCCGAAGCCAGAAGAGGAAGGCCACTAGTCCAACACCACAAGAGGATGAGTTGGATCAAGAAATCAGGAATATGGAGATGCTTCATCAGCAGGTACAGAAGAAGAAGGAGAAGATGGCTCGGTTAGCTGACCTGCAAAGGCAGATTGACGAAGCTACCGAAGAAGTGTGTCATCTTGCTCAAGATGAGCAGAATCGAAGGCCCCACCACAGAGAACTGCACCAAGAGGGCTTCTTCAACGAGGATGACTGGTATGAGGATTTCCATCATGGAAATTTTGCTTTTGATGATGCTTCTCCTCTGTCAGCAGAACTGCAGGCTACGCCCTGGCCCCCGTCTTACAAGCCACTCCAGCTCCCCATGTATGACGGACACTCAGATCTGAAGCAATTTCTGATGAGCTACGAAGCAACTATATCTTCATATGGTGGCAACACTGCAGTCATGGCAAAATCCTTCGTCATGGCAGTCAAAAAATGTTGCACAAACTTGGTACTCCTCTCTTCGACCAGGAACAATCACATCATGGCAGAAGCTGAAGGACATGCTGGTCACCAGTTTTCAAGGGTTTCAGACGAAGCCAGTTACCGCTCAAGCCTTGTTCCAGTGCACACAAGATCAAGAGGAATATCTCCAGGCGTATGTCCGAAGGTTCTTACGTCTGAGGGCACAAGCGCCAACAGTGCCCAATGAAATTGTCATTGAGGCCATGATTAAGGGGCTTCAGCCAGGACCTTCAGCCCAATACTTCGCCAGGAAACCCCCTCAAACCCTGGAGAAACTGCTTCAGAAGATGGATGAATACATCCGCGCTGACAATGATTTTCGACAGAGAAGGGAGGAAGCTTACAGGTTCTCCGAAATGGCTAGGGGCTTCAGAGGGAGAATCCATCCTAGGCACGTCAGATTAATTCATTCCACTCAGAATGACGACAGGGGAAGTCAACAACAGAGGCCGCAATATTCTTCCCAGGCTTTGGGGCAGCAACAGAGCTATCCTCGGCTCCTAGCTCCAAGGGGCAGAGGCGCCAGGGGCTTCGGAGGAAGGTTTGGGGATCAGCCCAGGAAAATTTGTTGTCTATTCTGTGGTGAGGACAAGGGCCACACTACCAGGATGTGCCACGTCACCATCCAGAAACAGAAATAGATAGCAGAAGCTGCAGCCCAACAGAGCCAGCCGAAGCAAGTCATGCATACTGCTTCGTACCACTCACCGTACATTCTAGAGTATGTGGGTAACCATCCTGCAGCCTCTGTTGCTTCGGCAAGCCAACCTCAGGCATCTTGGCAACAGCCTCCACCTCCACCACCATTGCAACGAGGCCAGCAGCCAGAAGGGAGCCACCACACTCATCAGCAACGAGACTTCAGAGAGGAGTCCGAAGCTCGCACAGTCAACAATACTGTGCCAGAATCGAAGCACATCTACTAGAAGATATCCTACTTCTAAAATAGTTCTGGCATTCGTTATCATTTTTCTTTTTTAATAGAGAACAATCGTTAAAAGCCTAAGTTTTTCCTGTCGTTCTCAATTCCTTGTAATAGCTTCGTTTTGGCCATAGTGGAAATGTATCTCTTTTACAGACTCACGAAGTCCAAAAAGTTGGTGAAGCACGAAAGTTGCTCTCAAGAGAGCGCGGGGTTCACAATCACATTACAAGTTTTGCTGAAGCAATAGAAAGTCGTTCTAAGGAACGCAACGTAAGTTTCCCGAAGCAACAAAAAGTCATTCCTAAGGGAGCGCAGTGTAAGTTTTCTGCTCAAAAGTCGTTCCAAAGGGAATGCAGAGCTTACAGCGAAAAATAAACGTTGATTCCGCCGAAGTAAAAGGCGAAGCGCGAAAAGTCAACACAAATACCGTTGAAGTAAAAGGTGAAAAAGCTCCTAAGGGAGGCTTACAGCGAAAAGTCAGCGCTGATACACTGAAAAATAAGCGGTGAAGCCGAAAAATAAACGGCAAAAAGATTCTGTGCTTTACTGAGGGAATGTGTGTGTATCTTCGGCACAAATACCATTTTGCATAGCATAACATCATTACATCATTTTGCATAGCATAACATCATACATCATATTGCATCAATGGCGCAAGAAGGGGATTCAATGTTGATCTTCGGAGATTGTTTCGAAGAAGCAGTGCCAAGGCACAAAATAAGTATTGAAGAAGTATAGCTTCGTCAAACTCTAAAATGAAAAGGAGATCTATTGCTTACGAAGCATAATGATTTTACGAAGATTGGATGTTTCTATGAAATATGGATATTCTTCACAACACATGAAAAGAAGGGAAGGTGTTTTTTTCGCCGAAGGCTCAAAGACGGTATGTACGTAAAGTTTCATGCATCGTAAAGAATTCAGTTGCAAGCAGCTTAAGTATTACATTCAAAATTATAAAAATATTATGCACTTTGTTCAGCAAATGTTACATTCCAAATGTTTTTACAATAAAAGCTATTCTTCTTTTAAAACTGCTTCCGTAGCTTCGTTCAGCAGTCGATTAACAGCTTCGTCCAGAATAGCTTCGGCCACTTTAGCGACTTCATCTTCTTTCTCTACTTCTGGGTTGGCCATCGACTCGAAGGGCTCTGGAGGAGGAGATAGTTCAGTTGCGATATAAAACGTAAATAAGTCCGAAGTCGCAAAATTAGTAAATAAAGTTAAAAAGTTATTAAGCAACACCTATTCGCCTCTCAAGTTCCGCCGCTTTCTCAGTTGCTTTCGTCGCTTCTTTTGAATCATGAGAATCTTTTTCGCTCTTTTTTATCATCTCATGAGCCATCCCTCGGCCGCCATTCTCCCAGATGTCAGTAAAGAATTTTCCGCCAATTAAGCTCGCTTCGGCCGAGGGATCTTTTGTATCTTCAATAAATAAAGTAGCTTCGGCTTGAGCCAAAGCTTTCACATGGTCACAGCCTGATTTCTCTAAAATAGTTGCGATTCCCCTGGCACCTGAGAAAGCGCAGATATCCCCGCGACCACTCAAAACTTCTTCAAAATCTTCAGCTTCGTTATTGATCCAATCAATTGGGCCTTCAGGATCACCCCTTACGAAGTCGTCTTCGTTAGAGAATGCGCCAACATTGGTGAAGCTAGTTTTTATTTTCTTAACACACTCTATAGACTTTTCATAGCACCTCTCCTTGGATGCACGAAGTTTATCAACTGTTTTTTATAAGTGGTTCCTCCAATATACACTAATATCTCGATCAACCTCTGCAAGACCACATTTTCTCTAGCTTCGAATAGCTGTTTCCGAAGATCTTCGATTTCGTATTTCTGAGCTTCACCTTGGGCTTTGGAAGCAACTTCATCTTCTTTTATTTTGTTCAACAATGAGTTTAATATTTTATCTTTTTCAAGACCTTCGTTCCTTAGTTCAATTACTTTGGAACGAAGGTTGTTTAAGGCCATGGTATACCCTTCATCTTCAACACTTTTTTGCGCCCTGAGGGCGTTGCTAAGGATAAGGCCCTGCAAAAAATGCGGTATTGAGTGTAAGCAAATGGAAATTTTGTTTTTAAATACAAAAATCTCATTTTCTCACCTTTAAACTATTGTATGCTAAGCTGTCGGCCAACTCATCTTTTGATAACACTGAGAGCCCATCTTCTAGTGTCGGGTACCCGAAGCTCTTGCCCATCTCTCGGCAGACAGAAATCTCTTTGCTGTCTGGGAGACAATACAAGAAGTCTTCTTCCCCGCTGCCGTTGAACACCAGTGCCCCCTTTGGATATTTCAATCTTTGAGCATAGAATTGAGCCTCTCGCTTTTCTTTCTCAGATAATCTTTTTCCCGAAGCATGTCGTATAATATAATCAGGAGCTTCAGATGATGCTTCGGGAATAGGAATGGCGGTTTTTTCCAGTTAAAATTACTTCTGCAGCTTCTTTCTCCATCTTTTCTTCGATTTCCAAGGATTTCTCCTTGGCGGGCTCTGAAGGCCCAGCTTCGGTCTCGATTTGGATCTTGGCAGCTTCAGCCTCAATTTGTATTTCCGAGGCTTCGACAGCTTTCTTCGGAGTAGAGCTTGAAGTTTTTATTATTTCTAGCACATCTAATACGTTGACCATTCTCTTCCTCTTGGGAGTCGTTGAAAGATCCTTTTGTGCCTTCGGCATTGTCACCTCTGCCGAAGGACTTATTACTTCTAATATCCTCGTTTTCTCAACCTTCGACTCTTCAATGTTAATGGCCTTTGGCTCATCTGATTTGGCTGATGATGCCTTCGGCGATACAGACGATTCTTCAATTTTTTGCGTAATCGCAGGTTTCTTGCCTTCGGTCACCGAAGAGGTCTCACCGCCAAATTCGGGCACTGTGGCCGGTTCAATATAGCGTGATCGATGAGTAAGGACCTTCACCCTTTTCCTCTTCGGCACAGGCTCGCTCGGAGCAGCTGAAACATCATCTCTCCCGGAAACTCCACTTTTTCTTTTTTGCCCCCGGGGTGGGTAACGGTAGTCAGGATACATGAACCCAAGAGCATCAAAAACTCTGTTTAGTCTCTTCTTTTTCTGGTTCCCGAAGGTCGCAGATAATGCGTTATCTTCTGCTCTGGAGTACAGCCCAATCAGATCATCGCTTGTAGCTTCGACGCTTTTCAGCCAGTCGTTGTCTGGCTCGATAAACTGGTCTCTAAACCTGAAGGTATATTTTAGTCGAACCAAACCACCTTCGTGGGGATTGTTGATGGATTCTTTTGGCATCTCCCAGTTGGCTACCAATGGCCATATTCTGTAGCCCACGTGCTCTTGAACTAAGTCCCTTGTCCCGATGAAAGAGCAGACTAAGCCGAAGGCCTTGCGACATTCTTCGGCCGCTTTGTCAATTTCTACCTTCGGTTTCTGGAGCCCGAAGCGTTGCCAGATAGGGCGCATGATTATCTCTTTAATGTCTTCTCGTGCCTTTAAATCATTTTTTATATAGAACCATTCTTTCGTCCAGTCTCCGGGCCATCTCTTCCAAAAAGTCGGTACTGGGGAGCTTGAGCCAGAACGGGCAATGAAGCTATAGCAGCCGAAATTGTTATGGTACTGTTCTTTACCCCAGGGCTTCGTCTCATATAATAGTTCATGCATACTGCAGAAACTTTTTGCATTTGGCTCCAAGCCCTGACTCCTTGCAGCCCATACGAAGATTCCCATTCTTATAATGGCTTCGGGGGTAATCTGGTGAAGGTAAATCTAGAATATCTTCAAAACCTCGACTACGAAGCTGCTCAGAGGGAGCCGAAGCCCAGCCTTCAAAAAGCTTCGGAAGATCACAACTTCATTCTCCTCTGGAGTAGGACAAGGCTTCTCTGCGTCGTCGGCCCTCACAATAGACATATCCCAAAAGTATCTCCCCCTCATGTTGTCAAGATGACTTTGTTTAATAGTTGATTTTCCAAAAACTGCATGGCTCGGTCGCCAGGGTCGATCTTCGGAGTCTTCCCGCCGCTTTCCACATCATAGCTGTCACTGTCATCAGTGTCTTCAGATAAACCCTCCAAAGTCTCCCTAGTAATCTTCTCTGCATTTGTCTTTGCTATTGATTCAATAAAGCTAAGATTCATCTCCTCAGAAAGGCTTAGCTTCGATTCAGCGACAGCTTTTTTATCTTCAAGCATCTTCGAAAATGCTGAGAAAGTGCTCTCAAAGCCGAAGCTTAAAAATTTTAAAAAAAGCCAAGCAAGTGTTGGTGCGCAAGAGTTAAAAATTGAGTAAGCAAGAGCATATGTCAAGAAAGCGTGCCAAATGAGCTCGTGGTGTGCTCTTATTTATACGCCTGGTGCGTTGCATGCTGGAGGGCCCGCTTGTTAGTGGCTGTTGCTATTCTAGCAAAGGGAAGGTGTTTTTTCGGACCTTCGGCTTAGGGCCTTCGTCCTTGTCGCAATCTGAATTTATCATTCTAACAAATTAATATTGCGAGGGGCTACTGTTGGGGGCCTTCGGCTTCCGAAGGTCCTCAAAAACATGATTTAACAATGTTTCTGGAAGTATAATGCATGAATAGGTACCTTCAGACTTGAGTTGAAACCACAACGTGAAGAAGCACAAGAAGGGGTACGAAGGATAGCGCGAAGCCGAAGCTGTGCGCAGGAGAGCTTTGGCATGATAGCAGAAAAGGAGAACCGACTTAAAGATGAAAAGGCTATTTAGACCTCGATGGATTACTATAGAGTTATTAGCAAATGTAAAGGGCATGAGTGTAATTTTACATGGGCTGCGTCCCATGCCTATAAATAGATGAACAGTAACCCCGTACTGTTCACACTGGCTAGGTATTGGTCCTTGCACCACGCTGGTACTCTTACCTTCTTTCAAGCCAAAGGTATACTTGTAATTTGATATAATTTCTATTTTTCCATAGTAATAAAATAGAAATGAGATAATAATAATATATGATTGTTTATATTATCTTTTATGTTTTGTGTGATTCTTTCTTCATCTCCATATGTTATGTTGATGAAGGTATGTCCTTCATTACCTTCGTCCGAAAGCCATTATATCCTAAGGGAAATAATGCTTCAAAGGACGAAGGGCTTTAACATTTAACGTTTTTCTGTGTTGCCTTGTTCTTAACTCATAGCATTTGAGAACAAGTCCCCAACAGATATCATCAACATAAATTTGGCATACAAACAAATCATTTGCAACAGTTTTAGTAAAGAGAGTAGGATCGACTTTGCCGACTTTGAAGCCATTAGTGATAAGAAAATCTCTTAGGCATTCATACCATGCTCTCGGGGCTTGCTTGAGCCCATAAATCGCCTTTGAGAGTTTATAGACATGGTTAGGATACTCACTATCTTCAAAGCCGGGAGGTTGCTTAACATAGACCTCTTCCTTGATTGGTCTATTGAGGAAGGCACTCTTCACGTCCATTTGATAAAGCTTGAAGCCATGGTGTCGGTACCCTGAAACTAGGGTACCCCCTGCTACTGTATAAAGATAAAGAACCCACGCAGCTATCCCTTAGTCACGTGGTAGAAGTGTTGTGTGTGGGACCAAGCTATGGCTCGCCCCAGTCGCGGGCGACTACTCTGGGTCCACAGTAGCACCCGACTCCACAACATGGGCGGGTCCGGAGCCGCCACGTGTCCAGAGAAGGTGATATACTCCAAGGCATCAACAGTAAGTCCGGACACCCACGGGAAAGCGCCGGACCCCTGGATATACAGTCCGGACCCCTAGGGGTTGGTCCCGGACCTCCACGTGTGCAAGCCGGACCCCTGGAATGGGACCCGGACCCCCCATATGGGGTCCGGGCCGCCCACAGCGGGGTCCGAAGGTCCTAGGACAGAATATACACGGGCCTTGAACAGGACCCAGATGGGGGTCCGATACCGACACGTGTCCGAACCCAGTCTGGTGCGGACCTATCCGCATACACTTCTGCTCCCCGCCCAGGCGGAGACCTGATGTTGCCATGTGGCCTACTACATGTGACGTAAGCCAACGGGCGAAGCCTGACGTAAGGCCTCCGGGTTACGTGGCCTCTGCATTTATTGCGGATAAGGCGTGCTGCCTGTCCATTCCACTGACAGGCAATGTGCCGCCTCGGTATTTAATGAGACCTGTTCAATCCGCGGACAGGCGACGACCTGTCCATTCCGCTGACAGGCGGCGACCTGTCCATTCTGTAGGCGGCGTGCTGTCCATTCCATTGGCAGGCTGCACGCCCATACTGCCGCATGCACTGCACTCATCATCACTCGTACGTTACCAAGGAAGCTACCGCTGCACATCAATACTGCGCGGGCTGCGGACAACATGGCGCCAGGAGATTGCACATGCGCTACTTGCATTAGTTGCTCCAGGTGTTCCTTTTGTTATGTTCCTGGGCCCACATGTCAGGGCTCAGCATCCTTGTATGTGCCTCCCTTGAGCTATAAAAGGGAAGACACATGACGTTACAAGGCAAGTCACTCAGACTCACTTAGACCCTCGGGAAGTTCTCCAAGCTCTCGAGCATCAGCAATACGACACACAATGGAGTAGGGTTTTACGCTCCGGCAGCCTAAACCACTCAAAATCCTCATGTCCTCATGTGTTCATCCACCAATCCACGTAACAGGAAAACCGCTAAGGCCCCTCCTCATCTTAGGATTTAGGGCGGGTGCGTTCCGCCACCCGGCCGGAGATTTCCTCTCCAACATTTGGCGCGCCAGGTAGGGGCCTTGGCATTAGCTTTTTGCTTGTTTTCCTGCTCGACACCATGGTTCTGATCGTCGAGCACCATGACTTCGTTACCAAGGACTTCCCGATGGAGGAAGAAGCTGCCTCTTCCACGCCACGGGCCTCCAGCCGCCCTGCTCCTGGTGCTCCTGCTGTGCGCTCTGCGCGACAGCACACTCCTGCGAAGGCGTCTAGAGCATCAAGGGCTACGCCTGGGGCGTTGTCTATAGCCAGGGAGTTGCTACACCACCCTCCTAGCTCCACGGCCTCGCCGGGGGCCATGAAGCAATGGCGTGACAATGTCGACCGTCTGCTCGGCATGGCGCATTCTAGCTCAGCCAAGCCCAAGCCTCGGTCATCCCGGCGTCAACATGAGGCGTCGGCATCGGTGCGCTCGCCTTCAGTGAGGGCTGCGCCGACCGAGGACCTATGGGCAGAGCTCAACCACAGGCGTGCGGGAGAGGACGCTCCATTCTCTCTGGAGAGGCCTGATGACCTACAGGCAGAACTCAACCGCAGGCGTGCGGGTGAGGATGCCCGTGTCTCTCTGGAGAGGGCGCGTGAGCGCCGGCAGAACATCGAGGGTCGCAACCTCGACCAAGACTTCGCTGCGGTCACACCGCAAACTCGAAGGGGCACCCGAATTCAGGCGGGTGTCCCATTGGCCGGCGTGGGCTGCGCCGCACTGGCGGATCATCTCCACGCGGCGACTTGGCCATCCAAGTTCTGGCCACACCTGCCGGAAAAGTACGATATCACGTCAAACCCGTCGGAATTCTTGCAGGTATACATCACCGCCATTACAGCAGCAAGTGGAGATACTGCTGTAATGGCAACATACTTCCATGTAGCCTTGTCTGGGCCAGCCCAGACCTGGCTCATGAACCTCGCCCCGGGATCGATCTACTCCTGGGAAGAGCTCTGTGCGCGGTTCACAGCGAACTTCGCCAATGCTTATCAGCAGCATGGCGTGGAGGCTCACCTCCATGCAGTGAGGCAGGGACCCGGGGAAACTCTCCGGGCTTTCATCACCCGCTTCACTAAGGTACAGGGACTATACCTCGTATCTCTGATGCTTCCATCATCACCGCTTTCCGCCAGGGGGTACATGATGAGAAGATGTTAGAGATGTTGGCCACGCATGACGTGGAAACTGTCACCACACTCTTCGCTCTGGCCGACAAGTGTGCCAGAGCCGCCAAGGGCCGTGCATGGCACTCGGCACCATAGACCGGGGTTGCCCAGATGGGTGGCCCGGGTGCCGTCACCCAGGACGGCAAAAAGAAAAAAAGAAAAACCGCGACCACGAGAGGCCGCAGATTGCTGCTCCAGTCATCGCGACTGCGGCTAGGGGCCGGAGCGAGCGCAACAAGCGCCCACGGCCGCAGGGGGCAACAACGGCTCATGCCCTATGCACCCCAACAGTCGCCATAGCGCCTCGGAGTGCCGCGAGATCATCAAGCTCTCGAAGCGCGTCAGCGAACGACGCGAGCAGACCTCCAAGGATGGCTCCCCACCTCGTCGTTGGCCTGGCAAGGAGAGGGTCGACGACGGTGATGTGGCCACCAAAGAATGGGACCTCGAGTATCAGTCGCCTAAGGGGGTCCTGAAGGATGTCTTTACCGGGGACTCTGACTCCGGTGGCAAGAGCGACCGCCGCAAGAAGCTGTACGTCATGTACGTTGGGAGCTGGGAGCTCACCTCCCATAGGAACGTCAAGTCCCTGCGCCACGAGGTCCTGTCGGCGACCCTAGGGGTCCCGAAGGCTGCTCCACACGAGTGGTGGAGGAGCACTACCATCTCCTTTGGGGCATCCGACTGCCCCGACAACATGGCAGGGGCTGGTATACTACTGCTCATCACCGCCCCTATCATCGCCAACATGTGGCTGCACCACGTGCTGATTGACGGCGGGGCAGGCCTCAACGTCATCAGCCATGCAGCATTCAAGCAACTGCAAATCCCGGGGTCCCATCTGGGACCCTCACGTCCATTCTCCGGAGTGGGCCCATAGCCGGTGTATCCCCTAGGGAGCATCGCGCTCCCAGTTACATTCGGGACAGAGGAAAACTTCCGCACCGAGAACGTCCAGTTCGACGTCGTGGAGGTTAACCTCCCCTTTAATGCCATCATTGGTAGGCCAACCCTGTACCGGTTCATGGCCATTGCCCATTACGAGTATTTGGTCCTTAAGATGCTGTCCCCTGCTGGGGTCCTCACCGTGCGGGGCGACTGCACCGCTGCAGTGACGGCAGTCGAGAAGCTGCACGCCCTAGCGGCAGAAGCTGCTCGCCCGAACGACGGGGGAAGGGCCCCTCGGCCTCCGGTACCAAGGTGCCTACCAAGGTGCCAAAGGTGCAGCCGTCTGGAGCAGACGGCGGACCCGTCAAGACCATCCAGGTCGGCGCGGACTCCTCCTAGACCACCTGCATCGTGGGTAATCTGGGGGACAAATAGGAACTCGCGCTCGTCGCCTTCCTCTGGGCAAACGTCGACGTTTTCGCATGGGAACCATCACAGATGCCTGGGATCCCCAGGGAGGTGATTGAGCATCATCTAAAGATCCACCCTGACGCTAAGCCGGTGAGTCAGAAGCCTTGGATACAGTCTGTTGAGCGGTAGGACTTCATCCGTGAGGAGGTTCGGAAGCTGCTTGATGCTGGCTTCATCGAAGAGGTCCATCACCCCGTGTGGCTGGCCAACCAGTCATCGTTCCAAAGGCGAATGGGAAGCTTCGAATGTGCATCGACTACAGCAGCCTAAATAAGGCTTGTCCCAAGGACCCGTATCCACTTCCACGCATAGATCAAATCGTGGACTCTACCTCTGAGTGCGACCTCTTGTCCTTTCTAGATGCCTACTCTAGTTTCCATCAAATCCAGATGTCTAAGAAAGATAGGAAGCATACCGCTTTTGTAACAGTGGATGGGCTCTACTGCTATGTTGTAATGCCCTACGGTCTGAAGAATGCCTTGCCAACATTTGTACGGGCGATGAGTAAGACCTTCGAGGACCTGATTAGGGACAGGGTAGAGATATATGTCGATGACATCATGGTCAAGACTAGGAGGGGGTCGACTCTGCTGGAAGACCTGACCCTGGTCTTTGATAAGTTGCGGGCGACGCGCATGAAGCTGAACCTAGACAAGTGCATCTTTGGTGTCTCCGCTGGGAAGTTGCTGGGATTCCTGGTTTCACACCGGGGCATTGAAGCAAACCTAGAGAAGATCAGGGCAATTGAGGCGATGAGGCCTCCAGCCCGCATCAAGGACGTCCAGAAGCTTACGGGGTCATTAGCTGCCCTTAGCTGCTTCATTTCAAGGCTGGCTGAGAGGGCATTACCCTTCTTCAAGCTCCTGAGAAAATCTGGTCCATTCTCTTGGACCGAAGAGGCAGACCTCGCCTTTCAAGAGTTGAAGCAGCACCTGGTGTCCCTACCAGTACTGGTAGCTCCAGAACCTGGGGAGCCGTTGTATTTATACATCGCGGCGGCCACAGAGGTGGTGAGCATGGTGCTAGTCATCGAAAGGATGGAGCAGCATTCTTAGGGGAGTCAGGAGGTTCCCCTAGGAGAAGGTGGTGGTACGACCACCATGGAGCCTGAGGACTCGGGACCAGCTACAGGGGTCCGAACCGTTCAGAGGCCGGTCTACTACGTCAGCGAGGCCCTCCATGAAGCAAAGATCAGGTACCTTGAGACACACAAGCTCCTCTATGCTGTACTTGTTGCGTCCAAGAAGCTGTGCCACTATTTCCAGGCACACAATGTTGTGGTGGTGACCTCCTTTGTGTTAAGGGCCATCCTCCACAACTCTAACTGAAAGTCGCCTAGAGGGGGGGGGGGTGAATAGGGCGAAACTGAAATTTACAAATATAAACACAACTACGAGACGGGTTAGCGTTAGAAATAAGCACGAGTCCGAGAGAAAGGGTGCAAAACAAATCGTGAGCAAATGCGGAGTGAGACACGATGATTTGTTTTACCGAGGTTCGGTTCTCGCAAACCTACTCCCCGTTGAGGAGGCCACAAAGGCCGGGTCTCTTTCAACCCTTACCCTCTCTCAAACGGTCCCTCGGACCGAGTGAGCTTCTCTTCTCAAATCAAAGCCGGGAACAAAACTTCCCCGCAAGGACCACCTGTAAGACCCAAAATTAGTAGAGAAAAAAAATATAAACAAAGTATCATAATGCTTTGGAAATTAGGAAAATAAGAAAAATGATGAGAAAAGGGATTTTTCTTTTAAAGGAAACCATTTATACATCCCATGAAATAGATAACAAGGAGAATAAAACTTAAATTAGTAATATTAAAATAATATGGTTTATATTCACCTTTGGATTTCAATTGATACATTTGAAAAATCTGAAAACTAAAATAGAAGTATAAATTTGAATAGAAAATAGAAAATAAAAGAGAAGGGAAGAACTAAGAAAAATATTACATAAAATAAAATAAAAATCAGAATAAACATCCTTCACACTTATATTATTAAATTATACCATTCAAACTGAGGACAAGTTATTCACAAAAATTTGAATTTAAACTTAAACTCGAATTGGATTTGAAAATGAAGAAAAGAAAATAGAAAATAAAAAGAGAAAAGAACAAAAAGATTCATGGGCCAACATTACTCAAATCGGCCCACTCAGGAAACTAACCTGTGCGGCCCAGCTTACCTCCCCGCGGCGCCGACAGGTGGGCCCGCCCCGTCAGCCGTTCCCTCTGCTGCTGCGCTCTGGTGTTCAGTCACTGCGGGGTGGGGCCGGCGCGTCGGACGCTCCTCGCGCGCGCGCCTGCTATCGACACTGCCTTGTGGGCCCTACCCGTCGGTTCCCACCGCGCTCGCTCCTCTCTCCCTCTCTCTGGTCCGCGGGGCCCGCACGTCGGGCCTGTCTTCCCCGTAAGCCGTCCCGAAAACGAACTCCGCGCGTCGCGCGCTCCGTTGCCCCGACCACCTCGCCGAAGAATCCGCGGCCGTGTGATACTCGCCTGCACGGACTCCAAAATCCCCACGGGTATAAAGCCGGAGCACCTCGCTTGCCCATCAGCCATCGAGCGCCGAGGAATAGAGAGAGAGAGAGCTGCGCACTGCGTCGTGAGTGCCGCCGCCGTTGAACCACGCCGCCGTTGCCCCTCCGCTTCGATTGCCTCGTCCTGGGCGTTCGGGAGGTTGCACGGAACACGCGCGAGGCTGTTACCAGGGGGCACGACATCGACCGGCCGGGAATCCCTCACCGGAGTGCGCAAATCGCCGCGGATCTGCTCGCCTCGTGGGCAAGCATCTCTGCGCTACCATCTTGGGTACGTTTTGCCGTTAACGTGTTCGCCCTTGTTCATACATCGTGTAGCTCGGTTTAATTTGAGATTGGAGCTCGGGAACGGCCGATTGAATCGTCGCCGGCATGCTCCGCCGAGCGGGCGGGGCGGCGCCACCGTGAGTTTGGTCGGGGGAAAGAAGGCGGGCTCGTGGCCGTTGATCCGTGGATGGACGGTCCCGATTAGGTCCAGCGTATCCCTTCGCTCGGAATAAATCCACACCGTTGATCTCGCATCGTGCGGCAGGATCTAGATCTAGGGTTAATTAAATCCGTGCCGTTGCTTTTACATCGGGCGGCCACGGTGGAATACCGGTTCAGATCGGGGTGATCTAATCTCGGCCGTTCGGATCTAATCCAACGGCCAGAACGGTCTGATACCCCTTCGCGATGGTCATTTTTCTAAAGAGCCCTCGGGGTTTTGTGAAATCAACCCGCCGTCCTGAGTCACTATTCTCTGTGTCTCGGGAATCTTGCGCCGAGAACCCTGGACTTTCCTGTAATTGAGGCCCAGTCCAGAACTCGTTTAAATTGAATAAATAAAATAGAAAATAGATTTTTAATATGAAAATAATTGCTAGAACTTAGATAATTCATAGAAAATTCATTTTTGCTCCAAATTGAACCATTCCAGTTTCTAAAATTTTGTAATTATATTCTTCATCATTTTGTGCCTCTGTTTTGGCATGAAAGGCTCATTTAAATTTATCTAATACTTAATCTTGTATTAAATACATAAAAGCTACAGAAATTCATAACTTGAAATATATAACTCCAAATTTAGTGATTCCAGTTCCTATGGTCTTATTTTAATGTGTAGATTATTATTGTGTACATGTTTGGTGTAATGTTAATTTTGCCTATACCATGTTTGTTTGAATTGCTACGACTAGCAGTGAGGTCACGAGTCACCTGAAGATCATCCTGGTACCTGGATTCTCAAGGCCCAGGCAAGTTGTGCCCTTGATCACTTCTTTTTACCCAGCCATGTTCTAATTAATCATAATGATCTGCATAGGTTAATTTTGATGGGACCCAATAGGTTACCCTAGTTTGTCTATCTTTATACCTTGTTTACCACTGAACTTTTTGGGTAGTACTTGCTAGTGCTTTATGTGGTTTTGGGTATGAAGGTATATTATTCATGATCACACTTTTATTATCTGTTTATTATTATTGTTCATGATAAGATCATTATGTTAATTGGAACATGGACCACCCGGGAAAACAGTGCTACCACAAGGGAGGAATGGGACCCCTTGGCTGATTAATTAGGAAAGCTAGTGGAAGACTACCTTACCCGAAAGGGGCAAGGGCAGTAGGGGAGTGGTCAGTGTAGGGAGGCCCTCGGGAGGATTTTGCTGCGATGGCGGTCCTGCAAGGGATTCCTACATTGGAACTTCCTATAAACTGTAGCGGGTTTTCGGAAGCTAGTGGAACTTTGTAAAGGCCTCGTAGTGGATCCCTAGCCATTCACCTCGGAAGTGTCTAAGGGCCTTGCAAACCCTGGCGACATGGGATACACGACTTGTGGGTAAAGATGCGCAACCTCTGCAGAGTGTAAAACTGGTATACTAGCCGTGCTCACGGTCATGAGCAGCTCGGACCCTCACATGATTAAATTATGGAACTTAAACTCAATTTGTCATATGCATTGCATCGCAGGTGAAGTTATTACTTTTGTTCTACTATTTAACTGGGTTGGTATTTACTTATACTTAGTAACTGCTAATAAAATTTTGACCAACTTTAAAAGCAATGCTCAGCTCTAACCATCTTCTTTGGTAAGCCTTACACTTCACGTGAGCTCCCACCTTTGGCGAGTTCATGCACATTATTCCCCACAACTTGTTGAGCGATGAACGTATGTGAGCTCACTCTTGCTGTCTCACACACCCCACAGGTCAAGAACAGGTACCACCGGATGAGGCGCTTGGAGGATGCTGTGATGAGTTCGTGAGAGGTCTAGGCCGTCGTCTCCCAGTCAACTTTGGGTTGCTGGACCGTTGTCTCCTTATAATGTAATTATTTATTTTGTATAGAACTCCTGTTATGTATAAAGATGTGACATTCGATCCTGTGCCACTATACATCGTATGTGTGAGACTTGGTCCCAGCATACCTGGTGTTTATGTTAGCGCCCGGGTTTTGGACCCCTAAAATCCGGGTGTTACAGAAGTGGTATCAGAGGAATGTTGACTGTAGGACGAAACCTAGATAGAACTGGACAACCATTATCTACTTACCTTTGCTACTCTGATTCTTTCTAAACTTTTCTTAATCTTTTCTCATCTATTTCCGCTTTACTCTGATTACTCTTATCTTTCTTTCTAAAAGACAAATGTGGATTTCACACTTTGAAATCCGTACCTAAAATGACTTTAGGAATAGAAGACCTAATCCTAGGAACAAAAACAAAAACTATTTTTATAAGTGTTTATGTATTTGAATGTTTGTTCTTATGATATCTGTTTGATTTGGATCTTTGTTTGAGTGTGATGGGTTGTGGAGTAATGTCCACAATTACATCTGCATATACATCTAGGCATAAAGGATAGCATTTGTAAGATAACTAGACAATCTAGATTATCCCCTTAGAAAATATATGTAGTATTCCGTATCTATCTCATCTTGACATATTCTATCTTACCTCTGGACATTCACCTCGTACAACTAATTACCCTAGTCTTGACATAAAATATTTGGTCAAGCCCTGCCAAAGAAAGTTTTAGTACATAACCAACTATTAGCTTATTCATTCTGTCTACTAAATGATTCCCTTGCAAAGCTATCTTACCATATGCTTCTAACTTAGATGGTCAATACCAGGCGGGGTGGTGGAATTGATTTACCTGCTAATCAACAACCCCAACCACAGTCAGCAGAGATGAATCCTCCTAATCCTCCACCAGGCGGAGTCGATCCACTAATGGCAGCTCAAATGAGAATGATGCAGCAAATGGCGGACACTATGGCAGATATGCGCACCCAAATGCAGCAAGAACGCCAAGAAATGCACCAGGAAAGAGAGGATGCACGTCGGGAAATGCGCCAAGAGCGGGAAGAAATACGCCAGGAGAGAAGGGTACAACAACAGCAGCTGCAACAACAACTTCAACAACAGCAGCAACAACAACAAGTGCCATTGCCTCCACCTCCACCACCAGTTCCACCCCGGGACAAGCACCGGGAATTCATGAGCCACAAACCACCAACCTTCTCCAACTCCGCAGACCCGCTGCAAGCAGATGACTGGTTAAAGTCCATCGAGAAGATGCTCAACATAGCCCAGTGCTCGGACCGAGAGAAAGTACTCTATGCATCGGGTCGTCTTGCTGGTCCCGCTGCGGATTGGTGGGATGTGTACTGTGCAGCTCATGCTGCTGCCGATACAATTACCTGGGAAGAATTCTCCACACAATTCAGGAATTACCATATTCCTGCTGGACTCATGAAGATTAAGAGGAAGGAGTTTCTATCCCTCAAGCAAGGAAGTATGTCCGTGAGTGAGTATAGGGACAAATTCATCCAGTTATCTCGATATGCTCCCAGAGATGTTGGGGATGATGAGCAAAAGCAGGAGCTCTTTCTGGACGGATTGATTGGACCCTTGCAATATCAACTGGTATCGCACACATTCCCATCCTTTCAAAGGCTACTTGACAAAGCTATTGCTGTAGAAAACAAGAGGAGTATATTTGGAGAGAAAAGAAAGGCTGCTAACCAAGGGCAGGCTGGAAGCAGTTCCCGTCCTCGCTATACTACCACTCCAAGTACACCAGCTAGTGGCAGTTCTGGACAACAAACTCAACAGACACCAACTGCTCCTCCAAAAGCAAGCACTCCAGTAGGACCCGCTGCTCCTAACACAACCGCCATCAGGACATGCTTCAAATGTGGACAACCGGGACACTATGCCAACTACTGTCCCAACAGAGCTGCCTACACTACACCGGCTCCGATAAATCAAGGACAAGCCTCGACAGGAAAGAGTCAGCCCCTATCTATCAACCGGGGATATGCCCATCATGCAGAAGTAGAAGCTGAACCCGGTGAACTTGAAATTCAAGAGGAAGAGCCCGTTGGAGATGAAGTAGTCGGTGAAGAAGTCAACGAACAACAAGAATAGAGATAAACCTAGATATAGATACATATATATATATATATATTTTTACTATTTGTAGGACCTAAATATTAGTTTAGCTATTAGTTAGTATTATTACTATTTTAGTGATAATAGCAAGGTCTATTAAACCTATGTTTTGTTAAAGGATGATGCATCATGCCGAGATTTCTTTGTTTGTGCATATGTTCCGAGAACAATATGAGTACACATTCCTTTTCTTACAAATCTCGAGGACGAGATTATTTTTAAGGGGGGTAGGATTTGTAAGACCCAAAATTAGTAGAGAAAAAAAAATATAAACAAAGTATCATAATGCTTTGGAAATTAGGAAAATAAGAAAAATGATGAGAAAAGGGATTTTTCTTTTAAAGGAAACCATTTATACATCCCATGAAATAGATAACAAGGAGAATAAAACTTAAATTAGTAATATTAAAATAATATGGTTTATATTCACCTTTGGATTTCAATTGATACATTTGAAAAATCTGAAAACTAAAATAGAAGTATAAATTTGAATAGAAAATAGAAAATAAAAGAGAAGGGAAGAACTAAGAAAAATATTACATAAAATAAAATAAAAATCAGAATAAACATCCTTCACACTTATATTATTAAATTATACCATTCAAACTGAGGACAAGTTATTCACAAAAATTTGAATTTAAACTTAAACTCGAATTGGATTTGAAAATGAAGAAAAGAAAATAGAAAATAAAAAGAGAAAAGAACAAAAAGATTCATGGGCCAACATTACTCAAATCGGCCCACTCAGGAAACTAACCTGTGCGGCCCAGCTTACCTCCCCGCGGCGCCGACAGGTGGGCCCGCCCCGTCAGCCGTTCCCTCTGCTGCTGCGCTCTGGTGTTCAGTCACTGCGGGGTGGGGCCGGCGCGTCGGACGCTCCTCGCGCGCGCGCCTGCTATCGACACTGCCTTGTGGGCCCTACCCGTCGGTTCCCACCGCGCTCGCTCCTCTCTCCCTCTCTCTGGTCCGCGGGGCCCGCACGTCGGGCCTGTCTTCCCCGTAAGCCGTCCCGAAAACGAACTCCGCGCGTCGCGCGCTCCGTTGCCCCGACCACCTCGCCGAAGAATCCGCGGCCGTGTGATACTCGCCTGCACGGACTCCAAAATCCCCACGGGTATAAAGCCGGAGCACCTCGCTTGCCCATCAGCCATCGAGCGCCGAGGAATAGAGAGAGAGAGAGCTGCGCACTGCGTCGTGAGTGCCGCCGCCGTTGAACCGCGCCGCCGTTGCCCCTCCGCTTCGATTGCCTCGTCCTGGGCGTTCGGGAGGTTGCACGGAACACGCGCGAGGCTGTTACCAGGGGGGCGCGACATCGACCGGCCGGGAATCCCTCACCGGAGTGCGCAAATCGCCGCGGATCCGCTCGCCTCGTGGGCAAGCATCTCTGCGCTACCATCTTGGGTACGTTTTGCCGTTAACGTGTTCGCCCTTGTTCATACATCGTGTAGCTCGGTTTAATTTGAGATTGGAGCTCGGGAACGGCCGATTGAATCGTCGCCGGCATGCTCCGCCGAGCGGGCGGGGCGGCGCCACCGTGAGTTTGGTCGGGGGAAAGAAGGCGGGCTCGTGGCCGTTGATCCGTGGATGGACGGTCCCGATTAGGTCCAGCGTATCCCTTCGCTCGGAATAAATCCACACCGTTGATCTCGCATCGTGCGGCAGGATCTAGATCTAGGGTTAATTAAATCCGTGCCGTTGCTTTTACATCGGGCGGCCACGGTGGAATACCGGTTCAGATCGGGGTGATCTAATCTCGGCCGTTCGGATCTAATCCAACGGCCAGAACGGTCTGATACCCCTTCGCGATGGTCATTTTTCTAAAGAGCCCTCGGGGTTTTGTGAAATCAACCCGCCGTCCTGAGTCACTATTCTCTGTGTCTCGGGAATCTTGCGCCGAGAACCCTGGACTTTCCTGTAATTGAGGCCCAGTCCAGAACTCGTTTAAATTGAATAAATAAAATAGAAAATAGATTTTTAATATGAAAATAATTGCTAGAACTTAGATAATTCATAGAAAATTCATTTTTGCTCCAAATTGAACCATTCCAGTTTCTAAAATTTTGTAATTATATTCTTCATCATTTTGTGCCTCTGTTTTGGCATGAAAGGCTCATTTAAATTTATCTAATACTTAATCTTGTATTAAATACATAAAAGCTACAGAAATTCATAACTTGAAATATATAACTCCAAATTTAGTGATTCCAGTTCCTATGGTCTTATTTTAATGTGTAGATTATTATTGTGTACATGTTTGGTGTAATGTTAATTTTGCCTATACCATGTTTGTTTGAATTGCTACGACTAGCAGTGAGGTCACGAGTCACCTGAAGATCATCCTGGTACCTGGATTCTCAAGGCCCAGGCAAGTTGTGCCCTTGATCACTTCTTTTTACCCAGCCATGTTCTAATTAATCATAATGATCTGCATAGGTTAATTTTGATGGGACCCAATAGGTTACCCTAGTTTGTCTATCTTTATACCTTGTTTACCACTGAACTTTTTGGGTAGTACTTGCTAGTGCTTTATGTGGTTTTGGGTATGAAGGTATATTATTCATGATCACACTTTTATTATCTGTTTATTATTATTGTTCATGATAAGATCATTATGTTAATTGGAACATGGACCACCCGGGAAAACAGTGCTACCACAAGGGAGGAATGGGACCCCTTGGCTGATTAATTAGGAAAGCTAGTGGAAGACTACCTTACCCGAAAGGGGCAAGGGCAGTAGGGGAGTGGTCAGTGTAGGGAGGCCCTCGGGAGGATTTTGCTGCGATGGCGGTCCTGCAAGGGATTCCTACATTGGAACTTCCTATAAACTGTAGCGGGTTTTCGGAAGCTAGTGGAACTTTGTAAAGGCCTCGTAGTGGATCCCTAGCCATTCACCTCGGAAGTGTCTAAGGGCCTTGCAAACCCTGGCGACATGGGATACACGACTTGTGGGTAAAGATGCGCAACCTCTGCAGAGTGTAAAACTGGTATACTAGCCGTGCTCACGGTCATGAGCAGCTCGGACCCTCACATGATTAAATTATGGAACTTAAACTCAATTTGTCATATGCATTGCATCGCAGGTGAAGTTATTACTTTTGTTCTACTATTTAACTGGGTTGGTATTTACTTATACTTAGTAACTGCTAATAAAATTTTGACCAACTTTAAAAGCAATGCTCAGCTCTAACCATCTTCTTTGGTAAGCCTTACACTTCACGTGAGCTCCCACCTTTGGCGAGTTCATGCACATTATTCCCCACAACTTGTTGAGCGATGAACGTATGTGAGCTCACTCTTGCTGTCTCACACACCCCACAGGTCAAGAACAGGTACCACCGGATGAGGCGCTTGGAGGATGCTGTGATGAGTTCGTGAGAGGTCTAGGCCGTCGTCTCCCAGTCAACTTTGGGTTGCTGGACCATTGTCTCCTTATAATGTAATTATTTATTTTGTATAGAACTCCTGTTATGTATAAAGATGTGACATTCGATCCTGTGCCACTATACATCGTATGTTTGAGACTTGGTCCCAGCATACCTGGTGTTTATGTTAGCGCCCGGGTTTTGGACCCCTAAAATCCGGGTGTTACACCACCACACAATTGGTGTCTCTTGCCTCGATTACAAGTGAGTTTTGATCACAAGAACAAGTGAGAAAGAAAGAAGCAATCCAAGCGCAAGAGCTCAAAAGAACACGACAAATCTCTCTCGCTAATCACTAAAGCCTTGTGTGGAATTGGAGAGGATTTGATCACTTGAGTGTGTCTAGAATTGAATGCCTAGCTCTTGTAAGTGGTTGAGAAGTGGAAAACTTGGATGACTTGAATGTGGGGTGGTTGGGGGTATTTATAGCCCCAACCACCAAACTAGCCGTTTGGATGGAGGCTGTCTGTCGCATGGTGCACCGGACAGTCCGGTGCACACCGGACATGTCCGGTGCGCCAGCCACGTCACCCGAACGTTAGGGTTCCGACCGTTGGAGCTCTAACGCTGGGCCCGCCTTGATGACCGGTGGCGCACCGGACATGAACTGTAGAATGTCCGGTGCGCCTGTTCGCGCGTGCCTGACTTCTGCGCGCTCTGGCACACATTAAATGCGCCTGCAGAGCGCCTGCAGGTGACCGTTGGCGCCAAAGTATCCGTTGCCCCGCGGTTACACCGGACAGTCCGGTGTACACCAGACATGTCCGGTGAATTATAGCGGAGCAGTCGTTGCGAATTCCCGAGACTGGCGAGTTCGGAGCCGCGCCTCCTTGGAGCACCGGACACTGTCCGGTGTACACCGGACAGTCCGGTGAATTATAGCGTGCCGGCCTTGAGAATTCCCGAAGGTGAAGAGTTTGAAGTCGATCTTCCCTGGTGCACCGGACACTGTCCGGTGGTGCACCGGACAGTCCGGTGCGCCAGACCAGGATGCCTTCGGTTGTCCCTTTGCTCCTTTGTTTGAACCCTTTCTCTTGATCTTTTTATTGGCTTATTGTGAACCTTTGGTACCTGTAGATCTTATAGACTTGGGCAAACTAGTTAGTCCAATTATTTGTGTTGGGCAATTCAACCACCAAAATTAGTTTAGGAAATAGGTGTAAGCCTAATTCCCTTTCAATCTCCCCCTTTTTGGTGATTGATGCCAACACAAACCAAAACAAATATAGAAGTGCAGAATTTGAACTAGTTTGCAAAATGTAAGTGCAAAGGTTACTTAGAATTGAGCCAATAAATATTACTTACTAGATATGCATGGATTGTTTCTTTATTTTTAACATTTTGGACCACGCTTGCACCACATGTTTTGTTTTTGCAAATTCTTTTTGTAAAACCGTTTCAAAGTCTTTTTGCAAAATAGTCAAAGGTAAATGAACAAGATTTTGCGAAGCATTTTCAAGTTTTGAAATTTTCTCCCTTTGTTCCAAATGCTTTTCCTTTGACTAAACAAAACTCCCCCTCAAATAAATTCTCCTCTTAGTGTTCAAGAGGGTTTTAAGATATCAATTTTGAAAATACTACTTTCTCCCCCTTTAGAACACAAAGAGATACCAATTTGAAATTTACCAATGAAAAATCATCAATTTTTAAAATTAGGGTGGTGGTGCGGTCCTTTTGCTTTGGGCTCATACTTTCTCCCCCTTAGGCATGAATCGCCAAAAACGGATACTTTGAGTGAGATATAAGCCCTTTTCTAACTACTTTCTCCCCTTTGGCAAATAAAACATATGAGTGAAGATTATACCAAAGACGGAGAGTGAAGCCGAGCGACGGCGAAGGATGAGTAGTAGAGTGGAGTGGAAGCCTTTGTCTTCGCCGAAGACTCCAATTCCCTTTCAATATACCTATGACTTGGTTTGAAATATACTTGAAAACACATTAGTCATAGCATATATAAAAGAGACATGATCAAAGGTATACTCATGAGCAATGTGTGCAAATTAGCAAAAGAAATTCCTAGAATCAAGAATGTTGAGCTCATGCCTAAGTTTGGTAAAAGTTTGTTCATCTAGTGGCTTGGTAAAGATATCGGCTAATTGATCTTTAGTGTTAATGTATGCAATCTCGATATCCCCCTTTTGTTGGTGATCCCTAAGAAAATGATACCGAATGGCTATGTGTTTAGTGCGGCTATGCTCAACGGGATTATCCGCCATGCGGATTACACTCTCATTATCACATAGAAGAGGAACTTTGGTTAATTTGTAACCATAGTCCCGTAGGGTTTGCCTCATCTAAAGCAATTGCGCGCAACAATGGCCTGCGGCAATGTACTCGGCTTCGGCGGTAGAAAGAGCGACCGAATTTTGCTTCTTTGAAGCCCAAGACACCAAGGATCTTCCCAAGAACTAGCAAGTCCCTGATGTGCTCTTTCTATTAATCTTACACCCCACCCAATCGGCATCCGAATAACCAATCAAATCAAATGTGGATCCCCGAGGGTACTAAAGCCCAAACTTAGGAGTATAAGCCAAATATCTCAAGATTCGTTTTACGGCCGTAAGGTGTTGTAACACTCCTGGTGTTACTATAACTAAAACTTGAGCATGACATCATAACATTCGTTTTGCATATGTTTGACACACCTAGAGTGCATTCACTAGGCAAAAATTTCAAACAAGTTGTACTGTTTTAATGTTTTACAAATAGAACCCTGGTTAAAGGCCTTAACCCTAAATAGTGGTTAAAGGGGTAAAACCCAACCCAAGCTAAGAAAACCTAAAGACTTTAGGGTAAAAGTCATAAAATGACTCTAAAAACAAACTTGAATTCCTTTTGTACCCCTGGGATACCAGAAACCCTAATTGGAACCCTGGGAAGCCCTAAACCAAACCCTAGGGACCTATGTGCAAAATTAGTCCACTTTTGGACTAAAGTGCAAAAACCTAGACAAATAAGTATCTTAAGTCATTTGGGTCACAAATATGTGAACTTGCAAGTTAAACCCTAAGTTTTGGGCTTATTTGCAAAACTCAACTCTTAAGTCCTTAATAGTCTAAGTCTGATTTTCAGTGAAATTGGCTCAACTTTGGAGCCTTGTATCTTTCAGAATATAGGGTTTTTGCCCTAGGCCACCACATCAAAGTTGAATACCAATTATAGGAGAACAACTTTGCTAAAGAGTGTGAGCTCAGTTGTTATGAGAAATTTGGAGAAAAACCCAATCAAAAACTGGCTGTCAGGCTGTTTGATCTGAAATTCAGAATAGCAGAAGACTGACATCCACTTCTAGCTCAATTTTGAGCATGATCCAGTGCTCAACTAAGTCGCATCCCTATAGTCGATTTGTAGCTGGTATGTAGCACTACAACTTTGATGCAGTGACTTGGGGATGTTGCCACAGGAATTTGGAAGAAAACTGACCCTAAACATCGCCTGTCAGGTGCACTGAAGGGGTGCTTCCATGGTACAGTGCCTGATTAACTGAAGAAGATCTTCCCCGTGCTCGTCGCCGATAGCCGTCGTCGTCGATCGTCACTCGCCGAGATTCGTGCTCAGTGATCACCAGATAAGTTTGGCAAGGTAAAGGTCCTCGCCGCCGGTGAGCTGGAGGCCACCCGATCAGCCGCGGTACACCTCCCCCTTACTCATCGGACGATCGGGATAAGAGCTCACCGCCGTTGGACGATTACCACCGTGCGCCATGTGGCTTAGCTTTTCCACTGTGCCGTCATGACTCCCCTGGGCCGTCCCATCGTCGCCGGAGTAACCGCCACGACGGTGGACACGTATTCACCACGCCCGGTGTTTCTTCTCCACCTCCGACCGCCGCGCGTCCTCCTCAAATTCACCGGCCACCGCCCTTGGAGCCTATAAATTGAGGGCGGGGATAGTTGCGCCATATAATCGTGAAGCTGTAGCACCCGCTCCCACCCTCGATCGTCCACCAGCACGCCCGAATTGCGCATTTCCCCCAAATCCATTTTCTGCCGCCGTGAATCAAGCTCGCCGTGGTCAGCCCGTTTCAGGTCCGATCTCACCCTCGGTTCCCTTGTTTCAACGTCCTTGCTTCCTCTTGATGCTTACCAAACCATTGAATCGAGCTAGACCGCCATGAATCGACGGGAACGCACCCATCCGTCCGCAATTCTCTCGGTCACCGTGGCCGGAGCTCCATAGTTCACCAATAGTGCAATTAAGTTGGGGGAAACATTCATGGGGACTCGGATTTGGTCTCGGCCGAAGCTTAGCACCTGTCTTAGCCCCAATCGACCGGCGTAGATGCTCGCCGGAGCGCGGCGGTGCGCGAGCGCCGTCGGGGACTTGAAACACAGAATAGATAGAAACCGGAGGGTCTTTTTGTGAAGTGTCAGTGACTTAGAAAAACAGTAACCGAACCTATCTCCAGTTAGGCAAAACGCCGAGGGCCTCTGCGCAAGCTCGCCTCGCGGGCGCGGGCGCGCGCGCGATTTCGCGCGGACCTGGGCCGCTGGGCTGAATCCGGCCCAGTTCTATTTAATCATTTTCCTTTTTCTTTTACAGCAGAGCTTTAGAAATCGGTAGAAAATTATAGAAAAATCCTAAAAATATGAGACCAATTTTCCTAGGTTCCTTATTTTCCCTAGAATTTAATAAAAATAGTTTCATGATTTTTAGGGTAAATAAGGAATTTTAGAGCATTTAAAGTACCTTAAAGAAGTAATTCTGGATTTTTAAAGGATAAATGGTAATCCCAAAAATGCTCAAAATTTTTATGTGAACCTAAACCAATATTTAGAAGCCTTGGGTAGAATTTGGGTTGATTTGGACCTTGTTTGATCACTAAACCCAAACCCCCCCTGCTCCATGAACTCCTTTACTGACTCCGGAAACCCTATGTTCTCGGAGTACCGTGAAGGAAAGTTGTACTCAAGACTTAGATAATAAGTTTATATTATCTTTGCATCCTCATGAGCATCCCATGACATCCATTCTTATGCATATATATGGTTATATTAGAGCACGAAGAAGAAGAAGAAGTCTCTGAAGAAGGGATACCACCATCCTCAGATCCTCAAACAGGCAATTGCTTATATTTCGATATTTGTGGAACCGAGGAGGACTCACCTGATAACAAAGGCAAGCCCCGGTGCATGCAACCCTTTTCCTTGTGTTTTCAAATACTTTTCGCACCTTTAAGTCTAGTGAAATGTGCATTAGGTTCATAGGAGTTACTTGAAACCCTTTGATGCATTGCTTTCCTTGATATCCATACCTTTATAGATACTTCTGTGAAGTATCAAAATTATGATTTACAAAAATGCTTAGCCTTGCTTAGATCTTGTGGATAGAGGTTGTCCTCAGTCTAACCCGGGAGAGGATGGCTTCTACCTGCAAGAATATTTTCATTTGGAGCAATGGTGGGATCTTACTGCAAAGTTCCCTGTGATGCTCTTTCATCCTAAGGAACAGACACAATCCTAAGGATGGAAATACGTAAATTGAGACTTGGGGTAGGAACAGGTGATGTTCTACCCAGGTTGGTTAAGGATTAACGCGTATGTAGGCGTGCTGACCGAGGACCCTTTAACTGGTCACATGCCTCGTCATGGGTAAGCCTTGCCTCGGGCAGACTAAGGCCGGAATAAGATAACACGAAATGGGAGTGGAGCGGTGGCGAGAGTAGCGTGTACCCTCCGTGGCAAGAGGCTGGACGGTGGTGTATCTGTGCTCTCGGTTTGCGTGAACCTGATCCGGTCTTAAGAACCCCGGTGGCGGGTTGACATATGCAAGGGTTAAGTGCTACATATGTCGTGTGATTGGAGATCCTCAGCTGAGTATAATCGATTCGGATCGCCGTACCTTCGCGGTTATGAAGACTTGGTCACTTTTCTACAACCTAAAGTCAGGATGTGAACACTATGGAAAAAAATGATGTTGTCTTGATGTGATGTGAAATTAGACTAGATGCAAATAGAGTCTAATAATACCTAAGATGGCGTTAAAAGATTGAAAGTAAGGACTCACTTTAGTAAGCTACTTCTGCAAAAGTATAAGTTGATTTTTGCTAAAGCCTCTCCTTGACTCCTATTTATCCAGCATACCCTTGAGAGTCTTTTCCTTAGTCGGGTAAGACTTGCTGAGTAATTCCATACTCAGGGTTTATCCCTTCGTTGTTTTTAGGTGAGGAAGTAGCAGACTTTTGTTGCTTCTGTGCCAAGGTGGTTTCCAAAGAAGAAAAACAAGACTGAAGTGCGGGAGGACTCGGTCCTCCACCTAGAATCTTTTGTTTTTAGCTTCTCGGGAAAAGTTTGTGTCTCCCTTGGTTTGTATAATATTACTTCTATGCACTCACTTTTAGACTGGTCTGTAAATAAATAACTCGAGCTTGCTTTTGAAATAAATGTAAGCTTATGTAATTCGCTTCCGCATTTCTTTATCTCCGATGTTCTGTAATGTCTGCAAGACGGGTGAAACGTTCCTGGTGAGGTCGGAAAAGATACCGAGCTTGTCAAGTGACTTAGGAACATCTACAGGGTGTCTGATGTCTGTTAGACAAGGACAACTGTAGGTGGGCCTAATTACTTGGGAGGTTCCGTCACAGCTGGTATCGGAGCGTAGCCTTTCTTTGCAGATATTATGAGGCATCTTCAAAAAGATTTTCAAAAGTCTTACCTAAAGATTTTTTTCTCTTCTTACTTAAGTATTCTGAAGAGTTTATCTTAAAGACCAGATAGGAAGAGTGCAATGTATAGAAGGTTGAATCGACCAAGGTTGATTCTGTACTTATTCATGCATCATGCTAAGAATTATGCTAATAAATTTTCCCCCCTTAGAAAGATGCCGCCACGCACAAGGCTAACGACACGTAAGTCGACGGGACCAATTGGAGTACCCCGGCATCAACTAGCCCCTCGACACGAAAGCAGTAGCAGCGGAAGTAATGACCCTATAGGAGACCTGGAAGCCGAAGTAAGTCGACTTCAAGCAACGCTGCAGCACAGGACCAATGTTTGGATCACAGACGGAGATAGAATCAATGAACTAAGAAGGGATATCCGTCACCTGCAGGATCAGCTGGCTGATCGGGACTTAGCACTTGACTGGGCAGTACAGTCTCGTATGTTGGCATGTGCTAAGGAAGCGAGGGCTCAGGCCCGAATTAAAGAACTTAGCTCAGCTGTCGACAACCTGCAGGTCTACTGCAACACTTTGCATGAGGAAGTCCATGTGTTATACTCACAATTACACCCTAGTGAGCCTGCACACTCTGCTGAGTCAGAAGCCGGACCCTCTCACGTTGCGGGACGCGCGCTGGGTGGGGAGTTAGACCTTTTTGAACCCCCTCCTTCTTTGAGGTTGGTCGACGTCTGGACTCCCACACCTGATGATGAGGCCGCCAAAAGTAATGGAAAGCAGGACTAATGGTGTAGTAAAAGTAGAGTAGTGTATTGTAGGGTGTACTGTTGTATAATAGGTTGAACTTTTGTAAAATGGGTAATGTATCCTGTTATGTAGTACCGAGTCTGTATCATTACTCTTTATAGTAATGTAAAATGGAAGGTTTTCTTTGACACATTATGTTTATTCAAATGTTTTTGCCTCAGAGGCCGACCAGGACTCGCGGACAGGACGCAGCCGGAACTTCTGGGGGTCGGGATGTCACCCCAAATCCACCTCCGGTTCCACCCACGCTAGCCGAGGCGATTGCTGCCTTGGTGAATGCCACCGCCGACAATACCCGCTTCCTTAGGGAAATGGCGGGTCAGCAGCAGTTCCAGCAACAAGCAGGAAGAGGTTTTCAGCAAGGTCCCCGTGAAACTACTTATCTGGACTTCTCCGAAACTCGTCCACCTCTATTCACCAAAGCAGAAGATCCGCTCGAAGCTGACGAGTGGATACGTGTTATGGAACAGAAGTTTGGTCTTCTTCGTTGTTCTGAAACGCAGAAGCCATTGTTTGCGGCACAGCAACTCCGAGGCCCTGCCAGTACTTGGTGGGGAAACTTTGTGGCTATCCAACCTGACAACCATCAAATTACATGGAACGAATTTAAAGCAGCCTTCCGCGAGCACTATATACCAGAGGGAGTGCTGCATATGAAACAAGAGGAATTTATGAAGCTAAAACAAGGAGGAGACACCATCAATCAGTATCTTAACAAGTTCAATCACCTGTCGCAGTATGCTATTGATCAGGTGAATACTGATTTGAAGAAAAAGAACTGTTTTATGAGAGGTCTAAATGACCGGTTGCAGCGGAAAATGGCCACATGTATTGATCTCACCTATGGGAAGGCTGTCAGTACAGCCTTATCTGTGGAGGCAAAATACGCAAATTCTGGGAAGAATAAGGGATTTAGTGGTGAGAGGCCTAATCAGGGCCAGGCGAAGAGGCAACGGTTCATCATCCGGCCTTCTAGCCAAAACCAAAGTTTTTCTCGTCCACAAGTATTCCCTTTTAAACAACCCATTATTATCCGCCCCAACAATACTTCCACTTCCCCAAATCAGCCGGGTGCCCCAGGCACTCGATTCCCTGCCTTGCCCAGCTCTTCCACTGGGTGTTTCAACTGTGGCAAGTCGGGACATTTTATCAAAGACTGCCCGTACCCCAAGCCAAATCAATCCAATGCTCAGCAAGGAACTGGGAAGTCCACTCAGCCCAAGGGAAATGCTGCGGGGAGAAATACCAAGAAGACGGGGCGTGTATATTACACTCAAGTGGCCACTACACCGGAGGGAGAGCCGGTGATGATGGGTACGTTTCCTGTGGCCAGTCACCCTGCAATAATTCTTTTTGATTCTGGTGCTTCGCATACCTTCATTAGCAAGAAATTTGTGGAGCAACATCACATTGCATGTCATGAATCAAAAGAGGGATTTAAAATTCATTCACCTGGGGGACACATTTTTACTAGAGAAGTGGCCTATGAAGTGCCAGTAACAATGGCCGGACGGAACTTTCCTGCTAACATGATTGTTCTAAGAGGCCAGGATATAGATATAATTTTGGGTATGAATTGGTTAACTCAACACAAGGCAATTCTCAACACTGAACTCAGAACCGTCAGGTTGAGCTATAATCAAGAAGAAACTCTTTTGTCTCTCCCCAAAACCAATCCAGCCAAAGCTTCTGGTAGAATATTTGAAGCCATTGTACCGGAGATTGAGAACATTCCGGTAGTATGTGAGTTTCCAGATGTGTTTTCGGAAGATTTGCCTGGACTACCCCCTGAAAGAGATGTAGAATTCGTAATTGAGCTAAAGCCCGGTACGGCTCCCATCTCTCGAAGATCGTACCGTATGCCCCCTAATGAGTTGGCAGAATTGAAAATTCAATTACAAGATCTACTGAATAAGGGATTTATCCGGCCAAGCTCGTCCCCATGGGGTTGTCCCGCCATTTTTGTCAAGAAGAAGGATCAAACCTTGCGCATGTGCGTGGATTATCGGCCCCTGAATGAGGTCACCATCAAGAATAAGTACCCTCTTCCAAGGATCGATATCTTATTTGATCAACTGACTGGGGCGAGGGTATTTTCCAAAATTGATCTCAGGTCGGGCTATCATCAAATCCGTATTCGGCCCGAGGATATACCGAAGACCGCATTTACTACGCGGTATGGATTGTTTGAATACCTGGTAATGTCTTTCGGGCTCACAAATGCTCCTGCCCACTTCACCTATTTGATGAACTCGGTGTTCATGCCCGAGTTAGACAAGTTCGTGGTGGTCTTCATTGACGATATTTTGATATACTCTAAAAATGAAGAGGAGCATGCTCAGCATCTACGGATTGTATTGACGCGCCTGAGGGAACATCAGCTATATGCCAAGTTCAGCAAGTGCGCATTCTGGCTGGAGGAAATTCAATTCTTAGGGCACGTGTTATCAGCTAAAGGAATTGCGGTAGATCCTAGCAAGGTCAAGGATATTCTGGAATGGAAACCCCCAACCACTGTTCACCAAGTCCGGAGTTTTCTTGGACTAGCTGGATATTATCGCAGATTCATACCAGATTTTTCTAAGCTTGTGAAGCCAATCACAAGTTTATTGAAAAATGATATTAAGTTCAATTGGTCTTCTAAGTGTAATGAAGCTTTTGTGCAATTGAAGACATTATTAACCACTGCTCCGGTATTGGCTCAACCGGACATCACTAAGCCTTTTGATGTATATTGTGATGCATCTGGCAGTGGACTCGGCTGTGTACTGATGCAAGAAGGCCGAGTAATTGCGTATGCTTCAAGGCAGCTGCGCCGACATGAGGAGCACTATCCAACTCATGATCTGGAGTTAGCTGCGGTGGTTCATGCCCTGAAAATATGGCGTCACTATCTGCTGGGAAATATCTGTCACATATATACAGATCATAAAAGTTTGAAGTACATCTTCACCCAGTCAGAGTTAAATATGAGGCAAAGACGATGGCTTGAGCTCATTAAAGACTATGATCTGGAGATCCATTATCACCCAGGCAAGGCCAATGTGGTGGCAGATGCATTGAGTCGTAAGACTTCCTGCCACTGTCTTATGGTAAAGACCTCCGAGAACACTTTGTGTCAAGAAATGGAAAAGCTAAACCTGGGGATAATCCAACAAGGGACTCTGAACCAGCTAAAGCTTGAGTCAATCATTTTGCAAAGGATAATTGATGCTCAAAAGGACAATCTGGGTATGAAGCACATACGAGAGAAGATAAGGGCTGGAACAGCCAAATGTTTCAAGTAAGATGATCAAGGTGTGTTATGGTTTAACAACCGCATAGTCGTGCCAAAGAACGAAGAACTCCGCCAGCAAATTCTTAATGAAGCACATCTTAGTCGCTATTCTATTCATCCCGGAAGCACTAAGATGTATCAAGATTTAAAGCAACATTACTGGTGGACAAAGATGAAGATTGAAATTGCACGCTATGTGGCTAGATGTGACACTTGCAGACGTGTCAAGGCCATACACATGAAAACTGCTGGTCCATTACAGTCATTACCAATACCAACATGGAAATGGGATGACATAAGCATGGACTTCATTGTGGGATTGCCCAGGACCGCAAAAAGGATATGACTCTATTTGGGTTATCGTTGATCGACTCACAAAGATTGCCCACTTCTTACCTGTCAAGGTCACATATACAGTAGCCACTTATGCAGCATTATATATTGCCCGTATTCTCAGTCTACATGGTATTCCGAAGACTATAGTGTCGGATCGTGGACCTCCGTTCGTATCCAAATTCTGGGAAGAACTTCATAAATCCCTGGGTACTAAGTTACTCCACAGTTCGGCCTATCATCCTCAAACCAGTGGACAAACTGAGAGAGTGAACCAAATACTTGAAGATATGCTGTGGGCATGTGTCCTGGATTTCCCACAGAAATGGGATGAATGTTTACCTTTGGCAGAGTTCTCGTATAATAACAGTTATCAAGAAAGTATCAAGATGGCACCTTTTGAAGCTTTATACGGACGTCGGTGTCGAACTCCGCTAAATTGGTCTGAACCTGGAGAAAGATACTTCTTTAGGCCTGATATGGTGAAAGAGGTCGAAGAAAAGGTTCAGAAAATTATTCATAATATGAAGAAAGCTCAGACTCGACAAAAGAGTTATGCAGACCAACGACGACAACCCTTATGTTTTCTGGTAGACGACTATGTCTACTTGAAAGTTTCACCAATAAAGGGTGTATCGCGTTTCGGGGTTAAAGGGAAGCTTGCACCCAGATACATTGGTCCATTCCTGGTGCTTGAACAATGTGGACCAGTGGCGTACCGACTCCAACTACCCGAAACATTGTCTGCTGTGCATAATGTGTTCCACGTATCACAATTGAAGAAGTGTCTTCGGGTTCCCGATCGAACCGTTGAAGTGACTGATGTTGTCCTGGAACCAGATTTAACATACTCGGAACATCCCATTCGAGTTCTGGATCAAAAGGACAGGGTTACTCGGAGAAAGACTCTCAAGTTTTATAAGATACAGTGGAACCAGCATTCGGAAGATGAGGCTACATGGGAAACCCAAGACTTCTTAGATAAAATTTCCCAGGCTTTCTAGCCTCTTGTAAGTTGTAAAGTCTGTATAGCTGTGTAATAAAGGAATGAACCCCCACACCATCCTTGCCTTGTACCAGAAATAAGGAAATAAAAACATGACACATTTCCTTTTCCATTACTCACCCTAGGACTTTAAATCTCGGGACGAGATTCTTTTATGGGGGGAAGGATGTAACACTCCTGGTGTTACTATAACTAAAACTTGAGCATGACATCATAACATTGGTTTTGCATATGTTTGACACACCTAGAGTGCATTCACTAGGCAAAAATTTCAAACAAGTTGTACTGTTTTAATGTTTTACAAATAGAACCCTGGTTAAAGGCCTTAACCCTAAATAGTGGTTAAAGGGGTAAAACCCAACCCAAGCTAAGAAAACCTAAAGACTTTAGGGTAAAAGTCATAAAATGACTCTAAAAACAAACTTGAATTCCTTTTATACCCCTGGGATACCAGAAACCCTAATTGGAACCTTGGGAAGCCCTAAACCAAACCCTAGGGACCTATGTGCAAAATTAGTCCACTTTTGGACTAAAGTGCAAAAACCTAGACAAATAAGTATCTTAAGTCATTTGGGTCACAAATATGTGAACTTGCAAGTTAAACCCTAAGTTTTGGGCTTATTTGCAAAACTCAACTCTTAAGTCCTTAATAGTCTAAGTCTGATTTTCAGTGAAATTGGCTCAACTTTGGAGCCTTGTATCTTTCAGAATATAGGGTTTTTGCCCTAGGCCACCACATCAAAGTTGAATACCAATTATAGGAGAACAACTTTGCTAAAGAGTGTGAGCTCAGTTGTTATGAGAAATTTGGAGAAAAACCCAATCAAAAACTGGCTGTCAGGCTGTTTGATCTGAAATTCAGAATAGCAGAAGACTGACATCCACTTCTAGCTCAATTTTGAGCATGATCCAGTGCTCAACTAAGTCGCATCCCTATAGTCGATTTGTAGCTGGTATGTAGCACTACAACTTTGATGCAGTGACTTGGGGATGTTGCCACAAGAATTTGGAAGAAAACTGACCCTAAACATCGCCTGTCAGGTGCACTGAAGGGGTGCTTCCATGGTACAGTGCCTGATTAACTGAAGAAGATCTTCCCCGTGCTCGTCGTCGATAGCCGTCGCCGTCGATCGTCGCTCGCCGAGATTCGTGCTCAGTGATCACCAGATAAGTTTGGCAAGGTAAAGGTCCTCGCCGCCGGTGAGCTGGAGGCCACCCGATCAGCCGCGGTACACCTCCCCCTTACTCATCGGACGATCGGGATAAGAGCTCGCCGCCGTTGGACGATTACCACCGTGCGCCGCGTGGCTTAGCTTTTCCACCGTGCCGTCATGACTCCCCTGGGCCGTCCCATCGTCGCCGGAGTAACCGCCACGACGGTGGACACGTATTCACCACGCCCGGTGTTTCTTCTCCACCTCCGACCGCCGCGCGTCCTCCTCAAATTCACTGGCCACCGCCCTTGGAGCCTATAAATTGAGGGCGGGGATAGTTGCGCCATATAATCGTGAAGCTGTAGCACCCGCTCCCACCCTCGATCGTCCACCAGCACGCCCGAATTGCGCATTTCCCCCAAATCCATTTTCCGCCGCCGTGAATCAAGCTCGCCGTGGTCAGCCCGTTTCAGGTCCGATCTCACCCTCGGTTCCCTTGTTTCAACGTCCTTGCTTCCTCTTGATGCTTACCGAACCATTGAATTGAGCTAGACCGCCATGAATCGACGGGAACGCACCCATCCGTCCGCAATTCTCTCGGTCACCGTGGCCGGAGCTCCATAGTTCACCAATAGTGCAATTAAGTTGGGGGAAACATTCATGGGGACTCGGATTTGGTCTCGGCCGAAGCTTAGCACCTGTCTTAGCCCCAATCGGCCGGCGTAGATGCTCGCCGGAGCGCGGCGGTGCGCGAGCGCCGTCGGGGACTTGAAACACAGAATAGATAGAAACCGGAGGGTCTTTTTGTGAAGTGTCAGTGACTTAGAAAAACAGTAACCGAACCTATCTCCAGTTAGGCAAAACGCCGAGGGCCTCTGCGCAAGCTCGCCTCGAGGGCGCGGGCGCGCGCGCGATTTCGCGCGGACCTGGGCCGCTGGGCTGAATCCGGCCCAGTTCTATTTAATCATTTTCCTTTTTCTTTTACAGCAGAGCTTTAGAAATCGGTAGAAAATTATAGAAAAATCCTAAAAATATGAGACCAATTTTCCTAGGTTCCTTATTTTCCCTAGAATTTAATAAAAATAGTTTCATGATTTTTAGGGTAAATAAGGAATTTTAGAGCATTTAAAGTAGCTTAAAGAAGTAATTCTGGATTTTTAAAGGATAAATGGTAATCCCAAAAATGCTCAAAATTTTTATGTGAACCTAAACCAATATTTAGAAGCCTTGGGTAGAATTTGGGTTGATTTGGACCTTGTTTGATCACTAAACCCAAAACCACCCCCCCTGCTCCATGAACTCCTTTACTGACTCCGGAAACCCTATGTTCTCGGAGTACCGTGAAGGAAAGTTGTACTCAAGACTTAGATAATAAGTTTATATTATCTTTGCATCCTCATGAGCATCCCATGACATCCATTCTTATGCATATATATGGTTATATTAGAGCACGAAGAAGAAGAAGAAGTCTCTGAAGAAGGGATACCACCATCCTCAGATCCTCAAACAGGCAATTGCTTATATTTCGATATTTGTGGAACCGAGGAGGACTCACCTGATAACAAAGGCAAGCCCCGGTGCATGCAACCCTTTTCCTTGTGTTTTCAAATACTTTTCGCACCTTTAAGTCTAGTGAAATGTGCATTAGGTTCATAGGAGTTACTTGAAACCCTTTGATGCATTGCTTTCCTTGATATCCATACCTTTATAGATACTTCTGTGAAGTATCAAAATTATGATTTACAAAAATGCTTAGCCTTGCTTAGATCTTGTGGATAGAGGTTGTCCTCAGTCTAACCCGGGAGAGGATGGCTTCTACCTGCAAGAATATTTTCATTTGGAGCAATGGTGGGATCTTACTGCAAAGTTCCCTGTGATGCTCTTTCATCCTAAGGAACAGACACAATCCTAAGGATGGAAATACGTAAATTGAGACTTGGGGTAGGAACAGGTGATGTTCTACCCAGGTTGGTTAAGGATTAACGCGTATGTAGGCGTGCTGACCGAGGACCCTTTAACTGGTCACATGCCTCGTCATGGGTAAGCCTTGCCTCGGGCAGACTAAGGCCGGAATAAGATAACACGAAATGGGAGTGGAGCGGTGGCGAGAGTAGCGTGTACCCTCCGTGGCAAGAGGCTGGACGGTGGTGTATCTGTGCTCTCGGTTTGCGTGAACCTGATCCGGTCTTAAGAACCCCGGTGGCGGGTTGACATATGCAAGGGTTAAGTGCTACATATGTCGTGTGATTGGAGATCCTCAGCTGAGTATAATCGATTCGGATCGCCGTACCTTCGCGGTTATGAAGACTTGGTCACTTTTCTACAACCTAAAGTCAGGATGTGAACACTATGGAAAAAATGATGTTGTCTTGATGTGATGTGAAATTAGACTAGATGCAAATAGAGTCTAATAATACCTAAGATGGCGTTAAAAGATTGAAAGTAAGGACTCACTTTAGTAAGCTACTTCTGCAAAAGTATAAGTTGATTTTTGCTAAAGCCTCTCCTTGACTCCTATTTATCCAGCATACCCTTGAGAGTCTTTTCCTTAGTCGGGTAAGACTTGCTGAGTAATTCCATACTCAGGGTTTATCCCTTCGTTGTTTTTAGGTGAGGAAGTAGCAGACTTTTGTTGCTTCTGTGCCAAGGTGGTTTCCAAAGAAGAAAAACAAGACTGAAGTGCGGGAGGACTCGGTCCTCCACCTAGAATCTTTTGTTTTTAGCTTCTCGGGAAAAGTTTGTGTCTCCCTTGGTTTGTATAATATTACTTCTATGCACTCACTTTTAGACTGGTCTGTAAATAAATAACTCGAGCTTGCTTTTGAAATAAATGTAAGCTTATGTAATTCGCTTCCGCATTTCTTTATCTCCGATGTTCTGTAATGTCTGCAAGACGGGTGAAACGTTCCTGGTGAGGTCGGAAAAGATACCGAGCTTGTCAAGTGACTTAGGAACATCTACAGGGTGTCTGATGTCTGTTAGACAAGGACAACTGTAGGTGGGCCTAATTACTTGGGAGGTTCCGTCACAGGTGTGATTCCTTAGGGTTGGCTTGGAATCTTGCACACATGCATACGGAAAGCATAATGTCCGGTCGAGATGCACATAAATAGAGTAATGAACCAATCATCGACCGGTATACCTTTTGATCCATGGACTTACCTCCCGTGTCGAGGTCGAGATGCCCATTGGTTCCCATGGGTGTCTTGATGGGCTTGGCATCCTTCATTCCAAACTTGGTTAGAATGTCTTGAGTATACTTTGTTTAGCTAATGAAGGTGCCCTCTTGGAGTTGCTTCACTTGAAATCCTAGAAAATACTTCAACTCCCCCATCATAGACATCTCACATTTCTGTGTCATGATCCTACTAAATTCTTCACATGTAGATTCGTTAGTAGACCCAAATATAATATCATCAACATAAATTTGGCATACAAACAAATCATTGTCAAGAGTTTTATTGAATAAAGTAGGATCGGCCTTGCCGACTTTGAAGCCATTTGCAATAAGAAAATCTCTTAGGCATTCATACCATGCTCTTGGGGCTTGCTTGAGCCCATAAAGCGCCTTAGAGAGCCTATAGACATGGTTAGGGTACTCACTGTCTTCAAAGCCGGGAGGTTGCTCAACGTAGACCTCTTCCTTGATTGGTCCATTGAGGAAAGCACTCTTCACGTCCATTTGATAAAGCTTGAAGCCATGGTAAGTAGCATAGGCTAATAATATGCGAATTGACTCAAGCCTAGCTACGGGTGCATAGGTTTCACCAAAATCCAAACCTTCGACTTGAGAGTATCCTTTGGCCACAAGTCGAGCTTTGTTCCTTGTCACCACACCATGCTCATCTTGCTTGTTGCGGAAGACCCACTTGGTTCCTACAACATTTTGGTTAGGACGTGGAACTAAATGCCATACCTCGTTCCTCGTGAAGTTGTTGAGCTCCTCTTGCATCGCCATCACCCAATCCGAATCTTGAAGTGCTTCCTCTACCCTGTGTGGCTCAATAGAGGAAACAAAAGAGTAATGCTCACAAAAATGTGCAACACGAGATCGAGTAGTTACCCCCTTATGAATGTCGCCGAGGATGGTGTCGACGGGGTGATCTCGTTGGATTGCTTGGTGGACTCTTGGGTGTGGCGGCCTTGGTTCTTCATCCTCCTTGTCTTGATCGTTTGCATCTCCCCCTTGATCATTGCCGTCATCTTGAGGTGGCTCATCTCTTTGATCTTCTCCTTCATCAACTTGAGCCTTGTCCTCATTTTGGGTTGGTGGAGATGCTTGTGTGGAGGAGGATGGTTGATCTTGTGCATGTGGAGGCTCTTCGGATTCCTTAGGACACACATCCCCAATGGACATGTTCCTTAGCGCTATGCACGAAGCCTGTTCTTCACCTATCTCATCAAGATCAACTTGCTCTACTTGAGAGCCGTTAGTCTCGTCAAACACAACGTCACAAGAAACTTCAACAAGTCCTGAGGACTTGTTAAAGACTCTATATGCCCTTGTGTTTGAGTCATATCCTAGTAAAAAGCCTTCTACAGTTTTAGGAGCAAATTTAGATTTTCTACCTCTTTTAACAAGAATAAAACATTTGCTACCAAAAACTCTAAATATGAAATATTGGGCTTTTTACCGGTTAGGAGTTCATAGGATGTCTTCTTGAGGATTCGGTGTAGATATAACCGGTTGATGGCGTAGCAAGCGGTGTTAACCGCTTCGGCCCAAAACCGATCCGGCGTCTTGTACTCATCAAGCATGGTTCTTGCCATGTCCAATAGAGTTCGATTCTTCCTCTCCACTACACCATTTTGTTGTGGGGTGTAGGGAGAAGAGAACTCATGCTTGATGCCCTCCTCCTCAAGGAAGCCTTCAATTTGAGAGTTATTGAACTCCGTCCCGTTGTCACTTCTAATTTTCTTGATCCTTAAGCCAAACTCATTTTGAGCCCGTCTCAAGAATCCCTTTAAGGTCTCTTGGGTATGGGATTTTTCCTGCAAAAAGAACACCCAAGTGAAGCGAGAATAATCATCCACAATAACTAGACAGTACTTACTCCCGCCGATGCTTATGTAAGCGATCGAGCCGATTAAATCCATGTGTAGGAGCTCCAGTGGTCTGTCAGTCGTCATGATGTTCTTGTGTGGATGATGAACACCAACTTGCTTCCCGGCTTGGCATGCGCTACAAATCCTGTCTTTCTCAAAATGAACATCTGTTAGTCCCAAAATGTGTTCTCCCTTTAGAAGCTTATGAAGATTCTTCATTCCAACATGAGCTAGTCGGCGGTGCCAGAGCCAACCCATGTTAGTCTTAGCAATTAAGCAAGTGTCGAGTTCAGCTCTATCAAAATCTACCAAGTATAGCTGACCCTCTAACACTCCCTTAAAGGCTATTGAATCATCACTTCTTCTAAAGACAGTGACACCTACATCAGTGAATAGACAGTTGTAGCCCATTTGACATAATTGAGATACGGAAAGCAAATTGTAATCTAAAGAATCTACAAGAAAAACATTGGAAATGGAGTGGTCAGGAGATATAGCTATTTTACCCAAACCTTTGACCAAACCTTGGTTTCCATCCCCGAATGTGATAGCTCGTTGGGGATCTTGGTTTTTCTCGTAGGAGGAGAACATCTTCTTCTCCCCCGTCATGTGGTCTGTGCACCCGCTATCGATGATCCAACTTGAGCCCCCGGATGCATAAACCTACAAAACAAGTTTAGTTCTTGACTTTAGGTACCCAAACGGTTTTGGGTCCTTTGGCATTAGAAACAAGAACTTTGGGTACCCAAACACAAGTCTTGGAGCCCTTGTGTTTGCCCCCAACAATCTTGGCAACTACCTTGCCGGATTTGTTAGTCAAAACATAAGATGCATCAAAAGTTTTAAATGAAATGCTATGATCATTTGATGCACTAGGAGTTTTCTTTCTAGGCAACTTAGCACGGGTTGGTTGCCTAGAGCTAGATGTCTCACCCTTATACATAAAAGCATGGTTAGGGCCAGAGTGAGACTTCCTAGAATGAATTCTCCTAATTTTGCTCTCGAGATAACCGGTAGGGTACAAAATGTAACCCTCGTTATCCTGAGGCATGGGAGCCTTGCCCTTAACAAAGTTAGACAAATTTTTAGGAGGGGCACTAAGTTTGACATTGTCTCCCCTTTGGAAGCCAATGCCATCTTTGATGCCCGGGCGTCTCCCATTATAGAGCATACTTCTAGCAAATTTAAACTTTTCATTTTCCAAGTTATGCTCGGCAATTTTAGAACCTAATTTTGCTATATGATCATTTTGTTGTTTAATTAAGACCATATGATCATGAATAGCATCAATATCAACATCTCTACATCTAGTGCAAATGGAAACATGCTCAACGGTAGATGTAGTGGGTTTGCAAGAATTAAGTTCAACAATCTTAGCACGTAATATGTCATTTTTATCTCTAAGATCGGAAATTGTAACATTGCAAACATCAAAACCTTTAGCCTTAGCAATTAATTGTTCATTCTCATTTCTAAGGCTAGCAAGAGATTCATTCAATTCCTTAATCTTAACAAGCAAATCATCATTATCATTTCTAAGATTGGGAATTGAAACATCACAAACATGAGAATCAACCTTAGCAATTAATCTAGCATTTTCATTTCTAAGGTTGTTAATAGTCTCATGGCAAGTGCTTAGCTCACTAGACAATTTTTCACATTTTTCAACTTCTAGAGCGTAAGCATTTTTAACCTTAACATGCTTCTTATTTTCTTTAATAAGGAAGTCTTCTTGAGAGTCCAAGAGATCATCCTTCTCATGAATAGAGCTAATTAATTCATTTAATTTTTCTTTTTGTTGCATGTTTAGGTTGGCAAAAAGAATACGTAAGTTATCCTCCTCATTGTTAGCATCGTCCTCATCGCTAGATGTTTCATATTTGGTGGAGGATCTTGATTTTACCTTCTTCCTTTTGCCATCCTTGGCCATGAGGCATTTGTGGCCGACGTTGGGGAAGAGGAAGCCCTTGGTGACGGCGATGTTGGTGGCGTCCTCGTCGGAGGAGGAGTCGGTGGAGCTCTCGTCCGAGTCCCACTCCCGGCAAACATGGGCATCGCCGCCCTTCTTCTTATGGTATCTCTTCTTTTCTCTTCTCTTGCCCTTCTTGTCGTCGCCCCTGTCACTATCACTGGATAATGGACATTTAGCAATAAAATGACCGGGCTTACCACATTTGTAGCATACTTTCTTGGAGCGGGGTTTGTAGTCTTTCCCCCTCCTTTGCTTGAGGATTTGACGGAAGCTCTTGATGATGAGCGCCATCTCCTCGTTGTCGAGCTTGGAGGCATCGATGGGTGTTCGACTTGGAGTAGATTCCTCCTTCTTTTCTTCCGTCGCCTTGAAAGCGACCGGTTGTGCTTCAGACGTGGAGGGGCCGTCAAGCTCGTTGATCTTCTTTGATCCTTTGATCATCAACTCAAAGCTCACAAAATTACCTATAACTTCCTCGGGGGTCATTTGTGTATATCTAGGATTGCCACGAATTAATTGAACTTGAGTAGGGTTAAGGAAAACAAGTGATCTTAGAATAACCTTAACCACTTCGTGATCATCCCACTTTTTGCTCCCGAGGTTGCGCACTTGGTTCACCAAGGTTTTGAGCCGGTTGTACATGTCTTGTGGCTCCTCCCCTTGGCGAAGACGGAAGCGACCGAGCTCCCCCTCAATCGTTTCCCGTTTGGTGATCTTGGTCACCTCATCTCCTTCATGCGCGGTCTTTAGCACGTCCCAAATCTCTTTGGCGCTCTTCAACCCTTGCACCTTGTTATACTCCTCTCGACTTAGAGAGGTGAGGAGTATAGTGGTGGCTTGGGAGTTGAAGTGCTCGATTTGGGCCACTTCGTCCGCATCATAATCTTCATCCCCTACGGATGGTACCTATACACCAAACTCAACAACATCCCATATACTTTTGTGGAGTGAGGTTAGGTGATATCGCATCATATCACTCCACCTAGCATAATCTTCACCATCAAAAGTTGGTGGTTTGCCTAATGGGACGGAAAGTAAAGGTGTATGTTTAGGAATGCGAGGGTAGCGTAGGGGGATCTTACTATACTTCTTGCTCTCTTGGCGCTTAGAAGTAACGGACGGTGCGTCGGAGTCGGAGGTCGATGTTGATGAAGTGTCGGTCTCGTAGTAGACCACTTTCCTCATCCTCTTGTGCTTGTCGCCTCTCCGATGCGACTTGTGGGAAGAAGATTTCTTCTCCTTCCCCTTCCCTTTGTTGGAGGAGTCCTTCTTTTTCTCCTTCCTTTTGGTGCGGGACTCTTCCGATAAAGTGCTCCCGTGACTCGTAGTGGGCTTGTCGCCGGTCTCCATCTCCCTCTTGGTGTGATCTCCCGACATCACTTCGAGCGGTTAGGCTCTAATAAAGCACCGGGCTCTGATACCAATTGAAAGTCGCCTAGAGGGGGGTGAATAGGGCGAAACTGAAATTTACAAATATAAACACAACTACGAGACGGGTTAGCGTTAGAAATAAGCACGAGTCCGAGAGAAAGGGTGCAAAACAAATCGTGAGCAAATGCGGAGTGAGACACGATGATTTGTTTTACCGAGGTTCAGTTCTCGCAAACCTACTCCCCGTTGAGGAGGTCACAAAGGCCGGGTCTCTTTCAACCCTTACCCTCTCTCAAACGGTCCCTCGGACCGAGTGAGCTTCTCTTCTCAAATCAAAGCTGGGAACAAAACTTCCCCGCAAGGACCACCACACAATTGGTGTCTCTTGCCTCGATTATAAGTGAGTTTTGATCACAAGAACATGTGAGAAAGAAAGAAGCAATCCAAGCGCAAGAGCTCAAAAGAACACGGCAAATCTCTCTCGCTAATCACTAAAGCCTTGTGTGGAATTGGAGAGGATTTGATCACTTGAGTGTGTCTAGAATTGAATGCCTAGCTCTTGTAAGTGGTTGAGAAGTGGAAAACTTGGATGACTTGAATGTGGGGTGGTTGGGGGTATTTATAGCCCCAACCACCAAACTAGCCGTTTGGATGGAGGCTGTCTGTCGCATGGTGCACCGGACAGTCCGGTGCACACCGGACATGTCCGGTGCGCCAGCCACGTCACCCGAACGTTAGGGTTCTGACCGTTGGAGCTCTGACGCTGGGCCCGCCTTGATGACCGGTGGCGCACCGGACATGAACTGTAGAATGTCCGGTGCGCCTGTTCGCGCGTGCCTGACTTATGCGCGCTCTGGCACGCATTAAATGCGCCTGCAGAGCGCCTGCAGGTGACCGTTGGCGCCGAAGTAGCCGTTGCCCCGCGGTTACACCGGACAGTCCGGTGTACACCGGACATGTCCGGTGAATTCACTAGTACAATTTGGCTCTATACAAGCGGTAGGCTTTTTACATCACAGGCGGTTCGGTTAGAAAACCGCCTGTGATGTCCCAGGCGGTTCAGTACGCCTATGATGTAATAGTATCACAAGCGGTTTTTGTTTAGGACCGCCTGTGGTGCTCTATCCTTTTCACAAACGGACCCTAAGAAAAAACCGCCTGTGATTGTAAAAATAATTTTAATTTTTAACAGAAATATGCAAATACAATTTAAATGAATTAATATTTAATTTTTAACAGAAATATGCAAATACAATTTAAATGAATTAATATTTAATTTTTAACAATAATATGCAAATACAATTTAAATAAATTATAATAGCACACATAGATAACTAGAGAGATTTTAAATTAATTGGCAACCACAATTCATAGTCGATCATACATGATACAAGTACAATTTGATTCATACAATTTTTCATGAACTACCATTTTTTCGCATGTATGGCTTTAAGTTCTTATCAATTTTCTTTTCCACACGCTTGATTCTCTCTGGACCGTTAAAGACGAACTTCTCTTCATACTTATTGTATTCCTCATCTTGGTCTCCCACATTCTCAACTCCAACAATTTTTTGCTTTCCAGAAATAACTACATGCATCTTCTCATCTGCTGGATCGAGTACATAGAACACTTGTGCAACACATTCGGCGAGAACCCACGGTTCATCTTTATATCCTACTTTCTTTAAGTCTACCAGTGTGAGTCCGTAGTTATCCACTATCACCCCCATGGGATGTTGTACCCATTAGCACTTAAATAAGGGTATTTTCATGCTTGGGCCATAATCAAGTTCCCATATTTCCTCTATGAATCCAAAATATGTGGTCTTCTGTCCATGTAGGTCAAAAGCATCGATACGAACACCGCTATTTTGTGCAACACTTTTCATGTCTTTTGATTTAGTGTAGAATGTGTACCCATTGATGTCATATGCTTGCCATGATGTTACAAAACACGATGGCCCAGAAGCCAAATTCTTCATTGTTTTCTCTTCCAAAGAGTCTCCGAATGGGATGTTTTTGTCCATTAACCATTCGCTGAAACGATGTTTGTGCTCCCTCATGATCCAGTCCTCTGTGCGGTTCTAATTTTCTTTACGAAGCTCATCCAGGTGTTCCTCTATGTAAGGCTCGGCTATCGTGAGATGTTGTAGTACACTACCATGAGCACAATGTACTAGCTTGTAATCCTCAACGCGAAAAGTTTTCTTGCCCATTCTCCCTCTCCCACATAGTTTACCCTCATGTTTAGGTACAGGCACACCTATCATTGTTCCGTCACTGATGTAATCTATACAGCTCTCAATCACTTCTTCTATAGTGTATCCCTCCATGATTGAACCCTCTGGGTGAGCGCGATTTCGCACATAACCTTTTAATACTCCCAGGTATCGCTCCAACTGAAACATATGATGTAAATATAGTGGCCCTAATATTTTTATCTGATCCACGAGATGTATGATTAGGTGTACTTTCATATCAAAAAATGATGGAGGAAAACACATTTCAAGCTTGCACATAGTCTCGATGATGTATGCCTTTAGATAGTCCAAGTCTTCTAAAGCTATTACTTTTTGTGAAACCGCATTGAAAAAGTAACACAAGCGTGTGATGACAACTTTGACATGCTCTATTTCGAGGGCTCTTACTGCAATTGGGAGGAACACCGTCATCATCACATGGCAGTCATGAGAGTTGTAGCCAAATAGAGACAAGTCCTTCATCCTAACTAGTCTGCTGATATTGGATGAGAAACCTGTGGGCACTTTGACCCCACACAAACTTTTGCAAATCTTTGTTCTCTCCTCAACTGACAAGTTGTAGCTAGCTGAAGGGAGGTAAGGCTTCCCTTTGCCACTATCCACTGGATGAAGTTCCGGTCTGATTTGAAGATCTACTAGATCATTGCGTGATTTGAGTCCGTCTTTTGTCTTACTCGGCATGCCCAGCAAGGTTCCAATGATGCCGTCAAAAACATTTTTTGTTACATGCATCAAATCAATGCTGTGGCAAATTTCCATATCCTTCCAATATGGGAGGTACTTGAAAAAAATTGATTGCTTCTTGAAAGTTGTGTAAGTTGAAGGGTCACCTTTTCTCCAAGTTCCCTTATTGATGGAACCAGTATATCAGACTAACAGTATATCCCTTTATCGATGGAACCAGCTTGAATGGCAGACAACGAGTAGCCTAGTATTGTAACACCCGGTTTTAATGAACAAAGCCGGGTGCATCTCATACATGCGCCAAGAAGACAACATATATAATAACAGAGTGTATAGAGATAAATGTCATTAACATCAGAGTATTTATTACATAGCGGAAGACTTATTACAAAATGAAATAATAAAGGTAAAGCGAACTAAGGATCGACGGCGCAGATGTCGACTGGGAAACGCCACCTAGATCAGATCGAACTCCTCAGTGTTAGGCAGCTCCTCCTGAACCACCTGATCATCTCCTGTGGGGGGGTGTGAGACAGCAAGGGTGAGCTCACACATGATCATAGCTCAACAAGTTGTGGGGAACCAGTGGACATAAACTCACAAAGGTGTGAATTCATGTGATGTGTAAGGCTTAATCAAAGACAGGGGTTAAAGCTGAGCATTGCTTTTAAGTAGTTGGTCAAAATTTTATTAGCAGTTACTAAGTGTAGGTAAATACCAAACCATAAATAGAGTAATATAACAAAATTAATAACAAACCCATGCAATGCAAATGACAAAATTGAATTTAAGTTCCATAATTAAACATCAGAGAGTCCTGAGCTGCTCATGACCGCGAGCTCGGCTAGTATACCAGTTTTACACTCTGCAGAGGTTGTACCCTTTACCCACAAGTCATGTTACCCATCTGCCAAGGGGTCATGAATCCCATATACCTCTACCTAGGAAGCACGGCAGGGCAACACTACGAGGCCTTTACAAAGTTCCACTAGCTTCCGAAAACCCGCTACAGTTTATGGGAAGATCCAGTAAAGGGTTCCTGGCTGATAGCCATCGCAGCAAAATCAACCAGGGACCTCCCCGCACTGACCTCTCCCCTACTGCCCTTGCCCCTTTCGGGTAAGGTAGTCTTCCACTAGCTTTCCTAATTAGTCAGCCAAGGGCGTCCCATTCCACCCTTGTGGTGGCACGTGGTTCTCAAGTTAAGCTCTATGTTCCAATTAACATTAATGATAACAATATGAACATAAACGGAATAACAACAAGAATTGGAACATAGAGGTAATAAATGATTATCCCAAAACCATATAAAGCAATAGCAAACTACCCAAGTGATTCAGGGGTAAACAAGGTAATGAGATAAACAATCTAGGGTGACCTATTGGGTCCCATCAAAATTAACCTATGCATGGATATGTGATATTAAAGAACATTATTGGGTAAAAAGTGGTCAAGGGCACAACTTGCCTTCAATGAGCTCCTGCTCAGCTACTTCAATCTGCTGCTCACCAGGATCCTCAGCAACGGGCTCTTCTACTCGCCACAATACAAACAAGCACAGTGCATATAGAGAAATTAACATTACACCAAACATATAAACAAAATGCACAGAGATATTCTACATATTAAAATAAAATCCTAGGAACAGAAATCATATTTTTCTGAGTTATAGATTTTAAGTTATGCATTTTCAAAGGTTTTATGTGCTTTAAATAGGATTAAGTAATAAATAAATTTCTTACTGTTGTTATGCCCAAAACAGAGACATTAAGTGATAAAGAATAAAATTACAAAATTTTAGGAACTGGAATGGATTAATTTGGAGTTAGTATGAATTTTCTATGAATTTATAAAGTTCTAGCCATTATTTTTATATTAAAAACTCATTTTCTATTTATTTTCTCTGGTTTTCATGTTGACTGGACTGGGCGTCAAATACTGGAAACTACAGGGGGCTCGGGGCAAATTACCCGAGACACAGCGCACAGTTACAAATGGACTGCGGGTTAATTCACTTATTTCCCGAGGACTCTTTAACAAAATGCACCCACGAAGGGGTACCAACTAATCTGGACCATCCGATCCGAAACGAACGCGTAGGATTAGATTCGCGAGTTATGAACCGGTACGCGCCCAGAGCCGTGGGATCCACGATCGACGGCACGGATTTAATGAACCCCAGATCTACTCTGCACCGCCGGATTTCGCATCAACGGTCTCCGCGCGATCGAGCGAAGGGGTATTCCTAATCTAATCTGGTTCGTCCGTCCATGATCCGACGGCGCGAGTTCATCGCCTCCCCAGGACCCCGAGCGCGGCGGCGCACCCCCCTACCGCGGCGACCCGCTCGCCGGAGCCCCACCGAACCGGCCCCAATCCGACCCTATTCTCCAATTAACCCAGGCTACACTAAGGCAAAGGTAGTGCGAACGCAATGGGGGATCAATTACCTCGGATTGGCGACGATGTTAGCTCGGCCACGACGCGGCGCGGGTCCAGGCGGAACTCGCCTCGTCGGTGAGAAATTGCGCGGACACGGTGGCGTCAATGACGGAATTGGTGACGACCGAAGCTCCACGAGTGCACGGCGCAGCGGTCGGATGCCCCGCGGTGGTCCAAGTGCCCGCGGTTCACGAGTTCAACGGCGGCGGCGAGTTTCTCTCTCTCTCAGGGTTGGTCAACGGTGGCGAAACGGTCTAGGCTATTAGCGCGGCGTAGAATGTTAGCGGCAGGGCGATGGCTTTTGTAGCCAGGCGGACGAGCGGTTACGAGGCCAGCTGTTCAGCGTCGGCCCGCTTTCCCCGGCGATCTTGCGCTCGGACTCCGCTTCTCTCGCGAGGAAGAAGATCGCGTAGCACAAGACACCGGCGAGTGGGCCCCGGGAGTCAGCGGGCGCGGGAGCGACCAGTCGAGCGCGCGCGCGGCTGAAGAGTGGACCCGCGAGACAGAGACGGAAGCCAGCGCGAGCGGGCGAGTGACTGCGCAGTGGGTCCCGCATGTCGGCGCGCACGGGATGACTTGGTTGGGCCGCGCGGATGATGAGTAGAAGTGGGCCGAAATGTGAGTTGCCGGCCCAGGTAGCGTTTTATTCTTTTCCCTTTTTCATTTTCTGTTTTTCTTTTTCATTTCTTTTTCAAATTCAAACTTCAATCTAAATTCAAACTTTGTGGCACTTTATATACTGGTTAATTGTCTATTTTGATCATCTCAACTGTGATGAAGTGATTTTAATGACAACTTTATTTGTATTGAATAATATTCCTTCCTCTTCTCTAATTTCAAGAATTTCTTTTAGGTTTTAAATTCTCTTTTTGGTCTTTAATACCTTTTCTTGTCACAAAATGCACACAAAATAAACTATCCAGCATGATGCAACAATTTAGTAGCATATCTTTTTATTATTTGTTCTTGGACATGGTGTTCTCATATGATGATGAACAAAGATCACACTCACATAAAGAGAAAATGTTTCTCTATTGATATTATTCCTAGCACTTACAAAGTAGGTGTTACAAATCCTACCCCCCTTAAAAATAATCTCGTCCTCGAGATTTAAGAAGAACTAGAGAAAAGGTGGGGAAAATCTATGCGAAGCTCTTCTTCTCTTTCCCAAGTTGCTTCATCTTCACTGTGGTGACTCCATTGGACTTTACACATCTTTATCACCTTATTCCTTGTAACTCGAGTCAAAGTATCCAAAATCTTGATCGGGTACTCCGTGTAAGTCAAATCACCTTGAACACTGAGCTCTTCCATGGGTAACTGTTCCTCGGGAACACGGAGACACTTCTTCAGTTGAGATACATGGAACACATTATGCACATCTGATAGACTAGCAGGTAACTCGAGTTGGTATGCCATCTCCCCAACTCTTCTAAAGATCAAGAATGGTCCAATGTAGCGAGGGGATAATTTGCCCTTAACTTTAAATCTCCTCATTCCACGAAGTGGTGACACCTTGAGATACACATAATCTCCTTCTTCGAATTCCAGTGGCCTCCTTCTATTATCAGCATAACTCTTTTGCCTGGTTTGAGCCACCCTCAAATTCTCTCGAATTATACGAACTTGTTCTTCTGCTTCTTGAATCAATTCAGGCCCAAAGAACTGTCTCTCTCCAGTCTGATCCCAATATAGAGGAGTCCTGCACTTCCTCCCATATAAAGCTTCAAAAGGTGACATCTTCAGACTGGCCTGATAACTATTATTATATGAGAACTCAGCATAAGGTAGACTTTTATCCCAACTTCCTCCATGCTGAAGGGCACATGCTCTCAACATATCTTCCAATACTTGGTTTGTCCTTTCAGTCTGTCCATCCGTCTGAGGGTGATAAGCCGTACTAAAATTCAACTTCGTGCTCATGTTCTCATGAAAACTTCTCCAAAACCTTGAGGTAAACTGCGAACCTCGATCAGACACGATCTTCTTTGGTACTCCATGTAAACACACAATCCGAGCCATATATAACTCTGCTAACTGAGAACCTTTATAAGTAGTCTTCACAGGAATAAAGTGAGCCACTTTAGTCAATCTATCCACAATCACCCATATAGCATCATATCCTTTCTGGGTGCGAGGCAATCCAGTAATGAAATCCATACCAATCTCTTCCCATTTCCACTCGGGTATCTTTAGTGGATGCAGTAGTCCAGCTGGCCTCTGATGTTCAGCCTTAACTCTTTGACATACATCGCACATAGCCACATGTGCAGCTACATCTCTTTTCAATCCATACCACCAATATTTCCGTTTCAAATCCTGATACATCTTGGTACTACCAGGATGAATAGAATAATCCGAGTTGTGGGCCTCCTTTAAAATAGTCTCCCGAAGGCTTTTAATATCAGGGACACACATCCTGTCCTTGAACCATACAGTGCCTTGCTCATCTTCCGTGAACTCCGGAACTCGACCTTCAGTAATCAGATCCTTAATTTCTTTTATCTTATCATCACCAATTTGTCCCTTGCGGATCTCTTGCTCTAAAGTAGGTTCCACATCAATAGTAACTCCCTCAGTATGAGCAACTATCCCCAGGTTAAGTCTCCTGAAGTCCTCAACAATCTCATCGGGTAGCTGGGCAACAACAGCTGAATGAACATGCTCCTTGCGACTCAAGGCATCTGCAACCAAGTTTGCCTTGCCCGGGTGATAGTGAATCTCCAAATCATAATCCTTAATAAGCTCCAACCAACGGCGTTGCCTAAGGTTGAGATCCTTCTGAGTGAATATATACTTCAAACTCTTATGATCCGTATATACTTGGCACTTGGTCCCCATGATATAATGTCTCCAAATCTTAAGTGCATGCACAACGGCTGCCAATTCCAAGTCATGAGTGGGGTAGTTCAATTCATGTCTCCGCAACTGACGAGAAGCATAAGCAATCACATGTCCCTCTTGCATGAGCACACATCCTAAGCCTTGGCCACATGCATCACAATAGATATCAAATCCTTTTTGTAAGTCTGGCATAACCAATACTGGTGGCGACATCAACCTCTTCTTCAATAGATCAAAGCTGTCTTGACACTTCTCGTCCCACTTAAATTCTTTTCCTTTCTCCAAAAGCGAAGTCATCGGCTTAGCAATCTTAGAAAATCCTTCGATAAATCTCCGATAGTAGCCTGCTAATCCCAAGAAACTCCGAATCTCAGTAACTGTAGTGGGTACTTTCCACTCCATTATCTCCTTAACCTTAGCAGGATCCACTGCTATTCCTCCATTAGAAATAATATGACCAAGAAATGGCACTTCGCCAATCCAAAACTCGCACTTGCTGAACTTAGCATAGAGTTGATTATCTCGAAGCTTCTGTAGCACCATCCTCAGATGTTCCTCGTGATCACTTTCATTCTGAGAATAAATAAGAATATCGTCGATGAATACCACGACGAATCTGTCCAAGTACTCCATAAACACCTTGTTCATCAAGTTCATAAAATAAGCTGGTGCGTTAGTCAATCCAAATGACATAACTGTGAACTCATATAATCCATATCTAGTAGAGAAAGCCGTCTTGGGAATATCCGATGGTCTAATCCTCATCTGATGGTATCCCGATCGGAGATCAATCTTCGAGAATACTCTAGCACCTCTCATCTGATCAAATAAATCCTCAATACGGGGCAACGGGTATTTGTTCTTCACTGTAACATCATTAAGAGACCTATAATCCACACACATCCGTTGCGATCCATCCTTCTTCTGTACAAACAAGACCGGTGCTCCCCAAGGTGAGGAACTCGGACGAATGTACCCAGCCTCTTGTAACTCAGTTAACTGCTTCTTAAGTTCCTTCAACTCCTCTACGGACATTCTATATGGCCGTTTAGAAATAGGGGCGGTTCCAGGTAAGAGGTCAATAACAAACTCAACTTCTCTATCAGGTGGCATTCCTGGTAACTCCTCTGGAAAGACATCCGGAAAATCTCTAACCACCCGGATATTGTCACCAACAAACTCCTCAGGCATGAAGAACATTGCACGCATAGATGAGGAGGTTACTGCAATATTAACTTGAAATCTTTCTCCTTTAGTAGTAGTGAGTTCTACGGTACCTCTACCACATGCTATAACGGCCTTTGCCTTTCTTAGCCATGACATACCAAGGATCAAATCTATACTGCTTGACTCCAATATTATAGCAGTAGCTCCAAATTCTCTACCCATAATAGTTAATGTCAATCTACGTGTCATTTGATTTGCCTCAACATGCCCTTTAGGTGTAATTACTATCAGGGGTTTTCTCATATTTAGCAGTGGTATTTCATTTGTGTTAGCATAACGAGCAGACATGAATGAATGTGTAGCACCAGAATCAAATAATATGGTTGCAGGAATTGCATTAACATAAAACATACCAATTACGAGGTCCCCTCCATCCGGAGTAGCATCAACGCTGACTTGATTAACCTTGGCAATAGAATATCCCTTGCCAGTTCCTGGAGTTTGCTGCCTGTTCTGTACTGGAGTAGTAGCAATCCTCTGTGGGCAGACATTTGCATAATGACCAATCTTCCCACACTTGTAACATTGAGTGCCTGGACTCTGTCCTGAAAACTTCGTCGGGGTGCCAGTAGGGGTAGCCTGTCGAGGAGGTGGAGTCCTCAGTGGTGATTGCGGAACTGGGCGTGGTCCTCCGGGTCGAGTCGGTGTACCCTGTGGTGAACTGTAGCGAGGACGAACACTGCTGCTCCCTTGTCCTTGAGATATAGCCTTCCTCTTCAAATCTCCCAGTTGAACACGCTTGTGTTCAATAGCCAGTGCCTTATCAAGCAGCCTCTGAAATGATGGAAATGTGTGTGCCACAAGAGCATACTGCAATGGTCCATTAAGTCCTTCAATGAAATGCTCTTGCTTCCTCTCGTCTTCAGCAACTTCTTCAGGGGCATATCTGGATAACTGAATAAACTTGTCTCTGTACTCGCTGACTGACATACTCCCTTGCTTCAGCGACAGAAATTCCTTCTTCTTGATCTTAATCATACCAGCTGGAATATGATAGTTCCTGAATTGTGTACTGAACTCTGCCCAGGTAATAGTATCAGCAGCATCGTGGGCAGCAGTATAAGAATCCCACCAGTCAGCAGCAGGACCAATCAGACGTCCAGAAGCATATAAGACCTTCTCCCGGTCCGTGCACTGTGCAATATTCAGCATCTTCTCAACGGACTTCAACCAATCATCCGCGTCTAGTGGATCAGGTGAGCTTGCAAATGTGGGTGGCTTATGGCTCATGAACTCCCTATGCTTGTCTCGGGGTGGAACTGGTGGTGGTGGAGGTGGAGGCAGTGGCACTTGTTGCTGTTGTTGTTGCATTTGCTGTTGCAGCTGCTGTTGTTGCGCCCTCCTTTCCTGGCGTATCTCATCTCGTTCCTGGCGCAACTCCTGTCGTATATCCTCTCTTTCCTGTCGCATCTCTTGGCGTTCTTGCTGCATCTGAGCACGCATATCAGCCATGGTGTCCGCCATTTGCTGCATCATTGCCATCTGAGCAGCAACCAGTGGGTCAACTCCGCCTGGTGGAGGATTGGGAGGATTCATCCCAGCAGGTTGTGGCTGAGGTTGTCTTCGAGTGTGTTGGTTAGGAGGCAAGTCAATTCCACCACCCCGCCTGGTATTGACCATCTGAGTTAGATACATATGGTAAGAAAATAGTAGACAAGGCAGGTATTTACAAATCAGGTTACTTTGGGGGACTTTTAGCTAAACAGATTAATATTTTACATATCCTAGCTAATTCAATACCTTATGGTGGTACATACTAAGATGTCCATAGTACAATCAATCAAAGAAGCAAATCAGGCATTTAGCATCAGCACAATCAAACAACCTTTTTAAATAGAGAAAATAGTTTTAATTTTGTCTTAGGTTCCCTAACTCTTAAGAATGTCATAGGGGTAGGGATTCCAAGGTTTGAAATCCATCTTGTCTCAGAGTAGCAAAGGTAAGAAGGATCAGAGTAGAACAGTAGAAGGTGAGACAGGATCAAGATAAGTGTATAAAGAATCAGAGTAAGGTGAGTGTAGAATGAATCAGAATAAGATAAGTAGGTAAGGGTTATCCATTTCTATCTAGGTTTCGTCCTACAGTCAACATTTCCTCTGATACCACTTCTGTAACACCCGGTTTTAATGAACAAAGCCGGGTGCATCTCATACATGCGCCAAGAAGACAACATATATAATAACAGAGTGTATAGAGATAAATGTCATTAACATCAGAGTATTTATTACATAGCGGAAGACTTATTACAAAATGAAATAATAAAGGTAAAGCGAACTAAGGATCGACGGCGCAGATGTCGACTGGGAAACGCCACCTAGATCAGATCGAACTCCTCAGTGTTAGGCAGCTCCTCCTGAACCACCTGATCATCTCCTGTGGGGGGGTGTGAGACAGCAAGGGTGAGCTCACACATGATCATAGCTCAACAAGTTGTGGGGAACCAGTGGACATAAACTCACAAAGGTGTGAATTCATGTGATGTGTAAGGCTTAATCAAAGACAGGGGTTAAAGCTGAGCATTGCTTTTAAGTAGTTGGTCAAAATTTTATTAGCAGTTACTAAGTGTAGGTAAATACCAAACCATAAATAGAGTAATATAACAAAATTAATAACAAACCCATGCAATGCAAATGACAAAATTGAATTTAAGTTCCATAATTAAACATCAGAGAGTCCTGAGCTGCTCATGACCGCGAGCTCGGCTAGTATACCAGTTTTACACTCTGCAGAGGTTGTACCCTTTACCCACAAGTCATGTTACCCATCTGCCAAGGGGTCATGAATCCCATATACCTCTACCTAGGAAGCACGGCAGGGCAACACTACGAGGCCTTTACAAAGTTCCACTAGCTTCCGAAAACCCGCTACAGTTTATGGGAAGATCCAGTAAAGGGTTCCTGGCTGATAGCCATCGCAGCAAAATCAACCAGGGACCTCCCCGCACTGACCTCTCCCCTACTGCCCTTGCCCCTTTCGGGTAAGGTAGTCTTCCACTAGCTTTCCTAATTAGTCAGCCAAGGGCGTCCCATTCCACCCTTGTGGTGGCACGTGGTTCTCAAGTTAAGCTCTATGTTCCAATTAACATTAATGATAACAATATGAACATAAACGGAATAACAACAAGAATTGGAACATAGAGGTAATAAATGATTATCCCAAAACCATATAAAGCAATAGCAAACTACCCAAGTGATTCAGGGGTAAACAAGGTAATGAGATAAACAATCTAGGGTGACCTATTGGGTCCCATCAAAATTAACCTATGCATGGATATGTGATATTAAAGAACATTATTGGGTAAAAAGTGGTCAAGGGCACAACTTGCCTTCAATGAGCTCCTGCTCAGCTACTTCAATCTGCTGCTCACCAGGATCCTCAGCAACGGGCTCTTCTACTCGCCACAATACAAACAAGCACAGTGCATATAGAGAAATTAACATTACACCAAACATATAAACAAAATGCACAGAGATATTCTACATATTAAAATAAAATCCTAGGAACAGAAATCATATTTTTCTGAGTTATAGATTTTAAGTTATGCATTTTCAAAGGTTTTATGTGCTTTAAATAGGATTAAGTAATAAATAAATTTCTTACTGTTGTTATGCCCAAAACAGAGACATTAAGTGATAAAGAATAAAATTACAAAATTTTAGGAACTGGAATGGATTAATTTGGAGTTAGTATGAATTTTCTATGAATTTATAAAGTTCTAGCCATTATTTTTATATTAAAAACTCATTTTCTATTTATTTTCTCTGGTTTTCATGTTGACTGGACTGGGCGTCAAATACTGGAAACTACAGGGGGCTCGGGGCAAATTACCCGAGACACAGCGCACAGTTACAAATGGACTGCGGGTTAATTCACTTATTTCCCGAGGACTCTTTAACAAAATGCACCCACGAAGGGGTACCAACTAATCTGGACCATCCGATCCGAAACGAACACGTAGGATTAGATTCGCGAGTTATGAACCGGTACGCGCCCAGAGCCGTGGGATCCACGATCGACGGCACGGATTTAATGAACCCCAGATCTACTCTGCACCGCCGGATTTCGCATCAACGGTCTCCGCGCGATCGAGCGAAGGGGTATTCCTAATCTAATCTGGTTCGTCCGTCCATGATCCGACGGCGCGAGTTCATCGCCTCCCCAGGACCCCGAGCGCGGCGGCGCACCCCCCTACCGCGGCGACCCGCTCGCCGGAGCCCCACCGAACCGGCCCCAATCCGACCCTATTCTCCAATTAACCCAGGCTACACTAAGGCAAAGGTAGTGCGAACGCAATGGGGGATCAATTACCTCGGATTGGCGACGATGTTAGCTCGGCCACGACGCGGCGCGGGTCCAGGCGGAACTCGCCTCGTCGGTGAGAAATTGCGCGGACACGGTGGCGTCAATGACGGAATTGGTGACGACCGAAGCTCCACGAGTGCACGGCGCAGCGGTCGGATGCCCCGCGGTGGTCCAAGTGCCCGCGGTTCACGAGTTCAACGGCGGCGGCGAGTTTCTCTCTCTCTCAGGGTTGGTCAACGGTGGCGAAACGGTCTAGGCTATTAGCGCGGCGTAGAATGTTAGCGGCAGGGCGATGGCTTTTGTAGCCAGGCGGACGAGCGGTTACGAGGCCAGCTGTTCAGCGTCGGCCCGCTTTCCCCGGCGATCTTGCGCTCGGACTCCGCTTCTCTCGCGAGGAAGAAGATCGCGTAGCACAAGACACCGGCGAGTGGGCCCCGGGAGTCAGCGGGCGCGGGAGCGACCAGTCGAGCGCGCGCGCGGCTGAAGAGTGGACCCGCGAGACAGAGACGGAAGCCAGCGCGAGCGGGCGAGTGACTGCGCAGTGGGTCCCGCATGTCGGCGCGCACGGGATGACTTGGTTGGGCCGCGCGGATGATGAGTAGAAGTGGGCCGAAATGTGAGTTGCCGGCCCAGGTAGCGTTTTATTCTTTTCCCTTTTTCATTTTCTGTTTTTCTTTTTCATTTCTTTTTCAAATTCAAACTTCAATCTAAATTCAAACTTTGTGGCACTTTATATACTGGTTAATTGTCTATTTTGATCATCTCAACTGTGATGAAGTGATTTTAATGACAACTTTATTTGTATTGAATAATATTCCTTCCTCTTCTCTAATTTCAAGAATTTCTTTTAGGTTTTAAATTCTCTTTTTGGTCTTTAATACCTTTTCTTGTCACAAAATGCACACAAAATAAACTATCCAGCATGATGCAACAATTTAGTAGCATATCTTTTTATTATTTGTTCTTGGACATGGTGTTCTCATATGATGATGAACAAAGATCACACTCACATAAAGAGAAAATGTTTCTCTATTGATATTATTCCTAGCACTTACAAAGTAGGTGTTACAAGTATGGATGTGGTCTGCACCGGTGCATCTAACAAAGTTGATGAAGACGCGACCAAACTTGAATGGCAGACAACGAGCAGCTCCGGTGAAGGGAGCGTGGAGGATAGTTCTAGTGACGACAATCCTTGTACTCCTATACCTCCAAGGAAGAAAAAAACATCAGATGAGCTTGATGCCGACAATATTCCCAACGATGAAGAGGTAAATAGAAATATGCCGACTATATTCTAAAATAATGTTCATATATGAAAGGCCATTAATTGTTTCACTATATAGATTTCAAATGAAGAGAAGAAAGAGGATGCATGTTCTACACGAAACACGGAGGATGCTCCGATGCCTGAATCATCCGTTTCACATAAGCGGAAACGAGGGCGACGAGGTCCGAATCAGATGAAAGAAGGTGCAGTTATGTATGTAACAAAACTAAATGCAGAGGGGTTTCCTGAAGAACCACTTGACGTGGTTACAAAGTTTCGAAATTCCTGCGGGTCTACTGTTAGAGATATAGTGCCAATCACACTTCAAAAATGGAAGGATTTAGATGAAGACACCCGCAATAAGCTATGGGATAAGTTGTCTGAGTCATTCAAGTTCCCAAAAGGCACAGAGGATGCAGTAAGGAAGTCGATGCTCTCTGCTATGGCCAAGATGTTTCGTGGGTGGAAGGCCGAGATGAATAGGGAATTTGTTAAGAAGAATAAGGTTCCTCCGCCCAAGAAAATGGGGAAAATCACTCAAGCTCAGTGGGAGGAATTTGTTCGTCAGAAGACCGAACTGAAGGCCAAAGAACTGGGCGAAACTAATTCTCAGAGAGCGAAGATGAACAAACACCCCCATCGCCTGGGGTCAACCAGATATCACCATAAAGTTGTGAAGTGGAACATGATAATCGAGGAAGCTATAGCTAACGGCACTTTGGACCCAGTATTAAAAGATATCGATGAGTGAGCTATTCGTTGGATCTTAGGTCGGGCAGGTTTGAGTGAGGACAGCAAACTTTTGCATCCAGAATTGGTAGGCGATGTTTCGACAAAAATTCAAGAATATACAGATAAGAGAAAAAAAGGAGAATTTAAGCCTTGGAGGGAGAATGACATACTAACTGCAGCACTAGGCAATCCTGAACACACTGGACGGGCTCGGGGAATCTCTTCTAAGATTTCCTGGAGAGAGGCTTTTCCAGAGTATGCATCGTCATATAGGAAACACGAGAAGTCGAAAAGGACCCTTGAAGAGACTATTGATGAAAGGGTACAAAAGGCTATTAATGACGTGATGAACAAAATGAAGAAAATAGAATGCATATCATTTGAACTCAAGCCAAGCCACATGAGTCCACCTATAGTCCCTAGCAGCGTAGGATCTGTGCAAGAGTTGACCAAGTACCCTGTAGACGATATTGTTGAGGACAAGCCTTGCTTTCTTCATATTCCAATCAATCGATCTGGGACAAAAACAAAGCAAGCTGCTACTGGTTTGGTAAAACCAGGACTTGTTAACTACAAGGATAATCCTGTCCCGCCACACTATGCTGTGGTCCAAGTTCTAGAAATCACAGACAGTGGTTGTGAAGATTGGGAGATAGATTTTCCAGTTGAGGGGATCATAACTTTGCAGGAGGGAATGAACGAGTTGGTCCTTTGGCATCGACGCGACATCAAGTTGGGTGATGAGCCGAATTCAACACCAATGCAACAAAAAGATAGTTCGATCATTCCACACCCCATGGTGCAGGAAGATCTGACACCGACCTCCAAAAAAATCGTTGAAACAATCATATCGCCTCTTGTGAAGGAACTCGACGAGGGGGACGTAGACAAAATTGTTCCTCAGAATGTCGACGTCAACATCAAAAAGGAACCAAAGGTTGGCACCAATGTTGAAGGGCCAACTATTTCAAAGAAAATTCATAAGCGAATCGCCACTGACGATGTCAAGAAACCATCAGAATCAGTGGCACGCTACCTGCATAAATTGCAGAGAGTTATGACAAATCAATCAAAAGCGGAATCAGCATCTCATGGAGTAGGCACACGGTCCCAAATAGACAATTTCGAAGTATGGGAAGAAGATGGAATGATTCATACTCAAGAATCATTACGTCTTAAAACCAATATCTCGGTATACAAGAAGGAGGATGTTCCTCCAAAATTTGTGAATGGGAGGCCGTTCTTGACGACGGTGCAACTTTCTAAGTTGTCGACTCCGGAGATTAGAATGCATGAGTGGTACATGGTGGCTAGCAACAAATACAAACTCGAGGACTTCACATTTGTTGTGCCAGAAGATGCATTTTGGAGCAATGATCATATAGATCCTGTGCGGCATTTATTCTTTGACGATCTCTGGTCGTTGTACCACCGACAAAGGATGGAAACCAACTACTTAACCCTCTTTTGCTTGTAAGTACCTCTAAACTTTCATATTTATTAGTTTTGTACACGCACACATAAACAAGAGTCTAACGATTAACACTATTACACGTAGGATGCAATACATGGATGATAAGAAGAAACAACTTAAGACAGGGTTTCTTGACCCGTTGATGATATCCCAAGCTCGCTACAAAGTAGTTGCTCGGAGGCATGGAGAAGAATACAAAGACTTGGACGATGCTGAATTTGAGAAAGCCGTCAAACAGAAGCAGAGAAACAAAATGAAGGTAATGGCGGCATACATTGGACGAGCCATGTATAATCATGTACAACATGGCAAGGACTTAATAATAGCTCCGCACCACTTTAAGTAAGTTATCGACATGGTTTAATTTTGAACTATAAATTATGGCAATCGTGATCTTAACATGTGTTTTCGTCTATGTCTATATAGTGACCACTACATTTGTATCATGATCTTTCCAAAGGATGGTAAAGTCGTGGTCTTCGACTCACTGAGAATGGAAAAGGCTACGTATAATGACTTCTTGAAGATTTTAGAGAAGTATGATTATTATTGCACACTTGTACTTATTACAACTTAACAAATGTATTCTTAATCTCACAATGCTATTCTTATATGCAGTGCATACCGTTTTTATTGGAAAGATCTTGGCGGCGAACATCTAGAGGACAAGCCTAATTTGTCAATATCATTATTTCAATATGGTGACAAACAACCTCCGGGTACTGTCCTGTGCGGTTATTATGTATGCGAATGGTGTCGTGTCACCTTCCATTACATGGTCAATCGTGAGGATGTAAGTTCGCTATCATTGTCTATGTTGCAATTTTTATGTTATATTAATGTTGCTCATCACATTACTCTTAGCATCGCTTGTTTTTTGCTTTCATTGCAGGTTCCTAAATCCAAGATCAATGCTGAATGGTTAGAAAGAGATATGGTTTCCGTCGGCGTTGCTAAGGTTGTAAGAGACTTGCTTTACTTTATGCGCCGTGAAGTTCTTCATCAACAAGGGCTATTCTACAATACAAATGGAAATTTGCAAAAATTCCCAGAACTAAGTTTGTACACAATATCACACAGTGTTTAGGTCTTTAGTTAGGAACTTTAGATGTTTAGTTGTCTATGGAACTTTGAGATGTTTAGTTGTATATGGAACTTGATATGTGTATAAATCTGTGTATGACGATGGAACTTGATATGTGGATGAATCTGTGTATTATACCTGTTATGGAACTTGTAATATGTGTATGAAATCTGTTTATGCAATCTGTGTGAATCTGTGTATAATCTGTGTATGAAATCTGTGTATATTTTGTGTTTCAAAATTCTGTATATACGAATATGTATAATGAAAACCGTCTGTGATTTATATTGTATGCAGTCGGACTTATATAAAAAACCGCCTGTGATGTGTGTCTATCACAGGCGGCTAGGATAAGAAACCGCCTGTGATGTGTGTCTATCACAGGCGGTTCCTTTGAACTGGACCGCCTGTAATCTGTGTTTTTCACAGGCGGTTTTTGATTGACCGCCTGTGATGTTGTTTTACATCACAGGCGGTGCACCACAAGCGGTTCCTGGAACCGCCTGTGTAGAGGCTAACCGGACCGCCTGTGCAGAGGTATGCTGTAGTAGTGATTATAGCGGAGCAGTCGTTGCGAATTCCCGAGACTGGCGAGTTCGGAGCCGTGCCTCCTTGGAGCACCGGACACTGTCCGGTGTACACCGGACAGTCCGGTGAATTATAGCGTGCCAGCCTTGAGAATTCCTGAAGGTGAAGAGTTTGAAGTCGATCTTCCCTGGTGCACCGGACACTGTCCGGTGGAGCACCGGACAGTCCGGTGCGCCAGACCAGGATGCCTTCGGTTGTCCCTTTGCTCCTTTGTTTGAACCCTTTCTCTTGATCTTTTTATTGGCTTATTGTGAACCTTTGGTACCTGTAGATCTTATAGACTTGGGCAAACTAGTTAGTCCAATTATTTGTGTTGGGCAATTCAACCACCAAAATTAGTTTAGGAAATAGGTGTAAGCCTAATTCCCTTTCACTAACGCCACAGGCAACATCGCCAAGTGGGTTGCGGAGCTCGCTGAGTTCTAGCTGGACTTCCAGCCTCGCCATGCCATCAAGAGCTAGGTCCTGGCTGACTTCATCGTGGAGTGGACACCTCCCCCGAGCGCTCCTGGGGGTCTGGATCCCGATTCGGACCCCACACCTGTGGAGCCTAGGGGTCCGGTCTTCACCGAGCCCCACTGGACGCTCTTCTTCGACGGATCCGCCCGTCAGCAAGTTAGCAGGGCCGGGGTGGTCCTCATCGACCCAAGCGGAGATCAAGTGAAGTACATGGTGCACCTTGAGTTCAAGGCCACCAATAATATGGCAGAGTATGAAGCATTAATCTTCGGCTTGTCGGCCGCCCTATCCCTGTGGATCCGCCAGCTCCTCGTGAAGGGGGACTCCCAGTTGATCATTAAGCAAGTCCACGGGGAATGTAGCTGCAACGAGCCCAGGCTCGTAGCTTACCTCCTCCATGTAAGGAAGCTAGAGAAGGACTTCATGGCCCTAGAACTGCAACATGTTCCTCGGGCTGACAACTCGGTGGCAGATGAACTCTCCACGAGGGCATCAACTTGGGCATCCGTGCTCGAGGGCGTCTTCGAAAGACGGCTGCTGAGACCCACCGCCCTGCCTGTCGAACTGGGCGAAGGGGGCGAGACTAGCACCTCGAAGCTAGCGGTCCCGGTGGCATTACATCTACAGAACCCACCGAAGGTTGTGTGTGCAACAGGGGGTCCTGCCTACCCCTTAGTGCCACAGCCAGTATCTCAGAGTGGTCCCGATGCATGGATCTCCGAGATCCAGGACTACCTGAAGGAAAACATCCTTCCTGAAGATCATGTATCCACAGAGCGCATAGTGCGGTTGGCTAAGCGATACGCGGTGGTGGAAGGGGATCTCTACCGCCGTGGCACCAACAACATTCTAATGCAGTGCATTACCCAGGAGGAGGGCCGTGAGTTGCTCACGGAGATCCATGGAGGAGAGTGCAGAAGTCATTCCTCATCCCGCATGCTGGTCGGTAAGGCCTTCCGGCATGGCTTTTACTGGCCAACCGCCCTCCAGGACGCAACTAAGATGGTAAAGTCCTGCAAGGCATGTCAATTCCATGCAAAGCAGATACACACACCAGCTTAGGCTCTGCAGATGATTCCACCCTCCTGGCCATTCGCCGTATGGGGGTGGATATCCTGGGACCGTTCCCCAGGGGCGTCGGTGGGTACCGGTACCTCTTCGTCGCCATCAACAAGTTCACCAAGTGGCCAGAAGCCACCCCTATGGTCAACATCACCCAAGGTGCTGCTGTTGCTTTCCTCAGGTCGATTGTCTATAGATTTGGGGTCCCAAGCCGTGTCATTTGTAGGAAACGGGTGACGCCTAAGAGGGGGGGGGTGAATTAGGACTTCTAAAACTTTTACTAAACTAGGCCACAATTAAATCCCTAGAGCAAAACCTATGCAAATAATCAAAACTAGAATGTGCAAACTAGGTTTTGTCTAAGTGTTGCTATCTCTACCGCAAAAGGCTAAGTTTCAATCTATACTAAATAAGTATGACAACAAGATTGAAACTTAAATGCTTAATATAAATGCGGAATGTAAAGAGCTAAGTAGAGAAGCAAACTCTCGTGGATGACGCCGGTATTTTTACCGAGGTATCCGGAACCACGCAAGGTCCCGACTAATCCTCGTTGGTGCCCCTACGCAAAGGGAAGCCCACGCGAGGGCCAAGCACCACGGTCGAGTAACTCCGTAGAGAGCCGCGGGCCTTCTCCACGCGCAAGTGGTGCTCCGCTTCCGGCTCCTCTCGGACGCTCCCCGCCGTCTCCACTATCGAGCTTCCGGCCGAAACGCCGCGGGCCTCGTTCCCTCCGGTACACAGTGGCGGCCGTGACACAAACGCGGTTGTCACGGTCTCGCAAGACTCTCGCCCCACTCGGTACAACTACAACGACTCACGCAAGAGCCGAGGGGTTGTGTGGTTTTACAAAACTCACTCAACTAACTAGGATTCACCTAGAGCAAGCGCTAAAGCGGTCTAACTAACCTAAGCACTTCGCAAAGCACCTATGCTAATCACCGAGTGATTCTATTAAGCACTTGGGTGTTTGAGCTCTTGGAAATATGCACTATGTGTCTTGGTATGTTGCTTGGGCTCTCACACTTGAGAATGGCCGGTTGGGGTGGTATTTATAGCCTCCAAGCCCCCAACTAGCCGTTGGACAGAAAGCAGCAGCTTTCTGTCGTCGGGTGCACCGGACAGTCCGGTGCACACCGGACACTGCACTGTAGCATGTCCGGTGCCGCCACGTCAGCCGACCGTTGGCGCCTGTAGCAGTCGACCGTTGGATCCGACCGTTGGATTCGACCGTTGCCGTCTGCCCGTTGGCACACCGGACAGTCCGGTGCACACCGGACAGTCCGGTGCTACAGCCAGAGAGCGCCTTCCTGCGACCTCTCTGCGCAGACTGTCCGGGACTTCACCGGACAGTCCGGTGCACACCGGACACCGATGTCCGGTGCGCCACCAGGCGCTGGCTGACAGCCCTTGTCTTGGATTTCTTCGCTGATTTCTTCGGGCTTCTTTGTTCTTGAGTATTGGACTCCTACGCATCTTTTTATGTCTTCTTTTGAGGTGTTGCATCCTCATTGCCTTGGTCCAATTCTCTTCGCATCCTGTGAACTACAAACACAAACACTGGAAAACTTATTAGTTCACCGATTGTGTTGTTCATCAAACACCAAAACTCAATTAGCCAAAAGGCCCGGGGTCCATTTTCCTTACAATCTCCCCCTTTTTGGTGATTGATGACAACACAACCAAAGCAAGCAAATAATACAAGTATTTGAATGAAAATATGCAATCTACTTGCTAAGATGCATGATTGTCCCCACAAAGTGATATTATGGACTTAAGCCTCCCCCTAACTCCATAATTCACTTACTTCCTATTTTTGGACCAAATAACCAAAACCACTTGAAAAGCCATTTGAAGATATAAAATTTTAAATTGGTGGTGTTTGGTGTTTGATATAGTTTTCATTGCTTTGGTCCCTAAACTTCTCCCCCTTTGGCATCAACCACCGAAAAGGAAGACATTAAAAGCATGTAGGAAGTAAATAAAAACTTGCCCTCAATAAGAAATCTATCAAATGATACCACAATTGTAGGATATTAATTTAAACAATATGAATGATACCACATGAAAGAGTCCTCAAAAGATTACTCCCCCTAAATGAGTATTCTCCTTTAGAAAGAGTTTTTCTCCCCCTTTAGAGATGAAGAAATACTCCCCCTGACAGAGATCCTCTACTTAGGAAAAAGCATGTGAAAATTAGAGGTGCAAGGCATGATTTGAAAAGACTAACTTCCCTTATGCATAGGTAACAGAATATGAGTTAAACTACTTATGCATTTTTGCAACATGGAAGCATATGATATGAAATATAGTCTAATCAAATATTGGAGAAGACATGTAAATGATACTGAATGTAGTCTCAAAAGGTACCAACTGGAGATCAATGGCGAGCTTGAGAGACATGAGAGTTCTTGGAGATTTTGCAGTGGAAGATTGTTGTCTTTCTCCGGGGACTTCATTTTCCTTACAATGAGACTATCACATGAAATAGACTTGAAAAGGTGTTAGTCTCAAGGTGTTAGATTATAGAGTAACCTCCCCCTAAAGGTGTGCATACAAGTTTTGAATACTTGTAGGAGACATGCACATTGATTTGATATCAAGAGGGGCAAATTATCTATAATCCAAACTTTGGCACATATAAGTTAAATGATACACTTTGTAGAAATCAAAATTTTCAATTGATGCATCATTTACTATGGAGTGATATAGAAGCTATGTGCCGTGCTTAAACTAAACATTTTAAGACATGTAGGTTTGCTTAAGTATATGAATTTAAAAACTAGCAATCCTACCATATGATTTACCTAGTATGCATGATTTTGAACAAAAGTACATAACAAATGTAATACTAGGCAAGAAAGGTAAACTAGATAAAAGATAAATAGATACGCATATCTAAAAACGAGAAATACAATAAAACTAGTTACCTTAGTCATGGGTGGGAAATTTGGGTCCAAGATTTTCAGTAACCCACTTGGCAATAAACTCGATCCAATATGATGTACCCCATGATATACATCCCAATTTTGCCAAGTCTCCAAATTTCCCGAAGACCTTTGGTCCACTCACTTCCCTTTCGGGATCCAAACCTTCTTGGTGCTTTTCATGGTTGAAATTATCTCCTTTGGCACCCAGATGCGTTTGGCCCCCTTTCCTTTGTTGGCTTGCTTGTTGGCCTTGATTGCTATCACCTTTCCATTCTTTTTCTTCTTGATCAAGTATGGTGTAGCATCCTTTTTGTTCACCTTTTTGATGTAGGTGTTGGAGATTTTGCTTGATGGCTTTTGCTTGAGCTTTTGCCTTTGTTTATCCCCGGTCATCGCCTTGCATTGGAAAGACTTGTGGCCTTCCTTGTGGCATAGCCTACAAATCACAGTTTCTCCCTCTACAGGCTTGTTCACTCCCGCAGTGGTGTTATCCTGTGGAGGTTGGATTTGTTTGGCTTTGCCTTTCTTGTCATACAAAGCTTTGCCAAGGCGAGCCACTTCTTGCTTTAATTGTTCATTTTCCTTTGCAACCTCATCCGTACATGTCTCTACAACAATATTCTCAACAACGACTTGGTTGCAGGGGTTAGAATCATCAATTAAATCAAAGCATGAAGTAGAAGCATCTTTCTTAATTATTTCAGGTATTTCAACTAAAGATGCTGCTGGGGTGCTACCAATGTTTTCTAGCTTAGTAGTTAGCTCATTATTGTGTATGCTAAGAATTTCCATTTTCTCTAGCAAATTTTCAATAGCTTCTTGGGAGCTAGCTAACTTAGCCTTAAGTTTTTCATTCTTTTTAATAAGGCTATCATCGGTAGCAGTGGATGGAGCACTAGATTCTAATAGCTCAATTTTAGTTGATAGCTCACTATTTAAGTTTGCAAAAGTTTCAAATTTTTCTAGCAAACCTTTGTAATCATTTTGAGAGCTAACCAACTTATTTTTCAAAGTTTTAAGTTGAGCTTTTTGCTTAGTGCAAACATCCTGGAAAAAATTTACGGCTTCCGCAAGCTCTTCTAGAGAGGCCTTTCCCTCGCCTTCATCATCACTACTACTTTCATCACTAGAGGATGGAATGCTTTTGTTACCTCTTGCCATAAGGCATTTGTGTGATGACCGTGATGATCGTGACGAGGACCGGTGGCTGCGCGTCCTTGGAGGTTCATCTTCACTTGAAGAATCATCCCAAGTTCTAACACTTGTGAGCGCCTTGCCTTTGCTCCTCTCCTTTTTGGGTTTGGCCATATTTGGACAGTTGTCCCTGAAGTGGCCCTTCTCCCCACATGCGAAGCATCCTCTCTTCCTTTGCTTTTTCCTGTCAATGTTAAAGAGAAGATCCTCGACCTGCAGGGGCACACCCATTAGATTAATCTTGCGGATCATCCTCATTACCTTTCCGACGCGTCGGATTGTTTCTTCGTCCTCGGAGGATGATGTGCATGGTTGATTATCTTCATCATCATCACTTTCTTCTTCTTCCTCTTCTTCACTTGAGGAACTCGGAGTGGGAGCCTTCTTTTTGCCCTTCCTTTCATCACATGCAAAAGCATATGGTCTTGAGGAAGTTGGCTCCTCTCCCCGGCTCATTTTTCGCGACATCTCAAAGGCCGCGATTTTCCCAATCACAATGGTCGGGGTCATGTTGCTCATGTCCTCCATGTTGTGAAGGATGGTGATGATGCTCCCATATCTTTGTTGTGGTAGCAGGGAGATAATCTTCCTCACAATGTCCGCATCACCTAGCTTATTAATGCCAATAGAATTGAGCTCATTGATTATTAGATTCAAACGTGAATACATGTCTCTAACAAGCTCATCATCTTTCATGGCAAAAGAATTATACTCATTTAAGACTAGGCAATGTTTTTGCTCACGGACATTGGATGTGCCGTCATGGAGCTCATGCAATTTTAGCCAAATCTCATTAGCAGTTTTCAAGGTAAATACTTGATTAAAAATATCCATGCTAAGAGATTCATACAAGCAATTTTTGGCTCTAGCATTTAAATGAATTTCTTTTTCCTCACTCGTGGTGGGTTTCTCGGGATTCTTGAGGGGTTTCATCCCGTCACGAGTGACTCTCCAAACACCTAGATCAACGGCCTCTAGGTAACAAGCCATTCTAGCACTATAATATGGGAAGTTAGTGCCGTCGAAGTGTGGTGGCCTATGGGTATCCATCCCTTCCTCTAAAAAGCGTCGGCTCTTTTAGCGGTGAAGCTAAAGCGTTTCAAATGAGCCAAACCGGGCTCTGATACCAATTGTAGGAAACGGGTGACGCCTAAGAGGGGGGGGGTGAATTAGGACTTCTAAAACTTTTACTAAACTAGGCCACAATTAAATCCCTAGAGCAAAACCTATGCAAATAATCAAAACTAGAATGTGCAAACTAGGTTTTGTCTAAGTGTTGCTATCTCTACCGCAAAAGGCTAAGTTTCAATCTATACTAAATAAGTATGACAACAAGATTGAAACTTAAATGCTTAATATAAATGCGGAATGTAAAGAGCTAAGTAGAGAAGCAAACTCTCGTGGATGACGCCGGTATTTTTACCGAGGTATCCGGAACCACGCAAGGTCCCGACTAATCCTCGTTGGTGCCCCTACGCAAAGGGAAGCCCACGCGAGGGCCAAGCACCACGGTCGAGTAACTCCGTAGAGAGCCGCGGGCCTTCTCCACGCGCAAGTGGTGCTCCGCTTCCGGCTCCTCTCGGACGCTCCCCGCCGTCTCCACTATCGAGCTTCCGGCCGAAACGCCGCGGGCCTCGTTCCCTCCGGTACACGGTGGCGGCCGTGACACAAACGCGGTTGTCACGGTCTCGCAAGACTCTCGCCCCACTCGGTACAACTACAACGACTCACGCAAGAGCCGAGGGGTTGTGTGGTTTTACAAAACTCACTCAACTAACTAGGATTCACCTAGAGCAAGCGCTAAAGCGGTCTAACTAACCTAAGCACTTCGCAAAGCACCTATGCTAATCACCGAGTGATTCTATTAAGCACTTGGGTGTTTGAGCTCTTGGAAATATGCACTATGTGTCTTGGTATGTTGCTTGGGCTCTCACACTTGAGAATGGCCGGTTGGGGTGGTATTTATAGCCTCCAAGCCCCCAACTAGCCGTTGGACAGAAAGCAGCAGCTTTCTGTCGTCGGGTGCACCGGACAGTCCGGTGCACACCGGACACTGCACTGTAGCATGTCCGGTGCCGCCACGTCAGCCGACCGTTGGCGCCTGTAGCAGTCGACCGTTGGATCCGACCGTTGGATTCGACCGTTGCCGTCTGCCCGTTGGCACACCGGACAGTCCGGTGCACACCGGACAGTCCGGTGCTACAGCCAGAGAGCGCCTTCCTGCGACCTCTCTGCGTAGACTGTCCGGGACTTCACCGGACAGTCCGGTGCACACCGGACACCGATGTCCGGTGCGCCACCAGGCGCTGGCTGACAGCCCTTGTCTTGGATTTCTTCGCTGATTTCTTCGGGCTTCTTTGTTCTTGAGTATTGGACTCCTACGCATCTTTTTATGTCTTCTTTTGAGGTGTTGCATCCTCATTGCCTTGGTCCAATTCTCTTCGCATCCTGTGAACTACAAACACAAACACTGGAAAACTTATTAGTTCACCGATTGTGTTGTTCATCAAACACCAAAACTCAATTAGCCAAAAGGCCCGGGGTCCATTTTCCTTACATCATTATAGACAACGGGACCCAGTTTACAAGTCGGCTCTTTCAGGAGTATTGCGAGGGTATCGACACCCAGCTTTGCTTTGCGTCTGTGGCTCATCCAAGGAGTAACGGCCAGGCGGAGAGGGCAAATGTAGAGATCCTCAGGGGACTCAAGACACACACCTACGACTGTTTGAAAAATCACGGTGCAAATTGGGTCAACGAGCTTCCGTCCGTGCTGTGGGGGAACCGGACCATGCCCAGCCGAGCTACCGGGGAGACCCCGTTCTTCCTGGTCTACGGGGCCGAAGCCTGCCTTCCCCTGAAAATCATTATGGGCTCCCCACGGGTCCAAGCTTTTGATGAGTCTGTGCAGGAACAGCTATGGCGTGAGGACGTGGACTTCATCGACGAGCACAGATGGTGAGCGGCAATCCGAAATGCATGGTACAACCAAGTGCTCAGACGCTACCACCAACGGTTCGTGCATAGTAGGGAGCTCAGGGTCGGGGACCTGGTCCTAAGGCGAGTACTGAACCAAGAAGGGCTCCACAAACTCTCCCCCAGCTGGGAAGGACCCTCAAGGTGACGGAAATATGCTGACCTGGGTGTGTCTGCCTCGCTACAACTGAAGGAGAGCCTCTTCCCAATCCCTGGAACATAGAGCATCTCCGTAAGTTTACCCATAAAAACAAACCTGGGGACCCGGTTTTCTTCCTTTGTAACTAGGTAGCGCATATATGTATGTCAACCCGGTGAGGTCCGCCCTCATAAACCCGGTCTGTTGGCCTACTCTCATGAATATCAAGTTATAAAGAAAAGATTCACCCCCAGATATATTTTTGTGATGTTTTTAGTCTGCTTCAATTTATGAGCACTATTTTTTATCTAACCCACTCATACAGTTCCCACCCTTGCTGGTATAATGACATCCGAATTGAGTGGCCAGGTTTGCAGTTTGGGACCCCTCGGCAGGGGGGTCCGGCAGCCTAGGGGCCAGTTCTAGAGAACGAGTACTTGTCTCCTAGGGTGGTCCGGAGCCATGTAGCCGCTTAGCTTGGTTCCGTACCCTAAGCCTGCACGCTCCACCACTCTGTGACGAGTATCCTAGTATTTGGAACTATAGTCCTGTAGGTCCGGCAACCTGGGGTCCGGTTCTAAAGAATGGACACTTGTCTCCTGGGGTGGTCCAGAGCTATGTAGCCGCTTAGCCTGGTCCTATACCCTAAGCCTACTTGCTCCACCACTCTGCGATGGGTGTCCTAGTATTTGGAGCTGCGATCCAAGGGGGTCCGGGCACACGGCTTGGCTTCCCAAACTAAATCCTGCAGGTCCTGTTGCATGAATCAAAGGATGGCAGATACCAGACGATGGGTCCTATGGGTGTGCTACTAACACTTCCTAGCCGAAGCTGTGTACAGATCCAGGTCCCAGCCGAGACTACCTCCTGGGGGCCGGGCCACCAACTAATTTTCCCTTAGGAATACTGGCATCCAGCCTCGACACCTCGAGCCTACATCCCAGGGGGGCCAAGTACCAGGGAGAAGAGGGTAACAATGCACACAACAAGGACAAATAGCATACAGATAAGTGTTGTTTGATTGATAATTCTCAAGAGTATCTTACAAAACCAAAAATTATTACAAAGCCGCTTCCCAGCAAGACCCTTGCCTTCTCTGTGCAGATCTGGCTACTCATCATCAGCAGGATCCCGCTGGAAGCGTTCGGCCACCACCTCCACGGCGTCTTGTACGCCCTCCCGGGCGGCGTCTTCAGTGTCGGCCACCGGACCAGCGATCACTGGCTCCAAGGAGAAGACTGGGTCATGGTTCCGGAAGCACGTCAGGATATACTCGATTACCGCCCGGCAGAGCCTGCCGCCTTCGGCCTCTAGGCAGGCACCAAGAATTTGGTCCAAGCGACGGAGGCGGTCTACAGCGGAGTCCAGCACCGGGAGCGCGTCGGAGATGGACGTCGACAGCTCCGACACCGGGATGGGACTCATCCCTAGCGGCACTAGCGACGTGCTCGCCTCATCGGCCCATGCAGCGATGTGCTGGACCCCGGCGCGATGCTCCGCCTGGAGATCTTCAAGCACTTTCTTCGTCGCCTTCACCGCCTGGGGACTCGGTGCAGCCTGCGCTGCCTGGAATTGCTGAATCCGATCCTCCAGCTCCTTCTCCTTTTGCTCTGCCTCAAGCTCGTGCTCGGCCAGCATCTCGCCTCGCTGAGTCAGCATCTCTTCCTAGAAAGCGAGATCCTTCTCCCACCTGGCGAGGTCCGTCTCCTGCCTCTCCAAGGATTCCTCCTTCACTTTAAGTTTCTCTTCGGCGAGGGTGGCAGCACTGGCCTTGTCATCGAGCTCTCGCTACAACTTTTGCAGCCTCTCCACAGCCACGGTCTGCTGGGTCCGCTGCTCTTCCAAGATTGCATTCATGGCACTTAGCTTGGCACTTAGCTCTGTGATGACCTCCTCCCTCCGGTTCAAGGCCTCCTCCTTCTTGGCCAGCCTCTTCTCCTTCTGGCTCGCCTCCAGCTCCCTGGCAAACACCTTCTGGAGGTCCTTCTTGTAGTCTTTGCAGTCCCGCGCCAGTTCGGACCGCTCAAAGGCAAATTGGTGGGACGCCGTCTTGATGTGCTCCTCCAGCTGGGTGCGCCAGTCGCTGAGGCGCTGGTGCTCAGATTCCAGTGCCTCCCATTCTGCCGGATCGCCGCCTCGGTCTCTTGAAGGGCCTGATGGGCACGAGACAGCACCCGGAGGAGGGGAACCGGCGCTGCTTCTGGCTCGGCGCCGGATCGGAGCCGCCACCAAGAACCATCTCTAGCTCCTCTAGAGTGGGCGGTGGGTTGGAGATGGACGCGCCCCCCGCGTCACCCTCAATGGCGGGGGTGGGCGCCGCTGGGACCTCCTCCGCCGCTGCCGACGGTGTACTCGATGGCGTCGCCGTCATTGAGGCTACGATAGCCGTTGGCGGTTCGCCGGCACCACTCCCAGTAGATGCCTACCGCTAGGAGCCAGACTCGCCGGCGGGCATGGTATCCGGCGGAGGAGGCATGGCCTTGGAAGCATAGGGGGAGGAAGCCCTGGCAAACAAGGATGGGTTGAGACCCGTCGGCATGATAATTACACTCGTGGAAAAAAGGGGCTACACTTACTTAGGGCCCTGGACCTTCCAGCGACCCTGGAAGCGGGACGTCCACTGTTGTTGTTGTTGTTGTTGCTGCTGCTGAGGTTATTGCTGCTGGTGCCCCTAGGGGAGATCACCCCCAGGTGGTGGTGGTGGCGGCGGGATCGATGGTGGCGGTGGCGGCGGATCCAATGGTGGTGGTGGCAGAGGACTGACGCGCCTCTGCACGCCCTGGGCCTGGGAGCCGGTCTCCTCGGCCTAGCCAGTAGTCCCCTGATGCTTTTGGGGGGTCTGAATCAAGGGGAGGATCCGAAACAAGCGACCCATCGGCGCGACGCAGCCGGCGTCGCCTCTCTTCCTCCGACCCCCCAGTGCCACCTAGGGCGGAGGAACTGCTTGCAGCCCCTTTGCCCTTGTCCAAGGGGCGAGGGCCATGGCGGGGGCGCTGGGAGCCATGCCTGTAGGCTAGGGGCCTCCAGCCGGCGCATCGGAGATCTGGATCCCATGGTGGGGTTCCTGGCCGCCGGTCTGGCGAACCGCCATGTCGCTCTCGTCGAGGGTCGGCAGCGAGGCCAAGATCATCGTCCTCAACCCTAGGTCGTCGTAGAGCGCAGGATGCCCTGGGGAAGGTTTAGGGATTCGGGGATGAAGGACTCACAAATCCCCTTCACTAGGAGTTCCAGCTCCTCCCAGGACAGGTCGGTGCCCGGCCCACGCTGGATCCGGCCGATGTCGTTCGAGCCGGTGAACCAGCAACACAGACGCACCCTCCTCTGCAGTGGCGCGATCCGGCGCTTCAGGAAGTCACCGACCACGTGCATCGACATCAGGCCACTGGTTGCCAAGATCTTGATCCTGTCCAATACAGGCAGGAACTTCGACGCCAGCGATGGCTTGGCCCTCCATTGCTTCCGGCCGAGTGCTGGCCCGTCGCTCGGCAGGACAAGGTGGTTGTTGGCCTCGGTGCTGGCGATCACCCAGTCGGCGCACCGGTTTTCCCACCTCGCGCCGCCGAGGGAGGGGATGTAGGCCCCGGCCGAATCCGACCTCGTCTAGAAGTTATAGGCGCCAAGGTGGTCCTTAGCCTTCCCATACTTCACCAACATGAAGAAATGGTGGAAGAGGGAGGTGCAGGGGGCCACCCCCATGAACATCTCCCAGAGGTGGACGAAGATGGCCGCCTGGAGGATGGAGTGGGGCGTGAGGTGCTGAAGCTGGAGCCCGAGCTCCTCCAGCAGCAGCAGGAAGAAAGGCGAGATCGGCAGCGCCAACCCGCAGGAGAGGTAGGAGACGAACAAGACGAACTCCCCAGCGGCGAGACCGCCAAGTGGGACGGCGTCGGCGCGGATCCTCTCGGTGAGTGCCGGCGCGCTCCATCCGAGTAGGTTGCGCACCAGATTGAGCGTCGCCTCAGACTGGAAGCGGTCGGGACAAGCTAGCAATGTCATGGTGTCAGCGGTGGCGTGGGTGTACAGCAGGAAAGCACGAATGCAAAGGGACGCAGAGAGCTCAGAGGCAAAAGGACACAACGATTGGGAGAGAATGAGAAAGCGTAACTGCTGCCCGTGAGGTGAATCTATTTTTCAAAGAAACTCTCCCGCTCACGCCCCGAGACGCTGCAGGAAATCCCGTCCGACGCGCACCTAGCGCCCAAGTGACCCAGTCTCTAACATGGGGGCCCGAGCCCACAAGTCATGCAGATGGTGTGCCGGTCTCCGAGTGCGAAAAGGCGAACTGTCACGCACCGCCTCGGGGTCACTGTGGAGGGATATTTTTAACCGAGGCGGCGGCAACGAGGTGCCCCGTGCGTGGCCCGATGGAACCGCCAGACGTGGGGCCATGGGTCAGTCAGCCGTGGGGATAGATGTGGCAGTTGACATGACCGAGGGTAGATTGACAGCACATGCATCGACTGATGCGCCGAATTAATGCGGCACGTCAGCAGGCGTGCTAAGATGACGCCCCAATCACCGCTCATGCCATATTGAGGCAAGATACAAGTTTTGGACCCACCTGCAGGCTCGCATCCTCCCCTGAGGCGGGCTCGAGGGCCACTGTTGGTACCCTGAAACTAGGGTACCCCTGCTACTGTACAAAGACAAAGAACCCACACGGCTATCCCTTAGTCGCGTGGTAGAAGTGTTGTGTGTGGGACCAAGCCATGGCTCGCCCCAGTCGTGGGCGACTACTCTAAGTCCACAGCAGCGCCCGACTCCACCACATGGGCGGGTCCGGAGCCACCACTTGTCTAGAGAAGGTGATATACTCCAAGGCATCAACAGTAAGTCCGGACCCCCACGGGAAAGCGTCGGACCCTTGGATATACAGTCCAGACCCCTAGGGTGTAACACCCCTGGTGTTACTGTCACTAAAACTTGAGCATAACGTCATAAGCATTGACATTGCATATGTTTGACACACCTATAGTGCATTCACTAGGCAAAAATTTCAAACAAGTTGTATTGATATGGCATTTTGCAAATAAGACCCTAGTGTAGGACGCTTAACCTTAAATAGGGATCTGAAGGGTAAAATAAGAGCCAAATAGAGAAAACCCTAAAGTTTAAGTAAAATGATCATAAAATATTATTAAGGATGGATCCAAGTGGCATTCACACCCTTGAAATACCAAAAACCCTAATAAGGACCCTGGAAAACCCTAAACCTAAACCCTAGGGGGCTAAGTGCAAAATTAGTCCAATTTTGGACTAAAGTGCAAAAACTAGGTCAATAAGGTATCCTAAGTCAAATGGACCACAAATATGTGGATTTGCAAGTTAAACCCTAAGTTTTGGGTCTATTTGCAAAAAGCACCACTTAAACCCTATATAGACTAAATCTGAAAATCAGAGATTTGGCTCAACTTTGGAGATCTGTAGCTTTCAAATTAGTGAGGATTTGCCCTAGGTCACCACATAAATTTTGTAGACCTATTATAGGAAAGCAACTTTGATGCAGACATCTCCCTTAGTTATGCAAAAATTGGAGAAAAACCAACTCAAAGTTACTCTGTCAGAACTGGGTTAGAAAACTGAAACTGAACCCTAGGTCAGAAATGGTCCCAGTGTGATGAGGCCAAGTTTGATGCGCCATATCTTTGAATCCACTCGGTTTTAGCCCAAGAATCCTATAGTTAGTTTGTAGACTGATACATGGTGAACAAATTTTATTAAGGGAGATTGCTCTGTTCCTAACAAGAATTCGGAGATCAAGAAGGAAGAAGATGGTCGGTTCAGGCAACTGAAGATCATCGCCATGGTACAGTGCTCGGGAGGATAAGCTTCAGACCCTCGCCACCGACGACCGCCGCGCACGGATTCGCGTTTCTGCCGTTGTGATTCGTGCTTGGAATGTTTGCATAGTGCTCAAGGTCACACAAATATCATCGCCGCGGATAAGCCCCGGCCAGTAAACAACTCCGACCACCGTACTAAGCTCACCGCGGCGGAATCCGATAAGTATGCCGGTGACCGCCGCCTTTTGGCCTTGCACCGTGTGTCCAGGCACTTCCACCGCATCGCCGTGACCTACTCTCGCTCGCTGTTGATCGCCGGAGTGACTGCCACGGCGTAGGACACGAATTCACTGCGCCAGTGAACTCCCCCTTCCTCCGACCGCCGCGCGTCACCACTGTAATTCCTGGCCACCGCTGTTGCGCTCTATAAATTGAAGCCACCGCAAGCTCCGTAGGGTAGTCAAGTACCCAGCCACCCAGTATTGCCCTCAGTTGATCGCTAGCGAGCTCGAATTTCGGACTTCCCCCAAATCTGCTCAATAACACCGTGAAAACAACCTCACCGCGGTCAGCGCAATTCCGGTTAGTTCATGCTGTCTGTTCTCTCGTTTAAGCATTCTCATGCGTCCGTGTTACTTGCCGACCCACCCAATTGAACCAAGAACCCACTGATCACCAGGAACGCGCTCAACTATCCGCTCTGCTCACGGTCGATGTGGCCAGAGTCAACCAGTTAGCCATTTTTGGAATTAGGTTGGGGGAAATGCTCGAGCGAGGTTCAATTCCGTGTCTGCCACTCGGGAGCGCCAGTCCTTGCCCTGTTCAGCCGGTCTACGCGCTTGCCAGAGCTCTGTCGCACTCGTCGCCGTCGGGGACTTCGGGCGACGAAGAATTAGAACGTGAGGGGCGTTTCTGCAAACTGTCAGCGACTCCCGAAAATAGTAATAGTGCTCACTTCAGATTATCCTAAATGTTGTGGGTCTTTTTGCAAACTCACCACGGGCTCGCGCGCGCGGGCACGTTTCTGCTGAAGTTGGGCTGTCCTGGGCTGGAATCGGCCCATTACTATTCACGGATTTTCTTTTTTTTTCGCCAGAACTAAAACAATTTTAGAAAATGGTATAAAAATGGTAAAAATGTCAAACCAATTTTGCTAGATTCCTAATTTTCCATAGAATTTAATAAAAATAGTTTCATGATTTTTAGATCAAATAGGGAATTTTGGAGGATTTAAAATAGCCTAAAACCTTGTTTCTTGATTTGTAGAAAATAGATAATAATTCCAAAAATCCCCAAACTTTTTAGATGACCTTTATATAATATTTAGAAGCCTTGGATAGATTTTGGTATGATTTGGACCTTGTTTGATAATTAGAACCCAAAACCCCCACCCCCCTGCTCTTTGAACTTCACTGTTGACTCCAGAAAACCTAAGTTCTCGGAGTTCCGTGAAGGAAAATTGAATTCAAGACTTTAGATAATAAACTCTTATTATCTTTGCACTCTCATGAGCATTACATGGCATTCATTCTTATATATATAAATGGTTATATTTAGAAAACGAGGAAGAAGTTAAAGTAGAAGAAGAGAAGACTTCGCCACCACCACCTGCGGAACATCAGGCAGGAAATTGTTTTTACTTTGATATCTGCGGATCCGAGCCTGACTCACCTATAAACGAAGGCAAGCCCCGGTGCATTTACCACCCCCTTGTGTTTTAAAAATCTTTTTCACTTGCTTGATGCATTAGGTGATAGGAGTTGATTGCTAAAACAATTCCTACATTACCTTCCTTGGATTTGATTACCTTCCTTGAAATCCCTATTTTACAAAAGATTTTCGATGCTTAGCTTGCTTTAGAAAAACAAAATGTTTTGTTTTTACAAAAGATGATGTGGCAAAAGTGGTTGGGATGTTTTTGAAAACAAAACTTGATGGTGGATCCATCATGGCCGTGATGGGTTCAACATCGGAAAAGATGTACCTCTGCTAGGTACCAAACTTTGGATTTGAAATGATTAAGCTGAGACTGGGCGGGTGACTTGCACGAGAAAGGAGTCTCGGTGTAGTGTCTCCGTCTGAGTCGATTAAGGACCGTCTCGATGTAGGTTTGCTGACCGAGGACCCTTTAACTGGTCACATGCCTCGTCATGGGTAAGCTTTGCCTCGGGCAGACTAAAGGCCAGAATAAGATAACACGCAATGGGAGTGGAGCGATGGCGAGAGTAGCGTGTACCCTCCGTAGCAAGAGGCTGGATGGTGGTGTATCTGTACTCTCGGTTGACGTGAACCTAATCTGGTCTTAAGAACCCCGGTGGCGGGTTGACATATGCAAGGGTTAAGTGCTACATATGTCGTGTGATCAAAGATCCTCAGTTGAGTATAATCGATTCGGATCGCCGTACCTTCACGGTTATGAAGACTTGGTCACTGACTTATACGTAGAACTCCAGTGAAGATGAAGGGTTGTTAAGAAATTGGCTAGTGCAGGTCAAGTGCTTGAACTAGGGTAGAAAGAACTCTAGTTGCAGGTAATTTCACTTAACTTGACAATAAAACAGGATTTTTAAGGATCCACTTTTAGTAAGCATTTTTGCAAATAGAGTCTTTGATTATTGAGAAACCTTATCTTGACTCCCTTATAACCAGCATATCCTTGAGAGTCTTTTCTTTAGTCGGGTAAGTCTTGCTGAGTAATTCCATACTCAGGGTTTTATTCCCTATTGTTTTTAGGTGAAGAAGCAACAAACTTTTGTTGTTTCTGTTCCAAGGTGGTCACAAAAGAAGAAAACCAAGAGTAAAGCTGCGAGAGGAAGGGTTCCTCCATAAGAACTTTTGTTTAAGAGCTTAATGGGAGGGGTTTTTGCCTCCCTTGGTGTGTAATAATACTACTCTGCACTCATAAGTTATATCCTGGTCTGTAATATATAACTTTGTCTTACTTTTAAAATAAAGGTAAGTTCATGTAATTGCTTCCGCATTCTCGTAACTCCGATGCTTGTAATTTCTGCGTGACGGGTGAAACGCTCTTGGGAAAGGTAAGAAAAGCAGATACCGAACTTGTCAAGAGATTCAGGAGCACCTACAGGGTTGTCTAATGTCCGTTGGACAAGGACAACTGTAGGTGGGCCTAATGACTTGAGAGGTTCCGTCACATAGGGGTTGGTCCCGGACCTCCACGTGTGCAAGCCGAACCCCTGGAATGGGACCTAGACCCCCCGTATGGGGTCTGGGCTGCCCAAGTGGCCTTGAACAGGACCCAGACGGGGGTCTGGTACCGACACGTGTCCGGACCTAGTCTGGTGCAGACCTGTCCGCATACACTTCTGCTCCCTACCTAGGCGGAGACCCGATGCTGCCATGTGGCCTACTACACGTGACATAAGCCAACGGGTGGAGCCTGACTTAAGGCCTCCGGGTTACACGGCCTCTGCATTTATTGCGGATAAGGCGCGCCGCTTGTCCATTCCACTGACAGGCGATGTGCCGCCTCGCATTTAATGAGACTTGTCCAATCTGCTGACAGGCGGCGACCTATCCATTCCGTTGACAGGTGGTGACCTGTCCATTCTGCAGGCGGCGTGCCTATCTATTCCATTGGCAGGCTGCACGCCCATACTGCCGTGTGCACTGCGCTCATCATCACTCGTACGTTACCAAGGAAGCTACCGCTGCACATTAATACTGCGCGGGCTACGGACAACATGGCGCCAGGAGATTGCACAGGCGCTACTTGCATTAGTTGCTCCAGGTGTTCCTTCTATTATGTTCCTGGGCCCATATGTCGGGGCTCAACATCCTTGTATGTGCCTCCCTTGAGCTATAAAAGGGAAGGCACACGACGTTACAAGGCAAGTCACTCAGACTCACTTAGACCCTCGGGAAGTTCTCCAAGCTCTCGAGCATCAGTAATACGACACATAGTGGAGTAGGGTTTTACGCTCCGACGGCCTGAACCACTCAAAATCCTCGTGTCCTCGTGTGTTCATCCACCAATCCACGTAACAAGCAAACCGCTAAGGCCCCTCCTCATCTTAGGATTTAGGGCGGGTGCGTTCCGCCACCCGGCCGAAGATTTCCTCTCTGACACATGGTAAGTAGCATAGGCAAGTAATATGCGAATTGACTCAAGCCTAGCTACGGGTGCATAAGTTTCATCAAAATCCAAACCTTCGACTATGTGAATAACCCTTGGCCATGAGTCGGGCTTTGTTCCTTATCACCACACCATGCTCGTCTTGCTTGTTGCAAAATACCCATTTGGTACCTACAACATTTTGTTTAGGACGTGGAACCAAATGCCATACCTCATTCCTCGTGAAGTTGTTGAGCTCCTCTTGCATTGCCAACACCCAATCTGAATCTCTTAGTGCATCCTCTACCCTGTATGGCTCAATAGAGGAAACAAAAGAGTAATTGTAACACCCCAGGTGTTTATATTCCGCTCGACAACGAGTACGAATTTAAGCATGTGATATTAGTGAATAAGACGGACACTAAGGTCTAATTATCTTCGTCTATCGCAATTTTAATATCACATCGGTTTCGTCTGTCGCGAGTGCGACGTCATTTTTATTTTTATCTACCCAGGCTCTTCCTAAATTTTCGGGATGTTCGGAACCTCGTTGTTCCAAAAATCGGTGTGTCCGATGATTATTTAAAATTCATCGCTCGCGCAAATACGAATTTAGAAGCCCTAATCACTCCAATGATTTTATTCCGGACAAATTAATTTGAACTCGACAACTAAAATTGTTTGGGGCAAAATAATTTGTATCACGCGTTGTCTGAGAAAAATCGTGCGCGAGGTTAGGATCCAATTTATCCGTCCGCACGCTGTTTTGGCGATGGCAACGAGTGTACAATAGCGAATCGGATTTCGGCTAATTTCGGTCGAATCACGCAGAACAAATTATCAGTTCCAAAATCAGTTTATTTTGGTCTGTCGTTTCTTGCCCGATCCAAAACTTTGGATATAAATGACGGGTGCAAATTCATCTGATTCCAAGTATTCGCTAAATCAAAATCGTGACTGCGCGTTCGAGAATTATAATTGAGCTTCGAGTCTCTGGTAAATTACTGTGACCATGGAAGCATGTGTTCTGACCACAGATCAAATATATCATGTTTCTAATAAAAAATCAAACTATGTCACAAGTACTATCGACCCTTTTGTGATCACTAAAAATCTCGATCCAAAAATATCTGCGGTTTTCGGTAAAAAAAGAAAAGAGAAAACAAAAAAACATCTCCTTCATCCCTATTCTCACGTCACTCTCTCTCTCCCTTGGAGACTTTTGGTTGCCGCACTAGAGCTGTCGGCGTTGTGCTGGAGATTTTTTCCGCCACCGATCCCTTCTCTTATCTCTTCGATCTCCAGCGCACAACCTCATCCCTACAGCCGCCCTCCCATGATTTTACAGTCGTTGCCCTGATCTTTTTGCCCAGCGCGCTCTTCTTCCTCCACGCGCCGTGCGCACAGCCGTGCAGCTCGCCGGCGTTTGGCTTCCAGATCGACCACCCTCACCTTAGCCCCCTCATGTCGTGTCCTCTCCCTGCTCAAGCTTGGCCCAGCCTCCCTCATCTTCTCCGGATCCGGCCATAGCTGGCCACCGTTGCTTGTCTTCTTGGCCGTCGCGCCCCCCTGGTGGGTGAGCTCGCCGAGCTCCCTCTTCTGTGTGCTCGCCAGCGAGCTCCTCCCTGCAGCTCCCTCTGCCCTCTCCCCAAACGCCCAGCCACTCCGCTCTCTCTCTCTCTCTCTCTCTCTCGTGCGTCTGCTCGAGCTCGCCGTGGAGCTTCATCTCTCCAGTCATCGCGCCTTGGAGTTCCTGCCCCTCCCATGGTGTCCCAGCCGAGCTCGCCTAGGGTCGCGCCCTCGACTTCGACCCAGCGCCCTTGCCCTCTCCCTCTGTCATCTTCTTCCTCTGCTCGCGTCGCGTGCAGCTCCAGCTCCCCTGCACGTACGTCCTCGCCACGCCGAGCGCCGTGAAGTTTCTCTGCCCAGTCGTGCTTTTTGCTCCTCTGCTCGGTGCTCCTGCTTCAGCTCGCCCCTGCGCGCGTGATCCGTTCTTCCCTGCGCGCGTGCCTGCGTGTAGCTCGGCGCCTGTTGCTCGCTCCTGCTGCGCGTGTCGAGCACCTTTTTTGCGCGTGCGAAGTTCTTTGCTCACAGCGGCGTGTCGAGCTTCCGCGTCAAGCTCCTCTCTTCCGTGCTGGTCGTCGTCTCCGAGCCGATTCTTGGCTATCGCAGTATTTTTAGTTATCCGGCTGCGTCTGTGGTCGTCAGGCGTGTCTGTTGCTGTGAACTCGCCCCTGGTGCCCACTCTGTGTCGGGTCCGTGCTTTCTTCAGCTCAGCCAGGCGGGGCATCGTTCCATGCTGTGCTCGCCCAAGTCGCTGCCGTCAAATCGTCGGAGTCGCTCAACTCGCCAATCGCATCTTGGCCAATTGTCAATCTTCTATTCGCCATGGTACAACACAGCTATTAGATCCGATCTCCAAACCGCCATGGCATCCATCGTCCTCTGGTCCCAGCCCGACCTATCTGTGTGCTCGCTCTTCGTCCATCGGGCTTCACGCGTGCTCGCGTTTGTCGTCGAGCTGTTAAACCCGTCCTCCCTTGCTCGTGACTTCATCATCGCCAGAGCCCTCACTAGATTCGTGTCCTCACCAGCTCGCTCCAAACACGATCTCGTTGTCGTTTCGTGCATCCTCAAGAAATACAAAGCGTCAGGTGAAGACGAAGGCTAATAGTGTGATATTCACCAAGTGTGTGACAAAAAGCTCGAACAAGTCGTCGATCATCATCCTCGTCTACGCCAAGATCTGAAAAGATTAGGCGCAGAAGAAAATAAATCAGTACACGACCGAAGAATTCTCGATGTGGACAAAGAAGAAGCGCGATTCGACGCAGCACTCACCCTATTTTCGGTGAAATGCTGAGTTGAAAGGCGTCGTCGATTTCGTGGTTTCAAGTCGGATGTCATAAGGGTAAGTTGATTCGTATTCCCGTCAACTAGGTCTATAAATAGATTAAATAGAATTGTTGGTCACAATAAATGTTATTAATTTAGCATGCGTATATCGTGATGATCGATTTAGATAAATCGGTAAACCAAGTAATTAAGATATACTGTTTAAAGAGTTAATAAAAAGCTAGGAATAAAAAATAGATTTTCTAGTGTTATTATGTCAATTTGGTTAATGGATGTAGTCGATGCCTTGCTGTGATATTTATAGTGTGTAATGCTTGGTTTTAAGTGTTTCATCCTTTTTAGTGTAGATTATCTATATTATACTCGTTCTACTTTGTGGTCATACATGTGCATCGTGCATCTCATGAGGTACGATAAATAATCGCGTGATGCAGAAGACGAACCAAGTCGACCCCAAGCGCGGGCTACTCCGCATGGTGATGCTGATGGACCGACGAAACAAGTATCAGAACAGAAGATGATCGTCAAGTGGTCGCCACCTAACAACACTAACCTAGTGTTATTCAGGCAAGCCCCGGTGCATTTGCCACCTCCTTGATGTTTTAAAAATCTTTATCACCTTGTTTGATGCATTACGTGATAGGAGTTGTGTGCTAAACCGTTGATGCATTTCCTTCCTTGAAAAATTGATTATCCTTCCTTGATACCCTTTTTGAAAAGAACTTTATGATGCTTAGCCTTGCTTTAGCAAACAAAAAAGTTTTGTTTTAAAACAAAGGTGATGCTTCAGTGGGTGGGAATGTTTTTAAAAATAAAACTTGATGGTGAATCCATCATGGCCGTGATGGGTTCAACATCGGAAAAGATGTACCTCTGCCAGGTACCAAACTTTGGGTTGAAAACAATAAAGCTGAGACCGGGCGGGTGACTTGCACGAGAAAGAGAGTCTCGGTGCAGTGTCTCCGTCTGAGTCGATTAAGGACCGTGTCGATGTAGGCTTGATGATCGAGGACCCTTTAACTGGTCACATGCCTCGTCATGGGTAAGCTTTGCCTCGGGCAGACTAATACCAGCATAAGATAACACGCAATGGGAGTGGAGAGATGGTGAGAGTAGCGTGTACCCTCCGTGGCAAGAGGCTGGACGGTGGTGTATCTGTGCTCTCGGTTGGCGTGAACCTGATCTGGTCTTAAGAACCCTGGTGGCGAGTTGACATATGCAAGGGTTAAGTGCTACATATGTCGTGTGATTGGAGATCCTCAGCTGAGTATAATCGATTTGGATCACTGTAACTTCGCGGATATGAAGACTTCGTCACTGCCCTACACGTAGCATTCCAGTGAACAGGATGGGTTGATAAGAAAACGGCTAGTATAGGCCAAGTGCTTGAACTAGGGTAGAAAGAACTCTAGATGCAGGTAACTTTACTTAACCTGACAATAAAAATGGATTTTTTAAGGATCCGTTCATAGTAAGCTTTTCTGCAAAACAGAGTCTTTGATTCTTGAACAGCCATACCTTGACTCCCTCTAGCCAGCATACCCTTGAGAGTCTTTTCTTTAGTCGGGTAAGTCTTGCTGAGTAATTCCGTACTCAGGGTTTTATTCCCTGTTGTTTTTCAGGTTTCAGTTTTGTGCTGCTGATGATGGTGTTAAGTGTTGGTGGGCTCGGCCTTCTTATAAGTCTAAGTAACTCTTCTATACTTCTTATCGAGGATGGTCACTTGAGCTAGCATATATTTCAAACTTATACTTTTGTAATCACTCCGATAAAATAATATAAAATTTTTGTAACTTGTAAAATTTGGTAATAAGATTTCCGCTGCAAAAATATTGTTGTGTGTGATTTGTATTACTTAATCTCGCGATCTTGGTTGTAAGTGGTTTATCCGATGTCCTTGGGGCAATCAGACGGATCCTGTTAAGTTATCTGGTGCACATGCATAGTGGTCTGAGGTCTTTGAGACAAGGACAGGTGCATGTGGGCCCAATAACTTGGGAGGTTCTGCCACAGCTGGTATCAGAGCAAGATTTAGTATATACGGTCACATACGTACTTTCAAAACAAAAGTTTTGGTTTTAGAAAACCTATTTTCAACTAAACACCTTTGTTTGGCTTTGAAAAACAGTTTCGAAAAACTATAATGCTAGCAACATCCTCTGTTAAGCCCTAAGTTAAGGACTATCAGGTGGCTTAGTTCGAAACCACTAACCCACAACTGGGTGGGTATTGCATACATGTGTATTGTTATTTTTTAGGCCATTTAGTTTTGAATGGATCGATGCTCAAGGTAAGGTGAGATGTGAGAGCATGACCGAACAAACGTCGGTCTAGGGAAGAGCATAAAAAGCGCTTGATTATATACATGTTCCACATATGTATATATGAAAGCTACGACGTGGAGTATTTACTTTTCTAGGAATTCAGTACCCCATGGACATGTATGGGTATACAGACATGGGAATACTGAGAAGTGTAACGTACTTGTAACGACGCACCTAAGCTCAGGTAAGAAGGTGAGTTACCACAATGAGTTGCCCTATGGTTAAAGTGTGGCAACGACGCCTATGCGTGGCTCGGCGTTTAATGATGAGCTGGCCTCCATATAGCAATGTATGGAGTATAAACTGTGATACACTGTCATGTGTGACTTGCATCATTGGGAAAATAGGCTGTAATGGAATTTTTTGCAGATACACTAACCTTGAAAACGTATGTGTAGCTGACGACTAGCAAAATACCATGAGAGTCGTAAGTATGCCACCGATATAGAACGCTATTGCCATATTATGTTGGCAAAATTCATGAGGACGCATAGGACGAGCATGCATCCTGATTGTTGCATCATGTTTGTCACCTATGCACCCAAAATGCTTCTCTCACCCTTATTCTAGTAACCAGTGATTGTAGAGAATGCGGTGTAATGTTGAATTATGAACTTCATTGAAATAGTTGTCCTCTGTTCCTTAGGTAATCTATTTAGGTATTATATGGGTTTGCTCTTGTGCTTGATGTGTCGATAGAAGGTTAGTGACTTGTTTACCTAAACCCAGAATTAGGCCATGTTCTTACTTAGTGAACCATGACACAAAACTTAAATTTTTCCGTTATCCCTCCATGACCAAACACATACAAATAAATGCTTAGATAATTTCTTTGTTGGACATAAAGTGTACCCAAGCTTAAAACAAGAATCTCAAGTCATGTCTCCTTCTAGAACCATTCTCTTGATCAGTTGATGCATGTTGAGGTCTCTATTGTATTTGGCCTCTCCTTGCGGATTATCTTGTCACTTTATCAACCCAACCTAGGAAATCCATGTCCGATCATTTTCTTAAGTTTGATGCCTTTGGTTTCCCCATATCTATCGAAGGCATACCAACTTAATCTTATAATTGTCTTCCCTCCATATCTAATCAGATACTAATCCTTGACATTCTAATCTTTGCGATGGGCATAGAAATATGCTTGGGGCTGAATTAACAGTCTCCCATCATACTCCCTTCATCAACCGATTTAGGTTATGGCCATGCCTTGTTCATTTCATCGGGCCATGATCTATTTGGCTCTCTACTTGTAACCATTCTTACAGGTGGAGCCTTGGAGCTTTTTAGTGTCGAGAGACAACTGATTAGCTCTCAAAATGGAGATTGGTTTTTCCTGCTGCTGAGATGCAGGAGTTTGTTCATTCGCTCCCTTATTTAATCCATGTATTCCCTAACCAAGTGGATAATGCATCTCGCATGAAGAAACGGATGAACAACATGACCAAATGGGTTTCTACCCAAATGCATGATCAATTGTTAACAAATGTGAACTCATAACCCTTGGCTTAACGATGGTACTGAGAGGACCTTCTCAATGTCAAAAGTAGTTCAACAAGTTGGTTTTTACTAACTTGTAACTGCCCAATGAACGAAGGTTGAGTTTAGAGATCATTTTATCGAGTTGTCTAAACTCACTTTAGCTCAAACCATCCTAAGGAAGAGCTAGCAAGAATCGAGATTAAGTCGGCCAGTAACCACCTAATCATCGCTCTAGTCATGCCTTGATCGCCTCACGTGTGCTTTTCCAACATGTGTGATCAGTTCGGGCCATGATTAGTGAAAGGGAAATAGGGTCAAACCTTTTCCTATATGAATTTTGGTGGTTGAATTGCCTAACACAAATTATTGGACTAACTAGTTTGCTCTAGAAAATATGTTCTATAGGTGCCAAAGGTTCACAACAAACCAATACAAAGATAAAAGAAAGGGTCCAAATCAAAGGAGCAAAGTATACCGAAGGCAGCCCTGGTCTGGCACACCGGACTGTCCGGTGCACCACCGGACAGTGTTCGATGCACCAGGGAGGATTCAATCGAACTTGCCAGCTTCGGGAATTTGGAAGGCCGCTCCGCTATAATTCACCGGACTGTCTGGTGTGCCAGCGGAGCAATGGCTACTTCGCGCCAACGGTCGTCTGCAGAAGGCATTAAATGCGCTACAGCGCGCGCCTGCGCGCAGAGGTCAAAGCAGGTGCCAGAAGGCGCACCGGACAGTCTACAGGACCTGTCCGATGCACCACCGGACTGTCCGGTGGCCCCACAGGTCAGAGCTCCAATGGTCGAACCCTAACGGTTGGGTGACGTGGCTGGCGCATCGGACAGTGTCCGGTGCGCCCGTCGACAGAAGCCATCCCCAACGGCCATTTTGGTGGTTGGGGCTATAAATACCCCCAACCACCCCACATTCATGGCATCCAAGTTTTCAGCCTTCACACCTCATACAAGAGCTATAGCATTCAATACAAGACACAAACAAAGAGATCAAATCCTCTCCCAAGTCCGGAGTCACTCCAAACAAATTAGTGACTAGAGAGAGAGACTTTCGTGTTCTTTTGAGCTCTTGCGCTTGGATTGCTTTTCTTCTTCCTCATTCTTGTTTCCATAACACTTGTAATCAAAACAAGAGACACCAATTGTGTGGTGGTCCTTGTAGTGGACTTAGTGTCCCATTTGATTGAGAAGAGAAGCTCACTCGGTCTAGGTGACCGTTTGAGAGAGGGAAAGGGTTGAAAGAGACCCGGTCTTTGTGACCACCTCAACGGGGAGTAGGTTTGCAAGAACCGAACCTTGGTAAAACAAATCATCGTGCCATCCATTCTTATTTGCTTGTGATTTGTTTTCGCCCTCTCTTTCGGACTCGTTTATATTTCTAACGCTAACCCTGGCTTATAGTTGTGCTTAAGTTTATAATTTTCAGATTCCGCCTATTCACCCCCTCTAGGTGACTTTCAATTAGCGCTGGATAAAACGGACTGGTTGCAAAGACCGCATCTACAGATCCCTCCACTGGTGATTTTTCGAGTCTTTATCATTTTCTTGGACTCGGATTCTCTGGCTAACACGGGTCAACTGTGATGTTGTTCGACATTCACACCCGTCTCATGTGCTATGAACTTATCGTGACCACTTGTTGGTAAACCTACTTTTATGTGTTTTACCCAAGATGGTACATCTAATTCTGTTTGGGTAAAATCGGCTATTTGCCGCTCGCTCAACAGACTCAGATAGTACAACGTCATCAGAAAAAGTAAACTGCACACATGGAACCTTATGTGTTCCCATGGCACACATCGTCTCTACTGATGGACATTTCTAAATTAGCCTAAGGCGATACATGATATGTCCACTAGAGAAGCAATACTCTAAGACACTCGCCTTCGCTCCGGACTGTCTTATGATTATCGCTGATATGGACATGGGTTACATGCTTCTCTACTCTTGAAAGTCTTTCGCTCCGAATCTCGAGACGAGATTCTTTTAAGGGGGAGGGCTGTAACACCCCAGATGTTTATATTCCTTCGACAACGAGTACGAATTTAAGCACGTGATATCAGTGAATAAGACGGACACTAAGGTCTAATTATCTTCGTCTATCGTGATTTTAATATCGCATCGGTTTCGTCTGTCGCGAGTGCGACGTCGTTTTCATTTTTATCTACCTGGGCTCTTCCTAAATTTTCGGGATGTTCGGAACCTCGTTGTTCCGAAAATCGATGTGTCCGATGATTATTTAAAATTCATCGCTCGCGCAAATACGAATTCAGAAGCCCGACTCACTCGGATGATTTTGTTCCGGACAAATTAATTTGAACTCGACAACTAAAATTGTTTGGGGCAAAATAATTTGTATCACGCGTTGTCTGAGAAAAATCGTGCGCGAGGTTAGGATCCAATTTATCCGTCCGCACGCTGTTTTGGCGACGGCAACGAGTGTACAATAGCGAATCGGATTTCAGCTAATTTCGGTCGAATCACGCAGAACAAATTATCAGTTCCAAAATCAGTATATTTCGGTCTGTCGTTTCTTGCCCGATCCAAAACTTTGGATATAAATGACGGGTGCAAATTCATCTGATTCCAAGTATTCGGTAAATCAAAACCGTGACTGCGCGTCCGAGAATTATAATTGAGCTTTGAGTCTCTGGTAAATTACTGTGACCATGGAAGCATGTGTTCTGACCGCAGATCAAATATATCGTGTTTCGAATCAAAAATCAAACTATGTCGCAAGTACTGTCGACCCTTTTGTGATCGCTAAAAATCTCGATCCAAAAATATCTGCGGTTTTCGGTAAAAAAAGAAAAGAGAAAACAAAAAAACATCTCCTTCATCCCTGTCCTCACGTCACTCTCTCTCTCCCTTGGAATTGTCGGCGTTGTGCTGGAGATTTTTTCTGCCGTCGATCCCTTCTCTTATCTCTTCGATCTCCAGCGCACAGCCTCATCCCTGCAGCCGCCCTCCCCTGATTTTACAGCCGCTGCCCTGATCTTTTTGCCCAGCGCACGTTCTCCAGCGCGCTCTTCTTCCTCCACGCGTCGTGCGCACAGCCGCGCAGCTCGCCGGCGTTTGGCTTCCAGCTCGACCACCCTCACCTCAGCCCCCTCACGTCGTGCCCTCTCCCTGCTCAAGCTTGGCCCGGCCTCCCTCATCTTCTCCAGATCCGGCCATAGCTGGCCACCGTTGCTTGTCTTCTTGGCCGTTGCGCCCCCCTGGTGGGTGAGCTCGCCAAGCTCCCTCTTCTGTGTGCTCACCAGCGAGCTCCTCCCTCCTCCCTGTAGCTCCCTCTGCCCTCTCCCCAAACGCCTAGCCACTCCGCTCTCTCTCTCTCGTGCGTCTGCTCCAACTTGCCGTGGAGCTTCATCTCTCCAGTCGTCGCGCCCTGGAGTTCCTGCCCCTCCCATGGTGTCCCCGCCGAGCTCGCCCAGGGTCGCTCCCTCGACTTCGCCCCAGCGCCCTTGCCCTCTCCCTCTGTCATCTTCTTCCTCTGCTCGCGTCGCCCGCAGCTCCAGCTCCCTGCGCGTGCATCCTCGCCGCGTCGAGCACCGTGAAGTTTCTCTGCCCAACCGTGCTTTTTCCTCCTCTGCTCGGTGCTCCTGCTTCAGCTCGCCCCTGCACGCGTGATCCGTTCTTCCCTGCGCGCGTGCCTGCGCGTAGCTCGACGCCTGTTGCTCGCTCCTGTTGCGCGTGTCGAGCACCTTTTTTGCACGCGCGAAGTTCTTTGCTCGCAACGGCGTGTCGAGCTTCCGCGTCAAGCTCCTCTCTTCCATGTCGGTCGTCGTCTCTGAGCCGATTCTTAGCTATCACAGTATTTTTAGTTATCCGGCTGCGTCTGTGGTCGTCAGGCGTGTCTGTTGCCGTGAACTCGCCCCTGGTGCCCACTCTGTCTCTGGTCCGCGCTTCCTTCAGCTCGACCAAGCGAGGCATCGTTCCGTGCTGTGCTCGCCCAAGTCGCTGCTGTCAAATCGTCAGAGTCACTCAACTCGCCAATCGCATCTTGGCCGATTGTCAATTTTCTATTCGCCATGGTACCACACAGCTATTAGATCCGATCTCCAAACCGCCATGGTGTCCGTCATCCTCTTGTCCTAGCCCGACCTATCCGTGTGCTCGCTCTTCGTCCATCGGGCTTCACGCGTGCTCGCGTTTGCCGTCAAGCTGTTAAACTCGTCCACCCTTGCTCGTGATTTCGTCGTTGCCAGAGCCCTCACTAGATTCGTGTCCTCGCCAACTCGCTCTAAACACGATCTTGTCGTCGTTTTGTGCATCCTCAAGAAATACAAAGTGTCTGGTGAAGACGAAGGCTAACAATGTGATATTCACCAAGTGCGTGACAAAAAGCTCGAACAAGTCATCGATCGTCATCCTCGTCTATGCCAAGATCTAAGAAGATTAGGCGCAGAAAGAAAATAAATCAGTATGGGGCCGAAGAATTCTCGATGTGGACAAAGAAGAAGCGCGATTCGACGCAGCACTCACCCTATTTTCGGTGAAATGCTGAGCTGAAAGGCGTCATCGATTTCGTGGTTTCAAGTCGGATGTCGTAAGGGTAAGTTGATTCGCATTCCCATCAACTAGGTCTATAAATAGATTAAATAGAATTATTGGTCACAATAAATGTTATTAATTTAGCATGTGCATATCGTGATGATCGATTTAGATAAATCGGTAAATCAAGTAATTAAGATACATAGTTTAAAGAGTTAATAAAAAGCTAGGAATAAAAAAAATATATTTTCTAGTGTTATTATGTCAATTTGGTTAATGGATGTAGTCGATGCCCTGCTGTGATATTCATGGTGTGTAATGCTTGGTTTTAAGTGTTTCATCCTTTTTAGTGTAGATTATCTATATTATACTCTTTCTACTTGTGGTCATACATGTGCATTGTGCATCTCATGAGGTACGATAAATAATCGCGTGATGCGGAAGACGAACCAAGTCGACCCCAAGCGCGGGCTACACCGCATGGTGATGCTGATGCACCAACGATACAAGTATCAGAACAGAAGATGATCGTCAAGTGGTCGCCACCTAACAACACTAACCTAGTGTTATTCAGACAAGCCCCGGTGCATTTGCCACCTCCTTGATGTTTTAAAAATCTTTATCACCTTGTTTGATGCATTAGGTGATAGGAGTCGTGTGCTAAACCGTTGATGCATTTCCTTCCTTGAAAAATTGATTATCCTTCCTTGATACCCTTTTTGAAAAGAATTTTATGATGCTTAGCCTTGCTTTAGCAAACAAAAATGTTTTGTTTTAAAACAAAGGTGATGCTTCAGTGGGTGGGAATGTTTTCAAAAATAAAACTTGATGGTGAATCCATCATGGCCGTGATGGGTTCAACCTCGGAAAAGATGTACCTCTGCCCGGTACCAAACTTTGGGTTGAAAACAATAAAGCTAAGACCGGGCGGGTGACTTGCACGAGAAAGAGAGTTTCGATGCAGTGTCTCCGTCCGAGTCGATTAAGGACCGTGTCGATGTAGGCTTAATGATCGAGGACCCTTTAACTGGTTACATGCCTCGTCATGGGTAAGCTTTTCCTCGGGCAGACTAATACCAGAATAACATAACACGCAATGGGAGTGGAGAGATGGCGAGAGTAGCGTGTACCCTCCGTGGCAAGAGGCTAGACAGTGGTGTATTTGTGCTCTCGGTTGGCGTGAACCTGATCTGGTCTTAAGAACCCCGGTGGCGAGTTGACATATGCAAGGGTTAAGTGCTACATATGTAGTGTGATTCGAGATCCTCAGCTGAGTATAATCGATTCGGATCGCCGTAACTTCGCGAATATGAAGACTTGGTCACTGCCCTACACGTAGCATTCCAGTGAACAAGATGGGTTGATAAGAAAATGGCTAGTATAGGCCAAGTGCTTGAACTAGGGTAGAAAGAACTCTAGATGCAGGTAACTTTACTTAACCTGACAATAAAAATGGATTTTTTAAGGATCCACTCATAGTAAGCTTTTCTGTAAAATAGAGTCTTTGATTCTTGAACAGCCATACCTTGACTCCCTCTAGCCAGCATACCCTTGAGAGTCTTTTCTTTAGTCGGGTAAGTCTTGCTGAGTAATTCCATACTCAGGGTTTTATTCCCTGTTGTTTTTCAGGTTTTAGTTTTGTGCTGCTGATGATGGTGTTAAGTGCCGGTGGGCTCGACTTTCTTATAAGTCTAAGTAACTCTTCTATACTTCTTATCGAGGATGGTCACTTGAGCTAGCATATATTTCAAACTTATACTTTTGTAATCACTCCGATAAAATAATGTAAAATTTTTGTAACTTGTAAAATTTGGTAATAAGATTTCTGCTGCAAAAATATTGGTGTGTGTGATTTGTATTACTTAATCTCGTGATCTTGGTTGTAAGTGGTTTATCTGATGTCCTTGGGGCAATCGGACGAATCCTGTTAAGTTATCTGGTGCACATGCATAGCCGTATGAGGTCTTTGAGACCAGGACAAGTGCATGTGGGCCCAATAACTTGGGAGGTTCTGCCATAGTAATGTTCACAAAAATGAGCGACTCGAGATCGAGTAGTTACCCCCTTGTGGATATCACCAAGAATGGAGTTCACAGGGCGATCTCTTTGAATCGCCTAGTGGACTCTTAGGTGAGGCGGTCTTTGACCCTGTACTTCTTGATCATCTTCCTTGTCTTGAACATCATCATCTCCGCCTTGATTATTGTCCTCCTCTTGAGATGGCTCATCTTCTTGATCTTCTTCCTCGATATCTTGAGCCTGATCCTCATCTTGAGTTAGTGGAGATGCTTGATTTGAAGATGACGGTTGATCTTGTGTTTGTGTAGGCTCTTCGGATTCCTTAGGGCACACATCCCCAATGGACATGTTCCTTAGCGCCACGCATGGAGCCTCTTCATCATCTAGCTCATCAAGATCAACTTGCTCCAATTGGGAGCCATTAGTCTCATCAAACACAATGTCACAAGAAACTTCAACTAGTCCAGTGGACTTGTTAAAGACTCTATATGCCCTTGTGTTTGAATCATATCCTAGTAAAAAACCTTCTACAGCCTTAGGAGCAAATTTAGATTTTCTACCTCTTTTAACAAGTATAAAACATTTGCTACCAAAGACTCTAAAATATGAAACATTTGGCTTTTTACCGGTAAGGAGTTCTAAAAGTGAAATAGGGTCAAACCTTTTCCTAAATGATTTTGGTGGTTGAATTGCCCAACACAAATAATTGGACTAACTAGTTTGATCTAGATTATGAGTTCTACAGGTGCCAAAGGTTCAACATAAACCAATAAAAAGTCCAAGAAAGGGTTCAAATAAAAAGAGCAAAAGACAACCGAAGACTGCCATGGTCTGGCGCACCGGACTGTCCAGAGTGCCACCAGACAATGTCTAGTGCACCAGGGAGATCCACTCTGAACTGCTGAGCTTCGGGAATTTAGGGAGCCACTCCGCTATAATTCACCGGACAGTCCGGTGTAGCACCGGACTGTCCGGTGTGCCAGCGGAGCAACGGCTAACTGCGCCAACAGTCGTCTACAAAAGTCTATAGTGAACAGTGCAACTGCGCGCGCAGAAGTCAGAGCAGGCGCCAGAAGGCGCACCAGACAGTGAACAGTGACTGTCCGGTGCACCACCGGACTGTCCGGTGGCCCCACCTGTCAGAGCTCCAACGGTCGAACCTTAACGGTTGGGTGACGTGGCTGGCGCACCGGACAGTGTCCGGTGGCGCACCGGACTATCCGGTGCGCCATACGACAGCAGCCCCTCCCAACGGCCACTTTGGTGGTTGGGGCTATAAATACCCCCCAATCACCACACTTCAAGGCATCCAAGTTTTCAGCCAACACATTCAATACAAGAGCTATAGCATTCAATTCAAGACACAATTAGAGTGAATAAAAAATCTCTCCAAGTCCCAATTCCACTCAAAGCAATAGTGACTAGAAGAGAGAGTTTTGTCGTGTTCATTTGAGCTCTTGCGCTTGGATCGCTTTCTTCCTTCCTCATTTCTTGTTCTCAAGTGTTTTGTAACCAAGGCAAGAGACACCAAGTGTGTGGTGGTCCTTGCGGGGTCTAAGTGACCCGTGAGATAAGGAGAAAGCTCACTCGGTCTAAGTGATCGTTTGAGAGAGGGAAAGGGTTGAAAGAGACCCGGTCTTTGTGACCACCTCAACGGGGACTTGGCCTTCGAGGGCCGAACCTCGGTAAAACAAATCACCGTGTTATCTGCTCTATTTCTTTGGTTGATTTGTTTTCGCCCTCTCTTTCGGACTCGATTATATTTCTAACGCTAACCCCGGCTTGTAGTTGTGCTTAACGTTTATAATTTTAGATTTGCCTATTCACCCCCCTCTAGGCGACTTTCAATTGGTATCAGAGCCTGGTACTTTATTAGAGGCTAACCGTTTGAAGTGATGTCGAGAGATCACGCCAAGAAGGAGATGGTGACCGACGAGAAGCCCGCTACAAGCCACGGGAAGGCTCCATCAAAGGAGTCTGGCACCAAGCACAAGGAGGAATCACCTCCTCACAAGTCGCATCGGAGTGGCGATAAGAAAAAGAAGATTAAGAAGGTGGTCTACTACGAGACCGATTCTTCGTCGCCATCCACCTCCGGCTCTGACGCGCCGTCCGTCACTTCTAAGCGCCATGAGCGCAAGAAGTTTAGTAAGATCCCCTTACGCTATCCTCGCATTTCCAAATCTACTCCTTTACTTTCCGTTCCATTAGGCAAACCACCGGCTTTTGATGGTGAAGATTATTCTAGGTGGAGTGAAATGATGAAATATCACCTAACCTCACTCCACACAAGCTTATGGGACATTGTTGAATTTCGAGCACAGGTACCATCCGTGGGGGATGAAGATTATGATGCGGACAAAGTCGCCCAAATCCAACACTTCAATTCCCAAGCAACTACTATACTCCTCATCTCTCTAAGTCGAGAGGAGTATAATAAGGTGCAAGGGTTGAAAAGTGCCAAAGAGATTTGGGACGTACTAAAGACCGTGCACGAAGGAGACGAGGTGACCAAGATCACCAAAATGGAAACGATCGAGGGGGAGCTTGGTCGGTTCATGCTCAACCAAGGAGAGGAGCCATAAGCCATGTACAACCGGCTCAAAACCTTGGTAAACCAAGTGCGCAACCTCGGGAGCACCAAATGGGATGACCATGAAATGGTTAAGGTTATTTTAAGATCACTCGTTTTTCTTAACCCTACTCAAGTACAATTAATTTGTGGTGATCCTAGATACAAACTAATGTCTCCCAAGGAAGTGATAGGAAAGTTTGTGAGCTTTGAGTTGATGATCAAAGGCTCTAAACAAATCATCGAGCGAGGCGCCACCTCAACACCCGAGGTGCAACCTGTCGCATTCAAGGCGACAGAAGAAGAAAAGAAGGATTCTACACCAAGTAGGGTCCCCATCGACGCCTCCAAGCTCGACAATGAGGAGATGGCTTTAATCATCAAAAGCTTTCGCCAAATCCTCAAACAAAGGAGGGGGAAGGATTACAAGCCCCGCTCCAAGAAGGTTTGCTACAAATGTGGTAAGCCCGATCATTTTATCACTAAATGTCCTTTGTCTAGTGATAGGACAAGAGGGGAAAGAAGAAGGAAAAGAAGAGGTACTACAAAAAGAAGGGCGGCGATGCCCATGTTTGTTGGGAGTGGGACTCTGATGAGAGCTCCACCGACTCCTCCTCCAACGAGGACGCCGCAAACATCGCCGTCAACAAGGGTCTTCTCTTCCCCAACATCGGCCACAAGTGCCTCATGGCAAGGGACGGCAAAAAGAAGGTAAAATCTAGAGCCTCCACTAAATATGCTACATCTAATGATGAGGATAACTCTAGTGATGATGAAGAAAATTTGTTTGCTGTTTTTGCCAATCTCAACATGCAACAAAAGGAAAAATTAAATGAATTGATTAGTGCTATTCATGAGAAGGATGAACTCTTGGATAGCCAAGAGGACTTCCTTATTAAGGAAAACAAGAAGCATGTTAAGGTTAAAAATGCTTATGCTCTAGAGGTAGAAAAATGTGAAAAATTGACTAGTGAGCTAAGCACTTGCCATGACACTATCTCTAACCTTAGAAATGAAAATGCCAAATTAATTGCTAAGGTTGAGAAGTTTGATGTTTGTGATGATTCAATTGTTAGTCTTAGAAATGAGAATGGCAAATTGATTGCTAAGATTAACAAATTGAATGAATCACTTGCTAGCCTTAAGATTGAGAATGAAAAATTAATTGATAAGGCTAAAGACTTAGATGTTTGCAATGTTTCTATTTCCATTCTTAGAAATGAGAATGTTATTTTACATGCTAAGATTGATGAATTAAATGCTTGCAAACCCTCTACATCTACCGTTGAGCATGTTACTATTTGTACTAGATGTAGAGATGTTAATATTGATGCTATTCATGATCACCTTGCTATGATTAAACAACAAAATGATCATATAGCTAAACTAGATGCTAAAATTGCCGAGCATGAATTAGAAATTGAGAAATTTAAATTTGCTCGTAGCATGCTTTATAGTGGGAGACGCCTTTGCATTAAGGATGACATTGGCTTCCAACAGGGAGACAATGTCAAGCTTAATGCTCCTAAAATATTGTCTACTTTTGTTAAGGGCAAGGCTCCCATGCCTCATGATAACGAGGGTTATATTTTGTCTCCTGCTGGTTATCCTGAGGATAAGGTTAGGAGAATTCATGCAAAGAAGACTCATTCTATTTCTCACCATGCTTTTATTTATAAGAATGAGGCTTCTAGCTCTAGACGTTCTACCCATGTTAAAATGCCTAAAATGAAATCTCCTATTGCATCAAATGAACCTAACATTTCATTTAAGACTTTTGATGCTTCACATGTGCTCACTAACAAATCAGGCAAAGTAGTTGCCAAATATGTTGGGGGCAAACACAAGGGGTCAAAGACTTGTGTTTGGGTACCCAAGGTGCTTGTTTCTAATGTCAAAGGACCCAAGACCGTTTGGGTACCTAAGAACAAGGCCTAAACTTGTTTTGTAGGTTTATGCATCCGGGGGCTCAAGTTGGATCATCGATAGCGGGTGCACAAACCACATGACCGGGGAGAAAAGAATGTTCTCCTCCTATAAGAAAAACCAAGATCCCCAACGAGCTATTACATTCGGGGATGGAAATCAAGGTTTGGTCAAAGGACTTGGTAAAATTGCTATATCTCCTGATCATTCTATTTCCAATGTTTTTCTTGTAGATTCCTTAGATTATAACTTGCTTTCTGTTTCTCAATTATGCAAAATGGGCTACAATTGTCTTTTTACGGATGTAGGTGTTACTTTCTTTAGAAGAAGTGATGATTCAGTAGCATTTAAGGGAGTGTTAGAGGGTCAGCTATACTTAGTTGATTTTAATAGAGCTGAACTTGACACTTGCTTAATTGCTAAGACTAATATGGGTTGGCTCTGGCATCGCCGACTAGCCCACGTTGGGATGAAGAATCTTCACAAGCTTCTAAAGGGAGAACACATTTTGGGACTAACAAATGTTTATTTTGAGAAAGACAGGATTTGTAGCGCATGTCAAGCAGGGAAGCAAGTTGGTGTTCATCATCCACACAAGAACATCATGACGACTGACATGCCGCTTGAGCTGCTCCACATGGATCTATTCGGCCCAATAGCTTACATAAGCATCGGCGGGAGTAAGTACTGTCTAGTTATTGTGGATGATTATTCTTGCTTCACTTAGGTATTCTTTTTGCAGGAAAAATCTCAAACCTAAGAAACATTAAAGGGATTCTTGAGACGGGCTCAAAATGAGTTCGGATTGAGGATCAAGAAAATAAGAAGCGACAATGGAACGAAGTTCAAGAACTCTCAAACTGAAGGCTTTCTTGAGGAGGAGGAGGAGGAGGAGGGCATCAAGCATGAGTTCTCTTCTCCCTACACACCACAACAAAATGGTGTAGTGGAGAGGAAGAATAGAACTCTACTTGACATGGCGAGGACCATGCTTGATGAGTACAAGACTTCGGACCAGTTTTGGGCGGAAGCAGTCAACACCGCTTGCTACGCCATCAACTGTCTATATCTTCACCGAATCCTCAAGAAGACATCCTATGAACTCCTTACCGATAAAAAGCCCAATGTTTCATATTTTAGAGTCTTTGGTAGCAAATGTTTTATTCTTGTTAAAAGAGGTAGAAAATCTAAATTTGCTCCTAAGGCTGTAGAAGGCTTTTTACTTGGTTATGATTCAAACACAAGGGCATATAGAGTCTTTAACAAGTCCACTAGACTAGTTGAAGTTTCTTGTGACATTGTGTTTGATGAGACTAACGGCTCTCAAGTAGAGCAAGTTGATCTTGATGAGCTAGATGATGAAGAGGCTCCGTGCGTCGCGCTAAGGAACATGTCCATTGGGGATGTGTGTCCTAAGGAATCCGAAGAGCCTCCACAAGCACAAGATCAACCATCATCTTCCACACAAGCATCTCCACCAACCCAAGATGAGGATCAAGCTCAAGATAATGAAAATGAAGATCAAGAGGACGAGCCACCTCAAGAGGAGGGCAATGATCAAGGGGGAGATGCTAATGATCAAGATAAAGAAGATGATGAGGGTCCAAGGCCGCCACACCCAAGAGTCCACCAAGCAATCCAATGAGATCACCCCGTGAACACCATCCTCGGCGATATTCATAAGGGGGTAACCACTCGATCTCGTGTTGCTCATTTTTGTGAACATTACTCTTTTGTTTCCTCTATTGAGCCATATAGGGTAGAGGATGCACTAAGAGATTCGGATTGGGTGCTGGCGATGCAAGAGGAGCTCAACAACTTCACGAGGAATGAGATATGGCATTTAGTTCCACGTCCTAACCAAAATGTTGTAGGTACCAAGTGGGTAATTCGCAACAAGCAAGATGAGCATGGTGTGGTCATAAGGAACAAAACACGACTTGTGGCCAAGGGTTATTCACAAGTCGAAGGTTTGGATTTTGGAGAAACTTATGCACCCGTAGCTAGGCTTGAGTCAATTCATATATTACTTTCCTATGCTACTTACCATGGCTTTAAACTTTACCAAATGGACGTGAAGAGTGCCTTCCTCAATGGACCAATCAAGGAAGAGGTCTATGTTGAGCAACCTCCTGGCTTTGAAGATAGTGAGTATCCTAACCATGTTTACAAACTCTCTAAGGCGCTTTATGGGCTCAAGCAAGCCCCAAGAATATGGTAAGAATGCCTAAGAGATTTCCTTATCACTAATGGCTTCAAAGTCGGCAAAGCTGATCCTACTCACTTTACTAAAACTATTGCAAAAGATTTGTTTGTATGCCAAATTTATGTTGATGATATTATATTTGGGTCTACTAACAAATCTACATGTGAAGAGTTTAGTAGGATCATGGTTCAAAAATTCGAGATGTCTATGATGGGAGAGTTGAAGTATTTTCTAGGATTTCAAGTCAAGCAACTCCAAGAGGTGTAAACCCTAAAAATAAGTTATGAGTTCATTTATTTCTTCTGTGTCTTTTATAGGAAGTAATACTAAGGAATTGAGTAAACATAAGATAAAAACATCTTCACTCTAGTAGGATAAGTTATTATTCACATGAAATTTAAAGAATGCTCTTAAATAAAAATATATTCAAGATTAAGTGACTCTCGGTAAAAGAGAAAATATTATTCTCCCCTAAATAAGTAAGGTAATAGGTATTAATTTTAGTTAGCTTAAAATTTAATCCCATACTTATTAGATTTCATGCATACAAGCACTTATCGGAACAGAGTAAACAAAGAGTAAATAAATATAATATATATATATATATATCTTCCACTCAAAGTAAGTAAGAAACAAATATTCATTTTTGAATTGATGACCACTAATCATATTTTTCCTAAAACAAACAATAAGTAAACTTATCTTTATTATATGATTTGGAACGTTTACTTAAAGAGAAGTAATAATAAGTAAATAAGTAAACAAATATATTTTGCATTTGCATGCTAGAATTTTTATTTTGATTGTGCATTTTTGAATCTGAAATTTGAATTTAGATTTGGAATTTCGGTTTGAATTAAGAATCTTAAAACAAAAATAGAAAAAAAAGAAAAGAAAAAGACCCTTCCTTGCGCTTGGGCCGGAATCAAACCTGTCCAGCCCAGCTAGCGCGCTAGCCCCCTGGCTCGGCCCAATCCACTCTCTCCCCCTGATCTTTTACCGTGTCACACTTACGTGTGGGCCATCTAGTCAGGGCTCTACTCACGCGCGCCATTCCCAAATCATCCGACGGGTGGGTCCTGCAGCCAGTTCTCCCTCTCACACTCGCGCTGGCACTGACCGTGGGTCCTCGGTGTCAGTTCCATCTCCATCCCCTCCGCGTGAACGCAACAAACCTAGGCGCGATCTCTGCAACTCCACACCGGGATCTACGCGACTGTTTCGGCCTCCATCGGGGATATAAAGGCTAGGGCCTAGCCCCTTGAATCCCATGGCGCGGCCATGGTCCCGTGCGGGTGGAGCAAGAGCAGGGAGCGAGGATCGAGAGGGAGAGAAAGAAGCGTCGCTGTTGAACCTAGGCTTGCAGCGGTGGTCAGGAAGCCAGAACTTGGAGCTCGCAGCCGCGCCGCTCGCACCAGAGGCCATGGCGGAAGCAAGGAGAAAGGGTGAGCGCGGGAAACTGAGTGGAAGGTGCGGGGCGATGGCCACGACGTCTCCCTGTTCAGAGTATGGGAGGTGAGAATGGAGTCGCCGTCGCAGTCCTTGGCCTGCATCGCCGATTGAAGTCCGCAATGTGGTAGGGGATGGCCGCCTGGGTGCGTGCTGGCTCATCGTGGCCTTCTCGGACGCGGGGAAATCCACCGGAGCCTGGATATTTTTCATCGGATAGTTTCCTCCGCCGCCTGCTGCTACTTCCGCGGCCATGGATCTCCATGCGTCGGCTTCGGGTAGGGAGCCCTTCATTCTGTTCCTCGTGACCTCCCCTTTCGCATAACATGTTTTTGTCGAGGTTTGGGTTACGGGGGCGCAACATCGCCTTCTCCGGCGACGGCTCCGCCGTGGAGGCACTTCTCCGCCATAGGGACAGAACGCCGCCGCCACGTCTCGGCTCTGGTTAGGGAGGGCGCGGCTCAGCCGTTAGATGTGCACCGTGTGGCTAGGATTAGAGACGGGGAGAAAACGCGCGTGGGCCGTTGATCGTCTTGTGATCGGCCCGGATTTGATGAGTGGGTAACGTTTCGGTTGGGGCTCTGGTGTCCGTCCGATCAAGTATGGATGGCTCTGGTTGACTCCAGGTTACCTCTTCGATTGAATTGAATTCGCGCCGTGGGCTTTTAATCCAACGGCCAATACAGACCCATACCCTTTCGTTGCGCAATATTGCTAAAGAGCCCCTCAAGTTCTCTATAATCAACCCGCGGTCCCACCAAGTCTTAGAACTATCGCAGCTAGGCCCGAACGTTTGCGTGCGACCCCTCGGACTTCTCTGGAATTGTGGCCGCCGTCCTCGGGTCTGAGAATTTCAGAAAAATAAAATCTAAAAGGATTTTCATGACAAAAATAAATATGATAAACTTAGAAAATTCATAACTTTATGAGTGTAACTCCAAATTGATCCATTCCAGTTGCATTAATTTTGTTTTAATATTTTATCACCTAGTACCTTTGTTTAACCATGAAACTTAAATTAAAATTGTTCAATTGAATTACTCTATTCTAGGTATTAAATAACTTCAGAAATTCATAACTCGATAACCGTAGCTCCGATTTTGGTGATTCTCGAACCCACGATCTCATAGAGACGCGTAGAATATTATTACGCAGTTTATGCTTATGTTTGGTGTGATGTTAATTTTGCATATACTATGTTTGTTTGTATTGCTACGAATAGCAGTGAGGTCACGAGAATCTGAAGATCATCCTGGTACCTGGAATCTCAAGTCCCAGGCAAGTTGTGCCCTTGATCACTTCTTTTTACCCACTCATGTTCTAATTAATCATAATGATCTGCATAGGTTAATTTTGACAGGACCCAATAGGTTACCCTAGTTTGACTATCTTTATACCTTGTTCACCACTGGATTTTTGGGTAGTACCTGCTATTGCTTTATGTGGTTTTGGGTATAGAGATACATTTTATTCATGATTATATCTTTATTATCAGTTGTTTATTACTGTTCATGATAAGATCATTATGTTAATTGGAACATGGAGAACCACCCGGGAAAACAGTGCTACCACAAGGGTTTAATGGGACGCCCTTGGCTGACTAACTAGGAAAGCTAGTGGAGAACTACCTTACCCGAAAGGGGCAAGGGCAGTAGGGGAGTGGTCAGCGTAGGGAGGTCCTCGGGTTGATTTTGCTGCGATGGCGGTCAGACGAGGGATTCCTGCATTGGAGCTTCCTATAAACAGTAGCGGGTTTTCTGAAGCTAGTGGAACTTTGTAAAGGCCTCATAGTGTTACCCTGCCTCGCCTCCTCGGTAGAGGTGTATGGGATTGGCCGTCTCTTGGCAGATGGGTAACATGACTTGTGGGTAAAGATGCGCAACCTCTGCAGAGTGTAAAACTGGTATACTAGCCATGCTCACGGTCATGAGCAGCTCGGACACTCACATGATTAATTTATGAAACTAAATTCAATTTGTCATATGCATTGCATCGCAGGTGATGTTATTACTTTTGTTCTACTATTTAATTGGGTTGATATTTACTTATACTTAGTAACTGCTAATAAAATTTTGACCAACTTTAAAGGCAATGCTCAGCTTCAACCATCCTCTTTGGTAAGCCTTACACTTCACGTGAGCTCCCACCTTTGGCGAGTTCATACACATTATTCCCCACAACTTGTTGAGCTATGAACGTATGTGAGCTCACTCTTGCTGTCTCACACCCTCCCCACAGGTCAAGAACAGGTACCGCAGGATGAGGCGCATGGAGGATGCTGTGATGTGTTCGTGAGAGGTCTAGGCCGTCGTCCCCCAGTCAACTTTGGGTTGCTGGACCGTTGTCTCCGTATAATGTAATTATTTATTTATTTTGTGCATAACTCCTATTATATAGTAAAGATGTGACATTCGATCCTGTGCCACTATACATCATATGTGTGAGACTTGGTCCCAGCATACCTGGTGTTTATGTTCGCGCTCGGGTCTTGGTGCCCCTAAAACCCGGGTGTGACAGAAGTGGTATCAGAGGAATGCTGACTGTAGGACGAAATCCTAGATAGAACTGGACAACCATTGTCTTACTTACCTCTACTACTCTGATCCTTTCTAAACTCTTCTTAATCTTTTCTCATCTATTTCCGCTTTACTCTGATTATTCTTACCTTTTCATTCTAATGACAAATGTGGATTTCACACTTTGAAATCCTGTGCCTAAAGTGACCTTTAGGAATAGGAAACCTAATCCTAGGAACAAAAACAAAACTATTTTTTATAAGTATTTGTATGATTGATTATTTGTTCTTGTGATACATGTCTGATTTGGATCTTTGATTGAGTGTGATGAGTTGTGGAGTAATGTCCACGATTACATCTGCATATACATAGAAAAAATGCTTATAAAAATAACTAGATAAACTAGATTATCCCTCATTAAAGTAACTAGCCAAACAATATCCATCTTGTCTTGAAAGATTCTTTCTTATCTTAATAGACTCATCTTATCTTGAAAAGATTTTATCTCACCTTAATAGATCTAACTAACCTCAAAAGATTCTACCTTATCCTTATGGATTTATCTTGGTATACATATCCCACTCTACAGTAACAACCATGATCTAGCCTAAAATAAATAAGATCTTATCTAGTTATACCAATCTGATCTAGATCTCACCTAATCTAACATGATCTAATCCAAATTGAGTTACTTAAATAAGTTAGATAATGTTGGCGACATAAATTAGACCCTAATTCTGTAAACATATCTTACCCTAAATTAATACCTTGGACTAACTCGTCCGCAAACAACAACCTAACCTACATCATAGGTTGTCTAATCTAGATATCACAAAAGCAAAGTAAAACTTTGTTCAAACCCACCTACCTCATGTACCCTGGCTATCCTAATTATATATCCTTAGCCACATGTCCTTAACTCGGATGGCAACTCCAGAATTGAGGGCCAAAGAAGACCAACCACGTCAGGGGAGGAAAAGCATCAACTCAAGTCTTCAAAGATCAAGTTGGATCGCTAGATGAAACAAGATCCACTGTACATGGAGCCTCTTATTACCATAATCCTGGTTATCCCAACCTATCCATTCATCAACCCACATAATAAGCGTGTAGATATCTATACTCTCCTAATCACCCATTAAGGATTTTTTATACAAAGTGGACATACATATATATACCCATGCTTCCATAACCACTTTCTAAATAACATGAAACTTCGTATTCATAAACTAATTAGAAGTTAAAGGCCAAACTATAAATAAAGCTTATTTACATCCCTGTCCTTACAAATCTCGAGGACAAGATTTCTGTTAAGGGGGGTAGGATTTGTAAACCCTAAAAATAAGTTATGAGTTCATTTATTTCTTCTGTGTCTTTTATAGGAAGTAATACTAAGGAATTGAGTAAACATAAGATAAAAACATCTTCACTCTAGTAGGATAAGTTATTATTCACATGAAATTTAAAGAATGCTCTTAAATAAAAATATATTCAAGATTAAGTGACTCTCGGCAAAAGAGAAAATATTATTCTCCCCTAAATAAGTAAGGTAATAGGTATTAATTTTAGTTAGCTTAGAATTTAATCCCATACTTATTAGATTTCATGCATACAAGCACTTATCGGAACAGAGTAAACAAAGAGTAAATAAATATAATATACATATATCTTCCACTCAAAGTAAGTAAGAAACAAATATTCATTTTTGAATTGATGACCACTAATCATATTTTTCCAAAAACAAACAATAAGTAAACTTATCTTTATTATATGATTTGGAATGTTTACTTAAAGAGAAGTAATAATAAGTAAATAAGTAAACAAATATATTTTGCATTTGCATGCTAGAATTTTTATTTTGATTGTGCATTTTTTAATCTAAAATTTGAATTTAGATTTGGAATTTCGGTTTGAATAAGAATCTTAAAACAAAAATAGAAAAAAAGAAAAGAAAAAGACCCTTCCTTGCGCTTGGGCCGGAATCAAACCTGTCCAGCCCAGCTAGCGCGCTAGCCCCCTGGCTCGGCCCAATCCACTCTCTCCCCCTGATCTTTTACCGTGTCACACTTACGCGTGGGCCATCTAGTCAGGGCTCTACTCATGCGCGCCATTCCCAAATCATCCGACGGGTGGGTCCCACAGCCAGTTCTCCCTCTCACACTCGCGCTGGCACTGACCGTGGGTCCTTAGTGTCAGTTCCATCTCCATCCCCTCCGCGTGAACGCAACAAACCTGGGCGCGATCTCTGCAACTCTACACCGGGATCTACGCGACTGTTTCGGCCTCCATCGGGGATATAAAGGCTAGGGCCTAGCCCCTTGAATCCCATGGCGCGGCCATGGTCCCGTGTGGGTGGAGCAAGAGCAGGGAGCGAGGATCGAGAGGGAGAGAGAGAAGCGTCGCTGTTGAACCTAGGCTTGCAGCGGTGGTCAGGAAGCCAGAACTTGGAGCTCGCAGCCGCGCCGCTCGCACCAGAGGCCGTGGCGGAAGCAAGGAGAAAGGGTGAGCGCGGGAAACTGAGTGGAAGGTGCGGGGCGATGGCCACGGCGTCTCCCTGTTCAGAGTACGAGAGGTGAGAATGGAGTCGCCGTCGCAGTCCTTGGCCTGCACCGCCGATTGAAGTCCGCAATGTGGTCAGGGATGGCCGCCTGGGTGCGTGCTGGCTCATCGTGGCCTTCTCGGACGCGGGGAAATCCACCGGAGCCTGGATATTTTTCATCGGATAGTTTCCTCCGCCGCCTGCTGCTACTTCCGCGGCCATGGATCTCCATGCGTCGGCTTCGGGTAGGGAGCCCTTCATTCTGTTCCTCGTGACCTCCCCTTTCGCATAACATGTTTTTGTCGAGGTTTGGGTTACGGGGGCGCAACATCGCCTTCTCCGGCGACGGCTCCGCCGTGGAGGCACTTCTCCGCCATAGGGACAGAACGCCGCCGCCGCGTCTCGGCTCTGGTTAGGGAGGGTGCGGCTCAGCCGTTAGATGTGCACCGTGTGGCTAGGATTAGAGACGGGGAGAAAACGCGCGTGGGCCGTTGATTGTCTTGTGATCGGCCTGGATTTGATGAGTGGGTAACGTTTCGGTTGGGGCTCTGGTGTCCGTCCGATCAAGTATGGATGGCCCTGGTTGACTCCAGGTTACCTCTTCGATTGAATTGAATTCGCGCCGTGGGCTTTTAATCCAACGGCCAATACAGACCCATACCCTTTCGTTGCGCAATATTGCTAAAGAGCCCCTCAAGTTTTCTATAATCAACCCGCGGTCCCACCAAGTCTTAGAACTATCGCAGCTAGGCCCGAACGTTTGCGTGCGACCCCTCGGACTTCTCTGGAATTGTGGCCGCCGTCCTCGGGTCTGAGAATTTCAGAAAAATAAAATCTAAAAGGATTTTCATGACAAAAATAAATATGATAAACTTAGAAAATTCATAACTTTATGAGTGTAACTCCAAATTGATCCATTCCAGTTGCATTAATTTTGTTTTAATATTTTATCACCTAGTACCTTTGTTTAACCATGAAACTTGAATTAAAATTGTTCAATTGAATTACTCTATTCTAGGTATTAAATAACTTCAGAAATTCATAACTCGATAACCGTAGCTCCGATTTTGGTGATTCTCGAACCCACGATCTCATAGAGACGCGTAGAATATTATTACGTAGTTTATGCTTATGTTTGGTGTGATGTTAATTTTGCATATACTATGTTTGTTTGTATTGCTACGAATAGCAGTGAGGTCACGAGAATCTGAAGATCATCCTGGTACCTGGAATCTCAAGTCCCAGGCAAGTTGTGCCCTTGATCACTTCTTTTTACCCACTCATGTTCTAATTAATCATAATGATCTGCATAGGTTAATTTTGACGGGACCCAATAGGTTACCCTAGTTTGACTATCTTTATACCTTGTTCACCACTGGATTTTTGGGTAGTACCTGCTATTGCTTTATGTGGTTTTGGGTATAGAGATACATTTTATTCATGATTATATCTTTATTATCAGTTGTTTATTACTGTTCATGATAAGATCATTATGTTAATTGGAATATAGAGAACCACCCGGGAAAACAGTGCTACCACAAGGGTTTAATGGGATGCCCTTGGCTGACTAACTAGGAAAGCTAGTGGAGGACTACCTGACCCGAAAGGGGCAAGGGCAGTAGGGGAAAGGTCAGTGTAGGGAGGTCCTCGGGTTGATTTTGCTGCGATGGCGGTCAGACGAGGGATTCCTGCATTGGAGCTTCCTATAAACTGTAGCGGGTTTTCTGAAGCTAGTGGAACTTTGTAAAGGCCTCGTAGTGTTACCCTGCCTCGCCTCCTCGGTAGAGGTGTATTGATAGAGCTGGAGTGCCCGATCTTTCGGTGAGTAGAGATAATTCCGATTTGGTGGAAGTAGACCCTCACGATCCGACTACGACGAGCGATCCCGAAGCGCCAATGCAATCGCTGAACCAACTTCCAATGGTTACCGACCTTGCTGATGCGAGATCGGCCTGATCACGAAGATCGTTTCCTGTGCGCAATCGAAGAACGAACAAGAAAAAGATGCAAGCAATCTGAATATCACTCGAGGTGGAGTCCTGAATCACAGAGGACAGCATGTATTTGTGCGTGTTCTGGGGTAGCTAAAGCTAGATGTAAAACAAAACTCGAAGAACAAAGGAGGCGCAGCCCCTAGGGGCGGCCAACCCTAGGTCGTCCACTATGGGCCGCAGTTGGGCTGGTCGTCTATTCTTCTGGGCCCTCATTCTTCAGTAGCATGACGAAGTTAAGATCTCTGGCACGGGCCCGAGTGATTGGCCCAGCTAATGAAGGAAGTGGCGCTTGATGTGGAGGTGCTGCTGGTGTAGTCGTACTCATAGTGATGTCCTCATCATCCTCCCCTTCTTGAAGTGAAGTCGTCCTCGACGGCAACTCCTCATCCTCGACCATATATGGTTTCAAATCTGCAACATTAAAACTAGTGGAAACACCAAATTCCGCAGGCAGGTCAAGGATATAAGCATTATCATTAATCTTTGTTAGCACCTTAGAAGGACCAGCAGCACGAGGCATTAATTTAGAACGGCGCAAAGTAGGAAACCGATCCTTTCTCAAGTGCAACCAAACCATATCACCCAGCTCAAAAGTAACAAGTTTTCTTCCTTTACTACCAGCAACCTGATTGTCGGGGACCATAATTAGGGGTACCCTCAAGACGCCTAATTCTCAGCTGGTAACCCCCATCAGCATAAAGCTGCAGAGGCCTGATGGGTGCGATTAAGTCAGGGATCAGTCCATACGAGCGACTCGATCATGCCTCGCCCGAGCCTAGCCTCGGGCAAGGGCAGCCGACCCTGAGGTGTTTTCCGTCTCGCCCGAGGCCCCCTTTTTTACGGCAGACGCATCTCCGGCTCGCCCGAGGCCTTGCCTTCGTTAAGAAGCAACCCTGACTAAATCGCCGCACCGACCGACCAAGTCGCAGGGGCATTTAACGCAAAGGTAGCCTGGCACCCTTATCCTGACGCGCGCCCCCTGGCAGAGCCAAAGTGACCGCCGTCACTTCGCCGCTCCACTGACCTGTCTGGCAAAAGGACAGCGCCGCCTGCGCCGTCCCGACTGCGGTGCCACTTGACAGAGTGAGACTGACAGGCAGTCATGCCTTGCCAAAGGCGCCATAGGAAGCTCCGCCCGACCCAGGGCTCGGACTCGGGCTAAGGCCCCGGAAGACGGCGAACTCCGCTCCGCCCGACCCAGGGCTCGGACTCGGGCTAAGGCCCCGGAAGACGGCGAACTCCGCTCCGCCCGACCCAGGGCTCGGACTCGGGCTAAGGCCCCGGAAGACGGCGAACTCCACTCCGCCCGACCCAGGGCTCGGACTCGGGCTAAGGCCCCAGAAGACGGCGAACTCCGCTCCGCCCGACCCAGGGCTCGGACTCGGGCTAAGGCCCCGGAAGACGGCGAACTCCGCTCCGCCCGACCCCTGGGGTCGGACTCCGCCCTAGCCTCTGCCCAACGACCTCCGCCTCGCCCGACCCAGGAGCTCGGGCTCGGGCTCGGGCTCGGCCATGGAAGACAGACTCGACCTTGGCCTCAGAGGAGCCTCCACGTCGCCCGACCTAGGGCACAAGTCCGCCACGTCAACAGGAAGCGCCATCATCACCCTACCCCGAGCCGACTTGGGCCGCAGAGAACAAGACCGACGTCCCATCTGGCTAGCTCCGCCAGATAGGCAATGATGGTGCCCCGCTAGACCCATGACGACGGCGGCTCTCAGCTCCCTTACGGAAGCAGGAGGACGTCAGCAAGAGCCCAACTGTTCCGACAGCTGTCCCTCCACCAGGCTCCGTTACTCCTCCGACAGCCACGACACCACACCAGCTGGGTGCCAAGTTCTCTCCGGCTGCCACATTGGCATGTACCTAGGGCGCTAGCTCTCCCCCGCTAGACACGTAGCACTCTGCTGCACCCCCATTGTACACCTGGATCCTCTCCTTACGCCTATAAAAGGAAGGACCAGGGCCTTCTTAGAGAAGGTTGGCCCCGCGGGAACGAGGGCAGGGGCAGGCGCTCTCTTGGGGCCGCTCGCTTCCCTCACCCGCGTGGACGCTTGTAACCCCCTACTGCAAGCGCACCCGACCTGGGCGCGGGACGAACACGAAGGCCGCGGGATCTCCACCTCCCTCACGACTCGGCTCCGGCCACCTCGCTCTCCCCCCTTCGCGCTCGCCCACGCGCTCGACCCATCTGGGCTGGGGCACGCGGCACACTCACTCGTCGGCTTAGGGACCCCCCGGTCTCGAAATGCCGATAGTTGGCGCGCCAGGTAGGGGCCTGCTGCGTGTTGACGAGCAGTTTCCCGTCAAGCTCCAGATGGGCAGTCTCCAACGACCTCTCCAACCCGGGACGGTGCTCCGTTTCGGGAGTCTCGAGTTCATGTCTTTCGACGGCAGCTACGACATGATACTCCTTCCACCACCGCGCGACGGCGACAATGGTGGCCGACAGCCCGCCCGCCGGCGGTGGAATCGACGACGTCTTCCCCGCGTGGGGGAAGAACAACATTCGAGCTCGCCCCATCCTCTCCCCCACCATCGGAGGAGGAGGCGGGGCAACCAGGGCCGAGCGGGAGGCTGCGCTCCGTCGGCTGTCAAGCGAATCGACATCCCCAGCGCCCCAACGGAGGACGCGTCGGGCGTCACCCTCGCGTTTGAGGCGAAGGCGAGCGCCGTCCCCCCGCAACACGCCAACCCCGAGCAAGTGGACGACGCCAGCACGCTCACGGAGGGCCTGCAGGACGTCGCCCTCGTACCCGGGACGACGGCGCGATCAGCCCCCGATGTGACTTCGTCGCTCCTCGTCGACCAAAAGGTACCGACTGATTCCCATCCTTCGTCATTTCGACTCGACCTCAACCCGCCTAGCGACCTCGCTCTGGCGGGCGCTCATGTTGAGGCGAGTGTAACCTCTCTTAGGTTTCGTGTGCGGTCGCCTTGGGACCGATTGACGGGCGTCTCGACCTACGGGCCCTCTAGGTCCGAGGAAGATGACGACCCCAGCATCTGCTGGGATTTCTCTGGATCTGGCAACCCCAGTGCCATGCGGGACTTCATGACCGCATGCGACTACTGCCTCTCCGACTGTTCCGACGGCAGCCGCAGCCTTGACGACAAGGACTGCGGCCCGAGCCGCGAATGTTTCCACGTCGAGCTAGGGGATCCCTCCGGAGGCAACCGTCTCGGCATGCCGGAGGATGGTGATCTCCCTAGGCCAGTGCCTCGCGCCGACATCCCGCGGGAGCTAGCTGTGGTCCCCGTTCCGGCGGGGGGTCACGACCCACAGCTCGAGCAAGTCCGCGGGGCGCAGGCCGGGCTCGACGAGGGGGCAGGAGCGCTCGAGTCGATCCGCCGGGACGTCGGGCAGGTATGGGCGGGCCAGCCCCCGGCCGGAGAAATATGTCACCTGCCCCAGGGTCTCCAGCACCGCATCGCCAACGATGCCAGGGACAGGCCACCGCCCGCATCCAGTGGGACCGGTCAGGACCTGGCAGCCGCAGCGATGCTCCTCCGCGCGATGCCGGAGTCATCAACTACCGAGGGTCGGCGAATCCAGGGAGAGCTCAAGCATCTCCTGGAAGGCGCTGCGGCCCGGCGGGCCGAGAGCTCTGCCTCCCGAAGGCAGGGGTACCCCTCGGAACCTCGTGCCGCGACTTCCCGACTCATGCAGGAAGCCTCGGTCTACACCGGGCGCACGCGCAACACCGCGCCTGCGGCCCCGGGCCACCTCGGCGACGAGCACCCTCATCGCGACCGTCGGGCCCGCCTCGACGAAAGGGTGCGCCGAGGCTATCACCCCAGGCGTGGGGGACGCTACGACAGCGGGGAGGATCGGAGTCCCTCGCCCGAACCACCCGGTCCGCAGGTCTTCAGCCGGGCCATTCGGCGGGCGCCGTTTCCGGCCCGATTCCGACCCCCGACTACTATCACAAAGTACTCGGGGGAAACAAGACCGGAATTGTGGCTCGCGGACTACCGCCTGGCCTGTCAACTGGGTGGAACAGACGATGACAACCTCATCATCCGCAACCTCCCCCTGTTCCTCTCCGACACTGCTCGCGCTTGGTTGGAGCACCTGCCTCCGGGGCAGATTTCCAACTGGGCGGATTTGGTCCAAGCTTTCGCCGGCAACTTCCAGGGCACGTACGTGTGCCCCAGGAATTCTTGGGACCTCCGAAGCTGCCGGCAACAGCCGGGAGAGTCTCTTCGGGACTACATCCGGCGGTTCTCGAAGTAGCGCACCGAGCTGCCCAACATCACCGACTTAGATGTCATCGGCGTGTTCCTTGCCGGCACCACTTGCCTTGACCTGGTGAGCAAGTTGGGTCGCAAGACCCCCACCAGAGCGAGCGAGCTGATGGACATCGCCACCAAGTTCGCCTCTGGCCAGGAGGCGGTCGAGGCCATCTTCCGAAAGGACAAGCAGCCCCAGGGCCGCCCGTCGGAAGATGCTCCCGAGGCGTCTACTCCGCGCGGCGCCAAGAAGAAAGGCAAGAAGAAGTCGCAAGCGAAACGCGACGCCGCCGACGCAGACCTTGTCGCCGCCACCGAGTACAAGAACCCTCAGAAGCCCCCCGGAGGGGCTAACCTCTTCGACAAGATGCTCAAGGAGACGTGCCCTTACCATCAGGGGCCCGTCAAGCACACCCTCGAGGAGTGCGTCATGCTTCGGCGCCACTTCCACAAGGCCGGGCCACCCGCAGAGGGTGGCAGGGCCCACGACGACGACAAAAAGGAAGATCACCAAGCAGGAGAGTTCCCCGAGGTCCGCGACTGCTTCATGATCTGCGGAGGGCATGCGGCAAATGCCTCGGCTCGGCATCGCAAGCGAGAGCGTCGGGAGGTCTGCTCGGTGAAGGTGGCGGCGCCAGTCTACCTAGACTGGTCCGACAAGCCCATCACCTTCGACCAAGCTGACCACCCCGACCACGTGCCGAGCCCGGGGAAATACCCGCTCGTCGTCGATCCCATCATCGGCGACGTCAGGCTCACCAAGGTCCTGATGGATGGGGGCAGCTGCCTCAATATCATCTACGCCGAGACCCTCAGGCTCCTGCGCGTCGATCTGTCCTCCGTCCGAGCAGGCGCTGCGCCCTTCCACGGGATCATTCCTGGGAAGCGCGTCCAGCCCCTCGGACGGCTCGACCTTCCTGTCTGCTTCGGAACACCCTCCAACTTCTGAAGGGAGACTTTGACGTTCGAGGTGGTCGGGTTCCGAGGAACCTACCACGCAGTATTGGGGAGGCCATGCTACGCGAAGTTCATGGCCATCCCCAACTACACCTACCTGAAGCTCAAGATGCCGGGCCCCAACGGGGTCATCACCGTCGGCCCCACGTACAAACACGCGTTCGAATGCGATGTGGAGTGCGTGGAGTACGCCGAGGCCCTCGCCGAGTCCGAGGCCCTCATCGCCGACCTGGAAAACCTCTCCCGAGAGGTGCCGGACGTGAAGCGACACGCCGGCAACTTCGAGCCAGCGGAGACGGTTAAGGCCGTCCCTCTCGACCCCAATGGCGACACCTCCAAGCAGATCCGGATCGGTTCCGGGCTCGACCCCAAATAGGAAGCAGTGCTCATCGACTTTCTCCGCGCAAACGCCGACGTCTTTGCGTGGAGTCCCTCGGACATGCCCGGCATACCGAGGGATGTCGCCGAGCACTCGCTGGATATTCGGGCCGGAGCCTGACCGGTCAGGCAGCCTCTGCGCCGATTCGACGAGGAAAGGCGCAGGGTGATAGGCGAGGAGATCCACAAGCTAATGGCAGCAGGGTTCATCAAAGAGGTATTCCATCCCGAATGGCTTGCCAACCCTGTGCTTGTGAGGAAGAAAGGGGGGAAATGGCGGATGTGTGTAGACTACACTGGTCTCAACAAAGCATGTCCGAAGGTTCCCTACCCTCTACCTCGCATCGATCAAATCGTGGATTCCACTGCTGGGTGCGAAACCCTGTCTTTCCTCGATGCCTACTCAGGGTATCATCAAATCAAGATGAAAGAGTCCGACCAGCTCACGACTTCTTTCATCACGCCCTTCGGCATGTACTGCTATGTCACCATGCCGTTCGGTTTGAGGAACGCGGGTGCAACGTACCAGCGATGCATGAACCATGTGTTCGGCGAACACATCGGTCGCACGGTCGAGGCCTACGTCGATGACATCGTAGTCAAGACAAGGAAAGCCTCCGACCTTCTCTCCGACCTTGAAGTGACATTCCGGTGTCTCAAGGCAAAGGACGTCAAGCTCAATCCCGAGAAGTGTGTCTTCGGGGTGCCCCGAGGCATGCTCCTGGGATTCATCGTCTCCGAGCGGGGCATCGAAGCCAACCCGGAGAAGATCGCAGCCATCACCAGCATGGGGCCCATCAAGGACTTAAAAGGCGTACAGAGGGTCATGGGATGTCTCGCGGCCTTGAGCCGTTTCATCTCGCGCCTCGGCGAAAGAGGCCTGCCTCTGTACCGTCTCTTAAGGAAGGCCGAGTGCTTCACTTGGACCCCCGAGGCCGAGGAAGCTCTCGGGAACCTGAAGGCGCTCCTCACCCAGGCGCCCGTCTTGGTACCCCCAGCTGATGGAGAAGCCCTCTTGGTCTACGTCGCCGCTACCACTCAGGTGGTTAGCGCCGCGATCGTGGTCGAAAGGCAAGAAGAGGGGCATGCATTGCCCATTCAGAGGCCAGTTTACTTCGTCAGCGAGGTGCTGTCCGAAACCAAGATCCGCTACCCACAAGTTCAGAAGCTGCTGTATGCAGTGATCCTGACGAGGCGAAAGTTGCGACATTACTTCGAGTCTCATCCGGTAACTGCGGTGTCATCCTTCCCCCTGGGGGAGATCATCCAGTGCCGAGAGGCCTCGGGACGGATCGCAAAGTGGGCGGTGGAAATCATGGGCGAGACAATCTCGTTCGCCCCTCGGAAGGCCATCAAGTCCCAGGTACTGGCGGACTTCGTAGCCGAATGGGTCGACACACAGTTGCCGACGGCTCCGATCCAACCGGAGCTCTGGACCATGTTTTTCGACGGGTCGCTGATGAAGACGGGAGCCGGCGCGGGCCTGCTCTTCGTCTCGCCCCTCGGGAAATACCTGCGCTACGTGCTGCGCCTCCATTTCCCGGCGTCCAACAATGTGGCTGAGTACGAAGCTCTGATCAACGGATTGCGAATCGCCATCGAGCTAGGGGTCCGACGCCTCGACGCTCGCAGCGACTCGCAGCTCGTCATCGACCAGGTCATGAAGAACTCCCACTGCCGTGACCCGAAGATGGAGGCCTACTGTGATGAGGTTCGATACCTGGAAGACAAGTTCTACGGGCTCGAGCTTAACCACATCGCCCGGCGCTACAACGAGACTGCGGACGAGCTAGCAAAGATAGCCTTGGGGCGAACGACGGTTCCCCCGGACGTCTTCTCCCGGGATCTGCACCAACCCTCCGTCAAGATCAGCGACACGCCCGAGCCAGAGGCGCCCTCGGCCCCGTCCGAGGTAACCTCGGCCCAGCCCGAGCCATCCTCGGTTCAGCCCGAGGGACCCTCGGCTCCCGACAGCGAGGCGCTGCGCATCGAGGAGGAGCGGAGCGGGGTCACGCCTGATCAAGATTGGCAGGCCCCGTACCTGCAATATCTCCGCCAAGGAGAGCTACCCCTCGACCAGGCCGAGGCTCGGCGGGTAGCGCGACGCGCCAAGTCGTTCGTCTTGCTGGGCGATGAGAAGGAGCTCTACCACCGCAGCCCCTCGGGCATCCTCCAGCGATGCATCTCCATCGCCGAAGGTCAGGAACTCCTGCAAGAGATACACTCGGGGGCTTGTGGCCATCATGCAGCGCGTCGAGCCCTCGTCGGGAACGCTTTCCGGCAAGGCTTCTACTGGCCGACGGCGGTGGCTGACGCCACTAGAATTGTCCGCACCTGCGAAGGGTGTCAATTCTATGCGAAGCAGACCCACCTGCCCGCTCAGGCTTTGCAGACGATACCCATCACCTGGCCCTTCGCTGTGTGGGGTCTGGACCTCGTCGGCCCTCTGCAGAAGGCGCCCGGGGGCTACACGCACCTGCTGGTCGCCGTCGACAAATTCTCCAAGTGGATCGAGGTCTGACCCCTGAACAGCATCAGGTCCGAGCAGGCGGTGGCGTTCTTCACCAACATCATCCATCGCTTCGGGGTCCCAAACTCCATCATCACCGACAACGACACCCAGTTCACCGGCAGAAAATTCTTGGATTTTTGCGAGGATCACCACATCCGGGTGGACTGGGCTGCCGTAGCTCATCCCATGTCGAATGGGCAAGTAGAGCGTGCCAACGGCATGATTCTACAAGGGCTCAAGCCTCGGATTTACAATGACCTCAACAAGTTTGGCAAGCGATGGATGAAGGAACTCCCCTCGGTGGTCTGGAGCCTGAGGACGACGCCGAGCCGAGCCACGGGTTTCACGCCGTTCTTCCTGGTCTACGGGGCCGAGGCCGTCTTGTCCACTGACCTGGAATACGGCTCCCCAAGGACGAGGGCCTACGACGATCAAAGCAACCAAGCTAGCCGAGAAGACTCGTTGGACCAGCTGGAAGAGGCTCGGGACAGGGCCTTACTACACTCGGCGCGGTATCAGCAGTCCCTGCGACGCTACCACGCCCGAGGGGTCCGACCCCGAGACCTCCAGGTGGGCGACCTGGTGCTTCGGCTGCGGCAAGACGCCCGAGGGAGGCACAAGCTCACGCCCCCCTGGGAGGGGCCATTCGTCATCGCCAAAGTTCTGAAGCCCGGAATGTACAAGCTGACCAACAGTCAAGGCGAGGTCTACGGCAACGCTTGGAACATCCAACAGCTACGTTGCTTCTACCCTTAAGATGTTTCCAAGTTGTTCATATACCTCGCACCCACGCAAAGTTTAGTCAACAAGGAAGGGTCGGCCTCGCCTCGGCAAAGCCCGACCCTCCCTCGGGGGCTAAAAGGGGGGAAACCCCCTCTGCGTCAAAATTTTCCTCGAAAAAAAAAATCTCTTTTACCAGAGTATCTTTCGTGCTTTTTGACTACTTCGAAAAGTGGGTCCTGGAAACGACGGAGTACACGTAAGCAGTCAAGGCTGACCGAGCCGAGGGACTCCTACGCCTCCGGGATACGGATACCTCACTCATCGCCTTCTGCGATAAGTAACTCGCGTTCGGATAAAGTGGCTCCGCGGATCGAACAAGTCTTTACGTTCGGAAGCCCTTCTGCTGAAGCGATCCTTCGAGCCTTCTCGACCGAGTCGGCGATAGGGCCTCACGGACGGGTGAAAGTACGCGTAAGCGGCAAGGATGACCGAGCCGAGGGACTCCCACGCCTCCGGGATACGGATACCTCACTCATCACCTTCCGCGAGAAGCAACTCTCGCTCGCGCTAACATCCCTGTTACCGACAAAAGGTCCAGATACTCGAAACAAGAGGAAAAGAGACGCAGCTTTAAAACGCAGCGAGGGTGTGTGTTCTGGCCTCGACGGCCGCATAAGGCACACGCTACAAGACGATCTGATCCTGCAGGCTCAGGTCTTGACGCTGGAAGGGGGCAGCAACACCCTCGGCATCGACGGCACCTTCGGCGAGGCCCGACCTAGCCTCGGACGGCGACGCGGTTCGAGGGTCTCCGCTCCGAAGGACGACGTCATCACCACGCCCGGGCAAATCGCTGTCAGGGACTTCGACGGGAATCCGGCCCGAGCAGGCGGCTCGGCCGGCCACCTCCGGGGCCTCGGCCAACCATCTTTCGAGGGCGCCGGCCTGGTCCGAAGCCTCGGCTGATCAGCTCCGACATCGATCCGGCCAACAGACAACCCGGCTAGGCTCCGGCCAACCAGGTTTCATTTTCGAGCCGACTCCACCTTTGTTCACGCTGATACCGCTACCCCTGGCCTCGGCTCGACGAAGAGCGGCCGAGGGGTCTCTTTAACTAAGCTAGAGGAACCTCGGACAGCAGGGCCGACCGAGCCGAGGGACTCCTACGCCTCCGGGATACGGATACCTCACTCGTCGCCTTGACACAGGGTGACTCATGCTTGGTGAAGCGGTTCAGATAGTCAACAGGCGAGTCTTAGTGCTCAAAAATGAGGAAAAAACACGGCTCCGTGCCGAAGTTACATACACGTTCAGGCCCCGAAAGCCGAAATGAACAAAAAACCCTGGCATTCGAAGTGCCATTACAAACGGAACTCCGGTTCCCCCTCCGCAGGTACGAACAACCCCACTCGATAGGGGTGGGCCTGCGGAGCAACAGAAGACCGACGAACGGCTTGTCATCGCCCGCCCCAGCAGCGGCGACGATGAAGACTTCTGCCCCGGGGGGCCGAACAGCAGCAGTGATGACCTCAGGGCGGATGCTGCTGCCAGGAGGCCCCCGCCCATGCCCAAACTCGAGAGGCAAGGACGGGCAGAAGGCCGTAGAGTTGGAGGTCGGTCCGTGGCCAGCCTTGGCTGTCGCGCCGGCGGAAGAACCTCTTCCAGCTGCCGTGGCAAACGCCGGCGCCGCGAGCGGCTCCGAAGCCACTCGCGTCCGAAGGCCAGACACGCTGCAGATGCCAGCGCCATGGACGACAACCGCTCCTCCCTCCGATCACTGAGTGAAGGAGCGGGCCGCCGCCCACGCGGGGGCCGACCTCAACTCGGCACACTCCCCTCCCCAGCCCTGGTGATGAAAATCCTTGAGGCTGAGGAAGGGGCAGAGGCCGCAGCCCGGCTCGCTTTCCCCCACCATCAAGCTGGAGGTCACCATCTTGGGTGACCGCCGGTGGAGGGGTGCAGCCGGGCTGCATGATGAAAATCCTTGAAGCCGAACGATGGCTGAAAGGTACCAACTCCCATGGAGTTGTGTTCCTCCAACGATGAGGCGAAAAGACGGCGGTTTCCCCCATCCGGGGGCTTGGAAGGTGGAAGAACACAGCGCATAAGGGAGAAAGGAGACGTGGTCGCCTTACGGAAGGAGTCGCCCTCCTTTTAAAGGCGACTCTCCCTGCTTGCGCCCCCAACCGTCACGGGCTGAGTCTTCTCCAACACGCCTCCAAAGCCCTCCCCTGCGGTGCGGGGGCTGGGTCCCGCATGTCATGCAGACCGGCTCCGAGCAGAAGAAGCCAAACCGCCGCGCGTGGTGCACGCAACCGCCCAGCGGTTACAAGTGACCCTCCACTTTTGCCCAGACCAACGGGCGAAAGGGGCGGGCAGCCATGCAGGCGGCATGCAATCGCGCCAAGTGGACGCGCCTCTCCGACTCCCGACACGCCAGCACGGAGGCCCAGGCCCACGCGTCGCGCGACCGGCTCGCCGGATGCTGCATGCAAGCGACTGTACCGCCTGTGCCACCACCGCGCTTCCTCGATTGCGGAACCAATACCGCGACTCGAGGCGACCCAGCTGCACCCCTCCACCGGCGGTCACCCAAGATGGTGACCTCCAGCTTGATGGTGGGGAAAGCGAGCCGGGCTGCGGCCTCTACCCCTTCCTCAGCCTCAAGGATTTTCATCACCAGGGCTGGGGAGGGGAGTGTGCCGAGTTGAGGTCGGCCCCCGCGTGGGCGGCGGCCCGCTCCTTCACTCAGTGATCGGAGGGAGGAGCGGTTGTCGTCCATGGCGCTGGCATCTGCAGCGTGCCTGGCCTTCGGACGCGAGTGGCTTCGGAGCCGCTCGCGGCGCCGGCGTTTGCCACGGCAGCTGGAAGAGGTTCTTCCGCCGGCGCGACAGCCAAGGCTGGCCACGGACCGACCTCCAACTCTACGGCCTTTTGCCCGTCCTTGCCTCTCGAGTTTGGGCATGGGCGGGGGCCTCCTGGCAGCAGCATCCGCCCTGAGGTCATCACTGCTGCTGTTCGGCCCCCCGGGGCAGAAGTCTTCATCGTCGCCGCTGCTGGGGCGGGCGATGACAAGCCGTTCGTCGGTCTTCTGTTGCTCCGCAGGCCCACCCCTATCGAGTGGGGTTGTTCGTTCCTGCGGAGGGGGAACCGGAGTTCCGTTTGTAATGGCACTTCGAACGCCAGGGTTTTTTGTTCATTTCGGCTTTCGGGGCCTGAACGTGTGAAAGGGAATTAGGCTTACACCTAGTTCCTAAATAATTTTGGTGGTTGAATTGCCCAACACAAACATTGGACTAACTAGTTTACTCTAGTGCATAAGTTATACAGGTGCAAAAGGTTCACAATCAGCCAATAAAAAGACCAAGTGTTGGATTCAACAATGGAGCAGCAAGGCAAACGAGGGCTCCTCTGGCTGGAGGCACCGGACTGTCCGGTGTGCACCGGACTGTCCGGTGCGGCCAGAGGACTTCGACTTCAAACTCTTCGCCCTCGGGATTTCTCGGAAGCCGGCGCGCTATAATTCACCGGACTGTCCGGTGTGCACCGGACATGTCCGGTGCTCCAAGGAAACGCGGCCTCCGGAACTCGCCAGCCTCGGGTTCGCTCAGAAGCCACTCCGCTAAAATTCACCGGACTGTCCGGTGTGCACCGGACTGTCCGGTGTGCACCGGACTGTCCGGTGTACCAGCGGAGCAACGGCTCCCTGCGGCGCCAACGGCTCCCTGCGGAGCATTAAATGCGCGCGCAGCGCGCGCAGTCGTCAGGCACGCCCATGCCGGTGCACCGGACATCAAACAGTACATGTCCGGTGTGCACCGGACACCCAGGAGGGCCCACAAGTCAGAAGCTCCAACGGTCAGAATCCAACGGCAATGGTGACGTGGCAGGGGCACCGGACTGTCCGGTGTGCACCGGACTGTCCGGTGCGCCATCGAACAGAGGAGTTCCAGCAACGGTCACTTTTGGTGGTTGGGGCTATAAATACCCCAACCACCCCACATTCATTGCCATCCAAGTTTTCCAACTCTCAACCACTTACAAGAGCTAGGCATTCAATTCTAGACACATACAAAGAGATCAAATCCTCTCCAATTCCACTCAAGCCCTTAGTGACTAGCGAGAGAGATTTGCCGTGTTCTTTTGAGCTCTTGCGCTTGGATCGCTTTCTTTCTTTCTCACTTATTCTTGTGATCAATCTCAATTGTAACCAAGGCAAGAGGCACCAATTGTGTGGTGGCCCTTGCGGGGAAGCTTTGTTCCCGTTTGATTGAGAAGAAGAGAAAGCTCACTCGATCCGTGGGATCGTTTGAGAGAGGGAAGGGTTGAAAGAGACCCGGCCTTTGTGGCCTCCTCAACGGGGAGTAGGTTTGCGAGAACCGAACCTCGGTAAAACAAATCCTCGTGTCACACTCTTATTTGCTTGCGATTTGTTTTGCGCCCTCTCTCGCGGACTCGTTTCTTTATTACTAACGCTAACCCGGCTTGTAGTTGTGATTATTTTTGTAAATTTCAGTTTCGCCCTATTCACCCCCCCTCTAGGCGACTATCAATTAGTATCAGAGCCCGGTGCTTCATTAGAGCCTAACCGCTCGAAGTGATGTCGGGAGATCACACCAAGAGGGAGATGGAGACCGGCGACGACAAGCCCACTACAAGCCAAGGGAGCACTTCATCTTCATCAAAAGAGTCCCGCACCAAGAGAAGAGAGAAGAAGAAGAAATCCTCCAAGCGGAAGGAGAAAAGATCTTCCTCTTCTCACCACAAAGAGAAGAAGGAAAAATCTTCTTCTCACAAGCCGCATCGGAGTGGGGACAAGCACAAGAGGATGAGGAAGGTGGTCTACTACGAGACCGACACCTCATCAACATCTACCTCCGGCTCCGACGCGGCGTCCGTCACTTCTAAACGCCAAGAGCGTAAGAAGTATAGTAAGATCCCCCTACGCTACCCTCGCATTCCTAAACATACACCTTTACTTTCCGTCCCATTAGGCAAACCACCAACTTTTAATGGTGAAGATTATGCTATGTGGAGTAATTTGATGCGATTTCATCTAACCTCTCTCCACAAAAGATTATGGGATGTTGTTGAGTATGGTGTACAGGTACCATCCGTAGGGGATGAGGACTATGACACGGACGAAGTGGCCCAAATCGAGCACTTCAACTCTCAAGCCACAACAATCCTTCTTGCCTCTCTAAGCAAGGAGGAATACAACAAAGTACAAGGGTTGAAGAACGCCAAGGAAATTTGGGACCTACTCAAGACGGCGCACGAGGGTGATGAACTCACCAAGATCACCAAGCGGGAAACGATCGAGGGGGAGCTCGGTCGCTTCCGTCTTCGCCAAGGGGAGGAGCCACAAGACATGTACAACCGGCTCAAGACCTTGGTGAACCAAGTGCGCAACCTCGGAAGCGCAAAATGGGATGACCACGAAGTGGTTAAGGTTATTCTAAGAGCTCTTATTTTCCTTAACCCCACACAAGTTCAATTAATTCGTGGCAATCCTAGATATACTCAAATGACCCCCGAAGAAGTCATCGGGAATTTTGTGAGTTTTGAATGCATGATTAAGGGCTCCAAGAAGATCAACGAGCTTGACGAGCCTTCCACATCCGAGGCGCAACCCGTGGCCTTCAAGGCAACGGAGGAGAAGAAGGAGGAGTCTACACCAAGTAGACAACCAATTGACGCCTCCAAGCTCGACAACGAGGAGATGGCCCTAATCATCAAGAGTTTTCGGCAAATCCTCAAGCAACGGAAGGGGAAGGATTACAAATCCCGTTCCAAGAAGGTTTGCTACAAATGTGGTAAGCCCGGTCATTTCATTGCAAAATGTCCTATGTCTAGTGATAGTGACAGGGGCGACGACAAGAAGGGCAAGAGGAAGGAGAAGAAGAGATACTACAAGAAGAAGGGCGGCGATGCCCATGTTTGTCGGGAATGGGACTCCGACGAAAGCTCAAGCGACTCCTCCGACGACGAGGACACCGCCAACATCGCCGTCACCAAGGGCCTCCTTTTCCCCAATGTCGGCCACAAGTGCCTCATGGCCAAGGACGGCAAAAAGAAGGTAAAATCAAAGTCCTCCACTAAATATGAAACATCTAGTGATGAGGATGATGATAAAAATGAAGAGGATAACTTGCGCATTCTTTTTGCCAACCTTAACATGGAACAAAAGGAAAAATTAAATGAGCTAATTAGTGCCATCCATGAAAAGGATGATCTCTTGGACTCCCAAGAGGACTTCCTAATCAAGGAAAACAAGAAACATGTTAAGGTTAAAAATGCTTATGCTCTAGAAAGAGAAAAATGTGAAAAATTGTCTAGTGAGCTAAGCACTTGTCATGAGACATTAGACAACCTTAGAAATGAAAATGCAAATTTGTTAGCTAAGGTTGATTCTCATGTTTGCATTGATCCTAGGAATAATAATGTTGATTTGCTTGCTAGGATTGATGAGTTGAATATTTCCATTGCTAGCCTTAGAAATGAAAATGAGAAATTAATTGCTAAGGCTAAGGATTTTGATGTTTGCAATGCTACTATTTCCGACCTTAGAACTAAAAATGATGTATTGCATGCTAAGGTTGTTGAACTAAAATCTTGCAAACCCTCTACATCTAATGTTGAGCATATTTCTATTTGTACTAGATGTAGAGATATTAATGTTGATGCTATCCATGATCACCTAGCCTTAATTAAACAACAAAATGATCACATAGCTCAACTTAATGCTAAAATTAGAGAGCATGACTTAGAAAATGAAAAATTTAAATTGGCTAGAAGCATGCTCTATAATGGGAGACGCCCAGGCATTAAGGACGGCATTGGCTTCCAAAGGGGAGACAATGTCAAAATTAATGCCCCTCCTAAGAACTTGTCTAACTTTGTTAAGGGCAAGGCTCCCATGCCTCAGGATAACGAGGGTTACATTTTGTACCCTGCCGGGTATCCTGAGAGTAAAATTAAGAAAATTCATTCTAGGAAGTCTCACTCTGGCCCTAATTATGCTTTTATGTATAAGGGTGAGACATCTAGATCTAGGCAACCAACCCATGCCAAGTTGCCTAGAAAGAAAACTATTAATGCATCAAATGATCATGCCATTTCATTTAAAACTTTTGATGCATCTTATGTGTTGACTAGCAAATCTGGCAAGGTAGTTGCCAAAATTGTTGGGGGCAAACACAAGGGCTCCAAGACTTGTGTTTGGGTACCCAAAGTTCTTGTATCTAATGCCAAAGGACCCAAAACCGTTTGGGTACCTAAAATCAAGAACTAAACTTGTTTTGTAGGTTTATGCATCCGGGGGCACAAGTTGGATACTCGACAGCGGGTGCACAAACCACATGACCGGGGAGAAAAGGATGTTCTCCTCATATGAGAAAAACCAAGATCCCCAACGAGCTATCACATTCGGGGATGGAAATCAAGGTTTGGTCAAAGGTTTGGGTAAAATTGCTATATCTCCTGACCATACTATTTCCAATGTTTTTCTTGTAGATTCCTTAGATTACAATTTGCTTTCCGTATCCCAATTATGTCAAATGGGCTACAACTGTCTTTTTACTGATACAGGTGTTACTGTCTTTAGAAGGAGTGATGATTCAATAGCATTTAAGGGTGTGTTAGAGGGTCAGCTATACTTAGTAGATTTTGAAAGAGCTGAACTCGACACATGCTTAATTGCTAAGACTAACTTGGGTTGGCTATGGCACCGTCGACTAGCCCATGTTGGAATGAAGAATCTTCACAAACTTCTAAAGGGAGAACACATTTTGGGACTAACCGATGTTCATTTTGAGAAAGACAGGATTTGTAGCGCTTGCCAAGCCGGGAAGCAAGTTGGTGTCCATCATCCACACAAAAACATCATGACTACCGACAGGCCACTGGAGCTCCTTCACATGGATTTGTTCGGCCCGATCGCTTACATAAGCATCGGCGGTAGTAAGTATTGCCTTGTAATTGTGGATGACTATTCTCGCTTCACTTGGGTATTCTTTTTGCAGGAAAAATCACAAACCCAAGAGACCTTAAAGGGATTCTTGAGACGGGCTCAAAATGAGTTCGGCTTAAGAATCAAGAAAATTAGAAGCGACAATGGAACGGAGTTCAAGAACGCTCAAATTGAAGGTTTCCTTGAGGAAGAGGGCACCAAGCATGAGTTCTCTTCTCCCTACACTCCACAACAAAATGGTGTAGTGGAGAGGAAGAATCGAACTCTATTGGACATGGCAAGAACCATGCTTGATGAGTACAAGACACCGGATCGGTTTTGGGCCGAGGCGGTCAACACCGCCTGCTACGCCATCAACCGGTTATATCTTCACCGAATCCTCAAGAAGACATCTTATGAACTCCTAACCGGTAAAAAGCCCAATATTTCATATTTTAGAGTTTTTGGTAGCAAATGTTTTATACTTGTTAAAAGAGGTAGAAAATCTAAATTTGCTCCTAAAACTGTAGAAGGCTTTTTACTAGGATATGACTCAAACACAAGGGCATATAGAGTCTTTAACAAATCCTCAGGACTTGTTGAAGTTTCTTGTGACGTTGTGTTTGATGAGACTAACGGCTCTCAAGTAGAGCAAGTTGATCTTGATGACATAGGTGAAGAACAGGCTCCATGCATAGCGCTAAGGAACATGTCCATTGGGGATGTATGTCCTAAGGAATCCGAAGAGCCTCCACATGCACAAGATCAACCATCCTCCTCCATGCAAGCATCTCCACCAACTCAAGTTGAGGATGAGGCTCAAGATGTTGAACAAGAAGATCAAGAAGATGAGCCACCTCAAAACGACGGCAACGATCAAGGGGGAGATTCAAATAATGAAGACAAGGAGGATGAACAACCAAGGCCGCCACACCCAAGAGTCCACCAAGCAATACAACGAGATCACCCCGTCGACACCATCCTCGGCGACATTCATAAGGGGGTAACTACTCGATCTCGTGTTGCTCATTTTTGTGAACATTACTCGTTTGTTTCCTCTATTGAGCCAACCAGGGTAGAGGAAGCACTACAAGATTCGGATTGGGTGATGGCGATGCAAGAGGAGCTCAACAATTTCACGAGGAATGAGGTATGGCACTTAGTTCCACGTCCTAACCAAAATGTTGTAGGAACCAAGTGGGTCTTCCGCAACAAGCAAGACGAGCATGGTGTGGTGACAAGGAACAAAGCTCGACTCGTGGCCAAGGGGTATTCACAAGTCGAAGGTTTGGATTTTGGTGAAACCTATGCACCCGTAGCTAGGCTTGAGTCAATTCGCATATTATTAGCCTATGCTACTTACCATGGCTTCAAGCTTTATCAAATGGACGTGAAGAGTGCCTTCCTCAATGGACCAATCAAGGAGGAGGTCTATGTTGAGCAACCTCCCGGCTTTGAAGACAGTGAGTACCCTAACCATGTTTATAGGCTCTCTAAGGCGCTTTATGGGCTTAAGCAAGCCCCAAGAGCATGGTATGAATGCCTTAGAGATTTCCTTATTGCAAATGGCTTCAAAGTCGGCAAAGCCGATCCTACTTTATTCACTAAGACTCTTGATAATGATTTGTTTGTATGCCAAATTTATGTTGATGATATCATATTTGGGTCTACTAACAAATCTACATGTGAAGAATTTAGTAGGATCATGACGCAAAAATTCGAGATGTCATTGATGGGGGAGTTGAAGTATTTCCTAGGATTCCAAGTCAAGCAACTCCAAGAAGGCACCTTCATCAGCCAAACCAAGTATACTCAAGACATTTTAAGCAAGTTTGGAATGAAGGATGCCAAGCCCATCAAGACACCCATGGGAACCAATGGGCATCTCGACCTCGACACGGGAGGTAAGTCCGTGGATCAAAAGGTATACCGGTCGATGATTGGATCATTGCTTTATTTATGTGCATCTCGACCGGACATTATGCTTTCCGTTTGCATGTGTGCAAGATTCCAAGCCGACCCTAAGGAATCACACCTTACGGCCGTAAAACGAATCTTGAGATATTTAGCTTTTACTCCTAAGTTTGGGCTTTGGTACCCTCGGGGATCCACATTTGATTTGATTGGTTATTCGGATGCCGATTGGGCGGGGTGTAGGATTAACAGGAAGAGCACATCGGGGACTTGCCAGTTCTTGGGAAGATCCTTGGTGTCTTGGGCTTCAAAGAAGCAAAATTCGGTCGCTCTTTCTACCGCTGAAGCCGAGTATATTGCCGCAGGCCATTGTTGCGCGCAATTGCTTTGGATGAGGCAAACCCTGCGGGACTACGGTTACAAATTAACCAAAGTCCCTTTGCTATGTGACAATGAGAGTGCAATCAAAATGGCCGACAATCCCGTCGAGCACAGCCGCACTAAGCACATAGCCATTCGGTATCATTTTCTTCGGGATCACCAACAAAAGGGGGATATCGAGATTTCTTATATTAATACTAAAGATCAATTAGCCGATATCTTTACCAAACCACTTGATGAACAATCTTTTACCCGACTTAGACATGAGCTTAATATTCTTGATTCTAGGAATTTCTTTTGCTAGTCTTGCACACATAGCTCATAAATATACCTTTGATCATGTCTCTTTTATATATGCTATGACTAATGTGTTTTCAAGTGTATTTCAACCAAGTCATAGGTATATTGAAAGGGAATAGGAGTCTTCGGCGAAGACAAGGCTTCCACTCCACTCTACTACTCATCCTTCGCCGTCGCTCCACATCACCTCTCCAACTTTGGTATAACCTTCACTCTTTTATTTCATGACCAAAGGGGGAGAATGCGCTTCATTGGGCTCTAATGATTCCGTTTTTGGCGATTCATGCCAAAGGGGGAGAAAATATGAGCCCAAAGCAAAAGGACCGCACCACCACCTAATTTTATAAAATTGATGATTTTAAATTGGAACATTTCAAAATTAGTATCTCTTTGTGTTCTAAAGGAGGAGCAGCTAGTATTTTCAAAATTGATGTCTTGAAAACCCTCTTGAACACTAAGAGGAGACCTTATTTGAGGGGGAGTTTTGCTTAGTCAAAGGAAAAGCATTGGAAATAGGGGGAGAAAATTCCATATCTTGAAAATGCTTTGCAAAACCTTATTCATTTACCTTTGACTATCTTGCAAAAGTACTTTGAAAAGAATTTACAAAAGAATTTGCAAAAACAAAACTCTTGGTGCAAATTTGGTCCAATATGTCAAAAACAAAGAAACCATCCATGCGCATCATATAAGTTTATATTGGCTCAATTCCAAGCAACCTTTGCACTTACTTTATGTAAACTAGTTCAATTATGCACTTCTATATTTGCTTTGGTTTGTGTTGGCATCAATCACCAAAAAGGGGGAGATTGAAAGGGAATTAGGCTTACACCTAGTTCCTAAATAATTTTGGTGGTTGAATTGCCCAACACAAACATTGGACTAACTAGTTTACTCTAGTGCATAAGTTATACAGGTGCAAAAGGTTCACAATCAGCCAATAAAAAGACCAAGTGTTGGATTCAACAATGGAGCAGCAAGGCAAACGAGGGCTCCTCTGGCTGGAGGCACCGGACTGTCCGGTGCGGCCAGAGGACTTCGACTTCAAACTCTTCGCCCTCGGGATTTCTCGGAAGCCGGCGCGCTATAATTCACCGGACTGTCCGGTGTGCACCGGACATGTCCGGTGCTCCAAGGAAACGCGGCCTCCGGAACTCGCCAGCCTCGGGTTCGCTCAGAAGCCACTCCGCTAAAATTCACCGGACTGTCCGGTGTGCACCGGACTGTCCGGTGTACCAGCGGAGCAACGGCTCCCTGCGGCGCCAACGGCTCCCTGCGGAGCATTAAATGCGCGCGCAGCGCGCGCAGTCGTCAGGCACGCCCATGCCGGTGCACCGGACATCAAACAGTACATGTCCGGTGTGCACCGGACACCCAGGAGGGCCCACAAGTCAGAAGCTCCAACGGTCAGAATCCAACGGCAATGGTGACGTGGCAGGGGCACCGGACTGTCCGGTGTGCACCGGACTGTCCGGTGCGCCATCGAACAGAGGAGTTCCAGCAACGGTCACTTTTGGTGGTTGGGGCTATAAATACCCCAACCACCCCACATTCATTGCCATCCAAGTTTTCCAACTCTCAACCACTTACAAGAGCTAGGCATTCAATTCTAGACACATACAAAGAGATCAAATCCTCTCCAATTCCACTCAAGCCCTTAGTGACTAGCGAGAGAGATTTGCCGTGTTCTTTTGAGCTCTTGCGCTTGGATCGCTTTCTTTCTTTCTCACTTATTCTTGTGATCAATCTCAATTGTAACCAAGGCAAGAGGCACCAATTGTGTGGTGGCCCTTGCGGGGAAGCTTTGTTCCCGTTTGATTGAGAAGAAGAGAAAGCTCACTCGATCCGTGGGATCGTTTGAGAGAGGGAAGGGTTGAAAGAGACCCGGCCTTTGTGGCCTCCTCAACGGGGAGTAGGTTTGCGAGAACCGAACCTCGGTAAAACAAATCCTCGTGTCACACTCTTATTTGCTTGCGATTTGTTTTGCGCCCTCTCTCGCGGACTCGTTTCTTTATTACTAACGCTAACCCGGCTTGTAGTTGTGATTATTTTTGTAAATTTCAGTTTCGCCCTATTCACCCCCCCTCTAGGCGACTATCAACGTGTATGTAACTTCGGCACGGAGCCGTGTTTTTTCCTCATTTTTGAGCACTAAGACTCGCCTGTTGACTATCTGAACCGCTTCACCAAGCATGAGTCACCCCGTGTCAAGGCGACGAGTGAGGTATCCGTATCCCGGAGGCGTAGGAGTCCCTCGGCTCGGTCGGCCTTGCTGTCCGAGGTTCCTCTAGCTTAGTTAAAGAGACCCCTCGGCCGCTCTTCGTCGAGCCGAGGCCAGGGGTAGCGGTATCAGCGTGAACAGAGGCGGAGTTGGCTCGAAAATGAAACCTGGTTGGCCGGAGCCTAGCCGGGTTGTCCGTTGGCAGGATCGACGTCGGAGTTGATCAGGCGAGGCTTCGGACTGGGCTGGCGCCCTCGGAAGATGGTTGGCCGAGGCCCCAGGGGTGACCGGCTGAGCCGCCTGCTCGGGCCGGATTCCCGGAGAAGTCCCTGACAGCGATTGCCCGGGCGTGGTGATGAAGTCGTCCTTCGGAGCGGAGACCCTCGGACCGCGTCGCCGTCCGAGGCTAGGTCAGGCCTCGCCGAAGGTGCCGTCGATGCCGAGGGTGCTGCTGCCCCCTTCCAGCGTCAAGACCCGAGCCTGCAGGATCAGATTGTCTTGTAGCATGTGCCTTGTGCGGCCGTCGAGGCCAGAACACACGCCCTCGCTGCGTTTTAAAGCTGCGTCTCTTTTCCTCTTGTTTCGAGTATCTGGACTTTTTGTCGGTAACAGGGATGTTAGTGCGAGCGAGAGTTGCTTCTCGCGGAAGGTGATGAGTGAGGTATCCGTATCCCGGAGGCGTGGGAGTCCCTCGGCTCGGTCAGCCTTGCCGCTTACGCGTACTTTCACCCGTCCGTGAGGCCCTGTCGCCGACTCGGTCGAGAAGGCTCGAAGGGCCGCTTCGGCAGAAGGGCTTCCGAACGTAAAGACTTGTTCGATCCGCGGAGCCACTTTATCCGAACGCGAGTTACTTATCGCAGAAGGTGATGAGTGAGGTATCCGTATCCCGGAGGCGTAGGAGTCCCTCGGCTCGGTCAGCCTTGGCTGCTTACGTGTACTCCGTCGTTTCCAGGACCCACTTTTCGAAGTAGTCAAAAAGCACGAAAGATATTCTGGTAAAAGAGGTTTTTTTTCGAGGAAAATTTTGACGCAGAGGGGGTTTCCCCCCTTTTAGCCCCCGAGGGAGGGTCGGGCTTTGCCGAGGCGAGGCCGACCCTTCCTTGTTGACTAAACTTTGCTTGGGTGCGAGGTATATGAACAACTTGGAAACATCTTAAGGGTAGAAGCGACGTAGCTGTTGGATGTTCCAGGCGTTGCCGTAGACTTCGCCTTGACTGTTGGCCAGCTTGTACATTCCGGGCTTCAGAACTTTGGCGATGACGAATGGCCCCTCCTAGGGGGGCATGAGCTTGTGCCTCCCTCGGGCGTCTTGCCGCAGCCGAAGCACCAGGTCGCCCACCTGGAGGTCTCGGGGTCAGACCCCTCGGGCGTGGTAGCGTCGCAGGGACTGCTGATACCGCGCCGAGTGTAGTAAGGCCCTGTCCCGAGCCTCTTCCAGCTGGTCCAGCGAGTCTTCTCAGCTAGCTTGGTTGCTTTGATCGTCGTAGGCTCTCGTCCTCGGAGAGCCGTATTCCAGGTCCGTGGGCAAGACGGCCTCGGCCCCGTAGACCAGGAAGAACGGCGTGAAACCCGTGGCTCGGCTCGGCGTCGTCCTCAGGCTCCAGACCACCGAGGGGAGTTCCTTCATCCATCGCTTGCCGATCTTGTTGAGGTCGTTGTAAATCCGAGGCTTGAGCCCTTGTAGTATCATGCCATTGGCACGCTCTACTTGCCCATTCGACATGGGATGAGCTACGGCAGCCCAGTCCACCCGGATGTTGCGATCTTCGCAAAAATCTAAGAATTTTTTGCCGGTGAACTGGGTGCCGTTGTCGGTGATGATGGAGTTTGGGACCCCGAAGCGATGGATGATGTTGGTGAAGAACGCCACCGCCTGCTCGGACCTGATGCTGTTCAGGGGTCGGACCTCGATCCACTTGGAGAATTTGTCGACGGCGACCAGCAGGTGCGTGTAGCCCCCGGGCGCCTTCTGCAGAGGGCCGACGAGGTCCAGACCCCACACAGCGAAGGGCCAGGTGAAGGGTATCGTCTGCAGAGCCTGAGCGGGCAGGTGGGTCTGCTTCGCATAGAATTGACACCCTTCGCAGGTGCGGACAATTCTAGTGGCGTCAGCCACCGCCGTCGGCCAGTAGAAGCCTTGCCGGAAAGCGTTCCCGACGAGGGCTCGAGGCGCTGCATGATGGCCGCAAGCCCCCGAGTGTATCTCTTGCAGGAGTTCCTGACCTTCGGCGATGGAGATGCATCGCTGGAGGATGCCCGAGGGGCTGCGGTGGTAGAGCTTCTTCTCATCGCCCAGCAAGACGAACGACTTGGCGCGTCGCGCTACCCGCCGAGCCTCGGCCTAGTCGAGGGGTAGCTCTCCTCGGCGGAGATATTGCAGGTACGGGGCCTGCCAATCTTGATCAGGCGTGACCCCGCTCCGCTCCTCCTCGATGCGCAGCGCCTCGCCCTCGGGAGCCGAGGGTCCCTCGGGCTGAACCGAGGACGGCTCGGGCTGGGCCGAGGTTACCTCGGACGGGGCCGAGGGCTCCTCGGGCTCGGGCGTGTCGCTGATCTTGACGGAGGGTTGGTGCAGATCCCGGGAGAAGACGTCCGGGGGAACCGTCGTTCGCCCCGAGGCTATCTTTGCCAGCTCGTCCGCAGTCTCGTTGTAGCGCCGGGCGATGTGGTTAAGCTCGAGCCCGTAGAACTTGTCTTCCAGGCGTCGAACCTCATCACAGTAGGCCTCCATCTTCGGGTCGCGGCAGTGGGAGTTCTTCATGACCTGGTCGATGACGAGCTGCGAGTCGCCGCGAGCGTCGAGGCGTCGGACCCCTAGCTCGATGGCGATTCACAATCCGTTGATCAGAGCTTCGTACTCGGCCACATTGTTGGACGCCAGGAAATGGAGGCGCAGCACGTAGCGCAGGTGTTTCCCGAGGGGCGAGACGAAGAGCAGGCCCGCGCCGGCTCCCGTCTTCATCAGCGACCCGTCGAAAAACATGGTCCAGAGCTCCGGTTGGATCGGAGCCGTCGGCAACTGTGTGTCAACCCATTCGGCTACGAAGTCCGCCAGTACCTGGGACTTGATGGCCTTCCGAGGGGCGAACGAGATTGTCTCGCCCATGATTTCCACCGCCCACTTTGCGATCCGTCCCGAGGCCTCTCAGCACTGGATGATCTCCCCCAGGGGGAAGGATGACACCACAGTTACCGGATGAGACTCGAAGTAATGTCGCAACTTTCGCCTCGTCAGGATCACTGCATACAGCAGCTTCTGAACTTGTGGGTAGCGGATCTTGGTTTCGGATAGCACCTCGCTGACGAAGTAAACTGGCCTCTGAATGGGCAATGCATGCCCCTCTTCTTGCCTTTCGACCACGATCGCGGCGCTAACCACCTGAGTGGTAGCGGCGACGTAGACCAAGAGGGCTTCTCCATCAGCTGGGGGTACCAAGACGGGCGCCTGGGTGAGGAGCGCCTTCAGGTTCCCGAGAGCTTCCTCGGCCTCGGGGGTCCAAGTGAAGCACTCGGCCTTCCTTAAGAGACGGTACAGAGGCAGGCCTCTTTCGCCGAGGCGCGAGATGAAACGGCTCAAGGCCGCGAGACATCCCATGACCCTCTGTACGCCTTTTAAGTCCTTGATGGGCCCCATGCTGGTGATGGCTGCGATCTTCTCCGGTTTGGCTTTGATGCCCTGCTCGGAGACGATGAATCCCAGGAGCATGCCTCGGGGCACCCCGAAGACACACTTCTCGGGATTGAGCTTGACGTCCTTTGCCTTGAGACACCGGAATGTCACTTCAAGGTTGGAGAGAAGGTCGGAGGCTTTCCTTGTCTTGACTACGATGTCATCGACGTAGGCCTCGACCGTGCGACCGATGTGTTCGCCGAACACATGGTTCATGCATCGCTGGTACGTTGCACCCGCGTTCCTCAAACCGAACGGCATGGTGACATAGCAGTACATGCCGAAGGGCGTGATGAAAGAAGTCGCGAGCTGGTCGGACTCTTTCATCTTGATTTGATGGTACCCTGAGTAGGCATCGAGGAAAGACAGGGTTTCGCACCCAGCAGTGGAATCCACGATTTGATCGATGCGAGGTAGAGGGTAGGGAACCTTCGGACATGCTTTGTTGAGACCAGTGTAGTCTACACACATCCGCCATTTCCCCCCTTTCTTCCTCACAAGCACAGGGTTGGCAAGCCATTCGGGATGGAATACCTCTTTGATGAACCCTGCTGCCATTAGCTTGTGGATCTCCTCGCCTATCACCCTGCGCCTTTCCTCGTCGAATCGGCGCAGAGGCTGCCTGACCGGTCGGGCTCCGGCCCGAATATCCAGCGAGTGCTCGGCGACATCCCTCGGTATGCCGGGCATGTCCGAGGGACTCCACGCAAAGACGTCGGCGTTTGCGCAGAGAAAGTCGACGAGCACTGCTTCCTATTTGGGATCGAGCCCGGAACCGATCTGGATCTGCTTGGAGGTGTCGCCACTGGGGTCGAGAGGGACGGCCTTAACCGTCTCCGCTGGCTCGAAGTTGCCGGCGTGTCGCTTCACGTCCGGCACCTCTCGGGAGAGGTTTTCCAGGTCGGCGATGAGGGCCTCGGACTCGGCGAGGGCCTCGGCGTACTCCACGCACTCCACATCGCATTCGAACGCGTGTTTGTACGTGGGGCCGACGGTGATGACCCCGTTGGGGCCCGGCATCTTGAGCTTCAGGTAGGTGTAGTTGGGGATGGCCATGAACTTCGCGTAGCATGGCCTCCCCAGTACTGCGTGGTAGGTTCCTCGGAACCCGACCACCTCGAACGTCAAAGTCTCCCTTCGGAAGTTGGAGGGTGTTCCGAAGCAGACAGGAAGGTCGAGCCGTCCGAGGGGCTGGACGCGCTTCCCAGGAATGATCCCGTGGAAGGGCGCAGCGCCTGCTCGGACGAAGGACAGATCGACGCGCAGGAGCCTGAGGGTCTCGGCGTAGATGATATTGAGGCAGCTGCCCCCATCCATCAGGACCTTGGTGAGCCTGACGTCGCCGATGATGGGATCGACGACGAGCGGGTATTTCCCCGGGCTCGGCACGTGGTCGGGGTGGTCAGCTTGGTCGAAGGTGATGGGCTTGTTGGACCAGTCTAGGTAGACTGGCGCCGCCACCTTCACCGAGCAGACCTCCCGACGCTCTCGCTTGCGATGCCGAGCCGAGGCATTCGCCGCATGCCCTCCGCAGATCATGAAGCAGTCGCGGACCTCGGGGAACTCTCCTGCTTGGTGATCTTCCTTTTTGTCGTCGTCGTGGGCCCTGCCACCCTCTGCGGGTGGCCCGGCCTTGTGGAAGTGGCGCCGAAGCATGACGCACTCCTCGAGGGTGTGCTTGACGGGCCCCTGATGGTAAGGGCACGTCTCCTTGAGCATCTTGTCGAAGAGGTTAGCCCCTCCGGGGGGCTTCCGAGGGTTCTTGTACTCGGTGGCGGCGACAAGGTCTGCGTCGGCGGCGTCGCGTTTCGCTTGCGACTTCTTCTTGCCTTTCTTCTTGGCGCCGCGCGGAGTAGACGCCTCGGGAGCATCTTCCGACGGGCGGCCCTGGGGCTGCTTGTCCTTTCGGAAGATGGCCTCGACCGCCTCCTGGCCAGAGGCGAACTTGGTGGCGATGTCCATCAGCTCGCTCGCCCTGGTGGGGGTCTTGCGACCCAACTTGCTCACCAGGTCACGGCAAGTGGTGCCGGCAAGGAACGCGCCGATGACATCAGAGTCGGTGATGTTGGGCAGCTCGGTGCGCTGCTTCGAGAATCGCCGGATGTAGTCCCGAAGAGACTCTCCCGGCTGTTGCCGGCAGCTTCGGAGGTCCCAGGAATTCCCGGGGCGCACGTACGTGCCCTGGAAGTTGCCGGCGAAAGCTTGGACCAAATCCTCCCAGTTGGAAATCTGCCCCGGGGGCAGGTGCTCCAGCCAAGCGCGAGCAGTGTCGGAGAGGAACAGGGGGAGGTTGCGGATGATGAGGTTGTCGTCGTTCGTTCCACCCAGTTGACAGGCCAGGCGGTAGTCCGCGAGCCACAATTCCGGTCTTGTTTCCCCCGAGTACTTTGTGATAGTAGTCGGGGGTCGGAATCGGGCCGGAAACGGCGCCCGCCGAATGGCCCGGCTGAAGACCTGCGGATCGGGTGGTTCGGGCGAGGGACTCCGATCCTCCCCGCTGTCGTAGCGTCCCCCACGCCTGGGGTGATAGCCTCGGCGCACCCTTTCGTCGAGGCGGGCCCGACGGTCGCGATGAGGGTGCTCGTCGCCGAGGTGGCCCGGGGCCGCAGGCGCGGTGTTGCGCGTGCGCCCGGTGTAGACCGAGGCTTCCCGCATGAGTCGGGAAGTCGCGGCACGAGGTTCCGAGGGGTACCCCTGCCTTCGGGAGGCAGAGCTCTCGGCCCGCCGGGCCGCAGCGCCTTCCAGGAGATGCTTGAGCTCTCCCTGGATTCGCCGACCCTCGGTGGTTGATGACTCCGGCATCGCGCGGAGGAGCATCGCTGCGGCTGCCAGGTCCTGACCGGTCCCGCTGGATGCGGGCGGCGGCCTGTCCCTGGCATCGTTGGCGATGCGGTGCTGGAGACCCTGGGGCAGGTGACGTATTTCTCTGGCCGGGGGCTGGCCCGCCCATACCTGCCCGACGTCCCGGCGGATCGACTCGAGCGCTCCTGCCCCCTCGTCGAGCCCGGCCTGCGCCCCGCGGACTTGCTCGAGCTGTGGGTCGTGACCCCCCGCCGGAACGGGGGCCACAGCTAGCTCCCGCGGGATGTCGGCGCGAGGCACTGGCCTAGGGAGATCACCATCCTCCGGCATGCCGAGATGGTTGCCTCCAGAGGGATCCCCTAGCTCGACGTGGAAACATTCGCGGCTCGGGCCGCAGTCCTTGTCGTCAAGGCTGCGGCTGCCGTCGGAACAGTCGGAGAGGTAGTAGTCGCATGCGGTCATGAAGTCCCGCATGGCACTGGGGTTGCCAGATCCAGAGAAATCCCAGCAGATGCTGGGGTCGTCATCTTCCTCGGACCCAGAGGGCCCGCAGGTCGAGACGCCCGTCAATCGATCCCAAGGCGACCGCACACGAAACCCAAGAGAGGTTGCACTCGCCTCAACGTGAGCGCCCGCCAGAGCGAGGTCGCTAGGCGGGTTGAGGTCGAGTCGAAATGACGAAGGATGGGAATCAGTTGGTACCTTTTGGTCGACGAGGAGCGACGAAGTCACATCGGGGGCTGATCGCGTTGTCGTCTTGGGTACGAGGGCGACGTCCTGCAGGCCCTCCGTGAGCGTGCTGGCGTCGTCCACTTGCTCGGGGTTGGCGTGTTGCGGGGGGACGGCGCTCGCCTTCGCCTCAAACGCGAGGGTGACGCTCGACGCGTCCTCCGTTGGGGCGCTGGGGATGTCGATTCGCTTGACAGCCGACGGAGCGCAGCCTCCCGCTCGGCCCTGGTTGCCCCGCCTCCTCCTCCGATGGCGGGGGAGAGGATGGGGCGAGCTCGAATGTTGTTCTTCCCCCACGCGGGGAAGACGTCGTCGATTCCGCCGCCGGCAGGCGGGCTGTCGGCCACCATTGTCGCCGTCGCGCGGCGGTGGAAGGAGTATCATGTCGTAGCTGCCGTCGAAAGACATGAACTCGAGGCTCCCAAAACGGAGCACCGTCCCGGGTTGGAGAGGTCGTTGGAGACTGCCCATCTGGAGCTTGACGGGAAACTGCTCGTCAACACGCAGCAGGCCCCTACCTGACGCGCCAACTGTCGGCGTTTCGAGACCGGGGGGTCCCTAAGCCGACGAGTGAGTGTGCCGCGTGCCCCAGCCCAGATGGGTCGAGCGCGTGGGCGAGCGCGAAGGGGGGAGAGCGAGGTGGCCGGAGCCGAGTCGTGAGGGAGGTGGAGATCTCGCGGCCTTCGTGTTTGTCCCGCGCCCAGGTCGGGTGCGCTTGCAGTAGGGGGTTACAAGCGTCCACGCGGGTGAGGGGAGCGAGCGGCCCCAAGAGAGCGCCTGCCCCTGCCCTCGTTCCCGCGGGGCCAACCTTCTCTAAGAAGGCCCTGGTCCTTCCTTTTATAGGCGTAAGGAGAGGATCCAGGTGTACAATGGGGGTGCAGCAGAGTGCTACGTGTCTAGCGGGGGAGAGCTAGTGCCCTAAGTACATGCCAAGGTGGCAGCCGGAGAGATCTTGGCACCCAGCTGGTGTGGTGTCGTGGCTGTCGGAGGAGTAACGGAGCCTGGTGGAGGGACAGCTGTCGGAGCGGTTGGGCCCTTGCTGACGTCCCCCTGCTTCCGTAAGGGAGCTGAGAGCCGCCGTCGTCATGGGTCTAGCGGGGCGCCATCATTGCCTATCTGGCGGAGCTAGCCAGATGGGACGTCGGTCTTGTTCTCCGCGGCCCGAGTCGGCTCGGGGTAGGGTGATGATGGCGCTTCCTGTTGACGTGGCGGACTTGTGCCCTAGGTAGGGCGACGTGGAGGCTCCTCCGAAGCCGAGGTCGAGTCTATCCTGCATGGCCGAGGCCGAGCCCGAGCTCCTGGGTCGAGCGAGGCGGAGGTCGTTCGGCAGAGGCCAGGGCGGAGTCCGACCCCTGGGGTCGGGCGAGGCGGAGTTCGTCGTCTTCCGGGGCCTTAGCCCGAGTCCGAGCCCTGGGTCGGGCGGAGCGGAGTTCGCCGTCTTCCGGGGCCTTAGCCCGAGTCCGAGCCCTGGGCGGAGCGGAGTTCGCCGTCTTCCGGGGCCTTAGCCCGAGTCCGAGCCCTGGGTCGGGCGGAGCGGAGTTCGCCGTCTTCCGGGGCCTTAGCCCGAGTCCGAGCCCTGGGCGGAGCGGAGTTCGCCGTCTTCCGGGGCCTTAGCCCGAGTCCGAGCCCTGGGTCGGGCGGAGCGGAGTTCGCCGTCTTCCGGGGTCTTAGCCCGAGTCCGAGCCCTGGGTCGGGCGGAGCTTCCTATGGCGCCTTTGGCAAGGCCTGGCTGCCTGTCAGTCTCACTCTGTCAAGTGGCACCGCAGTCGGGACGGCGCAGGCGGCGCTGTCCTTTTGTCAGACCGGTCAGTGGAGCGGCGAAGTGACGGCGGTCACTTCGGCTCTGCCAGGGGGCGCGCGTCAGGATAAAGGTGCCAGGCTACCTTTGCGTTAAATGCCCCTGTGACTTGGTCGGTCGGCGCGGCGATTTAGTCAGGGTTGCTTCTTAACGAAGGCAAGGCCTCGGGCGAGCCGGAGATGCGCCTGCCGTAAAAAAGGGGGCCTCGGGCGAGACGGAAACACCTCAGGGTCGGCTGCCCTTGCCCGAGGCTAGGCTCGGGCGAGGCGTGATCGAGTCGCTCGTATGGACTGATCCCTGACTTAATCGCACCCATCAGGCCTCTGCAGCTTTATGCTGATGGGGGTTACCAGCTGAGAATTAGGCGTCTTGAGGGTACCCCTAATTATGGTCCCCGACAATAATGTAAGGAAAAGACTCAATGAATTCTACCCATTTAGCATGACGACAGTTCAGATTTTTTGGGTACGAATATGTTTTAAAGCCTCATGATCAGAATGAATTATGAACTCACGATGCCAAAGATAGTGCTGCCATGTATGCAAAGTGCGCACTAAAGCGTAAAGCTCCTTATCATAAGTAGAATATTTCAGACTAGCACCACTTAATTTTTCACTAAAATAAGCAACTGGTTTTCCTTCTTGTAACAAAACAGCACCTAGCCCAATACTGCTAGCATCGCATTCAAGCTCAAACACTTTATTAAAATCAGGCAATTGCAATAGGGGAGCTTGGGTTAACTTATCTTTCAAAGTGCTGAACGCTTCCTCCTACGAATCACTCCAAGCAAACGGCACATCTTTCTTTGTAAGCTCATGTAGAGGCGCTGTAATGGAGCTAAAATCATGAACAAATCTGCGGTAGAAACCGACAAGTCCAAGAAAGCTCCGAATTTGTGTGACCGTCGTCGGTGTAGGCCACTCCCGAATGGCAGCAATCTTGCTGCTATCCACCTCAATGCCCTGTGGAGTAACAATATAACCAAGAAACGAGACACGTCGTGTGCAAAAGATGCATTTTTCCATGTTAGCAAATAACTGGACAGCATGCAATGCATCAAAAACAGCACTTAAATGTTCCAAATGCTCTTTCTTAGATTTGCTGTAAATAAGGATATCATCAAAATAAACAACCACAAACAATCCTATAAAGGGCCTCAGAACTTCATTCATCACTCGCATAAAAGTGCTGGGAGCATTAGTCAATCCAAACGGCATAACCAACCATTCATATAAACCAAATATTGTTTTAAAAGCCGTTTTCCATTCATCACCCAGTTTCATTCTAATCTGGTGGTAACCACTACGCAAATCAATCTTAGTGAAAATAATGGCACCACTAAGCTCATCTAGCATATCATCAAGGCGTGGTATAGGATATCGATAACGAATAGTGATGTTATTAATAGCATGACAGTCTACACACATACGCCATGACCCATCTTTCTTGGGAACAAGTAACACAGGAACAGAGCAAGGGCTAAGAGACTCACGAATGTATCCCTTATCAAGCAACGCCTGTACCTGGCGCTGAATCTCCTTCGTCTCATCCGGATTTGTACGGTACGGTGCGCGGTTCGGAAGTTGTGCGCCGAGGATGAGGTCGATCTGGTGCTCAATGCCACGAAGCGGTGGGAGACCCGGTGGTAAGTCTTTGGGAAAGACATCAGCGTACTCCTGCAAAAGGTTAGCAACCATAGGGGGAATAGCCAAAGATGGTGCATCATCAAGTGAAATGAGGACACTAGAGCATACAAGTGCATAGCATGGCAAATGAGCACCGTGTAGATCATCAAAATCAGCACGTGTAGCAAGTAAAACAGGAGCCTTCAACTTGATTTCAGAAGGAACAGAGGGCGATGGATCAAGTTGTTTAGCAGTTATAGCAGCTCGGGCAAGATCATCTTTAACAATTTGTTCAGGTGTCATTGGATGTATAATTATTTTCTGACCCTTAAAAATGAAAGAATAATGATTCGAACGACCATGATGCAAGCTATCAGTATCATATTGCCAAGGTCGACCAAGTAACAAAGAGCATGCTTCCATGGGAATAACATCACAATCAACAAAATCAGAATAAGCACCCATGGAGAAAGGAACACGCACGGAACACGTGATTTTTATTTTACCACCATCATTAAGCCATTGAATGTGATATGGGTTTGGATGCTTACGAGTGGGTAACGACAACTTTTCGACCAACATGGTACTCGCCAAATTGTTGCAACTGCCGCTGTCGATAATGATGCGAATTGACCACTCCTGCACAACACCCTTTATATGGAACAGAGTGTGTCGCTGATTCTTCTCGGGCAAAGCGATCTGTGTACTAAGAACACGCTGCACAACAAGACTTTCATACCTATCAGCGTCGCCCGGGTTGACATGTACCTCCGCCTGAGCTGCATGGTTAGTGGCAAGTAGTGCATGTTCAATTTCTTCAGAATCACTAGCGGAAGAGTACTCACCATCGTCACGAATGAGCAAAGTGCGCTTGTTTGGGCAGTCTCGAATCACATGGCCAAATCCTCTACAGCGATGACACTGAATATCCCATGTACGACCTGTGGGTGGGGCAGTGCTGGCTGGTTTGGTCGTCTTCTCGCGTGGAGTAGTGGTGGACGTGGATGGTGCATGAGGAACTGGTGCTGAGGTGGATGTCGAGCTTCGTCCTGCAAAAGGATTAGAATATGTCTTCGAGCGGCGTCCCTGCACTTCACGTTCAGCTTTGCAAGCATATTCAAATAAAGTAGTCATACCATAATATTCCTTATAATCAAGTATATCCTGGATTTCGCGGTTTAAACCACCATGAAAACATGCCATAGCAGCGTCGTTGTCCTCCAATATCCCACAACGAATCATACCTTTTTGTAACTCCTGGAAATAGTCCTCAACAGATTGAGAACCTTGCTGAAAACGCTGCATTTTATTAAGCAAATCACGAGCATAATACGAAGGCACAAATTGATGTCGCATCATAGCTTTCAACTGATCCCAAGTGGTTGGAATGGTAGTGGAATGTTTCATTTTATACTCACGCCACCAAATTAAAGCAAAATCAATAAATTCACTAATAGCAGCTTTAACCTGAGAATGTGCAGCAATATCATGGCATCAAAATTTTTGTTCAACCTCTAACTCCCAATCAAGATATGCAGCAGGATCATATTTGCCATTAAAAGGTGGAATTTTAAATTTAATCTTAGAAAATAAGTCATTAGGGGGATGACGAACCACACGGCGTGCACGACCACGGCGATCTCCATCGTCCTGCTCAGTGTCACCGCCGTAGTCCTGCTCCATCTTTGTGGTCAACGCATCAAGGCGTGCCAGGATGGTGTCGAGTGTGGTGCGAGTCGCCGTTTGAGTAAGGTCAAGCTGGTTGAAACGCTCGGTGGTCGAAGTGACCGTTGAATCAAGCCGTTCATGCATCGTCCTAATGTCAGCATCAAGTCCATCAACTTGTCCCCTTACTTCCAGCAACTGGGCATCCACCGTGTCGTGTGCTCCTGCCATAGTTAGCGCAAACACCAAAACACCAAAAGGAGAAAAACCGACGACAGCAGGGAAATGGTGGTGACAACTCGCTCACTGGAATGCTGTTATCAAGTTCTTATCCGTTCTTACCAAGCCACAGTGGTGAACTGCAACCAACAGGTGGAACCGGTGAAAGATTGGATGAGCGATTGCCTGGAGAAACAGAAACCTTCTCATCGTAGAAATATGTGGAGTTTTGGGTAGGCTGCACTCAAGTCAAGGATTAGCAGGATCAAACAATAATGCAAAGTTGAATTATAGTGCAAAACACGAAATATATTGCTGGCCACAAGTGCAAAGGACGGATGGAACTAGCAGAATGGCAGTACCGTAAATATTGTACTAGCGAGGCCAAAAATGCACTAGTAGGAATCACAGGTGATTTTGTTTTCTTTTTTGTATATTTTTTTGATATTTTTCTCAGCACAAGGAGCAACAAACTAGGAGCTACACGAAATTTCACCTAAAACAGAGTTCAGATGTGGTCTACAGAAAATCAGGAAGGTCTCTGAAAAGCGTGCGAGAACTTTGACGAATTTTTTTCTTTATTTTCCTGATTTTTTTTGACAATTTTGTCGAAACCCAAACTGAGACAGTTTGGCCGGCCTCAGAATGGTGTCAACAAGCTCCTGTAAAAATCTCAGATTTTTTGAACAACCGAGCGAAAAGTTATGCCCGGTTTAAGGAAGGTATGTTTAAAACGACCGAGATGAGACAACCGCTTTGTATCCTTTCTCCTTCGTTTTTTTCTGTTTTTTTTTGACGTAACCGAAGGAGAAAAACAAGGAAGTGGCGTTGACTCGGATTGTTTTTTTCTGTTTTTTTTACGTAACCGAAGGAGAAAAATAAGGAAGCGGCGTTGACTCGGTTTGTGGCGTTGACTCGGTTTGATGTAACCGAAGGAGAGAAACAAGGAAGATGGTTGCGGCGCGCTAGGGTTTGATGTAACCGAAGGAGAAAAACAAGGAAGATGGTTGCGGCGCGCTAGGATTTGATGTAACCGAAGGAGAAAAACAAGGAAGAAAGAAGGATGGTGAGAAAAAACACAATGCGACTAGCAACAAATGACGCAAAAGCACACAAATTCAACAATGCAGATTATTGAAAGAAGGTGCGAGGCTCAAAAGGGTGCTGGTATAAGGTCTAACCTGAATTTTTATGTGGTTTTGTGGACTGTAGGAGAAAAAAAACACTCGATAAACTCACCGATCAACCTCGAAATTTGATACCACTTGATAGAGCTGGAGTGCCCGATCTTTCGGTGAGTGGAGATAATTCCGATTTGGTGGAAGTAGACCCTCACGATCCGACTACGACGAGCGATCCCGAAGCGCCAATGCAATCGCTGAACCAACTTCCAATGGTTACCGACCTTGCTGATGCGAGATCGGCCTGATCACGAAGATCGTTTCCTGTGCGCAATCGAAGAACGAACAAGAAAAAGATGCGAGCAATCTGAATATCACTCGAGGTGGAGTTCTGAATCACAGAGGACAGCACGTATTTGTGCGTGTTCTGGGGTAGCTAAAGCTAGATGTAAAACAAAACTCGAAGAACAAAGGAGGCGCAGCTCCTATATAAATAGAGAGAGGGGGCGCAGCCCCTAGGGGCGGCCAACCCTAGGTCGTCCACTATGGGCCGCAGTTGGGCTGGTCGTCTATTCTTCTGGGCCCTCATTCTTCAGTGGCATGACAAAGTTAAGATCTCTGGCACGGGCCCGAGTGATTGGCCCAGCTAATGAAGGAAGTGGCACTTGATGTGGAGGTGCTGCTGGTGTAGTCGTACTCATAGTGATGTCCTCATCATGTATGGGATTGGCCGTCTCTTGGCAGATGGGTAACATGACTTGTGGGTAAAGATGTGTAACCTCTGTAGAGTGTAAAACTGGTATACTAGCCGTGCTCACGGTCATGAGCAGCTCAGACACTCACATGATTAATTTATGGAACTAAATTCAATTTGTCATATGCATTGCATCGCAGGTGATGTTATTACTTTTGTTCTACTATTTAATTGGGTTGGTATTTACTTATACTTAGTAACTGCTAATAAAATTTTGACCAACTTTAAAAGCAATGCTCAGCTTCAACCATCCTCTTTGGTAAGCCTTACACTTCACGTGAGCTCCCACCTTTGGCGAGTTCATACACATTATTCCCCACAACTTGTTGAGCTATGAACGTATGTGAGCTCACTCTTGCTGTCTCACACCCTCCCCACAGGTCAAGAACAGGTACTGCAGGATGAGGCGCATGGAGGATGTTGTGATGTGTTCGTGAGAGGTCTAGGCCGTCGTCCCCCAGTCAACTTTGGGTTGCTGGACCGTTGTCTCCGTATAATGTAATTATTTATTTTTTTTTGTGCATAACTCCTATTATATAGTAAAGATGTGACATTTGATCCTGTGCCACTATACATCATATGTGTGAGACTTGGTCCCAGCATACCTGGTGTTTATGTTCGCGCCCGGGTCTTGGTGCCCCTAAAACCCGGGTGTGACAAGAGGGCACCTTCATCAGCCAAACAAAGTACTTTCAAGACATACTCACCAAGTTTGGAATGAAGGATGCCAAGCCCATCAAGACACCCATGGGAACCAATGGGCATCTCGACCTCGACACGGGAGGTAAATCCGTAGATCAAAAGGTATACCGGTCGATGATAGGATCTCTACTCTATTTATGTGCATCTCGACCGGACATTATGCTTTCCGTATGCATGTGTGCAAGGTTCCAAGCCGATCCTAAGGAAGTTCACCTTAGGGCCGTGAAGAGAATCTTGAGATATTTAGTCCATACACCTAAGTTTGGTCTTTGGTACCCCAAGGGATCCTCTTTTGATTTATTATGATATTCCGATGCTGATTGGGCAGGGTGTAAAATTGATAGGAAGAGCACATCAGGGACTTGTCAGTTTCTAGGGAGATCCTTGGTGTCTTGGGCTTCAAAGAAACAAAACCCAGTATCTCTTTCTACCACCAAAGCCGAGTACATTGCTGCAGGCCACTGTTGCGTGCAATTGCTTTGGATGAGGCAAACCCTTAGGGACTATGGCTACAAATTTAGCAAAGTCTCTCTCCTATGTGATAATGAGAGTGCAATCCGCATGGCGGATAATTCCGTTGAACACGGTCGCACTAAGCACATAGCCATTCGGTATCACTTTTTGAGAGATCACCAACAAAGAGGGGATATCGAGATAGCCTATATTAACACCAAAGATCAATTAGCCGATATCTTTACCAAGCCACTAGATGAGAAAACCTTTACCAAACTTAGGAATGAGCTAAACATTCTTGATTCTCGGAATTTTGATTGATACTTTGCACACATAGCTCATCTATATACCTTTGATCATATCTCTTTTATGTCTATGACTAATGTGTTTTCAAGTGTAATTTTATGCTTAGTCATAGAATTGAAAGGGAAATAGAGTATTCGGCAAAGACGACGCTTCCACTCAACTCTATCGGTATTATCTACTCTTTGCCAGTATTCCGCATAGTTCTCCACTTTGGTATAATCCTCACTCATATTTATTTATTTGCCATTGGGGAGAAAGTAAAAGGGCTTGTATTTCACTCACAAGTATCCGTTTTTGGCGATTCATGCCAAAGGGGGAGAAAGTATGAGCCCAAAGCAAAAGGACCGCACCGCACCACCACCAAATTTTTTTAAAAAATGAAGTTTTCCAATTGGTATCTTATTGTGTTCAAAAGGGGGAGAAAGTACTAGTATCTTCAAAAATTTGTAAAACCCTCTTGAATACTAAGAGGAGAATTTCATTTAGGGGGAGTTTTGTTTAAGTCAAAGGAAAAGCATTTGAAACAGGGGGAGAAAATTTCAAATCTTGAAAATGCTTCTTTCAATCTTATTCATGTACCTTTGAATATTTGCAAAAATTTTTGAAAAAGAATTTGACAAAGCATTTCCAAAAACAAAACTAGTGGTGCAAATGTGGTCCAAAAGTTTAATAAGAAGAAAACAATCCATGCATATCTATTGAAATAATTATATTGGTTTCATTCCAAGCAACCTTTGCACTTACCTTATGCAAACTAGTTCAATTCTGCACTTCTATATTTGCTTTGGTTTGTGTTAGCATCAATCACCAAAAAGGGGGAGATTGAAAGAGAAATAGGGTCAAACCTTTTCCTAAATGATTTTGGTGGTTGAATTGCCTAACACAAATAATTGGACTAACTAGTTTGATCTATATTATGAGTTCTACATGTGCCAAAGGTTCAACATAAACCAATAAAAAGTCCAAGAAAGGGTTCAAATAAAAAGGGCAAAAGACAACCGAAGACTGCCCTAGTCTGGCGCACCGGACTGTCAGGTGTGCCACCGGACAGTGTCCGATGCACCACCGGACAGTGCCCGGTGCACCAGGGAGATCCACTCTGAACTGCTCAGCTTCGGGAATTTGGGGAGCCACTCCGCTATAATTCACCGGACTGTCCGGTGTGCCAGCGGAGCAACGGCTAACTACGCCAATGGTCGTCTGCAAAAGTCTACAGTGAACAGTGCAACCGCGCACGCAGAAGTCAGAGCAGGCGCTAGAAGGCGCATCGGACAGTGAACAGTGACTGTCCGGTGCACCACCGAACTGTCCGGTGGCCCCACCTATCAAAGCTCCAATGGTCGAACCCTAACGGTTGGGTGACGTGGCTGGCGCACCGGACTGTCCGGTGCGCCATACGACAGCAGCCCCACCCAACGGCCACTTTGGTGGTTGGGGCTATAAATACCCTCCAACCACCACACTTCAAGGCATCCAAGTTTTCAGCCAACACATTCAATACAAGAGCTATAGCATTCAATTCAAGACACAATTAGAGTGAATCAAAAATCTCTCCAAGTCCCAATTCCACTCAAAGCAATAGTGACTAGAAGAGAGAGTTTTGTCGTGTTCATTTGAGCTCTTGCGCTTGGATCGCTTTCTTCCTTCCTCATTTCTTGTTCTCAAGTGTTTTGTAACCAAGGCAAGAGACACCAAGTGTGTGGTGGTCCTTGCGGGGTCTAAGTGACCCGTGAGATAAGGAGAAAGCTCACTCGGTCTAAGTGATCGTTTTAGAGAGGGAAAGGGTTGAAAGAGACCCGGTCTTTGTGACCACCACAACGGGGACTAGGCCTTCGAGGGCCGAACCTCGGTAAAACAAATCACTGTGTCATCCGCTCTATTTCTTTGGTTGATTTGTTTTCGCCCTCTCTTTCGGACTCGATTATATTTCTAACGCTAACCCCGGCTTGTAGTTGTGCTTAAAGTTTATAATTTCAGATTTGCCTATTCACCCCCCTCTAGGCGACTTTCAAGTTCGTATGATGTCTTCTTGAGGATTCGGTGAAGATATAGCCGGTTGATGGAGTAGCAGGCGGTGTTAATCGCCTCGGCCCAAAACCGGTCCGGTATCTTGTACTCATCAAGCATGGTCCTCACCATGTCAAGTAGAGTTCTATTATTCCTCTCCACTACACCATTTTGTTGTGGTGTGTAAGGAGAAGAGAACTCATGCTTGATGCCCTCCTCCTCAAGGAAGCCTTCAACTTGAGAGTTCTTGAACTTCGTCCCATTGTCGCTTCTTATTTTCTTGATTCTCAATCCGAACTCATTTTGAGCTCGTCTCAAGAATCCCTTTAAGGTCTCTTGGGTTTGTGATTTTTTCTGCAAAAAGAACACCCAAGTGAAGCGAGAATAATCATCCAAAATTACTAGACAGTACTTACTCCCGCCGATGCTTATGTAAGCGATTAGGCCAAATAGATCCATGTGGAGTAGCTCCAGTGGCTTGTCCGTTGTCATGATGTTCTTGTGTGGATGATGGGTGTCAACTTGCTTTCCTGCTTGACATACGCTACAAACCCTGTCTTTCTCAAAATGAACATTTGTTAGTCCTAAAATGTGCTCTCCCTTTAGAAGCTTGTGAAGATTCTTCATCCTAACTGAGCTAGTCGGCGATGCCAGAGCCAACCCATATTAGTCTTAGCAATTAAGCAAGTGTCGAGTTCAGCTTTATTAAAATCAACTAAGTATAGCTGACCCTCCAACACTCCCTTAAATGCTACTGAATCATCACTTCTTCTAAAGACAGTAACACCTACATCTGTAAAAAGACAGTTATAGCCCATTTTGCATAATTGTGAAACTGAATACAAATTGTAATCTAAAGAATCTATAAGAAAAACATTGGAAATAGAATGGTCAGGTGATATAGCAATTTTACCAAGTCCTTTGACCAAACCTTGATTTCCATCCCCGAATGTGGTAGCTCGTTGGGGATCTTCGTTTTTCTCGTAGGAAGAGAACATCCTTTTCTCCCGAGTCATATGGTTTGTGCATCCGCTATCAATTATCCAGCTTGAGCCCCCGGATGCATAAACCTGCAAAACAATTTAGGCCTTGTTCTTAGGTACCCAAACAGTCTTGGGTCCTTTGATGTTAGAAACAAGCACCTTAGGTACCCAAACACAAGTCTTTGAGCCCTTGTGTTTAGCCCCAACATATTTGGCAACTACTTTGCCTGATTTGTTAGTCAACACATAGGATACATCAAAAGTCTTAAATGAAATAATTGGCTCATTTGATGTAGTAGGAGATTTCTTTTTAGGCAATTTAGCATGGGTTGATTGCCTAGAACTAGATGTCTCATTCTTATACATCAAAGCATGGTGAGAAACAGAATGAGATTTCCTAGCATGAACTCTCTTAATTTTGTGCTCAGGATAACCAGCAGGATATAAAATGTAACCCTCGTTGTCCTGAACCATGGGAGCCTTGCCCTTAACAAAGTTAGACAATTTCTTAGGGGCATTAATTTTGACATTGCTTCCCTGTTGGAAGCCAATGCCATCCTTAATGCCAGGGCGTCTCCCATTATAGAGCATGCTTCTAGCAAATTTAAAATTTTCATTTTCAATTTCATGCTCATTGATTTTAGCAGTTAATGTAGCTATGTAATCATTTTGTTGTTTAATTAAAGCAAGGTGATCATGAATAGCATCTACATTAACATCTCTACATCTAGTGCAAATAGAAACATGATCAACAGTAGGTGTAGATGGTTTGCGATCATTTAATTTATCAATCTTAGCATGCAGAATAGCATTCTCATTTCTAAGATTGGAAATAGAAATATTGCAAACATTCAAATCTTTAGCCTTGGAAATTAAATTGTCATTCTCAGTTCTAAGGCTAGAAAGAGATTCATTCAATTTATCAATCTTTGAAATTAAACTAGCATTTTCATTCTTAAGACTGATAATTGAATCATTGCAAGCATTTAAATTTTCAACCTTAGCAATAAAATTAGCATTCTCAGTTCTAAGGTTGGAAATAGTGTCATGGCAAGTGCTAAGCTCATTAGTCAATTTTTCATATTTTTTCTTCTTCCTAAGCATAAGCATTTTTTACTTTAACATGCTTCTTATTTTTCTTAATAAGGAATTCCTCTTGGCTATCCAAGAGTTCATCCTTCTCATGAATGGCTCCTATCAATTCATTCAATTTTTCCTTTTGTTGCATGTTAAGATTGGCAAAAAGAGTAAGCAAGTCATCTTCATCATCGCTAGAGCTACCCTCATCACTAGATGTTGTATATTTAGTGGAGGCTCTAGATTTTACCTTCTTCCTTTTGCCATCTTTTGCCATGAAGCACTTGTGGCCGACGTTGGGGAAGAGGAGTCCCTTGTTGATGGCGATGTTTGCGGCGTCCTTATCGGAGGAGGAGTCGGTAGAGCTCTCATCGGAGTCCCATTCCCAACATACGTGGGCATCGCCGCCCTTCTTCTTGTAGTACTTCTTCTTTTCCTTCCTCTTTCCCTTCTTGTCATCGTCCCTGTCACTATCACTAGACATAGGACATTTAGCGATAAAATGACCGGGCTTACCACACTTGTAGCACACCCTCTTGGAACGGGGCTTGTAGTCCTTCCCCTTCCTTTGTTTGAGGATTTGACGGAAGCTCTTGATGATGAGCACCATCTCCTCATCGTTAAGCTTGGAGGCATCGATGGGAATTCTACTCGGTGTAGATTCCTTCTTCTCTTCTTTCGTCGCCTTGAATGCGACGGGTTACACCTCGGGTGTGGAGGTGGCGCCTTACTCCAAGTTGACGATTTGTTTAGAGCCTTTGATCATCAATTCAAAGCTCACAAACTTTCCTAACACTTCCTCGGGAGACATTCACTTGTATCGAGGATTACCATGAATTAATTGAACTTGAGTGGGGTTACGAAAAACAAGTGATCTAAGAATAACCTTGACCATTTCATGGTCATCCCATTTGGTGCTCCCAAGGTTGCGCACTTGATTCACCAAGGTCTTGAGCCGGTTGTACATGGCTTGTGGCTCCTCTCCTTGGTTGAGGACAAATCGATCGAGCTCCCCCCTCGATCATCTCCCGTTTGGTGATCTTGGTCACCTTGTCCCCTTCGTGTGCGATCTTGAGGACGTCCCAAATTTCTTTGGCCGTCTTTAACCCTTGCACCTTATTATACTCCTCTCGACACAAGGAGGCGAGGAGTATAGTTGTGGCTTGGGAGTTAAAGTGCCGAATTTGGTCGGCATCATCCGAATTGTAGTCCTTGTCCCCCACCTTAGGTACCTGCATTCCATACTCAACAATATCCCAAAGACTTTTTTGGAGAGATGTTAAATGGAGCATCATTTTATTACTCCACATAGAATAATCCTCACCATCAAATGATGGTGGTTTACCTAAGGGAACGGAATAATGGAGCGCGTTTAGAAATGCGAGAGTAGCGGAGGGGCATCTTACTATACTTCTTGCGCTGATGGCGCATAGAAGTAGTGGACGACGAGTCGGAGCCGGATGTGGAGGGCGACAAAGAGTCGGTCTCATAGTAGACAACTTTCTTCATCTTCTTCTTCTTGTCGCCTCTCCGATGGGTCTTGATGGAGGAAGAGGATTCCTCCTTGTGCTTGTGGCCAGACTCTCTTGAGTGAGTTCTCCCCAGGCTTGCGGGCTTGTCGCCGGTCACGATCTCCCTCTTGGCGTGATCTCCCGACATCACTTCGAGTGGTTAGACTCTAATGAAGCACCAAGCTCTGATACCAATTGAAAGTCGCCTAGAGGGGGGTGAATAGGCGGAATCTGGAATTTATAACTTAAAAGACAAACTACAAGCCGGGGTTAGCGTTAGAATTAAAACCGAGTCCGAGAGCTTGGGCGAAAACAAATCAATCAAGAAATAAAGCGGATGACACAGTGATTTGTTTTACCGAGGTTCGGTTCTTGAGAACCTAGTCTCCGTTGAGGTGGTCACAAAGACCGGGTCTCTTTCAACCCTTTCCCTTTCTCAAACGGTCACCTAGACCGAGCGAGCTTTCTCCTTAATCAAACAGGTCACTTAAAGCCTACAAGGACCACCACACAATTGGTGTCTCTTGCTTTGATTACAAGTTGCTTGAAGAACAATAATGAGGAAGAAGAAAGCGATCCAAGAACAAGAGCTCAAAGGACACGAGCAAAACTCTCTCTCTAGTCGCTAGGAGTTTGGAGTGAATTTGGGACTTGGAGAGGCTTTGATTCTTTTGAATTGTGTCTTGTATTGATTGCACTAGCTCTTGTATTGAATGAGATGTCTGAAAACTTGGATGCTTGGAGTGGTAGTGGTTGGGGGGTATTTATAGCCCTCAACCACCACATGGCCATTGGGGAGGCTGTCTGTCGAAGGGCGCACTAGACAGTCCGGTGCGCCAGCCACGTCACCCAACCGTTAGGGTTCTGAATATTCTGACCGTTGGAGCGCTGACTTCATGTCGCACTGGACAGTCCGGTACCGCACCGGACAGGTCCTGTTCACTGTCCGGTGCACCTCTGACGCCTGCTCTGACTTCTGCGCGCACTGTTCACACTTTTGCAGACGACCGTTGCGCAATTAGCCGTTGCTCCGCTTGGTGCACCAAACAGTCTGGTGGCACACCGGACAGTCCAATGAATTATAGCGGAGCGGCGTCTGAGAAACCCGAAGGTGAAGAGTTCAGACTGTCCGGCCTCTGGTGCACCGGACAGTCCGGTGCGCCAGACCAGAGTTCTCTTCGATTTCTTTTGAACCCTAACTTGATCTTTTTATTGATTTGTGTTGAACCTTTATGCACCTATAGAATACATAATCTAGAGCAAACTAGTTAGTTCAATATTTGTGTTGGGCATTCAACCACCAAAATCATTTATAGGAAAAGGTTTGACCCTATTTCTCTTTCACAAATCTTTGCCATATTCTTCTTTGTAAACAGTTCAAAAGAATTGGCAAGAAGAAGTTAAATTTATTTTTAATCTTGCTAAGTGTGACAAAATATTTAATAAGCTAGTGAAAAATGCAACATTAAGGGCTAGTTTAGAAACCACATTTTTCCAAGGGAATTTCATTTTCCCAAGGGAAATTAGTTCATTTTCCCTTGGAAAAATAGAAATCCCATAGGGAAATGGAGTTCCCAAACTAGCCCTAAGGTAACTCATACTATTCCTCCTCTAGATAAATTAAAGAGACATGCTTATTATAAGTGGCATAATTATTTTTCCCATATCACCAATGATTGTAATGTTTTTCGCAGACAGATACAATCGGTAATAAATGGGGGACGGTTAAGTTTTCAGGAAATGTAAATTAACACGGAACCATTTCTGTAAATATAATAGAACTAGCAAACAAAAAAGTCTTGGTTCGGTCTGAAGTGGCCTATAAGGACAAAACATGAGTATTCTTATTGGTGATCCTCGCACGTCACGACAAGTGATTGCTCAGAAGGCTCCGGGCAAAAAGACTATTAAAACCAGAGGCACCAGGAGGGAGGAGTGGTTGCTTAGAAGGCTCTGGGAAAGAAGACTATTAAGACCGGAGGCGCGAGGGGGCAAGGATGATCGGACAACCGATCAAAGCTCCCTATCTCGCATATCGCGAACGATCCTGCATATGTGCCCGAACAATTCGAAGCCTACGCGGACAGTTCGGCTGAGTCAGCCAGACAGTCCGGCAGCGACCAAAGGCCACACCGCCCACATAAAACAAAGGTGGGGGGTACACGGCAGGAGCGAAGTACACGTAAAGCGCTAGATCGACTAGTCAAAGTCGGTCCTACTTTTGACTAATTACTCTATAAATACACTAAGAAGGTTGGTCTGCGTGATCGACCAACAGAGCAGCTCCGGTCACTGCTAAAACAAAAACAACTTGTGAGACATGTATTAGAATTCTATTAAATGATCATCCTATTAAATTAAAAGGGCCGATAATTTACTTTAGGCTTATTCCTTACTTCGGAAACAAAAACTTGTGAGATGTATTGTTTCTCGAAGGGTGTTGATATTGCATATGCTTTTGATTCGTCAATCTCCACAAAAAGACAGAGGGGCATATGTTGAGCACCGTTATTGATAAAGACGGACGGATGGTTCGCGCGTGCGCGGAATCAGTTACAACTCCTTATTTCTTGCAAGATTTATTAGCAAAACACACAGTATAAGCTCGATGACCGATTTATAACGGATCCAGACCTTTCCGTTTATATCATGTTATTTTATAATAACATGATATAGTATTATTTTATAATAACATGACATAAAACTTAATTGTTGGAGCTGCAAAAAATTTTGAACGTTTTGATGTCCTATTTTAAAATTGAGAATGCAAATATAGGATTTGTTTTAACTAGAGATGCTCTTACAAAGACAAAAATATTACTCACCGTGATCTAGATTTTGTAAGATTATTTACTTTATTATATGTTCGTTCGTACCTTCTCGATGTGTTCATGGCTTCGGGCAAAGAGATCTTCTCAGGTATGGTGCCTGTGCCTGATGTGGACGGTTCCAAGTAAAATACTAGCATGTGATGAGTGTATGAAATAGATTTCACGAGCAACGACTCGGATATATATGTTCTTTTGGTTCAGAGTTCAGACTCAAATGATCTAGAACTAGTGTTTTCTTTCCTTGGTCTTCTGATAGCTGTCAACAGGACCAGGGGTTTTTGAAGATCGTAGGAGTGGCGAAAACGGAAAGAAAGATGAAGGTTCTTCTACTAGGCGCCTTCTTTTGTGGAATGGAGGACTGGGAATGGGATATTTGAATTCTTCCTCCTCTCACCAGCGAAAAAAGAGACAAAAAAAACCCCAAACCAAGCGAACATAGAGGGAGAAAACGACCGTGATGACAGAAAAATGAAAACGAATCGAGGAAAACGAAGGGCGAGGCGAGACCGCGAAAGCAAAGCTGTATTCAAAACAGAGGGCCAGGTCAGATCCCGGTTTCTGACGTCGCCGGTTTTGCCGTCCGTTTGGCGCCGCCGTCCAGTGCGGTGCTGTGCCGGCAGCCGCCGCGGCATATGCTGGGTTGCGCCCAGGAATCATCCGCGCTCGCGGCTCGCATCGCATCGCATCGCATCGCCAAGACGGGGGCGAATCCCACTGTCCGCTACAGCAGCACTGCGAGCCACTGACCGGTGGGCCCGCCTTGCTCTCTGCATGTGTATATGCCGGTGGGACCACGTGTCCAGCGACTCCATCCAGGCCTGGAGCCTGCGCGGCTGCGCCTTGCATTGCATCTCCGTCGTCGTCCTCGCGCCCACGGAATCCGTCCAATTCCCCACGCCGCCCGTCGTCCTTTTCTATAAATTTCACTCCGCCACCAAATCTCGAATCCCCATCCCGCTGCTTTTCCACCGACCCCGACGCCGACGCCGCTCCCTCCCCAGTCCCCACTCCCCTTCCCGGGCCGCGGAGCAGAGATCCGGAGCGCCGCGCGATGGCCAACATCGACATGGCGAAGATCCTGGCGGACCTGGACCGCGGCGCCAGCGGCGGCGACGCGCGGGTGCCCAAGACCAAGCTCGTATGCACGCTCGGCCCGGCCTCCCGCACCGTGCCCATGCTCGAGAAGCTGCTCCGCGCCGGCATGAACGTCGCGCGCTTCAACTTCTCCCACGGCACCCACGAGTACCACCAGGAGACGCTCGACAACCTCCGCCAGGCCATGCACAACACCGGCATCCTCTGCGCCGTCATGCTCGACACCAAGGTCCTCCTCTCTTTCTCTTCTCTCACTCTCTCCTACGCCTTGTGGGTTACGGATGCGCTTGCTATGCTGCCGTTGCTCCTGCACCTTTGGCTGCACGTGCGGGTTGGCTGCGCTTGCCGATTGGTCGGATCGGGGCTGACGGGGTATGTTTTCGTTTGCCGCTGGAGGGATCTAGTCTAGCGATCTGTCCAGTGGGACGAGCTAGAGTTATTCCCTTTTTTTATCTCAGTATGATTTCCACTCAGGGAGCTTGGTTTGTTCCTCGAATAACATGTGCTGACTTTTGGCAAGTTTGGTTTAATGGTGCCAATGGTTAGATTTATTTACATGCGGCTCTAGCCTGGCCCTCTTGCATGTTTTGTGCCTTGAAGCTACTTTCAGATTTGTCTGCTTGCTGTTCACGTTACTGCAAGTCTGGAATGTTTTTGGACTTGAATGGTTTGGCTGTTTCCTATGGAGTTCACCTGCATCGAGCTTCCAAGGTCTTTATTCCTTGATTTATTGACAGTTACTGCTACTCTAATCAAGATGCTGTTGATTATTATGTTTGTGAAAAAGGAAACAATACTCTATGTTGGTTAAAGTTAGGCCAATGCACTAGATCTAATAGTTAGCTGCTAAAATTAGCTAAAGACATTCAATTCAAACAGTCTAGCTGATAGTTCGGCAATTAGCTACTTTTAGCAAATTAGTTAATAGTTAGCTAGCTATTTGTTAGCCAGCTAATAATTTTACTAGCAATTTTTAGCCAACTAACTATTATCTCTAATGCATTATTTTTGTCAGTATGTTTAATCCTTTTACTTTGTACATTACCACTTTTGGTTGTATGTTTTAACTTTTAACTACCCAGAGTGTGCTGCAATGTTGGTGGGTCTTAAGAAATCAATTCCCTCACTAGACTTGAAGATTGAGAAATTTTAGTTTTTTCTTGGACATCTGAGGTTGGTTTGGTTGTCTCTGAGGTTGCAATGCAAAATGATTCAGTCCCCCTAGATATTCAGGGTCGATCAATTTTCAATTGATGTTTAATTTTCTTGACATGATAGTTGGTCTATAACGAAACTTCTAAGGTTCTCTATCCCTTAATTTCTTGTCAGTTGCCACTAAATTGCTACCTCTTTGTTTTCCTATGTTTAACTTCATGGTTCACATGTTCTTTTTTGTGTGTTTGGCTTCATCATTAAAGTTAAGTAGCTATGTGTCAGTCCATGTTATGTAGCAAAAATTCTGACTTTATTATTCTTTGTATGACATTTAAGTGGCTATATTAAGTGTTCTTAATCAGTTTTTTGTGGCTGCAGGGTCCTGAGATCCGTACAGGCTTTTTGAAGGATGGTAAACCAATTAAGCTAACCAAGGGTCAAGAAATCACTGTCACCACTGATTATGATATCAAGGGTGACGAAAATATGATTGCTATGAGTTACAAGAAACTCCCTGTTGACGTGAAGCCTGGAAATGTCATACTCTGCGCAGATGGTACTATCTCTTTGGCCGTTCTATCTTGTGATCCTGATGCTGGAACTGTGAGGTGTAGATGCGAGAACACTGCAATGCTTGGTGAGAGAAAGAACTGCAATCTGCCAGGGATTGTTGTGGATCTTCCTACATTGACTGAGAAAGATAAAGAAGACATTTTGGGCTGGGGTGTTCCAAATGATATTGACATGATTGCTCTATCCTTTGTCCGTAAAGGATCAGATTTGGTGACTGTGAGACAGGTTCTTGGGCAGCATGCCAAGCGCATTAAGTTGATGTCAAAGGTTTGTATATACTATCACTGTCAACCTTCAATTTTGCAGGCTCTATTTTTTGTTCTGTGTTGAAACCATAGATGCAGAACAATGCTTTGCTTGCATCTCTCGTATGAAACCTTCCCATCTATTTTTTTTATTGTGCACAACATGATAACCAGTCTTTGTCATGTAATGTATGAAGTAGTGTATGCTGAGTACTCTTTTACCAACTAGGATATAGTGCCTTGGCTTTGGCTACAACTTCACTGGATTTTTACTTGGCAGTTGGTTAGTGAAATGCAATTCTGTTACTTCCACCTGGTAGACTGTTTTACTCGTAGCCAAATTCTCTGAAATACTGGATAGTTCCTTCACTGTAAAAGTGGGTTTTCCCTATCTGTCAAAGTTAGAAAGGCCATATTCTCTATGAAGTACAAGGAATCTTGGAAATTCACTTCTCAAATTGTTCAGACTAGTTCATATCATATATTGCTTCTCTACTGCAATGTCTGAAATCTAGCTGGTTTCCTGCTATATTGTTGTTCATATTACATGATGATAATGTACATATAGAACTTATGATCGTGTTGGTTATGCTGTCATGGATCTGATTCCTTTCATGATATGGTTTCTGCTATGCAGGTTGAAAACCAAGAGGGTGTTGTAAACTTTGATGAGATCTTGAGGGAGACTGATGCTTTTATGGTTGCTAGAGGTGATCTTGGAATGGAGATTCCTGTTGAGAAGATTTTCCTAGCGCAGAAGATGATGATCTACAAGTGCAACATTGCTGGCAAACCTGTTGTTACCGCTACCCAGATGCTCGAGTCGATGATCAAATCTCCTAGGCCCACCCGCGCAGAGGCCACTGACGTTGCAAATGCTGTTCTTGATGGAACTGACTGTGTCATGCTCAGTGGCGAGAGTGCTGCTGGAGCCTACCCCGAGGTGGCTGTGAAGATCATGGCTCGTATCTGCATCGAGGCAGAGTCTTCCCTGGACCACGAGGCAGTTTTCAAGGCCATGATCAGGTCCGCGCCTCTTCCAATGAGCCCTCTGGAGTCTCTTGCGTCATCTGCTGTGCGAACTGCCAACAAGGCCAAGGCCGCACTGATCGTCGTCTTGACTCGCGGTGGCACCACGGCCAAACTGGTCGCCAAGTACCGCCCCAGGGTTCCCATCCTCTCTGTTGTGGTACCCGTGCTAACGACGGATTCTTTCGACTGGACCATCAGCTCCGAGGGCCCAGCTAGGCACAGCCTGATCTATAGAGGCCTCATTCCCCTCCTCGCTGAGGGCTCCGCGAAGGCTACGGATTCAGAGTCAACGGAGGTGATCCTGGAGGCTGCGCTCAAGTCGGCCGTGCAGAAGCAGCTTTGCAAGCCTGGTGATGCCATCGTTGCTCTCCATCGTATCGGCGTTGCCTCCGTCATCAAGATCTGCATCGTGAAGTGATCACCGTGACTTGACTCCTAAGTCCCAGGGGTGGTTCTCACCGCTGGGACCCATGAAACAACTTTTCTGCCTCCTTTTTAACTGCATTTTTTCGGAGACAGATAATTACTGTATGTTGTAAGCCCGCGTCTGTTGTTTGCAGCTGCAAGATGTTTTTTTTTGTTTACATAGTTTTTGAGCTGGTAAATGAGGAGGGAGAGGACTCCATTGATGTTAGTGGTAATAAGATTTGTATCTACGGAGTTCAGTTAAAAGGCTTTTCTACACGAAAATGGTGGAATGTGCTGTATGTACTATGTAGGTTCATGCTCTTGTTTAGTGTAAAGATCATGTAGATAGATGTCGGGTTTCTTTATATTTGATCTTGAGGATCGCAGATCTTGCACACATACGTGGAGATACAAACTGTGAACGGCTATGTCTGAGTCTGTCTTAAAAAAAGTCCAATTCTGAGTCAAATGATTAGAAGTTTGATCAATCAATTTTATATAAAGAGATACTAATATTTCATCAGATTTGTTATGCAATATTATTGTATATATGTGGAGTCATATATCGATAATTTATAGTCAAAGTTAAGATAATTTTGCTCTGACGAGATCTGAATTCTTGCATTTTTTTCGAAAAAAAAAATTAACATGAAATCCGTCACTCACCGATGACTTGAAGGGACAGGAACATGCAACTTATACTTTGCAGGCAAGTATCTCAGATAGGTATAGGTTCGCGGCGCGCGCGCGGCTCCTTCACTGGACGTCCGACACCGGCGGGAGTGCACGCGTAGGCGTAGCCATCCGTCCACGGAAAGGGAAAGACATGCATCCCAGTCCGGCGGCCACCACGGATGGGTCTCTTTGATCGCCTCCTCCTCGGCGGCGGCGATCGCAGCAGGGGGACGGAGGACCAGGAGCGCGGCGGCGCCGAGGCGGCCGCCATGGGGTCAGACGTGCCGCCGCCGTCGGCCATCCCTCCCCTCTCAGCCGCCGCGGCCTCCGTCGTTCGCCAGTGCGCCCGGTCCGTCCTTCCTGATCGACGTTACGCTTACTTGCGCTCGTTCCTTGGCTCTGCTTCTTTTTTTTTTCGTTCACCGTAACTGACAGACAGACAAAACAACGCACTGCGTTTTGCGTGACCGTGACACAGGATCGCGGGCGTGCCGGTGGACCAGCTCCTCCGGCGGGTGGACGCGGAGGAGCAGGCCCGCGGGCCGCTGGAGTACGCCAGGAGCGTCGTGGAGTACTGCTCCCACGTCGCCCTGCGCGTGGAGGCCAGGCGCCCGGACCACCTCGGAGACAGGGAGTTCCACACGCTCACCTACGACATGATGCTCGCCTGGGAGGCGCCCGACGAGGAGACCGACGCCGTGTTCCAGGTCAGAATTCAGATTGGCTATCTCCCCAACAGACATGTAATCCTCACCAGAGAGATACCGATCAAGATTCACTCACTGTTGGTTTTTTTTCCCCACGATGCAGAAAACGGCATTCAGCGTTCTCCGTGGAGACGACGCGGACGACGACGACAGTGGGTCCATCTTCTATTCAAGCCCGACGCAGATGGCCATTCAGGTTTCTGGTTTGTTTCTCCTGTGTTTCTTTCCTTTCCATCGATCAGATCATCCCTTGGTGTCTGTTGCCTGATCTTGATCTTGCGTGATACCTACCAATGGCTAGGTCGATGGCAGGCGGACAGTTGGACCCGAGGCATTTGCCAAGATTGCTCCTGCATGCCCTGCCATGGCACACCCCATCACCGTCCGTAACCTGTTCGACGCGATCACCAACTCCACCGGAGGACGGCTGCATTTCCTTATCTACCACAAGTATCTCAGAATCCTGAACGAGTAATACATCCCCTCCCTCACCATGTTCACATCCTTGGAAGGAAGCTATCGCGTTCTTCTGGATTTGTTTATCATCGCCGCTCAGCGCTGCATGTTTGTATCATCTCTGACGCTGTAGGGCGTTCTGCTCTGCGAAGCGTGTGCTAGGGGGGCACAGAGCCCCAGCCCTCCAGCTCTCCGAGGACGAAGTGATCCTTGACATCCACGGCGCTGCGACGACCAAGCCAGTTCTCCAGCACATCGGCACGTCCACATGGCCTGGTTAAGAACCCTCCTCCTTTATGGTAATTTCGGTCAGCGCTGCCGAGCTGTGCTTCTTCACGAGTTTCTCAATGTGCATGGGACTGCGCGTTCTGCAGGGAGGCTCACGCTGACGAACCACGCGCTCTACTTCGAGGCTATCGGCGTCGATTTCTCGTATGGAGAGGCCGTCGTTTATGATCTGGCAAGGGACTTGAAACAGTCGGTGAAACGAGAGTCCACTGGGCCATGGGGTGCTCACCTCTTCGACAAAGCTGTCATGTACAAGTCCAGCCTGACGTGAGTAGCTTTTTCTTCTTCTTCTCTTTGCACAACAGCTACATTACTATGTATTTATGTTGTATGTATATAAGAAAAGGCGATCGTTTTATTTTATCATAATCGCGATCTGCACCTATCATGTTTGCTGCTGCCCACAGAAGTGAACCCGTGTTCTTTGAATTCCCACAATTCAAAGGCCACACCCGCCGAGACTACTGGTTTGCAGCCATCAAAGAGGTGCTGCACGCACACAAGTTCATCAGGAAGTACAAGCTCGCCGGTTTCCAGAAGGCGGAGGCGCTCTCCGTCGCAACGCTAGGGATTCTGCGGTACCGCACCGTGAAAGAGGGGTTCCACATACTGCCGGCGCATTTCAAGACCATCCTCGCCTTCAACCTGGCGGAGAAACTGCCCAAGGGGGACAAGATTCTGGAGGCACTGTATGGCCAGCTCAAGCAGCACTGCCCGAGGTTCAGAGGAGGCCAGGATCTTGGCCAGAGCAGTTCCGAGGAACTGATGCTTGCTGACCCCTTCCCGCTCTCTGCGTATACCATGGTGACGATGGGTTTGCTGAAGCTGAAAGAGGAGGACAACGCCGAGGAGAGGGATTTCGCTGTGCGTGACGTGCAGATTGGAGGGACTAGCTCAGTTCAGATGGCTCTAGAGCGTTCGGTTGGGTATTCGGGTAGAGTGGAAGCGGCAAGGGCTACGCTTGATCAGGTCAGAGTGGAAGACATAGACACTAATGTAGCTGTCCTAAAGGTATTGTTTTTTTTTATTGCTTGAAAACCGTACATTATTATCTTGCATAGGATTTAATAGTTCAGGTGAATCTGAAACTAAAACTGTGGCACATGGCAGAATCTAAACTTCCCATTGAATTACTGTACCAAATAGCAGTGCATATTTTCAGCATGTGTCATCCAGGTAGCTCATAATCTGAGCCTGTTTAAGGATTACTAGTGTAATAACACTGGTTAACTCTTTCCAGGAACTACTATTTCCTCTGATTGAAATAGGCAAAAGGTTAACCGCTTTGGCTGGGTGGGAAGAGCCCTTCAAGTCTTATGTCTTCTTGTTATGTTTCCTCTACATGGCTTACAGGTATTGTTTTCTGGTATGTGATGATATCAATGCAGTACCTTCAAAAAAAAATTTCTCACAAATTCGGGTTGGAAAGAGGGGTCTTAGTGCAAGTAGCAAAAGTTGCCTGTTTTTGAGGAAGCCGCTGTCGTCCTTTGCTGCAGTGGTTGGATCTGGCTCATGTTTCCTGGCTTCTTGCTTGGCTCTACTATCTTCATGCTATGGAACAAACACTATAGGCATGGGCGCTCGGTAGGAGCGTTTGAGATCATAACTCCTCCTCGAAGAAGAACCGTGGAACAGCTCTTAGCTCTGCAACAGGCCATCTCGCAGCTGGAAGCGCACGTGCAAGCAGGAAACATTTTTCTCCTGAAGCTCCGGTCCCTCATGCTTGCAGCGTTTCCTCAGGTGCCTCCTGGTCTCTTCTGCTATGTAGCCATACTGTTTGAGTCATTGCCACCACCCTGTCCTGACTCCTGACCAGTGAAGTTTGTTGCATGAATTCAGAGCACCAACAGAGTTGCAGCTGCACTGGTTGCTGTGGCTGCGATATTCACGTTCGTGCCCTTGAGGACCATCGTTCTACTAATCCTTCTAGAAGAATACACAAGACAGATGCCGGTGAGGAAGAAGAGCAGTGAGAAGCTGGTGAGGAGATTGCGGGAGTGGTGGCTCCGGATCCCAGCTGCGCCTGTACAGCTTGTAAAGCCTCGGGAGACGAGGAGATGGAGATCCAGGTTGAGATGAGATAAGTAAGCCAAAAAAATGTTGGTTTGTTTGCTTTTAGTTTTACACCATGTTCCGTGCATATTCTTTGAGTGGTAGGGATCTTGGTATCACGCCTTCAAGTGAAAGCAAGACCTTGGTGTAAGCTGGGACTGGTTTTAACAAGCAGAAACAGATGAAGAAATCGTGTCATTCAGTGCAACAAACATATACTCCATCCGTTCCAAATTAAAATTCGTTTTAATCTTTTAATATATTCATATAATAATTGATGGGTGTGTTTTCCTTTGCTTAGACCCAGCATATCTCTTCCACTCTATTTGAGACTATGAGTCGAACAACTGATAGCACTGATTCCGATGATACACCTTATGTATGAAAAAAAATTTGGTGCAGCACTGCTGCAAACTAGAGTGTTTACAGCCCCTCACAAAAAGGAGGATAGACCCCACCTGCAGGTCCACCAGATAACGTTTTAGTTGTGTTATTGCTGCTATGGGTGGGGTCTATACTCCTTTTTGTGAGTGGCTGCAAACACACTGGTTTGCAGCAGTGCTGCACCAAATTTTTTTCCCTTATGTATAGTAGTTGGAGCTCAACACTCATGTCTCAGTAGCCTATAGATCTTTAGGTTTTGGTGCTTGATGCTAAGACCTTGTTTGAATACTCTAAGTACCTACCTTAATCCATATTGATTGAGGTGAATACTAGAGTATACTAACAAAGCCTATTATACTGTAAGAGTATGTGAGATAGGTGAAGAACAGGGGGGGGGGGTATTTTGTTACCCACACAGAACTGAATTTAATTTCGCATGGAAGATACACACAAAGGCACTCTACTACCCTAAACTAAATTAACCTTTGCAGACTGCAGCAGCAGTGGGCTCAAGTTCTTCTTGGCTCCTCACCTTGCATCTTTCGATCCCGTGTCACCATATCTTCCTGCACGCCGGCAACGGCTTGCCGCAGAGGCACAGGTTGTGCGCGTACGCGGCCGCACGGAACAGGTTGAACGGCCTGGCCTGCGGTATCTGGCCGCACAGCTTGTTGCCTCTAAAGCTGGCGTGCCGCACGCCCGTCAGTCTCGTGAAGTTGTCTGGTATCCTCCCGACGAGCTCGTTCCTGGACAAGTCCAGCCACCGCAGGCGCACCATCTCCGCCATGGACGCAGGGATGGTGCCCCTGACGCCGTTCCTGGACATGTCCAGCCTCTCCAGGCCGCTCAGCTTGGAGATGGAGCTCGGTATCTGGCCGCCGATGGCGTTGCCCGAGATGTCAAGCCACCTGAGCCCTGCGCCGCGGGCCAAGTCGGGCAGCGCGCCGGCGATCTTGTTCTCGGAGACGTCCAGGTGCTCTAGCTTCTGAGCAAGAACAATCTGTGGGCTTGTCCTGTTCACCGACAAGCTTCTCAACAGCTGGCCAATGTCGCCGGTGAGACGGTTGCGGGAGAGGTCCATGGATACCATGGAAGGCAAGGCGATGCCGGCGCCGGTGGGGAGTGGACCAGAGAGCCCGTTTCCTGACAGGTTTAGGTACCACAGCTTCTGCAGGCCGAGGAGTGATGCCGGAATGGGGCCTACAAGCATGTTGCCGTCCATGGCCAGAGAGTTGAGAGACCGCAGGGTGCCCACCTGGGGCGGAATCTGTCCGCCGAACTTGTTATGGCTCAGCGACAGATCCGTCAGGCTGCGCAGGGTGCAGAGCGAGGCCGGAATCTCGCCGGAGAAGCTGTTGTTGCTGAGGTCCACCAAGGCCATGTTCTTGAGCTGGCCAAGAAACCCGGGCACGGCGCCGGAGAAGAGGTTGCTGCCGAGATCAAGGTACGCCAGCCTCGACAGGTTCTCGTAGCTTGGAGGCACCGAGCCGGATAGGCGGTTCCGGGCGACGTTGATCTGCTCCAGGCCGGAGACGGCACCGAGCTCCGGCGGCAGCTGCCCGTCCAGCCGGTTGCCCGCGAGTGACAGGTACTGGAGCGACCGCAGCAAGGCCAGGCTCCTCGGGATGGCCCCGGACAGCATGTTGCCCTCGAGGTAGAGCTGCCTGAGCCGCGTCAGCCGCGCCAGCGCCGCCGGGATGGCGCCCGCGATCCTGGCCATGTCGCGGACCACCAGCGCCTCCAGGAACTCGAGCCCGCCGAGGGACGCCGACAGCACGCCCTGCATGTAGTGGCGCCGCACGTCCGCCTTCGGCGCCTCCAGCTGCAGCGCCACGACCCGCCCCGTGGCGGCGTCGCAGGTCACGCCCTCCCACGCGCCACAGCAGTCGCCACCCGCCCACGTGGCCAGGATGCCCGTCGTGTCCACGGCCACGCCCGCCTTGAAGCCCAGCAGCGCCGCCCGGTCCGCCGGTGAGCACGGCGGGGACGGCCTGTCGCCGGCGACGGTGGACGACGAGTCCGCGTGGTGGCCCGCGCAGCAGCGCGGGGGCAGGGCAGCGAGGAGGATGGCGAGGACGCGCAGGAGCCTCGGGGAAAGCTGCATGGCTTCACGTAGCTAGCTGACGGCGCGGCTGAACCCTACTGCACGCGCGCCGGTGATGATGTGACCGACGCGTGTGCGATCATCGACCAGAACCGAAAAGCGCGAGGGTGGGGCGGTAGGGAAGAGGACGGTGGCTTGACGTAGCGATCACGAGTGTGTTTATATGATGGACTAATGGTGCGTGTGCGTGACCTGTGGAGCTGTGCGAGTGCGATCCGTGGTCGGCGCGCGAGTATATATAGTGCGCGACGTCGTGGCGCGGCCGCGTGGAGGACGAACGGGGGAGCCGAGCCTCGCGTGCATTCAGTGTGCTCATGTGCCGGGGCCTGGGGCGCCTCGCGGGGAGCCTCGCGAGCCAAAGTAGCCCACCGTTGCTGCGGCGCGGCCGGCGCATGAGCGCATGACTTGAGGAGGGTATGGCCGTATGGGGTGCTCAGCTTTCGAATTCGCTCGCCGGGGGCAACGGGCTGGCCGGTGGGTGGGTAGTGAGTTCGCGCCGCGCAACACGGGGTGCCGGGTGCGTGTTTGTATGGAAATAATTAGAATTTTGTCACTTGAACGTTGGCTACTTGTTATAATTACCTTTGTGTCTATGAATTATAGGTTTAACTGTATCTATGAAACGTGGGCCTAATAGTAATTTTACAAACATGTTTCGTGGTGACGGCAAATATCAAATTTTCTGGATAGTCTGTGACGAATCTAAAAATTTATCTCTGAATATGCCGAACCAATAATTTAGTGGCTCTATACATAAACAATAAATTTACCTGACTAAATCAGTACATAAGTATATAATATTGGTTTCAAAATAATATATTTATAACCATGACAACATATTAATTAAATTCTAGATAAACATAGATTTCACTTAATGGATATCACACACTAGAAGATTACTTGTTTTCGTTTGGCCTGCGGTTTCTAATGGTCATAAAAGTCTTGATTATATCATCTTCATCCAATTGAAAGAAAACATCTCGCTCAATAAATATGAGTAGACAATCATCCAAAAGGATATCACCCGCCTTATTTCTCAACTTACTTTTCATGAATGTCATTGTAGAAAATATCCTCTCAACACTTACTGTTGCCACAGGCAGAAGTAATACTAATTTGAGAAGCGTGTAAACTAAGTCATAAACTTTATGTCTCTTTGTTTGAACGAGCTTCACTGAGAGATCAACAAGATTTTCTAGGCCTTCAAATGAAACATCAGTTCTTATGTCAGCAATATCCAACTGCAATTCAAGCTTTATTAAATCTATACCAAATATGTCCTTTGGATAAAATCAGCAAGTCTACGTAACTTCTATGCATCAAAAGATGCAAATGAGTCTGTAGGATTGAAGGACGACATACAAGAAAGTAATTCCATATTAACCTCATCAAAACAACTGTGAAGCTTTTGACTAATTTGATCAATAACCCCAATATATACTCCTCTTCTGAAGTGATCATCATTTGTTTGGTTTCTGGCAAACCGAGTTGATCTTCCATAAGGCACATGATTATCCTTCATGGCAGGAACCTACACATCATTTTTTGTTGCAAAATTAAGTGACCTTTTCAAGGAATTGACTCCATCCACTGGACCTTAATTCTTGCATTCTATCCTTTGCCACTCTAATAAGTGAGACCACATTCAAAATATCTTGATCCCTTCATTGCAAGCACTCTTTTGCGAAGTATACCAAGAGAGATAAGTACATCACGTATTGTGGGATACATACCAAATTACCAATAATATTGACAACAGTTTTGTAGTAAGACCCCCAACGAGTCTCGCCCAGCCTAGGTAATCCCATCTCTTAATTTAATCCACTTCCAGTTTGAAGTTCACCACAATCAATCGTTTTCATGACATTATCAAGTCTTGCATCTCAAAGCATGCCATGAAGTTTACAAGAAACACCAACAATATTCAGCAAGAGAGTCACTTGATCAAAAAACCAAACGCAATCAATATTTCCCTTGGCAACGACAATAAGAACTAATTGAAGTTGATGAGCAAAACAATGAATATAATAAGCAGATTGTGACTGAAAGGGAAATGAACTTAAAACATTTCCTATAATCGGTTTTGGTGTTTGACGTCTGTTGACACCTTTTTGGAGGCGCCAATCACTTCAAAAGAACCAGCGGCGGTGCTCTCTGGTCAGGCGCAGACGGTCCGGGGCACAGGGCCGGACGGTCCGCGACCTGGCGCGAGGCGGCGGTGCTCTCTGGTCAGGCGCGGGCGGTCCGCGGCACAGGGCCAGACGGTCCGCGACCTGGCGCAGGAGCTAGGGTTCCCTGCCTGACGGCCGGACGGTCCGCGCCCTAGGGCCGGATGGTCCGCGCGTGCGTAGGGGCGGCGGGAGATCGCCAGCGGCGCCTGGATCTCGCTCCCGGGAGGGACCCCGTCGGGGAGGAGAGATCCTAGGTAGTGTCTAGGCTCGGGCAGGCCGACTTAGACTCCTCTAATCGACGTAGAGTCGAGGAGAGGCGGAGAATTTGGGGATCGAGAGGCTAAACTAGAACTAGACTAGAACTACTCCTAATTGTACAGGAAATAAATGTGAAATAGAAGTTGTATTGATTCGATTGATCGTTACAAATCGGCCATAGACCTTTCTATTTATAGAGGAGGGGGACTGGACCCTTTACACAACTGATTCCGAGTTAATTCCGTGAATATAGCTAACAACCGTAGCACAAAACTCAGAACCCTAAACTGCTCTGCGCATGCGCGGACCGTCCGGCCCACAGGCGCGGACTGTCCGGACCGCGAACCGTCCGGCCTCAGGGCCGGACCGTCCGCCAGCTCAAAACGGCGCTCAACATATGCCCCCTGCCTTTTGGTGGAGCTGAGCAAACCAAAAGCAACTAACTCGATGTGATTACATCGGTTCTCTTAGGCATCTTGCCACATACTAGGATGGTACTGTTTGAGGAAACGCTCATTCAAAGCCTTAGGCAAATCCTTCCCTTGTAATGTTTGTAGCAAATAGGCGTTGCCAGACATTACCTGTTTTACTTTATAAGGACCCTCTGTAAGACCCAAAATTAGTAGAGGAAAAAAAAATATAAACAAAGTATCATAATGCTTTGGAAATTAGGAAAATAAGAAAAATGATGAGAAAAGGGATTTATCTTTTAAAGGAAACCATTTATACATCCCATGAAATAGATAGCAAGGAGAATAAAACTTAAATTAGTAATATTAAAATAATATGGTTTATATTCACCTTTGGATTTCAATTGATACATTTGAAAAATCTGAAAACTAAAGTAGAAGTATAAATTTGAATTTGGAATAGAAAATAGAAAATAAAAGAGAAGGGAAGAACTAAGAAAAATATTACATAAAATAAAATAAAAAATCAGAATGAACATCCTTCACACTTATATTATTAAATTATACCTTTCAAACTGAGGACAAGTTATTCACAAAGTTTGAATTTAAACTTGAACTCAAATTGGATTTGAAAATGGAGAAAAGAAAAAGAAAATAAAAAGAAAAAGATTAAAAACCTTACTTGGGCTGAGATCCTGCTTTTCGGCCCATCTCCACTTATCTCCTCTCTTGGCCCACTCGCGCTCGCCCGCGACCTGGCGCCGACAACCCGGGCCCACTTGTCAGCCGCCTATACACCGCGCGCGCGCCAACTCTCGCTGCTCTGCGGGCCACCCTCGTCAGCGCTTCCTTTACCGCGCCATCTCCCATTGACGCGTGGGGCCCCCCTGTCAGCTGCTTCTTCTATAGACAAACTAGATTAACCTCATTGAAATGTATCTAGCTTAATAGATTCATCTCATCTTAAGAAATTCTATCTCGTAGATCTATCTTATCTCAAAAGGTCTTAACTTATCCTAATGTATATAGATCCATCTTATCTTAAAAGATACTCTATTACTATTAATAGATTCATCTTGTCTTAAAAAGATTCTATCCTATCTTAATAGATCTAACGGACCCCAAAAGATTCTACCTTATCCTTATGGATTCATCTTGTCCTAATAAACATATTTACTCCACCCTAGTTTAAACAACCATGATCTAATACAAATTAATTAGATCTCATCTAGTCAAACTGATCATACCAATCTAATCTAGATCCCATCCAATCTAATATGATCTAATCTAATGTGGTCTACTTAAACATATTAGTGATACTAGTAGAAGTGATTAAACTCTACTAGCCATGCATTAACCTAACCTAGAGCCATGATGAATGGTATAACCTTTCTATTCCCACCTAATAACAAACAAACTTTTGACCTACATCTTGTAGTCTATCCCACCCATATATATCCCTCATCTTGACAGATTCCATCTTACCCTTGGACATTCACCTTATACAACTGGTCACCCCAATCTGGACATAAAACAAAGATTAAGCCCTACTAAAGAATCTTCAGATTATAACCAGCTACTAGCTTATTCATTCCGCTTATTAAATAATTTCCTTTGCAAAACTATTACCATGTGCCTCTAACTTTCATGGTCAATACCAGGAAAGGAAAGATTATCACGCAACAACAAACATAAAATGAATCCTCCAAATCCTCCACCTGTTGAAATCGATCAAGTGGTTGCTACCCAAAGACTGGTAATACAACAGTTAACAGACCTGGTGACCGAGATGCAGAATCAGATAAGACAACAACGCGAGGAAATACGTCAGGCCCGCCAAGAAATAAGACAAGCACGGTTGGAGAGACAACAACACCAACCTCCACCACCACCACCAGCTTCACCAAGCTACATAGATATAAATTATGATGATTTGTAAGATCTAGATGTTACTTTAGTTAGTAGATGATATGATATTATTCTAGGAGGAACAATAAGGTCTATTGACCCCATGTTTTGTTAAAGGATTATGCCTCATGCAGAGATTTCTTTGTTTGTGCATATGTTCCAGGAACAATATGAGTATACATCCCTTTTATTACTAATCTCGAGGACGAGATTATTTTTAAGGGGGGTAGGATTTGTAAGACCCAAAATTAGTAGAGGAAAAAAAATATAAACAAAGTATCATAATGCTTTGGAAATTAGGAAAATAAGAAAAATGATGAGAAAAGGGATTTATCTTTTAAAGGAAACCATTTATACATCCCATGAAATAGATAGCAAGGAGAATAAAACTTAAATTAGTAATATTAAAATAATATGGTTTATATTCACCTTTGGATTTCAATTGATACATTTGAAAAATCTGAAAACTAAAGTAGAAGTATAAATTTGAATTTGGAATAGAAAATAGAAAATAAAAGAGAAGGGAAGAACTAAGAAAAATATTACATAAAATAAAATAAAAAATCAGAATGAACATCCTTCACACATATATTATTAAATTATACCTTTCAAACTGAGGACAAGTTATTCACAAAGTTTGAATTTAAACTTGAACTCAAATTGGATTTGAAAATGGAGAAAAGAAAAAGAAAATAAAAAGAAAAAGATTAAAAACCTTACTTGGGCTGAGATCCTACTTTTCGGCCCATCTCCACTTATCTCCTCTCTTGGCCCACTCGCGCTCGCCCGCGACCTGGCGCCGACAACCCGGGCCCACTTGTCAGCCGCCTATACACCGCGCGCGCGCCAACTCTCGCTGCTCTGCGGGCCACCCTCGTCAGCGCTTCCTTTACCGCGCTATCTCCCATTGACGCGTGGGGCCCCCCTGTCAGCTGCTTCTTCTATCCGACAACAGAATCGCGCGATTCCCTCGCCGCGCGCTTGGCTACCGACCTCGCCGCGGAATCGCGCCTGTTGCTCGCCGCGATTCTCGGAGTTCGTTCGCCGAATCCGCTAAAGCTCGCCCTTTATAAAGCCCGGTCGCCGTCCTTGCTCGTCACCAGAACCCCGAGGCACACCGAGCACAGCGGGAGAAATTGGGCCGCCGCCGGTGATCTTCATTCGTGCCGGCGTTCCGACCTCGGGCGTGGGCTCGGGGGTGTGGTGCCGTACTAGGAACGTGCTAGGCCATACGATTTCGTCCGTGGGCGGCTGTTGCACCGTCAATTTCTCACCGGAGCCGCGTCCGGTCCGCCCATCCGCTCCTCGCCGTGGCCGACGTCACCCGATCGACAATCCGTGGTAAGAACTACTCCGGTGAGTTCGCCATCCCCTCAGCACCGTGTAGCAGCTTTTAATTGAGCTCTAGGGCACTGGAACGTTGGATTGCGTTTCTCCGGCGATGCTCCGCCGTGAGGAGGTGAGCGCCGCCATGGCCAAGGTCGGCCGGTTGGGGAAAGTAGTATTGGCCGTTGATTCATAAACGTGCGGTCCAGATTAGCCTGGGAAGAACCCTTCGCGACTTTCGGTTTCGTCCGTTGATCTAGATCGGACGGGTAGAAATGGATCTAGGATAATAAAATCCTATCCGTCGTGATCGCATCCAACGGCTCTCTGCGCGTACCGCTTCGCGACCGCGCAGATCTAATCCCTACCGCCCGTGTGTGATCCAACGGTCAGATTCAACCCGTACCCCTTCGCGATGGCCAATTCACTAAAAAGCCCCTCGGGTTTCAGTGAATCAACCCGCCGTCCAGAGAACACTGTACACTGAGTCTAGGAAATATTTCAAGTTAGCCCCCTGCGCTTCACAGGAATTGTGGCCCAGTCCAGAGACTTAGAAAATCAGAGAAATAAATACAAAAATTGATTTTTAATATATAAATAAATGCTAGAACTTGTTTAAATCATAGAAAATCCATTTTTAGTCCAAATTAATCCATTCCACTTTCTAAAATTTTGTAATTTTATTCTCTACCACCTAGAGCCTCTGTTTGGTCATGAAAACAATTAGAAATTTAATCTCTCACTTAATCCATTTTAAACACATAAAACCTTTGAAAATTCATAACTTAAAATCTATAACTCCAAAATTAATGATTCCTGTTCCTATGATCTTATTTTAATATGTATATTATTAATGTGTATTTTGTTCTTATGTTTGGTGTAATGTTAATTTTGCCTACACTGTTTGTTTGTATTACTACGACTAGCAGTGAGGTCACGAGTCACCTGAAGATCATCCTGGTACCTGGATTCTCAAGGCCCAGGCAAGTTGTGCCCTTGATCACTTCTTTTTACCCAGCCATGTTCTGATTAATCATAATGATCTGCATAGGTTAATTTTGATGGGACCCAATAGGTTACCTTAGTTTGTCTATCTTTATACCTTGTTTACCACTGAACTTTCTGGGTAGTACTTGCTAGTGCTATATGTGGTTTTGGGTATGGAGATACACTATTCATGATTACACTTTTGTTATCAGTTGTTATTTATTGTTCATGTTAAGATCATTATGTTAATTGGAACATGGAGCGACCACCCGGGAAAACAGTGCTACCACAAGGGAGGAATGGGACCCCTTGGCTGATTAATTAGGAAAGCTAGTGGAAGACTACCTTACCCGAAAGGGGCAAGGGCAGTAGGGGAGTGGTCAGTGTAGGGAGGCCCTCGGGAGGATTTTGCTGCGATGGCGGTCCTGCAAGGGATTCCTGCATTGGAACTTCCTATAAACTGTAGCGGGTTTTCGGAAGCTAGTGGAACTTTGTAAAGGCCTCGTAGTGGATCCCTAGCCATTCACCTCGGAAGTGTCTAAGGGCCTTGCAAACCCTGGCGACATGGGATACACGACTTGTGGGTAAAGATGCGCAACCTCTGCAGAGTGTAAAACTAGTATACTAGCCGTGCTCACGGTCATGAGCAGCTCGGACCCTCATATGATTAAATGATGGAACTAAATTCAATTTGTCATATGCATTGCATCGCAGGTGAAGTTGTTACTTTTGTTCTACTATTTAACTGGGTTGGTATTTACTTATACTTAGTAACTGCTAATAAAATTTTGACCAACTTTAAAAGCAATGCTCAGCTCTAACCATCTTCTTTGGTAAGCCTTACACTTCACGTGAGCTCCCACCTTTGGCGAGTTCATGCACATTATTCCCCACAACTTGTTGAGCGATGAACGTATGTGAGCTCACTCTTGCTGTCTCACACACCCCACAGGTCAAGAACAGGTACCGCAGGATGATGCGCATGGAGGATGCTGTGAAGTGTTCGTGAGAGGTCTAGGCCGTCGTCTCCCAGTCAACTTTGGGTTGCTGGACCGTTGTCTCCTTATAATGTAATTATTTATTTTGTATAGAACTCCTGTTATATATAAAGTTGTGACATTCGATCCTGTGCCATGATTCATCATATGTGTGAGACTTGGTCCCAGCACACCTGGTGATTATGTTTACGCCCGGGTTTTGGACCCCTAAAATCCGGGTGTTACACCCTCCCAGCTTGGCGACCATTTCCCGAACTTCCGGTCTTTATTCCTTAGAGGCAGAATGGTCTTCCACACCAGGTCCCCTACTTGAAATGATTTTGTTTTTACCTTCTTGTTGTAGGCCCTGGCTACCATGATCTTGTCCTTTTCTATTGCTCCCAAAGCTATCATCCTCTTGTCGGTCACCTCATCAATATTATCCATCATTGAATTATAATAATCAGTAGCAGTTAGATCATTTTGTCTGGCGAACCTGACAGCATTCAAACTTATTTCCACAGGCAACACTGCTTCCTGCCCATAGACAAGCTCAAAAGGAGATACTTTAGTAGCCCTATGTTTAGATATTCTATGAGCCCATAAAGCTTCAGACAAAATCTTATGCCAATGTTTAGGATTATCAGATATCTTCTTTTTTATCAAATTAATCAATGTCCTATTACTAGACTCGGCCTGTCCATTGGCCTGAGCATAATATAGAGATGAATTAAGTAGCTTAATTCTGTATGATTCAGCAAATTCACGTACCTCCTTTGACATAAAAGAAGTACCTTGATCTGTAGTCAAGGTCTGGGGAATGCCGAATCTATGAATAATATGCTCAGTTATGAACTCAATTACCTCCTTGTGCGTCATGTTCTTCAGAGCAACGACTTCAGTCCATTTGGTGAAATAGTCAGTGGCACCTAACACGAACCGATGCCCCTTTGATGATGAAGGATGAACTTCTCCAATAAAGTCTAATCCCCATCCTCTGAAAGGCCAAGGCTTGATGATAGGATGTAATTCAGCTGCAGGGACCAACTGTAGGTCGCCGAATTTTTGACACACCTGGCAACCCTTGTAGTACTTGAAACAATCAGCTATCATGTTAGGCCAATAAAAACCAGACCTTCACAACAGCCATTTCATCTTTGGAGCCGATTGGTGGGTACAACAAATTCCTTCATGTACTTCGGCCATGGCCAATATAGCATCATCTGGGCCCAAGCACTTAAGCAGGACGTCGTTGATTGTTCGGCGGTAGAGTTCATCACTCATCAAGACATACTTGAAAGTTGTTCACCGAATGTTCTTATCTGTCCTAGTATTGGGATTTCTTAAATAATTAAGTATAGGTGTCCTCCAATCACTTGCCTTGGCTTCATTATCAGCCGAATCAATTAAGAGAACATTTCTGGTAACCCCGGACGGTCCGGCGTCTCGACGCGGACGGTCCGCGACCTAGGGAATTGGCCCTGCACTGGTTATCAGATTTTCAGTGTTGTGAAATCTCCCTCGCTTTATCCGATAACCTGATGCGTCTTGTGCCAAATTGTTAGCTCTATGATTCTCAACTCTAGAGATACGCCGAATACTGAATTCGTCAAAAGAATGAATTATACCCCAACATTTTTCAAGGTAACTATTTAGAGTACCATCAAAACATTGATATTCTTCTAACACTTGTTGGACAACCAGCTGAGAATCACCAAATACCTTCACATGTTTTACTCCCATACCATTTAAAAGTTCTAAGCCGAATAGGAGGGCCTCATATTCGGCTTGATTATTAGTGCAATAAGTTTTCAATCGGCTAGAGAAGTCGAAGGAGACATTACTTGGTGAAACAAGTACGATGCCAATTCCTTGCCCTTCATTGCAAACCGATCCATCAAAATATAAAGTCCAAGGAGTAATAGTGAGGTATGACATGTCTAGTTTATGAATATCATTAATCCGATGTTCTACAATGAAATCCACTACGACTTGGCCTTTCATAGATTTCAATGGTTCATAGGCCAAGTCATATTCTATGAGTGCATAAGCCCACTTACCAATTCTACCACTCATAATTGGGTTATGCAACATGTATTTGATCACATCGGCTTGACCGGAAACAGTGCAATGACTAGACAGTAAATAACATCTACATTTGGTGCATGCATAAAACAAGCATAAGCATAACTTCTCAATAAAAGTGTACCTTGTTTCAGCATCCACCAACCTTTGGCTTAGATATGTCACCACATGCTCCTTCCCCTTAGTTTCTTGTGTCAGAACAGCCCCAATGACCTTATCTTCAGCTGCAATGTATAATCGGAATGGTACTCCTGCTCGTGGTGCTTTTAATACGGGAGCCGAAGATAAATATTTTTTGATGAGATCAAATGCTTCTTGCTGTTCTGCCCCCCAAGCGAATTCGGCATCATTCTTAAGCCGAAGAATAGGGGTGAACGCATCAATCTTCCCGGCTAGGTTAGAAATAAACCTTCGTAAATAATTCACCTTACCGAGAAACTTCTGTACCTCGACCTTACAGGTCGGAGGTCCCACATTCCGAATAGACTTGATTCGGTCAGGGTCTATCTCTATACCATGTTCATGGATGACAAATCCTAAAAACTTACCAGCCGACACTCCAAAAGCACATTTACGTGGGTTCATTTTCAAACCATACCGACGCATTTTATCAAAGGCTTTGCGCAAATCAGCTATATGAGAACTAAACTCAGCCGATTTGACTACAATATCATCAATGTAAACTTCCACAGTGTTTCCTAATAATTCATGGAAGATCAAATTCATAGCCCTCTGATAAGTAGCACCAGCATTTTTTAGACCAAATGTCATGACAACCCACTCAAATAAACCAATGAAGCCTGGACATATAAAGGTCGTTTTAGACGCATCTTCTTCGGCCATGAAAATCTGATTATATCCGGCATTACCATCAAGGAAGCTAATAATTCTATTTCCTGATGCATTATTGATTAATGTGTCGGCTATGGGCATGGGATATTCGTCTTTAGGAGTTGCTCTATTTAAATTGCGAAAATCAATGCATACTCTAAGCTTACCTGACTCCTTCTTCTCCACCGGCACTGTTGGGGGCTTGTTCTCAAATGCTAAGAGTTAAGAACAAGGCAACATAAAAAATGTTAAGTGTTAAAGTCCTTCGTCCTTCGAAGCATTATGTCCCTTCGGGAAATAATGAGTTTCGGACGAAGGTCACATGAGACATACCTTCGTAAACATAACAAGTAACGACGAAGGATTTATATAGAGCATGAAATATAATATAAGCATCATCATAGAATCATTTCTATTTTATTAACATGGAAAAATAGAAATGATTTCAAATTACAAATGTACCTTCGGTCCTGAGAGAAGGTGAAAAATACAAGCAGTGACGCAAAAGCAAAATGCCAAGTCAGCGTGAACAGTACGGGAGTACTGTTCATCTATTTATAGACGCGGGACGCAGCCCACGTAAAATTACATCCATGTCCATTACATTTGTTAATGACTTATGGAAATCTGTCAAGGCCCATGTAGTCTTTTCATCTTTAAGTCGGTTCCCCTCTCTGCTATCGCGACGAAGCTTCCCTGCGCACAGCTTCGGCTGTGCACCATCCTTCGTGGAGCTTGGTAATCAGCTCGTCCTTCGTCTGGTCCAGGCTTCGTCCTGTCCGTACTTCATGTTCATAATTCTGAATCCGAAGATACCTGTTCACATAATCCACTTGGAAAACATTGTCAAATCATGTTTTTGAGGACCTTCGGAGGACGAAGGCCCCCAACAGTAGCCCCTCGCAATATTAATTTGTTAATGATAAATTCAAATTGCGATATGGACGAAGGCCTTGAGCCGAAGGTCCGAAAAAACACCTTCCCTTTGCTAGAATAGCAACATTCACTGACAAGTGGGGTCTTTCAATTTTCAACGCCCTGGGGGTATAAATAAGATCATACCGCAAACTTATTTGGTACGCACACTTGCCATCTGCTTCGGCCCACTACATTTTTAGCTCTTGTGCACTAAGATTTGCTGATCTTTTTGGTTTTAAAGCTTCGGCCTTGAAAACAGTTTTTTAGCGCTTCCGAAGATGTCTGAAGATAAGAAGATCCCTGCTGAGACGAAGCTGAGTCTTGACGAAGAGAAGAACTTGGGGTTCCTTATAGCGATGGCGGAGACCAATACAGAGAAAATCACCAAGGAAATTCTTGAAGGTTTGTCCGAAGATACTGATGACAGCGACAGTTTTGATGTAGAAAGTGGTGGGGAAGAGTCCGAAGATCGACCATGGCGACCAAGTCACACGGTTTTCGGGAAAACCACTATCAAGCAGAGTCATATTGATAATATGAGGGGGCGGTATTTTCGGGATATATCTATTGTGAGGGCTGACGCTGGAGAAAAGACTTCTCCCACCCCCGAAGAAGATGAAGTTGTAATCTTCCGAAGCTTTCTCAAGGCAGGGCTTCGATTCCCCCTAAGCAACTTTGTCGTTGAAGTCCTGAAGACATTTCAAGTCTACCTTCATCAACTTACTCCCGAAGCTATCATAAGAATGGGGATGTTTGTCTGGGCTGCGAGAAGCCAAGGTTTAGAACCAAATGCTAAAAGCTTTTGCAACATTCATGAGTTGTTATATGAGACGAAGCCCTGGGGGAAAGAACAATATCACAACAATTTTGGGTGTTACAGCTTTGGTGCCCGCTCCGGGTCAAGCCGCCCTGTGCCAACTTTTCGGAAGAGGTGGCCCAGAACCTGGATGACTGAATGGTTCTATGTAAAGAATGACTTAACAGCGCAAGAAAATGTCAAGAGTATCATTATGCGCCCCATCTGGCAACGCTTCGGACTTCGAAGGCCGAAGGTTGACATGGATGAAGCGGCCGAGGAATGCCAAAGGGCCTTCGGCGTAATCTGCTCTTTCATTGGGACAAGGGACTTGGTCCAAGAGCATATTGCCTTCAGGGTGTGGCCACTTGCAGGAAAGTGGGAAATGCCGAAGGAGACCATCAAAGAGTCCGACGAAGGCGGACTGGTCAGACTGAAATACACATTCAAATATGCAGATAAATTTGTTGAACCTGATGATGACTGGTTGAAAAGCATTGAAACATTAAGTGACGAACTGCTTGGGGCATATTCGAAGGCCGAGAACACTGCGTTATCAGCAGCCTTCGGAGGCCGAAAAAAGAAAAGGCTCAACCGGGTATTTGACGCAGTCGGGTTTGTCTACCCTGACTACCACTATCCGGTATTGAGTCGCAAAAGAAAAAATACTTCTACTGCGGCAGAAGCCACGACGAATGCTACTAGTGAGCCAGTGCCGCAAAGGAAAAAGATGAAGGTGCTCACCCACCGAGCGCGCTTTATTGAACCGGCCATAGTGCCAAAATTTATTGGTGAAGTCTCTTTGGCCTCTGAAGCTACAGAACCAGCTCCAGTGCCGAAGATAGAAGAGAAAACTGAAGCACCTTCGGCCGAAAAAAGCAGAAAAACCGAAGATTGAAGAGCCAAAAATATCGGAAATCTTAAGTCCTTCAACAAATGTTGAAACAATAAAAAATCAAAAGGGCCCGTCGGTGACCCCGAGAAGAAAAAGAATGGTGAACGTGTTAGATGTTTTGGAGACAATTAAGTCTTCAAGCACAACTCCAAAGGGGACTATTGAAGTTGCTGAAGTGTCTACCGAAGCTGATGTTGCTGAAGCTTCGAAGCAACAACCTGAAGCCGAAGCTGGGCCTTCAGAGCCCACCAAGGAACAATCTTTGGAGACCGAGAAAATATCAGAACCAGCTTTGGTTAAAGAAATTGACACTGCCGCCCCCGAAGCTCCTTCCAGCATACACGATTACATCGTACGACATGCTTCGGGGAAGAAATTATCCGAAGAGGAAACTTACGAAGCTAACTACTATGCCAGAGAGCTAAAATATCCGAAGGGGGCAGTAGTATTCAATGGGACAAATGAAGATGACTTCCTATACTGCCTGCCTGATAACAAGGAACTATCTGTCTGCCGAGAGATGGCTAGGAGCATGGGGTTCCCGAAGCTCGAAGCTGGATTATGCGCTATGACGAAGGAAGATCTCGCGGATAGTCTTGCATATAATAGCCTAAAGGTATGGGAATTAGTCGTTTGAAAAAATTTTACAATACATAATTTATTCGTTTATTCTTATGTGGATTCTTTTTTGTATAGGGTTTAATTCTGAGCAACGCATTAAGAGCACAAAAGAGCGCCGAAGATGAAAGCTACGAAATTGCGTTTAACAATTTACGTTCAGAAGTTATTAAACTGAGAAACGAAGCTCTAGAAAAAGACAAAATTCTGCTTACATTAGTAGACAAGGTAAAAAAGGACGAAGCTGCTGCAAAGGTCCAAGCCGAAGCTCACAAACGCGAAATTAAGGACCTTCAGAAGCAATTGGCCCGGGCGAAAGAAGAACGCATACTTGAAGAAACAAGACGCGAATGCAGCGACCAATGGGCTGATCATTTGGAAGCAACCGTGGAAGAGCTTCGGTCTTCGAAGAAAAAATGCTACGAAAAATCCATGGAATGCGTAAAGAAAATTAAAACCAGCTTCGCTAGCGTGGGCGCATTTTCCAGTGAAGAGAATTTTTCAAGAGGCAATCCCGAAGGCCCAATAGAATGGATCAGTCACGAAGCAGAGGCCTTCGAGGAAATCCTGAGTAGCCGTGGCGACATCTGCGCTTTTTCGGGCGCCAGGGGAGTTGCTACTGCCTTGGAGAAGAAAGGTTGCGGGCATGTAAAATCTTTAGCTCAGTCCGAAGCTGCCTTATCCTCCGAAGACATCAAAGACCCCTCGGCCGAAGCAAGCGTGGTTGGTGGCAAATTCTTCACTGATATCTGGGACAACGGCGGCCGAGAAATGGCGCAAGAAATCATTCAAAGGAGTGAAAAAGGCATCCATGATGCTAGGAAAGTGACAGAAGTTGCCGAAGGGCAAAAAGGTATTAATTAGTCGCTCTTGTTGTGTTGTAATTTTTATTTCAAACTTTGCTCGCGGTTTGCAATAGTAATGCAAAAATATTCTGCTTCCTCAGAACCTGCTGGATCATCAATTGACCCTCACCCAAAGGAGGATGACGAAATCAAACAAATGGCCGAAGCTATCATGGATAAAGCTGTTGAACAACTTCTAAATGAGGCTGCCAAAGTAGTATTAAGAGAAGACTAGGTGTTATTAGAAAAAACATTTGAAGTGTGATCTATGTAATATTTTATACATTTGAATGTAATATACAAGTCTCTTTTCATTATTCAATTCTTTACGATGCATGAAATTCTACATACATACCATTTTTGAGCCTTCGGCGAAAAAACACCTTCCCTTCTTTTCATGCTTCGTGAAGAAGACATTCTCCGTTAAAACTATTCTGATGAATCACGTCCACGCTTCGTGAAAACATTCTCCGAAGCTTTACAATTTCGATATTGCTCTGATGAAGCTCGTCCATGCTCCGTAAAAACATTCTCCGAAGCTGTATTCCGAAGATTATCATTGTATTCCCTCGTGACTTTACACAATTTTCACTTTCTCAAAGCGTCCATTCGAAGGTTGATACTGTGTCCCCTTCTTTTGCCAAATGCAACATGATGTATGATGCTTATGCTATGCAAAATGATGTGATGATGTTATGTTATGCAAATGACCTTTGTTCCGAAGATACACACAATATATTTGTAAGCTCTGCATTCCCTTAGGAACGTCTTTGGAGCTTCTTCGCCTTTTACTTAGACGGTATAAGCTCTGCATTCCCTTAGGAACGTCTTTGGAGCTTCTTCGCCTTTTACTTAGGCGGTATAAGCTCTGCATTCCCTTAGGAACGTCTTTGGAGCTTCTTCGCCTTTTACTTAGGCGGTATCAGCGTTGACTTTTCGCTGTATGCTCTGCATTCCCTTAGGAACGTCTTTGGAGCAAAAACTTACACTGCGCTCCCTTTGGAACGGCTTTTTGTAACTTCGACAACTTACTCTGCGTTCCTTAGAACGACTTTTTGTTGCTTCGAAGGAATTTTGATAATTCGAAAGTCCTCCTTGTTACCGCAAACTTTTAAGCTTCAGCACCTTAAGCCTGTGGAGAAGATAGATTTTCCTCATAACCAACCACGAAACTATTATATGAAAACTGAAATGTTCTTTATTACACAGAAAATAGAACTTAAACGGAAAAGACTGCTATCAAAGTAGGATATTTGTCAATAAATGTGCTTCGACTCTGGCACAGTACTATTGACTGTGCGAGCTTCAGATTGCTCTCTGAGATCCCTTTGGTGAGGAACATATTGGCTCCCTTCTGGCTGTTGGCCTTGTTGCAGCGGAGGTGGAGGCGGGGGCTGTTGCCATGAAGCTTGAGGCTGACTCGCCGAAGCTATGGAAACTGCAGGGTGGTTGCCCACGTATTCTGGGATGTAAGGCTGATGGTACGAAGCAGTATGCATGACCTGCTTCGGCTGGCCCTGTTGCGCTGCAGCTTCTGCTAGCTCCTTTTGTTTCTGGATGGTGACATGACACATCCTGGTGGTATGGCCCTTGTTTTCACCACAGAATAAGCAGAATATCCTCCTTGGTTGATCTCCAAATCTTCCGCCGAAGCCCCTGGCGCCTCTGCCTCTTGGAGCTGGTGGCCGGAAGAAAGTTTGTTGTTGCCCCGAAGCCTGTGAAGAGCACTGCGGCCTGTTCTGCTGACTCCCCTTATCATCATTTTGAGTGGAGTTGTGGATGGACCTGACATGCCTCGGATAGAATCTTCCTCCGAAGCCCCTGGTCATCTCAGAAAATCTGAAGGCCTCCTCCCTTCTTTGGCGAAAGTCATTATCGGCACGAATGTACTCGTCCATCTTTTGGAGCAGCTTCTCCAGAGTCTGAGGAGGCTTCCTAGCAAAGTATTGAGCTGCAGGTCCAGGACGAAGCCCCTTGATCATGGCTTCGATGACAATTTCATTGGGCACCGTTGGTGCCTGTGCCCTCAAACGCAAGAACCTTCTGACATACGCCTGAAGGTATTCTTCATGATCCTGAGTGCACTGGAACAAGGCTTGAGCAGTGACCGGCTTCGTCTGAAATCCTTGGAAGCTGGTTAACAACATATCCTTCAGCTTCTGCCATGAAGTGATCGTTCCTGGTCGAAGGGAGGAATACCAGGTCTGAGCAACACTCCTGACGGCCATGACGAAAGACTTCGCCATAACTGCAGCATTGCCACCATACGAAGACACTGTTGCTTCGTAGCTCATCAAGAACTGCTTCGGGTCTGAGTGGCCGTCGAACATGGGAAGCTGGGGTGGCTTATAGGACGGAGGCCAGGGTGTAGCCTGCAGCTCAGCGGACAGAGGAGAGGCATCATCGAAAACAAAATTTCCATGATGGAAATTGTCATACCAGTCATCTTCGTTGAAGAAGCCCTCCTGACGAAGGTCTTTTTGTTGAGGCCTTCGGTTCTGCTCATCGTGGGTAAGATGACGAACTTCTTCAGAAGCTTCGTCTATCTGCCTTTGCAGCTCAGCTAGCCTGGCCATCTTTTCCTTTTTCCTCTGCACCTGTTGATGAAGCATCTCCATATCCCTGATCTCTTGGTCTAGTTCATCCTCCTGAAGCGTCGGGCTGACGGCTTTCCTCTTCTGGCTTCGGGCCTCCCGAAGAGAGACGGTCTCCTGGTTGGGATCCAGCGGTTGCAGTGCTGCAGCTCCAGTCGCTGAAGCTTTCTTCGGCGCCATAGCGAAGGTCTATAGCTTCCGAAGGTGTTCAAAAAACTCGAAGTGGAAGTGAGTTCACCGGAGGTGGGCGCCAATGTTGGGGGCTTGTTCTCAAATGCTAAGAGTTAAGAACAAGGCAACATAAAAAATGTTAAGTGTTAAAGTCCTTCGTCCTTCGAAGCATTATGTCCCTTCGGGAAATAATGAGTTTCGGACGAAGGTCACATGAGACATACCTTCGTAAACATAACAAGTAACGACGAAGGATTTATATAGAGCATGAAATATAATATAAGCATCATCATAGAATCATTTCTATTTTATTAACATGGAAAAATAGAAATGATTTCAAATTACAAATGTACCTTCGGTCCTGAGAGAAGGTGAAAAATACAAGCGTGACGCAAAAGCAAAATGCCAAGTCAGCGTGAACAGTACGGGAGTACTGTTCATCTATTTATAGACGCGGGACGCAGCCCACGTAAAATTACATCCATGTCCATTACATTTGTTAATGACTTATGGAAATCTGCCAAGGCCCACGTAGTCTTTTCATCTTTAAGTCGGTTCCCCTCTCTGCTATCGCGACGAAGCTTCCCTGCGCACAGCTTCGGCTGTGCACCATCCTTCGTGGAGCTTGTTAATCAGCTCGTCCTTCGTCTGGTCCAGGCTTCGTCCTGTCCGTACTTCATGTTCATAATTCTGAATCCGAAGATACCTGTTCACATAATCCACTTGGAAAACATTGTCAAATCATGTTTTTGAGGACCTTCGGAGGACGAAGGCCCCCAACAGGCACAATATTGGAGACCCACTCTGCATATCTACACGGTCTGATAAAATCAGCTTCTAGCAGCCGGTGGATTTCGTCCTTAATGCGTGGGAGAAGATCTGGACGAAATGTTCTAGCTCTCTGCTTGAAAGGTCTGAAACCAGATTTAATAGGCAGCCGATTCTCTACGATCTCTCGGCTTAATCCAGGCATCTTAGTATAATTCCAAGCAAAGCAATCTGAATATTCCTTCAATAGACCGATCATCTCATCTCTAGGATCGGTCTCCAGGGTCTTGTTTACAAAAGTCGGCCTTGGAGTTTTACCATCTCCTATGTCAATCTCCTCCAAAGGATCGGCCGATGTAAACCCCTGTCCTAGTTTATCAAGATCTCTGAATTCCTCTATCATGTCCCGCACAGAGGAATCAGATGATCTTTGTGTGATGGCGGACTTTCCGGTCTCGGGGACCGGATCATCCGTAATACTGTCTTTTTGCTGCGGTAGATGTTCGGTCTTAAAGTCCGAACTGTTTTGTGACAGACCAGACCATCCGGCTTTAAGAGCCGAACTGTCCGTGATCAAAGACTCATGAACTTTGTGTGTATTCATCATTTAAACTTTATTTAGGATTTAGCCGATTCTCCATCGGCTCTAGCATTACCGGAATGAAACCTTTCTTATCTATACTTATGAACTGATAATCAGAAAAATCTACTCCTGTGAGACATGTAGCAGTCTCATAAGTCCAGAGTACAGGGGCATCGGCCACAGCGATGCAGGCCGATACATCAGCATGTACTTGTTCTATATCATCGCCTACCCATTGTATTAACATTTGATGTAATGTAGAAGGTATACATTGATTGGCATGAATCCAATCTCTGCCTAGAATTAAACTGTAATTTCCTTCTACATCACCGACGAAGAAAGCAGCAGCAAGGGTCTTAGTCCCGATGGTTAATTCAACGGACGTGACTCCCCTGGCTTTAATCGAACTATCCCCAACACCGCTGAGGGTCATGTTGGTCTTGACAAGTTCGTCATCTTGTTTTCCTAATTTTCTGTATAATGAATAAGGCATTAGATTTACAGCTGCCCCTCCATCTACCAACATCTTAGCAATCGGTATTCCATCAATGTGACCGCGCACGAAGAGTGGCTTTAAATGATTTACCGATTCCTTTGGTTTAGTAAAGGCGACTTCTTTAGGACCGAAATCGAACTGGGCAACAACAGGTTCATCGTCGCCGATAATAGTACAATCGGCAGAAAATGTAATAACATTTACATCCATACCTGGGCGTTCTGGAGAAGCCTCGTAGTCGACCAAGTCTTCTCCCAGCAGGTCGTCTTCTTCCATTAATGTTGGCGTGTCGTTGGAGGCTTCCTGGTGCGTTGCGGACGGTCCGGACTCCGGGGGCGGACGGTCCGCGCCTGGTGCAGATTGCCCAGTCTTGCTGGCCAGGCTCCCTGCCATACCTGCAGGGTGCTGTACAAGTGTTGTTTCATTTTCTATTTTTGCGGCCGTTTGATTTTCCTCAACGGCCTTTGGTCTCCATTTCTTTTGCGATGGCGGGTACTGTGGGTGTGTGTCATTGAATATCTTTTCCGCCTCCTTTTCCTGGCTCTCCTTCGCTCTTAGGCGCTGTAATTTCCGCTTTTGGGACCGTGTCAATCCCGCTGGGCACCATCGAGGCATGGAGTATTTTGGATCGACTGTTTTGATGGTAGCCGTATCTTCTTTTTTGGTTATGTTGGCCGATTCACCAAAAATCATCGGCCCTTTATTATCTTCCTGTATGACGACGTCTGCAGTACCTATTTTGATGACGTCCTTCTTTGTTGTCCTTTTGGTTGCTGCAGGTACATGCCCCCCTGCCGGATTGGTCAGCCTTGGAGGCCGAGTAGTCCGGCAATCCTGTTGGGTCTGTGCCTGGTGACTGGATTGAGCAGTGCTCAATTGGTCTTGTACTAGTGGCGTTAACCTGTCAAAAACAGATGTTTGGGGTGCCCCCCAGGCGGGGTACTGTGGCATCCCAAATGGATATGGTGGCATGCCCCGCATTTGATTTGGGACATATGGTGGAGGTAAATATGTGTATGAATATGGCATAGGCGGATAAGGGGGTGGAGGTGCCCATGTCGGTATGTTAGGTCTCAATTGTATAGTATGACCTTTCATTTCTTCCGATTGGTGGGGTGGTCCAATCAGCCTGACCTGACGTTGCTCATGAATGGGTGAGCGGGGTCGCTTTGCTGGCCGGTCACTAGGGCCGGCCTTCTTTTTTACGTATTTAGACAATAATTGATCAAAAGTTGGGCTAGCTTTGACCAACCGACCAGCTGCCTTGAATATATTTGTTTTCCACGTACCTATCTCTGGTCGTCGTGGTTTGAAAGTACGTGGCCGTTGTGAGTCTTGAGCACGGCCGGACCGTCCGCTGGAGTTCTCTGGATCGTCCGGCGGGGTCCCGGACCGTCCGCGCCTATGTGCTAGACCGTCTGGGATGCGCAGCACGGGTTCCTGCATCTGTCTCCCTGTCTGCGCTTGCCCCCCAGTGCTAGAGGCTGTGATGGTCACCTTCAGGGTCTCCCCTCTATCGGGAGTCTTCTCGGTCACCACTTTCCTGCAAGAAACTTTACGACCCTCATCGGCCTCTTTAGCATCGCCAATGACTGTCTCTTTGCCTTTGCCTTTATCGGTTGTGTTTGGTCGAACCAGGACTTTCTTGCCCTCGAAGTCGATCATGTTCATCGGAAAGGGCTCTGTATCTACCTGCATTTCCTGAAATTTCAATCGTCCCTCGTTAATGGCCGATTGAATCTGTCGACGGAATACATTACAATCATTAGTGGCATGAGAAAATGAGTTATGCCACTTGCAGTACGCATGACGTTTTAGCTCGTCGGCTGATGGAACAGTGTGATTTATTTTAATGTTGCCATTTTTGAGTAATTCATCAAATATTCTATCACACTTACCAACAATAAACGTAAACTTAACCTCCTCTTGCCGTTTCTTTTGAACCGGCTGTAAGGAGGAACAAGCTGAAGATTTGGCCTGCTTTGGCCAAACCATTTCAACAGCATACACTTCTGCTGATTCATCATCTGAGCTACTTTGGTCACATTCTACTATATGGACATTGTGACGAATAGTTTTGGCAGTCTCTTTGCTTTGGCTTTCACAAGCCAAAGCCCTTTGGTGTAATTGCGCTAGCGTAAAAAATTGAATGCCTTCTAATCTTTCCTTTAAATAATATCGCAATCCATTAAAAGCTAGTCCTGCTAACTGTTTTTCTGCCAAATGAATTTGGAAGCATCGGTTTCTTGTATCTCGGAATCTCCGGATGTAATCATCAACCGATTCATCTTTTGCCTGTCGCAATGACACTAAATCTACCAAATCCAACTCATAGTTACCGGAGAAAAAATGATCATGAAATTTTTGTTCTAGATCTCCCCATGATGAAATGGAATTAGGAGGTAGAGTGGCATACCATGCAAACGCGGTTCCTGTTAGAGATAATGAAAATAAACGTACGCGAAATGCCTCTGTATCGGCCAACTCTCCTAATTGTGCTAAAAACTGGCCTATGTGCTCGCGTGTGTTCTTTCCTTGACCACCCGAAAATTTTGCGAATTCGGGTATCCTGGTTCCCTGTGGGTATGGGTGGTGATCAAATCGGCTGTCATAAGGTTTCCGATATGATTGCCCCCCAGGGACCATGCTTACTCTGAGCTTATCTCGGAACGCCCCGGCTATTTCTTCCCTCACTATATCAATGGCAGCCGGTGCGAGACCACCGGCTCTTTGGTCAAACATAGGCAGGGTTGGCTGGATATTAACATGTCGTCTTTCCCCCCATTGGTTTGAGCTACGTGGTGCATTGCCACTTGCCCTATATGGTTCATATGTTTGATCGTTCCTTTCCGGCCTTCTAGGTGGGGCCAGAAAGTTTTCCTGGGCTCTAGATCTCGAATTAATGGGTTGATGCATTGCATAGTGTGATGGGAAGTGTTGCTGGGACGAGTGAGGATTCAGGTAACAATCCTCCTCAAAAAGGTCATGCACGGACTGTCCGGACATTGGCCCGGACCGTTCGTGATCATATGCGGACCGTCCGTCGTTGTATGCGGACCGTCCGACTGGGTAGTTTAGATTCTGTGCCGTGTGTGGTGGCTCGGGCGCATATCTAGGTAACTCATTAAAAATAGGCCCAACTGTTGCCGGTCCGGACGGTCCGCGCTCACGTGCGGACGGTCCGGGCATGTGCAGATCGGCTGATTTGCTGCCGATTTGCGGTTGCTCAGGGTATGTGTCCATCGGCATCCCATAAAGTGGTTGTGACTGGTCGTGACAACCTGTAGCCGATGTATTACGCATGTTACCCCCTAACTCGACCTCGTGCGAAGGAAAATTTGCGATATTAGATTTATCAAATGCACGTACTAGTCTCTTAAAATCGTTTTGCATACCCCCTATGATGTTCTGCATTTGTTCACGTTGCTCTTCTACATAATTTCTAAGAGATTGTAGCTCGTTGGTATTACTTACATTGGGGATATCTGGTGTGGGTTGGAGCGAAGCCGGTTCCGTCGCCCGATGTCGGACGACCTTGTTGTTCCTGTCCACTTTGAAGTTGGCCAAGAATTTTGCTTTTGCCTCCTGGATCATACGCTCCTTGTGCTCCTCAAACTGGAGCTATTCATCAGCCGGCAAGGTTTCCCAAGTCGGCTCAATGATGTTGCTTGGGGAAATATCAGAGCTATCCCTTGAACCGGCCATTGAGGGCCGATTTGATGCGTCTATATTTGTCGTCCCCGGCGGAGTCGCCAAAAAGTATGTTGACACCTTTTTGGAGGCGCCAATCACTTCAAAAGAACCAGCGGCGGTGCTCTCTGGTCAGGCGCGGATGGTCCGCGGCACAGGGCCGGACGGTCCGTGACCTGGCGCGAGGCGGCGGTGCTCTCTTATCAGGAGCGGACGGTCCGCGGCACAGGGCCGGACGGTTCGCGCCCTAGGGCCGGACGGTCCGCGCGTGCGCAGGGGCGGCGGGAGATCGCCCACAGCGCCTGGATCTCGCTCCCGGGAGGGACCCCGTCGGGGAGGAGAGATCCTAGGTAGTGTCTAGGCTTGGGCAGGCCGACCTAGACTCCTCTAATCGACGTAGAGTCGAGGAGAGGCGGAGAATTTGGGGATCGAGAGGCTAAACTAGAACTAGACTAGAACTACTCCTAATTGTACAGGAAATAAATGCGAAATAGAAGTTGTATTGATTCGATTGATCATTACAAATCGGTCGTAGACCTTTCTATTTATAGAGGAGGGGGACTGGACCCTTTACACAACTGATTCTGAGCTAATTCCGCGAATATAGCTAACAACAGTAGCACAAAACTCGGAACCCTAAACTGCTCTGCGCATGCGCGGACCGTCCGGCCCACAGGCGCAGACTGTCCGGACCGCGGACCGTCCGGCCTCAGGGCTGGACCGTCCGCCAGCTCAAAACGGCGCTCAACAACGTCCATCACAAACCACATGGACTAACTAGTTTGTCTAGATGTCATTTATCTCAGGTGCATAAGGTTCAACATAAACCAAGAAAGAAATTAAATTGGGGACTCAACATAGATTGGAGCAAAGATTAGCATTGGTGCTGCTAGTGGCGCACCGGACACTGTCCGGTGCCCAGGCCAAGCACCTCGTGAATTGGCCACTCTCGGGTTTCTCAGCGAGGCACTCCGCTATAATTCACCGGACTGAGTGTGCACTGGACATGTCCAGTGAGCCAACGGATCAACGGTCAGATGCGCCAATGGTCGACTATAGTGTACAGTAAAAAGGTGAACAGTGCGCAGTCAGAAGTCAGAGCTGCGAAATCAGAACACACCGGACATGTCCGGTGTGCCACCGGACTGTTCGGTGCAGCAAGAGGACAAAAGACTTCAACGGTCAACCGCTCCAAACCCCAATGGGCAGCTGACGTGGCACACATCAGACAATGAACAGTGGTCATGTCCGGTGCACCATCGGACTGTCCGGTGTGCCATCAACAACAACGACTAGAATAGTGGTTAGGGCTATAAATACCCCAGCCACCTCCATTCAAGCCATCCAAGTTTTTCTGAACTCCACATTCAATACAAGAGCAAAAGCATTCACTCCAAGACACATCCAAAAGATCAAATCCTCTCCAAGCCTCAAAATCAACTCAATTGCTTAGTGACTTGAGAGAGTGTGTTTTGTGTTTCTTTTGTTGCTCTTGTTGCTTGGATTGCTTTCTCCTTCTCATTCGTATTCTTCTAAGTGCTTTGTAAAGCTAAGCAAGAGACAACTAAGTGTGTGGTGATCCTTGCGGGGTCTTAGTGACCCAAGTGATTAAGGAGAAGCCTCGATCGGTCTGTGTGATCGATTGAGAGAGGAAAAGGGTTGGAATAGACCCAGCCTTTGTGGCCTCCTCAACAGGAACTAGGGTGCTGTTTGGTTCATATTTTGTAACTGAAAGTCACCTAGAGGGGGGTGAATAGGTGGAATCTAAAAATTACAAACTTAAGCACACATTACAAGCCGGGGTTAGAGTTAGAATTAAAATCGAGTCCGAAAGAGAGGGCGAAAAACAAATCAAAGGCAAATGAAGCGGATGACACGGTGATTTGTTTTACTGAGGTTCGGTTCTTGCAAACCTACTCCCTGTTGAGGTGGTCACAAAGATCGGGTCTCTTTCAACCCTTTCCCTCTCTCAAACAGTCACCTAAACCGAGTGAGCTTTTCTCCTTAATCAAACGGGTCACTTAGACCCCTACAAGGACCACCACAACTTGGTGTCTCTTGCTTTGATTACAAGTTGCTTGAGAACAAGAATAGAGGAAGAAGAAAAGCGATCCAAGCGCAAGAGCTCAAAGAACACGAGCAAAACTCTCTCTCTAGTCACTAATTGCTTTGAGTGGAATTGGGACTTGGAGAGGCTTTGATTCAATCTATTTGTGTCTTGTATTGAATGCACTAGCTCTTGTATTGAGTGAGATGTCTAAAAAACTTGGATGCCTTGAATGGTGGTGGTTGGGGGTATTTATAGCCCCAACCACCAAAACAGCAGCTGGGGAAGTCTGCTGTCGATGGGCGCACCGGACAGTCCAGTGTGCCACCGGACATTGTCCGATGCGCCAGCCACGTCACCCAACCGTTAGGGTTCGACCGTTGGAGCTCTGACAGCTTGGGCCACCGGACAGTCCGGTGGTGCACTAGACAGTCACTGTTCACTGTCCGGTGCGCCTTCTGGCGCCTGCTCTGACTCTGCGCAAACTGTCCGCGCACTGTAGCGCTTTTCAGGTTTCCGTTGAAGCCGACCGTTGCGCTGTAGCCATTGCTCCGCTGGCACACCGGACAGTCCTGTGAATTATAGCGGAGTAGCATTTCCAGAAACCCGAAGCTGAGGAGTTCAGGGTCGATCTCCCTGGTGCACCGGACACTGTCCGGTGGCACATCGGACAGTCCGGTGCGCCAGACCAAGGTAGCCTTCAGTTTTCTTTTGCTCCTTTCTTTTGAACCCTAACTTGTTCTTTTTATTGGTTTGTGTTGAACCTATGCCACCTGTAGAACATATAATCTCCAGCAAACTAGTTAGTCCAATTGTTTGTGTTGGGCAATTCAACCACCAAAATTATATTTAAGAAAAGGTTTGACCCTATTTCCCTTTCAATCTCCCCCTTTTTGGTGATTGATGCCAACACAAACCAAAGCAAATATATAAGTGCAGAATTGAACTAGTTTGCATAATGTAGGTACATAGGTTGCTTGGAATTAAACCAATATAATCATTTCAATAGATATGCATGGATTTCTTTCTTCTTATTTAACATTTTGGACCACACTTGCACCACTAGTTTTGTTTTTGCAAATTCTTTGGAAAATTCTTTTCAAAATCCTTTTGCATGTAGTCAAAGGTATATGAATAAGATTGAAAGAAGCATTTTCAAGATTAGAAAATTTCTCCCCCGTTTCAAATGCTTTTCCTTTGACTTAAACAAAACTCCCCCTAAATGAAATTCTCCTCTTAGTGTTCAAGAGGGTTTTTACTATTTGAAAGAAGATCAAATATTTTAGATATCAATTTTTGAAGAACTCCTTAAAATATATATACCAAATGAGATAGAATTTCTTAGAGGAATACTAATTTCAAAGATACCAATTGAAAACAACTTAAGCTTTGTTCGAAATTTTTTGAAATTAGCGTGGTGGTGCAGTCCTTTTGCTTTGGGCTAATACTCTCTCCCCCTTTGGCATGAATCGCCAAAAACGGAGACTTTATGAGCCCTTTGTAAATTCTCTACCCCTTTGGTAAACAATATTTGAGTGAAGGATTATACCAATGTGGAGAGATGGCAGAATAACGGCAAAGGGTAAATAACACCGATGGAGTTGAGTGGAAGCGTTGTCTTTGCCGAATACTCCATTTCCCTTTCAATTCTATGACTAAGCATAAGAATACACTTGAAAACACATTAGTCATAGACACAAAAGAGATATGATCAAAGGTATATAAATGAGCTATGTGTGCAAAGTATCAATCAAAGTTCCGAGAATCAAGAATGTTTAGCTCATTCCTAAGTTTGGTAAAGGTTTTCTCATCTAATGGCTTGGTAAAGATATCGGCTAATTGTTCTTTAGTGTTAATATAGGCTATCTCGATATCCTCCTTTGTTGGTGATCTCTCAAAAAGCGATATCGAATGTCTATGTGTTTAGTGCGGCTGTGTTCAACGGGATTATCCGCCATGCGGATTGCACTCTCATTATCACATATGAGAGGGACTTTGCTAAATTTGTAGCCATAGTCCTTGAGGGTTTGCCTCATCCAAAGCAATTGCGCGCAACAATGGCCTGCGGCAATATACTCGGCTTCGACGGTAGAAAGAGCTACTGAGTTTTGTTTTTTGAAGCCCAAGACACTAGGGATCTCCCCAAAAATTGACAAGTCCCTGATGTGCTCTTCCTATCAATTTTACACCCTGCCCAATCAGCATCTGAATATCCTAATAAATCAAAAGAGGATCCCTTGGGGTACCAAAGACCAAACTTAGGTGTATAAACTAAATATCTCAAGATTCGCTTCATGGCCCTAAGGTGAACTTCCTTAGGATCGGCTTGGAACCTTGCTGTTGGCACCCTGGATCAGGGGTACCCCTTGCTACACAATGAGGACGCGGTGCCCACGCGACTATCTCTAGTCGCGTGGGGAACAACACCCGACTCCACCACATGGGTGGCTCCAGGGTCACCATGTGGCCAGAAAAAGCAATACACTCCAAGATGCCAACAGTGGGTCCAGACCCCATAGGAAAGCGCTAGACCCCTGTACATGTAGGCCGGACCTTCGGAGCAAGATCCAGGACCCCCGCGAAGTATAGCCCGAACCTCTGGGTCGGGTCCCAGACCCCTCTGCGTGGGATCCAGACTACCCACAGCCGGGTCCCGGGACTCAGGGGCAGGGAATACCCAGGCCTTGCTCAGGCTGGGGTCCGGTGCCGACATGTGTCCAGGCCTAGCCTGGTGTGGACCCGTCCGCATAACGCTACTGCTCCTCGCCCAGGCGGAGACCCGATGCTGCCGCGTGGCCTACCACGCGTGACGTAAGCCAGCGGGCGGAGCCTAACGTAAGACCTCTGGGCCGCGCTGTCTCTGCATTTATTGCAGAAAAGACGCGCCGCCTGACTATCCCGCTAACAGGTGATGTGCCCCTTCAGCATTTAATGTGTCCTATCCACTCAGCTGGCAGGCGGCGTCCAGGCCATCCTGCAGGCGGCGGGCCTGTCCATTGCCAAACTGTACGCCCATGCTGTGAGGTGCGCTGTGCTCATCCATCATCACACGTACGGTTCTAGGGAAGCTTCCCCTGCACGCCAATGCTATGCAGATCGCGGATGTCAGGGCGCAAGGAAGATTGCACTGGGGACAACATTAGTCGCTCCAAGTATTACATCCGTATGTCTCTGGGCCCACATGTCAGGGCTCGGTACCCTTGTACGCGCCCCCCTTGAGCTATAAAAGGGGAGGCATGCAACATTACAAGACAATTCCGAAAAAAGGCTCACCCAAGTCATCCAAGACACAACTCGAGCTCACAAGCAATACAACACACAGTGGAGTAGGGTATTACACTCCGGCGGCCCGAACCACTCAAAACCCTTGCGTGTTCTTGTGTGTTCATCCCCCAATCTCTAACAAGCAAAACGCTTAGGCCCCTCCTCATCTTAGGATTTAGGGCGGGTGCATTCCGCCACCCGGCCGGAGAATTTCCTCTCCAACATTTGGCGCACCAGGTAGGGGCCTTGGTTCTAGGTTTTTGCTTGTTTTCCTGCTCGACGTCATGGTTCACATCGTCGAGCACCACGACTTCATCCCCGAGGATTTCCCCATGGAGGAGACTGCCTCCTCCATACCACAGGCCTCTAGCCAACCTGTGCCCGGTGCAGCTGCTGCTGAGCGCTCTACGCGGCAGCACACTCCTGCACAGTCGACCAGGGCGTCAAGAGCCACCCCTGGTGCGCTGTCCGCAGCCAGGGAATTGTTACGCCACCCTCCTAGCTCCATGGCTTCGCCGGGGGCTATGAAATAGTGGCGTGACGATATCGACCGGCTACTCAGCATGGCGCACTCCGACTCTGCCAGGCCCAAGCCCCACTCATCCCGACGTCAGCATGAGGCATCCACATCAGTGCGCTCGCCCTCTGTAAGGGCTGCACCGACTGAGGACTTGCGGGCGGAGCTCAACCGCCGGCGGGCAGGAGAAGATGCCACAACCTCTCTAGAGGTGTCAGACGATCTACGGGTAGAACTCAACCGCAGGCGTGCAGGGGAGGATGCCCATGTCTTTGTGGAGAGGGCGCGTGAGCGCCGACAAAACATCGAGGGTCGCAACCTCGATTATGACTTCGCTGCGGTAGCACTGCAGCTCCCGACGGACGCTCGGATCCCGATGGGTGTCCCGTTGGCCGGCGTGGGATGCGCCGCGCTCGCGGATCATCTCCGTGCGGCGTCCTAGCCATCCAAGTTCTGGCCGCACCTGCCGGAGAAGTACGACGATACATCAAATCCATTGGAATTTCTGCAGGTTTACGTCACCGCTATCACAGTAGCAGGTGGAAACACTGCTGTTGTCAGTACCCTCAATCAGGGGTACCCTCTACTACAGTATAAAGTAGCCGCGCACCCGTGCAACACCTCAAGGCCACGCGAAGAATGGCGCCCAGCCCCACCACATGGGCAGGTCCAAGGGCGCCACGTGGCAAGGAAAGGTAGTACATCCCAGTATTCATCGTTGGGTCTGGACCTCCACAGAAGGACACCGGACCCCTATGCCTACAAGTCCAGAGCCCCCAAGAAGGCATGCCGGGTCCCTTGGGAGGGCCCTAGTCCTCCTCCGAGTAAGATCCGAGCCTTAGCAAGGTCCTGGGACGAGAAGGGCCCTGGCATGACTAGGGGTCCGGTGCTGGCACGTGTCCAGGCCTTGCCCTGTGCTCCCCGTTGCTGCCGCATGGCTTGTGGCCCGTGACATAAGCCAACGGGCCGAGCCTGACGTAAAGCCCATAAAGCCGTGCAGCCTCTGCATTTATTGCAGAGAGGACGCGCCGCCTGCCACCATGCTAACGGGCGACGTGCCCTCCCAGGATTTAATGCGTCCTATCCAATCCGCTGCAGACGGTGTCAGGGTCATCCAGCAGGCGGCGCGCCTGACCGGTCTGTTGGCAAACAGTGCGCCCGTGCCGAGCGGCGCACTGTACTCATCATCCCTTCTACAAGAAGTCTCCCCTGCACGCCAAGGATACGCAGATCTCGGGTGTCAGGGCACTAGAAGATCGCCCTAGCAGCAAACATTTGTGGCTCCAAGTGTTGTATTCGCTATGTCCCTGGGCTCGCATGTCGGGGCTTAGTACCTTTGCGCATACCCCCCTTCAGCTATAAAAGGGGAGGCATGCAACATTACAGGACAGATCGAATCTTAGGCTCACTCAGACACTCACAAGTTCATACAAGCTCTCAAGCAATACATCACACAGTGGAGTAGGGTATTACGCTCCGGTGGCCCGAACCACTCTAAACCCTCGCGTGCTCTTGTGTGTTCATCCACCAGTCTCGTAACAAGCAAAACGCTTAGGCCCCTCCTCTTCTTAGGATTTAGGGAGGGTGCAATCCGCCACCCGGCCGGAGAGATTTCCTCTCCGACATTTGGCGCGCCAGGTAGGGGCTCTAGGCTTGAAGTTTTTGCTTGTTTTCTCGCTCAGCATGATGGTGTGGATCATCGAGCACCGCACCGAAACTTCAGAAGATTTGGTGATGGAGCAATAAGTTGCATCCTCCGCGCCGCGAGTACCCGACCGCCCTGAGTCTGGGGCTGCTGCTGTACACGCCGTCAGCAGCACACGCCAGCACAGGTGTCCTAGACTCCATCGAGGACAGCGCCTATGGCGCTGTCTGCGGCCAGGGAGTTGCTACGCCACCCCCCTAGCTCCGCGGCTTCACCGAGGGCCATGAAGTAGTGGCGTGACGACGTTGACCGGTTACTCGGCATGGCACATTCTACCTCAACCAGGTCCAGGCCTCGGTCATCCTGGCGCCAACGCGAGGCGACAGCGTCTGTATGCTCACCCTCTGTAAGGGGTGCACAGACCGACGACCTCCGAGCAGAACTCAACCGCAGGTGTACGGGAGAGGACGCCCAGATCTCTTTGGAAAGGGCACGCGAACGCTGCTAAAACATCGAGGGCCGCAGCCTCGATCAAGACTTTACTGCGGCAGCACCGCAGACACCAATGGGCACCCAGTCCCAAATGGGTGTCCCCTTGGCCGGCGTGGGCTGCGTCGCCGTCGCGGACCATCTTCGCGCGGTGTCATGGCCGCCCAAGTTCCGGCCGCACCTGCCAGAATAATACGATGGAACATCAAACCCGTCGGAGTTCCTGCAGGTGTACGTCACTGCCATCACAGCAGCAGGTGGAAACACCGCTGTGATGGCGACGTATTTTTATGTCGCCTTGTCTGGACCTGCCCGGACTTGGCTCATGAACCTCGCCCCAGGGTCAATCCACACCTGGGAAGAGCTCTGCGCACGGTTTGTTGCAAACTTTGCCAGCGCTTACCAGCAACATGGCATGGAGGCCCACCTACACGCAGTGAGGCAGGAGCCCAGAGAGACCCTCCGGACGTTTATCTCCCGCTTCACCAAGGTACGAGGTACTATACCTCGTATTTCCGATGCCTCCATCATCATAGCCTTCCGACAGGGGGTACGTGATAAGAAAATGTTGGAGAAGCTGGCCACACATGATGTGGAGACTGTCCCCACGCTCTTCGCTCTGGCTGACAAGTGCGCCAGAGCCGCCGAGGGCCGCACATGGCACTCGGCCCCACAAACCGGGACTACCCAGACGGGTGGCTCGGGTGCCGCCCCCCAGGACGGCAAAAAGAAAAAGAAGGGCCGCGGCTACGAAAGGCCGCAGTCTACCACGCTGGTCGTTGCAGCTACGACCGGGGGCCAGGGCGACCGCAACAAACACCCACGGCCGCAAAGGGGTAACAGCGGCTCGTGCCCTATACACCCCAACGGTCGCCACAGCACCGCGGAGTGTCGCGAGATCATTGATCTCGCAAAACGCGTCAGCGAACGCATCAGCGAGCGGCGTGAGCAGTCTTCCAAGGATGGCTCCCCATCCTCGTCGCCGCCCTGGCAAGGAAAAGGTCGATGACGGTGAGGTAGCCGCGGCTGAGCGAGACCTCGGGTATCAGTCACCCGAAGGGGACCTAAAGGACGTATTCACTAGGGACTCCCACTCTGATGGCGACGACTAGACGGACCACCGGCGGGACCCCATGTCCCCCAGCCTACGGAGCTGAAGCCTGCCTTCCTCCGGAAACCCTTCTGGATTCCCCATGGGTCTAGACTTCTGACAGGTTCATCCAGGAATGACCACAGCCAAAGACGTCAAACGCAGATGGAAACCCGGGGTCAGGACCTAATCTTATGGAAGTACCAAACCAAATTAGGGCTCCGCAACACTCCCCCAGCTGGGAAGGACCCTTCAAGGTAACGGGTATACTCCGACCCGAGGGCAACTGTCTAGCTACGACTGAAGGAGTGCCTCCCCCGGTGCCGGAACATCACTGTAAGTTTTATCTACAGAGCAAGTCTGAGGGGTCGAAGTGTTTCCCTTTTGTAACTAGGTAACGCATACGTGTACGCCAACCCGGTGGGGTCTATCCCCATAAACCCGGCCTGTTGATCCGCACCCATGCATGATAAGTTATAAAGGAAAACTACCCTCTCAGATGTACCTCTATGATAGTGTTATCCTACTGCTCCAAGGTCTTACCCTGCAGTTTCCGGATTGTATTTTATCTAACCCACCCGATCAGTTCTCATCCTATCAGGCATGATGACATCTGAATTGAACAGCCAGGCTTGCAGTTTAGGACCTCTATGCGAAAGCAGGAGGGCCCGACAACTTAGGGGCCGGCTCTGGAGAATGGGAGCCCGTTCCATGGGGTGGTCCGGAGCCTGTGTGGCCGGTTAGCCTGGTTCCATACCCGAAATCCTGCACACTCCACCACTCCATGATGGGTACCCTAGTATTTGGAGCTATAAGTCCTATGGGTTCGACAACCTAGGGTCTGGAACTAGAGAAGAGACACTTGTCTTCTTGGGTGGTCTGGAGCCGTGTAGCCGCTCAGCCTGGTCCCGTACCATGGGCCTGCACACTCTACCACCCTGGGGCAGGTGTCCTAGTACCTAGAACCACCATCCAGGGGGTCCGGACGCACAACTTGGCTCCCCCAGGCTAGACCCTGCAAGTCCCGAGCATGTATCAAAGGATGGCTAGTGTCAGATGATGGGTCCTACGGGTGTACTGCTAACGCTCCTTAGCTAAAGCTGTGTACAGATCCAGGTCTCGACGGAGCTGCCTCCCGAGAATTGTTGACAACTCTTTCAGACGCGCTGGTATCCAATCTCGACACATCAAGCCTGTATCCCATGCGGGGGGCCAGGTACCAGGGGGAGTCAACAGCGTAACATCTCACACAGCAGGAACGAGCGATACACAGATAAGTGTTAAATACTGCTTAATAAGTAGTACTCAGTAGTACCTTACAAAAACAGGAAAAAGCCTAGGGCCGGTTAAAAAAACGGTTACCCGTTCCATAGGGTGGTCCAGAGCCTGTGTGGCTGGTTAGCCTGGTTCCGTACCCAAATCCTGCACACTCGACCACTCCATGATGGGTGCCCTAGTATTTGGAACTATAGTCCTGTGCATCCAACAACCTGTAGGTCCAGCTCTAAAGAACGGGCACTTGCCTCCTGGGGGGTCCGGAAACTGTGTAGCCGCTCAGCCTGGTCCCGTACCGTGAGCCTGCACACTCCACCACCCTACGGCAGGTGTCTTAGTACTTAAAGCCACCACCCAGGGGGTCCGGACACACAACTTGGCTTCCTAGGCTAAAGTTTTGCGTACATATGTTATTACATCCTGCTTTCAAGCAAATATATGTTATTACATTCCCTTACAAGCGGGGCCCTAGTTCCATTTCTACAGGAATGGACTACGCTGCACCAGTAGGAGTCACGCTGGAAGCTGGCTCCAGGCAGCCTCACCAGCGGCGACGACCACCTTTGCATCAACGGATCGCCGGCGGCAGTGACCACCTCTGCACCAGCAGCGACAACGACCTCTGCTCCGAGTGGCTTGCTAGTAGTAGCGTCGACCTTAGGGTGAGCGCCACTACGAAAAGGTCCTCGCCCCCGTCCTCCTACGGGGGGCGACAACGAGGCCATTAAAGCCAAAGAGTCGGGAGACTCAGCGGCAGGTGGCTCTAATGGTCTCGCCAGCGGAGGCAACCACCTCTGCAATGGGTAGCCTCACCAGCGGTGGCGACCACCTCAGCACCGACGACAGTGGCCACCTCCGCATCGGTGGATGGCGGCTGCCTCAGCGCGCGCGAAGAGGTCCTTGCTCCCATCCTCTCACGGGAGTGAGGACAAGACCATCCAAGAACGTGGCCGCCACCCTCGCGGTGTATGACGCCTTGTACGACCCCAGTACGGCCAGCGGCGCGGGAGAAGCCATGGATGTGGCAGACCCGCGCACGGTGCGACCGTCGCCCGTGCGGTGGACGGACAGCCGCGCCCCAACCAAACGGCAGGAGGCACCAAAGCCATCCAGCCCAAAGGGCCAGACACGCTGCAGCTGACGGCCTGCAGCCAGCCGGCCGCGTAGCCGGGGTTCGCCTCCTCCGCAAGGCTGGTGAACACCCTTCTCCTCCGAACGCTGGAGGAAGAAGCGGGTCACCAGCCCATGTAGAGGGCAGGGCCCTGACTTGGCTCGCCCTCCACCCCAGCGAGGATGATGAACATCCTTGAAGCTGAGGGTGGGGGGAGGCCACAGCCCGGCTTGCTTCTCCCCACCACGAGGCTAGTGGTCACCCTTCTGGATGGCCACTGGCGGGGGACTGCAGCCGGGCTGCATGATGAAAATCCTTGAAGCCGAGCGATGGCTGAAGAGCACCAACCTCCACGAGGTCGTGCTCCAATAGCAGCAAGAAGAAGACAAGGCCGACAGCCCCACTGCGAGCGCGGGCTCTCCGACGGTGAGACCGCCGGAGGGTATGACCCTAACGCGGATCCCTCCAACAAACACCGGCGCGCCCCATCCAGAGGCCCAGAAGGCAGAAGGGCACGAAGGATGCAAGAGGAGCAAGGCATGACTACTACCCGAGAGATTGATCCCTTTTTAAAGGGAGATTTCCCCTCTTGCGCCCCGGAGCGTCACGGGCAAAGTCTCCCTCGGTGTGCACCAAGGATCCCACCCTATGACATGGGGGCCAGGCCCCACGGGTCATATAGGCTGGCCCGAAGCACGAAGAAGGCAAACCGCCGCACAAGGAACGTGCAACCGCCCCGCAGTTATGCGCCTCTTCATTTTCGCCAAAACCAGCGGTCAAGAAGGCGAACCGCCACGCAGGAAGTGAACAACCGCCCCACGGTTGTGCGCTCCCTCAGCTTCGCTACAATCGGCGGTCCAACGTGTGGACCCAGGCCCATATGTCATGCAACCGGCGCGCCAGTTACTGGGTGCGGAAAAATCACACCGCCGCTTGCGCCAATGCCGCGTCCCCTCGGGGCCGTCGCAGAAGACTGAAAATATAAGTTTTCAGAACCGGTGCAGCGACTCGAGGCACCCCGTGCATGGCCCAACAGTGAAATTAAGTACAAAGGTCACGGGCCAGTCAGCCATGGGAACGGGCGTGGCAGTCGGCGTAGCAATAGGCAGGACGGTAGTAATTGCACCAACAGGCGCGCAGGAGCAGCAGGCAGATTGCCAATCAGACTCTGGCCCCACCTGCAGGCTCGCATCCTCCCCTGAGGTGGGTCTGGGGGCCATTGTCAGTACCCTCAATCAGGGGTACCCTCTACTACAGTATAAAGTAGCCGCGCACCCGTGCAACACCTCAAGGCCACGCGGAGAATGGCGCCCAACCCCACCACATGGGCAGGTCCAAGGGCGCCACGTGGCAAGGAAAGGTAGTACATCCCAGTATTCATCGTTGGGTCTGGACCTCCACAGAAGGACACTAGACCCCTATGCGTACAAGTCTAGAGCCCCCAAGAAGGCACGCCGGGTCCCTTGGGAGGGCCCTAGTCCCCCTCCGAGTAAGGTCCGAGCCTTAGCAAGGTCCCAGGACGAGAAGGGACCTGGCATGAGTAGGGATCCAGTGCTGGCACGTGTCCAGGCATTGCCCTATGCTCCCCGCTGCTGCCATGTGGCTTGTGGCCCGTGACATAAGCCAATGGGTCGAGCCTGACGTAAAGCCCATAAAGTCGTGCAGCCTCTGCATTTATTGCGGAGAGGACGCGCCACCTGCCACCACGCTAACGGGCAACGTGCCCTCCTAGCATTTAATGTGTCCTGTCCAATCCGCTGGCAGACGGTGTCAGGGTCATGCAGCAGGCGGCGCGCCTGACCGGTCTGTTGGCAAACAGTGCGCCCATGCCGAGCGGCGCACTGTACTCATCATCCCTTCTACAAGAAGCCTCCCCTGCACGCTGAGGATACGCAGATCTCGGGTGTCAGAGCACTAGAAGATCGCCCCAGCAGTAAACATTTGTGGCTCCAAGTGCTGTATTCGCTATGTCTCTGGGCCCGCATGTCGGGGCTCAGTACCTTTGTGCATGCCCCCTTCAGCTATAAAAGGGGAGGCATGCAACGTTACAGGACAGATCGAATCTTAGGCTCACTCAGACACTCACAAGTTCATACAAGCTCTCAAGCAATACATCACATAGTGGAGTAGGGTATTACGCTCCGGCGGCCTGAACCACTCTAAACCCTCGCGTGCTCTTGTGTGTTCATCCACCAGTCTCGTAACAAGCAAAACGCTTAGGCCCCTCCTCTTCTTAGGATTTAGGGCAGGTGCAATCCGCCACCCGGCCAGAGAGATTTCCTCTCCGACAGCTATGATGGCAACATATTTTCATGTCGCCTTGTCTGGGCCTGCCCGGACTTGGCTCATGAATCTTGCCCCAGGATCAATCTACTCCTAGGAAGAGCTCTGCGCACAGTTTACAGCGAACTTCGCCAGTGCTTACCAACAACACGGTGTGGAAGCCCACCTCCATGCAGTGAGACAGGAGCCTGGGGAAACTCTCCGGACGTTTATCTCCCGCTTCACCAAGGTGCGAGGTACTATACCTTGCATCTCTGATGCTTCTATCATCACGGCCTTCCACCAAGGGGTACGTGATGAAAAGATGTTATAGAAGTTGGCCACGCACGATGTGGAAACTGTCTCCACTCTCTTCGCCCTGGCCGACAAGTGCACTAGAGCTACTGAGTGTCATGCCTGGCACTCGGCGCCACAGACCGAGGAAGCCCAGACGGGTGGCTCTGGTACCGTCGCCCAGGACGGTAAGAAGAAGAAAAAGAAGAACCGCGGTCACAAAAAACCGCATTCTACCGCTCTGGTCGTAGCAGCTGCGGCTGAAGGTCGGGGCAACCGCAATAAACGCCCGCGGCCGCAGAGGGGTAACTGAGAGCACCTAGAGGGGGGGGGGGTGAATAGGTGATCCTATAAAATTCAACATTAAATAGCCACAAGCTTGGTTATAAAGATGATAGTGCAATAGAACCAAGTGGCTATAGAGCGAGTTCTTGCGAATTACAATAATCACAGAGAAAGACAACACAAGAGACACAATATTTTATCCCGTGGTTCGGCCAAGTATAACACTTGCCTACTTCCATGTTGTGGCGTCCCAACGGACGAGGGTTGCAATCAACCCCTTTCAGGTGATCCAATGATCAACTTGAATACCACGGTGTTCTTCCTTATAGTTTTCTTCCCGTTTGCGAGGAATCTCCACAAGTTGGAGCCTCTCGCCCATACAAGATTGTTCACAAAGAAAGCACAGAGTAAGGTTGGGAAGAGCAACGCACACTAGAATTAAATCCACACCGCAAACACGCACACAAGTGAGAAGATGAGCACACAAAACACGCGTGGGGAGTTTACAACTCGAAAAGTGCTCCAATCTCAAGAACGATGAACAATTGCGTGAAAGTGAGGACTAGAAGTCTTGGAATGCTTAGAGTGTGCTTGGGTGACTCCTCCATGCGCCTAGGGTCCCTTTTATAGCCCCAAGGCAGCTAGGAGCCATTGGAGACCAACAAGGAAGGCTAAGATTGCCTTCTGTCGGGTGGCGCACCGGACAGTCCGGTGCACCACCAAACAGTCACTGTAGACAGTCCGGTGCGGATCTCCTTCCTATTTTGGCGCAGTCGACCGTTGCTGATTCGTGGCAGTTGGCTCACCGGACACTGTCCGGTGCACACCGGACAGTCCGGCGCCCCTGTCGACCGTTGGAGCGGGCTACGTGTTGCCCACGGATTACGCGGCTGACTGTTGGCTCACCGGACAGTCCGATGCACCACCGGACAGTCCAGTGAATCTTAGCCGTATGCTGCTGATCCTTTTCGTGAGAGCGACGACTTTGCCGCGGACGACTCACCGGACAGTCCGGTGCACCATCGGACAGTCCGGTGAATTATAGCCGTACGCTGCCATCGAGTCCCGAGAGCGGCCAGTTCACCTTGGACTCGCCTGCGCACCAGACACTGTCCGGTGCACCCAGACTGAGCAGGAGAACTCTTTTCCAATTCCTTTTCTCCTATTTCTAGCACTTAGACAATATATGCTAGTACTCAAAACAATGTACTAAGTCTAGAAACGTACCTTGCTACATGATTTGCACGGCACATTCAAAACTTAGAGAATGTGTGTTGGGCACTTAATCACCAAAATATTATAGAAATGGCCCAAGGGCACATTTCCCTTTCAATCTCCCCCTTTTTGGTGATTTATGCCAACACTTCACAAAGCAACCAAAATAGATGCAATATCAATACAAAAGAGAACCAAATTGTTTTTGACTCTAATTTGGCATATTTGGATCATTCTTTGCCACCACTTGGTTTGTTTTTGCAAATCAAATTCATTTTCCTTATCTCTAATTCAACCTCACTTGTTTGGGCATAAAGAGAGAAAATCCAAGAGTGAAATTGATCAAGTGCCAAAAACTCCCCCCTTTTCCCATAATAATAAATTCCCCCCACAAGAGACCAAATTTTGACAATAAGAGTATTTTGACAAATCAAAAGTTCTAACTCTATTGTTTTCAAAATACTCATGTGGTAGCTGATCCATTTGCTTTGGCCTTAATTTCTCCCCCTTCGGCATTAAGCACCAAAACGGGATCATTTTTGGCCCTTTAACCCCATTGCCTCACCAAAAATTGTCAATTAAGAGCAAAAAGGCAATAAGAGCATAGATATGAACTTGGAGTTAATTACACTAATACCGGAGTGCAGTGGAAGTCTTTGCATGGTCCAAGTTCACCTTTCCCTTTCAATGCACCTTTGAGACTACATCAAGTAACTCAAACACAGGGATTAGTCTCAAAGGGTCAAGTTGTAACACTTCTCCCCCTAAATATGTGCATCATTCACACATGGACTTGTGAGGTCCGGGGATCCCTTGCACAACTTGAGCACCATAAATAAGCAACAAATTATATAAATGCATAAAGTAACATGATCAAAGGCATAAAACACATGTATGCTATAGATCAATCCAAGTTACATGAATCTAAGACATTTAGTTCACTATGCAGCCTGCAAAAGGTTTTCTCATCTAACGGCTTGGTAAAGATATCGGCTAGCTGGTTCTCGGTGCTAATATGGAACACCTCGATATCTCCCTTTTGCTGGTGGTCTCTCAGAAAGTGATGCCGGATGTCTATGTGCTTAGTGCGACTGTGTTCAACAGGATTATCTGCCATGCAGATTGCACTCTCATTGTCACATAAGAGTGGGACTTTGCTCAGATTGTAGCCAAAGTCTCGGAGAGTTTGCCTCATCCAAAGTAGTTGCGCGCAACACTGTCCTACGGCAACATACTCGGCCTCAACGGTGGATAGGGCAACAGAGGTTTGTTTCTTTGAACTCCAAGACACCAGGTACCTTCCTAGGAATTGGCACGTCCCTGATGTACTCTTCCTATCAACCTTGCATCCAGCATAATCGGAGTCTGAATATCCAATTAAGTCAAAGGTAGACCCCTTTGGATACCAAATCCTAAAGCAAGGCGTAGCAACTAAATATCTAAGAATCCGCTTAATGGCCACAAGGTGACATTCCCTTGGGTCGGATTGATATCTAGCACACATGCATACGCTAAGCATAATATCCGGTCTACTAGCACATAAATAAAGTAGTGACCCTATCATAGACTGGTATGCCTTTTGATCAACGGACTTACCTCCTTTGTTGAGGTCAACATGTCCGTCGGTTCCCATTGGTGTCTTTGTGGGCTTGGCGTCCTTTATCCCAAACCGCTTGAGAAGATCTTGAGTGTACTTCGTTTGGGAGATGAAGGTGCCGTCCTTGAGTTGCTTCACTTGGAACCCAAGGAAGTAGTTCAACTCGCCCATCATCGACATCTCAAACTTTTGAGTCATCACCCTGCTAAACTCCTCACAAGACTTTTGATTAGTAGAACCAAATATTATGTCATCGACATAAATTTGGCACACAAAAAGATCACCGTCACAAGTCTTAGTGAAAAGAGTGGGATCGACTTTCCCAACCTTGAAAGCATTAGCAATTAAGAAATCTCTAAGGCATTCATACCATGCTCTTGGGGCTTGCTTAAGTCCATAGAGCGCCTTAGAGAGCTTACACACATGGTCGAGGTACCTTTCATCCTCAAAGCCAGGGGGTTGTTCCACGTACACCTCCTCCTTGATCGGCTCGTTGAGGAAAGCGCTCTTCACATCCATTTGAAACAACCTGAAAGAGTGGTGAGCAGCATAGGCTAATAGAATGCGAATAGACTCTAGCCTAGCCACAGGAGCAAAAGTCTCCTCGAAATCCAAACCTGCGACTTAGGCATAACCTTTTGCCACAAGTCGAGCCTTATTTCTTGTCACCACCCCGTGCTCGTCTTGCTTGTTGCGGAACACCCACTTAGTTCCCACAACATTTTGCTTGGGACGTGGCACCAGGCTCCAAACTTCGTTCCTCTTGAAGTTGTTGAGCTCTTCCTGCATGGCCAACACCCAGTCCAGATCCTGCAAGGTCTCTTCTACCCTGAAAGGCTCAATAGAAGAGACAAACGAGTAATGCTCACAAAAGTTAGCTAATCTTGAGCGAGTAGTTACTCCCTTGCTTATGTCACCCAGAATCTAGTCAACGAGGTGATTCTGTTGGATCGTTGCTCGGACTTGAGTTGGAGGGGCCCATGTTGCTTCTTCCTCCATAACTGTTTCTTCTTGTGCTCCCCCTTGATCACGCGCCTCTTCTTGAGGAACTTGTTCATCATCTTGAGTTGGGGGATGCACCATCATTGAGGAAGAAGGTTGATCTTGCTCTTGTTGTTCCTGTGGTCGCACATCTCCAATCGCCATGGTGCGTATTGCGGCCGTCAGAACATCATCTTCATCTACATCATCAAGATCAACTTGCTCTCTTGGAGAGCCATTAGTCTCATCAAATACAACGTCGCTAGAGACTTCAACCAAACCCGATGATTTGTTGAAGACTCTATACGCCCTTGTATTTGAGTCATACCCTAGTAAAAACCCTTCTACAGCTTTGGGAGCAAATTTGGAATGTCTACCTTTCTTCACCAATATGTAGCATTTGCTCCCAAATACACGATAGTAGGAAACATTAGGTTTGTTACCGGTAAGTAGTTCGTAGGAGGTCTTCTTGAGGAGGCGATGTAGGTAGAGCCGGTTTATGGCGTGGCAAGCTGTGTTCACAGCTTCCGACCAAAACCGCTCGGGCGTCTTGAATTCTCCAAGCATCGTCCTCGCCATGTCGATAAGCGTCCCGTTCTTCCTCTCTACCACACCGTTTTGCTATGGTGTGTAGGGAGCGGAGAACTCGTGCTTGACGCCTTCTTCCTCAAGGTACTCCTCCACTTGCAGATTCTTGAACTCGGACCCGTTGTCGCTTCTAATCTTTTTCACCTTGAGCTCAAATTCGTTTTGGGCTCGCCTTAGAAAGCGCTTGAGGGTCTCTTGGGTTTTTGATTTATCCTGCAAAAAGAATACCCAAGTGAAGCGGGGAAAATCATCAACAATTACTAGACCATACTTACTTCCCTCGATGCTAAGGTAGGCGACGGGTCCGAAGAGGTCCATGTGAAGAAGCTCCAGTGGTCTTGATGTAGTCATCACATTCTTGTTGTGATGAGTGCTTCCCACCTGTTTCCCTGCCTGACAAGCTGCACAAGGTCTATCTTTCTCAAAGTAGACATTGGTTAGTCCTAACACATGCTCTCCCTTTAAAAGTTTGTGAAGGTTCTTCATCCCAACATGTGCTAGACGGCGATGCCACAGCCAGCCCATACTAGTCTTAGCGATTAAGCATGCATCTAGATCGGCCTCCTCTTTTGAAAAATCAACTAAGTAGAGTTTGCCATCTAGTACATCCTTAAACGCTAATGAACCATCACTCCTTCTAAAGACAGATACATCAACATTTGTAAACAAACAATTGTAGCCCATGTGGCACAATTGACTTACAGACGGGAGATTATAGCCTAGCGACTCTACTAAAAATACAATGGAAATAGAGTGCTCGCTTGTGATGGCTATTTTTCCCAAACCTTTGACCTTGCCTTGATTCCCATCTCCAAATATGATTGTATCCTGGGACTCCTTGTTCTTGACGTAGGAGGTGAACATCTTCTTCTCCCCCATCATGTGGTTTGTGCATCCGCTGTCGATAATCCAGCTTGAGCCCCCGGATGCATAAACCTGCAAGGCAAATTAGGCTTGGGTTTTAGGTACCCAACTCTTGTTGGGTCCTACAAGGTTAGTGACAATAGCTTTTGGTACCCAAATGCAAGCCTTGTCTCCTTTGCATTTGGATCCCAATTTTCTAGCAACCACTTTTTCATTTTTACATGAAAGTACAAACGTAGTGTTGCAAGCATGAAAGACAGTAGTAGGTTTATTACACATTTTCCTAGGAGCATGAGACACAATATTTCTCCTAGGCCTACCATTAAAATTAGAACTTGAAGCAAACATAGCATTTGGATCATAATAACCAGCATGAATATAACTCTTATTAAAGTTAGAATAACTACCAATTTTCCTATCATACATAAAAGCATGGTTTCTCTTAGGAATATTAGCCATAGGAGCCTTCCCTTTCTCCTTGTTGGGAATGGGAGCCCTTTGGCTTGCTAAGTTATTGGCTTCCTTTCGAAAGCCAAGCCCATCCTTAATTGAGGGGTGTCTACCAACAGTGTAGGCATCCCTAGCAAATTTTAATTTATCAAAATCACTTTTGCAAGTCTTAAGTTGAGCATTAAGACTTGCCACTTCATCATTTAATTTAAAAATAGAAATTAAGTGTTCATCACAAGCATCAACATTAAAATTCTTGCATCTATTGCAGATTACAACATGTTCTACACATGAACTAGATTTATTAGCTACCTCTAGCTTAGCACTTAAATCATTATTCAAAATCTTTAAACTAGAGATTGATTCATGGCACACAGACAATTTAGAGGATAACATTTCTTTTCTTTTAGTTTCTAAAGCAAGAGACTTTTGTACACTAACAAATTTGTCATGTTCTTCATATAAAATGTCCTCTTGCTTCTCTAGCAACATATCTTTTTCATTTAGAGCATCAATTAACTCATTAATTTTATCTACTTTTGCTCTATCTAAACCCTTAAATAAATCAGTATAATCTACTTCATCATCACTAGAATCTTCATCGCTTGAAGTAGTATACGTAGGGGTTTCTCGAACACTTACCTTCTTTTCCTTGGCCATGAGGCAAGTGTGGCGTTCGTTGGGGAAGAGAGAAGACTTGTTAAAGGCCGAGGCAGCGAGTCCTTCATCATCGGAGTCGGAAGAAGAGCAGTCCAATCCCATTCTTTGCCAAGGTGCGCCTCGCCCTTTGCCTTTTTGTAGGCCTTCTTCTTTTCCCTCTTCCCGCTCTTTTCTTGTCCCTGGTCACTATCATTATCGGGACAGTTTGCAATAAAGTGACCAACCACATTTGAAGCAGGAGCGCTTTCCCTTTGTTTTATTCTTGTTGGGGTGCTCCTTGTGTCCTTTAAGAGCGGTCTTGAAGCGCTTGATGATGAGCGCCATTTCATTCTCGTTGAGCCCGACAGCCTCTACTTGTGCTACCTTGCTTAGTAGTGCCTCATTGCTACTTGTTGCCTTGAGCGCAACGAGCTGCGGCTCGTAGATGGGCATTGGGCCGTTTAGTGCATCATCAACATACCTTGCCTCTTTGACCATCATGCACCCGCTCACAAATTTTCTGAGTATCTCCTTGGGCGTCATCTTTGTGTACCTGGAATTTTACAGATGAGGTTCACAAGATGAGGGTCAATAACAGTAAAAGACCTGAGCATAAGTCGGATGACGTCGTGGTCCGTCCATCTTGTGCTTCCACAGCTCCTAATCTTGTTGACCAGGGTCTTGAGCCTGTTGTACGTTTGTGTTGGCTCCTCTCCCCTGATCATCGCGAACCTTCCCAGCTCACCTTCCACCAACTCCATTTTCGTGATCATGGTGGCGTCGTTTCCCTCATGTGATATTTTGAGGGTGTCCCAGATTTTCTTGGCATTGTCCAAGCTGCTCACCTTGTTGTACTCATCCCTGCACAAAGATGCTAGCAAAACAGTGGTAGCTTGTGCATTTTTATGAATTTGCTCGTTAATAAATACAGAGTTATCCATACTATCAAATTGCATTCCATTTTCAACTATCTCCCAAATACTGGGATGGAGAGAAAATAAGTGACTACACATTTTGTGACTCCAAAAAGCGTAGTCCTCTCTATCAAAGTGTGGAGGTTTACCAAGAGGAATTGAAAGCAAATGAGCATTGGAATTAAAAGGAATACGAGAATAATCAAATGAATAATTTGAATTAACCGGTTTTTTTTCTCGTCGTCGTCGTCTCTTGGTGAAGAAGAAGATTCATCGCTGTCGTAGTAGACGATCTTCTTGATGCGCCTCTTCTTCTTCCCGTCCTTCTTCTTGTGACTCGAGCCAGAGTCAGTGGGTTTGTCATCTCTTAGCTCATTGAAGATGGACTCCTCCTTATTGTTGACCACCATCCCCTTTCCCTTAGGATCCATCTCTTCGGGCGATTAGTCCCTTACGTGAAGAGAACAGCCCCGATACCAATTGAGAGCACCTAGAGGGGGGGTGAATAGGTGATCCTGTAAAATTCAACACTAAATAGCCACAAGCTTGGTTATAAAGATGTTAGTGCAATAGAACCAAGTGGCTATAGAGCGAGCTCTTGCGAATCACAATAATCACAGAGAAAGACAACACAAGAGACACAATGTTTTATCCCGTGGTTCGGCCAAGTATAACACTTGCCTACTTCCAAGTTGTGGCGTCTCAATGGACGAGGGTTGCAATCAACCCCTTTTAAGTGATCCAATGATCAACTTGAATACCACGGTGTTCTTCCTTATAGTTTTCTTCCCGTTTGCGAGGAATCTCCACAAGTTGGAGCCTCTCGCCCTTACAAGATTGTTCACAAAGAAAGCACGGAGTAAGGTTGGGAAGAGCAACACACACTAGAATTAAATCCACACCGCAAACACGCACACAAGTGAGAAGATGAGCACACAAAACACGCGTGGGGAGTTTACAACTCGAAAAGTGCTCCAATCTCAAGAACGATGAACGATTGCATGAAAGTGAGGACTAGAAGCCTTGGAATGCTTAGAGTGTGCTTGGGTGACTCCTCCATGCGCCTAGGGGTCCCTTTTATAGCCCCAAGGCAGCTAGGAGCCGTTGGAGACCAACAAAGAAGGCTAAGATTGCCTTCTGTTGGGTGGCGCACCGGACAGTCCGGTGCGCCACCGGACAGTCACTGTAGACAGTCCGGTGCGGATCTCCTTCCTATTTTGGCGCAGTCGACCGTTGCTGATTCGTGGCGGTTGGCGCACCAGACACTGTCCGGTGCACACCGGACAGTCCAGTGCCCCCTGCCGACCGTTGGAGCGGGCCACGCGTCGCCCGTGGATTACGCGGCTGACCGTTACATAGTTGACCGTTGGCTCACCGGACAGTCCGGTGAATTGTAGCCGTACGCCGCTGATCCTTTTCTCGAGAGCGACGACTTCGCCGCGGACGACTCACCGGACAGTTCGGTGCACCACCGGACAGTCCGGTGAATTATAGTCGTACGCCGCCGTCGAGTCCCAAGAGCGGCTAGTTCACCTTGAACTCGCCTAGCGCACCGGACACTGTCCGGTGCACCACCGGACAGTCCGGTGCACCCACAGCCAACTCTTCTCCAATTCCTTTTCTCCTGTTTCTAACACTTAGACAATATATGTTAGTAATTAAAACAATGTACTAAGTCTAGAAACGTACCTTGTTACATGATTTGCACTTCTTCAATCTTTGGCACATTCAAAACTTAGAGAATGTGTGTTGGGCACTTAATCACCAAAATATTATAGAAATGGCCCAAGGGCACATTTCCCTTTCAGTAACCGCGGCTCATGCCCTGTGCACCCCAATAGTCGCCACAGTGCCACAGAGTGTCGCGAGATGATTGACCTCGCAAAGCGTGTCAGTGTGTGGCGCGAGCTGTCTTCCGGCGACGGCTCCCCACCTCATCACCGGCCTGGCAAGGAAAAGGTCCACGACGACGAGGTGGCTGCGGCCGAATCGGACATCGGGTATTAGTCACCCAAAGGAACCCTGAAGGATGTTTTCACTAGAGACTCCGACTCTGGTGACAACAACTAGATGGGCCACCAGGGGACCCCGTATTCCCTGGTCCATGGGGCCGAAGCCTGCCTCCCCACGAAACCCTTTTGGACTCCCCACGAGTCCAGTCTTTTGATGAGCCTATGCAGGGGCGATTACAGCGCAAGGACGAGGACCCCATCGGGGAACTCCGATGTCAAGCGGCAACCCGAAATGCACTTTGTAACCAGGCGCCCATGCACTGAGGCCGACGGTTCGTGCATAGTAGGGAGCCCAGGGTCAGGACCTAGTCCTACGACAAGTACCGAACCAAGGAGTCTGCAATCTCTCCCCCAACTGGGAGGAACCCTTCAAGGTGACAAAAATATGCTAGCCAGGGGGTGCCCGCCTTGCTATAACTAAAGGAGTATCTCTTCATAACCTCTGGAGCATCTCTGTAAGTTCAATCCATAGGAGCAAGTCTGAGGGGCTAAGTTTTTCTTCTTTTGTAATTAGGTTTCGCATATGTGTACACCAGCCCGGTGAGGTATGCCCTCGTAAACCCGCCCTGTTGGTTTAGACACATGCATGTCAAGTTATAAAAAGGAGATTTACCCCCTCAAATGTGCTTCTATGATGACTTTATCCTCCTGCTCCACGGATTTATCCTGTAGTTTCCAGATAATACTATTTATCTAACCCACCCGTGCGGTCCAGACTGTCAGACACGATGACACCTGAATTGAATAAGCCAGGCCTGCAGTTTAGGACCCCTCCACGAAAGCAAGGAGGTCCAGTAGCCTGGGGGTTGGTTCTAAAGAATGGAAGCTCGTTCCATGGGGTGGTTTGAGTCAGTGTAGCCGCTTAGCTTGGTCCTGTACCGTAAGCCTGCACAGTCCACCACTCTGTGACGAGTACCATAGTATTTGGAGCTATAGTCCTGTGGGTCCGACAACCTAGGGTCCGGCTCCAGAGAATGGGCACTTGTCTCCTGAGGTGGTCCGGAGCCGTGTAGCCGCTTAGCCTGGTCCTGTACCGTAAGCCTGCATGCTCCACCACTCTACGACGGGTGTCCTAGTATCTAGAGCCGCGGTCCTAGGGGGTCCGGACACACAACTTGGCCTCCCGGACTAAACACTGCAAGTCCCGAGCATGTATCAAAGGATGGCTAATGTCAGACGGGGGACCCTACGGGTGTGCTACTAACGCCCCCTAGTCGAATCTTTGTACAGGTCTAGGTCCTAGTCGAGGCTGCCTCCTGGGGATTGTTGCCAACTCTTTCAGTTACACTGGTATCCAACCTCGACACATCGAGCCTGCATCCCAGGGGGGCCAGGTACCAGGGAGGAGTCAACAACATCACACACAACAGGGACAGGTGGTACACAGATAAGTGCTAATACTACTTGATAAATAGTACTAAAAAAGTACCTTACAAAAGCAAAAGTTATTACATTTGCCTTCAAGCGGAGTCCTAGCTCCATCTCTACAGGTGTAAACTACTCGACGCCAGTAGGGTCGCGCTGGAAGCTCACGGGCGCTGTCCTCGCGGAATCCTCCCAGGCAACTTACCAGCGGCGGTGGCCACCTCAACGCATGTGCCATGGCAAAAAGGCCCTTGCCCCCGTATTCCTACGGGGGGTGACGACAAGGCCATTAAAGCCAAAGAGTTGGGTGCAAGGCGGCAGGTGGCGCTGGTGGTCTGGCTAGCGGCATCGACCACCTCTACTCCAGTGGCGGCGGCCACCTCTACGCCAGCGGCGGCGGCCGCCTCAGCACGTGCGCCATGGCAATGGGGCCCTCGCCCCGCCCTCGGGGGTGATGACAAGATCATCCAAGCCAAGGAGTTGGAAGCTCGGCGGCTGACGGCGCTTGCGGTCCGGCCAGCACCGCGTAGCTGAAGTTCGCCTCCTTCGCAGGGCTAGTGGACATCCTTTTCCTCCAAATGCTGGAGGAAGAAGCGGGCCACCAGCTCATGCAGAAGGCAGAACCCCATCTCGGCTCGCTCTCTGTTGGTGACTTGTTCTCAAATGCTTCGGATTAAGAACAAGGCAACATAGAAAGTGTTAAATGATAAGGTCCTTCGTCCTTTGAAACATTATTTCCCTTCGGGATATAATGTGTTCCGGACGAAGGTCACAAACAATATATCTTCGTAAACGCAATAAGCTATGACGAAGGGCATACACGCAACATAAAAAGTAATATAAGTATTTAAGTTTTATCACAATGTCATTTCTATTTTATTATCATATAACAATAGAAATGACTTCAAATTACAAGTGTACCTTCGGATTGCAGGAAGACAAAAGTACAAGGATGACGCAAAAGCAAATGTCAAGTCAGCGTGAACTGTACGGGAGTACTGTTCATCTATTTATAGACGTGGGACGCAGCCCATGTAAAATTACATTCATGCCCATTACATTTGTTAATGACTTATGGGAATCTGTCAAGGCCTAAGTAGTCTTTTCATCTTTAAGTCGGTTCCCCTTTCTGCTATCGCGACGAAGCTTTCCTGCGCACAGCTTCGGCTGTGCACCATCCTTCGTACAGCTTGGTAATCAGCCCGTCCTTCATCTCAATCCCCCTTCGTCTGGCTTAGGCTTCGTCCTGACCGTACTCCATGTTCATAATTCTGAGTCCGAAGATACCTGTTCATATAATCCACTTGGAAAACATTGTCAAATCATGTTTTTGAGGACCTTCGGAGGACGAAGGCCCCCAACAGTAGCCCCTCGCAATATTAATTTGTTAATGATAAATTCAGATTGCGATATGGACGAAGGCCTTAAGCCGAAGGTCCGAAAAAACACCTTCCCTTTGATAGAATAGCAAAAGTCACTGACACGCGGGACCACACAGTTTCCGTTATATCGAGTGTATAAATAGAGGCCCGCCACAATTTGTTTGGTACGCTTTCTTGCCATCTGCTCCCGCTTACTAAATTTTTAGCTCTTGCGCACTAAGATTTGCTGTTCTTTTGGTTTTGAAGCTTCGGCCTTGAAAACAGTTTTTTAGTGTTTCCGAAGATGTCTGAAGATAAGAAGGTCACTGCTGAGATGAAGCTGAGTCTCGACGAAGAGAAGAACTTGGGGTTCCTTATAGCGATGGCGGAGACCAATACGGAAAAAATCACCAAGGAGATTCTGGAAGGTTTGTCTGAAGATACTGGTGACAGCGACAGTTATGATGCAGAAAGCTGTGGGGGAGAGTCCGAAGATCGACCATGGCGACCAAGTCACACTGTTTTCGGGAAAACCACTGTTAAGCAGAGTCATATTGACAATATGAGGGGGAGATATTTTCGAGATATATCTATTGTGAGGGCTGATGCTGGAGAAAAAACTTCTCCCACCCCCGAAGAAGATGAAGTCGTAATCTTCCGAAGCTTTCTCAAGGCTGGGCTTCGATTCCCCCTAAGCAGCTTTGTTGTCGAAGTCCTGAAGACATTTCAAATCTACCTTCATCAAATTACTCCCGAAGCTATCATTAGAATGGGGATCTTTGTCTGGGCTGTAAGAAGCCAAGGTTTAGAACCAAATGCTAAAAGCTTTTGCAACATTCATGAGTTGTTATATGAGACGAAGCCCTGGGGGAAAGAACAATATCACAACAATTTCGGTTGTTACAGCTTCGGTGCCCGCGCCGGGTCAAGCTGCCCTGTGCCAACCTTTCGGAAGAGGTGGCCTGGCACCTGGATGACAGAATGGTTCTATGTAAAGAATGACTTGACAGCGCAGGAAGATGTTAAGAGTATCATTATGCGCCCCATTTGGCAACGCTTCGGACTACGAAAGCCGAAGGTTGAAATGGATGAAGCGGCCGAAGAATGCCAAAGAGCCTTCGGCGTAGTCTGCTCTTTTATTGGGACAAGGGATCTGGTCCAAGAGCATATTGCCTTCAGGGTGTGGCCACTTGCAGGAAAGTGGGAAATGCCGAAGGAGACCATCAAAGAGTCTGACGAAGGTGGACTAGTCAGACTAAAATACTCATTCAAATACGGGGATAAATTTGTTGAACCTGATGACGACTGGTTAAAAAGCATTGAAACATTAAGTGACGAATTGCTTGGGGTATACTCGAAGGCCGAGAATACTGCACTATCGGCAACCTTCGGAGGCCGAAAGAAGAAGAGGCTCAACTGGGTATTTGATGCAGTCGGGTTTGTCTACCCTGACTATCATTATCCGGTGCTGGGCCGTAAAAGAAAAAAATACTTCTCCTGCAACAGAAGTTGCCACAAGTGCCTCTAGCGAGCCAGCGCCGCAAAGAAAAAAGATGAAGGTGCTCACCCACCGGGCGCGTTTTATTGAGCCGGCCACAGTGCCTGAATTTATTGGTGAAGTCTCTTTGACCTCTGAAACTACAGAATCAGCTCCAGCGCCGAAGATAGAAGAAAGAACTGAAGCGCCTTCAGTAGAGAAGGCAGAAAAACCGAGGGTTGAAGGACAAAAAATATTGGAAATCTTAAGTCCTTCAGCAAATGTTGAAACAATAAAAAAATCAAAAGGGCCCATCGGTGACCCCAAAAAGAAAAAGAATGGTGAACGTGCTAGATGTCTTGGAGACAATTAAGTCTTCAAGCACAACTCCAAAGAAGACTGTTGAACTTGCTGAAGCGTCTACTGAAGCTTCGAAGCAACAACTTGAAGCTGAAGCTGGGCCTTCAGAGCCCAACAAGGAACAATCTTTGGAAACCGAAAAAATAAAAATATCAGAACCAGTTTTGGTTGAAGAAATTGACACTGCCGCCCCCGAAGCTCCTTCCAATATACACGATTACATCGTGCGACATGCTTCGGAGAAGAAATTATCTGAAGAAGAGACTTATGAAGCCAATCACTATGCCAGAGAGTTAAAATATCCAAAGGGGGCAGTAGTGTTCAATGGGACAAATGAAGATGACTTACTATACTGCCTCCCTGATAACAAAGAATTATCTGTCTGCCGGGAGATGGCTAGAAGTATGGGGTTCCCGAAGCTCGAAGCTGGATTATGTGCTATGACGAAGGAGGATCTCGCGGACAGTCTTGCGTACAATAGCCTAAAGGTATGGGAATTAGGCGCCTGAAAATTTTTTAATTCGTAACTCATTCTTTTATTCTTATACCAACTTTTTTACATATAGGGTTTAATCCTAAGCAACGCATTAAGAGCACAAAAGAGTGCCGAAGATGAGAGCTATGAAATTGCGTTCAACAACCTACGGTCAGAAGTTATTAAACTGAGAAACGAAGCTCTGGAAAAGGATAAAATTCTGCTTACATTGGTAGACAAGGTAAAAAAGGACGAAGCTGCCTCAAAGGTCCAGGCCGAAGCCCAAAAACGTGAGATTAAAGATCTTCAGAAACAGCTAGCTAGAGCTAAAGAGGAACGTGTGCTTGAAGAAACAAAACGAGAGCTTAGTGATCAGTTGGTCAATCATTTAGAGTTAAGTGTTAAGGAGCTTCGTGCATCCTAGAGGAAATGCTATGTGAAATCTATAGAATGCGTCAAAAAGATAAAATCCAGCTTCGCCAGCGTTGGCGCATTTTCTAGTGAAGAGAATTTCTCAAGAGGCAATCCCGAAGGTCCAATGGAATGGATCAGCCACGAAGCAGAGGCCTTCGAGGAAATCCTGAGTAGCCGCGGTGACATCTGCGCTTTTTCGGGCGCCAGAGGAGTTGCTACTGTTTTGGAGAGGAAAGGTTGCGAGCATGTAAAATCCTTAGCTCAGTCCGAAGCTGCCTTGTCCTCTGAAGACATCAAAGACCCCTCGGCCGAAGCAAGCATGGTTGGCGGAAAATTCTTTACTGATATCTGGGACAACGGCGGCCGAGAAATGGCGCAAGAAATTATTCAAAAGAGTGAAAAAGGCATCCATGATGCTAGGAAAGTGACAGAAGTTGCCGAAAAAAGTATAGAGCCCGAAGGGCAAATAGGTATTAATTAGTCGTTCTTATTGTGTTGTAATTTTTAATTTCAAACTTCGTTCGCGGTCTGTGATAGTAATGTAGACATATTTTCTTCCCTCAGAACCTGCTGGATCGTCTGCAGACCCTCACACGAAAGGGGATGACGAAATTAAACAAATGGCCGAAGCTATCATGGATAAAGTTGTTGAACAACTTCTAAATGAGGCTGCCGAAGTAGTACTAAGAGAAGACTAGATGTTATTAGAAAAAACATTTGAAATGTGATCTATGTAATATTTTGTACATTTGAATGTAATATACAAGTTTCTTTTCATTATCAACTCTTTACGATGCATGAAACTTTACATACGTACCGTTTTTGAGCCTTCGGCGAAAAAACACCTTCCCTTCTTTTCATGCTTCGTGAAGAAAACATTCTCCTTTAATACTATTCTGATGAAGCACGTCCACGCTTCGTGAAAATATTCTCCGAAGCTGTACAATTTCAATATTACTCTGATGAAGCACGTCAACGCTTCGTGAAAATATTCTTCGAAGCTGTATTCCGAAGATCAGCATTGTATTCCCTCGTGACTTTGCACGATTTTCACTTTCTCAAAGCGTCCTTTCGAAGGTTGATACTGTGTCCCCTTCTTTTGCTATGTGCAACATGATGTATGATGCTTATGCTATGCAAAATGATGTGATGATGCTATGTTATGTAGATGACATTTGTTCCGAAGATACACACATATCCCCGTAAAACACAAAATATCTCTGTATCAGCGCTGACTTTTCGCTGTAAGCTCTGCATTCCCTTAGGAACGTCTTTGGAGCTTCTTCGCCTTTTACTTAGGCGGTATCAGCGTTGACTTTTCGCTGTAAGCTCTGCATTCCCTTAGGAACGTCTTTGGAGCTTCTTCGCCTTTTACTTTAGGCGGTATCAGCGTTAACTTTTCGCTGTATGCTCTGCATTCCCTTAGGAACGACTTTGGAGCAGAAAACTTACACTGCGCTCCCTTTGGAACGGCTTTTTATGACTTCGGCAACTTACTCTGCGTTCCTTAGAACGACTTTTTGTTGCTTCGAAAGATTTTTAATAACTCGAAGGTTCTCCTTGTTATCGTAAATTTTTAAGCTTCAGCAACTTAAGCCTGTGAGGAAAATAGGTTTTCTTCGTGACCAACAACGAAACTATTACATGAAAACTGAATTGTTCTTTATTACACAGAAAATAGAACTAAATGGAAAAGACTGCTATCAAGGTAGGATATTTGTCAATAAATGTGCTTCGACTCTGGCACAGTGCTATTGACTGTGCGAGCTTCGGATTGTTCTCTGAGGTCCCTTTGGTGTGGAACATATTGGCTTCCTTCCGGCTGTTGGCCTTGTTGCAGCGGTGGTGGAGGCGGGGGCTGTTGCCATGAAGCCTGAGGTTGACTCGTCGAAGCTACAGAAACTGCAGGGTGGTTGCCCACGTATTCTGGGACGTAAGGCTGATGGTACGAAGCAGTATGCATGACCTGCTTCGGCCCGCCCTGCTGCGCTGCAGCTTCTGCTAGCTCCTTTTGCTTCTGGATGGTAACATGGCACATCCTGGTGGTATGGCCCTTGTTTTCACCACAGAATAAGCAAAATACTCTCCTTGGTTGATCTCCAAATCTTCCGCCGAAGCCCCTGGCGCCTCTGCCTCTTGGAGCTGGTGGCCGGAAGAAATTTTGCTGTTGCCCCGAAGCCTGTGAGGAGCACTGCGGCCTGTTCTGCTGACTCCCCTTATCATCATTTTGAATAGAGTTGTGGATGGACCTGACATGCCTCGGATAGAATCTTCCTCCGAAGCCCCTGGTCATTTCAGAGAATCTGAAAGCCTCCTCCCTTCTTTGGCGAAAATCATTGTCGGCACGAATGTATTCGTCCATCTTCTGGAGCAGCTTCTCCAAAGTCTGAGGAGGCTTCCTAGCAAAGTATTGAGCTGAAGGTCCAGGACAAAGCCCCTTGATCATGGCTTCAATAACAATTTCATTGGGCACCGTCGGTGCCTGCGCCCTCAAACGCAAGAACCTTCTGACATACGCCTGAAGGTACTCTTCATGATCCTGAGTGCACTGGAACAAGGCTTGAGCAGTGACCGGCTTCGTCTGAAAGCCTTGAAAGCTGGTTAACAACATGTCCTTCAGCTTTTGCCATGAAGTGATCGTTCCTGGTCGAAGGGAGGAATACCAGGTCTGAGCAACATTCCTGACAGCCATAACAAAAGACTTTGCCATGACTGCCGCATTGCCACCATACGAAGACACTGTTGCTTCGTAGCTCATCAAAAACTGCTTCGGGTCTGAATGGCCATCGAACATGGGAAGCTGGGGTGGCTTGTAGGTCGGAGGCCAAGGTGTAGCCTGCAGCTCAGCGGACAGGGGAGAAGCATCATCGAAAACAAAATTTCCATGATGGAAATTGTCATACCAGTCATCTTCGTTGAAGAAGCCCTCCTGATGAAGGTCTTTTTGTTGAGGCCTTCTGTTCTGCTCATCGTGAGTAAGATGGCGAACTTCTTCGGAAGCTTCGTCTATCTGTCTTTGCAGCTCAGCTAGCCTGGCCATCTTTTCCTTCTTCCTTTGTACCTGTTGATGAAGCATCTCCATATCCCTGATCTCTTGGTCTAGCTCATCCTCCTGAAGCGTCGGGCTGACGGCCTTCCTCTTCTGGCTTCGGGCCTCCCGAAGAGAGACAGTCTCCTGGTTGGGATCCAGTGGTTGCAGAGCTGCAGCCCCAGTCGCTGAAGCTTTCTTCGGCGCCATAACGAGGGTCTATGGCTTCCGAAGGTGTTCAAAAAACTCAAAGTGGAAGTGAGTTCACCGGAGGTGGGCGCCAATGTTGGTGACTTGTTCTCAAATGCTTCGGATTAAGAACAAGGCAACATAGAAAGTGTTAAATGATAAGGTCCTTCGTCCTTTGAAACATTATTTCCCTTCGGGATATAATGTGTTCCGGACGAAGGTCACAAACAATATATCTTCGTAAACGCAATAAGCTATGACGAAGGGCATACACGCAACATAAAAAGTAATATAAGTATTTAAGTTTTATCACAATGTCATTTCTATTTTATTATCATATAACAATAGAAATGACTTCAAATTACAAGTGTACCTTCGGATTGCAGGAAGACAAAAGTACAAGGATGACGCAAAAGCAAATGTCAAGTCAGCGTGAACTGTACGGGAGTACTGTTCATCTATTTATAGACGTGGGACGCAGCCCATGTAAAATTACATTCATGCCCATTACATTTGTTAATGACTTATGGGAATCTGTCAAGGCCTAAGTAGTCTTTTCATCTTTAAGTCGGTTCCCCTTTCTGCTATCGCGACGAAGCTTTCCTGCGCACAGCTTCGGCTGTGCACCATCCTTCGTACAGCTTGGTAATCAGCCCGTCCTTCATCTCAATCCCCCTTCGTCTGGCTTAGGCTTCGTCCTGACCGTACTCCATGTTCATAATTCTGAGTCCGAAGATACCTGTTCATATAATCCACTTGGAAAACATTGTCAAATCATGTTTTTGAGGACGTTCGGAGGACGAAGGCCCCCAACACTCTCCACCCCTGCAAGGCTGATGAACATCCTTGAAGCTGAGGGCAGGGGGAGGCCGCAACCCGACTCGCTTCTCTCCACCACAAGGCTGGTGGTCATCCTTGTAGATGACCACTGGTGGGTGACCACAGCCTAGCTGCGTGATAAAAATCCTTGAAGCTGAGCGATGGCAGAAGGGCGCCAACCCCCACGAGGTCGTGCTCCTCCAGCAACAACAAGAAGAAGGCGAAATCGGCAATGCCATCGCGCAGGAAACGAAGAGCACTGGTGCGGATCCTTCCACCAAACATCGGCGCGCTCCATCCAGGCAAGCGGCGCACCAGGTCAAGCGTCCGCTCAGTCTAAAAGCGCTCGGGGTGAACCAACAAGGCCATGGCAACTGCGGTGGTGCAAAGTAAGACCTTGAAGGCAAAGGGGCGCAGCAAGAGGAAGAGAAACAAGGCATGGCTGCTACCCGAGGGATGAACCCCTTTTTAAAGGCAGATTCCCCCGCTCGTGCCCCGAAGCGTCACGGGCAAGTCTTCTCCGAAGCACACCGCAGCACCCAGCCTATGAAGCAGGGGCCTGCCCCCACAAGTCATACGACTGGCGCGATGGTCTCCTGGTGCGCAGAAGATGAACCGCCACGCGGGGAGCGAATCGTGGCGTCTCTTCATCTCCGCCGAGAGCAACAGCCCAGTCTCTGTCACGGGGGCCCGGGTCCACGAGTCATCCTCTTGGGGTGCCGGTTCCTAGGTGCAGAGAAGTCGAACCGCCACTCGCACCAGTATCATGCCTCCTCGAGGCCGCCACAGAAGACAGAGAAGGTGAATTTTCAAAACCAAATGCAACAGTATCAAGGTACCCCGTGCATGGCCCAGTAAAGCCATCGAGTGCAAAGACCACGAGTCAGTCAGCCGCGGGAATAGGCATGGCAGTTGATGCGACCGATGGTAGGCTGATAGCGCGAGCACGCCGAGTTAATGCGGCACGCGTAGAGGAGGCACCGCAGTCGCCGATCCTGCCAACTTGATGCAAGGTACAAGCTTTGGCCCCACCTGCAGGCTCGTATCTTCCCCTGAGGCAGGCCCGGGGGCCACTATCGGTACCCTGGATCAGGGGTACCCCTTGCTACAACATGAGGACGCGGTGCCCAGGCGACTATCTCTAGTCGCGTGGGGAACAACATCCGACTCCACCACATGGGTGGCTCCAGGGTCACCATGTGGCCAGAAAAAGCAATACACTCCAAGATGCCAACAGTGGGTCCGGACCCCCATGGGAAAGCGTCGGACCCCTGTACATGTAGTCCGGACCTCCGGAGCAAGATCTAGGACCCCCGCGAAGTACAGCCCGAACCTCCGGGTCGGGTCCCAGACCCCTCTGCGTGGGATCCAGACTACCCACAGCCGGGTCCCGGGACTCAGGGGCAGGGAATACCCAGGCCTTGCTCAGGCTGGGGTCCGGTGCCGACATGTGTCTAGGTCCAGCCTAGTGTGGACCTGTCCACATAACGCTACTGCTCCTCGCCCAGGCGGAGACCCGATGCTGCCGCGTGGCCTACCACGCGTGACGTAAGCCAGCGGGCGGAGCCTGACGTAAGGCCTCTAGGCCGCGCTGTCTCTGCATTTATTGCAGAAAAGACGCGCCGCCTAACTATCCCGTTGACAGGTGATGTGCCCCTTCCGCATTTAATGTGTCCTGTCCACTCAGCTGGCAGGCGGCGTCCAGGCCATCCTGCAGGCGGTGGGCCTGTCCATTGCTAAACAGTACGCCCGTGCTGCGAGGTGCACTGTGCTCATCCATCATCACACGTATGTTGCCAGGGAAGCTTCCCCTGCACGCCAACGCTACGCAGATCGCGGATATCAGGGCGCAAGGAAGATTGCACTGGGGACAACATTAGTCGCTCCAAGTATTACATCTGTTATGTCTCTGCGTCCACATGTCGGGGCTCAGTACCCTTGTACGCGCCCCTCTTCAGCTATAAAAGGGGAGGCATGCAACGTTACAAGACAGTTCCGAAAAAAGGCTCACCCAAGTCATCGAAGACACAACTCGAGCTCACAAGCAATATAACAAACAGTGGAGTAGAGTATTACGCTCCGGTGGCCCAAACCACTCAAAACCCTTGCGTGTTCTTGTGTGTTCATCCCCCAATCTCTAACAAGCAAAACGCTTAGGCCCCTCCTCATCTTAGGATTTAGGGCGGGTGCATTCCGCCACCCGGCCGGAGAATTTCCTCTCCGACACTTGCACACATGCATACGAAAAGCATAATATCCGATCGAGATGCACATAAATAGAGTAGAGATCCTATCATCGACCGGTATACCTTTTGATCTACAGATATTCCTCCCATGTCGAGGTCGAGATGCCTATGGGTACCCTGAAACAGGGGTACCCCTTACTACAGCATGAAGACGTGGTGCCCACGTGACTATCTCTAGTCGCGTGGTGAACAGCACCCGACTCCACCACGTGGACGGCTCCGGGGTCGCCATGTGGCCAGAGAAGACGATATACCCCAAGATACCAACAGTGGGTCCGGACCCCAATGGGAAAGTGTCGGACCCCTGTACATGTAGATCGGACCTCCGGGCAAGGTCCAGGACCCCACACAGGTGCGACCCGGAATCCCGAGATAGGTCCTGGACCCCTTTGTGTGGGGTCCGGACTACCCACAGCCGGGTCCTGGGACTCTAGGGCAGAGAATACCCAGGCCTTGCTCAGGCAGGGGTCCGGTGCCGACATGTGTCCAGGACCAGCCTGTTGCGGACCTGCCCGCATAACGCTACTGCTCCCCGCCCAGGCGGAGACTCGATGCTGCCACGTGGCCTACCGCGCGTGACGTAAGCCAGCGGGCGGAGCCTGACGTAAGGCCTCCGGGTTGCACGGCCCTTGCATTTATTGCGGATAAGGCGTGCCACCTGACAAGCAATGTGCCACCTCGGCATTTAATGAGGCCTACCCACTCTGCTGTCAGGCAGCGACCTGTCCACTCTACTGGCAAGCAGTGTGCCGCCTCAGCAATTAATGAGACATGTTCATGTCGCTGGCAGGCGGCAAGATTGTCCATTCTGATGGCATGCGATACGCCCATGCTGCCGCGTGCACTGTGTTCATCATCACTCGTATGTTGCCAGGGAAGCTTCCGCTGCACGCCAATGCTACGCAGACCACGGAAACCAGGACGCAGGAAGATTGCACTGGCGACTAGCATTAGTTGCTCCAAGTATTACAACTGTTATGTTCCTAGGCCCATATGTCGGGGCTCAGCACCCTTGTACGTGCCCCCTTGGACTATAAAAGGGAGGGCACACTAGGTTACAAGGCATTCTCATTTAGACTCAAGCCAACCTAGACACAACTCAAGCTCACGAGCAATACAACACACAGTGGAGTAGGGTATTACGCTCCGGCGGCCCGAACCACTCTAAACCCTTGCGTGTTCTTGCATGTTCATCCCGAATCCATCTAATAGGCAAAACGCTTAAGCCCCCTCCTCATCTTAGGATTTAGGGCGGGTGCATTCCGCCACCCGGCCGGAGATTTCCTCTCCGACAATGCCCATTGGTTCCCATGGGTGTCTTGATGGGTTTGGCATCCTTCATTCCAAATTGGTGAGTATGTCTTGAATGTACTTCGTTTGGCTGATGAAGGTGCCCTCTTTGAGTTGCTTGACTTGAAATCCTAAAAAATACTTCAACTCCACCATCATAGACATCTCAAATATCTATACCATGATCCTACTAAACTCTTCACAAGTGGATTTGTTAGTAGACCCAAATATGATATCATCAACATAATTTTGGCATACAAACAAATCTTTTGCTATAGTTTTAGTAAAGAGAGTAGGATCGGCTTTACCGACTTTGAATCCATTAGTGATAATAAAATCTCTTAGGCATTCATACCATGCTCTTGGGGCTTGCTTGAGCCCATAAAGCGCCTTAGAGAGTTTGTATACATGGTTAGGGTATTCACTATCTTCAAAGCCGGGAGGTTGCTCAACATAGACCTCCTCCTTGATTGGTCTGTTGAGGAAGGCACTTTTCACGTCCATTTGATAAAGCTTGAAGCCATGGTAAGTAGCATAGGCAAGTAATATGCAAATTGACTCAAGCCTAGCTACGGGTGCATAGGTTTCACCGAAATCCAAACCTTCGACTTGTGAATATCCCTTGGCCACAAGTCGGGCTTTGTTCCTTGTCACCACACCATGCTCATCTTGCTTGTTGTGGAAGACCCACTTGGTTCCTACAACATTTTGATTAGGACGTGGAACTAGATGCCATACCTCATTCCTCGTGAAGTTGTTGAGTTCCTATTGCATTGCCAGCACCCAATCTAAGTCTCTTAGTGCATCTGAAAGTCGCCTAGAGGGGGATGAATAGGTGAAACCTGAAAATTAAAACTTTATCCCCCTAACTAGATCCCTTGATTAGTGGTTAGAACAAGATATACAATTATCAGAGTATAAAAACTAAGTCCTTGCTTGTAAAGAGTATTGCTTTCAAATAATGCGGAATTGATAAAACAATACAACTAATAGGTCTATGAGAATAAAGCAAGAAGGCTTAGATGAGAAGAGCAATAACAAGAGTTCTTTCTTGCAAGATGTTGCTTCACTAAATGAGAATTTAACTTGAGGCAACACCAAATAGTATTAGCAAAGAATAGTGCAAGAAAACTTCGAGTGAGGGAAAACAAACAAATCACAAGTAATGAACACAAGAGACACGAGTGATTTGTTTTACCGAGGTTCGGCCCTTGAAGGCCTAGTCCCCGTTGAGGAGTCCACTAAGGATGGGTCTCTTTCAACCCTTTCCCTCTCTCCACCGATCACCAAAGACCGGTGAGCTCTTCTTCTTCTCAAGGATCACTTAAGACCCCGCAAGGATCACCACACTCTTTGGTGTCTCTTGCTAGCTTTACAAGCCTCCAAAACTTTGGAGGAAGTTCAATGGGAGTCAAAACTCCACACGCAAATGAACACAAAGATGTAGTACACACTATCTCTCAATGAATTTCACAAGGCACTAGAGCTAAAACACACGAGAGGCTTTCTTTTGCTTGCTCTCGCTTTTATGGCACTTGTGTGGGTTGTAGTAGTCTAAATCTTGTGTATATGATGGATCAATGAATATATGTGGTTGGGAGGGCTTGAATATGTAAACTAGATGACTTGGAATGTTGCTTGGGCTCCCACACCTTGAAGTGGCCGGTTGGGGTGGTATTTATAGCCACCAACCAAAATGTAGCCGTTGGAGAAGGCTGCTGGCGATGGGCACACCGGACAGTGTCCGGTGCGCCACCGGACAGTGTTCGGTGCGCCGCCATGTCATCCTCTTCGTTAGGGTTGGAGGTGGTCGACCGTTGGAGGCTTTGTCCTCATGTGGCACCGGACAGTCCAGTGCTACACCGGACGGTCCGGTGCCCCTCTGACCTTCTGCTCTGACTTCTGTCGCGTGTACTATTCTGCACTGTTCACTATCAGAGTCGACCGTTGCGCGCAGATGACCGTTGCTCCGCTGGCGCACCAGACAGTCCGGTGGTTCACCGGACAGTTCGGTGAATTATAGCGGAGCTGCACCTGGGAAACCCAAAGGTGAAGAGTTTGAAGTTGATCTTCCCTGGTGCACCGGACACTGTCCGGTCGCACACCGGACAGTCCGGTGCGCCATACCAGGGAGCACTTCGGTTTCCTTTGCTCCTTTCTTTTTGAACCCTTTTTAATCTTTGTATTGGTTTTGAGTTGAACCTTCGGCACCTGTAGAACATAAACTCTAGAGCAAACTAGTTAGTCCAATTATTTGTGTTGGGCATTTCAACCACCAAAATCATTTAGGAAAAGGTTCAGAGCCTATTTCCCTTTCAATCTCCCCCTTTTTGGTGATTGATGCCAACACAAACCAAAGCAAATATATAAGTGAATAATTGAACTAGTTTGCATAAGACATTGTTAGTACATATCAAAATGGATCACAAATTGCATAAATGTATCACGAATTCTCCTTTTAACTTAGTGCATATTAAGAGAGATATCGATTGATAGTGAATGCGGCACTATGAAACATAAGCATTTATTCAATGATCAAACAAATAACAGATATGATCAATAGAACAACATATGCATTAGATAAGCTTGAAATAGGAGAATCCAGCAAATATGCTACTTTAGCAGTGAAGGATAAGTACTGAAAAATAGTAGCATACTTCATGAGAAACTCATTTTCATGCAAGAGATTATATGAGATTACTAAAGTAAAGCGATAGTCTCAACATAATCAAGATATAGAAAGAGGCTCCCCCTAAAGATATGCATCAAGTATTTGAATGAATTGAATGGATGAATTTACTTTAAAGACAAATAGGGAGAAGCATTATACATCTTGATCAAGGCTCATAAAATTTGCAATAAACAACTTAGGCCTAGTATTCTCACAATGAAAATGGTTTAGAATGCTTACAACCACACCATTGATTGTTTTGAGGATCTTATTATCCAAGTGAGTGTTGTTGTTCTTGACGTCCTTCTCTTTCATGTGAGTGTCCTCCCTTTGTAGTTGTTTCTTTTTCCTTTCAAACTTATTGAAAATACTCAAGAAAGATGTTAATAGCACAAGGGAGCATATGATGAAGGATGACTTCTTTAGATAAGAAATATAAACAATTCATCATCCATAAGTCACATGAAGTAAAATCCTTATCCTTAGTGCACATCATTAGAAAGGAGGAATATGCACCTTTTAAACATTTTGATCAGTCATAGGAATTTTACTTCTTCATATTGAATTTATTATCATAACTTAAAAGTATATCAATATGAGAATGATTATAGCAAAGGCATGAAATAGATTCTAATGGACTAGTGTATTTATGAGAACCTAGCAAGAATTAAGCCCAATAAAGAATCTATTCTTCACATAGATAGAATATGATAAATTAGAGTAAATGATGAGAATAAAAAGTTCCCATACCTTTGCTTTTACCTTTCTTCCTTTAGGTGAAGAGTAACCCTAGAGGCTTGTGACTTAGACATGCACTTTCTCTTTTATAGATTTTCATAAGTAGGCTCAAGAGATACATAGTTAGTAACACAAGCACTAGTTTCCATTTTTGTAATCATTTTTGATAAGGAATGAAAAGATAAATTGCTAAAATATGTAAACTTCATAGCATGAACTAGATTATCCCATAAATGATGTTATGCTCAATTTTAACTCATAAAACAAGCATAAGTAATCTTTTAAGATTACGGGAACAAATCTAATTCAATTATGGAGAGCGATAAATGAAGAAGAATCATATCCAATTTAAGCAAGTAGAAATACATCATAAATCATTGAATTGATTTTTCTTTTTATGTTAGATTACACACTTCCAAAGAGAAACTTATTCTCTACAAGTGAGACTACTTGGGTTACTTAGATAAAAGGCATTAGTCACACTATTCTAGTTATAGAGATAATTTTCCTTTTATAAGTGTCCTAAGGATTTGAATTCCTTACATGACACCTTATTCTTTTAAGAACTTGAAACATCTCTCTATATCTAGAATCATGGCAATAATAAGATAATTAGTGTAAACCATGCCATGAGATACTTGCAATAATTTAAAGCATGAAGATTGCCATAGTATAGAAATGATGATTATGCAATCTACCATATGAGAGGAATTTCTTCAAAGAATGGTGACATAATTCTAAAGACATTTAAAGGCTTCTTTTTCTATGTGACTACACAAGACACATGAGAAATCATAATTTAAGATGCTTGCACTTAAAAACATAAGTGTTACCATCCTTTGGCTTTCCTCCATGTTGTAGGCCTTGATTTTTCCACATAGAATAATTCTTCATTTCCTACAACATCAATATCCTCCCCGAGATGATATGAGTTTTGAACATAATAAATTGAAATAACTTTGGGTCAATCTTGAATATATAGATCATTGATGATTGATAGCTTGAGTTAATAAGAATTGAATTGACTCTCTCAAGCACCTCAAAGCTTCATATCATCTCCTTCTCCTGCAAAGCTTGTCAAGCATATTTTGGTACCCATCTCTTGATGGGTCCATCAAGGTTAGTCAACAAAGATCTAGGAACCCAAAAGTCCTTTGTGTTAGCACTTGGTAAACTCATTACCTTTCTACCACAAGTTGCCATTTTGGATTTCCTAGTTATATGAGAAATAATTGACAAGTTAGGAGTGGGATTGTTACCAATGGGACAATCTGTTGGGGCGAAGGCGTAGACGCTACCCTCCGCTCGATGCCTTCGCTAGTCTCGCTGTACCAACGGAGACGACGTCTGACGGACTGCACCCTTCATCCGACGCAACTGAAGGACGAAGACCCATGGCGAGGCCGCTCCGTCCCACGGGGTCGCCCAGCGTAAGAGCCCACGTACAATCCGGCCCGTCATAACGGGCCCCGCGCTGTTGTTGCGCATTACGGGCCTAAATTGTAAAGGTTTTTCCATTATTACAGTCTGTAACCCTGCTTTAATGGGAATATTCCGGGAGAACCTAGGCTCCTGAGGGCACATGCGTCCTTAATCCTTGACGCTGGGCACCCAGGCACCTATAAATACCCCTGAACAGTGCCCTTGAGAGGCTAGGTTAACAGAGCTATTGCCATCTCGAGTTGTAGCCCCGTTTACACCACCTTTACTCCCCAGTTGGATCAACTCACGCAGGAGAGCAAGTTCCAACACAATCCTTGCATTGATGTCCCTTCTTTCGGCATATGTAGCATAGGCGATCTTCAAGTCTTGAAGATTTCTTCTTTCCTTGTTTGCTTGCTACATGGTTAGTGAATATTTTCTTTTCTAACATTATGCCTTTTTGTTTTAAATGGGGACAAGATCTAAATAAGTGTCTCTTGGAGCATTTAAAACAAAGTTTATCATCCTTGTTAATAATCAAGTCATTTTTAATATAGGGACATGACCTAATCGAGTGCCTCTTTTCAAAGCATTCACTACACTTCTTACTTCTCTTAGTGTGAAGTGTGACTTGATTATTACCTTGGATGTTACCTTTTATGGAGGCGTGGTTTAGGCTTTTGGAAGAGGTATTGATTTTCTTCTTTTGTTCCTTCCTCTTGGCAATCCTCAAGTCCTTGACATTTTCTTCAAGGGATTTAGTGCATGCCTCGGTTGTTCTCGTCTCAAGCTTCTTCACCATGTGATCACGGTTATCTTGAGAAGGTTGAGTAATGCACTTCCCTTTTAGTTGTGTCAAGCTCATTTTCAGCCTCTCATTTTCTTCTTTGAGCTTTTGATATGTATCATCGTTTGTTCCTGCAAATTCTAGCTCAAAGGAAGATTTGCTTGTCGACGGACAACAAGCATTAGCACATGGTAATGTAGTTTCAATAATACATGTGCATGGGTGAGGTTGTTGGGATTTTAAGTTTTCTATCACAACCTCATGAGCAATATTTAATATGATATGATCATCCATAAGATTTTTATGAGAACATAGAAGCATATCATATTTTTCTTGAAAAGCTAGATTTTCATCTTTTAGCTTTTCTACTTGGTCCTTAAGCAAGGCATTCCTATTTACTAATTGAGCGATATAATGTAAAGTGTTACCTTGCTCAATTGAAATAGTTTCATACCTTTGGACCAAATCAACATGAGAGCACTTTAGCTCCTCATGTTCTTTAGTCAACTCGTCAAAGCATTGCATTTTCATGGATAGAACATTTTCTAGCCTTTGACGAGCTTCGCTTTGCTCTCTCGCTCTTTCTAGAAGTTTGAGCATGATTGCCTTATCTTCTTGGCTTAGGCGAGCGTAGAGTTGCATGAAGCTTCTTTCTTCCTCCTCATCCTCGTTTGTGCTTCCGCTATCATTTTCATTAGCCACACAACATATGTGGGAATCGAAATGGGAAGAAAAACCTTTTGGAGAGGTGGATTCATCGTTTGGTCTCCATCGTTGATTTTCTTCTTCTTCCTTGCAAGGGTTAGTATCACAAAGACTAATGGAAGTAGAAGCACAAAATGAACTATCATATTTGGACTCATCAAATTTGATTTTAATTCTAGTCCAAATATCATGCGCATCAGGAATAGATTCATTATAATTAATTATGAAGGCATGATAATCTTCTTTGCTAAGAGGATTACCTAAGATGTCGAAAGCAAGATAATTTAAGCTTAAACATCTTTGATCTTCCTCGGAAATATTCTTTCTATCATAATTGGGGGGCATGATACTCTTGTCTATAATTTGTTCTAATCGGTAGTCTATGATTCTAAAGGCATTTATCACACTAGTAGACCATGAAGCATAATTAGAACAATCATCAAGCAAAATCTCAAGAGTTACCTCCTTGTTCTCCTTGGTCTTCTTGTTCTTTTGGGATCTTCTTCAAGCCATCACTTCGAGTTGTTAGACTCAATATGAAGTGCCTAGCTCCGATACCAATTGAAAGTCGCCTAGAGGGGGGTGAATAGGCGAAACCTGAAAATTAAAACTTTATCCCCCTAACTAGATCCCATGATTAGTGGTTAGAACAAGATATACAATTATCGGAGTATAAAAACTAAGTCCTTGCTTGTAAAGAGTATTGCTTTCAAATAATGCAGAATTGATAAAACAATACAACTAATAGGTCTATGAGAATAAAGCAAGAAGGCTTAGATGAGAAGAGCAATAACAAGAGTTCTTTCTTGCAAGATGTTGCTTCACTAAATGACAATTTAACTTGAGGCAACACCAAATAGTATTAGCAAAGAATAGTGCAAGAAAACTTCGAGTGAGGGAAAACAAACAAATCACAAGTAATGAACACAAGAGACACGGGTGATTTGTTTTACCGAGGTTCAGCCCTTGAAGGCCTAGTCCCCGTTGAGGAGTCCACTAAGGACGGGTCTCTTTCAACCCTTTCTCTCTCTCCACCGATCACCAAAGACCGGCGAGCTCTTCTTCTTCTCAAGGATCACTTAAGACCCCGCAAGGATCACCACACTCTTTGGTGTCTCTTGCTAGCTTTACAAGCCTCCAAAACTTTGGATGAAGTTCAATGGGAGTCAAAACTCCACGCGCAAATGAACACAAAGATGTAGTACACACTATCTCTCAATGAATCTCAGAAGGCACTAGAGCTAAAAGCCTAAAACACACGAGAGGCTTTATTTTGCTTGCTCTCGCTTTTGTGGCACTTGTGTGGGTTGTAGTGGTCTAAATCTTGTGTATAGGATGGATCAATGAATATATGTGGTTGGGAGGGCTTGAATATGTCAACTAGATGACTTGGAATGTTGCTTGGGCTCCCACACCTTGAAGTGGCCGGTTGGGGTGGTATTTATAGCCACCAACCAAAATATAGCCGTTGGAGAAGGCTGCTGGCGATGAGCGCACCGGACAGTGTCCGGTGCGCCGCCACGTCATCCTCTTCGTTAGGGTTGGAGCTGGTCGACCGTTGGAGGCTTTGTCCTCATGTGGCACCGGATAGTCCGGTGCTACACCGGATAGTCCGGTGCTACACCGGACAGTCCGGTGCCCCTCTGACCTTCTGCTCTGACTTCTGTCGCGTGTACTATTCTGCACTGTTCACTGTTAGAGTCGACCGTTGCGCGCAGATGATCGTTGCTCCGCTGGCGCACCGGACAGTCCGGTGGTTCACCGGACAGTCTGGTGAATTATAGCGGAGCTGCGCCTGGGAAACCCGAAGGTGAAGAGTTTGAAGTTGATCTTCCCTAGTGCACCGGACACTGTCCGGTGGTGCACCGGACAGTCCGGTGCGCCAGACCAGGGAGCACTTCGGTTTCCTTTGCTCCTTTCTTTTTGAACCCTTTTTAATCTTTGTATTGGTTTTGAGTTGAACCTTTGACACCTATAGAACATAAACTCTAGAGCAAACTAGTTAGTCCAATTATTTGTGTTGGGCATTTCAACCACCAAAATCATTTAGGAAAAGGTTCAGAGCCAATTTCCCTTTCAGCATTTTCTACCCTATATGGCTCAATAGAGGAAACAAAAGAGTAATGCTCACAAAAATGTGCGACTCGAGACCGAGTGGTTACCCCCTTATGAATATCGCCAAGGATGGTGTTCATGGGGTGATCTATTTGAATCGCCTGGTGGACTCTTGGGTGTGGCGGTCTTTGACCCTGTTCATCTTCCTTGTCTTGATCATTGTCATCTCCCCCTTGATCATTGCCCTCCTCTTGAGGTGGCTCATCTTCTTGATATTCTTCTTCATCATCTTGAGCCCGTTCCTCATCTTGAGTTGGTCGAGATGCTTGTATGGAAGATGATGGTTGATCTTGTGCTTGTGGAGGCTCTTCGGATTCCTTAGGATACACATCCTCAATGGACATGTTCCTTAGCGCGACGCACGGAGCCTCATCATCATCTAGCTCATCAAGATCAACTTGCTCCACTTGGGAGCTGTTAGTCTCATCAAACACAATGTCACAAGAAACTTCAACTAGTCCAGTGGACTTGTTAAAGACTCTATATGCCCTTGTGTTTAAATCATATCCTAGTAAAAAGCCTTCTACAACCTTAGGAGCAAATTTAGATTTTCTACTTCTTTTAACAAGAATAAAACATTTGCTACCAAAGACTCTAAAATATGAAACATTAGGCTTTTTACCGGTTAGGAGTTCATACGATGTCTTCTTGAGGATTCAGTGTAGATATAACCGGTTGATGGAGTAGCAGGCGGTGTTAATCGCCTCGGCCCAAAACCGGTCCGGAGTCTTGTACTCATCAAGCATGGTCCTCGCCATGTCAAGTAGAGTTCTATTCTTCCTCTCCACTACACCATTTTGTTGAGGCGTGTAGGGAGAAGAGAACTCATGCTTGATGCCCTCTTCCTCAAGAAAGCCTTCAATTTGTGAATTCTTGAACTCCGTCCCATTGTCACTTTTAATCTTTTCTATCCTTAAGCCGAACTCATTTTGAGTCCGTCTCAAGAATCCCTTTAATTTAAGGTCTCTTGGGTTTGAGATTTTTCCTGCAAAAAGAATACCCAAGTGAAGCGAGAATAATCATCCACAATTATAAGACAATACTTACTCCCGCCGATGCTTATGTAAGCGATCGGGCCGAATAAATCCATGTGGAGTAGCTCAAGCGGCCTGTCGGTCGTCATGATGTTCTTGTGTGGATGATGGGCACCAACTTGCTTTCCTGCTTGGCATGCGCTACAAATCCTGTCTTTCTCAAAATGAACATTTGTTAGTCCTAAAATGTGTTCTCCCTTTAGAAGCTTGTGAAGATTCTTCATCCCAACATGGGCTAGTCGGCAATGCCAGAGCCAACCCATGTTAGTCTTAGCAATTAAGCAAGTGTCGAGTTCAGCTCTATTGAAATCAACTAAGTATAGCTGACCCTCTAACACTCCCTTAAATGCTACTGAATCATCACTTCTTCTAAAGACAATAACACCTACATCGGTAAATAGACAGTTGTAGCCCATTTTGCATAATTGAGAAACTGAAAGCAAGTTATAATCTAATAAATCTACAAAAAACATTGGAAATAGAATGGTTAGGTGATATAACAATTTTACCAAGTCCTTTGACCAAACCTTGATTTCCATCCCTGAATGTGATAGCTCTTTGGGGATCTTGGTTTTTCTCATAGGAGGAGAACATCCTTTTCTCCCCAGTCATATGGTTTGTGCACCCGCTATCAATAATCCAACTTGAGCCCCCGGATGCATAAACCTGCAAAACAGTTTTAGGCCTTGTTCTTAGGTACCCAAACGGTCTTGGGTCCTTTCACATTAGAAACAAGCACCTTGGGTACCCAAACACAAGTCTTTGAGCCCTTGTGCTTGGCCCCAACATATTTGGCAACTACTTTGCCTGATTTGTTAGTAAGCACATAAGATCAAAAGTCTTAAATGAAATGTTAGCCTCATTTGATGCAATAGGAGATTTCTTTTTAGGCATTTTAACATGGGTAGAATGCCTAGAACTAGATGTCTCATTTTTATACATAAAAGCATGATGAGAACCAGAATGAGGCTTTCAAGAATGAATTCTCCTAATTTTATGTTCGGGATAATCAGCAGGATACAAAATGTAGCCTTCGTTATCCTAAACCATGGGAGCCTTACCCTTAACAAAATTAGACAATTTCTTGGGGACATTAAGCTTGACATTGTCTCCCTGTTGGAAGCCAATGCCATCCTTAATGTCAGGGCGTCTTCCATTATAGAGCATGCTTCTAGCAAATTTAAATTTTTCATTTTCTAAGTCATGCTCATTAATTTTAGCACTAAGTTGAGCTATGTGATCATTTTGTTGTTTAATTAAAGCTAGGTGATCATGAATAGCATCAACATTAATGTTTCTACATCTAGTACAAAGAGAAACATGATCAACACTAGATGTAGAGGGTTTGCAAACATTTAATTCATCAATCTTAGCATGTAACATGGCATTTTCATTTCTAAGGTTGGAAATAGTATCATTGCAAACATTTAGATCTTTAGCCTTAGCAATTAATTTTTCATTCTCAATCTTAAGGCCAGCAATTGATTCATTCAACTTGTCAATCTTAGCAATTAAACTAGCATTATCATTTCTAAGACTAACAATTGACTCATCACAAGTATTTAACTTCTCAACCTTAGCAAACAAATTGGCATTTTCAGTTTTAAGGTTGGAAATCAAATCATGGCAATTCCTAAGCTCACTAGACAAATTTTCACATTTTTCTACTTCCTGAGCATAGGCATTTTTACATTAACATGCTTCTTATTTTCCTTAATTAGGAATTCCTCTTGGCTATCCAAGAGTTCATCCTTCTCATGAATAGCTCCTATCAATTCATTCAATTTTTCCTTTTGTTGCATGTTTAAGTTGGCAAATAGAGCAAGCAAGTTATCTTCATCATCACTAGAGCTAGCCTCATCACTAGATGTTGTATATTTTATAGAGGCTCTAGATTTTACCTTCTTCTTCTTGTCGTCATTTGCCATGAGGCACTTGTGGCCAACGTTGGGGAAGAGGAGACCCTTGTTGACGGTGATGTTGGCGGCGTCCTCGTCGTAGGAGGAATCGGTGGAGCTCTCATCGGAGTCCCACTCCTGACACACATGGGCATCGCCACCCTTCTTCTTGTAATATTTCTTTTCCTTCCTCTTTCCCTTCTTGTCGTCGCCCCTGTCACTATCACTAGAAATAGGACATTTTGCTATAAAGTGACCGGGCTTACCACACTTGTAGCAAACCTTCTTGGAACGGGGTTTGTAATCTCTCCCCTTCCTTTGCTTGAGGATTTGGCGAAAGCTCTTGATGATGTGCGCCATTTCCTCATTGTTGAGCTTGGAGGCGTCGATGGGGAGCCTACTTGATGTAAACTCTTCTTTCTTCTCCTCCGTTGCCTTGAATGCGACGGGTTGCACTTCCGGTGTGGAGGTGGCACCTCGCTCGATGATTTGTTTGGAGCCTTTGATCATCAATTCAAAGCTCACAAACTTTCCTATAACCTCCTCGGGAGACATTAGCTTATATCTAGGATCACCACGAATTAATTGAACTTGCGTAGGATTAAGAAAAACGAGTGATCTTAGAATAACCTTGATCATTTCATGGTCATCCCATTTTGTGCTCCTGAGGTTGCACACTTGAGTCACCAAGGTCTTGAGCTGGTTATACATAGCTTGTGGCTCCTCTCCTTGGTTGAGCATGAACAGACCGAGCTCCCCCTCGATCGTTTCCCTCTTGGTGATCTTGGTCACCTCATCTCCTTCGTGCACTGTCTTTAGTACGTCCCAAATCTCTTTGGCACTTTTCAACCCTTGCACCTTATTATACTCCTCTCGATTTATAGAGGTGAGGAGTATATTAGTGGCTTGGGAGTTGAAGTGCCGGATTTGGGCGACTTCGTCCGAGTCATATCCTTCGTCCCCCGGCAATGGTATCTACGCTCCAAACTCAACAATGTCCCAAATACTAGCGTGGAGTGAGGTTAGGTGATGCCTCATTTTATCACTCCACATGTTATAATCTTCACCCTAAAAAACGGGTGGTTTGCCTAGTGGGACGGAAAGTAAAGGAGTGTGTCTAGAGATACGGGGATAACGGAGTGGCATCTTACTATACTTCTTGCGCTCATGGCGCATAGAAGTGACGGACGGCGCGTCGTGTGGCGGAACCACCCGAATTATTCCAACTTAAGTGCCTAAGTCATGCCTCAGGGGCCGCAACACACTTAAATCGGAATAACCCGTCAGTCCCTCAGATCTAGTCTGATAGAGCCACTTAACCAGGATCAAATTCCACAATCTCACTCGAAGGTGAGTCACAGGAGAAATACAATAAAATAGGAAACTCCAAATTAAGTACTGAATTATTACATAGATCGGAGTTTTTCGAGTAGCAAATAAGAGTTCACGAAGTAAAATGCAGCGGATAATCGATGTCGTCGGTATCGAGGAAATGGGCAAGGCCTAGCCCACTACTCCTCGTGCTCCTCTCCTGCCGGAGCAACATCCCACTCGACCATCCAACCCGGTGGCAGGGTGGTAGGCCAAGTCACACCGTCAACCATCTCCTGAATCGCACCTGCAAAAAATTTTTTGCCACAAGCAAGGCTGAGTATACTAATACTCAGCTAGACTTACCCGGTGTGAGGAATCTACTCTACTTCTAGACTATGCGGCTGTTTGGCTGAGGGGTTTGGTTTGCCAAAAGCACTAGCTATTTCTAAAATCCATTTTTAATTTTTCAAATTCTAGCATCATTTTCTTAGCTAGGTTTGCTCCTTCTAAGCATCCATGGTGTCAAGCATTTAGTTCAATCAACAAATTGTCTCATGTAACCTCATTTCACTTCTTACTCGATGTAGTACAAGGGGTCAAGCAGTCTCATTAGCTGCGAGAAGCAGACGATTCGAATCGAGTTTTTATCCTTGTAAGGTAAACCTAAACACACGACATGTCAGGGCACTCCGTCCCCACACATGTCAACTGTCCCCATCTATTCCCCGTTCGCGTCCAGGCCTCACCGCCTTGGCATACAATGCTCCACTGACCTCGGCTGCCGCCGTGCAGTGACCGCACTTGTACCCACCATAGCTAGCATGGGAGACCCAGTCTCAGGTCGCATGAGGGATAAAGTCTGTGCCGAGCTTCACTCAGGTACTAGGTTTATCGGTTACCATATTTCCCGACATGTGCTTAGTACGTTCAAAAGCTTGACTCAGGTATCCACACATTAATCCTTAATTCCTTTTTCCCGTCTCATGGACTAGCATCCTCCCTAGATCCAAGTCCATAGACTAACATAAATCTCGTTATCAAGATGAATACAATCAATTCCTAACATCGCGCGAGTGCTAGAAAAATCACTCGACTTCTACCGAGATCCTGATTAGCGAAGCAGCTACTCGACCTAGCATACTAGTATTCATCTCAAAAAGGAATCCTAAGTTCATGCATCTAGAGGTTTCAAGCAACTCCTACACTTAAGTGCACATAACAAACCTACAAACATTAAGTGTAGTAAAATAGCATATATAAACGGTTATGCATAAAACCGAGGCTTGCCTTCAATAGCTGGGGCTGCGGGGAGATCCTCGATAGTAGCCTCGGGAGCTTGCTCCTGGTCTTCCTCTTGGACAGTCCCTTGCTCGGGGATGAGCACGTACTCTCCGTCAGCTAGATTACAATCTAATGAATGCAATGCGTAAGATATATGCATGATATAATATGTGCATTAGTAATTTAAACTTTTGATGGTGTATGATCTACTTGAGTTAGATAGAGCTAAATCTTGCTTATACGAGATTTTTGGTGGTATACTTGGTAAATTGGATCAAACTCAGCTAAGTTAAGTTGTAGGTTTATTCTTGGGGTTCCACTGAATTCTTTTGAAGTTCTTTAGTGAGAATTGTCAAGAACTCAAGTTGGACTTATTGGAGTGAGGTTTATTTCTCCTTTCTTTTTCTTTATTCTCTTTAAGTTTTTTTGGAGTGGGTTTGAACTACAAGTCACCTTAATAAATTTCCAAAAATTCTGCAAAAATTACAGTGGCTTATTACTGGTGTATGATTCTTTGTCTCAAAATTTGAGGTCCTGGAAGTGAATAGTTTTCTCTAGACAAAATTGCCAAATTTTAGGGCAGAAGGGGTGACTTGAACTACAACTATCATTTAATAGTAGGTAATTCTCTAAGACTTATTTTTGCTGGCATTTAGAGGCTATAACATGACTTGGTACAAATTTCTAGCCATTAATACTTATTAGTTATTTTACTAGGATTTTCTAAAGTTTCTAGCCAAAGGGGTGCTTTCTACTACCACTATATTTGAAAAATATCAAACAACAGATTTCTGATTTTTTCTAGCTTCTTCTTTGCGCAAGAGCAATCATTCTGAAGTTTGGCATCTTTTTGCTTAAGGGAAGGGGTGGTGTGCATTAATTGGATTAAATGGCCTTTCTTACAAAATATTAGCAATAGGTATTATTTTGCATCTTTCCAATGGGTTTGTATTTTTCTCTGGTGGCCTATCTCATTATTGGTCTAGCAAAATTTTATTTACCCATTATTGCATTATTGTGGGTTACTCATAATTTAATTGAACTATGGCTCATTATCATGTTCTATTTATTTACCTTACTTAAAATGATGGGCTGGGGTGTTTATTATTTTTGCAGTGGGGTTTTGGTGGTTACAAGTCCACTGGATTTTAATTATCAATTTTGGGTCTGGTTTTGTAATTTTAATAATTGATTTCTAGTTGGAATAATGCTAAATAAAACATTTCACTTTGAATCTGATCTGGACTAGAGGTTCCTTTATTTTTCCTAGGTTCTTTGTTACTTAAGCAAACTAGGAAAAATAATTTCATTCACTGGTCATTAATTTCTAAGGCCTTTCTGATTTTCCTACGGTTTGGGCAGAAATGGCTTTTAATGGATATCTACACTAAATTTTTCAATACTGGGGATCTCACTATTTTTAAACAGTGTTTAAGTGGGGTTTGAACATCTACAAATTTTCTTAGGATCAGCACAGGAATATAACTAATTTTCCTTAATTAAACAAGGTTTGGTCAGTTTCTGTATTTAATTTTTAACTCTAAAAATTAGAACAGAAAGCATAGGGTTCAGTATTTTTAATTGGTAGTTCATAATATTTAGAATTTAGCCAAATTGGTTTGACAATTTTTGGTTAAGTATTCATCAAGTTATGAATTTTCTAAGTTCTCTGTTCATTAAAAAGATTAAACAGAAATGATTAAATGGAAAACTACTTTGCAACGGGGTCCCTGGCGGGTGTTTTAAGTTTTCCTTACAGACTAGTCCCTGGGCTACTATTCAATTGAGTCACTGACATCTCAGAAAACCCCCTGGATTCTTCTAATCCTAACCTGAGGTCCTTCCCCCAAATTAAACAGTACCCGCAGCGGAAGAAAGGGCGGAGGGGCTTACCAGCGGCGAGATTGCTCCGGTGAGGTGGCCGAGGGTGTAGGGGAGGTCCTAAGGATCACGGCGATGTGCGCGTCGCCGTCGGGGATGGTCGGAGTCGGCCGGTCTGCGTGCGCAGGCGGGGGAGCTCGTCGGCGGCGAGGAGTCCGGCCTATCCAGGGCACAATTGACCAATCAAACGGGTCAGAGAGCTTCACCAGGGGTCAAGGAAGGTGTGTGCGCGAGGAATTGAAGAATGGCTCACCGGAGAGCTCGGTCCACACCTGCAGGCGGGCGGCCGAAGTCCGGTGAGGTCGATCTTCGCCTTCCGGTGAAGTTCTGCCAGGTCCGAGGACTTGGAAAGCTTCACGGGCCAATGGCGGAGCTAACCGAAGCGCTGGCGCGACTTGGGGTGACTGGAGTGGGCTAGCCACGGTGGCCGAAGCTCTGGCGGCAATGGCGGGCGGAAAAGAGCTCGCCGGAGCTAAGGAGGGACGTCTGGCCGGCGATGGTGAGCACGGGGTGAAGTGAGGCGCGCCTGGGAAGGCTTTATAGGTGTGGGCGAGCACGGCCGAGGGCGGGGCTCTGACAAGCGCTCGGGTCATGCGCGGCGAATGCCAGTGCGCGCTCTGGCGCCTGGCACAGCGTCGAGCACGAGGTAGCGCAGAGAGAGGTCGAGTTCAAGCGCGGATTGGCTCCAAATCTTTGAGATTTTGGCCATGATCCCGTTGAGAGATCTCTTCCTCTCAGGTCCCTTTGTCGTTTGTGTGTGGAGGCTAGCAGGTTTGGTTGACTGGTTTAGGAGATAGAGAGGGAGGAAATCTGGTTTGTCTCACTGCCGCACACAGGGAGAAGATCTCTAGTTTGACGTGTCCGAGGCACGCGTCCCAATGCCATCTTCTGGCACAAGACAGAGAGGTTAGTTATGCACGTTTTTGTTAATGGGGCCATTAAGATTTGAGTTAGGGATCAAGGTGAACACGCTTTATCTTTGGCTCAAGGTCTGAAATTCAGAATTCTGAATTTCAGAATTCCCTAATGAACTCCCACTTGAGAGGCTTGTTTAGGGTTTTATTTAAATTTTTTTGGCCAAGCTTCCATAATCTTTGTTGTTGCTTATTTAGTATACTTTAATGTTTATAATTGGCCCAAGTCATGATTTTATATTCTTCATATCCTTTTCCCCTTTCTCTTGAAATTTGTTTATAGGGTTCAATTAGGGTTTTTATTGGGGTTGCACATTTTGCCTTTTTGAAGAACCCATTTGTTTTGAACATGATACTTTTAAGTATAAGCTTAGTGGATCCTTTATTCTTAAGTGAATTTGATGTTCATGCTCCATTTTGGTTCACATAAAATGATGGTTCTTGGGTTAGCATTTTTGAGAAAAACCCTAGGTGACACTGGGGTGTCACAGCCTTCCCCCCTTAAAGGAATCTTGTCTCGAGATTCGGGTCAGAGTCCTCCCGGGGTAAACCGAAGAGTGAGACTTATAGGAAGTGGGTGCTCTTATTATTAGGGCAATCTGCTCTTCGAATGTCATTCTCTTTGCAACTTCAGGAGGAAGTCCTTTTTAAACCTTGTTTTATGGTTACTTCATTCTGATTTAAGATCATATTTCTGAATTTTAGATTCGAAGGGCAGGAGGAGGGGTTGGGTGTGATTACGTACCAGATTCCTTAGGTAGGCAATCGAGGAAGTTGGATCTCAAGAATTCCTCGGTCTCCCAAGTAGCTTCTTCCTCTGAGTGATTACTCCACGAGACCTTGTACATCTTGATTGATTTAGCCCGAGTTGATCTTTCTTTGCAATCCAGAATCTTGGAAGGGTACTCTTGGTACGATAGATCTGGTTCTATCTCCAATTCTGGCTCTGCTATGATCTCGGTCGGCAATCGAACACACTTCTTCAGCTGAGATACATGGAACACACTGTGAATGGCAGACATTTTTGAAGGTAACTTCAGCTTATATGCCACGGGTCCACAGGTTTCTATGATCTCATAAGGTCCAATGTAACGAGGGGCTAGCTTGCCTTTGATTCCAAACCTCTGCACTCCCTTGGTGGGTGATACCTTGAGGTACACGAAATCTCCCACCTTGAACTGGAGAGGTTTCCTTCTTTTATCATGGTAACTCTTCTGCCTGGCCTGAGCAGCTTCTAGATTTTTCCTGATTAGTTTGACCTTCCTTTCGGCTTCAGTCACTAAGTCAGGTCCGAAAACTTCTCTTTCTCTAGGCTGAGACCAATTAAGTGGTGTCCTGCACCTTCTTCCATAGAGAGCCTCGAAGGGTGCCATCCTTAGGCTGGATTGATAACTGTTATTATAAGCAAACTCTACCAAGGAGAGGTGCTTATCCCAGTTCTTACCACAATCGAATACACAAGCTCTCAGCATATCCTCCAGAATTTGGTTTACCCTTTCCGTCTGACCATCAGTCTGTGGGTGGTAAGCTGAACTCCTGATTAGCTTGGTCCCCAAAGACTCCTGCAATTGTTCCCAAAATCTGGCAACAAATTGGGCTCCTCAGTCAGAAACAATGGTCTGAGGTAATCCGTGCAAACACACGATCCGGTCAATGTACAACTCTGCATACTTTTGAGCCTTATCAGTGGTGTGCACAGGGAGATAATGTGCCACTTTCATCAGTCGGTCCACAATAACCCAAATCAAATCATGATGACGAGAGGTGTTGGGCAAACCCACGATGAAATCCATGCTGATGTCATCCCATTTCCACGAAGGTATAGATAGGGGTTGCAAAGCTCCAGCTGATTTCAAGTGGCTTGCCTTTATTCTCTGACAGGTGTCACATTCCGATACATACTGGGCTATCTCCCTCTTCATTCTGGTCCACCAATACAAAGGCTTCAGATCATGGTACATTTTGGTGCTTCCCGGATGCATAGAGAATTTGGAGAGATGAGCCTCGTCCAAGATTTTCTTCTTGAGGTCCTTATTTTTAGGAATCACCAATCTGCTTTTGAACCATAATACACCCTTTTCATCTTGACGAAAACATTTACACCTTTCAACCTTCTAATGGAGATTCTCCTTGATAATCTGCACTCCCTTGTCACTAAGCTGGGCCATGATGATCTGGTCTTGCAAGGCTGGCTCGACAGAAATGTGAGACAGAGCACCAGAAGGAATCACTTCAATTTGCATCTTGCTCAACTCATCACACAAGGTGTTAATGCGAGAATCCATCAGAATACAATTGCACTGCAACTTCCGACTCAAGGCATCTGCTACCACATTGGCTTTCCCTGGGTGATAATGTACCTCCAGGTCATAATCCTTGATCAGCTCTAGCCATCTTCTCTGCCTCATGTTGAGATCAGCCTGAGTAAAGATGTACTTAAGGCTCTTATGATCAGTGAAGATGTTGCAGTGGGTTCCCATTAAGTAGTGCCTCCACATTTTTAATGCATGAACCACTGCTGCCAACTCGAGGTCATGAGTGGGGTAATTTTGCTCATGAGGCCTGAGTGCTCTTGAGGCATAAGCAATGACTCGGTTGTCTTGCATTAAGACACAACCCAGTCCAATGCAAGAGGCATCACAATATACATCGAAAGGCTTGCTGTTGTCGGGTTGCGCCAACACTGGTGCTGTGGTCATATGCTTCCTTAATGCATGGAAGGCATCTTCGCACTTCTGACTCCAAACGAACTTGGCTTCTTTCTTCAGCAACTCAGTTATAGGCTTCGCAATTCGAGAGAAATCCGGAATAAATCTTCGGTAATAACCAGCTAATCCTAGAAAACTCCGAATCTGACGGACAGTCATTGGTGGCTTCCAGTTCATCACTTCTTGCACCTTATCAGGATCAACAGCTATTCCTGCCTGAGAGATAGTGTGACCCAAGAATTTGATTTCCTTTAGCCAAAAATCACACTTGGACAACTTGGCATAAAGGTGGTGCTCTCGTAGACGTTGAAGTACTACATGCAAATGCTCGGCATGTTCTTCTTCGTTCTTAGAGTACACCAAGATATCATCGATGAACACTACTATGAACTTGTCCAATTCAGGCATGAAAACAGAATTCATCAGATACATGAAATAGGCTGGTGCATTAGTCAGCCCGAAAGACATCACCAAGAATTCATATAGCCCATATCTGGTTGAGAATGCCGTCTTCGGAATATCGCTTGCTCGTATCTTGATCTAATGGTAGCCAGAGCGAAGGTCTATTTTGGAAAACACCTTGGCCCCGACCAACTGGTCAAAAAGAACATCAATACAAGGCAAAGGATACTTGTTCTTGATAGTTACCGCATTAAGAGGGCAGTAATCTACGCACAGCCTCAAGCTTTCATCCTTCTTCTTCACAAACAGTGCAGGACATCCCCAAGGCAAAGTACTTGGGCGAATAAATCCCTTATCCAGCAACTCCTACAATTGCTTCTTCAATTCTGCCAACTCAGCGGGTGACATTCGGTAAGGCCTCTTGGAAATTGGTGTCGTTCCCGGTTGCAACTCGATAGCAAATTCAATATCCTGGTCGGGTGGCATTCCAGGCAATTCATCAGGAAAGACATCTGCATACTCAGAGACCACTGGGATCTTCTTCAGAGGTAACTCCATCATAGAGAAAGCACATGACTGAGTAGAACCCTGACTGGGTAGAATTAAGGTGAAGTTCCCACATAATGGAGAATTGATTTCCACGGTACGGCTGGCTACATCAAGCACAACTTGATGCAGGGTCATCCAATTAGCTCCCAGAATAATGTCCACATTTTCCAAACCCAAAACAAGAAGGGTGGTTTTGACAATGTGGCTTCCCAGTTTAATAGGCACACTTTGGTTTAATTGATTAGTTGAAATTTTACCCCTAGGTGTGACTATCATAAATGACCCTTTTGAGTGAGAGAATGGTAGTTCACATTTAGCACTGAACTTCTGGCTAATGAAACTATGAGATGCACCAGAATCAAATAGAATTAAAGCAGGTTGATTATAAACTGAAAAGATACCGGTCATGATGGGAGCTCCCTTAGGTACTTCCTCCAGGGTAGTGAAGTTGAGCTTCCCTTGCTTGACCTGTACCTTCTGCTTTCTTCCCTTGTCTTGATTTGGCGCTAGCACCTGCCTTTGCTGGTTCCTAGGACAATTCTTGGCATAGTGACCCACATTGCCACAAGTGAAACATTTGTTCCCATTGCCCTAGCGGAACTGATGCTGCTGCGGAGGTTGATTGTTCCTTGGAGCGGGAGCTGGAAAGCGGTTGGGTGCCGGCTGCTGCTGCTGAGGTGGCCTGATCACCCATCTGCCTACCTGCTGCTAAAAAACCCTGCTCTGATTGTGAGAAACAATTCTGAACCTCTGGGCCTGGGCGGATGGTGCTGCCATTGGTGCCTTTCTCTTCTTCTCTGCCCGGTTAGCTACAATGCAATCCTCCTAGGAGATGGCCAGGTTGACCAACTCAATGAAGCTATCAGCCCGGACAGTGTTGAGTCGTTCCCGCAGCTTGGTGTTAAGACCCCTACGGAAGCGGTTTCTCTTCTCATCAGAATCAGCATGGTAACCTACATACTGGCATAGGTCGTTGAAGGCCTGCGCATACTGCAGTACCGTGCGGGTTCCTTGATTAAGTGCCAGAAACTCATTCAGCTTGCGATCAAGAATGTCGGCTGGGATGTGGTGCCCTCTGAAAGCAGTCTTGAATTCCTCCCAAGACACTTCACGATCAGCGGGGAGCATAGCACGGAAGTGGTCCCACCAAGTCCGAGCAGATCCGCGAAGCTGCTGCGCGGCGAAGCGAGTCTTGGTAGCATCAGGGCAGTCTCCCATGAGGAGGGGAAACTTGGACTCAACGACGCGGAGCCACACGTCGGCGTCCAATGGATCCTCTGCCTTGGCGAACAGGGGTGGCTGCATGCTTAGGAATTCCTGGTTGGTTGCCGTTGCCGGAGGTCGCTGATGGTGGCCTCCACCATGCTGCTGAGGGTGGGGCTGGCGCTGCAAGAGCTGTCACAGAATCTCATTCTGCTGGGCCATCAGCTCCTGCACTGTGGGAGCTGGAGGAGGTGGCGGGGGAACCTACTCGTTATGCCCGCGACGCTGCCTAGCTGCCATCTGAAAATAGAGATTGTCTCCATTGTTATCCCAACTCACAATTTCGAACAACAGGATATCATCTCATATGGAAGGAAAAAATGCCATAATCATAATATCAGGTTCGAAATGAAGATAACATGGTTACAAACATCCCACAGATTTCAAAAGTTCACAGGGTTACATCAATCAGGGGAAAATACCCGTAAGCCTAGTCCAAAATCTGACGTTAACTAAGCTCGCATAGGTTTCTATCCGCCTGAAAGCGTCGAAGTGACTAATCAACCCTGAGTGGTGGAAGCGACACTGGATACAGGTGAAGGAGGCATCGCGGAGGTAGTCCCATTGGCACCAGGGGCTGGTCCTAGCTCCTCGGGAGCCTCTTCTCCCTCACTTCCGGCTTCATTGGCCTCCATCTCCAAGTGGTGCATGTCCAGGTGGTCATTTGCTTCTTTGAGTTCCCTCTGCACATCGTGGAGCTGGTTCTCCAAGACATCAATAGTGTTGTCTCGGATCTCCACCTGCTGCTCCAAGGTGGTAATGCGCTGGCTCAGCCTTTCCACCTGCAGATCCTTCTCCACTAACTCGGAGGATAAATCGACCACAAAATCTTCTCGGCTATCGAGAATGAGCTTGGTGGTTTGAGCGATGTTAGCAAGGTGTGCCATAGCATCACTCTGAAGGGCCTGAAGGCGGTACAGCGACTCATGCACTGAACGGTGACCCTCCTAACCAAGTCAGGATACATTGCCCACACATCCTTCACATGGCTCACGCGGTTACACCACATGGGGTCATCCTTCTTCTCAGCAGGGAAGAGTCCCAAGGGGTGCATTACCATTTCCAGGGGATGATAGCCACAGAAAGTCGTCAGAGTCTTCATGGCTGCCGCTTCAGTGGTGTCATCCGTCCTGAATCCAATCGTCTCGGAATCAAGAGAACGCCAACCCGGCTGAAGGGGATGAGCCTCCAAAGTCAGCCAGACCCGACAACAAGGTACCCGATGCTCCTCATACAACTGCACCGTGTACAAAGGGGGCGTAGGGTAACCGGTGGAGTTAAGCACTTCCCACAAGATTGAAGGAAAGCCATCGCGAGAAAGGAAGTCAGAACTGAAACGGTGTCTCGTCCACTGGCGGGGGTGGGTGAATTCATCTGCGGAAGGGTATCAAAGGTAAAGATTATGGTGGAAGGAATAAAATAAAAGAGCCTGGATGGGTTTAAAAGGAAGTGGGTTAGCTCAAGTTTTAATTCCCTTTCGTGTTTATAATGCATGCATGCTGGAAGTAACGTCTCCTCTCTAGATAATAGGGTGCTCTTAGAGCATCCTTAAAAATCTAAGTACTGGCCCACGGGGCCTACTTAATTAGCCACCTATTTCTCCCTCTATGCCTAGGGCCTTTCGTCCTAGGTCTAGCGGTCTAGTCCTGACGATCCGTAGCAGTTTCTAGGCAAGTTTTAAATTTTGAAAATGGGATTCATGGTTTATTGTCCTTCTCTGTGGTGAAATTTGCTCCGATACCAGCTATGGCGGAACCACCCGAATTATTCCAGCTTAAGTGCCTAAGTCACGCCTCAGGGGCCGCAACACACTTAAATCGGAATAACTCGTCAGTCCCCTAAATCTAGTCTGATAGAGCCACTTAACCAGGATCAAATTCCACAATCTCACTCGAAGGTGAGTCACAGGAGAAATACAATAAAACAGGAAACCCCAAATTAAGTACTGAATTATTACATAGATCGGAGTTTTTCGAGTAGCAAATAAGAGTTCACGAAGTAAAATGCAGCGGATAATCGATGTCATCGGTATCGAGGAAATGGGCAAGGCCTAGCCCACTACTCCTCGTGCTCCTCTCCTGCCGGAGCAACATCCCACTCGACCATCCAACCCGGTGGCAGGGTGGTAGGCCAAGTCACACCGTCAACCATCTCCTTAATCGCACCTGCAAAAAAAATTTTGCCACAAGCAAGGCTGAGTATACTAATACTCAGCTAGACTTACCCGGTGTGAGGAATCTACTCCTTGTGGTGGAACCGCCTGAATTATTCCAGCTTAAGTGCCTAAGTCACGCCTCAGGGACCGTAACACACTTAAATCGGAATAACCCGTCAGTCCCTCAGATCTAGTCTGATAGAGCCACTTAACCAGGATCAAATTCCACAATCTCACTCGAAGGTGAGTCACAGAAGAAATACAATAAAACAGGAAACCTCAAATTAAGTACTGAGTTATTACATAAATCAGAGTTTTTGAGTAGCAAATAAGAGTTCACAAAAATAAAATGCAGCGGATAATCGACGTCGTCGGTATCGAGGAAATGGGCAAGGCCAAGCCACTACTCCTCGTGCTCCTCTCCTGCCGGAGCAACATCTCACTCGACCGTCCAACCCGGTGGCAGGGTGGTAGGCCAAGTCACACCATCAACCATTTCCTGAATGGTACCTGCAAAAATTATGCCACAAGCAAGGCTGAGTATACTAATACTCAGCTAGACTTAACCGGTGTGCGGAATCTACTCCTCTACCTCTAGACTATGCAACTGTTTGGCCGAGGGGTTTGGTTTGCCAAAAACACTAGTTGTTTCTAAAATCAATTTTTAGCCTTTCAATTTCTATCATCATTAACTTAGCTAGATTTGCTCCTTCTAAGCATACATGGTGACAAGCATTTAGTTCAAACAACAAGTTATCTCATGTAACCTTATTTCACTTCTTACTCGATGTAGTACAAGGGGTCAAGCAGTCTCATTAGCTGCGAGAAGCAGACGATTCGAATCGAGTTTTAACCTTGCAAGGAAAACCTAAACACACGGCATGTCAGGGTACTCCGACCCCGCACATGACAACCGTCCCCATCGATTCCCCGTTCACGTCCAGGCCTCACCGCCTTGGCATACAATGCTCCACTGACCCCGGCTGCCGCCGTGCAGTGACCGCACTTGTACCCACCATAGCTAGCATGGGAGACCCAGTCTCAGGTCGCATGAGGGATAAAGTCCGCGCCCGGCTTCACTCAGGTACTAGGTTTACCGGTTACCAGTTTTCCCGGCATGTGCTTAGTATGTTCAAAAGCTTGACTCAGGTATCCACACATTAATCCTTAATTCCATTTCCCGTCTCATGGACAAGGCATCCTCCCTGGACCCAAGTCCATAGACTAACATATATCCCATTATCAAGATGAATACAATCAATTCCTGACCTCGCGCAAGTGCTAGAAAAATCACTCGACTTCTACCGAGATCCTGATTAGCAAGCAGCTACTCGACCTAGCATACTAGTATTCATCTCAAAAAGGAATCCTGAGTTCATGCAACTAGAGGTTTCAAGCAACTCCTACACTTAAGTGCACATTACAATCCTACAAGCATTAAGTGTAGTAAAATAGCATAATTAACAGGTTATGCATAAAACCGGGGCTTGCCTTCAATTGCTGGGGCTGCGGGGAGATCCTCAATAGCAGCCTCTGAAGCCTGCTCCTGGTCCTCCTCTTGGACAGGTCCTTGCTCGGGGATGAGCACGTACTCTCCATCGGCAAGATTACAATCTAATGAATGCAATGCGTAAGATATATGCATGATATGATATGTGCTTTTAGAAATTACAACTTTGGAGGTGTATGATTTACTTTGAGTTAAACAAGGTTAACTTTACTGATGTAAGACCCTTGGGTGGTATACTTGGTAAATTGGGTTAAACTTAGCTAAGGCAAGTGGTAGGTTTATTTTTGGGGTTCCACTGAATTCCTTTTAAGTCTTAGTGAGAGTTGATAAGTACTCAAGTTAGACTTATTGTGGTGAGGTTTATTTCTTCTTTCCTTTTCTTTTATTCTCTTTAATGTTTTGGAGTGGGTTTGAACTACAAGTTGCTTTAATAAAATTCCAAAAATTCTGCAAAAATTACAGTGGCTTGGTACTGGTGTATATTTCTCTGTCTTAAAATTTGGGGATCAGAAAGTGAATGGTTTTCTCTGGACAAAATTATTAAATTCTAGGGCAGAAGGGGTGCTTTGAACTACAACTATAATTTAACAGTAGGTAATTCTCTAAAACTTATTTTTGCTGGCTTTTAGGTGTTATAACATGACTTGATACAAATTTCTAGTCATTAATACCTTTTAATTATTTTTCTATGGTTTTCACAAGTTTCTAGCCAAATAGGTGCTTTTTACTACTACTATATTTGAAAAATATCAAACAACAAAGTTCTTATTTTTCTTAGTTATTGTTTTGCGCAAGAGAAATCATTCTGAAGTTTGGCAACTTTTTGCTTAAGGGAAGGGGTGGTATGCATTATTTGAATTTGGTGGCCTTTCTCATAAAACATTAGCAATAGGTAAGAGTTTGCTCCTTTTTCATGGGTTTGTATTTTCCTCTGGTGGTTTATCTCATTATGGACTTAGCTAATTTTTGGTTGCCCATTATTGCATTATTAGGGGTTGTTCATGACTTATTTGGAAAATGCCTCATTATCATCTTATATTTAATTGCCTCACTTAAAAGGTTGGGCTGAGGTGTTCTTTATTTTTGTAGTGGGGCTCTAGTGGTTGTAAGTCCACTGGATTTTTATTATCCATTTTGGATATAGTTTTGTAATTCTAATAATTGATTTTCAGTTCAAATAAGGCTAAATAAAGCATTCTAATTTAAAACTGATCTGGACTAATGGTCTCTTTATTTTTCCTAGGTTCTCTGTTACTTAAGCAAACTAGGAAAAATAATTTTAATCACTATTCATGAATTCCTAATGCCTTTCTGATTTTTCCTAAGTTTTGGGCAAAATAGCTTTAATTGAATATCTACATCATATTTTCCAATGCTGGGGTTCCTATTATTTTTAAACAGTGTCTAAATGAGGTTGGAATACCCACAAATTTTCTTAAGTTCAGTACAGAAGTAAAACTAATTTCCTTAATTAAACAAGGTTGGGTCAGTTTCTGTCTTTAATTCTAAACTCTAAAATTTAGAACAGAAAGCATAGGGTTTATCATTTTTAAATGATAGATCATAATATTTAGGATTTAGCAAAATTAGTTTGACAACTTTTTATTAAGAATTCATCAAGTTATGGGTTTTCTAAGTTCTCTGGTCATTTTAAAAGATTAACAGAATTGATTTAATGGAAAACCACTTTGCACGGGGGTCCCTGGCGGGTATTTTAAGTTTTCTTCGCGGATCAGTCCTTAGGCTACTATTCACATGGGTCACTGACGTTACAGAAAACCCCTCGGGTTCTTCAAATCCTAACCCGAGGTCCTCCTCCTAACTTAAACAGTAACCGCGGCGGAAGAAAGGGTGGAGGGGCTTACCGGCGGCGAGATGGCTCCGGTGAAGTGGTCGAGGACGTAGGGGAGGTCTCGGGGATCGCAACGGTGTGCGGGTCGCCGTCGGGGATGGCCGGAGTCGGTCGGTCCACGCGCTGTAACACCCTAAAGTTCAATTTTGTGAAGACAAGGAAAAATTCTCAAAAATTTTAAATCAAAACACCTTTCCTTAAAGATAATCATAATTTAGAAGTTTCCACTCATGAATATGTTAAAAATACATAATTAAAGATACTTAGATAATCTAAATTGCCTTTGGGTTAGGTTATAAAGAAGAATTATGATTAAACTATTTCTTAATATATATAGTCTACAAAATAAATTTGATTTCCCTAGAAGTAATAAGGTATGGATTATTCTCTACTATATGATTAAAAGCTTGTCTAAAAGAACTAAAATAAATAAAGAAATATATAAAATATGTTTTTGCACATTATGCTGAAGTTCTATATGTGTATCCAAATTAAGTGTTTGAACTTTAAACTTGTGTTGATTTGAAATTCAAATGGAAAGGAAAATAGAAAATAAATGGGAAGAAAAGAAAAGAGATATGAAAATATACATAAAATGTATAACTAAATATCTTCAGGCTTAGCACTTTTAATTTCAAAAATAGAGTTTATAAATGAAGATCCACAAAAGTTTGAATTTAAACTTGAACTCAAATTGGATTTGAAAATGGAGAAAAGAAAATAGAAAATAAAAAAAAGAATAAAAACCTTACCTGGGCCGGCTACCTGGAATTCGGCCCATCTCCACAATCCATCCCGCGCGGCCCATTCTTCATCGCTCGCGCGCGCGCCGACATCGTGGGCCCACGGGCCAGCCTCTCCCTCGCGTTCTCGTCACTTCCGCGTGGGCCACACCCCGTCAGTCGCATTCGTGTGCGCTCGGACTCACTGCTCCGCGGGACCCGTATGTCAGCTCGTTCTCCCTCAACGGAAACGCGCGCGATCCCGCCATGGTCGTCGCCGGGAATCTCGTTCCTCGCTCGGACTCCGCTTTCCATGGCTTTGGGGTATAAAGCCGGAGCACCTCGCTTGCCCATCAGCCATCGAGCGCCGAGGAATAGAGAGAGAGGGTGCTGCGCACTGCGTCGTGAGGGCCGCCGCCGGGGATAGCCGCCGCTGGGGGGTCTCCGCTCTCGAAGTCGGATCGTGGAGTATCGTCTTCGCCTGAGGAAGCTATCCGCGCCTCCAATTCAAGTTGGACACCACCGTGGCGCTCTGAATTGCTCACCGGAGCCGCTGCGCCGCCGTGACTCCGCGCCGCACCGTGGGCAGAGCTCCGAACGCCACGATTCTTGGAGGTAAGCTCGCCTTCTGCTTCGCGATCGCCTCCACATCGTTTTGCGCTAGTCGGTCGGCGAGTGGGGGTCCTGGGTCACGGGAACGCTATCGCCGGCAATGTCCTCCGCCGTGGGTGGCGGCGGCGCCGCTGATCTCCCGGTCGAGATTGGGGGACGGTGTTCTGGCCGTCGGATCGAAGGTGAACGACCTGGATTAGATCCTGGCTTACCCCTTCGCGCGTTGGATCTGGCCCGTTGATGCGTGGATCGATGGATGGGAATTGAATACGGCTTGATTAAATCGTGACCAGAGATCTGGGATTCAACGGCTCACACGGCGTACCGGTTCACTTATGGCGCCAATCTAATCTGGCGCGTAGGATCTGGATCGTGCGGCCAGGATTAGATGATACCCCTTCGCCCTGGTCATATTGCTAAAGAGTCCCTCTGCTTCCAGAAAACCAACCCGCCGTCCAGAGTGTGTTATTCCCTGTGTCTTAGGAAACTTACCCCGAGCCCCCTGCGCTTTGCTGTAATTGAGGCCCAGTCCAGAACTCATTTAATTCGAATAAATGAAATAGAAAATGGATTTTTAATATGAAAATAATTATTAGAACTTAATAAATTCATAGAAAATCCATTTTTAGTCCAAATTAATCCATTCCACTTTCTAAAATTTTGTAATTTTATTCTCTACCACCTAGAACCTCTGTTTTGTCATGAAAACAGTTAGAAATTTAATCTCTCACTTAATCCATTTTAAACACATAAAAACCTTTGAAAATTCATAACTTAAAATCTATAACTCCAAAATTAATGATTCCTGTTCCTATGATCTTATTTTAATATGTATATTATTAATGTGTATTTTGTTCTTATGTTTGGTGTAATGTTAATTTTGCCTACACCATGTTTGTTTGAATTGCTACGACTAGCAGTGAGGTCACGAGTCACCTGAAGATCATCCTGGTACCTGGATTCTCAAGGCCCAGGCAAGTTGTGCCCTTGATCACTTCTTTTTACCCACCCATGTTCTGATTAATCATAATGATCTGCATAGGTTAATTTTGATGGGACCCAATAGGTTACCCTAGTTTGATTATCTTTATACCTTGTTTACCACTGAACCTTGTTGGGTAGTACTTGCTAGTGCTTTATGTGGTTTTGGGTATGAAGATTACACTATTCATGATTATACTTTTGTTATCAGTTGTTATTTATGGTTCATGTTAAGATCATTATGTTAATTGGAACATGGAGCGACCACCCGGGAAAACAGTGCTACCACAAGGGTGGAATGGGACGCCCTTGGCTGATTAATTAGGAAAGCTAGTGGAAGACTACCTTACCCGAAAGGGGCAAGGGCAGTAGGGGAGAGGTCAGTGTAGGGAGGCCCTCGGGAGGATTTTGCTGCGATGGCGGTCCTGCAAGGGATTCCTGCACTGGATCTTCCTATAAACTGTAGCGGGTTTTCGGAAGCTAGTGGAACTTTGTAAAGGCCTCGTAGTGTTACCCTGCCTCGCTTCCTTGGTAGAGGTGTATGGGATTCATGACCCCTTGGCAGATGGGTAACACGGCTTGTGGGTAAAGATGCGCAACCTCTGCAGAGTGTAAAACTGGTATACTAGCCGTGCTCACGGTCATGAGCAGCTCGGACCCTCACATGATTAAATTATGGAACTTAAACTCAATTTGTCATATGCATTGCATTGCAGGTGAAGTTGTTACTTTTGTTCTATTACTTAATTGGGTTTGGTATTTACTTATACTTAGTAACTGCTAATAAAATTTTGACCAACTTTAAAAGCAATGCTCAGCTCTAACCATCTTCTTTGGTAAGCCTTACACTTCACGTGAGCTCCCACCTTTGGCGAGTTCATGCACATTATTCCCCACAACTTGTTGAGCGATGAACGTATGTGAGCTCACTCTTGCTGTCTCACATACACCACAGGTCAAGATCAGGTACTGCAGGATGATGCTCATGGAGGATGCTGTGATGAGTTCGTGAGAGGTCTAGGTCGTCGTCTCCTAGTCAACTTTGGGTTGCTGGACCGTTGTCTCCTTATAATGTAATTATTTATTTTGTATAGAACTCCTGTTATACATAAAGATGTGACATTCGATCCTGTGCCACTATACATCATATGTATGAGACTTGGTCCCAGCATACCTGGTGTTTATGTTAACCCCGGGTTTTGGACCCCTAAAATCCGGGTGTTACAGAAGTGGTATCAGAGGAATGTTGACTGTAGGACGAAACCTAGATAGAACTGGACAACCATTATCTACTTACCTTTGCTACTCTAATCATTTCTAAACTTATCTTAATCTTTTCTCATCTATTTCCGCTTTACTCTGATTAATCTTACCTTTTCCTTCTAAAGACAAACTTGGATTTCACATTTTGAAATCCTGTGCCTAAAGTGACTTTTAGGAATAGGAGACCTACTCTTAGGGACAAAAAAAAAACCAAAACTATTATTTTTATATGCTTGAATGCTTGTTCTTATGATACTTGTCTGATTTGGATCTTTGTTTGAATGTGATGAGTTGTGGAGTAATGTCCACAATTGCATCTGCATATACACATAGGTATTAAAATATATTTATAAAATAACTAGACAACCTAGATTGTCCCCATTGGAACATATCTAGCTTAAGAGATTCATCTTATCCTAAAAGATCTCATTCTAGCCAATTTTAAAAGATGCTCCCTTATCTTAATAGATCCATCTCATCTTAAAAGATACTCATCTTATCTTGAAAAGATTTTATCTCATCCTAATAGATCTAACTGATCTCAAAAGATTCTATCTTATCTTTATGGGTCCATCTTATCCTAATAAGCATACTTATTCACCCTAGTTTAAACAACCATGATCTAATGCAAATTAATTAGATCTTATCTAGTCAAACAAGTCACCCCAATCTAACCTAGATCTGATCAAATCTAAAGTGACTTATCAAACATGTTAGATAATACTGATGAAATAGTTTAGACTCTACCCCTATAGAACAAGTCTTAACTTAGTTCACCCTGCACTAAATTAAGAATGACAAATCGACTTGGCCATATGCAACCACCTTAACCATCTGATAGTTGCATAAACCCTCAATTATAAACTAGCAAGAGACTCTATCTTATCATAACATATCTAACTAATCTCAAAACATCCTAACATATTCTACCCCGTTGGACCTATCTAACCTAAACTAGTCCAATCTAGTCATATCCAATTTAATCTAGATCTTATCTTACCTAATGTGACCTGATCCAGGGTGGTCTAATGTTATCTAACTTAATGTGGTTCACTTAAACAGATTAATGACACTAGTAGAAGAGATTAGACCCTACTAGCCATGTATTAACTTAACTTAGCACATTGGATCAACTCAACTATGAGCTAACCCAACCCATGATGAATGATATAACCTTTCTGTTCCCACCTAATAACAAACAAACTTTTAACCTACATCTTGTAGTCTATCTCACCCATATATATCTCCCATCTTGACAGATTCCATCCTACCCTTAGATATTCACCTTATATGATTGGTTACCCCAATCTGGACATAAAACAAAGATTAAGCCCTACCAAAGAATCTTTAGATTGTAACCAGCTACTAGCTTATTCATTCCGCCTATTGAATAATTTCCTTTGCAAAACTATTACCATATGCTTCTAACTTTCATGGTCAATACCAGGAAAGGAAAGATTATCACGTAACAGCAAACAGAAATGAATCCTCCAAATCCCCCACCTGTTGAGATCGATCAAGTGGTTGCTACCCAAAGACTGGTAATACAACAGTTAACAGACCTGGTGACCGAGATGCAGAATCAGATAAGACAACAACGCGAGGAAATACGTCAGGCCCGCCAAGAAATAAGGCAAGCACGGTTGGAGAGACAACAACAACAACAACCTCCACCACCACCACCAGCTTCACCAAGCTACATAGATATAAATTATGATGATTTGTAAGATCTAGATGTTATTTTAGTTAGTAGATGATATGATACTATGTTAGAAGGAACAATAAGGTCTATTGACCCTATGTTTTGTTGAAGAATTATACCTCATGCTGAGATTTCTTTGTTTGTGCATATGTTCCGAGAACAATATGAGTATACATCCCTTTTCTTACAAATCTCGAGGGCGAGATTATTTTTAAGGGGGGTAGGATTTGTAACACCCTAAAGTTCAATTTTGTGAAGACAAGGAAAAATTCTCAAAAATTTTAAATCAAAACACCTTTCCTTAAAGATAATCATAATTTAGAAGTTTCCACTCATGAATATGTTAAAAATACATAATTAAAGATACTTAGATAATCTAAATTGCCTTTGGGTTAGGTTATAAAGAAGAATTATGATTAAACTATTTCTTAATATATATAGTCTACAAAATAAATTTGATTTCCCTAGAAGTAATAAGGTATGGATTATTCTCTACTATATGATTAAAAGCTTGTCTAAAAGAACTAAAATAAATAAAGAAATATATAAAATATGTTTTTGCACATTATGCTGAAGTTCTATATGTGTATCCAAATTAAGTGTTTGAACTTTAAACTTGTGTTGATTTGAAATTCAAATGGAAAGGAAAACAGAAAATAAATGGGAAGAAAAGAAAAGAGATATGAAAATATACATAAAATGTATAACTAAATATCTTCAGGCTTAGCACTTTTAATTTCAAAAATAGAGTTTATAAATGAAGATCCACAAAAGTTTGAATTTAAACTTGAACTCAAATTGGATTTGAAAATGGAGAAAAGAAAATAGAAAATAAAAAAAAAAGAATAAAAACCTTACCTGGGCCGGCTACCTGGAATTCGGCCCATCTCCACAATCCATCCCGCGCGGCCCATTCTTCATCGCTCGCGCGCGCCGACATCGTGGGCCCACGGGCCAGCCTCTCCCTCGCGTTCTCGTCACTTCCGCGTGGGCCACACCCCGTCAGTCGCATTCGTGTGCGCTCGGACTCACTGCTCCGCGGGACCCGCATGTCAGCTCGTTCTCCCTCAACGGAAACGCGCGCGATCCTGCCATGGTCGTCGCCGGGAATCTCGTTCCTCGCTCGGACTCCGCTTTCCATGGCTTTGGGGTATAAAGCCGGAGCACCTCGCTTGCCCATCAGCCATCGAGCGCCGAGGAATAGAGAGAGAGGGTGCTGCGCACTGCGTCGTGAGGGCCGCCGCCGGGGATAGCCGCCGCTGGGGGGTCTCCGCTCTCGAAGTCGGATCGTGGAGTATCGTCTTCGCCTGAGGAAGCTATCCGCGCCTCCAATTCAAGTTGGACACCACCGTGGCGCTCTGAATTGCTCACCGGAGCCGCTGCGCCGCCGTGACTCCGCGCCGCACCGTGGGCAGAGCTCCGAACGCCACGATTCTTGGAGGTAAGCTCGCCTTCTGCTTCGCGATCGCCTCCACATCGTTTTGCGCTAGTCGGTCGGCGAGTGGGGGTCCTGGGTCACGGGAACGCTATCGCCGGCAATGTCCTCCGCCGTGGGTGGCGGCGGCGCCGCTGATCTCCCGGTCGAGATTGGGGGACGGTGTTCTGGCCGTCGGATCGAAGGTGAACGACCTGGATTAGATCCTGGCTTACCCCTTCGCGCGTTGGATCTGGCCCGTTGATGCGTGGATCGATGGATGGGAATTGAATACGGCTTGATTAAATCGTGACCAGAGATCTGGGATTCAACGGCTCACACGGCGTACCGGTTCACTTATGGCGCCAATCTAATCTGGCGCGTAGGATCTGGATCGTGCGGCCAGGATTAGATGATACCCCTTCGCCCTGGTCATATTGCTAAAGAGTCCCTCTGCTTCCAGAAAACCAACCCGCCGTCCAGAGTGTGTTATTCCCTGTGTCTTAGGAAACTTACCCTGAGCCCCCTGCGCTTTGCTGTAATTGAGGCCCAGTCCAGAACTCATTTAATTCGAATAAATGAAATAGAAAATGGATTTTTAATATGAAAATAATTATTAGAACTTAATAAATTCATAGAAAATCCATTTTTAGTCCAAATTAATCCATTCCACTTTCTAAAATTTTGTAATTTTATTCTCTACCACCTAGAACCTCTGTTTTGTCATGAAAACAGTTAGAAATTTAATCTCTCACTTAATCCATTTTAAACACATAAAAACCTTTGAAAATTCATAACTTAAAATCTATAACTCCAAAATTAATGATTCCTGTTCCTATGATCTTATTTTAATATGTATATTATTAATGTGTATTTTGTTCTTATGTTTGGTGTAATGTTAATTTTGCCTACACCATGTTTGTTTGAATTGCTACGACTAGCAGTGAGGTCACGAGTCACCTGAAGATCATCCTGGTACCTGGATTCTCAAGGCCCAGGCAAGTTGTGCCCTTGATCACTTCTTTTTACCCACCCATGTTCTGATTAATCATAATGATCTGCATAGGTTAATTTTGATGGGACCCAATAGGTTACCCTAGTTTGATTATCTTTATACCTTGTTTACCACTGAACCTTGTTGGGTAGTACTTGCTAGTGCTTTATGTGGTTTTGGGTATGAAGATTACACTATTCATGATTATACTTTTGTTATCAGTTGTTATTTATGGTTCATGTTAAGATCATTATGTTAATTGGAACATGGAGCGACCACCCGGGAAAACAGTGCTACCACAAGGGTGGAATGGGATGCCCTTGGCTGATTAATTAGGAAAGCTAGTGGAAGACTACCTTACCCGAAAGGGGCAAGGGCAGTAGGGGAGAGGTCAGTGTAGGGAGGCCCTCGGGAGGATTTTGCTGCGATGGCGGTCCTGCAAGGGATTCCTGCACTGGATCTTCCTATAAACTGTAGCGGGTTTTCGGAAGCTAGTGGAACTTTGTAAAGGCCTCGTAGTGTTACCCTGCCTCGCTTCCTTGGTAGAGGTGTATGGGATTCATGACCCCTTGGCAGATGGGTAACACGGCTTGTGGGTAAAGATGCGCAACCTCTGCAGAGTGTAAAACTAGTATACTAGCCGTGCTCACGGTCATGAGCAGCTCGGACCCTCACATGATTAAATTATGGAACTTAAACTCAATTTGTCATATGCATTGCATTGCAGGTGAAGTTGTTACTTTTGTTCTATTACTTAATTGGGTTTGGTATTTACTTATACTTAGTAACTGCTAATAAAATTTTGACCAACTTTAAAAGCAATGCTCAGCTCTAACCATCTTCTTTGGTAAGCCTTACACTTCACGTGAGCTCCCACCTTTGGCGAGTTCATGCACATTATTCCCCACAACTTGTTGAGCGATGAACGTATGTGAGCTCACTCTTGCTGTCTCACATACACCACAGGTCAAGATCAGGTACTGCAGGATGATGCTCATGGAGGATGCTGTGATGAGTTCGTGAGAGGTCTAGGTCGTCGTCTCCCAGTCAACTTTGGGTTGCTGGACCGTTGTCTCCTTATAATGTAATTATTTATTTTGTATAGAACTCCTGTTATACATAAAGATGTGACATTCGATCCTGTGCCACTATACATCATATGTATGAGACTTGGTCCCAGCATACCTGGTGTTTATGTTAACCCCGGGTTTTGGACCCCTAAAATCCGGGTGTTACACGCGCGCAGGCGGGGATGCTCGTCGGCGGCGAGGAGTCCGGCCTGCTCACGGCGAGATAGTTCAATTGGACGGGTCAGAGAGGTTCACGGGATGCCAGAGAAGATATGGGTGCAAGGAATTGGACGGAGACTCACCGGTTAGCTCTGTCCACACGCCGCGGCGAAAGACCGAAGTCCGGTGAGGTCGATCTCGGGCCTCCGGTGAAGTCCGGCCTGGTCCAAGGGCTTGGAAAGCTTCACGGGCCACTGGTGGAGCTAGCCGAAGCACTGGCTCGACTTGGGGGTGGCTGGAGTGGGCTGGCCACGGTGGCCGAAGCTCTGGCGGCAATGGCGGGCGGAATTGAGCTCGCCGGAGCTAAGGAGAGGGGGCTGGCCGGTGAAGGTGAGCGTGGGGTGAAGTGGGGCGCGCCTGGGGAGGCTTTATAGGCACGGCGCGGTGCACGGGCGGCCGTGGACCGGTGAGTGCGCGCGGGCGTGCACTGGGAGGCGCGGTGCGCGAATGGGCGTGAACCGGAGGTGTCAGCCACGGTCGAACACGTGTGCCCGTTGCCTCTGCCCATGTTCAAGCGCTGGTTGGGTGCAAATCTTCGCGAATTTGGGCAAGATCGCTGTGAAGGATTTGTTCACCTGACCTTGCTTTGTCTTTTGTGTATGGACGTCGCGCGGTTTTAGGCTAGGGACAGGGAGTTGTGGCGTCACCAAGGTGCCAGTGTCAGAATGTCTAGTCCTGAGGTCAAACTGCGCCAAAACCGTGTCAAATGAATTTGGTTTGAGTTCAAACTTTTCCAGGACGTGTTCAAAGGAATTTGGCACAATTTTGATATTTGGATCTTCTAGTTTTGAGTTTCGAAAAACAGAGAACGCAATTGATCTTTGGAAAGAGGTCTGAATTTCAGAAATCTGAATTTCTCCAAGGGTTCATGGTTCAAGGGCTGATTTGGGAATTTTAAAAAGACCAAAAGGCCAAACTCTCTTACTATGTTTTGTTAGTTATTTGTGAACTAAAGTTTTGTAATTTGATCATATCTAAATTTTTGCATTTCCCCTCATGACTTCTCCCAATTCCCTTTTATGCTTAACTTGGCTTACTTAGGGTTTATTAGGGTTGCAACATTATTACCTTTTGGAAAGACCCATTTGCTTTGATCATGATACTTTTAAGTATATGCTTGGTGAATTCTTTATTCTTAAGTTAATTTGATGCTCATGCTCACTTTGGTTCACATAAAATGATGGTTCTTGATTTGGCATTTTTAAGAAAAACCCCTAGGTGACACTGGGGTGTCACACTCCTCTACCTCTAGACTATGCAGCTGTTTGGCTGAGGGGTTTGGTTTGCCAAAAGCACTAGCTGTTTCTAAAATCAATTTTTAATTTTTCAAATTCTAGCATCATTTTCTTAGCTAGGTTTGCTCCTTCTAAGCATCCATGGTGTTAAGCATTTAGCTCAATCAACAAATTGTCTCATGTAACCTCATTTCACTTCTTACTCGATGTAGTACAAGGGGTCAAGCAGTCTCATTAGCTGCGAGAAGCAGACGATTCGAATAGAGTTTTATCCTTGCAAGGTAAACCTAAACACACGACATGTCAGGGCACTCTGTCCCCACACATGTCAACCGTCCCCATCGATTCCCCGTTCGCGTCCAGGCCTCACCGCCTTGGCATACAATGCTCCACTGACCCCGGCTGCCGCCGTGCAGTGACCGCACTTGTACCCACCATAGCTAGAATGGGAGACCCAGTCTCAGGTCGCATGAGGGATAAAGTCCGCGCCCGGCTTCACTCAGGTACTAGGTTTATCGGTTACCATATTTCCCGACATGTGCTTAGTACGTTCAAAAGCTTGACTTAGGTATCCACACATTAATCCTTAATTCCTTTTTCCCGTCTCATGGACTAGCATCCTCCCTGGATCCAAGTCCATAGACTAACATAAATCCCGTTATCAAGATGAATACAATCAATTCCTGACCTCGCGCGAGTGCTAGAAAAATCACTCGACTTCTACCGAGATCCTGATTAGCGAAGCAGCTACTCGACCTAGCATACTAGTATTCATCTCAAAAAGGAATCCTAAGTTCATGCATCTAGAGGTTTCAAGCAACTCCTACACTTAAGTGCACATTACAAACCTACAAACATTAAGTGTAGTAAAATAGCATATATAAACGGTTATGCATAAAACTGGGGCTTGCCTTCAATAGCTGGGGCTGCGGGGAGATCCTCGATAGCAGCCTCGGGAGCTTGCTCCTGGTCTTCCTCTTGGACAGTCCCTTGCTCGGGGATGAGCACGTACTCTCCGTCAGCTAGATTACAATCTAATGAATGCAATGCGTAAGATATATGCATGATATGATATGTGCATTAGTAATTTAAACTTTTGATGGTGTATGATCTACTTGAGTTAGATAGAGCTAAATCTTGCTTATACGAGATTTTTGGTGGTATACTTGGTAAATTGGATCAAACTCAGCTAAGTTAAGTTGTAGGTTTATTCTTGGGGTTCCACTGAATTCTTTGTGGCAGAACCTCCCAAGTTATTGGGCCCACATGCACCTGCCCTTGTCTCAAAGACCTTAGACGGCTATGCATGTGCACCAAATAACTTAACAGGGTCCGTCCGAGTGCCCCCAAGGACCCCGGATAAACCACTAACAACCAGGACCGCAGGATTAATGTCACACCCGGATTTTAGGGGTCCAAAACCCGGGCGCGAACATAATCACCAGGTGTGCTGGGACCAAGTCTCACACATATGATGAATCATGGCACAGGATCGAATGTCACATCTTTATATATAACAGGAGTTCTATACAAAATAAATAATTACATTATAAGGAGACAACGGTCCAGCAACCCAAAGTTGACTGGGAGACGACGACCTAGACCTCTCGCGAACTCGTCACAGCATCCTCCAAGTGCTTCATCCTGCGGTACCTGTTCTTGACCTGTGGGGTGTGTGAGACAGCAAGAGTGAGCTCACATACGTTCATCGCTCAACAAGTTGTGGGGAATAATGTGCATGAACTCGCCAAAGGTGGGAGCTCACGTGAAGTGTAAGGCTTACCAAAGAAGATGGTTAGAGCTGAGCATTGCTTTTAAAGTTGGTCAAAATTTTATTAGCAGTTACTAAGTATAAGTAAATACCAGCCCAATTAAATAGTAGAACAAAAGTAACAACTTCACCTGCGATGCAATGCATATGACAAATTGAATTTAGTTCCATCATTTAATCATGTGAGGGTCCGAGCTGCTCATGACCGTGAGCACGGCTAGTATACCAGTTTTACACTCTGAAGAGGTTGCGCATCTTTACCCACAAGTCGTGTATCCCATGTCGCCAGGGTTTGCAAGGCCCTTAGACACTACCGAGGTGAATGGCTAGGGATCCACTACGAGGCCTTTACAAAGTTCCACTAGCTTCCGAAAACCCGCTACAGTTTATAGGAAGTTCCAATGCAGGAATCCCTTGCAGGACCGCCATCGCAGCAAAATCCTCCCGAGGGCCTCCCTACACTGACCACTCCCCTACTGCCCTTGCCCCTTTCGGGTAAGGTAGTCTTCCACTAGCTTTCCTAATTAATCAGCCAAGGGGTCCCATTCCTCCCTTGTGGTAGCACTGTTTTCCCGGGTGGTCGCTCCATGTTCCAATTAACATAATGATCTTATCATGAACAATAAATAACCACTGATAACAAAAGTATAATCATGAATAGTGTAATCTTCATACCCAAAACCACATACAGCACTAGCAAGTACTACCCAGAAAGTTCAGTGGTAAACAAGGTATAAAGATAGACAAACTAGGGTAACCTATTGGGTCCCATCAAAATTAACCTATGCAGATCATTATGATTAATTAGAACATGAGTGGGTAAAAAGAAGTGATCAAGGGCACAACTTGCCTGGGACTTGAGATTCCAGGTACCAGGATGATCTTCAGGTGATACGTATCCTCACGCTAGTCGTAGCAATACAAACAAGCAGTGTATAGGCAACATTAACATCACACCAAACATAAGTACAAACTGAATAATAATAATCTACGCGTTGCTACGAGATCATAGGAACAAGAATCACTAAATTTGGAGTTATAGAATTCAAGTTATGAATTTCCTAAAGTTTAATGTGATTAAAATATGATTAAATGATAAATAAATTTTCTGACAGAGTTCATGTCAAAACAGAGACACTAAATGATGAAGAATATTATTACAAAATTTTAGAAACTGGAATGGTTCAATTTGGAGCTAAAATGAATTTTCTATGAATTATCTAAGTTCTAGCAATTATTTTCATATTAAAAATCTATTTTCTATTTTATTTATTCAAATTAAATGATCTCAGGACCGGGCCTCAATATCAATGAAGCACCGGGGCTGGCGCGTAAAAATTCCTAAGACTCAGAAAATCCCAAGGTGGACGGCGGGTTGATTTCCGCAAAGTCCAGGGACTCTTATGCAAAACGACCCGGCCGAAGGGGTATGGGCCGATCGTGGCCGTCCGATCCAAAACGAACGTGCCAGATTAGAACCAGGTGCGCTACACACCCACACTTACTCCTGACCGTCAGATGCGAGATCCGCGGTGTAGATCTAATAATGCTTCCCCCCCCCCCTCCGAGCCGTCCGATCCGATCTGATGGCCATGCTTTAATGCATCGAAACGGTACCTGGGATTCTAATCTCGTCCATCCATCAGAGATCCAACGGCCGAGGTTATTCTCTCTCTCTCCCGATCGAATCGCGCGGCGGCGCGTTCTTCCCCACGACGGCGCCATGGCCGGCCTTCGCGCGCCCACGATTCCTACCGCCATACTCCGGTCCAAACTATGCTACACGACGAGTATGACAACACGATGCAATGGGTAGCGTGCTCACCGGGGGTTAGAGATGAAGGCGCAGCTATCCGCGGTGAAGGGCGGATCCGTGGTGGCGGTGCTCTACGGCGAGGAATTCTGGCCAACGCAGAGGCCGGTTTCACCCAATCGGCCACGTCGCTTCTCCAGGGACTCCGCCGAAGCCCCCAGACGCAACGCACTGGGACAGGAACACACGCCAAGGCCTGATTCGTTGACGGCGGCGGAGTCTGTATCCGCGACGGCGTCGGGTGCACGACTATGGCCTCGAGAGGGGAAAGGCAGCACGGGTTTTATACCCAGGGTAGCGGTCTTCGCGCAGTGGGCCCACGCAACAACCAGCCGTGGAGCTCGGCGTCGGTTGCGGCGAACGCGATGCAGCAGGAGGACTCCGTGCACGCGCCGGAATCGCCAACAGATCGAAGAAGACGGGCCTGACGAGACGGGCCCACTCGTCGGCGATAGGCTAGCGTGTGGCATGGTGAGAACGTCGCTGACGACGCGGGCCCGGTTGTCGGCGCCAGGTTGTGGAATGGGCCGCGCACAGTGATAATTTCCTCTAGTGGGCCGAAATGGAGAGTAGTGGCCCAAGTTAGTTTCTTCTCTTTTTCCTTTTTATTTTTCCTTTCTATTTTCTTTTCTATTTCTAATTTGAAATACTTAAACCAAATTCAATTTTCCCGTTTTGAATTTCAGACTCCAAACTTCAATAAAAATCCCAATATACAGATAACACCTATCATTTATTTGTTTATAATATATTTTATTTTATTCTCTTTTTTTTTGTGTCTACTCATTTCTTACTTCTAGCTTATTTCCACATTCAATTATTCAAACTCAAATGTATACTCTTTTCAGATTTGCCAATTGTATCAATTGAAATACAAATGTGAATATAAACCACCTCATTTTAAATATTACTATGTTATTCTTCTTCTCATATTTGTTTCTAACAATAGTTGACTCAATTACAAATTAATTTTCTTATTTCCCAATTTCCAAAGCATTATGATACTTTATTTATATTTTTTTTCTACTAATTTTGGGTCTTACAATTAAGTAACACAAATCACACACCAATAGTTTGCAGCGGAAATCTTATTACCAAATTTTACAAGTTACAAAAATTTTACTTTGTACATGATCGGAGTGATTACAAAAGTGGTTCGAAGAAATAACTTTGAACTGTTATAAATTATTGTAGTTTTGAAATATATGCTAGCTCAAGTGACCATCCTCAGTAAGAAGTATAGAAGAGTTACTTAGACTTATAAGAAGGCCGAGCCCACCGACACTTAACACCATCATCGGCAGCACAAACTATAGCCTGAAAAACAACAGGGAATAAAACCCTGAGTATGGAATTACTCAGCAAGACTTACCCGACTAAAGAAAAGACTCTCAAGGATATGCTGGTTGATTAGGAATCAAGGTAAGGCTAAGCAATAATCGAGGACTCATTTTTGCAGAAGAGCTTACTAGTAGTGAATCCTTATGCCAAAATTTTACTTCACAAGTTAAGTACTTTTCCTGAATCTAGATTTGCCTAATCTAGAGCATTCACTTGTCCTGATCTAGCTTTCTTTTAGCCAACTCATATTTCACTAGTCAACTACGATGAGTGGTCGGAGGGTAGAGTCTCCATGACCGAGGAGCAACGACGATTCGAACCGATTATACCCAACTAGGGATCCCTAACCACACGACATATGTAGCACTTAACCCTTGCATATGTCAACCGTTCCCACAGATCCTCCACAACGTGAACCGGTCCGCGCTACCCGGGAGCACAGTACTCCTCCGTCTAGCCACTAGCCAGGAGGGTACACGCTACTCCCACCATCTCCCACGCCCAGTGCGCGGTTGTCTTTTCACGTAGGGAATAGCCGGGTTCAGGCTTACCGGAGCATGTGGCTAGTTGCAAAGTCTCCACCACAACAGGCCTACATCGAACGGTCCTTAATCGATACAGACGGGCGACCTTGTCCTCTCAGCGTCTGGTCTAGATGTATTCAAACCATTTTCCCATTTTTGGTACCCGGCAGGGATACTCTTTTCCGAATGATGAACCCACTCCGGCCGAAGTGGAATCATCACCATAAGTTTGCTTTGATTTTTGAAACGAAAAGCCCATAACCAACGTTCCACAATCATTCTTTTTGAAAACAAATGATTTTTCAGTTTCTAAGCATGGCTAAGCATTATCAGTTCTTTTTATAAAACTTGAATGAAGGAGTTTCCAAGGAATGGTAATGCATCAATTGTTTATCACACAACCCCTATCACCTAATGCATCAGATAAGGTGAAAAAGCATTTAAAACACAAGGAAGGGGGCAAATGCACCGGGGCTTGCCTGGAAGAACACTAGGTTAGTGTTTGTTAGGCGACGTCCACTTGACGACCATTCTCTGCCTTGGAACTCGTTCAGTTTATCCATCTTCAGGTTCGTTCATCAGCTTCATCCTGCGGATTAGTCCACGCTTGGGGTCGACTTGGGTCATCTTCCGCATCACGCGATTAATTAACGTACCTGAATGGAATGCATTATGCACATGAATGCATATCGACGGAAATATTATAAACCTAAATAGTGTTACGCGATAGTGGATTTAAACATCTAGCGGCGAGACGTTATACAATTTTATACGGGATCACTAGTTATTAATATACGACTACACACAATAACTACGCTTCTCGAACCTAACGCAAACATCACGAACAACAAACTATACACAAGAAATACAATTAGCCTAATCACAACTTATCAGTTAATTAATTAAATTCTAAACTAATCCCTCGTTTTATAAATTATACTACATCGCTCACAAAGAACTATTTTAATTTTATTTTACTTCTCACATATTGTACATGTCAACAATTAATCAAACATTTCTTTATTATATACACATCTTTATAAGTGATTAAAATATTTTCATCATCACACAAGCCTACTAATATTCTACTCGGTACACTAATTTAGCTAATTGACTGGAATAACGAAATAACTCGCCATAGCTGAATCTGGCTCGATAATCGCAAGAACTGCGAAGTCGACGAGAGTTTCGTGACTCACGCAATTTATCGAGCACCTAATGAGCATCGCACTAACGTATTAATTTATTTAACGTTCGAACTATTCTAAACACTTCATCAGCTTACCGTTTCAACAGCTGACACGAATCCGCGAGATCGGTAGCGATTTTCTGATCCAAGCAATTTGTCGAGCGCTTAGGGAATATCGTGCTGCTAGCTTCGTCTTCATCCGATTCTTGGGATTTCTTGCTGACGCGCGGAACGACGACGACTTTCAGCTGAAGTCGGGAGCGAGCTGGTGAGGTGGGGTTTGAGCAGGGGATGACGTGTTTGATGACTCGACGGCAAACGACACGACGACGAGCTGATCAAACAAAAAACTCCACGACGCCGACCGGCACATGGGTTAGAGAACGACGGCTGACGAAATTCGAGCTGGCAAGCGCACGGTAGGGAGCTTCGCAATTTGACGGGACCGTGGCCGAGCGAATTTTATGGCGCGAACTGGGAAGGACTCGGCAAGCGACGACGCGAGGAGTAAAGCGAGGTCATGGTCGAGCGAACTCTATGGTACGGACTGCCTCACGGCCATGACAGCTGTCGCGACACACACGACGTGTAATACCCAAAATGTATACGATGAGGATATAGTAAATCTCCTTATGTTGTGTACCATATATTCATTATAACAAGAGCATACCTACAATTAAGAGTGATTAGTTAAAATAAAAGATACTAAAATGGAATATGCATCATGCTGAGGTTTTGCTTTGTGTGCATTTTGTGACAAGATAGAAATAATGTAAAAAGAATGATGTTGGTACCCAAATTGGAATTTGAATTCTAAAAGGAAATTCTATAAGTTGAGAAGAGAAGGAAAATATTATAACATATAGAGAAAATAAAAATACAAATAATGAAAATAATTTAGACTAGTATTTTAATTTGCATATTTAAAATAAATGGGAAAACTTATAACAAATTTTGGAATTCAAATTATATAATCAAGTGGAAAGGAAAAAAAAGGAGAACTCTATATTCACTATAAAGAAAATATACATAAGTGTGCCTTCTCATACTAGCATCATTGATTTGAATATTTAACCTAAGTTACAAATTCACAACAAAGATTTGAATTCAGTGGATTATTTGAATTCAATTTGAATCCTTGTAAAATTGGGGAAAAGAAAGGGGCAAAAGAAAAAAAAAGAAAAGAATAAAACGAATCTAACCTAAATGGGTCGGTCGCTACTATTCTAGCCTATAACCCCCTTCACCTCTGCGCGTCGTGTAACCCTAGCGCCGACAGCCCTAGCCACTCGATATTCACTCACCAGCCACCTAGTACCACTGCGGGTGGGGCCCATCTGAATGTTCACCTCCACAGCTCGCGCGTGCTTGGAACGGACTCCGCGCGAGGCCAATCTCACCCTGACGCGTGTGGGCCACTTGAGCATTGGCGCCACATCCCTCGCTCAAGCTCACTGGCGCGTGGGCCTCCAGGCGGGTTGTCTCCTTCCCGACGCTGCTGGCTGGTAACAGAACTCGCGAAGAAGGCGCGGCAGAAGACCAAATCAGGCGGGGATTTCAGCGGTCGTTCCCTGCTCTTGCTCGATCCCCTTCATCTTGGCCCATAAATCGCGCGCCCTCTCATCAGTTCGTCGGTACCGAAACACCTGGGAGAGAGAGGCACTGCCTGCGAGTTGTTGCCCACACCATTGTCGTAGAATGAAGCTCGCGCCGTTGCCATGGATTCGGGCGCTTATGGCCGTTCGAGGTGCGAGGACGGGGCTGGGGGCTTCGCTGTGTGCTGGGGTGCTGGAATTCCCCAACGGACTCCTTCCTTCATCGTCGGGCCGCCGATCTCCGCGATTAGGATACCTCGGAGCGCCGATTGTTGGTGAGATATCCTCCTGTGGATTCGCATCACTTTCTGCTATGTATAGGACTCGTTCGCAGGGGGGTCTTGGTCGCTCGAACACCGAAGCTGGGTTCGTCAGTGAGAGCGCCGCCACGGTAGGATCCTGCCACTGATGGGCTTGGGCGGAGGAGGAAGATAAGTGCGGGTCCGTCTGATCCAAAAGCAACGGCCTGGATTAGAGCCTGCTCACGTGGTGCATCTGGGGCCGCGGATCTAGGATCCAAGGTCTATCGGGGCATACCGCCTCGCGATCGGTTTCGAGCCCTCGGATCTTTTAATCCAACGATCAATAGCGCATACCGTTTTGAGTAGCAGAAAGTCTAATCCAGGCGGTGTGTTTCAGATCCAACGGCTGTAGTCGCTTCATACTCCTTTGGCCCTGGCACATTTCCTTATGAGCCCCCTGGGAAACAGAAAATCAACCCGCAGTCCAACTAGCAGTGCTCTGTGTCTTAAGAACTTTTACCCCGAGCCCCCTGCCTTCTCTGGAAATTGAGGTCCAGTCCAGTAAATAGAAAAATCCAGGAAAAGAGAATAGAAATCTATTTTTAATATAAAAGTAATGGTTAGAATTTGTATAATTCCTAGAAAATTCATATTAGGTCCAAATTGACCCATTTCAGTTCCTATAATTTTATAATATTATTGGCCTGGCCTCAGACGGCGACTCGGGCGAGAGGATCTCCACCTCAAAGGAGGACGCTAGCACCGCGCTTGGGCCAGCAACGGCCGCGTCAAGCCTCTGGACCTCGGCTAAGGCGGCCTCATCCTCGTCGGGTAGGCAGTACCCCTCGCTGACCCGCTCTAGATCCACGTCATAGTGGGAAGTGAGCACGGCGAAGGCCCGCCTAATACCGTGATGTAGCACCCCGCGGAGTCTACCGCGCACATGGCCACCTAAGGCCCGCAGGTGACTCTGGGGGGAGCTACCAGAGGGGACGTCATCAAGGTCGAAGGCCCGGCAAAAGGCCGAGATAGCCTCGGACATGGCCGCACGGTCGGCCTCCTTTTGCCCAGCTGCCTGGGCGAGCGCCTCGCGATCCTTGATAGACTCGCTAAGAGCCGTCTCCAACCCTGCAGACAGCCAAACAATACTCTTCAGACACGAGGTGAAGAACGAAGCTACAAAGCGGGCGACACATACCTTCGGCCCGAGTGGATGCCTCGGCTAGACGGCCCGCAGCCTCAGCCAGCTGACCCTTAAGGGCCTCAGCCTGGCTCACAGCCTCGGCAGCTTGGCTCCGAGTTTGGTCCAGCTCGCCGAGGACCTGGCCGAGCTCCAGCCGCCGCCGTTGCATCCCTTCGGCCTGGAAAGCCACCTGCTCCTGGGTCGATAAAGCCTATACCCGCGTTGCCGCTGCCACCGACTTAGCTCAACACAGAGCAGCCGAAGATCCGCCACCTCGGTGCTCCGTTCGGTAAGCCGCTCATTGGCCTCGGCAAGCACGGTCCTCTGGGACCGCAGCGAATCCCAGACATCTCTCTCGCGGCAGAGGAACAGCGACTTGGCGGTGCTCACATCTGCAAGTTCCTGAGAAGGGAAAACAAGGCATGACAAAAAGTGCCCTGGCCACGCAAGGTCTCCACCGAAACCCTTACCTGGAAGACCCTAGGAACGTCTCTGGAAAGGGTCTCGACGGCCGACCGAAGCGACCTCATCGTTGCCTCGATATACTCCCGGAAGTTGTCCCGATATCTCTCCTCCAGCTCATCGTCGAGGGAGAGGAGGGGCTCTGGGTCCGAGATGGCATGGCTCTAGAACCAGAGCGGCCGCCAACACCATTCATCGAGGTTGAGCCGCGCATGGATAATGCCGTTGCTCCCTAAGGTGGGCCATGGTTCCGCGCGCACCTCGACCGAAGCGTCGGGTCCCCTTGCGGCCAGCGCTTCAGGTACTGTCGCAATCAAAGTGTTGGGCATCTCCTCGGCTAAGGAAGCGGGCCTCCGATCGCCGACCTCGGCGATGACGGCTACCTCCTCCTCATGGCCGAGAACGGGGAGGTTGGGGATGGCCACGGGCGGCGGTGCCTCGGTCATCCCGACGTTGGCGGCAACGGGCGGCTCCGCGGGTAAATCAGCGACGGCCCCGGCGAAGATCGATGCCGGCACCGGTAGCAAGTCGGCCGGACTCGAGCCTGTGGCTATGTCAGCAGCCTCCCCCGGCATAATGGCCGTCTCGGCAGAGGGGTCGGCCTGGGGGGCTAGCCCCATTGCAGCTCGTGCTGCCTGGGCCCCCCGCTCGAGGGCGTCTTGGGCGGAAGCCAGCCAACCGGCGTGGCACACCGCAGCGTCGGCTGCAGGGGCCAGCCCTGTCTTAAGGGCCTTCCTAGGGGCTAGACCAGCCGAGCCCTGCCTCCGCTTACTGAAAGAAGGAGAGCAAGATCAAGACACACAAAAAAGGGGAGACCAACACAGAGGTCTCTCAGATATTTACCCGCTCTAGACCAAGGCTAACCGTGCCTGCGGGGAATGTCCTCGAGCCCCAGTCGTCGCGGGCACCACCGAGGGTTGCTCCGACGCCGGCTTCGGCACCGCCTCCGCCTCGGACGCCCGAGGCGCCGAAAGGGCAGCCTGCCCAGGCGTTATCGCGGCCAGGGGACCAACCTCCTGTGCAGCCGGCGCAGGCACTTGCTCCAGGAGGACAGGCAGATCGGCCCGACCCCCCGGCGTCGCCCCAGTTACCTCGGCCAAGGGGTCAAGTACCCCTCGGTCCGCCTCCGCTCCTCGGGCTGGGGCCACAATGTCCCAGCTCTGGGCACTGATGGTACCAGCCCACTTGGGGGCCGGCTCGGCGACCCCTAGCCCGGCCTCGGGTTCGGGCTAAGGCCGAGACGGGCCGCCATGTCGTCACTCTCGTCATCATCATCGTCGTCATCGTCGTCGGGCGTCTCCGGTGATGGCTCCCTTGGGAGTCTGTCCCGAGCTCGCATCCGCTTGCGAGCCCGGGCCTTCTCCGCGTCCTTTTTCTACTTCTTCTTCTCCACGGCGACCCTCCGTGTGGCTCGGTCCACCGCATCCTCCAGGACCGGTGGCAGGTAGGGATGGCAGTAGGACCCGTGGGTATGGATACCCGCGGGTTTCGTACCCGGTGGATATGGATACGGGTAGAAAAACTCACCCGTGGGTCCTATCAGGTCGAATACCCAAAATATATCGGGTCGGGTATGGGTAAAATACTTTACCCACGGGTATCCAATGGATACTCGAGATATCAATATAACTCTTTAAATGTGCTACATCCATTAAAAATGTGCTACATCCACTAGAAAAACTCACCTGCATGTGTTTTTGATTAATGAATATTAATTTGTGTTGTGTTAACAGTTAACTATAATGTAATCGAGACCAATGAGACATTGACAATGTTATGATTGTCAACTACCATGAACTCATTAAGTTTTTATTCTCTATACTCGAATTTAAATCTATTGGATGTCATAATTATGAGTTGAGATATTGTATCGATGTGTAGCCAAATATAGTCGTTCTCGTGTTGCATTGGTGCTTAGATGGAAACTAAAATATTTTATGCATTTATTATAACACTGACCGAATGTTATTTAGTCTACAATAACATATCCACTGGATACCCGATACCCGGTGGATATCCGATGGGCATGGGTATGGGTACAGTTTCTTGCCTGATTGGCTTGGTGGGTATGGATATTTGTAGAAGTCTCGGGTACAATTTCGGGTCGGGTATTATTATACCCGAACAAAATCCGACCCGCTGCCATCCCTAGTGGCAGGGCGGGTTTGTAAAACCTCAACCCCTGGGGATGGACGAAAATCCCAACAGTGAGAATCAAAGGCAACTCAGCGCAAAATAGGAGAAGGATCGGACACTCACCAGGGACGCGTACCCATGGTCGAGACGCATCGTGGGCTGGGTAAGGGCGCCAGCATCCAGCCTCCCCACCATACCTGCTACCCGCTTGCGGAGGTCGTCATCGGGGAGCGAGGCCAAGGACATCTACGAGCCCTCCAAATTAACCCCCAGCCTCATCTCCGAGAGCTGCAACCGCCGCTCTGCCAAGGGAAGCACCCTCCGGCGATGGATGGTGGCAACAACCCCCGCAACGGTAAGCCCCTCATCTCTTAACTTCTGCAAGGCATGCAGAAGGGGCTAGAACTTCTCCTGTTACTCCCGCGTGGCCCCCCAGCGCCAGCTAGCGCCGGCGGCGGTTACCACTCGTTGAGAAAACGACGGAAGCCTCCCGTCGTCGTTCCGGAGATAAAACCATCGGCGCTGCCACCCCTTGTTCGAAGACACAAGGGTGGCGGTGATGTATAGCTGTGCGCGCCCCGGCCTCAGCTAAAGGGTGCCGCCTCCGGCCCGCACCACCATACGGACCTTCTTCGCCTCCATCGTCGAGGCAAAGAGCTCCGCAGAGAAGAGATGGGTCCACAGGTCCCAATGAACGTCGATCCCTAAATAACCCTCGCAAACCGCCGCGAAGATGGCCGCTTGCACAATGGAGTTAGGGTTGAAGTTGTGCAGCTCCACCCCGTAATAGTGCAGGAGCGCCCGCATGAAGCGGCTCGCTGGTACTCCAAACCCCCGCTCATGGAAGGAGATAAAGCTGACCACATACCCCGGCGGCGGAGTCGGGACGGCCTCGCTCGGGGCCATCCACTCCGGCTGTGGTCCATCGGAGAGGGGACGGAGCAAACCATCGGCAACAAGGGCCTCTAGATCCCCCACAACGACAATGGAGGAAGGCCACGGGTCGCGCGGCGGGACGATGGTCACCTTGTCGGCCATCACCGAACGAAGGTAGTGGAGGCGGAGGGGATAAGGCATGCGGTTTTCGTTTCCCTGGCTATTCTCTTAGGTTGAGGGAACCAAAGCAGAAGGCAGGCACAGATGGCAGGGTAAAGAACCAACGCCGACCCCTCTCCCGGTATATAAAGACCCGGGCGAAGAGCCGTTCAAGACTTCGCCCGAACCCACCGCGAAATTCAAACTCGAAGGTGAAACGCCTGCACCTCGAACGGCTCGCGCACGCACAACGGCCGCCCCGCGAATCGCCCATCCCGTCGCATTAACTCCCTGGCAGGGCAAGCGACACCGCTGGCGGGCGAAGCGGGCAACGTTTCACCTCCGCCATAAAGGTCGCGTCCAAAAAGGTGTGCCACGATTTTCAAATTCATATCCTTTTCTGTTTCCTCTCTCTCTCTTGACACAGGGACCGAGAAAGGGGATATTTTGAAAGGGATCCTTCCCCGCGAAGGAAGCGGGCCCCCGAGCCCTCCTACTGATCAGGGGTTTGAAGGCTGGCCCCTTGGAAGGGTTCGACAGCCGCCCCAGAGCACCCAGGCTCCGTGCCCATTACTGATCAGGGGTTCGAAGGCTGGCCCCTCGGAAGGGTTCGACAGCCGCCCCAGAGCACTCGGGCTTCGCGCCCACTACTGATCAGGGGTTTGTAGGCTGGCCCCTCGAAGGGGTTCGACAGCCGCCCCAAAATACGTAGAGTGAGGGATGACCCTGGGTATGTCCGATACATGGCCGAGGCTCAGGCTACGCTCCCGAGGTACCCTAGGACATTTCCGAGACCAGTGGGAACGACTCGTAATGGAATCCCACCGGAGGGAGGCATCGAGCCCTCGGACCCTATCGAAAAGGGGTCGGGTCCAGCGAATCACCTGCAGGTACTTTTGGAGCGCGCCTATGGGCCACTAGCCAACCCTTAACGAACGGGAACGGGCGTCCACTCGGATCACCCGTTAGCAGCTCGCCGAAAACACCATGATCGGTGCCCTCCGAGGGTAACATGGCGCTCCCCCCCCCTTCCTCCTTGCGGAAAGGCGACGAAGGGGCGTATAATAAAAGTCAAGACAGTCCTTGATCGTCCTCTCACTCCGAGCAGAGGCTCGGGGGCTGCTCTCGCGCCTGGCTACGGCCAAACTGTTGACAGCGTCAACAAACCAGCTCAAAAACTCGGAACCTGATCGTGCACCCGGGCTACGGCCAGACCGCATGAGGGAATGACAGGACCGGCTGAAACATCCCAAAAAGCGTTAAGACCTCAGAGGAGTCAAACCACTCCTCCGAGGCCTCGGGGGCTACACCCGGCGGGTGCGCTCGCGCGCACCCGTCGGAACAAAGTATAACCTAGAAAGGTCAGTCCCCTCACCAAGAATGCGGCAGAGCCTCGAAGCGAGCATCACCACTCCCCTCGAGGCTCGGGGGCTACTGTCGGGTACCGAAATTAGGGGTACCCCCAACACTCCTAATCACGGCTGGTACACACCTTCAGAGCAAACCATAAAGGCTTACGGCTCGGGTCAAAGTCAAAGCTTCGTCTACCAAGGGACGCGGTCTCACCTCGCCCGAGCCCGGCCTCGGGCGGAACAGTGGTCCCAGATGAGTCCACGCCTCGCCCGAGGGTCTCTTCGGACAGTGAGTGCACCCTCGGCTCCGCCAAAGACAAGCCTTGTCATGCAAGCGACTTTGGCCAAATCGCCTTACCAGCCGACCATGTTGCATGCGCATTTAATGCTGGGGCCGCCTGACACCTTATCCTGACACGCGCACCTCAGTCGGCAAGGTCGAAGTGATCACAGTCACTTCGCCCTTTCACTGACCGATCTGATAGGAAAACAGCGTCACCCGCCCTACTCCGGCTGCTGTGCCAACCACCCGGGCGAAACCGACAACGGTCGAGTTCAGCCTCGAGCGCAACAGGAAGCTCCGCCTCGCCCGACCCTAGGGCTCGGCCTCAGCCCTGGCCTTAGGAAGAATCACATCCTCGCCCGACCCTGGGTCTCGGCCCCAGCCTCGGCCTTGGAGGAGTCGTCGCCTTGCCTGACCTCAGGCTCGGATCAACCATGCCACGAGGGATGCATCATTACCCTAATCCTAGCTAGCTCAGGCTACGAAGGAACAAGACCGGCGTCCCATCAAGCTTACCCTGGTAACAGGCGATGGTGGTTTCCTGCATGAAACCATGACGTCGGTGGTCCTCAAGCCCCCTACGGAAGCAAGGAGACATCAGCAAGATCCATGCAGCGCCAACAGCTGTACTGCTACAGGGATCAAGGCACTTCTCCGACGGCCACGATACTACCTCTACAAGACTCGAGATGTCCCCCTGACGGCCACGTTGTTATCTGTACAGGGCTCAGGGCACTTCCCTGTCAGCCACGTTAGCTCCCAGCTACACCCCATTGTACAACTGGGCATCTCCTTACGTCTATAAAAGGGGGTGTCCAGAGCCCCACGAGAGGAGAGGACAAAAGGGGGAGCGAGGGGACGAAGGGACGAGCATACGAACATACGAAGCATACGTACGCACGGCGGGAGAAGACGAGCAGGGGCCGGACCCTCTCTCTCGCTCTCTGCTACTCGCCCCCTCTCGCTCTCACTCTCTCGCAACGCTTGTAACCCCTACTACGAGCACCCTGGTGCAGGATAATACAAGGCTCATTCCCCCACTTGTGTTCCATCTCGCACCAACCCATCTGGACAGGGGCACGCAGCGACAAATTTACTCGTCGGTCCAGAGACCCCCCGGGTCCGAAACACCGACAAATAAATACCCATGTAATGCTCATGAGACTGCAAAGATAATAAAAGTTTATTATCTAAAGTCTTGAATACAATTTTCCTTCACGGATCTCCGAGAACTTAGGGTTTCCGGAGTCAACAGTGAAGTTTATAGGGCAAGGGGTAGGGTTTTGGGTTCTAAGTATCAAACATAGCCCAAATCATACCAAACTTTACACAAGGCTTCTAAATAATATATATGGGTCATCTAAAAAGTTTGGGGATTTTTGGAATTATTATTGATTTTCTAAAAATCCAGAAACAAGGTTTTAGACTGTTTCAAATACTCAATAATTACTTGTTTGGATTAAAAATCCTAAAACTATTTTTATTAAATTCTATAGAAAATTAGAAATCTAGCAAAATTGGTTTGGCATTTTTACCATTTTTCTACCATTTTCTAAAATTGTTTTAGCTCTGGTAGAAAAAGAAAAAGAAAAACTATGAATAGTGCTGGACCGAAACCGACCCAGTCGGCCCAGTTTACACAGGAACGGGGACGCGCCCGCGTGCGCCTGGCAGATTTGCACAGAGGTCCCCGAAGACTTGAATAACTAGTTAAGAATCCTAACTACTATTTAAATGAGTCACTGACATATGCAGAAAAGTCCCTGGACTTTTATTTCTTCACGGTTTGAAACCCACGACGGTGACCGGCGGGGAGCCGAGCTCCAGCGAGCCAATACCGGCCGGATTACACTAAGACTGGTGCTAATCTTTGGTTTAAACCTAATTCCAGCTCTGAGGAATGTTTCCCCTCAACTAATTTCTGGATTGGAGCCCTACAGTGCTCTGCCCACGGTGACAGCGGAGACAATCAATGGAACAGTGTGTTCTTGGTGATCTAAGGCAGCTCAGTTCAATTGGGCGGGTCGGTGAGCATCCAGAGCATGCAAGGGTGCTGAAACACTAAAACAGAGGGCGAGATTGGACCTGAGTTGTGCTGGCCATGGCGAGGTTGAAACTGTGCATGTTCTTGAGCAGATTGGGGGAAATTCAAAATTGAAGCTCCCTGGTGATCGACTGAGGACAATACTTGGTGGCTGGGTGCGTGATGATCCTACGGAGCTCACGGTGGCTTCAATTTATAGTAAGCATGAGTGGTGGCCAGGAATTCGAGCGACGACGCGCGGTGGTCGGAGGAGTGGAAAGTTACTGGCATAGTGGATTGGTGTCCTATTACCGTGGCAATCACTCCGGCGATCAACGGAGAGTTATGATGGGTCACGGTGATGCGGTGGAGGTGCCCAGGCACGTGGCACAAGGCCAGGAGGCGACAGTCACCGGCGAGGTTATCCGAAGTGACCGTGGTAGGCTCGGTACGATGGCCGGAGTAGATTAATGGCCGGAGTTTATCCACGGCGAGGATTCTTACTCGACCTCAGGCTCTATCCACACGATCCGAGCACGAATCACGGCGGCATGAGCGCAAATCCGGGTGTGGCTCGTCGGCGGCGAGTTTCTGAACCTGTTTTCCCCGGTGCACTGTACCATGGCGAGGTGGGTTCAGTTGGCCTGACAGATCAAATTCAGGGCAAATTTTCTCTAGATTTTGTATGGCAACACATCCAAGGCTCTGCAGCAAAATTGTAGCCCTTCACACCATCTTCATCTTTGTTATAGCATCCTTAACCAAAATCTTACTGGATTATGCTTAAATTCGAGCTCAAAGTTTGCTCAAACCCACTGGCAGTCCAAATTCAGACTTCAGACAGCCTGAAAGCCTAACTTTGGGTGTATTTATCTCCAAATTCTTCATAACAACAATGTTTAACCCCTTAAACAAAGTTGTTCACCTTGGATAGATCTACAAAATTGATGTGGTGGCCTAGGGCAAAAACCTTATAATTTGGCAGATATAGAGCTCCAAAGTTGAGCTAATTACACTGATTTCAGACTTAGCCAAAAGGGTTTAAGTGTGGCTCTTTTGCAAATTAGTCCAAAACTCAAGATTTAACTTGCAAATCTTCATAATTGTGAACCATATGACATAAGACACCTTGCTTTGATAGTTTTTGCACTTTAATCCAAAAGTGCACTAATTTTGCACTTAGCCCCCTAGGGTTTAGGTTTAGGGCTTTCCATGGTTCCAATTAGTGTTTCTTGCTTTCTTAGGGTTTGGATCCTACTTAAGTTCATTCATGGAGACACTTTATGACCTTTTCAATTGAATTTTAGAGTTTTCTCTTATTTAAGCCTTGTTTGTTCTATTATACCCCATCTAGGGTTAGGTTCCCTACTCTAGGGTTTTATTTGCAAAAGGTCATATCAATACAACTTGTCTGAAATTTTTGTCTAGTGAATGCACTCTAGGTGTGACAAACATATGAGATGCCCATGCTTATGATGTTATGCCCAAATTTTAGTAACAGTAACACCAGGGGGTGTTACATCCTTCCCCCCATAAAAGAATCTCGTCCCGAGATTAAAAGTCCTAGGGTAGGTAATGGAAAAGGAAATGCTTCACTCTTTTATTCCCTTATTCTTGGTACAAGGCAGGGGTGGTCTGGGGCTCACTCCTTTATTACAACAATTGTATACACTCTACAAATTACATGAGGCTAAAAAGCCTGGGAAATTCCTTTCTAAAAAATCTCGAGTTTCCCATGTAGCCTCATCTTCTGAATGTTGGTTCCGCTGTATCTTGTAAAACTTAAGAGTTTTTCTTCAGGTAATTTTGTCCTTTTGATCCAAGACTCGAATAGGGTGTTCTAAATATGTCAAGTCTGGTTCTAAGGCAACATCCGTTACTTCAATAGTTCGATCGGGAACCCAAAGACATTTCTTCAGTTGAGACACGTGGAACACATTATATACAGTAGACAAGGTTTCGGGTAGTTGAAGTTGGTATGCCACTGGTCCACATTGTTCAAGAATAAGGAAAGGACCAATGTACCGGGGTGCAAGCTTCCCTTTTACCCCGAAACAGGCTACACCCTTCATTGGGGAGACTTTCAGGTAGACATAATCTCCCACCAGAAAATATAAGGGCATTCGTCGTTTGTCTGCGTAACTCTTCTGTCGAGCTTGAGCCTGCTTTAAATGATGAATTATTCATTGAACTTTCTCTTCAGTTTCCTTTACCATGTCTGGCCTGAAGAAACTCCTTTCACCAGGTTCAAACCAATTTAGCGGAGTACGACACCGTCGCCCATATAAAGCTTCAAAGGGTGCCATCTTAATGCTTTCTTGATAGTTATTATTATATGAGAATTCTGCTAATGGTAAACAATCATCCCATTTCTGTGGGAACTCTAGAACACAAGCTCGTAGCATGTCCTCAAGTATTTGATTTATTCTCTCAGTTTGACCACTTGTTTGAGGATGATAGGCCGAACTATGGAGCAATTTAGTACCCAAGGATTTGTGAAGTTCTTCCCAAAATTTGGATATAAATTGAGGTCCACGATCCGACACTATGGTCTTTGGAACACTGTGTAAACTGAGAATACGAGCAATATACAGTTCTGCATATGCAATTACTGGATATTTTACTTTGACTGGAAGGAAGTGGGCGATCTTTGTGAGTCGGTCAATGATAACCCAAATTGAGTCAAAACCTTTTACTGTTCTGGGTAATCCCACAATGAAGTCCATACTAATATCTTCTCATTTCCATGTTGGTATTGGTAGAGATTGTCATGAACCGGCAGTCTTCATATGTATGGCTTTGACACGTCTGCAAGTGTCACATCTTGCCACATAGCGTGCAATTTCAATCTTCATCTTTGTCCACCAATAATGTTGTTTTAGATCATGATACATCTTAGTGCTTCTAGGATGAATAGAATAGCAACTAAGATGTGCTTCATCTAATATTTGTTGGCGGATTTCTTCATTCTTTGGCACAACTATGCGGTTGTTGAACCATACAATGCCTTGATTGTCTTTCCTAAAGCACTTGGCTTTTCTGGCTTCTATCTTCTCACGGATGTGCTTCATACCCTCATTATCTTTTTGAGCATCAATTATCTTTTGCAAAAGGACTGACTCAAGCTTTAGTTGATTTAAAGTTCCATGCTGAATCATTCCCAGGTTCAAATTCTCCACTTCTTGACATAACGTAATGTCAGAAGTCTCCATCGTAAGACAATGACAAAAAGTCTTGCGACTCAAGGCATATGCCACTACATTAGCTTTGCCTGGGTGATAATGAATCTCTAGTTCGTAATCCTTAATAAGCTCAAGCCATCGCCTTTGTCTCATGTTCAACTCTGACTGGGTGAAGATATACTTCAAGCTTTTATGATCTATATAAATGTGACAGATATTACCCAGCAGATAATGACGCCAGATTTTTAGGGCATGCACCACTGCAGCTAGCTCTAGATCATGAGTCGGATAAAGTTCCTCATGTCAGCGTAACTGCCTTAAAGCATAAGCAATCACTCGGCCTTCTTGCATTAATACACAGCCGAGACCACTGCCTGATGTGTCACAATACACATCAAAGGGCTTATTAATATCCGGTTGAGCCAATACCGGAGCAGTGGTTAATAATACTTTCAATTGTTCAAAAGCTTCATTACATTTTGAAGACCAATTGAATTTAATGTCATTCTTCAATAAACTCGTGATTGGTTTCACAAGCTTAGAAAAATCTGGTATGAATCGGCGGTAATAGCCAGCCAGCCCAAGGAAACTTCGGACTTGAAGTACAGTGGTTGGGGGTTTTCACTCCAAAATATCCTTGACTTTGCTGGGATCCACCGCAATCCCCTTGGCAGATAATACATGTCCTAGAAATTGAATTTCTTCCAGCCAGAACGCGCATTTACTGAACTTGGCATATAATTGATGTTCTCTCAAGCGCGTTAATACAACCCGCAAGTGCTGAGCATGCTCCTCTTCATTCTTGTAGTATATTAAAATATCATCGATGAATACCACCACAAACTTGTCCAACTTAGGCATAAATACTGAGTTCATCAAATAAGTGAAGTGGGCAGGAGCATTTGTCAGTCCGAAAGACATTACCAAATATTCAAATAACCCATACCCCATAGTGAATGCGGTCTTTGGTATATCTTTGGGTCGGATACGGATCTGATGATAGCCCAACCTGAGGTCAATCTTGGAGAATACCCTTGCTCCAGTCAGTTGATCAAATAGAATATCAATCCGTGGAAGAGGGTACTTATTTTTAATGGTAACCTCATTAAGGGGTCTATAATCCACGCACATCCATAATGTTTGATCCTTCTTCTTAACGAAGATGGCTGGACAACCCCATGGTGATGAGCTTGGCTGGATGAATCCCTTCGCTAGGAGATCTTGCAATTAGGTCTTGAGTTCTGCCAGCTCATTTGAAGGCATTCGGTACGATCTTCTAGAAATGGGAGTCGTACCGGGCTTCAACTCAATTACAAATTCTACATCTCTTTCTGGTGGCAATCCAGGCAAATCTTCTGGGAAGACGTCTGGGAACTCACATACTACCGGAATATCTTTGATCTCCGGTATGATGGCTTCATATACACTGCCAAATGGTTTAGCCGGAATGGCTATGGGGATAGTCAAAAGAACCTCTTCTTGGCCATAATTCAATTTGATAGTTCTCAATTCAGTATTGAGAATAGCTTTATGTTGGGCTAACCAATTCATGCCCAAAATTACATCTATGTCTTGGCCTTTCATAACAATCATATTAGTAGGAAAGTCCCGTTCAGCCAATGTTACGGGCACTTGGCAAGCCACTTCTTTAGTAAATATTTGTCCCCCAGGCGAATGAATTTTAAACCCTTCCCTTGATTCATGGCATGGAATGCAATGTTGCTCCACAAATCTCTTACTTATGAATGTATGTGAACCACCAGAATCAAAAAGAATAATTGCAGGGTGATTGGCCACTAGAAACGTACTCATCATAACCGGTTTGCCGTCCGATGTTGTGGCCACTTGAGTATAATAAATTTGTCCCGTTTTCCTTGTATTCTTGCCCGCGGTATTGGTCGCCGCATTTCCCTTCCCTTGCGTGGAATTCCCAGAACTTTGCTGATTACTTGAGCGATTCTGCTTCTGATATGGACAGTCCTTAATAAAGTGTCCGGACTTTCCACAGTTGAAACAGCCAGTTGAAGAGCTGGGGAGGGCAAGGAAACTAGTGCCAGGGGCACCCGGCTGACTTGTTGGAGTGGGGGCAGTGACGGGGCGAATAAAGACTAGTTGCTTAAATGGGTAGGAGGGTGGACGTGGGGAAGAGCGATTTGGATTGAAAGGTCGGATTACCAACCTTTGTCTTTTCTCGGGGCCCTGATTGGGCCTGTTGCCTCCATAACCCTTAGATTTTCCGGAACCTGCATATTTAGCCTCAACTGCCAGCGCTGTGCTGACAGCCCTTCCATAAGTAAGGTCGATGCAGGTGGCCATCTTTCTTTGCATTCGATCATTCAAGCCTCTCATGAAACAATTCCTTTTCTTCAAATCTGTGTTGACTTGATCGATTGCATATTGGGATAAGTGATTAAATTTATTGGGATACTGGGTAATAGTATCTCCGCCTTGCTTCAACTTCATGAACTCTTCCTACTTCATGTGGAGAACTCCTTTAGGTATGTAATGCTCTCTGAAAGGCAACTTGAACTCATCCCAAGTTATTTCATGACCTGCCGGTTGAATGGCTATAAAATTTCCCCACCAGGTGCTGGCAGGGCCACGCAATTGTTGGGCTACGAATAGGTGCTTTTGCACCTCTGAACACCAAAGGAGCCCAAACTTCTGTTCAATGATGCGGATTCATTCATCCGCTTCTAGAGGGTCCTCTGCTTTAACAAACAATGGAGGGCGCATCTCGGAGAAATCCAGATAGGATGTTTCACGGGGGCCTTGCGGATATGCCCGCCCGCCTTGTTGTTGTATCTGTTGACTTGCCATTTCCCGTAGAAATCGGGTATTGTCTGCTGTACCGTTAACCAAGGCAGTGATGGCCTCGGCTAAAGTGGGAGGTACTGGAGGTGGGTTTGGTGTTGCTTCCCTCCCACTAGAGGTCCCTGCACCATCCTGAGAACGAGTCTTGGAAGGCATCTGAGGCAACAAACATTGAAAAGAATATAATATGCCAAAGAAAACCATCCGTTATACATTACTGAAAAGGGTAATGTTACAGACTCGAATTTTACAACAGGATTACACTTCCTATTATACATTATTACTACTTCTATACTATACTATTCTTGCTTCTTGTCACTCTTAGTAGCCTCGCTGTCGGGAGTAGGAGACCATTCATCCACCAACTTCATAGAGGGAGGGGGCCTGAACAAGTCCAGTTCAGCACCGAAGGCTTCTCCCGCTGTCCCAAAAGGTCCGGCTTCCGTCCCGACAGGATCCACAGGTACATTGGGATGCAGTTGCGAATACAATACATGAACTTCTTCATGTAATGTATTACAATAAACCTACAAGTTATCTACGGCTGAGCTAAGCTCCTCCACGCGGGCTCGAGCTTTTGCCTCCTTAGCCCAGGCAAGCGAACGAGAGTTAATCGCCCAATCGAGCGCTAGATCTCGTTCCGCGAGCTGGTCTTGCAGGTAGCGGATGCCTGCTCTTAATTCATTTATTCTTTCTCCATCTGCGACCCATATGTCATTCCTGCGGCGGAGTTCTATTCAAAGCTTATCCACTTGGGCTTCCAGATCCCCAATTGGATTGTTGCTACCACTACTGTTATCTTCATGTCGTGGGGCAAGTTGATGACTGGGTACACCGATTGGTCCGGTTGACTTGCGCGCGGTCTTTCTGGTGCGAGGCGGTATTTCTTAAGGGGGAAAAACTTATTAGCATAGTTTTTAGCATGATGCATGTGTAATTACAGAATCAACCTTAGTCGATTCACACCTTCTATACATTGCACTCTTCCTATCTGGTCTTTAAAATAAACTCTTTAGAGATACTTAGGTAAGAAGGGAAGAAATTTTCTAGATAAGTCTTGGAAAATTCTTTTGAAGATGCCTCATAAGATCTGCAGAGATGGGCTTCGCTCCGATACCAGCTGTGACAGAACCTCCCAAGTCATTAGGCCTACCTACAGTTGTCCTTGTCCAACGAACCTCAGACAACCCTGCAGGTGCCCCTGAATCACTTCACAAGTTTGGTATCTGCTTTTCTTACCTTTCCCAAGAGCGTTTTACCCGTCACGTAGATATTACAAGCATCAGAGATACGAAAATGCAGAAGCAGTTACATAAACTTACCTTTATTTAAAAGTAAGATAGAGTTAAATATTTACAGACCAGAACATAATATACGAGTGCAGAGTATTATTATTACAAACCATGGGAGGCAAAAACCCCTCTCGATAAGTTTTAAACAAAAGTTTTCTAGAGGATCCTTTCCTCCCGCAGCTTCACTCCTGGTGCTCTTCCTTTGGTACCACCTTAGAATAGAAGCAACAAAAGTTAGTTGCTTCCTCACCTAAAAACAACATGGGACAAAGCCCTGAGTATGGAATTACTCAGCAAGTCTTACCCGACTAAAGAAAAGACTCTTAAGGGTATGCTGGCTTTGATGGAGTCAAGGTAAGGCTTAATAATAGTCAAAGACTCTGTTTGCAGAAATGCTTACTAAAAGTGGATCCTTAAAAAAATCCAATTTTACTTGTCAGGTTAAGTAAGATTACCTGTCTCTAGAGTTCTTTCTACCCTAGTTCAATCACTTGACCTGCACTAGCCAATTTCTTAACAACCCTTCATCTTCACTGGAGTTCTACGTATAGGGCAGTGACCAAGTCTTCATAACCGCGAAGGTACGGCGATCCGAATCGATTATACTCAGCTGATGTAAACCCTGGAATCTAGCTCCTAAAACCCTAGTCAGTTGAGAAATAATAAAGAAGTCATTTCAATTATGTATCCTATAAAAAAAGGCATATTTCCTTTAAATAAATGTTTTTAGGAAACTATATAAAAAGACCCTTATAGGAGTAATGATTTATAATGCTTCCTTGAAGTGTCTAAATTAACATATGCTATATATTAGAAATTACCTTCATAGAAATAATAATAATAAATACAATTTGGAATATACCTCTCATTTGACTAAAACCCAAATTAACATTCTAAATAAATGAGGTGTGTGTATTTCATGTCGAAAATATCGCCTAAATAAAATAATAATAGTAAATAAGGTAACTAAATAAATTTATTAATATAAATTATATCTGCACCATGTTGGATTTTTGTATGTGCAAATTTGAATTGAGATATGAATTTCGAAACTCTGGATTGAATTCAAATTTAGAATTTGGAAATTTAAATAGAAAGAAAAACAAAAAAAGAAAAGGAGACCTCTACCACTCTTGGGCCCAAACCTCCCTCTCGGCCCAGATCACCCTAGAACCGCAGCCACCTCAACCGTGTGCCAGAAAAGTCACGCTGACACGCGGGGCCCGCGTGGGCACCCACTCTACGCCCTCACTCGCCCCCCCCCCCCTCAATCACTGCCGCGTTGGCCCCACCGGTCAGGTCCATCTTCTCCACCTTCCTATCCTTTCTCCGTCCCCCTCGTCGGGATAGCAGGCTCTGTAACAGAATCTCGTGCCTCCCTGCTACCTCCTCGGCACCAACCTCTAGTCCATACCTGTCTTGTGCTCGGGGTCGTTCGGTTCGGGAACCTATCGAACTCGCCCATCAACCACGAAGCTCCGGATGTGACCGTCGCCGCACAACAGCCCCGCATTTAATCCCGTGAATTCCGCTGCTACTGTTACGACAGTGCAACAACCCCGCAGACTCTGCCTCTTGGGTATAAGAAGTAACCAGGCTGCACCGTGACCCTCACCAAAGAAGCAGCGGGCGGAGAGAGTAAGAACCGTGAGGGACTCGACCTCCGCCGCCGCCATGGGACTGTGTCCGTGTTGCCGTTCGGTGCGCAAGCTCGGCCTTGGGAGCATTGTCGTGATCTCCGGGACTCGGATATGGCGGCATCTGGCCCGGAGAGACCCTGGTTGTCGGCGGATTGCTCGCCGTCGTCACGCCCGTTGGAAAAATCGCGCCTCACCGTGGGCCGAGATCTCTACTACACCATTGCCGGTGAGAAATACTCCTCTAGGTTCGCCATTATCTCCTCCGCATGTAGCATCTTACGGTTGGGAGAATCGTACATCTGTGGGCGAAATCCCCCCCCCCCGACTCTGGCGCGCTCCGCCGCCAAGATGACGGGCGGCGCTGCTCCCGCCGGTCGCGCGATGAAGACACTGGAGAAGCATCGATTTTTGGTGGACGGCTCAGATCGTGCGTTGCGTACTCCCCTGGGCGATTTGATCGGGACCGTAGAGGTATGATCGGGCGGCTCAGTGTAACTCGAGCTTCATAAAATCTAGACCGTCGATTTTGGATCTGATGGGCACAATATAATACCGGTTCGGTCATGTGCCGTTTGATCTTGGCGCTTGCTCTCTGATCGGACGACAGTGATCCTTGCATACCCCTTCGGCGCTGCAACTTTGCTAAAACGCCCCTGCATGTTTAGGAAATCAACCCGCGCTCCTGTCTCAGTCAAGAATCATCACAGATTGGTCCTCTTCCTTGTAAAAACAGCCCTGGACTTCTCTGGAATTGTGGCCGCCGTCCTCGGGTCTGAGAATTTCAGAAAAATAAAATCTAAAATGATTTTCATGACAACAAAAATATGATAAACTTAGAAAATTCATAACTTTATGAGTGTAACTCCAAATTGATCCATTCCAGTTGCATTAATTTTGTTTTAATATTTTTATCACCTAGTACCTTTGTTGAGCCATGAAACGTGATTTAAAATTATTCACTTGAATTACTCCATAATTCTAGAAATTTATAACTAGAGAACCATAACTCCGATTTGATCCATTCGAATTGTGTTAGCTTCATAAAAATATTGTCTACGCTGTGGCAACATTAATGGTACCATAGAACATATTTTCATATGTTTAGTAGATTATACTTTTAACCAAAGTTAAACTAGACCATGATAGTGATTTGACTATAATATGATTTCTAATCAAGTTATAATCTGGATTAAAGTTTACTTAACTATTTGGAGTATATTTTCTCAGATGATGTATAATAATCAATTTATAGTATAATTTAATACTTAATTACATAGATCCACCATAAATCCTAATTCTTTAACCGTAACTCCGATCTTAGTAGTTCTCGATCCCACGATCTCGTAGCAACGCGTAGATTACTACATTGCAGTTTGTTCTTATGTTTGGTGTGATGTTAATTTTGCCTATACCATGTTTGTCTGTATTGCTACGACTAGCGTGAGGACATGTGTCATCTGAAGAGCAAGTTGGTGCCTGGAATCTCAAGTCCCAGGCAAGTTGTCCCCTTGATCACTTCTTTTTACCTAGTCATGTTCTAATTAATCATAATGATCTGCATAGGTTAATTTTGATGGGACTCAATAGGTTACCCTAGTTTGACTATCTTTATACCTTGTTTACCACTGGATTTTTGGGTAGTGCCTGCTATTGCTTCATGTGGTTTTGGGTATAGAGATACATTTTATTCATGATTATACCTTTATTATCAGTTGTTATTTATTGTTCATGATAAGATCATTATGTTAATTGGAACATGGAGAACCACCCGGGAAAACAGTGCTACCACAAGGGTTTAATGGGACGCCCTTGGCTGACTAACTAGGAAAGCTAGTGGAGGACTACCTTACCCGAAAGGGGCAAGGGCAGTAGGGGAGTGGTCAGTGTAGGGAGGTCCTCGGGTTGATTTTGCTGCGATGGCGGTTAGACGAGGGATTCCTGCATTGGAGCTTCCTATAAACTATAGCGGGTTTTATGAAGCTAGTGGAACTTTGTAAAGGCCTCGTAGTGTTACCCTGCCTCGCCTCCTCGGTAGAGGTGTATGGGATTGGCCGTCTCTTGGCAGATGGGTAACATGACTTGTGGGTAAAGATGTGTAACCTCTGCAGAGTGTAAAACTGGTATACTAGTCGTGCTCATGGTCATGAGCAGCTCGGACACTCACATGATTAATTTATGGAACTTAAATTCAATTTGTCATATGCATTGCATAGCATGTGTTGTTATTACTGTTGTTCTACTACTTAATTGGGTTGGTATTTACTTATACTTAGTAATTGCTAATAAAATTTTGACCAACTTTAAAAGCAATGCTCAGCTTCAACCATCCTCTTTGGTAAGCCTTACACCTCACGTGAGCTCCCACCTTTGGCGAGTTCATGCACATTATTCCCCACAACTTGTTGAGCTATGAACGTATGTGAGCTCACTCTTGCTGTCTCACACCCCACCACAGGTCAAGAACAGGTACCACAGGATGAGGCGCATGGAGGATGCTATGCTGTGTTCATGAGAGGTCTAGGTCATCGTCTCCCAGTCAACTTTGGGTTGCTGGACCGTTGTCTCCTTATAATGTAATTATTTATTTTGTATAGAACTCCTGTTATATAGTAAAGATGTGACATTCGATCCTGTGCCATGATTCATCATATGTGTGAGACTTGGTCCCAGCACACCTGGTGATGTTCGCGCCCGGGTCTTGGTGCCCCTAAAACCCGGGTGTGACAGCTGAGGATCTCCAATCACACGACATATGTAACACTTAACCCTTGCATATGTCAACTCGCCACCGGGGTTCTTAAGACCAGATCAGGTTCACGCCAACCGAGAGCACAGATACACCACCGTCCAGCCTCTTGCCACGGAGGGTACACGCTACTCTTGCCATCTCTCCACTCCCATTGCGTGGTATCTTATTCTGGTATTAGTCTGCCCGAGGCAAAGCTTACCCATGACGAGGACATATGACCAGTTAAAGGGTCCTCGATCATCAAGCCTACATCGACACGGTCCTTAATCGACTCAGACGGAGACACTACACTAAGACTCTCTTCTCGTGCAAGTCACCCACCCGGTCTCAGCTTAATCATTTCAATCCCCAAAGTTTGGTACCTGGCAGAGGTACATCTTTTCCGATGTTGAACCCATCATGGCCATGATGGATCCACCATCAAGTTTTATTTTCAAAAACATCCCTCCCACTTTACAACATCATCTTTTGTAAAAACAAAATATTTTGTTTTGCTAAAGCAAGACTAAGCATAGGAAAAACCTTTTGTAAAACAGGGATTCCAAGGAAGGTAATCAAATTCAAGGAAGGAAATGCAGGAATTGTTTTAGCAATCAGCTCCTATTACCTAATGCATCAAGCAAGTGAGAAAGAGTTTAAAAGAATCAAGGAGGTGGCAAATGCACCGGGGCTTGCCTTGGTTTACAGGTGAATCAGGCTCGGTTCCACAGATGTTAAAATAGAAACAGCTGCCTGCCTGATGTTCCTCAGGTGGTGGTAGTGTCCTTGCTTCTTCTTTTACTTCCTCTTCGTTTTCTAAATATGATCATACATAATAATAAATGCCCATGTAATGCTCATGAGAATGCAAAGATAATAAAAGTTTATTATCTAAAGTCTTGAATACAATTTTCCTTCACAGATCTCCGAGAACTTAGGGTTTCCGGAGTCAACAGTAAAGTTTACAGGGCAGGGGGTAGGGTTTTGGGATCTAAGTATCAAACATGGCCCAAATCATACCAAACTTTACACAAGGCTTCTAAATAATATATCTGGGTCATCTAAAAAGTTTAGGGATTTTTGGAATTATTATTGATTTTCTAAAAATCTAGAAACAAGGTTTTAGACTGTTTTAAATACTCTATAATTTCTTGTTTGGATTAAAAATCCTAAAACTATTTTTATTAAATTCTATAGAAAATTAGGAATCTAGCAAAATTAGTTTGGCATTTTTATCATTTTTCTACCATTTTCTAAAATTGTTTTAGCTCTGGTAGAAAAAGAAAAAAACTGTGAATAGTGCTGGACCGAAACCGGCCTAGTCGGCCCAGTTTACACAGAAACGGGGACGCGCCCGCGTGCGCCTGGCAGATTTGCACAGAGGTCCCCGAAGACTTGAATAACTAGTTAAGAATCCTAACTACTATTTAAATGAGTCACTGACATATGCAGAAAAGTCCCTGGACTTTTATTTCTTCACGGTTTGAAACCCACGACGGTGACCGGCGGGGAGTCGAGCTCCGGTGAGCCAATACCGGTCGAATTACACTAAGACTGGTGCTAATCTTTGGTTTAAACCTAATTCCAGCTCTGAGGAATGTTTCCCCTCAACTAATTTCTGAATTGGAGCCCTACAGTGCTCTGCCCACGGTGACAGCGGAGACAAACAATGGAACAATGTGTTCCCGGTGATCTAAGGCAGCTCAGTTCAATTGGGCGGGTCGATGAGCATCCAGAGCATGCAAGGGTGCTGAAACACTAACACAGAGGGCGAGATCGGACCTGAGTTGTGCTGGCCACGACGAGGTTGAAACTGTGCGTGTTCTTGAGCAGATTGGGGGAAATTCAAAATTGAAGCTCCCTGGTGATCGACTGAGGACAATACTTGGTGGCTGGGTGCGTGATGATCCTATGGAGCTCACGGTGGCTTCAATTTATAGTAAGCATGAGCGGCGGTCGGGAATTTGAGCGACGACGCGCGGCGGTCGGAGGAGTGGAAAGTTACTGGCGCAGTGGATTGGTGTCCTATTACCGTGGCAATCACTCTGGCGATCAACGAAGAGTTATGACGGGTCACAGCGATGCGGTGGAGGTGACCAGGCACGTGGCACAAGGCCGGGAGGTGGCAGTCACCGGCGAGGTTATCCGAAGTGACCGTGGTAGGCTCGGTACGGTGGCCCGAGTAGATTAATGGCCGGAGTTTATCCACGGCGAGGATTCTTACTCGATCTTAGGCGCTATCCACACGATCCAAGCACGAATCACGGCGGCATGAGCGTAAATCTAGGCGCGGCCCGTCGGCGGCGAGTTTCTGAACCTGTTTTCCCCTGTGCACTGTACCATGGCGAGGTGGGTTCAGTTGGCCTGACAGATCAAATTCAGGGCAAATTTTCTCTAGATTTTGTATGGCAACACATCCAAGGTTCTGCAGCAAAATTGTAGCCCTTCACACCATCTTCATCTTTGTTATAGAATCCTTAACCAAAATCTTATTGGATTATGCTTAAATTCGAGCTCAAAGTTTGCTCAAACCCACTAGTAGTCCAAATTCGGACTTCAGACATCCTAAAAGCCTAACTTTGGGTGTATTTATCTCCAAATTCTTCATAACAACAATGTTTAACCCCTTAAACAAAGTTGTTCACCTTGGATAGATCTACAAAATTGATGTGGTGGCCTAGGGCAGAAACCTTATAATTTGGCAGATATAGAGCTCCAAAGTTGAGCTAATTACATTGATTTCAGACTTAGCCAAAAGGGTTTAAGTGTGGCTCTTTTGCAAATTAGTCCAAAACTCAAGGTTTAACTTGCAAATCTTCATAATTGTGAACCATATGACATAAGACACCTTGCTTTGATAGTTTTTGCACTTTAATCCAAAAGTGCACTAATTTTGCACTTAGTCCCCTAGGGTTTAGGTTTAGGGCTTTCCAGGGTTCCAATTAGGGTTTCTTGCTTTCTTAGGGTTTGGATACTACTTAAGTTCATTCATGGAGACACTTTATGACCTTTTCAATTGAATTTTAGAGTTTTCTCTTGTTTAAGCCTTGTTTGTTCTATTATACCCCATCTATGGTTAGGTTCCCTACTCTAGGGTTTTATTTGCAAAAGGTCACATCAATACAACTTGTATGAAATTTTTGTCTAGTGAATGCACTCTAGGTGTGACAAACATATGAGATGCCCATGCTTATGATGTTATGCTCAAATTTTAGTAACAGTAACACCAGGGGTGTTACATTTGAGTTGGCACCCAAAGTTATCCGCATTGATTGAGCAACTCCTAGCAAGGAGAACAATCTTCCACACTCTGAATTATTTCTAACGCTAACCCCGAGCATAGTGCGTTTTTAAAGTTTGTAAAATTCAGATTTCGCCTATTCACCCCCCCCCCCTCTAGGCGACTTTCAGTGACTCTTGCATAATCAATGTTTTGAGCCCTTTAACCTCTCTCTTCGTGTTGCTAGCACCATCATAACCTTGCCCACGAATTTGAGTCATAGTCACACCATTAATCACAAGTAAAACCTCAATTGCTTTCTTAAGTGATAAAGAAGTAGTATTGTCCGCATGAACAACTCCAAGAAAATGCTCACATTGTCTGCCTAATATATCAACAAAACGCAAGCAAAGAGCACGTTCTTCTCTATGTGATATGTCACTAGACTCATCAGCTAGAATTGCATAGGACTCATCACCAATTTCTTCAACAATTTTATTCCTAATTTCTGGGGCACAACATTGGATAATTTGTTTCTATATCTCGGGACTGGTTAAAGTGCAATTACCTAGAAATTCCCTCTTTTGCTAGACTGTTCACTTTCATCATGTCTACGAAATGTCAAGCCTTAATGCAAAAAGAAACTTCAAACATCTAAGTGAATAAGTCAACTTGAGGAGGGTAGGGGGGTTTGGCTTTCGAATTCGCCGACGTCGTCGGGGGCAACGGGCTAGCCAGTTGATGGAGTGATGGGTGGTGTGTTGGCAGCGAAAGGCACTAGGTGTGTGTGTGTATGCATGAAATACAACCTCCACCCCCTCCACTCAACGGGTCTGGGTCGTGGGTGTGTTTCTGCCTCAGCGGGCCCAAGGAGAATGCAACATGGTCTGCCCTGCTACCACATGAGACCTCTGGTCCAACACACCAACCATCATTTGCCTCTATGATTGTTGTGATTCGATTTCTGTTCTCAAACTTCAAAACCTAGAGTCTATTCGGGAGGACTTCTTCAGGTCTTGGATCCAACATCCGTGCTATACTAATCGGGAGAAGCTATAAAAACATGGCTGTTGGACACGTGCTAGGTGCTACGATCTGAGCGCATGCGCGTGCAAAAGTGTCCTACTTGGACGGCGCCCACAAGCTGACACTGTCGCGTGCCGGTGAGGAACCTGCTGCTGGAGGTGGACATCAAAATGTACTACCTCACGTTCGCGCCGTCGGGCCTGTCCTATACAGTAGGATTCTAGTCCCTCCAATCCCCCTCAAGTTTTATGGCTCCCAAACTAGCCCGAAGGGATCCAGACAATGGTGAGTTGGCAAACGCCCGGTAGATCAATATTTCAGCGTTGGAGAACACCATCAACAAAGTCTCGCCTTTCTTCAAGCTTTTCGAACAACAAAGAAAAGGCTCAATCACCAATGTCTCAGCAGGCAGGTTATCTTAGTTTATCCCATCCTTTTCTACTTTATCCTTCTTTCAGCTCATCCCAAACTCCTAGTCGCTCTTTGGAATATAGGAAAAGTAAAAACAAAGGAATAGAAAAAACAAAAGATTAGTGTTAGCTATAAATTACAATCTTACACGAATTAAGAATGTAGAAAAATTTCCCACCTAGCCTTTAAATGGTGTGCAGATATTTAAATAGAGACATAAGAGTTATAGAAAGTTTTGAAGAGGTTAGACCTTTTGTTATTTTCCTCCAAAACTTGAATAGAGGAAAGCAATCTATAGAAATTTCAAAGGAATTGATAGAATTGAATAATGTGTTCTAAAGACTCACGTAGGATTTTTTTCCCTATAGGGAATGAATCATAAAAAAATCCTTCATGTTTCCTTTGTTCCAAAGGAACCCTAGGATGCGAGACTTAGGTCACATCGTGCGGATCCAAGATCAACTACCAGTCTATACTCTATAGAATAAGACGGAGTACAATTACTAGAATCCTACCTTCGTATTAGACGGATAATTGGCATAAATGGTACAAATTCTCCACTTCCATTAAAGAAATCTGAAATATTGTCAGCTCCTCTCTGCCAACACCCCACTGCGCACCTGAAATCCAACCACTAGAAGCATAAAAACATTAGTTCATCGCATGGCGCGATCCTTAACCAATGTTTGTCCTCCTATGTTGTTGTACAAAGAAATGAGCATTAGAAAGTGAAGCAAGAATTCTAATTGATCTATAAACAAGTTACAAAGTTTTTTTGTGCAGATTATTCATATCTTAATGCAAAACAAGTGTTAAAAAGCATGACATCAATATACGGTGTAGCACAATTGCAAATGTAAACTTGGTAATAACAAACTTCACATCCTATATAACACAGGACAGTTAGCAAATTTGTCAAATTGATGCATGGACATTTTGGATCAAATCATGGTTCATGATTCATGCATTTTGGACCAAAGGCACTAGATGTCAGTGTGTGCATGCAATGAAACCTACACCCACTCCACTCAACAGGTCTGGGTCGTGGCTGCGTTTGTGCCTCAGCGGGCCCAAGGAGAATGCAACATGGTCTGCCCTACTGCCACATCAGACCTCTGGTCCAACACACTAACCATTGTTTGCCTCTATGATCGTTGTGATTTGATTTCCGTTCTCAAACGAGAAACCTTGAGTCTATTCGGGAGGACTTCTTCAGGTCTTGGATCCAACATCCATGCTATACAAATCAGGTAGTGGCGGAGCACCCGTTATAGCGAACAATGGCTTGAGCCATACCTAAAAATCATGTTTGGTGTAGTGGTAACTGCATATTGCTTGCAATCAACCGGTTCCAAGTTTGAGTCTTATGTGTTGCATCATGTTTTTCTTTTTTTTTTTTCCTTCTTCGACCATACCTAATTATTGTTTTGTCCTCCGCCAATGTAATCATGAGAAGCTATAAAAAAACATGACTGTTGGACACATGCTAGGTGCTACGACCTGAGCGCATGCGCGTGCAAAAGTGTCCTACTTGGACGACGCCCACAAGCTGACGCTCACACCTGCCGGCGAGGAACCTACTTCTGGAAATGGATGGTGAAATGTACTGTTTCGCGTTCTCACCGTCAGGCCTGTCCTATACAGTAGGATTCTAGTCCCTCCAATCCTTCTCCGGTTTTCTGGTTCCCAAACTAGCCCAAAGGGATCCAAACAACGGTCGAGTCAACAAACCAACAAACGCCCGATAGATCAATATGTCGGTGTTGCAGAACACCATCAACAAAGTCTCGCCTTTCTACAGGCTTTTCGAACAACAAAGAAAAAGCTCAATCACCAATGTCTCAGCAGGCGGGTTATCTCAGTTTATCCCATCCTTTTCTACTTTATCCTTCTTTCAACTCATCCCAAACTCTTAGGTCCTCTTTTGAATATAGGAATAGTAAAAACAAAGGATTATAGAGTTTGATATAAACTACAATCCTACAGGAATTGAGAATGCAGAATAATTTCCCACCTAGCCTTTAAACGGTGTGCAGATATTTAAATAGAGACATAAGAGCTATAGAAAAGTTTCAAAGAGCTTAGACCTTTTGTTATTTTCCTCCAAAACTTGAATAGAGAAAAGCAATCTATAGAAGTTTCAAAGGAATTGATAGAATTGGATAATGTGGTCTAAAGACTCACGTGGGAATTTTTCCGATACGGAATGAATCATAAAAAACCCTTCATGTTTCCTTTGTTCCAAAGGGACCCTAGGATGCGAGACTTAGGTCACAGCATGCGGATCCAAAATCAACAACCAGTACATACTCTATAGAATAAGACGGAGTACAATTACTAAAATCCTGCCTTCGTATTAGACGGACAATTGGCATAAATAGTACAAATTCTCTACTTCCATTAAAGAAATCTGAAATATTGTCAGATCCTGCCAACACCCCATTGCGCGCCTGAAATCAAGCCACTATAAGCATAAAAACACCAGTTCATCGCATGGCGCAGTCCTTAACCAATGTCTGTCCTCCTGTGCTGTTGTACAAAGAAATGAGCATTAGAAAGTGAAGCAAGAATTATAATTGATCTATAAACAAGATACAAAGTTTTTGTGCAGATTATTCATATCTTAATTCAAAACTAGTGTTAAAAAGCATGATATCAATATATGGTGTAGCACAATTGCAAATGTAAACTTGGTAATAGCAACACATCCTATATAACCCAGGACAGTTAGTAAATTTGCCAGATTGATGCATGGACATTTTGGATCAAATCATGGTTCATTCTGAGACTTCTACCTGTCCTGTTCCCAAATTAAACCATACGTGTGACAAGTGACAAGCACAATGGCTGCAAGGACTTACAGATTTTTCCTGTGTCCCAGAATATTGGAGCTTCCTAAAGATGCATGAATGCCCCATGTATGACTATTTAGGATACAAATTAGGCAGCTTATGTCACTGTTCATCCCTTCAACTCTAAAAAAATTTATATGGAATTGTAAACTGACACTAGAAAACTTCGGAACAGGATTACATGCTACTGAGCGTTGCGACAAACCACAACCATACTGTATCCATGATAAAAAAAAAATCAGACAGACAGTTCTACTGAGTGATTATTGCTATACACAACATATTAGGAGCAGCATAGCTTTGACTGAACTGCTCCCTCCGTCCCAAAATACATGAAGTTTTTTACTTATCTTGTTCGACTGTTCATCTTATTCAAAGTTTTTGTATAAATATTATTTATTTTGTTATGGCTTATTTAATATTAGAGATACTTTAATAATGACTTGTTCATTTTATTATTTGCACAAAAAAACGGAATAAGACAAATGGTCCAACATGATATTTAAAAATAAAAAGTGTCCACCTATTTTGCGGTGGAGGGGGTACCAAGTATGACACAGGAACTTACAAGCACTCTAGATGAATATTCAGAAAACGTGGATTCTCCTCGCTTTGGGACACTGTTACAGAACCTTCTATAATTTGGTCCTGCTTCACCTCTATAGGATCCGGGAAATACAAAATGGTCTGCAGAAGGTGACCAAAGGTCATCATTATTGTTATACTCCATAAGAGAAAGAAACTAAAATAAGATCTTTCTTGATAAAGAAGACCATTATTACAAATCAAACCTGTTGCCAGTGGGTTGGCTCATCCTCTGGGGCTGTGGACAGAACTATATCTTCTGAGGATCGTCTCCTTTTCTTCTGTATAATCTCAAGTGGATCCAAACTGGAAGGAAAATTATGAGAGGACTCTACAGGCTCGTTGAACTCCACCTCAAACCAGAAACCAAAGCCATGAATGGGAGCTTCACGCAGGCAAATGAGAGATTTCAGACTTCTTATTAAGGAACTTCTCAAGTGTTAACAAATATCATTACCAAGCAGTTGGCATTTTATGTGTTTTCCCTATGGTTGAACTTGTAGTCTATATTCACAGAAAACAGTTTAAACAGAACCTAAAAGCATGCTACAACTGAGTAGCTAACAAACCAGCTTAATTCCCTATATATATGATAGTTGAAAAACTAAATGACTAAAATAGTCCTGCACTGGCCACTAAGTGGGCCATCTTAATTCTCTTAACGATTTTGCCAAATTGGTAGATATTGCTCCAAAAATCCCGTGATGTGAACATGAATATATAGCTTCAAAAATAGATAAGATGCCATGTAATAGAAGGATTGGAGACATTCAGTATGAGGTAACATGTCAGTCCTTACACAAGGACAAGAAACAGATAGTATCATACCATAATACAGAGGAATTATCATAAACAATTCAGAACACAGGGAGAAGATTATGTTGGAGTAACATAGTTCACCTAACATCATTGATGAAACTTTGTATTTTGAAGTGATAGATTTGAATTCCTCAGCTGTAAAATTATAGCAATCGAAGCGCTTGAACTGTACCGAGCACACTCCAGGAACCAAAAAACGGTGACGGAGAATGCAAATTAGAGTTCAATCACAAAAGGCTGTAATAACTAAATATGATTATTGCTCGACACTTTTGTGATACACAGAAGCTTCGCCGAGACTCACCACAGATGGCCAACTTATAACATTCTCTCCACCAATTGTTTCAATGGAGGGTTCCTCAGATGTAAATTTTTTGGCAAGTGGCACAAGAGCAGACACTGCACCAGAAAAGGTAGGTTTCTGATCAAACTATAGCATGCAGAAGCCACCATACAGGATCTGACTATATGACAGCACCCACAATGCATACTGGAACTCTAAAATACATAGGGCAGTATCTTACTGTTTATGCCATAGACGTCACGCCAGAAATCAACGCTGTCTTCATATCTCTCACGATTTGTTATGGGAGCCATGAAGAGCTATGGAAAAGAATCATGGATAAGTATTCAGCTTTGGACAATGATAAACCATTGGTGTCTCATTCAATAAAATGGTAAATCAAGATTTTGATCTGGAAAACCATTAACGGCTCACATGATAGACCCTTAAATTTAAAACATGTAGTATTTTGAGTTATCAGAGATATTACTTATGCCTATGTAAACTAAAAAATAGTAAATGACTTGAACAAGCAAATAGGTGAGGTATGTACTGTAAAAGCAGTGTAACGTTTTTGTGTGCTAATTATACCGTAGCATGAGAAGGAAGAATAAGACCCCCGGGCTTAAGCCATTTATCTCTTGCAAATAGGACGCTTGGCAGCATACTCTACAGGGAAAAAACAGAAGAATTTAGGACTGATAAAAGTAAGAGCGCATTGAAATGCAATGCAATGAAAAGAAACATCATTGAAATATAAACCTCATAGAGAAGCATATAGCCCATCCATTCTGATATTATAACATCAACCTTTTCCTCAAGGTCAACATCCTACAATGCCAGTTCAACAGCAATGAAATATAATGCAGATCAAAAGCAAAAGTGTATAGAATAACAAACTAAATGCATTTATACAATAGCGGTATTAATGAAGAAGAGATTATGCCATACCAGTATACATAATAGAACAACTTGTTCTAAGCATAAAAAGTCATATGTTCAGTTGTTCACTCCAAATGCAGATAACAACAATTAAACATCATAGAAAAAACTTGTTCTAAACATGAAAAAACAATAATGCCAAGTTACCAACACGACAACACATGTTGAAGAATGCAATAAGCATTAATTGAGCATAAACATAAAATGATAACCTCACCTCAACACGTCCATGGATGACCACAATCTGATCAGTTAGGTTGTTTGCTTTTACAATTTCACGAGCCTGCATCAGAATTTAATCATTTTCAAACAATCGAATATGGAAATAATATTACATTTATATAATTGGGCCATTTTAGACACATTAGCAACTTAGTACCGAGCAGAATAGCAGAAACAAATCAGATGCAGAGAACCTCCAAAAGGTGTCATACTATATGCAGTGATCAATATGTTAGTCATGTGCATGCTCTCGATTAGTCAACTCTCATATTATACATGTTTATGCCTGATGGTATGAACTGGTAAATGATCATTCTAGGCCATGTTGTCAAATTTAACTATATGCTACTGTATAGTGGAATATCTTCCATCATGGGATTATGTTGCACCAGGTATGTGAGTATGACACTTACCAAACATGTATTCATCAACTGAAAGTCTGAAACTAGGTTCATAGATTGAATACTAGCAAAATTGGACACCACCATTTGAGAACAGTATATAAACATAAATTATAGACATCCACAATAGAAAAAAGAAAGAAAGGAAGCATACGAGTCCATTTTAGAGCATATATTCAGAAGTCACATATTACCTGGACAACAATTTCACAGGCTTCGACAGCATACACCTGAAAGAGCATACAAAGAGGGAGGGGGGCAAAATCAATGGTAATGTGCAGAACTAATAGGTTAGTGAAAACAGGTCATTGCTAGATACAAATCCCGCAACTCTTACCGATATTTTCAGTTATCCCAGATTCCTTCCAATATCATCAGTGCAAACAGAAACACAGAACTAATATGTGCCAAAAAGAAACAGAACACAGACACTTAGACTGTTTCTACTTTTCCAATAGCACAAACAAAATATAGGCCACATTTTACAACTTTTAGTGCTTTCAGTTAGAACATACAATGATACAATACAATTGAATCAAGCTGCTAACTTGCAAGCAAAACTAAGTGTAAACTACATTTGGATCCTAGCACGCTGTAGGCTGTACAATGGATATTGGAATGTTGATTGCTATGTTCCTTCAACTTATACAGACATTTGATTGGTCTATTTTAGACCTGTTTCTTCTTCTTAATATATATGATGATGTGTAGCTCCCCTAAGCTTTTGAGGAAAAAAAAGGAACCAGAAGTCAATAACTACCAAAGCGCTACAAGAACAATATGCTTCTAAAATAAGCAGTGTTGCCGCGAAACATTGGCATAGCTTACTCGCTTTGCGCCAGCACGAGCACAGAACACAGAGAGTATTCCAGTACCACACCCCACATCCAGCACAACCTGCAAAATGTCAGAACCTCTCACTAAATTCAGCTCTCTGAAAAAAATGCGAAACACTCAGTCCGTGTCGATTTGGCTAGCAATTTTCACCTTCCCCTCGATAAATTTCTGGTGGCGCATGATCGCTGCATGGTAAGCATCGGTCCTTACGCGGTCCTGCGAAAAGGAAAAGGGCAACAGACGCCATTTCACGGAAGTCCACAAAAAAAAAAAGCGGCGCCCACAAAGTCCACATGCTGCGCTACTTAGGGTTTAGGAGGGGTTTAGGGTACGCAGCTGCGGATGTCTGCAGCGGCTTACCTTGATCATAGTCTCGTGGATGCCGAGATGGGAGTAGGCCTGGAAGTAGATGCGGTCGTGCTCCTCCAGCGGAGCCGCCGCCTCTACCCCCGCTGCCGCCAGAGACTCCCCGGCGGCGGCGGAGAGGCGCGGGCGACGGCGCCCGAGGGCGGAGTGGCCGTTGAGGTGTGATGGCAGCATGGCGAAATGATGAGAAGGGAGGAGAGGACAGAGAGATTGGGTGGAGATTTGTTGGGCGGAATCGGAAGGTGCTCTCTCGGCTGTCGGCTCCCTCCCTGTGCCTCTGCCTTCCCGTCTTGGGGTGGTTTTTCGAAAGCGCGAAGCAAGCTTTTGGGACGAGAGAAACTGAAATTCACGTCACACAATCACCCAATTAGCGCTAATTTGCAAACTGGGGTGTTTAGTTTATATGGAATAATTTTAGTCTATCTATTTTATTTTATTTTAGTCTCAATCTAGTGACTAAAATAGAATAAAATTGATGGACTAAGGCTATGTTTGTTTTACTCTTAGATTATTAGGTAAATGCCCGTACGTTGTAACGAAAACATATAATATCATGGTAACTTATATACAAAATGTGTCTTATATTGTTATAAGAAAATGTTTCATAATACATTTGTGATTCTGGCCCGTGACCATACATAATTTTTGTTATTTTAATTTAGTTGTTTCACATTATCATTGAGACTTCGATATATGCCACAATTTGCATTGTCTCATCATTGCAGAGTACGTGTCACACCTGCCGGTAGAAGTTCCCTCATACATCATGTCTCAGGCACGCATCACCATACACGTTTGATGACATTGTTGGCACGAGAGTCCAACAAATAAAATACAACAGCGTGACAGCGATGACCAGGAAAGAACGCAAAAGAAAACACGAGAAGCCAACACAATCCCACAACTAATCTCGCCTCTCTAGTTCCCTTCATGCAGCCTCCTGCATATCCAGCTGCAGGCCACTCCACTTCGCTCACTTGTACTCCAGGATCATGTTGTTCTCTGAGGCCAGGCCAACACAGGCCCTCATGATATTCTCCAGCATCGCCCTCTGCTTTGCAAGAGCGTTCACCATCGGTGTGCCGGGCGGAACCTGTCGTTCAGGTTTTATAAGAGAAGATTAGCGGCTCGATTAGAGCAAGATGCGGTGCAGCGATGCCAGAATTAATGCAGGTGAAAAGGCTTACTAGTGGTGCCTTGGTGAGGTAGCTAAGGATGGTGGTGACCGGGTGGAAGGAGTGGAACTTGTCCTGCATAATGAGAGAGACATTAGATGATGGTGCTGAAGCGCTGAATCACCTAGCATGCTTCGGGTTATTCACTTGGTGGGCTCTTATCGTTTCCTCAGGTTTTAGCTGGATCATGGCACTGAGCTCAGCCAGGAGCACCAGATCAAGGATGATCGGTGCGGTGAGGAGCGACTCCTCGCAGGTGTTGTGCAGCACGATGTTGTTCTTGCCGCCCATAAAGATCTCTGATGTGTACTCGTCCATAGCCCTCTTACTGTCTCCCACGTACGGCACATACTACATGCAGCAAATGAGTGGCAAGTTTCAATGTAAATCTACGTTTAAACTACTGCACGTGCCAGCTTTTTAAAGAGGTGGAAGATCAGCTAACAGACCTTGATGACAACAACATGATCGGGATGCTCCCCGGGCCCATAGAGAATGGCATTGCTTGGGACCATGTCATCCACCACGTTGCTCTTGGAGATCTCCTTGGACCTGAATGTTTGAGGGGCAGACAGGTTCATGCTGTCGTTGTTTCCCAAGTGGTTGTAGCTCACAATCGAGGTGGGCTGCATGAACATATACAAGAATTATTGTAAGTATGTTGTCTGCCAAAAACATTTCGAAGGGAGGATATCAGGTTTCATTGATAAATTGTACCTTTATTCCAGCACCAACAAGGAAATCAACCAGGACCAACTTCATCTTGGTCTGTCCACTCTTGAAGTCGTCAACGCCGATCAGGCAGTTGTTCTTGATAGCAAGATCAATCAGCCCTACAAACATGCAACAAGTATAATAAGTCTTTGAATAGAAATGCAACACCATAAAACTTTGCAAACACACCAAACTAGACACACCAGACACAAAAAGTGTTCTGGGGGCTCCCATTGATGAACGGCACCCCTCTGTGACACAGGCAATGGCATATAGTGTTGATGGCGAGATCTCTGCCTCGTTCTTGTCCACAGATGCCAGCAGATTCTCCATTGTGTCGTTGAGACCAGCGCATACATTGTTGTACCTTTCAGTGTTTGCAGTCCATAGCACGACTACCTTGTCCACTTTGTTCTTCTCCTTAAACTCCATGTTTCATTGGCTACATATAAGCCATAGCTTCTATAATGGATTACTTATACCAGTGAGCCATGTTGCTTCAACCATGTTAATCTAGATTCCCAAACCATGTCCACCGAAATACATCATTAATCGTGGATAGTTTGTTAACTTTTAAGTAGTTTCAGTTCTTTGTGAAGTCCTCATGGAAGTGTGAGTGGTTACTGTATACAATGTCAAATTGTTTAACATACCATAGAGATTTCTACATGCACCAGTGAAACAATATGTTCTAATATGTATGTATATGTACTAAATTCATAGCAGTATTTCTTTGTTTTAGGTTGCAATGAGGACACTTCTTTAATTGCACAAAGGCATGTTAGGTTGCACAAAGGACACTTCTTTAATTGCATAAAGACATTTTAGCATCCATGTCCGAATACCTGATATCCTTGATGATCTGCTCCACCTGTTCTTTCTTGGTGCCCTTGATGACATTGTTGGCACGAGAGCCCTGGTTAGCGGCGATGAAGTCCGGATCATAGACACCAGGAAGTGGCACCATGGACTTCTACAGGTCAATGTCCAGCACCTTGGCCCTGGTCATGGCATCTGTCAGGTTCATGCTACTGATGTCCAAGCCTCCAAACATAAGGTTGTCTGGGTTCACCTGAAAACCAGTTCAATAGTTCAACTTGGTCATGAAAATAAGACCTCAAAAGTTTGAGGATTTATAACCAGTTAGCACCACCGTCAGTCAGTACTGCCCAGTGTAATCCAAAGATGCTAGAACCTATCAATGATGAGAGTTCAGCAGAAAGGACAGACGCTTGTTGTAGTGGCCAGAATTCTCCAGTGTTTTATACAGCTAGGGCTGGCAATGGACATGATTATTGTCATGATAATGATTCTAATAGGAGAAGTATTACTTCAAATTCATGCACCGACGATGATGATAGAGATTAAGTCTTGTCTGAAGAATCGTACAGCTCTAATTGTGAGGACAAAACTGTCTCAAAGAAATAGAGTCTAGAGCAGATGTAGATCAAGTTAGACCCTTGGAGAAAACTACGGTACCTAATGAAAGAAAGCCATTTATTAACATGCTATAGTTGTTGTTGAGGTTTGGCAGACCATCAGCTAAAGGCAATGTAGTGGAGAAGGGCAGTGTGCAGGCATCATCGGATAATAAAGTTGGTGCAGTTCCTCCTTGCTCTTCACTTGCTGATGCGAGTTCAAATAACTCCTGCAGCAACATAAATTTGGTGTATGGCAATATTAAGAAGGTGATGGGCACACTGAAGAAGATTGGGCAGAACATGCTCGAAAACAATGACATTAGAATATAAGAAATACTTAAGCAACACAGATAAAAGACATTGTAAATCTAAGTAATACTAACATATTATATAGAAAGGTACAAAATGAACAAAACTATCCCAATCATTGAGCTCATATTGTAAGACCCAATTCAAATGACCAAAACTCAGAATCAGATATGCATAGTTAGGTGCCTGTGCGTTGCAGAGGCACACAATCATGTTCATGCACAACAATTACATAAAAGCAAATACCACAAAAATTATCGACCTCAATAGCTCACAAATTCGTTGGCAACAACACATAACTAACCTGATACAAATCAAATTATACTACAATTCGAATATCAGAAAAAACAAAGTCTAAGAAGTGAGTACAACGTCTAAATCATATATTAAGGTGCCAGTGCTAACGCTACAATTACATAAATAATATAGAAGTGTACATGTGGCTTTAATAGGAAAAAAGATAAAGCATAGAAGTGTACATATTGCATATAGGCATAGGGTAAACTAAATTGTAATCCCGTGAAATATCCAATCATAAAAAACAAAAACATGTGACCATAATACATTCCATGTGATCAAGTAAATAAATGCTAGAAGAAAAAGCTAGTACAAATTGAAAGAAAATTATTTGGAGCATATAGCGTGGCCTATGCCACAGCCCAAAGAGTTAATATAGACCACAACAATACCACTTGTTACACAGAGTTCTGGAGGTTTGTGGAAGTCTGTCAACAAACAAATAAAGATTAAGGTAAACTTACTATTGGAATTGCAATGCAAAACGGATGTACGAAGAGATTAGGTGTGCGTAGCCTCATCAGCTCAGATAATTGTCTGATTGATTTCAGTAGAGCATAAAGCAGCCGGTTTGCTCGTGTGCCAGGGGCCAATTAACAGAGAAGGTAGTGGACTAGGCAAGCTTTAAGACCGAAGCCTGTATAGAAGGCAAAACAAATTTGGTAACTGGTTTGAGTAATAGACAAACTGGTGAATAGGTTGCCAAATTATTGTTCAAATGTTACAATTATTTTACTTATTAAAATCAAGCTGGTAAAGCAGGATGTCGTAGCCAAAAAAAGCAGACTGAGTAACGAAATCAGGCATGTCGAATTGACCATGTAGTTCCATGCTCTAAACAACCTTGTAGAGATACAAAAATTCAACCAATCATGTCTCAAAATGCTTGCAGCTTCCATTTTTCTCTAGCTTTTGATTTGTCACAACACGCAGAAATAGAAACCAGACAAAGCAAGAAACTTACAGGAAAAGATGGGCTCGTGGAATATATCATCTTCTAGTGAACCTTTCGCAATCATCCATATTTCAGAACAAGTGCGTGAAGCCTTTTTACCAATGCTTGGTATATCCTCTATATTGATCAATTGTAGTCGTACAATACAGGTGAATGAAAAGACGGTCAGCAAGTATACTCACACCAAAAGTTATTTTGGAAACCAGTCATTAACAGAGTGCAGAGACACATTCAACATCTCTACATAAGAGCCTTGTTAAGGTTGGCATTACAATCACAAGACAATAACTAAGTAACAGGGCTATGGAGATAGGGATTTCATATCCAGTAAGGATAGAAATGGATAAAAAAGAGGCATTAAGAAATCAATAAAAAATAAGTGTAGGAAAACAAGCAGTTGTTTGTTCACAGTAACCTATACAGTCGCGGTCATTATTCCATCCAATAAGATTGAGGTCACCTCCAGACTATATTTTTTTTGAGCTGCAAAAATAGCAAACCGTTCAAATTATTTGAGAGCATAATCTTCAATATATTAAACAAATTTTGGAGTGCAGCAATTGGCCAGAATTAGAAAGATGAAAAAGCAGCACCTTAAGTGCTAGACATAGCAGTCGTTCCAAAGTTCTTAATAAGGTCTTCCTTGGTTTACTGCTACTATCCATAATAGAGATAATCTTCTTCTCTTTGTCCAGCTTAATTTGTATAAGCATAGACCAAATGACTTGAGGCCTAATTCTAAAGCAAATATATTACTCCTAGCTAGTAGCAGTAAACCAATCAATCACTGATGACACACATGTCGAAGAAGATCTGCAGCCAACCGTCAAAGTTAGCGCGGGAGCCAAGGGTGAAGTAATTGCAGCAATGGTCGGCATTCTATTCCAGCAAGTAGATCCATTAGTAACAGTCTTAAGTGCACACGTTTACAAAAAAAAGATAAATTATTTAGACAAGGGAAACTATTACCTTGTCAAAATGAGTTGTTTTGGAAGTTTTCCTAGCTCTTGAATGACAATCTATCAGCCTAAAGATAAATTGTTAGTGTTGCCTATTTATATCTGCTTGCAACAAGAGACATGATTCTCACATAAAGGAAGTTGTAGGTGCAGTTCTAAAAATTCAGTTCTGAAACAAAAGAAATGTGTGTGCACCTCAAAAAAAACATTTCTGTAAATTCCGTTCACAAGCTGCTCGCCGTATGCAATGGCACCTCTCCATAGAGTAAATTCTAGCAAGCAACCAAAAAGTGAAATGTGTGCGCTCTGTAATAAATTCAGTTTTGTATTAGTTCTGAAATGTCGTGCTCTAGAACTATTAAATATGTGTGCTCTTCATTGAAAATTCAGTTCTAAAACAAAAGAAATTCAATTCTGAAATAAAATAAATGTGTGTCCACCTCTAAAATTCAGTTCTAAAACAAACGAAATGTGTGTGCAACTCAAAAATTCAGTTCTAAAATGTGTGCTCCTAACAAATTCAATTATGTAACAAAACTCCTGAACCTCTGAAAATGTGTTTATTCCTCACAAATTGCGAAAATGAAATGTTCCTGACAAACAAGACCCAACCAAAGAGAAGCAGACCAGTTGATGTTGCAAAGAAAACATACAAGTCCTTTTTGTTGCAGTGTCTATTGAATGCTCAGATAGAAGAGGTATGGTTCTATATAGTTACCCATGTTTGGTCAAGATTATCCACATCAACTCTGTAACCTTGCTTATATCTGAGAGATTCTAGATTGCCCCCATTTGGATTCCTTGACCACCTACAAAATTAGTGATATGGGGTTCAATAAAAAATGGCCAATAGAAGGGAAACATTATTGAAAGGGAAATGTGCCTTTGGGCCATTTCTATAATGTTTTGGTGATTAAATGTCCAACATGTTTGATTAAGTTCTGATGTGCCAAATAAAGTGAGAAGTGCAAATCAAGGCATAAGGTATGTTTATAGACTTAGTACATTGTTTTTTGAACGGTAATGTGTTTGTCTAAGTGCTAGAAACAGCGACAAAAGAAGGAGAAAAGAAACCGAAAAGTCTTGGCTCTGTGCAGCCAAAACTACAGCTCGGCCTGGCACACCGGACTGTCCGGTGGTGCACCAGACAGCGTCCAGTGCCCCAGGCAAGCCTCCGGTGAAGTAGCCGGTCTCGGGAAGCGACGCAGGCGTACGACTATAATTCACCGGACTGTCCGGTGATGCACCGGACTGTCCGGTGAGTCATCCGCGGCGAACCCGTCGCTCTCGGGAAAAGCAGCGGGGCGACGTGGCTATAATTCATTGGACTGTCCGATGGTTCACCGGACTGTCCGGTGAGCCAATGGTCGCCATCGCCAACGGTCGACCGCGAAATCTGCGGGCGACACGTGGACTGCTCCAACGGTCAGCTGGTGCACTGGACTGTCCGGTGTGCACTGGACTGTCCGGTGTGCACCGGACAGTGTCCGGTGCGCCAATCAGCCTAGAGGAGCAACGGTCGGATATGCCAAATTTTGAAGGAGATAAGTGCACCGGACAGTCTACAGGACCTGTCCGGTGGCGCACCGGACTGTCCGGTGCGTCACTCGACAGAAGGCAAGGATATCCTTCCATGTTGATCTCCAACGGCTCCTAGCTGCCTTGAAGCTATAAAAGGGATCCCTAGGCACATGGAGGAGCACACCAAGCATTCTCTAAGTATTCTAAAGCATCCATACTCCGCTCCCGCGCATTCGCTTCATTGTGTTAGATTTGGGCTCCATTCAAGTTGTGCACTCCCTGAGTTGTCATTTGAGCTCAAGTCTTCACTTGTGTGCGTGGTTGTGCTGCATATTTGGGTCTTGCGTGTGTTGCTTCTCCCAACCTACTTTGTGCCTTCTTTGTGATCTCTATTGTAAGGGCGAGAGACTCCAAGTTGTGGAGATTCCTCGCAAACGGGAAAATACACTAAAGGAAAAGACTGTTGTATTCAAGTTGATCATTGGATCACTTGAAAGGGGTTGAGTGCAACCCTCGTCCATTGGGACGCCATATGTGGAAGTAGGCAAGTGTTACTTGGCCGAACCACAGGATAAAATCGCGTGTCTCTTGTGCTGCTTTCTCTGTGATTGTTTTCGTTCACAAGAACTCGCCTTAAAACTACTTAGTCGCACTAACACTTCTATAACTAAGTTTTGTGGCTATTTAGTGCTTGATTTTACACGATCACCTATTCACCCACCTCTAGGTGCTCTCAATTGGTATCGGAGCCGTACTCTTCTTCTAAAGGACTAATCGCCCAAAGAGATAGATCCTAAGGGAAAAGGGATGGTGGTCAACGATAAGGAAAAGGAGTCTCTCTTCAACGAGCCAAGGGATGACAAGCCCACTGACTCAGGATCCAGTCATAAGAAGAGGGACGGGAAGAAGAAGAGGCGCATCAAGAAGATCATTTACTACGATAGCGATGCCTCCTCTTCTTCACCAAGAGACGACGACGACGATGACTCTTCAAAGAAGAAAATGGTTAATCAAAACTATTCATTTGATTATTCTCGTATTCCGTTCAATTCAAATGCTCATTTGCTATCAATTCCACTTGGGAAACCTCCACACTTTGATGGAGAAGACTACTATTTCTGGAGTCACAAAATGCGTAGTCATTTATTTTCCCTCCATCCTAGTATCTGGGAGATTGTTGAAAACAGAATGCATTTTGATAGTACTGACAATCTCGTTTTCATAAATGAGCAAATTCATAAAAATGCACAAGCTACTACTGTGTTGTTAGCATCTCTTTGTAGGGACGAGTATAATAAAGTGAGTGGCTTGGACAATGCCAAACAAATCTGGGATACCCTCAAGATATCTCATGAGGGAAATGACGCCACTATGATCACAAAGATGGAGCTAGTGGAAGGCGAGTTGGGGAGGTTCGCGATGATCAGGGGAGAGGAGCCAACACAGACCTACAACAGGCTCAAGACCCTGGTCAACAAGATTCGAAGCTATGGAAGCACAAAATGGACGGATCATGATGTCGTCCGACTCATGCTAAGGTCATTTACTGTAATTGACCTCCATCTTGTCAATCTTATTCGTGAAAACCCCAGGTACACCAAGATGACGCCCGAGGAGATACTCAGAAAATTCGTGAGTGGGCGCATGATGGTAAAGGAGGCACGATACGTGGATGACGCCTTGAACGGTCTACTACCCATCTATGAGCCGCAACCCGTTGCTCTCAAAGCAACAAGCAGCAAGGAGGCGCTACCAAGCAAGGTAGCTTAAGTGGAAGCTGTCAGACTCAATGAAGATGAGATGGCGCTTATCATCAAGCGCTTCAAGACTGCACTCAAAGGACGCAAGAAATACCCCAACAGAAATAAAACAAGGGGAAAACGCTCCTGCTTCAAATGCGGTAAGACTGTTCACTTTATTGCTCAATGTCTCAATAATAATAATGACCAGGGACAAGAAAAGAGCGGGAAGAAGGAGAAAAAGAAGAACTACAGGAAGGCAAAGGGCGAGGCGCACCTTGAAAAGGAATGGGACTCGGACTGCTCCTCTTCCGACTCCGACGACGAAGGACTTGCTGCCTCGGCCTTCGACAAATCCTCACTCTTCCCCAACAAACGCCATACATGTCTTATGGCCAAGGAGAAAAAGGTAAGCATTCAGGATTGTAATACTCAAGTTGTATACCAAGAGTAATAAAGAGAGCTCCTCATTTTGTGTGTCTTATTTGCATCATAAAAAGAGCACCTATGAAATTGAGAGTGACTAAATAAAACAATTATGCTAAAATAAAGAAAAAGTGCATTTGTTGGAGTTTTATGTGTTGTGCATTAAATAAAACCATGAGGATAAAAATAATAAGGTATTAATTATTTGAAGCTTGATTTAACCCTAAATTTGAAATTAGGGTTTTGAAAATAAGGAAAAGAGAAGAGATAGGAAAATATAAATAAAATGTATAAATAATTATCTTCAGTCTTAGTATTTTTAATGGCAAAAATAGAGTTTATAAATAAAGATCCACAAAAAGTTTGAATTAAATCAAATTGGGTTTGAAAATAAAGAAAATGGAAAGAAAAATGAAAAAGAAAAAGATAAAAAGCTTACCTGGGCTCGCTGCACCAATTTCGGCCCAGTTAACATCTCCACAGCGCACAGCCCACCTGCTCACGAGCGCGTGCCGACATGCGGGCCCCGCATGTCAGCCGCTCTTATCTCTCACGCGCGCACTTTGGCTCTCTGCCGTGTGGGCCCCGTCTGTCATCGTTATCCCTTCCCCCTCCTTCGCTTCTTCTGTTTCATATCCGCGTCAAGCGCCGTGAACGGAGCTCGCCCTGGTTTCGCGCGTGAGGATAGGAAGAAGGGAACGGCCTCCGGGACCGGGTCCAGGGCTATTTGAACCGCGCCGCTCTACCCTTCTCGCTCGCACATCCCGACCACCGTAGGTAGTTTACGCCCCGTTAGAAAGCTTGGTGAGGAGAGAGCGAACGCGGTGGCTGTCTTCTTGCCGTATCGCGCCGAGACATCGCCTTGGGGGCTCGACCGCGGCCGGGGATTCTATACGGTGGTGCACCGGTGCAACTGGTGCGGAGGGGCGGCCCAATTTCACGCCGGTGTCCAGCTGGGAAGGTTGGCTCGCCGCTCGCGCCGTGGACCGCCCGCCTACGCGCATCATCCTCGGTATGGCTCCCTCAACGGCATTCGTTTTCATACTCCCATCGTGTTGCACCAACTCGAATTGAGGTTAGTTTACAAGAACCCCGGGAATTGCTCACCGGAATTCATGCGCCGCCGCGAATCCGCCCCATTCCGTGGCCAGGACGGTAGCTTTAGTCAAACATTAAATTGGGGGCTCCATCGGGTTCGCCCTACCTTTGGCTTAGTGTGGCTCGGTTGGATTGGAAATTCGGGCGGGTTTGTGGCCGATTGGTCGGTGCTCCGGCGAGCGGGACGCCGTGGAAGCAGGCACCGTCGCGCTCGGTCACCAGGGTAGAAGAAGGCTTGCGCGCCGTTGATCTTTTGTTGAACGGCTGCGATTAGAAGTAGCGTACCCCTTCGCCGCGTTGGATCGTGACCGTCGGATGGTAGATCGATGACCAGCGGTGGTTCGGGATCTCATTAAATCGGGAGCGTCGATCTTGGATCGGTCGGTGCAAGTTGCATACCGGTTCAGTGTACTGTTGCTCTAATCTGGACCGTAGATCTCAGATCCGACGGCCTATATCACCCCGTACCCCTTCGCGGGGCAGTTTTTCTAAAGAGACCCCCTGCTTTCGTAGAATCAACCCGCCATCCAGAGCACCCTATTCACTGTGTCACGGAAAACTTACCCCGAGGCCCCTGTGTTTTCTGGAATTTGACGCCCAGTCCCGAGAGTATTAAAAACAGAGAAATTAATATTAGAAATTCATTTTTAATACAAAAACAAATCTAGAAACTTGTAAAATGCATAGAAAATTCATTTTAGCTCCAAATTGAGTCATTCCAATTCCTAAAATTTTGTAATAATATTCTATATCATTTAGAATCACTGTTTTGACATGAACTCTGTTAGAAAATTAATTTATCATCTAATCCTATTATAATCACCTTAAATCTTAGGAAATTCATAACTTAAATTCTATAACTCCAAATTCAGTGATTCCAGTTCCTATGATTTCATTTTAATGTGTAGATTTTTACTGTATATTTCATTCATCTGTTTGGTGTGATGTTGATTTTGGCTATACTATGTATGTATTGTGTTGATGCGAGTAGACGAGCAAGCCACTGTGGAAACTGAGGTTCAACAAGTAGAAGTAGCTGAGCAGGAGCTCATTACAGGCAAGTTGTGCCCTTGATCACTTACTTTTCCCAGCCATGTTCTTATTAATTTTAATGATCTGCATAGGTTAATTTTGATGGGATCCTTTATGTTACCCCAGTTTTGATTACCTCTATACCTTGTTCACCCCTAGAATATTTTTGGGTAGTACTTGCTATTGTTTTATGTGGATTGGATATGGAGATTCATTATTCATGATTACTCTGTTATTATCTTGTTATTATTATTGTTCATGTTAAGATCATTAAATTAATGGGAACATGGAGCGACCACCCGGGAAAACAGTGCTACCACAAGGGTTTAATGGGACGCCCTTGGCTGACTAATTAGGAAAGCTAGTGGAAGACTACCTTACCCGAAAGGGGCAAGGGCAGTAGGGGAGAGGTCAGTGTGGGGAGGTCCCTGGTTGATTTTGCTGCGATGGCAGTCAGCCAGGAACCCTGCACTGGATCTTCCTATAAACTGTAGCGGGTTTTCGGAAGCTAGTGGAACTTTGTAAAGGCCTCGTAGTGGATCCCTAGCCATTCACCTCGGTAGTGTCTAAGGGCCTTGCAAACCCAGGCGACATGGGATACACGACTTGTGGGTAAAGATGCGCAACCTCTGCAGAGTGTAAAACTAGTATACTAGCCGTGCTCACGGTCATGAGCGGCTCGGACCCTCACATGATTAACTATGGAACTTAAGTTTAATTTGACATTTGCATCGCATTTGGGATTATTTTACTATTACTGTTCTTTATTATTATTAAGGTTTGGTATTTACATACACTTAGTAAATGCTAATAAAATTTTGACCAACTTATAAAAGCAATGCTCAGCCTCAGCCTTTAATTTATTGATCAGCCTTACACTTCATGAACTCCCACCTTTGGTGAGTTCATGCCACATTATTCCCCACGACTTGTTGAGCTATGAACGTATGTGAGCTCACTCTTGCTGTCTCACACCCCCCCCACAGGAGAAGAACAGGTGGTTGAAGAGGAGCTGCCTAACACTGAGGAGTTCGATCTGATCTAGGTGGCGTTTCTCAGTCGACATTGGCGCCATCGATCCTTAGTTCGTTTTATCTTTATTATTTTATTTTGTAATAAGACTTCCGCTATGTAATAAATACTCTGATGATTTATGACATTTATCTCTATACACTCTGTTATTATATATGTTGTCTTCTTGGCGCATGTATGAGATGCACCCGGCTTTGTTCTTTAAAACCGGGTGTTACAGAAGTGGTATCAGAGGAAATGTTGACTGTAGGACGAAACCTAGATAGAATGGACAAACCCTTACCTACTTATCTCATTCTGATTCATTCTACACTCACCTTACTCTGATTCTTTCTACACTTATCTTGATCCTGTCTCACCTTCTACTGTTCTACTCTGATCATTCTTACCTTTTCTACTCTGAGACAAGATGGATTTCACACCTTGGAATCCCTACCCCTATGACATTTTTTAGAGATAGGAAGCCTAAGACAAAATTAAAACTATTTTCTCTATTAAAAATATTGGTTGATTGTTCTGATGATCAATGCCTGATTTGCTTCTTTGATTGATTGGAATAGTATAGATGGACATCTTAGCATGTACCAACACAAGGTATTGAATTAGCTATAGTAGGTGAAATATTAATCTGCTTAGCTAATAAATCCCCCAAAGTAACATGATTGTAATTACTGCCTTGTCTACTGCTTTTTCTTACCATATGTATCTGACTCAGATGGTCAATACCAGGAGGGGTGGTGGAAGTGACTTGCCTCCTAACCAACACACTCGAAGACAACCTCAGCCACAGCCTGCTGGGATGAATCCTCCTAATCCTCCACCAGGCGGAGTTGACCCACTGGTTGCTGCTCAGATGGCGGTGATGCAGCAAATGGCGGACACCATGGCTGATATGCGTGCCCAGATGCAACAAGAACGCCATGAGATGCGTCAGGAAAGAGAGGATATACGACAGGAGTTGCGCCAGGAGCGAGATGAGATACGCCAGGAAAGGAGGGCGCAACAACAACAGCTGCAACAACAAATGCAACAACAGCAACAAGTGCCACTGCCTCCACCACCACCACCAGTTCCACCTCGGGATAAGCACCGGGAGTTTATGAGTCACAAGCCACCAACCTTCGCCAGCTCGCCAGATCCACTTGATGCAGACGATTGGTTGAAGTCAGTTGAGAAGATGCTGAATATTGCACAATGCACTGATCGGGAGAAGGTTTTATATGCTTCTGGACGTCTGACTGGTCCTGCTGCTGACTGGTGGGATTCTTATACTGCTGCCCATGATGCTGCGGATACTATTACTTGGGAGGAGTTCAGTACACAGTTCAGGAACTACCATATTCCAGCTGGGATGATAAAGATCAAGAAGAAGGAGTTTCTGTCGCTGAAGCAAGGAAGTATGTCAGTCAGCGAGTACCGCGACAAGTTTATTCAGCTATCCAGATATGCCCCTGAAGAAGTTGCTGAAGACGAGAGGAAGCAGGAGCATTTCATTGAAGGACTTAATGGGCCACTGCAGTACGCTCTAGTGGCACACACATTTCCATCATTTCAGAGACTGTTGGATAAGGCCCTGGCTATTGAACACAAGCGTGTTCAGCTGGGAGATTTGAAGAGGAAGGCAATATCTCAAGGACAAGGAAGCAGCAGTGTTCGTCCTCGCTACAGTTCACCACAGGGTACACCGACTCGACCAGGAGGACCACGCCCAGTTCAGCAATCACCACTGAGGACTCCACCTCCTCGACAGGCTACTCCTACTGGCACCCCGACGAAGTTTGCAGGACAAAGTCCGGGCACTCAATGTTTCAAGTGTGGGAAGATTGGTCATTATGCAAATGTCTGCCCACAAAGGATTGCTACTACTCCAGCTCAGAACAAGCAACAGACCCCTGGCAAGGGATATTCTATAGCCAGGGTGAATCAAGTCAGCGTTGATGATACTCCTGATGGTGGGGACCTCGTAATTGGTATGTTTTATGTTAATGCAATTCCTGCAACAATATTATTTGATTCTGGTGCAACACATTCATTCATGTCTGCTAGATATGCCAACACAAATGAAATACCACTGCTAAATATGAGAAAACCCCTGATAGTAATTACACCTAAAGGGCCTGTTGAGGCGAATCAAATGACACGTAGATTGACATTAACCATTATGGGTAGAGAATTTGGAGCTACTGCTATAATATTAGAGTCAAGCAGTATAGATCTGATCCTTGGTATGTCATGGCTAAGAAAGGCAAAGGCCGTTATAGCATGTGGTAGAGGTACCATAGAACTCACTACCACTAAAGGAGAAAGGTTTCAAGTTAATATTGCAGTAACCTCCTCATCCATGCGTGCAATGTTCTTTATGCCTGAGGAGTTTGTTGGTGACAACATCCGGGTGGTTAGAGATTTTCCGGATGTCTTTCCAGAGGAGTTACCAGGGATGCCACCTGATAGAGAAGTTGAGTTTGTTATTGATCTCTTACCTGGAACCGCCCCTATTTCTAAACGGCCATATAGAATGTCCGTAGAGGAGTTGAAGGAACTAAAGAAGCAGTTAACGGAGTTACAAGAGGCGGGGTACATTCGTCCAAGTTCCTCACCTTGGGGAGCACCGGTGTTATTTGTGCAGAAGAAGGATGGATCGCAACGGATGTGTGTGGATTATAGATCTCTTAATGATGTTACGGTGAAGAACAAGTATCCGTTGCCCCGTATTGAGGATTTATTTGATCAGATGCGAGGTGCAAGAGTATTTTCGAAGATTGATCTCCGATCCGGTTACCATCAGATGAGGATTAGACCATCGGATATTCCCAAGACGGCTTTCTCGACTCGATATGGATTATATGAGTTTACTGTTATGTCATTTGGACTAACCAATGCACCAGCTTACTTTATGAATTTGATGAACAAAGTGTTTATGGAGTATTTGGACAGATTCGTCGTGGTGTTCATCGACGATATTCTTATCTATTCTAAGAATGAAGGTGATCATGAACAACATCTAAGGTTGGTGCTACAGAAGTTACGAGATAATCAACTCTATGCTAAGTTCAGCAAGTGCGAGTTTTGGATTGACAAGGTGCCATTCCTTGGTCATATTATCTCTAATGGAGGAATAGCCGTGGATCCTGCTAAAGTGAAGGAGATTATGGAATGGAGAGTTCCCACTACAGTTACGGAGATTCGGAGTTTCTTGGGACTCGCAGGATATTATCGGAGATTTATTGAGGGATTTTCTAAGATTGCTAAGCCCATGACATCGCTTTTGGAGAAAGGAAGAGAATTCAAGTGGGATGAGAAATGCCAAGAGAGCTTTGATCAATTGAAGGAGAGATTGATGTCACCTCCAGTATTGATTATGCCAGATCTGCAGAAGGGATTTGACATTTATTGTGATGCATGTGGCCAAGGACTTGGGTGTGTGCTTATGCAAGAAGGACATGTGATTGCCTATGCATCTCGTCAGTTGAGGAAACATGAATTGAACTACCCCACTCATGATTTGGAATTGGCTGCCGTTGTGCATGCACTTAAGATTTGGAGACACTACATTATGGGAACTAAGTGCCAAGTATACACAGATCATAAGAGTTTGAAGTATATATTCACTCAGAAGGATCTCAACCTCAGACAACGTCGTTGGTTGGAGCTCATTAAGGATTATGACTTGGAGATTCATTATCACCCAGGCAAGGCAAATTTGGTTGCAGATGCCTTGAGTCGGAAGGAGCATGTTCACTCCGCTTTCGTTGTCCAGCTACCTGATGAATTAGCAAAAGACTTTGAGAGGCTCAACCTGGGAATTGTTACACATACGGAAGGAGTGACTATTGAATTGGAACCTACCTTGGAGCAAGAAATTCGTAAAGGCCAGGTTGGTGATGCTAAGATTCAGGAGATCAAGGATCTGATAACAGAGGGTAGAGGCCCGGAGTTCACGGAAGATGAGCAAGGCACGATATGGTTCAAGAATCGGATCTGTGTTCCCGATATTGATAGTCTTCGGGAAACCATATTGAAGGAAGCACATGATTCAGTTTATTCTATCCACCCTGGGAGCACTAAGATGTATCAAGATTTGAAGCAAAAGTATTGGTGGTATGGACTAAAGAGAGATGTGGCTGCACATGTGGCTATGTGCGATGTATGCCAAAGAGTTAAAGCTGAACACCAGAGGCCAGCCGGACTATTGCACCCACTGAAGATACCTGAGTGGAAATGGGAAGAGATTGGCATGGACTTCATTGTTGGATTACCCCGCACGTCTGCTGGATATGATTCAATATGGGTGATTGTGGACAGGCTAACTAAAGTAGCCCACTTTATTCCAGTAAAGACCACTTATTCAGGAGCTAAGTTGGTAGAGTTGTACATGGCACGGATTGTATGCCTGCATGGTGTGCCAAAGAAGATCGTGTCAGATCGAGGATCACAGTTTACTTCTCGGTATTGGAAGAAGTTGCACGAGTCATTGGGTACGAGATTGAATTTTAGTTCGGCTTACCATCCCCAGACTGATGGGCAGACTGAGAGAACTAACCAAGTACTGGAAGATATGTTAAGAGCTTGTGCTCTTAAGCATGGTGGAAGTTGGGATAAGAGTCTACCGTATGCGGAGTTCTCATATAATAATAGCTATCAAGCCAGCTTGAAGATGTCACCGTTTGAGGCTTTGTATGGCAGAAAGTGCAGGACTCCCTTGTATTGGAATCAAACTGGTGAAAGACAGTTGTTTGGACCTGAGATTATACAGGAAGCAGAGGAGCAAGTTCAACAGATCAGGGAGAATTTGAGAACTGCACAATCCAGGCAGAAAAGCTATGCTGACACCCGGAGAAGACTACTTGAGTTTAAGGAAGGTGATTATGTCTATTTGAAGGTGTCACCTCTCCGGGGTATGAGAAGATTCAAAGTCAAAGGAAAGTTGTCCCCTCGCTTTATTGGACCCTTCTTAATATTAAAGCGAGTGGGAGAGGTTGCATATCAATTGGAGTTACCGGATCATCTCGCGGATGTTCATGATGTATTTCATGTATCTCAGCTGAAGAAATGCCTCAGGGTGCCTGAAGAACAGTTACCAATGGAAGACCTTAGTGTTCAAGAGGACTTGACTTATGCTGAGTACCCCATTAAGATTTTGGATACTTTGACTTGAGTCACGAGGAATAAGGTTATAAAGATGTGCAAAGTTCAATGGAGTCACCACGGTGAAGATGAAGCAACTTGGGAAAGAGAAGAAGAGCTTCGTATAGATTTTCCCCACCTTTTCCCTAGATCTTCTTAAATCTCGAGGACGAGATTATTTTTAAGGGGGGTAGGATTTGTAATACTCAAGTTGTATACCAAGAGTAATAAAGAGAGCTCCTCATTTTGTGTGTCTTATTTGCATCATAAAAAGAGCACCTATGAAATTGAGAGTGACTAAATAAAACAATTATGCTAAAATAAAGAAAAAGTGCATTTGTTGGAGTTTTATGTGTTGTGCATTAAATAAAACCATGAGGATAAAAATAATAAGGTATTAATTATTTGAAGCTTGATTTAACCCTAAATTTGAAATTAGGGTTTTGAAAATAAGGAAAAGAGAAGAGATAGGAAAATATAAATAAAATGTATAAATAATTATCTTCAGTCTTAGTATTTTTAATGGCAAAAATAGAGTTTATAAATAAAGATCCACAAAAAGTTTGAATTAAATCAAATTGGGTTTGAAAATAAAGAAAATGGAAAGAAAAATGAAAAAGAAAAAGATAAAAAGCTTACCTGGGCTCGCTGCACCAATTTCGGCCCAGTTAACATCTCCACAGCGCACAGCCCACCTGCTCACGAGCGCGTGCCGACATGCGGGCCCCGCATGTCAGCCGCTCTTATCTCTCACGCGCGCACTTTGGCTCTCTGCCGTGTGGGCCCCGTCTGTCATCGTTATCCCTTCCCCCTCCTTCGCTTCTTCTGTTTCATATCCGCGTCAAGCGCCGTGAACGGAGCTCGCCCTGGTTTCGCGCGTGAGGATAGGAAGAAGGGAACGGCCTCCGGGACCGGGTCCAGGGCTATTTGAACCGCGCCGCTCTACCCTTCTCGCTCGCACATCCCGACCACCGTAGGTAGTTTACGCCCCGTTAGAAAGCTTGGTGAGGAGAGAGCGAACGCGGTGGCTGTCTTCTTGCCGTATCGCGCCGAGACATCGCCTTGGGGGCTCGACCGCGGCCGGGGATTCTATACGGTGGTGCACCGGCGCAACTGGTGCGGAGGGGCGGCCCAATTTCACGCCGGTGTCCAGCTGGGAAGGTTGGCTCGCCGCTCGCGCCGTGGACCGCCCGCCTACGCGCATCATCCTCGGTATGGCTCCCTCAACGGCATTCGTTTTCATACTCCCATCGTGTTGCACCAACTCGAATTGAGGTTAGTTTACAAGAACCCCGGGAATTGCTCACCGGAATTCATGCGCCGCCGCGAATCCGCCCCATTCCGTGGCCAGGACGGTAGCTTTAGTCAAACATTAAATTGGGGGCTCCATCGGGTTCGCCCTACCTTTGGCTTAGTGTGGCTCGGTTGGATTGGAAATTCGGGCGGGTTTGTGGCCGATTGGTCGGTGCTCCGGCGAGCGGGACGCCGTGGAAGCAGGCACCGTCGCGCTCGGTCACCAGGGTAGAAGAAGGCTTGCGCGCCGTTGATCTTTTGTTGAACGGCTGCGATTAGAAGTAGCGTACCCCTTCGCCGCGTTGGATCGTGACCGTCGGATGGTAGATCGATGACCAGCGGTGGTTCGGGATCTCATTAAATCGGGAGCGTCGATCTTGGATCGGTCGGTGCAAGTTGCATACCGGTTCAGTGTACTGTTGCTCTAATCTGGACCGTAGATCTCAGATCCGACGGCCTATATCACCCCGTACCCCTTCGCGGGGCAGTTTTTCTAAAGAGACCCCCTGCTTTCGTAGAATCAACCCGCCATCCAGAGCACCCTATTCACTGTGTCACGGAAAACTTACCCCGAGGCCCCTGTGTTTTCTGGAATTTGACGCCCAGTCCCGAGAGTATTAAAAACAGAGAAATTAATATTAGAAATTCATTTTTAATACAAAAACAAATCTAGAAACTTGTAAAATGCATAGAAAATTCATTTTAGCTCCAAATTGAGTCATTCCAATTCCTAAAATTTTGTAATAATATTCTATATCATTTAGAATCACTGTTTTGACATGAACTCTGTTAGAAAATTAATTTATCATCTAATCCTATTATAATCACCTTAAATCTTAGGAAATTCATAACTTAAATTCTATAACTCCAAATTCAGTGATTCCAGTTCCTATGATTTCATTTTAATGTGTAGATTTTTACTGTATATTTCATTCATCTGTTTGGTGTGATGTTGATTTTGGCTATACTATGTATGTATTGTGTTGATGCGAGTAGACGAGCAAGCCACTGTGGAAACTGAGGTTCAACAAGTAGAAGTAGCTGAGCAGGAGCTCATTACAGGCAAGTTGTGCCCTTGATCACTTACTTTTCCCAGCCATGTTCTTATTAATTTTAATGATCTGCATAGGTTAATTTTGATGGGATCCTTTATGTTACCCCAGTTTTGATTACCTCTATACCTTGTTCACCCCTAGAATATTTTTGGGTAGTACTTGCTATTGTTTTATGTGGATTGGATATGGAGATTCATTATTCATGATTACTCTGTTATTATCTTGTTATTATTATTGTTCATGTTAAGATCATTAAATTAATGGGAACATGGAGCGACCACCCGGGAAAACAGTGCTACCACAAGGGTTTAATGGGACGCCCTTGGCTGACTAATTAGGAAAGCTAGTGGAAGACTACCTTACCCGAAAGGGGCAAGGGCAGTAGGGGAGAGGTCAGTGTGGGGAGGTCCCTGGTTGATTTTGCTGCGATGGCAGTCAGCCAGGAACCCTGCACTGGATCTTCCTATAAACTGTAGCGGGTTTTCGGAAGCTAGTGGAACTTTGTAAAGGCCTCGTAGTGGATCCCTAGCCATTCACCTCGGTAGTGTCTAAGGGCCTTGCAAACCCAGGCGACATGGGATACACGACTTGTGGGTAAAGATGCGCAACCTCTGCAGAGTGTAAAACTAGTATACTAGCCGTGCTCACGGTCATGAGCGGCTCGGACCCTCACATGATTAACTATGGAACTTAAGTTTAATTTGACATTTGCATCGCATTTGGGATTATTTTACTATTACTGTTCTTTATTATTATTAAGGTTTGGTATTTACATACACTTAGTAAATGCTAATAAAATTTTGACCAACTTATAAAAGCAATGCTCAGCCTCAGCCTTTAATTTATTGATCAGCCTTACACTTCATGAACTCCCACCTTTGGTGAGTTCATGCCACATTATTCCCCACGACTTGTTGAGCTATGAACGTATGTGAGCTCACTCTTGCTGTCTCACACCCCCCCCACAGGAGAAGAACAGGTGGTTGAAGAGGAGCTGCCTAACACTGAGGAGTTCGATCTGATCTAGGTGGCGTTTCTCAGTCGACATTGGCGCCATCGATCCTTAGTTCGTTTTATCTTTATTATTTTATTTTGTAATAAGACTTCCGCTATGTAATAAATACTCTGATGATTTATGACATTTATCTCTATACACTCTGTTATTATATATGTTGTCTTCTTGGCGCATGTATGAGATGCACCCGGCTTTGTTCTTTAAAACCGGGTGTTACAAGGATTCTCCTAAGTACACTTCTTCTAGTGATGAGGAATCCTCCGATGATGAAGTAGATTACTCTGGTTTGTTTAAATGTTTAGATAGAGCCAAAGTAGAGAAAATTAATGAATTAATTGATGCTCTAAATGAAAAAGATAGACTGCTAGAAAAGTAAGAGGACATTTTGTATGAGGAACATGACAAATTTGTTAGTGTACAAAAATCTCTTGCTTTAGAAACTAAGAAAAATGAAATGTTGTCTTCTGAGTTATGTGCTTACCATGAATCTATCTCTAGTTTAAAGAGTTTAAATAATGAATTAAATGCTAAGCTAGAGGAAGCAAATGAAACTAAATCATGTGTTAAACATGTAGTTATTTGCAATAGATGCAAGGACCTTGATGTTAATGCATGTGATAAGCATCTTAATTCTATTGCTAAATTAAATGATGAGGTGGCAAGTCTTAATGCTCAACTTAAGACTTACAAAATTGATTTTGACAAATTAAAATTTGCTAGGGATGCCTACACTGTTACTAGACACCCCTCAATTAAGGATGGACTTGGTTTTCAAAAGGAAACCAAGAACTTAACAAGCCAAAGGACTCCCGTTCTCAACAAGGAGAAAGGGAAGGTCCCTATAGATAGTAGTCCTCAAAGGAACCATGCATTTATTTCTGATAGGAAAGTTGCTAGTCGTTCTCATTACAATAGGAGTTAGGATCATAATTCACATGCTATGTTTGCCTCTAGTTCTACTTTTGTTCATGGTAGAAGCAGACCTAGGAAAAATCATGTTGTGCCTCATGTTCCTAGGAAAATGTGCAAAGAACCTTCAACTATTTACCATGCTTGCAATACTTCATTTGTACTTTCACATAAAAATGCAAAAAGTAGTTGCTAGGAAATTGGGATCCAAATGCAAGGGAAATAAGACTTGCATATGGGTTCCAAAAACTGTTATAACTAACCTTGTAGGACCTAACAAGAGTTGGGTACCTAAAACCCAAGATTAAATTGCCTTGCAGGTTTATGCATCCGGGGGCTCAAGCTGGATTATCGACAGCGGATGCACAAACCATATGACGGGGGAGAAGAAGATGTTCACCTCCTACGTCAAGAACAAGGATTCCCAGGATACGATTATCTTTGGAGATGGGAACCAAGGCAAGTGTAGGAAACGAGTGACGCCTAAGAGGGGGGGGGTGAATTAGGACTTCTAAAACTTTTACTGAACTAGGACCACAAATAAATCCCTAGAGCAAAACCTATGCAAATAATCAAAACTAGAATGTGCAAACTAGGTTTTGTCTAAGTGTTGCTATCTCTACCGCAAAGGCTAAGTTTCAATCTACACTAAATAAGTATAACTACAAGATTGAAACTTAAATGCTTAATATAAATGCGGAATGTAAAGAGCTAAGTAGAGAAGCAAACTCTCGTGGATGACGCCGGTATTTTTACCGAGGTATCCGGAACCACGCAAGGTCCCGACTAATCCTCGTTGGTGCCCCTACGCAAAGGGAAGCCCACGCAAGGGCCAAGCACCACGGTCGAGTAACTCCGTAGAGAGCCACGGGCCTTCTCCACGCGCAAGTGGTGCTCCGCTTCCGGCTCCTCTCGGACGCTCCCCGCCGTCTCCACTATCGAGCTTCTGGCCAAAACGCCGTGGGCCTCGTTCCCTCCGGTACACGGTGGCGGCCGTGACACAAACGCGGTTGTCACGGTCTCGCAAGATTCTCGCCCCACTCGGTACAATTACAACGACTCACGCAAGAGCCAAGGGGTTGTGAGGTTTATCTAAACTCACTCAACAATCTAGGGTTCACCTAGAGCAAGCGCTAAAGCAGTCTAACTAACCTAAGCACTTCGCAAAGCACCTACGCTAATCACCGAGTGATTCTATTAAGCACTTGGGTGTTTGAGCTCTTGGAAATATGCACTATGTGTATTGGTATGTTGCTTGGGCTCTCACACTTGAGAATGGCCGGTTGGGGTGGTATTTATAGCCTCCACACCCCCAACTAGCCGTTGGACAGAAAGCAGCAGCTTTCTGTCGTCGGGTGCACCGGACAGTCCGGTGCACCACCGGACACTGCACAGTAGATGTCCGGTGCACGCCACGTCAGCCGACCGTTGGCACCTGTAGCAGTCGACCGTTGGATCCGACCGTTGCCGTCTGCCCGTTGGCACACCGGACAGTCCGGTGCACACCGAACAGTCCGGTGCTACATCCAGAGAGCGCCTATCTGCGGCCTCTCTGCGCAGACTGTCCGGTGCTTCACTGGACAGTCCAGTGCACACCGGACACCAGTGTCCGGTGCGCCACCAGCCGCTGGCTGACAGCCCTCATTTTGGATTTCTTCGCTGATTTCTTCGGGCTTCTTTGTTCTTGAGTATTGGACTCCTATGCATCTTTTTATGTCTTCTTTTGAGGTGTTGCATCCTCATTGCCTTGGTCCAATTCTCTTTGCATCCTGTGAACTACAAACACAAACACTAGAAAACTTATTAGTTCACGGATTGTGTTGTTCATCAAACACCAAAACTCAATTAGCCAAATGGCCCGGGGTCCATTTTCCTTACAATCTCCCCCTTTTTGGTGATTGATGACAACACAACCAAAGCAAGCAAATAATACAAGTATTTGAGTGAAAATATGCAATCTACTTGCTAAGATGCATGATTGTCCCCACAATGTGATATTATGGACTTAAGTCTCCCCCTAACTCCATTATTCACTTACTTCCTATTTTTGGACCAAATGACCAAAACCACTTGAAAAGCCATTTGTAGATATAAAATTTTAAATTGGTGGTGTTTAGTGTTTGATATTGTTTTCATTGCTTTGGTCCCTAAACTTCTCCCCCTTTGGCATCAACCATCGAAAAGGAAGACATTAAAAGCATGTAGGAAGTAAATAAAAGCTTGCCCTCAACAAGAATTGTATCAAATGATACCACTAGAAGGATATTAAGTTAATCAAAATGAATGATATCAGTTGAAAGGATTACTCCCCCTAAATGAGTGTTCTCTTTAGAGAGAAGTTTCTCCCCCTTTTTAGAGATGAAGAAATACTCCCCCTGACAGAGATCCTCTACTTAGGAAAAAGCATGTGAAAAATTAGAGGTGCAAGACATGGTTTGAAAAGACTAACTTCCCTTATGCATAGGTAACAAAATATGAGTTAACCACTTATGCATTTTTAGCAACATGGAAGCATATGATATGAAATATAGTCTAATCAAATATTGGAGAAGACATGTAAATAATACTGAATGTAGTCTCAAAAGATACCAATTGAAGATCAATCGCGAGCTTGAGAGACATGAGAGTTCTTGGAGATTTTGCAGTGGAAGATTGTTGTCTTTCTCCGGGGACTTCATTTTCCTTACAATGAGACTATCACATGAAATAGACTTGAAAAGGTGTTAGTCTCAAAGTGTTAGATTATAGAGTAACCTCCCCCTAAAGGTGTGCATACAAGTTTTGAATACTTGTAGGAGACATGCACTTTGATTTGATATCAAGAGGGGCAAATTATCCATAATCCAAACTTTGGCACATATAAGTTAAATGATACACTTTGTAGAAATCAAAATTTTCAATTGATGCATCATTTACTATGGAGTGATATAAAAGCTATGTGCCGTGCTTTAACTAAACATTTTAAGCCATGTAGGTTTGCTTAAGTATATGAATTAAAACAAGTAATCCTACCATATGATTTACCTAGTATGCATGATTTTGAACAAAAGTACATAACAAATGTAATACTAGGCAATAAAGGTAAACTAGATAAAAGATAAATAGATACGCATATCTAAAAACGAAGAATACAATAAAACTAGTTACCTTAGTCATGGGTGGGAAATTTGGGTCCAAAGTTTTCACTAACCCACTTGGCAATAAACTTAATCCAATATGATGTACCCCATGATATACATCCCAACTTTGCCAAGTCTCCAAATTTCCCAACGACCTTTGGTCCACTGACTTCCCTTTCGGGATCCAAACCTTCTTGGTGCTTTTCATGGTTGAAATTATCTCCTTTGGCACCCAGATGCGTTTGACCCCTTTTCCTTTGTTGGCTTGCTTGTTGGCCTTGATTGCTATCACCTTTCCATTCTTTTTCTTCTTGATCAAATATGGTGTAGCATCCTTTTTGTTCACCTTTTTGATGTAGGTGTTGGAGATTTTGCTTGATGGCTTTTGCTTGAGCTTTTGCCTTTGTTTATCCCCGGTCATCGCCTTGCATTGGAAAGACTTGTGGCCTTCCATGTGGCATAGCCTACAAATCATAGTTTCTCCCTCTATAGGCTTGTTCACTCCCGCAGTGGTGTTATCCTATGGAGGTCGGATTTGTTTGGCTTTGCCTTTCTTGTCATACAAAGCCTTGCCAAGGCGAGCCACTTCTTGCTTTAATTGTTCATTTTCCTTTGCAACCTCATCCGAACATGTCTCTACAACAATATTCTCAACAACGACTTGGTTGCAGGGGTTAGAATCATCAATTAAATCAAAGCAGGAAGTAGAAGCATCTTTCTTAATTATTTCAGGTATTTCAACTAAAGATGCTGCTGGGGTGCTACCAATGTTTTCTAGCTTAGTAGTTAGCTCATTGTTGTGTATGCTAAGAATTTCCATTTTCTCTAGCAAATTTTCAATAGCTTCTTGGGAGCTAGCTAACTTAGCCTTAAGTTTTTCATTCTTTTTAATAAGGCTATCATCGGTAGCAGTGGATGGAGCACTAGATTCTAATAGCTCAATTTTAGTTGATAGCTCACTATTTAAGTTTGCAAAAGTTTCAAATTTTTCTAGCAAACCTTTGTAATCATTTTGAGAGCTAACCAACTTATTTTTCAAAGTTTTAAGTTGAGCTTTTTGCTTAGTGCAAACATCCTGGAAAAATTCTACGGCTTCCGCAAGCTCATCTAGAGAGGGCTTTCCCTCACCTTCATCATCACTACTACTTTCATCACTAGAGGATGGAATGCTTTTGTTACCTCTTGCCATAAGGCATTTGTGTGATGACCGTGATGATCGTGACGAGGACCGGTGGCTGCGCATCCTTGGAGGTTCATCTTCACTTGAAGAATCATCCCAAGTTCTAACACTTGTTAGCGCCTTGCCTTTGCTCCTCTCCTTTTTGGGTTTGGCCATATTTGGCAGTTGTCCCTGAAGTGGCCCTTCTCCCCACATGCGAAGCATCCTCTCTTCCTTTGCTTTTTCCTGTCAATGTTAAAGAGAAGATCCTCGACCTGCAGGGGTACACCCATTAGATTAATCTTGTGGATCATCCTCATTACCTTTCCGACGCGTCGGATTGTTTCTTCGTCCTCGGAGGATGATGTGCATGGTTGATTATCTTCATCATCATCACTTTCTTCTTCTTCCTCTTCTTCACTTGAGGAACTTGGAGTGGGAGCCTTTTTTTTGCCCTTCCTTTCATCACATGCAAAAGCATATGGTCTTGAGGAAGTTGGCTCCTCTCCCCGACTCATTTTTCGTGACATCTCAAACGCCACGATTTTCCCAATCACGATGGTCGGGGTCATGTTGCTCAAGTCCTCCATGTTGTGAAGGATGGTGATGATGCTCCCATATCTTTGTTGTGGTAGCAGGGAGATAATCTTCCTCACAATGTCCGCATCACCTAGCTTATTTATGCCAATAGAGTTGAGCTCATTGATTATTAGATTCAGACGAGTGTTGGGGTCATGCTTCGTTGCGCCGAAGGTCTTGCACGAAGAAGCAGCTTCGGCTGAAGTTGTCCCCAGGAGATGGCCGAAGGTTCCTTTTCATGGAGCTTCGGCGTTACAAACCGACATAGAGATAGAATGACCTTTTTATCCATAGAGGTCTGAGTCAATGTTGTAAACTTTTGTAAGGGGCATAATTGTAATTTGTCACAGGCTGTGACCTGTATCTATAAATAGATGAACAGTACCTCTGTACTGTTCACGCGAACCTGCCATTTGCTTTCGCATCACACCTGTACTTTTGCTTTCTTCAGGATTAAAGGTACATTTTTAATTCGAAGTTATTTATATTCGTTCATGATGATGAAAATGGAGATAATTCTATGATAATATTTAAATGTTTATTTCATACCTTACGATCTGTATGAATACTTCGTACCTTGCTATTAAGTTTACGAAGGTATGTCCTTCGTAACCTTCGTCCAAAATTCCTTATATCCCGAAAGGATATAATGTTTCGGAGGACGAAGGACTTTAACCCTTAACATTTTCTATGTTGCCTTGCTCTTAATTCTTAGCATTTGAGAACAAGCCCCCAACATTGGCGCCCACCTCCGGTGAACTCACTTCCACTTTTCTGAGCTGATGGCTTCGTTCAACAATCAAGCTGGAGCTGCTTCGGCTTCGAAGCTGGTGCTCCCGATAACAGGCGGTTCTTGCTCAGAGCCGGCCAACAAGAAGCAGAAGAAGGAGGCTCAGAGAAGGGTGCAGCATGTTGGAGTGCAGGGACCCTTCATCAAGTCAAAATGGTCCCACATTCCAATCACTTTCTCTCAGGAAGACCTTCAGCTTAAGGATTATCCTCACAATGATGCCATGGTCATCTCTTGTGTGATCAAAGGATTTCTGGTTCACAATGTCTTGGTTGATACAGGCAGTGTAGCTGATATTATATTTGCTAAAGCCTTCAGACAAATGCAGGAGCCTGAAGACAAGATTCATGATGCTACGCACCCTCTTTGTGGCTTCGGAGGGCGGCAGATTGTAGCACTTGGGAAGATTACCATGCCAGTAACCTTCGGATTTGTTAACAACACAAGGACTGAGCAAATTGTGTTTGATATTGTTGACATGGAGTATCCTTACAATGCTATCATTGGTCGCGGTACTCTTAATGCCTTCGAAGCAATTCTTCACCCAGCTTATCTTTGCATGAAGATACCTTCGGACCAAGGGCCTATTGCTATTCATGGAAGCCAGGAAGCTGCTAGAAGGGCCGAAGGAAGCTGGACTGATTCCAAAGCAATCCATAACATAGATGGAGCTGAAGCTTGTGAACAGTACAAATTTAGAAGGGAGAAAGCAGCTTCAGCAGATCAGCTGAAGCCCATGCTATTGTGTGGGGATATAGCAGAGCAGAAGGTGCTGTTGGGCTCGCAATTATCTGAAGACCAGGAGAAAACCTTGATAAGGTTTTTATTCAACAACAAAGATGTTTTTGCATGGTCAGCCAATGATCTCTGTGGAGTAAATCGGGATGTTATTGAACATTCGCTTAATGTTGACCCATCCTTCAGACCCCGAAAGCAGAGGCTTCGGAAAATGTCTGATGACAAGGCCGAAGGGGCTCGTAATGAAGTAAAAAGACTCCTCAGTGCAGGAGTTATCAGAGAAGTGAAGTATCCAGAGTGGCTAGCTAACACTGTTATGGTGAAGAAGGCCAATGGCAAGTGGAGAATGTGTATCGATTTCACAGATCTCAACAAGGCTTGTCCGAAGGACGAATTCCCGCTGCCAAGGATAGACTCTTTAGTCGATGCAGCAGCTTCTTCAGAGCTCATGAGTCTCCTAGACTGCTACTCAGGCTATCATCAAATTTGGATGAAGAAGGAAGACGAGCCGAAAACTAGCTTCATAACCCCAAGTGGCACATATTGCTATCTTCGGATGCCTGAGGGGCTCAAGAATGCTGGAGGGAGTTTCAGCAGAATGACTGCGAAGGTTCTCCAGTCTCAGATAGGCAGAAATGTGTTGACCTATGTTGATGACATTATCGTAAAAAGCACGAAGCAGGAAAATCATATTGCTGATCTGCAGGAGACCTTCGCCAGCTTCAGACAAGCTGGTCTGAAGCTGAATCCAGAAAAATGTGTCTTTGGAGTAAAGAAGGGTAAATTTCTTGGATGCTTGGTTTCAACAAAGGGAATCGAAGCTAATCCAAATAAAATCGAAGCTATACTTCGAATGGAGCCACCAACCACAAGAAAGGGAGCCCAAAGATTGACAGGAAGGCTGGCATCTCTCAACAGATTTATATCCAGATCAGCAGAAAGAAACTTACCATTTTTCGAGGTGCTGAAGTCAGCTGAAGTCTTTCAATGGGGCCCAAGTCAGCAAAAAGCCTTCGAAGAGCTGAAGCAATACTTGATAGATCTCACAATATTAACTTCACCAACGCCAGGGGCTCCTCTGTTGTTATATGTGGCAGCTTCGCACTCAGCAGTAAGTGCGGCACTTGTCCAGGAGAAGCTTGATGGCCAAGTCAAGAAGCAAGTTCCAGTGTATTTTGTATCTGAGGTCCTTAGTGTCTCAAAGAAAAATTATACAGAGCTGGAGAAGGTATTGTATGCCGTTTTAATGGCATCCAGGAAGCTTCGGCATTATTTTCAGGCATACAACATTATTGTTCCTTCTTCGCAGCCGCTGAAGGATATCATGAGAAATAGAGAAGCTACTGGACGGATTGGAAAATGGGCTGCGGAGCTCAATGAATTTTACATTAATTATGTGCATAGATCCTCGATCCAGTCTCAAGCATTGGCAGATTTCATTGCCGACTGGACGCCAGGGGCTCAGGATGAAGAAGCAAATAAAGATGCCGAAGTGTGGACAGTGTTTTGTGATGGCTCTTGGGGAACCTTCGGAGCAGGTGCAGCTGCTGTGTTAGTCTCACCATCCAAGGTTAAAACTTGTTATGCAGCAAGACTTGACTTCAGCTGCACAAATAATATTACTGAGTACGAAGCCCTGCTCCTGGGTCTTCGGAAACTAAAGGCAATGGGAATCAGAAGGGCGATTCTTAAAACTGATTCCCAGGTTGTTTCGGGTCATATTGACAAAAGTTGCAAGGCTAAAGACCCGAAGCTTGAAAAATACTTAGACACGGTCCGAAGGATCGAAGCTTCCTTCGAAGGATTTTCTGTCAAGAATATCCCTCGAGGGCAAAATGAGCATGCTGATTTGCTAGCCAAGTCTGCAGCACAGGGGCTGCCGTTACCTTCGGATGTGTTCTTCGAAACAATAAAGGCACCTTCAGTAGAGCTCCTTGAAAGAGCAGTCCTCAACATTTCTCCTGTTTACAGCGAAGATTGGAGAACTGAAATAATCTCTTACCTTCAGGGTAACTTCCTATCAGATGATGAAGCTTACATTAAAAGAATAGAGGCAAGAGCTCGTCCGTATGTCATGATAGAAGGGGAACTATACAAACATGGAGTTTGTGCCCCGCTGCTCAAGTGCTTGTCTAGAACCGAAGGTATAGAGTTAATGAAAGAGATACATGCAGGCCTGTGTGGATCCCACATCGGATCTAGGCCGTTACTTGGAAAAGTTTTCCGACAAGGGTTTTATTGGCCGAAGGCAGCTTCGGATGCAGCGGAATTAGTTCAAAAGTGCGAAGGTTGCCAGAAATGTGCAAGAGATCAAAAGCAACCTTCGTCTTTGACCCAGCTGATACAACCCATTTGGCCATTGCAAAGGTGGGGCCTTGATTTGTTAGGTCCATTACCACCGGCTCAGGGGAACCTAAAATATGTTATAGTGGCTGTGGAGTATTTTTCTAAATGGATTGAGGCGAAGCCATTAGCCACAATAACTTCGGCCACTGTCCAAAAGTTTTTCTGGCAGAACATTGTCTGTCGCTTCGGAGTACCGAAGGCCATCACTGTGGATAATGGAACGCAGTTCGACTCCGAAGCTTTCAGAAATTTCTGTGATCAAATTGGAACGAAGATCCATTTTGCATCAGTCAGGCATCCGGAGTCGAATGGGCTCGTTGAAAGGGCCAACGGCATTATAATGACAGGAATAATGAAGTTAATCTTCAATCAACCCAGGGGAAAGTGGCCAGACCAGTTAACCAAAGTGGTGTGGAGCCACAATACAACAACATCAAGGTCTACAGGCTTTACCCCATTCAAATTATTATTCGGTGACGAAGCAATAACTCCGGAAGAAGCTAAAGCTGGGTCAATAAGGGTAGTAGCTTCGGCGGAATCAGGTCCCGAAGATGCTTGCCTTGTGGAAAAAGATGCTTTAGAGGGGATCAGGCTTCAGGCCGTGGAGAATATCAATAAATATCAAGCTGAAACAGTCAGGTGGCGAGATAGAAAGGTCCGGTTAAAAAATATTGAGCCGGGTCACTTGGTGCTTCGGAGAGTAGCCAACCCAGACACAGTGGGCAAGCTACAATTGAAATGGGAAGGACCTTTCTTAGTAGTATCTTCGTCAAGGCCTGGATCGTACAGATTGAAGGACATGGATGGCAACGAAATTCCAAGATCTTGGAATGCGGATGAGCTTCGGCGATTTTATGTATAACTTGATGTAATTTTTTATGTTTTTCTTTTCTTTTTTCATGGCACCCTTTTCCTTTCTAAAGGGGGAGAAAGGTTTTTAATGGGGCCATCATATGTAATTTCCTTTTTAGTTTTATAAGAGCAAAATCCCCCAAAGAATGTAAATGTAAAAGCTGAGAACGCACCATCGAGTGCCGAAACTAAAAAAGAGAAGAAGCTCCAAAGACGTTCCTAAGGGAATGCAGAGCTTATACCGCCTAAGTAAAAGGCGAAGAAGCTCCAAAGACGTTCCTAAGGGAATGCAGAGCTTATACCGCCTAAGTAAAAGGCGAAGAAGCTCCAAAGACGTTCCTAAGGGAATGCAGAGCTTATATCGTCTAAGTAAAAGGCGAAGAAGCTCCAAAGTCGTTCCTAAGGGAATGCAGAGCTGATGTGTGGTTGTTTCTAAGGAAATAATGGCTGAGAGTGTGGCTTCGGACATATGCTTTGGACATTCATTCGCACATTACATTACATCATAGCATCTGCATTCATAAACATTCATTCATAGCATTTGTGTTCCTGAGTGGTTGCTTCGGCAAAAAGAAGAAGTCGTCTCTTATGGTTTGTTATGTACGAAAAAAAAGCTTCGGCAAAAAGAAGAAGTGGTCTTCTATGCTTCGTTGTGTACGAAAAGAAGGGAAGGTGTTTTTTCGCCTTCGGCTCAAAATACTGATTTCGTCCACATCAAAGCGCCTCAATAGAAAGGTAAGAATATGTTACAAGGTATGTACAAAGTTCCTTGAGAACAGTTTAATTGTATTTACAAAAGTGGTTACAAAAGTATCCTGAGTTTTTTCTATAGTACACTTCTACTGATCTTCACTAAGCTTCAGCTTCGGTGACGGCTTCGGCGACATATTTTAAGCATCATCTTCACCTTCGTCATCCTACATGAATCAAGGTATCGCGAGTAAAAATCAAGCGTGAAGGAGAAGGTAAGTACAAAGTATGATTTCTTACTGGATCAAGATGACTTCGAGCTTCGTCTCCAGCCTTCTCTCGCCCGCCTTTTGTCCATATCATTTTTATAAATCTATTTGAGATGCTTCGGGCGAGGTCAGGAATATCGTCCAGGATTGATGGAGACAAGGTGAAGTTGGGCCTGTTGACGATTTTTCCATGCTCGCAGCCGGCCTTCAGGAACGCTGCAGCGGTACCCCGAGAAGCTACCCAGGCACAGAAGTCACCGTGCCCGGCTATAACTTCGTCAAGTTCTTCGATTTCAGCTTCAATATGATCGAAGGCTTGTGGTAAATTTTCCGCTGAAGGGTTAAACTTCCCGCTGCTGGCTCCAACAGAGTAAAATATCTTTTTTAATCGTCCAATACAATTATTGCTAAATTTCAAACATTTATCCTGAAGGCTTGTTAATGATTTCTTCAAATCTGAGTTGGCTTGGACTTCGGCTTCAAGTTTTGAATTAAGCTCTAGCTTTTCTTGTTCAAACTGTTTTGATTGACCGATAAGCTTCGAATTCAATTCAGATACTTTAGCTTCGGTCTCTGCCAGCAAGCCTTCGGTTGATTGGAGCTCGAAGTCTTTCTTTTCAATGATAGCTGATTGTTCTTTTATCTTGCTCTCTAAACTTTCAATTATAGCTTCGTGTTTTTTGTCCTCCAAATCCTGCTGCATCTTCAGAGCTTTGCTCAGTAGCATGCTCTGCACAGAAACAACTTTCGTTAGTAACATTTTCATTATTGAAAGCAATAAAAACCAGAGAAAAGGTTGTTTACCTTGAAATTGGAATAAAATAAGCTGCCGACGATATGTTGTCGTCGGTAGCGGCTGATATCTGTCTCTAGCTTCGGAAAACCGATATTCTTTGATAGAGTACCGATGACTTTAGCTCCAGTTTGGTCTCGAATGCAGCCCAATTTTTCGTCATCAATGCCTCCAAATAGAAGAGCTCCTGGCTTGTATCCGCAAGATTTGGCATAGTCCTTGAGCTCTCCTATTTCGGCCTTCGTCAGCTTCTGCCCAACTAAATTTTGGAATGCGTAGGCTTCGTCGTCCGAAGTGTCTTCGGCTATCTCTTTCCCCTTCCCAGGCATTGTGGCCATGGTTTCTTCAGCAGCTTCTTCTGCAGCCATGTCTTGCAAAATTTTGTTGATGTCCTCAATGGTAGTTTCTAAGTTCACATCTTCGGCTGTAGCGGCTTCGGTAGCCGCGACCTCCGAAGGTGCAACTTCGACGTTTGTTGTGTCTTCAGCAGCTGCCGTTTTCTGAATTGACGCCCTCGGCGGCGTCTTATCGATAACCTCGGTCACTGCAATAATTCTTTGCCGCTTTGGTTTGGTTATCTTTGTTTGTTCCGGCTCTTCCACCTTTCGAAAAAGCTTCGTCAGTTGAGGCCCTAATGGACTTAGCTTCGTGGGCATGGGTTCAGTCATTACCTTTAAAATTTCCTCCACGTCGCTGGTAGAAGGTGGTGTGGGGGTCCCCTCTTCTTCGGATAATTTTCGCTTCGGAGTTGATATTTTCCTTTTCTTGGGAATTTTCTTCTCTTTTGCTGGTCTTTCTTCATCCTTATTCAGAGTTTCGGTCACTCTTTTTCTCTTTTGGCCCTCAGCACCCTTGCTCAGCTGCTCATAGTCAGGGTATTCGAAGCCCAGGGCATCAAACACTCGGTTCAGCCTTCGCTTCGGACGGGTGCCGAAGGCTGCTGTCATCAGTTGATCTTCTTTTTTCGAATAATTTCCAAGAATTTCATTACACATCACCTCAACTGTGTCCAGCCACTCTTGGCAGGGCTTCTTAAAGTATTTCTTGAATTTGAAGTGATAAGAAAGCCGGACAAGTTCCCCCTCCTTCTTCTCCCCCTTTAATTTTGGCATTTCCCATTCTTTCAGAGTAGGGAAGACTCTGAATGCCAAGAATTCTTGAACCAGATCCCTGGTACCGATATGCTCTGCAATAATACTGAATTCATCCATTGCCTATTGAGTTTGACCCTCTGGTGTCATGTTGCAGCGGGGTCGGGTTTCTCCGAAGATCAGCTCGAGTGGACTTTGCACAAGCTTCTCCTTGTTGTCATCAACCTTGACATAGAACCATTCTGATTTCCAGCCTGCCGGCCATTTGCTTCGGTAGCTGATTACAGGAAACTTTGCGGTTTTCCGGTAGGCAAAATTGTAGCAACCAAAGTTTTCATGTAGCCCATCTTTTCTGGCCTTTGTTTGATAATGTAGCTCATGAACTCGACAGAAACTGTCGGCAAATGGCTCCACTGCTTGACTTCGGAGGGCCCAAATATAAACGCTAAGCCTAACGATAGCGTTAGGAGTTAACTGGTGAAGGTAGATACCAAACCTCTTCAGTATCTCCGCAATAATCTCGTGAAGAGGGAATCTCAGCCCAGCCTTTAAAAAGCTCTTGAAGATGATAATCTCGTCCTTCTCTGGCTTCGGGGTGGTTTCTTCTCCCCCGAAGCGAAGTAGCTTCTTCTGATCTTCATTGAAAAAACCTGCTTTCACCATCTTGGAAAGATCAGCCTTTGAAACAGTCGACTTTCCGAAATCTAGGTGACTGGGCTTGCTGGGCATGGCAATACGGTAGTCATCTTCAGGATCAGTCCCTTCAATGTTTTCTTCTTCTCCCTCGGCAGTTGTCGGGTTTGCTTCAGCAGCAGGCATTTCTTCCGCAGTCACCAGTCCGGAACGCTGCATCGCTTCGGAGATGGGCACAGTATTCGAACCTTCGGCTTCGTCTCCCTCACGTGCAACTCTGGCAGTAGATCGTACTCTGGCCATTTGATTCTGAATTTGGGGAAGTTAGATACTTTTTCTTTTTTCTTTTCTTCCGAAGCTTTTCTTTCTGACGAAGCAGATGTCGAGATGGACCTTCGATTCGATTCTGAAAATCAAGCTTCGGCTATAGTTAAAAATTTTGGCAGCAGAACAGTGCAAATAGCAATGAATGCTGTGGTAACTTCACACCTACTCGTCTGTTTATATAGTGCTGCAGGAAAGAAGGCGAAGCGGCAGGATTTTTACACCAGGCGGGCAGTCACTTGTACTTGCTGTGCAGTGGACCGCAAAGATCAAACAGTAACTCTGCAAGGTGGGCCTGGCACGCGCTCGGAAACCGGATCGTTTCTCAGCAACGAGCTCAGGGAAGGTGTTTTTTGGACCTTCGGCTTCCCGAAGCTGAAGAGGCTTTTTTTTCACGGGTCAAGCTCGTTACGAAAAACGATCTAGCACCGCGAAAGGGGCTACTGTTGGGGTCATGCTTCGTTGCGCCGAAGGTCTTGCACGAAGAAGCAGCTTCGACTGAAGTTGTCCCCAGGAGATGGCCGAAGGTTCCTTTTCATGGAGCTTCGGCGTTACAAACCGACATAGAGATAGAATGACCTTTTTATCCATAGAGGTCTGAGTCAATGTTGTAAACTTTTGTAAGGGGCATAATTGTAATTTGTCACAGGCTGTGACCTGTATCTATAAATAGATGAACAGTACCTCTGTACTGTTCACGCGAACCTGCCATTTGCTTTCGCATCACACCTGTACTTTTGCTTTCTTCAGGATTAAAGGTACATTTTTAATTCGAAGTTATTTATATTCGTTCATGATGATGAAAATGGAGATAATTCTATGATAATATTTAAATGTTTATTTCATACCTTACGATCTGTATGAATACTTCGTACCTTGCTATTAAGTTTACGAAGGTATGTCCTTCGTAACCTTCGTCCAAAATTCCTTATATCCCGAAAGGATATAATGTTTCGGAGGACGAAGGACTTTAACCCTTAACATTTTCTATGTTGCCTTGCTCTTAATTCTTAGCATTTGAGAACAAGCCCCCAACAACGAGAATACATGTCTCTAACAAGCTCATCATCTTTCATAGCAAAGGAATTATACTCATTTAAGACTAGGCAATATTTTTGCTCACGGACATTGGATGTGCCGTCATGGAGCTCATGCAATTTTAGCCAAATCTCATTAGCAGTTTTCAGGGTAAATACTTGATTGAAAATATCCATGCTAAGAGATTCATACAAGCAATTTTTGGCTCTAGCATTTAAATGGATTTCTTTTTCCTCACTCGTGGTGGGTTTCTCGGGATTCTTGAGGGGTTTCATCCCGTCACGAGTGACTCTCCAAACACCTAGATTAACGGCCTCTAGGTAACAAGCCATTCTACACTATAATATGGGAAGTTAGTGCCGTCGAAGTGTGGTGGCCTATGGGTATCCATCCCTTCCTCTAAAAAGCGTCGGCTCTTTTAGCGGTGAAGCTAAAGCGTTTCAAATGAGCCAAACCGGGCTATGATACCACTTGTAGGAAACGGGTGACGCCTAAGGGGGGTGAATTAGGACTTCTAAAACTTTTACTAAACTAGGCCACAAATAAATCCCTAGAGCAAAACCTATGAAAATAATCAAAACTAGAATGTGCAAATTAGGTTTTGTCTAAGTGTTGCTATCTCTATCGCAAAGGCTAAGTTTCAATCTACACTAAATAAGTATAACTACAAGATTGAAACTTAAATGCTTAATATAAATGTGGAATGTAAAGAGCTAAGTAGAGAAGCAAACTCTCGTGGATGACGCCGGTATTTTTACCGAGGTATCCGGAACCACGCAAGGTCCCGACTAATCCTCGTTGGTGCCCCTACACAAAGGGAAGCCCACGCGAGGGCCAAGCACCACGGTCGAGTAACTCCGTAGAGAGCCACGGGCCTTCTCCACGCGCAAGTGGTGCTCCGCTTCCGGCTCCTCTCGGACGCTCCCCGCCGTCTCCACTATCGAGCTTCCGGCCGAAACGCCGTGGGCCTCGTTCCCTCCAGTACACGGTGGCGGCCGTGACACAAACGCGGTTGTCACGGTCTCGCAAGACTCTCGCCCCACTCGGTACAATTACAACGACTCACGCAAGAGCCGAGGGGTTGTGAGGTTTATCTAAACTCACTCAACAATCTAGGGTTCACCTAGAGCAAGCGCTAAAGCGGTCTAACTAACCTAAGCACTTCGCAAAGCACCTACGCTAATCACCGAGTGATTCTATTAAGCACTTGGGTGTTTGAGCTCTTGGAAATATGCACTATGTGTATTGGTATGTTGCTTGGGCTCTCACACTTGAGAATGGCCGGTTGGGGTGGTATTTATAGCCTCCACACCCCCAACTAGCCGTTGGACAGAAAGCAGCAGCTTTCTGTCGTCGGGTGCACCGGACACTGCACAGTAGATGTCCGGTGCAGGCCACGTCAGCCGACCGTTGGCGCCTATAGCAGTCGACCGTTGGATCCGACCGTTGTCGTCTGCCCGTTGGCACACCGGACAGTCCGGTGCTACATCCAGAGAGCGCCTGTCTGCGGCCTCTCTGCGCAGACTGTCCGGTGCTTCACCGGACAGTCCGGTGCACACCGGACACCAGTGTCCGGTGCGCCACCAGCCGCTGGCTGACAGCCCTCATTTTGGATTTCTTCGCTGATTTCTTCGGGCTTCTTTGTTCTTGAGTATTGGACTCCTATGCATCTTTTTATGTCTTCTTTTGAGGTGTTGCATCCTCATTGCCTTGGTCCAATTCTCTTTGCATCCTGTGAACTACAAACACAAACACTAGAAAACTTATTAGTTCACGGATTGTGTTGTTCATCAAACACCAAAACTCAATTAGCCAAATGGCCCGGGGTCCATTTTCCTTACAGCAAGGTTAAATGATTGGGAAAGATAGCCATTACATCCGAGCATTCTATCTCCAATGTGTTTTTAGTTGAATCGCTTGGGTACAACCTTCGGTCTATAAGTCAATTGTGTCACATGGGTTACAATTGTCTTTTTACAAACGTTGATGTATCTGTCTTTAGAAGGAGTGATGGTTCATTAGCTTTTAAGGGTGTATTAGACGACAAACTCTACTTAGTTGATTTTTCGAAAGAGCAAGCCAATCTAGATGCATGCTTAATAGCTATGAAGACTAGTCGGTGAGTCATCCGCGGCGAACTCGTCGCTCTCGGGAAAAGCAATGGGGCGACGTGGCTATAATTCACCGGACAGTCCGGTGGTGCACCGGACTGTCCGGTGAGCCAATGGTCGCCATCGCCAACGGTCGGCCGTGAAATCTGCGGGCGACACGTGGACTGCTCCAACGGTCAGCTAGTGCACCGGACTGTCCGGTGCGCCAATCAGCCCAGATGGTCGGATATGCCAAATTTGGAAGGAGATCACGCACCAGATAGTCTACAGGACCTGTCCGGTGGCGCACCGGACTATCCAGTGCGCCACTCGACAGAAGGCAAGGATAGCCTTCCATGTTGATCTCCAACGGCTCCTGGCTACCTTGGGGCTATAAAAGGGACCCCTAGGCGTATGGAGGAGCACACCAAGCATTCTCTAAGTATTCTAAAGCATCCAGACTCCGCTCCCGCGCATTCGCTTCATTGTGTTATTGATTTAGGCTCCATTCGAGTTGTGCACTCCCTGAGTTGTCATTTGAGCTCAAGTCTTCACTTGTGTGTGTGGTTGTGCTGCGTATTTGGGTCTTGCGTGTGTTGCTTCTCCCAACCTTACTCTATGTCTTCTTTGTGATCTCTATTGTAAGGGCGAGAGACTCCAAGTTGTAGAGATTCCTCGCAAACGGGAAAATACAATAAAGGAAAAGACCGTGGTATTCAAGTTGATCATCGGATCACTTGAAAGGGGTTGAGTGCAACCCTCATCCATTGGGACGCCACAACGTGGAAGTAGGCAAGTGTTACTTGGCTGAACCATTGGATAAAATCGCGTGTCTCTTGTGCTGCTTTCTCTATGATTGTTTTCGTTCACAAGAACTCGCCTCAAAACTACTTAGTCGCACTAACACTTCTATAACTAAGTTTTGTGGCTATTTAGTGCTTGATTTTACAGGATCACCTATTCACCCCCTCTAGGTGCTTTCAAGTATCCTACCATGAATGAAAAAATTCTGAATCAGCATTTAATTAACATAAAAATTCGAATGAATCAAATAGGCAAAACTAAAGAAACATCATGACTGATAAGAGCACAGTTCTATTAACATCGCCCCACTATTGGTTTAACCAGGTAGCTTCCATGTTACGCCTAAAGTTGTAAACAAAAAGAAAGATATGCAAAGCTAAAATAAAGTTTTGGCATAAAAAACAATACAAGTAGGCCATATGTCTGAATAAACATTTTTACGCTAATCCAAGCGAAATAACACTTCTTACCTACAATAGCATACCAAGATATTTGTCCTGTGATATGCCACGGTGAGGTTAGTGTAGGAAGGTGAAGCCACGGTCTGCCCTAGAAGGACGTCATTGCGAACCTCACCATCAACTCCCCTGAACATGCAGACACATGAGCCCCTCTTCGCTACCAGCTGCTGGAGTAGAGATATCTGATTGAAAAAGAAAGTATTAACAATTACAACAATGAATTCTATTGAACTTAGGATAAAACAATGTCATGTAACGCAAACAAGAAATTATGCCATCGACACCTTTGGAAGAGGTATGTGTAGAGCTGCGCATGGAAAAACTAATTTTCACCTCTACAAACAAAAGGCAGCAGTAGTATTAAAATCACATTACCACTAGAGAAACAAATCAAGTGAATAAGAACACTAAAAACAGTTGAAAGAAGCAGCTATATGAAGCATGTTTATTTTATTTGGGATGAACAGTTATATGATCTTGAGGTTCTTATCCCTTCTTCCTGCTGAAACTATGCAAGCATATAATAAGTCAAAATAACAATAGGGGTTGTTACATCCATCTATCAGAGTAGAATAACTAAAAAGAAAAATAACCAAAGATGATAATAGCTAGCATGAACATAATAAAAAATAGACATATGGCGTATAGGATAGGGAAACATAAAACGGTAATTCTAACTCCACATGTTAAATTCAACTATCTTATTACAAATGCAACAGTGAAACAATTTTACCTCATGGAGCATTCTATATCAATTGTACCAACTGGAGACCACTTTGCTCGAACCTTCCCAACTCCCTTAACAACATATGCCTGAAGGTCAATAACCTTCAAAGGAACAAATTAATTTATTGAGTACAATTACCCCAAATGGAAACAACAGATCGCTCGAGAAAAGAGAAATATAATGGACATGCTATATTTGTAAAGCTTAAATCTTACATGCACGTCAAAAAGCACAATAGATTCACCAATGGAGCTTATTTCTATCCTCCAAGTTAAAGTAAATCTATTGTGTGCACATTAGAACTCTAACTTCCATTTAACTGGAATTCCATTTTACCACATGTTGTTGGTCACGCGTCAAAGTGTCTTAACCAAAAGACGTCATTCAGTGATCCATATTATTTTCAGAAACCTTACTATGGTAACAAAGGATCGTCAACATACTCGCAGAATAACAAAATGGACAGTAACAGACAGGGTGTGCCTATATTAATTAGTGGAAGGAGCCCAATCCCACATGATGGTCTCCACTACTTCAATATGAAATGCAGAAGTACCTTTTTCTTAGGTAAGGTTTTAGCAAATGCTGAGCAATGAGTGTGCCTAGCTTGCTGAGGTCATGGAAAGCTAGGAACTTTGCCAAAGGGTTTCACTGAACCAAAATAAGGTGAATAGCCCAACGAGAATCTATCCATCTTCATCACAGCCTGGTAGGAGGACAACTAAATTTTCATTGTTAAGAAAGCAACTATTTCAGGTACACATGTTTGCAGACAACACAATACAATCCAATTTACAGTTCTAATTAATTTTAGTACTTCCCATACACCATACCGTTGTAGTCACTCAGGCTACAACTAGACTCAATTAATCACATACAGATAAACACAATAAATCACAAAAACAAAATGTAGCAAAGTGGGTGCATATTCTTGATCTATAATCAACAATAAAACACATTTACTAGTTTTGTGTTATGTTCTACCCAATTTGGTTTAGACAGTGCATTCTGGACTACCAAAAAACTTCTACTAAAAAACAACAGCATGCCATGATGTTTGGGGGCATATCCTGTCAGTACCCTCAATCAGGGGTACCCTCTTCTACAGCATGAAGACGCCGCACCCGTGCAACACCTCAAGGCCACGTGGAATGGTGCCCAACCCCGTCATATGGGTAGGTCCAAGGGCGTCGTGTGGCAAGGAAAGATAATACATCCTAGTATGCATCGTTGGGTCCGGACCCCACAAAAGGACACCAGACCCCTATACGTTCAAGTCCAGGGCTCCCAAGGAGGCACGCCGGGTCCCTTGGGAGGGCCCCAATCCCTCTCCGAGTAAGGTCCGAGCGATTAGAAAGGTCCCGGGACGAGAAGGACCCTGGCATAAGTAGGGGTCCGGTGCTGGCACGTGTCTAGGCCTTGCCCTGCGCTCCCCGCTGCTGTCGCGTGGCTTGTGACATAAGCCAACGGGTCGAGCCTGACGTAAAGCCCACGAAGCCGTGTAGCCTCTGCATTTATTGCGGAGAGGACGCGCCGCCTGCCACCACGCTAACGGGCGACACGTCCTCCCAGCATTTAATGCGTCCTGTCCAATCCGATGGCAGACGACGTCAGGGTCATCCAGCAGGCGGCGCGCCTGACCGGTCTGTTGGCAAACAGTGCGCCCGTGTCGTGCGGCGCACTGTACTCATCATCCCTTCTACAAGAAGCCTCCCCTGCACGCTAAGGATACGTAGATCTCGGGTGTTAGGGGACTAGAAGATCGCCCCAGCAGCAAACATTTGTGGCTCCAAGTGTTGTATTCGCTATGTCCCTAGGCCCACATGTCGGGGCTCAGTACCTTTGTGCATGCCCCCCTTCAGCTATAAAAGGGGAGGCATGCGGCGTTATAAGACAGATCCAACCCTAGGTTCAATTAGACACTCACAAGTTCATACAAGCTCTCAGGCAATACATCACACAGTGGAGTAGGGTGTTACGCTCCGGCGGCCCGAACCACTCTAAACCCTCGCGTGCTCTCGTATGTTCATCCACCAGTCTCGTAACAAGCAAAACACTTAGGCCCCTCCTCTTCTTAGGATTTAGGGCGGGTGCAATCCGCCACCCGGCCGGAGAGATTTCCTCTCCGACATATCCATTGCCCCCTTTTGATACTAAATATCATTTATTATATGTTTTTTGTGTAGTCAATTGAATGCTGCAAAGTGGATCCTTAGTCTTGATCTGTAATCACCATTTGTAGGAGAGAAAATCCTCCGGCCGGGTGGCGGAATGCACCCGCCCTAATCCTAAGATGAGGAGGGGGCCTTAGCGGTTTGCCTGTTGTCGGGGACCATAATTAGGGGTACCCTCAAGACGCCTAATTCTCAGCTGGTAACCCCCATCAGCATAAAGCTGCAGAGGCCTGATGGGTTTGATTAAGTCAGGGATCAGTCCATACGAGCGACTTGATCACGCCACACCCGAGCCTAGCCTCGGGCGAGGGCAGCCGACCCTGAGATGACTCCGTCTCGCCTGAGGTCTCCTCTTTCACGGCAGACGCATCACCGGCTCGCCCGAGGCCCCGCCTTCGATAAGAAGTAACCCTGACTAAATCACCGCGCCAACCGACCAAATCCCTGGGGCCTTCAACGCAAAAGGTAAGACTGACGGGTAGCCAGGCTTGGCCAAAAGCGCCAGAGGAAACTCCGCCTCGCCCGACCCAGGGCTCGGACTCGGGCTAAGACCCCGGAAGACGGCGAACTCCGCTCCGCCCGACCCAGGGCTCGGACTCGGGCTAAGACCCCGGAAGACGGCGAACTCCGCTCCGCCCGACCCAGGGCTCGGACTCGGGCTAAGGCCCCGGAAGACGGCGAACTCCGCTCCGCCCGACCCAGGGCTCAGACTCGGGCTAAGGCCCCGGAAGACGACGAACTCCGCCTCGCCCGACCCAGGGCTCGGACTCCGCCTCGGCCTCTGCCGATCGATCTCCGCCTCACCCGACCCAGGGCTCGGACTCTGCCTCTGTCTTGCAGGACGGACTCGACCTTGACTTCGGAGGAGCCTCCACGACGCCCGACCTAGGACACGAGACCGCCACGTCAACAGGAAGCGTCATCGTCACCCTGCCCTGAGCCGACTTGGGCCGCAGAGAACAAGACCGGTGTCCCATCTGGCCAGCTACGCCAGATAGGCAAATGATGGCGCCCCGCTAGACCATGACGACGGCGGCTCTCAGCTCCCTTACGAAAGCAGGAGGACGTCAGCAAGGGTCCAGCCACTCCGACAGCTGTCCCTCCGTCCGGCTCCGTTACTCCTCCAACAGCCACGACGCCACACCAACAGGGTGCCAAGATCTCTCCGGCTGCCACCTAGGCATGTACTTGGGGCGCTAGCTCTCCCTCGCTAGACACGTAGCACCTTGCTACACCCCCATCTTGTACACCTGGATCCTCTCCTTACGACTATAAAAGGAAGGACCAGGGCCTTCTTAGAGAAGGTTGGCCTCGCGGGGACGAAGGGCAGGGGCAGGCGCTCTCTCGGGGCCGCTCGCTTCCCCTCACCTCGCGCGGACGCTTGTAACCCCCTACTGCAAGCGCACCCGACCTGGGCGCGGGGCGAACACGAAGGCCGCGGGAATTCTCCGACTCCCTCACGACCCGGCTCCGGCCACCTCGCTCTCTCTCTCTCTCTCTCCCCCTTTCGCGCTCGCCCACGCGCTCGACCCATCTGGGCTGGGGCACGCGGCACATTCACTCGTCGGCTCGGGGACCCCCCGGTCTCGGAACGCCGACAGTTGGCGCGCCAGGTAGGGGCACGCTGCGTGTTGACGAGCAGTTTCCCGTCAAGCTCCAGATGGGCAGTCTCCAACGACCTCTTCAACCTGGGACGGTGCTCCGTTTCGGGAGCCTCGAGTTCATGTCTCTCGACAGCAGCTACGACATGATGCTCCTTCCACCGCCGCGCGACAGCGACAATGGTGGCGGACAACCCGCCCGCCAGCGGCGGAATCGACGACGCCTTTCCCGCGTGGGGGAAGGACGACTTTCGAGCTCGCCCCATCCTCTCCCTCGCCATCGGAGGAGGAGGAGGAGGGGCAACCAGGGCCGAGCGGGAGGCCGCGCTCCGACGGCTGTCGAGCAAATCGACATCCCCGGCGCCTCAACGGAGGACACGCTAAGCGTTGCCCTCGCGTTCGAGGCGAAGGCGAGCGTCATCCCCCCGCAACACGTCGACCCCTGAGCAGATGGACGACGCCAGCACGCTCACGGAGGGCCTGCAGGACGTCGCCCTCGTACCCAAGACGACGGCGCGGTCAGCCCCCGACGTGACTTCGTCGCTCCTCGTCGACAAAAAGGTACCGACTGCTCCCCATCTTTCGTCATTTCGACTCGACCTCAGCCCGCCTGGCGACCTCGCTTTGGCGGGCGCTCACATTGAGGCGAGTGCAACCTCTCTGGGGTTTCGTGTGCGGTCGCCTTGGGACCGATTGACGGGTGTCTCGACCTACGGACCCTCTGGGTCCGAGGAAGATGACGACCCCAGCATCTGCTGGGATTTCTCCGGATCTGGCAACCCTAGTGCCATGCGGGACTTCATGACCGCATGTGACTACTGCCTCTCCGACTGTTCCGACGGCAGCCGCAGCCTTGGCGACAAGGACTGCGGCCCGAGCCGCGAATGTTTCCACATCGAGCTAGGGGATCCCTCCGGAGGCGGCTGTCTCGGCATGCCGGAGGATGGTGATCCCCCTAGGCCAGCGCCTCGCGCCGACATCCCGCGGGAGCTAGCTGTGGTCCCCGTTCCGGCGGGGGTCACGACCCACAGCTCGAGCAAGTCCGCGGGGCGCAGGCCGGGCTCGATGAGGAAGCAGGAGCGCTCGAGGCAATCCGCCAGAACATCGGGCAGGTATGGGCGAGCCAGCCCCCGGCCGGGGGAATACGTCACCTGCCCCAAGGTCTCCAGCACCGCATCGCCAACGATGCCAGGGTCAGACCGCCACCCGCATCCGGCGGAACTGGTCAGGACCTGGCCGCCGCAGCGATGCTCCTCCGCGCAATGCCGGAGTCATCAACCACCGAGGGTCGGCGAATCCAGGGAGAACTCAAGCATCTCCTGGAAGGCGCTGCGGCCCGGAGGGCCGAAAGCTCTGCCTCCCGAAGGCAGGGGTACCCCTCGGAACCTCGTGCCGCGACTTCCCGACTCACGCGGGAAGCCTCGGTCTTCACCGGGCGCACGCGCAACACCGCGCCTGCGGCCCCGGGCCACCTCGGCGACGAGCACCCTCATCGTGACCGTCGGGCACGCCTCGACGAAAGGGTGCGCCGAGGCTATCACCCCAGGCGTGGGGGACGCTACGACAGCGGGGAGGATCGGAGTCCCTCGCCCGAACCACCCGGTCCGCAGGTCTTTAGCCGAGCCATTCGGCGGGCGCCATTTCCGCCCCGATTCCGACCCCCGACTACTATCACGAAGTACTCGGGGGAAACGAGACCGGAATTGTGGCTTGCGGACTACCGCCTGGCCTGTCAACTGGGTGGGACGGACGATGACAACCTCATCATCCGAAACCTCCCCCTGTTCCTCTCCGACACCGCTCGTGCCTGGTTGGAGCACCTGCCTCCGGGGCAGATTTCCAACTGGGAAGATCTGGTCCAGGCTTTTGCCGGCAACTTCCAGGGCACGTACGTGCGCCCCGGGAATTCCTGGGACCTCCGAAGCTGTCGGCAACTGCCGGGAGAGTCTCTCCGAGACTGTATCCGGCGGTTCTCGAAGCAGCGCACCGAGCTGCCCAACGTCACCGACTCCGATGTCATCGGCGCGTTCCTCGCCGGCACCACCTGCCGTGACCTGGTGAGCAAGTTGGGTCGCAAGACCCCCACCAGGGCGAGCGAGCTGATGGATATCGCCACCAAGTTCGCCTCCGGCCAGGAGGCGGTAGAGGCCATCTTCCGAAAGGACAAGCAGCCCCAGGGCCGCCCGTCGGAAGATGCCCCCGAGGCGTCCACTCCGCGCGGCGCCAAGAAGAAAGGCAGGAGGAAGTCGCAAGCAAAACGCGACGTTCCTGATGCAGACCTTGTCGCCGCCGCCGAGCACAAGAACCCTCGGAAGCCCCCCGGAGGCGCTAACCTCTTCGACAAGGCACTCAAGGAGACGTGCCCCTACCATCAGGGGCCCGTCAAGCACACCCTCGAGGAGTGCGTCATGCTTCGGCGCCACTTCCACAGGGCCGGGCCACCCGCAGAGGGTGGCAAGGCCCGCGACGACGACAAAAGGGAGGATCGCCAAGCAGGAGAGTTCTCAGAGGTCCGCGACTGCTTCATGATCTACGGAGGGCATGCGGCGAATGCCTCGGCTCGGCATCGTAAGCAAGAGCGTCGGGAGGTCTGCTCGGTGAAGGTGGCGGCGCCAGTCTACCTAGACTGGTCCGACAAGCCCATCACCTTCGACCGGGACGACCACCCCGACCACGTGCCGAGCCCAGGGAAGTACCCGCTCGTCGTCGATCCCGTCATCGGCGACGTCAGGCTCACCAAGGTCTTGATGGATGGAGGCAGCTGCCTCAACATCATCTACGCTGAGACCCTCAGGCTCCTGCGCATCGATCTGTCATCCGTCCGAGCAGGCGCTGCGCCCTTCCATGGGATCATCCCCGGGAAGCGTGTCCAGCCCCTCGGACAGCTCGACCTCTCTGTCTGCTTCGGAACACCCTCCAACTTCCGAAGGGAGACTTTGACGTTCGAGGTGGTCGGGTTCCGAGGAACCTACCACGCAGTGTTGGGAAGGCCATGCTACGCGAAGTTCATGGCCATCCCCAACTACACCTACCTGAAGCTCAAGATGCCGGGCCCCAACGGGGTCATCACCGTCGGCCCCACGTACAAACACGCATTCGAATGCGATGTGGAGTGCGTGGAGTACGCCGAGGCCCTCGCCGAGTCCGAGGCCCTCATTGCCGACCTGGAAAGCCTCTCCCGAGAGGTGCCGGACGTGAAGCGACATGCCGGCAACTTCGAGCCAGCGGAGACGGTTAAGGCCGTCCCTCTCGACCCCAGTGGCGACACCTCCAAGCAGATTCGGATCGGATCCGGGCTCGACCCCAAATAGGAAGCAGTGCTCGTCGACTTTCTCCGCGCAAACGCCGACGTCTTTGCGTGGAGTCCCTCGGACATGCTCGGCATACCGAGGGATGTCGCCGAGCACTCGCTGGATATTCGGGCCGGAGCCCGACCGGTCAGACAGCCTCTGCGCCGATTCGACGAGGAAAGGCGCAGGGTGATAGGCGAGGAGATCCACAAGCTGATGGCAGCAGGGTTCATTAAAGAGGTATTCCATCCCGAATGGCTTGCCAACCCTGTACTTGTGAGGAAAAAAGGGGGGAAATGGCGGATGTGTGTAGACTACACTGGTCTCAACAAAGCATGTCTGAAAGTCCCCTACCCTCTACCTCGCATCGATCAAATCGTGGACTCCACTGCAGGGTGCGAAACCCTGTCTTTCCTCGATGCCTACTCAGGGTACCATCAAATCAAGATGAAAGAGTCCGACCAGCTCGCGACTTCTTTCATCACGCCCTTCGGCATGTACTGTTATGTCACAATGCCGTTCGGTTTGAGGAACGCGGGTGCAACCTACCAGCGGTGCATGAACCATGTGTTCGGCGAACACATCAGTCGCACGGTCGAGGCCTACGTCGATGACATCGTAGTCAAGACGAGGAAAGCCTCTGACCTTCTCTCCGACCTCGAACTGACATTCCGGTGTCTCAAGGCGAAGGGCGTCAAGCTCAATCCCGAGAAGTGCGTCTTCGGGGTGCCCCGGGGCATGCTTTTGGGATTCATCGTCTCCGAGCGGGGCATCGAAGCCAACCCGGAGAAGATCGCGGCCATCACAAACATGGGGCCCATCAAGGACTTAAAAGGCGTACAGAGGGTCATGGGATGCCTCGCGGCCTTGAGCCGTTTCATCTCGCGCCTCGGCGAAAGAGGCCTGCCCCTGTACCGCCTCTTAAGGAAGGCCGAGTGCTTCACTTGGACTCCCGAGGCCGAGGAAGCCCTCGGGAACCTGAAGGCGCTCCTCACCCAGGCGCCCGTCTTGGTACCCCCAGCTGATGGAGAAACCCTCTTGGTCTATGTCGCCGCAACCACTCAGGTGGTCAGCGCCGCGATCGTGGTCGAAAGGCAGGAAGAGGGGCATGCTTTGCCCATTCAGAGGCCAGTCTACTTCGTCAGCGAAGTGCTGTCCGAGACCAAGATCCGCTACCCACAAGTCCAGAAGCTACTATATGCAGTGATCCTGACGAGGCGAGAGCTGCGACATTACTTCGAATCGCATCCGGTGACTGTGGTGTCATCCTTCCCCCTGGGGGAGATCATCCAGTGCCGAGAAGCCTCGGGGCGGATCGCGAAGTGGGCGGTGGAAATCATGGGCGAGGCAATCTCTTTCGCCCCTCGGAAGGCCATCAAGTCCCAGGTACTGGCGGATTTCGTAGCCGAATGGGTCGACACCCAGTTGCCGACGGCTCCAATCCAGCCGGAGCTCTGGACCATGTTTTTCGACGGGTCGCTGATGAAGACGGGGGCCGGCGTGGGCCTGCTTTTCGTCTCGCCCCTCGGGAAACACCTGCGCTACGTGCTCCGCCTCCATTTCCCGGCGTCCAACAATGTGGCTGAGTACGAGGCTCTGATCAACGGATTGCGAATCGCCATCGAGCTAGGGGTCCGACGCCTCGATGCACGCGGCGACTCGCAGCTCGTCATCGACCAAGTCATGAAGAACTCCCTCTGCCGCGACCCGAAGATGGAGGCCTACTGTGAGGAGGTTCGACGCCTGGAAGACAAGTTCTACGGGCTCGAGCTTAACCACATCGCCCGGCGCTACAACGAGACTGCGGACGAGCTGGCGAAGATAGCCTCGGGGCGAACGACGGTTCCCCCGGACGTCTTCTCCCGGGATCTGCATCAACCCTCCGTCAAGATAGGCGACGCGCCCGAGCCCGAGGCACCCTCGGCCTCGTCCGAGGTGACCTCGGCCCAGCCCGAGCCATCCTCGGCTCAACCCGAGGAACCCTCGGAGCCCGAGGGCGAAGTGCTGCGCATCGAGGAGGAGCAGGACGGGGTCGTGCCAGATCAAGATTGGCAGACCCCATACCTGCAATATCTCCACCAAGGAGAACTGCCCCTCGACCGAGCCGAGGCTCGGCGGGTAGCGCGACACGCCAAATCGTTCGTCTTGCTGGGCGATGAGAAGGAGCTCTACCACCGAAGCCCCTCGGGCATCCTCCAGCGATGTATCTCCATCGCCGAAGGTCAGGAACTCATGCGGGAAATACACTCGGGGGCTTGCGGTCACCATGCAGCACCTCGAACCCTCGTCGGGAACGCCTTCCGCCAAGGCTTCTACTGGCCAACGGCGGTGGCTGACGCCACTAGAATTGTCCGCGCCTGCGAAGGGTGCCAATTCTATGCGAAGCAGACCCACCTGCCCGCTCAGGCTCTGCAGACGATACCCATCACCTGGCCTTTCGCTGTGTGGGGTCTGGACCTCGTCGGCCCTCTGCAGAAGGCGCCCGGGGGCTACACGCACCTGCTGGTCGCCGTCGACAAATTCTCTAAGTGGATCGAGGTCCGACCCCTGAACAGCATCAGGTCCGAGCAGGCGGTGGCGTTCTTCACCAACATCATCCATCGCTTCGGAGTCCCGAACTCAATCATCACCGACAATGGCACCCAGTTCACCGGCAAGAAATTCTTGCATTTTTGCGAGGATCACAACATCCGGGTGGACTGGGCCGCCGTAGCTCATCCCATGTCGAATGGGCAAGTGGAGCGTGCCAATGGCATGATCCTACAAGGGCTCAAGCCTCGGATCTACAACAACCTCAACAAGTTCGGCAAGCGGTGGATGAAGGAACTCCCCTCGGTGGTCTGGAGCCTGAGGACGACGCCAAGCCGAGCCACGGGTTTCACGCCGTTCTTCCTGGTCTACGGGGCCGAGGCCATCTTGCCCACGGACCTAGAATACGGCTCCCCGAGGACGAGGGCCTACAACGAAGAAGGCAACCAAGCTAGCCGAGAAGACTCGCTGGACCAGCTGGACGAGGCTCGGGACAGGGCCTTACTACACTCGGCGCGGTATCAGCAGTCCCTGCGACGCTACCACGCCCGAGGGGTCCGACCCCGAGACCTCCAGGTGGGCGACCTGGTGCTTCGGCTGCGGCAAGACGCCCGAGGGAGGCACAAGCTCACGCCCCCCTGGGAGGGGCCGTTCGTCATCGCCAAAGTTCTGAAGCCCGGAACGTACAAGCTGGCCAACAGTCAAGGCGAGGTCTACGGCAACGCTTGGAACATCCAACAGCTACGTCGTTTCTACCCTTGAGATATTTCCAAGATTGTTCATATACCTCGCACCCACGCAAAGTTTAGTCAACAAGGAAGGGTCGGCCTCGCCTCGGCAAAGCCCGACCCTCCCTCGGGGGCTAAAAGGGGGGAAACCCCCTCTGCGTCAAAATTTTCCTCGAAAAGAAAATCTCTTTTACCAGAACGTCTTTCGTGCTTTTTGACTACTTCGAAAAGCGGGTCCTGGAAACGACGGGGTACACGTAAGCAGTCAAGGCTGACCGAGCCGAGGGACTCCTACGCCTCCGGGATACGGATACCTCACTCATCACCTTCTGCGATAAGTAACTCGCGCTCGGATAAGGCGAATCCGCGGATCGAACGAGTCTTTACGTACGGAAGCTCTTCTGCCGAAGCGATTCTTCGAGCCTTCTCGACTGAGCCAGTGACAGGGCCTCATGGACGGGTAAAGGTACGCGTAAGCGGCAAGGCCGACCGAGCCGAGGGACTCCCACGCCTCCGGGATACGGATACCTCACTCATCACCTTCCGCGAGAAGCAACTCTTGCTCGCACTAACATCCCTGCTACCGACGGAAAGTCCAGATACTCGAAACAAGAGGAAAAGAGACGCAGCTTTATAACACAGCAAGGGTGTGTGTTCTGGCCTCGACGGCCGCGCAAGGCCCACGCTACAAGACGATTTGACCCTGCAGGCTCGGATCTTGACGCTAGAAGAGGGCGACGACACCCTCGGCGTCGTCAACACCTTCGGCAAGGCCCGACCTAGCCTCGGACGGCGACGCGGTCCGAGGGCCTCCGCTCCGAAGGACGACGTCATCACCACGCTCGAGCAATCTCTGCCAGGGACTTCTCCGAGAACCCGGCCCGAGCGGACGGCTCGGCCGGCCACCTCCGGGGCCTCGGCCGACCGCCTTCCGAGGGCGCCAGCTCGATCCGAAGCCTCGGCTGAGCAACTCCGACGACGATCCTGCCAACGGACAACCTGGCTAGGCTCCGGCCAACCAGGTTTCATTTTCGAGCCAACTCCGCCTCTGCTCGTGCTGACATCGCTACCCCTGGCCTCGGCTCGTCGAAGAGCGGCCGAGGGGTCTCTTTAACTAAGCTAGAGGAGCCTCGGACAACAGGGCCGACCGAGCCGAGGGACTCCTACGCCTCCGGGATACGGATACCTCACTCGTCACCTTGACACGAGGCGACTCATGCTTGGTGAAGCGGTTCAGACAATCAGCAGACGAGTCTTAATGCTCGGAAATGAGGAAAAAACACGGCTCCGCGCCACAATTACATACATGTTCAGGCCCCGAAAGCCGAAATGAACAAAAAACCCGGCACTCGAAGTGCCATTTACAAACGGAACTCCGGTTCCCCCCCCCCCGCAGGTACGAACAACCCCACTCGATGGGGGAGGGCCTGCGGGGCAGCAGAAGGCCGACAAACGGCACGTCGCCGCCCGCCCCGGCAGCGGCGACGATGAAGACGTCTGTCCTAGGGGGCCCGACAGCAGCAGTGATGGCCTCAGGGCGGATGCTGCTGCTGGGAGGCCCCCGCCCTTGCCCAAACTCGAGAGGCAAGGACGGGCAGAAGGCCGTAGAGTCGGAGGTCGGTCCGTGGCCACCTTCGGCCGTCGCGCCGGCGGAAGAACCTCTTCCAGCTGCCGTGGCGGGAGGCGACACCGGGGGCGGCTCCGAGATTGCTCGGCTCAGAGAGCCGGGCACGCTGCAGCTGTTGGCGCCACGGACGACTCCCGCCCTTCCCCCCGATCACTGAGGGAAGGAGCGGGTCACCACCCGCGCAGGGGCCAACCCCGACCCGGCACACGCCCCTCCTCAGCCCTGGTGATGAAAATCCTTGAGGCTGAGGAAGGGGCGGATGCCGCAGCCCGGCTCGCTTTCCCCCACCATCAAGCCGGAGGTCACCACCCTGGGTGACCGCCGGTGGAGGGGTGCGGCCGGGCTGCATGATGAAAATCCTTGAAGCCGAACGATGGCTGAAAGGTACCAACTCCCACGGAGTTGCGTTCCTCCAACGATGGGGCGAAAAGACGGCGGTTCCCCCATCCGGGGGCCTGGAAGACGGAGAGACACAATGCATGGGGGAAGAAGGAGACATGGTCACCTTACGAAAGGGGGCGCCCTCCTTTTAAAGGCAACTCCCCCTGCTTGCACCCTCAACCGTCACGGGCTGAGTCTTCTCCAACATGCCTCCAAAGTCCTCCCCTGCGGCGCGGGGGCTGGGGCCCGCCTGTCATGCAGACCGGCTCTAAGAAGAAGCCGAACCGTCGCGCACGACGCACGCTACCACCCAGCGGTTACAAGCAATCCTCCACTTCCGCCCAGACCAGCGGGCGAAAGGGGCGGGCGGCCATGCAGGCGGCATGCAACCGCGCCAAGTGGACGCGCCTCTCCGACTCCTGACAGGCCAGCGCGACGGCTCAAGCCCACGCGTCGTGCAACTGGCGCGCCGGTTGCTGCATGCGAGCCGCTGTGCCACTCGCTCCACCACCGCACCTCCTCGATTGCGGAACCGATACCGCGATTCGAGGCGACCCAGCCCGCGACCCAGCAGCGCCAGCCTGGCGCAGTGGTCAAACGCGGTCAAAAATGGGCCGGCAGTAATGACGGTGGCAGGCGCGCGAGAGCAGCGGTCACGCCATCTGCCAAGCTCATGTCCCATCCGGAGGCAGCAAGAGAACCCCCTCTCACGGCGTGAAGACGACGCGCCCGTGACCCGTACCTCGAACGGCTCGCGCACGCGCAACGGCAACCTCGCCAACTACTCACTCCGGCGCATTAACTCCGCGGCTCGACGGACAGCGCTACGGGCGGGAGCGGCTGGCGACGTTCCGCCTTCGCCAAAACAACCACGCCGAAAAAGGTACGCCACGACGTTCAATTTCGAATCCTTTTTCCCTTTTCCTTCTTTCTCTATCTCTTGCAACAGGGACCGAGAAGGGGGATAACCCCAAAGGGATCCTTCCCCGTGAAGGAACTAGGCTCCGAGCCTCCCTACTGATCAGGGGTTCGAAGGCTGGCCCCCCGAAGGGTTCAACAGCCGCCTCAGATCGCGTGGGCCCGACACCCACTACTGGTCAGGGGTTCGAAGGTCGGCCCCCGAAAGGTTCCACGACCGCCTCAGGCTACTCGGGCTCCGTGCCCCCTACTGATCAGGGGTTCGAAGGCTGGCCTGTCGAAGGGTTCACAGTCGCCCCAGACGCCGAGCGAGGGATGACCAGGGGTACGTTCGATACATAACCAAGGCTCGGGCTGCGCTCCCGAGGTACCCTAGGACATTTCCGAGACCAGCGGGAACGACTCTGTAACGGAATCCCATCGGAGGGAGGCAACGAGCCCTCGGACCCCGTCGCTAGGGGACCGGGTCCGGCAGATCACCCGCAGGTACTTTTGGGCGTGCCTCCTGGCCCCTAGCCGACCCCCAACGAACGGGGCACGGATGTCCACTCGGATTACCCGATTGCAACTCACCGGAGACACCATGTTCGGTGCCCATCGAGGGTAACATGGCGCACTCCCCCCCTCCTCCTTGCGGAAAGGCGACGTAGGGGCGTATATAAAAAAGCCGAGTCTATCCCTGATCGTCCTCTCGCTCCGTGCAGAGGCTCGGGGGCTGCTCTCGCAAAACCGGCTCCGGCCAAACCGTTGACAGCGTCAACATACCAGCCCGAGAACTTGGGCCCCGATAGTGCACCTGGGTTACGCCCTGCTCGCATGAGGGAACCGCCAGACCAGCCGAGGCATTGCGCAAGGCATTAAGACCTCGAAGGAGTGAAACCACTCCTCCGAGGCCTCGGGGGCTACACCCGGCGGGTGCGCTCGCGTGCACCCACCGGAACCAAGTACCACCGAGAAAGGCTGGTCCCCTTGCAAAAAAGTGCGACGCAAGCCTCCAAGCGAGTGTTAACACTCTCTTCGAGGCTCGGGGGCTACTGTCGGGGACCATAATTAGGGGTACCCTCAAGACGCCTAATTCTCAGCTGGTAACCCCCATCAGCATAAAGCTACAGAGGCCTGATGGGTTTGATTAAGTCAGGGATCAGTCCATACGAGCGACTTGATCACGCCACGCCCGAGCCTAGCCTCGGGCGAGGGCAGCCGACCCTAAGATGACTCCGTCTCGCCTGAGGTCTCCTCTTTCACGGCAGACGCATCACCGGCTCGCCCGAGGCCCCGCCTTCGATAAGAAGTAACCCTGACTAAATCACCGCGCCAACCGACCAAATCCCTGGGGCCTTCAACGCAAAAGGTAAGACTGACGGGTAGCCAGGCTTGGCCAAAAGCGCCAGAGGAAACTCCGCCTCGCCCGACCCAGGGCTCGGACTCGGGCTAAGACCCCGGAAGACGGCGAACTCCGCTCCGCCCGACCCAGGGCTCGGACTCGGGCTAAGACCCCGGAAGACGGCGAACTCCGCTCCGCCCGACCCAGGGCTCAGACTCGGGCTAAGGCCCCGGAAGACGGCGAACTCCGCTCCGCCCGACCCAGGGCTCGGACTCGGGCTAAGGCCCCGGAAGACGACGAACTCCGCCTCGCCCGACCCAGGGCTCGGACTCCGCCTCGGCCTCTGCCGATCGATCTCCGCCTCGCCCGACCCAGGGCTCGGACTCTGCCTCTGTCTTGCAGGACGGACTCGACCTTGACTTCGGAGGAGCCTCCACGACGCCCGACCTAGGACACGAGACCGCCACGTCAACAGGAAGCGTCATCGTCACCCTGCCCTGAGCCGACTTGGGCCGCAGAGAACAAGACCGGTGTCCCATCTGGCCAGCTACGCCAGATAGGCAAATGATGGCGCCCCGCTAGACCATGACGACGGCGGCTCTCAGCTCCCTTACGAAAGCAGGAGGACGTCAGCAAGGGTCCAGCCACTCCGACAGCTGTCCCTCCGTCCGGCTCCGTTACTCCTCCAACAGCCACGACGCCACACCAACAGGGTGCCAAGATCTCTCCGGCTGCCACCTAGGCATGTACTTGGGGCGCTAGCTCTCCCTCGCTAGACACGTAGCACCTTGCTACACCCCCATCTTGTACACCTGGATCCTCTCCTTACGACTATAAAAGGAAGGACCAGGGCCTTCTTAGAGAAGGTTGGCCTCGCGGGGACGAAGGGCAGGGGCAGGCGCTCTCTCGGGGCCGCTCGCTTCCCCTCACCTCGCGCGGACGCTTGTAACCCCCTACTGCAAGCGCACCCGACCTGGGCGCGGGGCGAACACGAAGGCCGCGGGAATTCTCCGACTCCCTCACGACCCGGCTCCGGCCACCTCGCTCTCTCTCTCTCTCTCCCCCTTTCGCGCTCGCCCACGCGCTCGACCCATCTGGGCTGGGGCACGCGGCACACTCACTCGTCGGCTCGGGGACCCCCCGGTCTCGGAACGCCGACACCTGTTATGTGGATTTGGGATGAACACACGAGGACACGAGGGATTAGAGTGGTTCAGGTCACCGAAGCGTAAAATCCTACCTCCAATGTGTGTAAGTAGTATTGAGAATGTCTGAGAGCTTGAGAGCGTGTGAGCCTAGAGAACTTGAGAGTATGTCCCTGTATTATTGCGAGGGCATCGGCACCTAGCTCTTCCAGGAGTATTGCGAGGGCATCGACCCCCAGCGCCCCCGCCGTGGCTCCTAGCCCCTTGGACAAGGGTAAAGGGGCTGCGAGCAGCACCTCTGCCCCAACTGGTTCTGAGGGGGTCGGAGGAGGAGAGGCGACGCTGGTTGCGTCGCACCGACGGGTCACTTGTCTCGGACCCCCCAGAAGCGCCAGAGAACCGCTGGTGGGGCCAAGGAGGCCAGCTCCTAGGCCCACGGCGTGCAGAGGCGCGCCACTCCTCCGGTGCCACCGCCACCACAGCAACAACAGCAGCAGCAGCAACCGTCGCCAGCACAGCCACAACAGCAAGAGCGGCGGTTGTCCCGCTTCCAGGGTCGCTGGAAAGTCCAGGGCCCCAAGTAAGTATAGCCCCTTTTTTCACGAGTCTAGTTATCATGACAACGGGTCTTAACCCATCCTTTGTTTGCTAGGGTTTCCTCCCCCTCTGCTCCAATGGTCGCGCCCCCTCCGCCAGATATCAGGCCCGCCGGCGGGTCTGGCTCTCAGCAGCAGGAATCTGCTGAGAGTGGTGTCGATGGAGCGCACCCAGCTGCCGCCGGGACAGCGCCACCGGCCCCCACGTCCCAACTGGGGGTCCGGCTGTGGTAGCGCCAGCGTCAAGCGGCGCCACGGCGGCGGAAGAGGTCCCAGCTGGGGAACCTGTGCCCGCTCCCGACGCCGGGGGTGACCTAGGAGGTGTGTCTAGCTCCGTCCCTCTGCCTGCTCTAGAGGAGATGGAGGTGACTTTTGGGCGACGGCTCCGGTCAGGTGCTGAGCCGGACATGGCGCCAATCCCGCTTCCTCGGGTGCTGTCTCGCGCCCACCAAGCCCTCAATGAAACCAAGGCAGCCATCCGGCGGGAATGGGAGGCGCTGGAGTCTGAGCACCAGCGCCTTAGCGACTGGCGAACCCAGCTAGAGGAGCGCACCAAGGCGGCGTCCCTCCAGTTCGCCTCTGAGCGGTCCGAACTCGCGCGGGACCGCAAAGATTACAAAAGGGACCTCCAGAAGGTGTTCGCCAGGGAGCTAGAGGCGTCGCTATGGGAGAAGTGGCTGACCAAGAGGGAGGAGGCCCTGAGCGAGAGGGAGGCCCTCACAACAGAGCTCCGGGCCGAGCTGAAGGCCCTGGACAGACCCTGGAGGCCCAACGAGTCCAGCAAGTAGAGGCCATAGAGAGGATGAAAAATGGCAGCTGGAGCTGGGGGACAAGGCCAGCAACATTGCCCTCGCCGAGGAGAACCTCAAGGAGAAGGATATGTCCCTGGACAGGCGGGAGACGGACCTCGCTAGGCGGGAGAAGGATCTCGCCTTCAGGGAGGAAATGCTTGAAAGGCAGGGGATGTTGCGGGCTGAGCATGAGCTCGAGGCGGAGGAGAAGGAGCGGAAGCTGGAGGTGCGGGTCCGCTAGTTCGAAGCGGCGCAGGCGGTGCCGGGTCCCCAAGCGGTGGAGGCCACCAAGAAGGCCCTGGAAGATTTCCAGGCAGAACACCGCGCTGGGGTCCAGCGGATAGCTGAGTGGGCCGGCGAGGCGAGCACGGCGCTGGTGCCACTGGGGATGAGTCCCATCCCAGTGTCGGGGCCACCAGCGTCGATCTCCAACGCCCTCTCAATGCTGGACTCCACCGCCGAATGCCTTCGTCGCCTAGACCAGATCCTTGGCGCCCGCCTGGAGGCAGAGGGTAGCAGGCTCTATCGGGCGGTGGTGGATTACATGCTGACGTGCTTCCGGAGCCACGACCCGGCCATGTCCTTGGTGCTGGTGCTCGACGGTCTAGTGGACGCCATAGAAGATGTCGCCTGGGAGAGCGTCCAAGACCACGTGGAGATGGTGGCCGCGCGCTTCCAGCGTGACCCTGCCGATGTCGAGTAGTTCATACCTGCAGAAATGAGGCTAGGCCGCTAGGGTTCCGCTTGAAGGCGGATGTAATAACTTTTGGTTTTGTAAGATACTCTTGAGCACTATTAATTAAACAACACTTATCTGTATGCTATTTGCCCTCGTTGTGTGTAGCGTTACCAACTTCTCCCTGGTGTACTTGGCCCCCCTGGGATGTAGGCTCGATATGTCGAGGCTGGATACCAATATACCTAAGAAAGAAGTGGTGACCCGGCCTCCAGAAGGTAGTCTTGACTGGGATCTGGACCTGTACATAGCTTTGGCTAGGAAGTTTTAGTAGCATACCCATAGGACCCACCAACTGGTATCTTTTATCCTTTGATTCATGCAACAGGACCTGCAAGATTTAGCCTAGGAAGCCGAGTCGTATGTCCAGACCCCCTGGATCATAGCTCCAAATACTAGGACACCCATCGCAGAGTGGTGGAGCGTGTAGGCTTAGGGTACGGAACCAGGCTAAGCGGCTACACAGCTCCGGACCACCCCAGGAGACAAGTGTCCATTCTCTAGAACCGGACCCTAGGTTGCCGGACCCACAGGACTATAGTTCCAAATACTAGGAAACCCGTCACAGAGTGGTGGAGCGTGCAGGCTTACGGTACAGAACCAAGCTAAGCGGCTATACAGCTCTGGACCACCCGAGGGAACGAGCGCCCTTTCTCTAGAACTGGCCCCCCAGGCTGCCGGACCCCCCTGCCTTTGTAGAGGGGTCCTAAACTACAAGCCTGGCTACTCAATTCGGATGTCATCATACCAGCAAGGGTGGGAACTGTATGGGTGGGTTAGATAAAAAAATAACGGTTGTAAACTGAAGCAGAATAAAACCAACACAAAAGCAAATCTGGGGGGTGAATCTTTTCCTTATAACTCGATATACATGAGTGTAGGCCAACAGACCGGGTTTATGAGGGTGGACCTCACTGAGTTGACGTACATATATGCGGAACCTAGTTACAAAGGAAGAAAACTGAATTCCCCAATTTTGCTTTTATGGGTAAAACTTACAGAGATGCTCTATGTTCCAGGGATTGGGAAGAGGCACTCCTTCAGTTGTGGCAAGGTGGACACACCCGGGTCGGCATGTTTCCGTCACCTTGAAGGGTCCCTCCCAACTTGGGGATAGTTTGTGGAGCCCTTCTCAGTTTAGTACTCGCCTTAGGACTAGGTCCTCGACCCTGAGCTCCCTACTATGCACAAACCGTTGATGGTAGCGCCTGAGCGCTTGGTTGTACCATGCATTTCGGATCGCCACTCACCATCTACGCTCGTCGATGAAGTCCATGTCCTCATGCCGTAACTGTTCCTGCATAGACTCATCGAAAGCTTGGACCCGTGGGGAGCCCATAATGATTTCCGAGGGAAGGCAGGCTTCGGCCCCGTAGACCAGGAAGAATGGGGTCTCTCCGGTAGCTCGGCTGGGTGTGGTCCGGTTCCCCCATAGTATGGACGGAAGCTCATTGACCCAATTTGCACCATGCGTTTTCAAGCAGTCGTAGGTGCGTGTCTTGAGTCCCCTGAGGATTTCTGCATTTGCCCTCTCCGCCTGGCCGTTGCTCTTGGGATGAACCACAGACGCAAAGCAGAGCTAGGTGCCGATGCCCTCGCAATACTCCTGGAAGAGCGTAAACTAGGCCCCGTTGTCCGTAATGGTACGGCTTGGGACCCCAAATCTACAGATAATCGACCTAAGGAAAGACACAGCAGCACCCTAGGTGATATTGACCATAGGGGTGGCCTCTGGCCACTTTGTGAACTTGTCGATGGCGACGAAGAGGAAGCGGTACCTGCTGACGGCCCTGGGGAATGGTCCCAGGATATCCACCCCCCATACAACGAATGGCCAGGAGGGTGGAATCATCTGCAGAGCCTGAGCTAGTGTGTGTATCTGCTTTGCATGGAACTGACACGCCTTGCAGGACTTTACCATCTCAGCTGCATCCTGGAGGGCGGTCGGCCAGTAGAAGCCGTGCCGGAAGGCCTTACCGACCAGCGTGCGGGATGAGGAATGACTTCCGCACTCACCTCCATGGATCTCCATGAGCAACTCACGGCCCTCCTCCTGGGAAATGCACCGCATGAGAATGTCGTTGGCGCCACGACGGTAGAGATCCCCTTCTACCAACGCGTATCGTTTAGCCAACCGCACTATGTGCTCTGCGGACACATGGTCTTCAGGAAGGATATTTTCCTTCAGGTAGTCCCGGATCTCGGAGATCCATGCATAGGGACCACTCTGAGATACTGGCTGTGGCACTAAGGGGTAGGCAGGACCCCCTGTAGCACACATGAACCTGGGTGGGTTCTGCTGATGATACGCCACCGGGACCGCTAGCTTCGAGGTGCTAGTCTCACCCCCTTCGCCCAGCTTGGCAGGCTAGGCGGTAGGTCTCAGCAGTCATCTTTCAAAGACGCCCTTGAGCACGGGTGCCCAAGTTGATGCCCTCGTAGAGAGTTCATCTGTCACTGAGTTGTCAGCCCGAGGAACATGTTGCAGTTCCAGGGCCGTGAAGTCCTTTTCCAGCTTCCTTACATGGAGGAGGTAAGCTACGAGCCTGAGCTTGTTGCAGCTACATTCCCCGCGGACCTGTTTGATGATCAGCTGGGAGCCCCCCTTCACGAGAAGCTGGTGGATCCCTAGGGATAGGGCCGCTGACAAGCCGAAGATCAGCGCCTTGTACTCTGCCATGTTGTTGGTGGCCATGAACTCGAGGTGCACCATGTACTTGACTTGATCTCCGCTTGGGTCGATGAGAACCACCCCAGCACCGCCACCTTGCTGGTGGGCGGACCCGTCGAAGAAGAGCGTCTAGTGAGGCTTGGTGAAGACCGGGACCCTAGGCTCTGCAGGTGTTGTGACGGAACCTCCCAAGTCATTAGGCCCACCTACAGTTGTCCTTGTCCCACGGACCTCAAACGACCCTGTAGGTGCCCCTAAATCACTTGACAAGTTCGGTATCTGCTTTTTTACCTTTCCCAAGAGCGTTTCACCCGTCACACAGATATTACAGATCATCGAAGATACGAACATGCGGAAGCGGTTACATAAACTTACCTTTATTTTAAAAGTAAGGCAAAGTTATATATTACAGACCAGGATATTACTTATGAGTGCAGAGTAGTATTATTACACATCAAGGGAGGCAAAAACCCCTCCCGATAAGTTTTTAAACAAAAGTTCTTATGGAGGAACTCTTCCTCCCGAGCTTCATCCTTGTTTTTCTTCTTTTGGAACCACCTTGGAACAGAAACAACAAAAGTTTGTTGCTTCCTCACCTAAAAACAATAGGGCATAAAACCCTAAGTACGGAATTACTCAGCAAGACTTACCCGACTAAGGAAAAGACTCTCAAGGGTATGCTGGAGTTGGGAATCAAGGAGAGGCTTTAAAAATTCAACTTAGATACCTTTGCAGAAATGGCTTACTAAAGTGAGTCCTTACTTTCAATATTTTAACGCCAGATTAAATATTAATAGAATCTGTTTGCATATGATCTACTTTTACCATTACATCAATACAACATCCTTTTTATTCATGAGATTCACATCCTGACTTAGGTTGCAGGTCAGTGATCAAGTCTCCACTCTCCGGGGATATAACGGTGATCCGAATCGATTTACTCAGCTGAGGATCTCTAACCACACGACATATGTAGCACTTAACCCTTGCATATGTCAACTCGCCACCGGGATTCTTAAGACCAGATCAGGTTCACGCCAACCGAGAGCACAGATACACCACCGTCCAGCCTCTTGCCACGGAGGGTACATGCTACTCTTGCCATCGCTCCATGCCCATTGCGTGTTATCTTATTCTGGTATTAGTCTTCCTGGGGCAAAGCTTACCCTGTCCCATACCAGGGCATGTGGCCAGTTAGGATAGTCCTTGATCTAGCAGGCCTACATACGCATCCAATCCTTAATTGACCCAGGCGGAGCATCACCTGTTCTTAGCCTAAGTCGCGAGTTAAATACTTCCATCCTTAGGATTGTTTTGTGTTCCTTAGGATGAAGAGAGCATCACAGGGAACTTTGCAGTAAGATCCCACCATTGCTCCAAATGAAAATATTCTTGTAGATAGAAGCCATCCTTTCTCGAGCTATGCTAAGGATAACCTCTATCCACAAGATTTAAGCAGGGCTAAGCATTTTTGTAAAGCATGTTTGTATACTTCAACAGAAGTATCAATAAGGGTGTGGATATCAAAGAAAGTAATGCATCAAAAGGTTCCAAGCAACTCCTATAAACCGAATGCACATTTCACTAGACTTTAAGTGTGCAGAAATAATTTAAAACACACGAAAGGGGTTGCATGCACTGGGGCTTGCCTTCGTTTATAGGTGAGTCAGGCTTGGATCCGCAGATGTCAAAGTAAAAACAATTTCCTGCCTGAGGTTCCGCAGGTGGTGGTGGTGAAGTCTTCTCCTCTTCTACCTCAACCTCTTCTTCGTTTTCTAGATGTAACCATATATATATATATGTGGATAAGAATGAATGCCATGTAATGCTCATGAGAGTGCAAAGATAATAAGAATTTATCATCTAAAGTTCTTGAATACAATTTTTCTTCACGGAACTCTGAGAACCTAGGGTTTCCGGAGTCAATAGTGAAGTTCAAAGAGCAAGGGGTGGGGGTTTTGGGTTCTAATTCTCAACAAGGTCCAAATCAAACCAAATTCTACCCAAAGCTTCTAAATAATGTTTAGAGTTCAAATAAAAAGTTTGGGAAATTTTGGAATTATTATCTATTTTCTAAAAATCCAGAATTAATGTTTTAAGCTATTTTAAATGCTCCAAAATTCTCTATTTATCCTAAAAATCATAAAACTATTTTTATTAAATACTATGGTAAATAAGGAATCTAGGAAAATTGGTTTGACATTTTTAGGATTTTTCTACAATTTCTTACAAATTTCCAAAACTTCATTGAAAAAGAAAAATGAAAAACTTCAACAGTGCTGGGCCAATTCTGGCCCAGGCGGCCCAACCACAGCAGAAGTGCGCTCTCGTGGCAATCTTGTAGAAGGGCCCTCGGTGTTCCGGTTAACTCGAAGCAGGTTCTTTCACTGTTTTCCTAAGTCGCTGACAGTTTGCAGAAAAGCCCTTGAGGTTCTATTCCTTTACCGCGCTCGATCCATGACGGCGAGGGGCACGGCAGAGCTCCGTCGAGCTTGTACCGAACGACTTACGCCAAGACCGGAGCTCTATTTTGGCTTAAACCTAATTCAAGCCCTAATCAACATTTCCCCTAAGTCAATTTCATAGCTCGAGCTCTAAATCACCCTATCCACGAAGACAACGTAGAGAACGGACGAACAGAAATGTTCCCGGTGATCTAGGGCAGTCTAGCTCAATCAAACGGGTCGAGGAGCATTAGGGGAATCTAAGGATGCTGAAACGGGAGAGCAGAGGGAATAAACTGACCGGAATTGTGCTGGCCGCGGCGAGGCTGTTTCCACGGTGGCGGAAACTAAATTTGGGGGAAGTTCAAAATTGGGGCTCACTGGTGATTGACTGAGGATGATTCTTGGTGGCTAGGTTCTTAACTACCCTACGGAGCTGGCGGGCGCTTCAATTTATAGGCATCGACGGCGGTGGCTGGGAATTTCAGTGGGGACGCGCGGCGGTCAGAGGTGGAGAAGAGCACTGGCGCAGTGGCTTGGTGTCCTACGCCGTGGAAACCTCACCGGTGATGATTAGACAGCTATAGAGAGTCACGGCGACACGACGGAGGTATTCAAAAACGTGGCACAAGGCCAGAAGACGGCGGTCACCGGCGAGCCTATCTGCCCAAGCCGCAAAGCACGGGGGGGGGGGGGGGGGGGGGGGACGGCGGTGAGTCACCGGAGTTATCCTCAGGCAAAGAGCTATTAGCTGGCAGGCTTATCTGGTCACTGGTAGCGTAAATCACAACGACGGCAGCGTGAATCGTGGCGGAGATCATCGGCGACGAGCTGAGCTGGTGATCTGATCATGTTCAGTCACTGTACCATGGGAAATGTCCATTCAGACGACCTGACAGAGCATCTTGAGATCGATTTTTCTCCCAGATTCATATGGCAACACAACCAATGCTCTGCATCAACATTGTAGGGCTACAAACCAGCTATAACTTTGCTATATTGTGTTCCCACAAAAAGTCACTGGATCTTGCTTGAAATTGAGCTTGAAGTTCATGCCATCCCACTGTTAGTCTGATTTCAGACTTTAAATAGTCTGACAGCCCAACTTTGGGCTTAATTATCTCCAATTTCTTCTCAACAACTATGCTTACACTCTTAAGCAAAATTGTTCTCCTTTGATAGGTCTACAAGTTTGATGTGGTGACTTAGGGCAAAAAACCTAGAATTTGAAAGCTACAGAGCTCCAAAGTTAAGCCAATTCTCTGATTTTCAGACTTAGTAAAGAACTCAAATGAGGTCCATTTTTGCAATTAAGTCCAAAATCCAAGATTTGGCTTACAAATCCACATATTTGTGAACCAAATGACTTAGGATACTCATTTATCATGGTTTTTGCACTTTAGTCCAAAAGTAGACTAATTTTTCACATAGGCCCCTAGGGTTTGGGTTTAGGGTTTTCTAGGGTTTCAATTAGGGTTTCTGGTATCTCAGGGGTGTAAATGTAACTCAAACCCATCCTTAGTAATATTTTTTGACTATTTTACTTAGTCTTTGGGGTTTTCTCTATTTGGGTCCTGTTTTACCCCTCAGTTCCCTATTGAAGATTAAGTACCCTATACTAGGGTCTTATTTGCAAAATGCTACAACAATACAACTTGTTGGAAATTTTTACCTAGTAAATGCACTCTAAGTGTGTCAAACATATGCAAATGCCAATGCTCATGATGTTATGCTCAAGTTTTAGTAACAGTAACACCAGGGGTGTTACATCCTTCCCCCCATAAAAGAATCTCGTCCCGAGATTAAAAGTCCTAGGGTAAGTAATGGAAAAGGAAATGCTTCACGTTCTTATTTCCTAAGTTTTGGTACAGGGTAGGGGTGGTTTGGGGCTTACTCCTTTATTACAATAATGTTGTACACTTTACAAATTACAAGAGGCTAAAAGCCTGGGAAGTTCTTATCCAAAAAGTCTTGAGTTTCCCATGTAGCCTCATCTTCGGAATGTTGGTTCCACTGTATCTTGTAAAACTTGAGAGTTTTTCTTTGGGTAATCCTGTCCTTTTGGTCCAAGACCCGAATAGGATGTTCGGAATATGTCAAGTCTGGTTTAAGGACAACATCTGTCACTTCAATGGTTCGATCTGGAACCCGAAGACACTTCTTTAACTGAGACACGTGGAACACATTATGCACAGCAGACAAGGTTTTGGGTAGTTGGAGTCGGTATGCCACTGGCCCACATTGCTCAAGTATAGGAAAGGGACCAATGTACCGGGGTGCAAGCTTCCCTTTAACCCCGAAACGCTATATGCCCTTCATTGGTGAAACTTTCAGGTAGACATGATCTCCAACCAGAAAGTATAAGGGCATCCGTCGGTTGTCTGCGTAACTTTTTTGACGAGCTTGAGCTTTCTTCAAATTACGAATTATTCGCTGAACTTTTTCTTCAGTTTCTTTTACCATATCTGGCCTGAAGAAACTTCTTTCTCCTGGTTCAGACCAATTTAGCGGAGTACGACATCGTCGTCCATATAAAGCTTCGAAGGGTGCCATCTTAATGCTTTCTTGATAGCTATTATTATATGAGAATTCCGCTAATGGTAAACATTCATCCCATTTTTGTGGAAATTCCAGAACACATGCCCGTAGCATATCTTCAAGTATTTGATTGACTCTCTCAGTCTGCCCACTTGTTTGAGGATGATAGGCTGAACTATGGAGCAATTTGGTACCCAGGGATTTATGAAGTTCTTCCCAGAATTTGGATACGAATTGAGGTCCACGATCCGACACTATAGTCTTTGGAATACCGTGCAAACTGAGAATACGAGCAATGTACAATTGTGCATAAACAGCGACTGGGTAAACTATCTTGACTGGCAGAAAATGAGCAATTTTCGTAAGCCGATCAACAATAACCCAGATATAATCATACCCCTTCGCAGTTCTGGGCAATCCCACATCAAAGTCCATACCAATATCTTCCCATTTCCATGTTGGTATTGGTAAAGATTGTAATAGACCAGCAGCTTTCAGGTGTATGGCCTTGACACGTTTACAAGTGTCACATCTAGCCACATAGCGTGCGATCTCAACCTTCATCTTTGTCCACCAATAATGCTGTTTTAAATCATGGTACATATTAGTGCCCCCGGGATGAATAGAATAGCGACTAAGATGAGCTTCGTCCATAATTTGCTGGCGGACCTCTTCATTTTCAGGCACCACTATGCGGTTGTTGAACTATACAACACCTTGACTATCTCTTCGGAAGTAGTTGGCTTTTCCAATTTCTATCTTCTCCTGAATGCGCTTTATTTCCTCATCATTCTTTTGGGCATCAATTATCCTTTGCAAAAGGACTGACTCAAGCTTCAAGTGATTTGAAGTCCCGTGCTGAATCATTCCCAGGTTCAAATTTTCCATCTCTTAGCATAATGTAATGTCAGAAGTCCTCATTGTTAGACAATGGCAAGAAGCCTTGCGACTAAGTGCATCTGCCACTACATTTGCTTTGCCCGAGTGATAATGGATTTCCACTTCATAATCCTTGATTAGCTCGAGCCATCTCCTTTGTCTCATATTGAGCTCAGACTGGGTAAAGATGTATTTCAGACTCTTATGGTCTGTATAAATATGACAGACATTTCCCAGTAGATAATGACGCCATATCTTCAGGGCATGAACCACTGCAGCTAGCTCCAGATCATGAGTGGGATAATGCTCCTCATGTCGGCGCAACTGCCTTGAAGCATACACAATTACTCGGCCCTCTTCCATTATTACGCAGCCGAGACCACTGCCCGATGCGTCACAATACACATCAAAGGGCTTATTAATGTCTGGTTGAGCCAATACCGGAGCAGTGGTTAATAATGTCTTCAATTTCTCAAAAGCTTCATTACACTTTGAAGACCAATTGAATTTAGTCTCATTCTTCAATAGACTTGTGATTGGTTTCACAAGCATAGAAAAATCTGGTATAAATCGACGGTAATAACCAGCCAGTCCATGGAAACTTTAAAATTGATGAACAGTGGTTGGGGGTTTCCACTCCAAGATATCCTTGACCTTGCTGGGATCTACCGCAATCCCCTGGCAGATAACACGTGTCCTAGAAATTGAATTTCTTCCAGCCAAAACGCGCATTTACTGAACTTGGCATATAATTGATGTTCTCTCAAGCGCGTTAATACGACCCGTAAATGTTGAGCATGCTCCTCTTCATTCTTTGAATATATCAAAATATCATCTATGAAGACCAGCACAAATTTGTCCAACTCGGGCATGAATACCGAGTTCATCAGATAAGTGAAGTGGGCAGGAGCATTCGTCAGTCCGAAAGAAATTACCAAATATTCAAACAATCCGTACCACGTAGTGAATGCGGTTTTTGGTATATCCTCGGGCCGAATACGGATCTGATGATAGCCTGATCTAAGATCAATCTTGGAGAATACCCTCGCTCCGGTCAGTTGATCAAATAGAATGTCAATTCGTGGAAGAGGGTACTTGTTCTTGATAGTGACCTCATTCAGGGGTCGATAATCCACGCACATCCGTAAAGTTTGGTCCTTCTTCTTGACGAATATGGCTGGACAACCCCATGGTGACGAGCTTGGCCGGATGAATCCTTTCTCTAGTAGATCTTGTAATTGAATCTTCAGTTCTGCCAACTCATTTGGAGGCATTCGGTACGATCTTCTAGAAATGGGAGACGTACCGGGTTTCAACTCAATTACAAACTCTACATCTCTTTCAGGTAGCAATCCAGGCAAATCCTCTGGAAAGACATCTGGGAATTCACATACTTCCGGAATATCCTTGATTTCCGGTATAATGGCTTCATAAACTCTGCCAGTAGTTTTGGTTGGAATGGGGATAGACAAAAGAATTTCCTCTTGGTTATGACTCAACCTGGTGGTTCTCTGATCAGTGTTGAGGGTTGCTTTATGTTGGGCCAACCAATTCATGCCCAAAATCACATCTATGTCTTGGCCTTTCAGAACAATCATATTAGTAGGAAAGTCCCGTCCGGCCAAAGTTACGGGCACTTGGAAAGCCACTTCCCTAGTAAATATTTGTCCCCCAGGTGAATGAATTTTAAACCCCTCTTTTGATTCATGGTATAAAATGCAATGTTGCTCCACAAATTTCTTGCTGATGAATGTATGTGAAGCACCAGAATCAAAGAGAATAATTGCGGGATGATTGGCCACAAGGAACGTACCTATCATTATCGGTTCACCGTCCGGTGTGGTGGCCACTTGCGTGTAATAAATTTGTCCCGTCTTCTTTGTATTCTTGCCTGCATTTCCCTTAGCTTGAGAAAAATTCCCAGTACCTTGTTGATTGTTTGTGCGATTCTGCTTCGGATAAGGGCAATCCTTAATAAAATGCCCAGATTTTCCACAACTGTAACATCCTATTGATGAACTGGGAAGGGCCGGGAAACGAGTGCTAGGGGCACCCGGCTGACTTGTTGCAGTATGTAACGCCCTGAATTTGGGGGTAAAATTTTTTCTTCTTTTCTCTCACCAAATTCAGGCGTTACCCTTTCCTTTTTCCCTTTTCTCCTCGCTAAGCCTTGATGTTTTCCAAAGTCGCAGCGGGTTTTGGCTTTAGACCTCGTGTAAAGCAAAACCTTAAAATACTTTATTTTGTGTGATGCATCATGCCGAACCATGCATACTTCTTGATTGATTAAAAATGTGAATGCTTTCATCTAGAGGAAATTAGAAATCAGAAAAAGGAAAAGCTTTTTCTTTTTTTTTTCTTTCTTTCTTTTCTCTTTCCCCCCCTTCTCCACTTTCGGCCCAACCCCCCCTTCGGCCGGCCCAGCTGGCGGCCCAGCCGCCCCCCTCCCCCCCTTCCCGCGTGGGCCCCGCGCCGGCCCAGCCGCGCGCCCCCTCTCCCCCCCTTTGGGCCCAGTCGGCCCAACCGCCCCCCCCCCCTCTTTTTTTTCTTTTTCCAAAAATCCCCTCCCTCTCCCTCTCTCTCTCCCTCACCCTCTCCCTAACCCTAGCGCCGCCGCCGCCCTCCCCTAACCCTAGCGCCGCCGCCGCCGCTCCCTTCCCCGTGCCCCGCCGTGCCGCCCTCCTCCGCCGTGGTGAGACTCCCCCCTCCTCCCTTCTCCTTTCCCCCTCTCCCTCCTCCTTCCCCGCGTCCGGCTCGGCCGCCCAGCCCCGGCTCGGCCGCCCGCCCCGTCCGGCTCGGCCGCCCGCACCGCCCCTCCCCCGCGTTTGGCCTCGGCCACCCGGCCCCGGCTCGGCCGCCCCCTGCCCCGGCCCGGCCGTCCCGGCCCCGGCTCGGCCGCCCCCCGCCCCGGCCCGGCCGTCCCCGCCCCGGCTCGGCCGCCCGCGCCCCGGCCCCGGCCCAACCGCCCCGCGCCCGGCCTCGGCCGCCCCCGCCCCGCCGTGCCCCGGTTCGACCGCCCCCGCCCCGGTTCGGCCGCCCCGTGCCCCGGCCCGACCGCCCCGTGCCCCGGCTCGGCCGACCCCGGTTCGGCCGCCCCCGCCCCGGTTCGACCGCCCCCTGCCCGTGCTTCGCCCCGCCCGTGCGCCGTGCTTGCCCGCTCGCCCCACCGCGCCTTGCTCGCGTCGCGTCGGCCCTCGGCGTGGCCTCGAGCTCGGCCCAGCGTGCCTTCGGCGTGCGGCCTCGAGCTCGGCCAGCGCACGGCCCCGACGCGTGCGCGACTCGTTCGCGGCACGTTAAGTGTGGTTTTGCGCGTGCGCGTGCTCGCGCAGCGTTCTAGCGTAGTTCGTCGTGCTCGCGACGCGACGCATAGCACCCTGTTGCGCTCGCGACACGATCGTCTACCCCCTAGCCCCGTCTACCCCCCCTCGTATCCTATATGCGCTAATCACGTTGTTTATATTAATAAGATAGGAGTCCCAATTTGGAAATTGGTTACGTTAGTTAATTTGTATAGCTAATCGTCTATCTTATTCAATGTTAATCTACTAAAAGTGGTCACGTTTACATTAGTGCATGTAGCTAATTCTTTTGTTAGAACCAATTGGAACTAGAACACGTGACGTCTAGTTATTCACCAACCCGTAGTTTGTCTCGGGCATAAGCTTTAACTCTCGCGAGACCTTTTCTCATTTCTTTCTAACCATGGTAAATTCATCATCGTATGTGATATTCTATGCATATTTACTTTATTTATTCTCTTGTATGGTGTACTGTTTGTTTCCTAATTTGAATGGATGGATGTATGTATGCTTGCAATCGCATAGAGAACGATCCGGTTGGAGAGCCCGAAGAACTCGCAGGAGAAGCCCCTGAGCAGCAGTCGGTTGGTGGAGGCAAGTGTCCTTTGACCTATCTCTGTCCTATTCATTCTTTAATTCACCTCCCGCATTACACATTTATACCTAAGGATTGACTAGCTTTTGTTATCCATGTCCTTGTTTACCTATTTGGGTCGGATTATTATTATTTAGCTCTATGCTACTGCTCAAACTCTAATCAATGAACATGATGAGATTATATATGATACGCTGTTTTCCCTTCTCTTATTATGATGTTGTACTTGTGGTCTTCAAGGGGGCTCGAGCGGTTTCTCGAGTGCCTCTCCGTAAGGACCTGTTCTATGGATGACCGCCCGGGAAAACAGTGCAACCATGAGGGTGGAGTGGGACGCCCTTAGCTGAATAATTAGAGGAACCGGGGTATAGTTCGCTTAGCCGTTGTGCCGTCAATGGGGCTCGGTGTATGCGGCTCGCTCTGCCAAGGTTGATTTGTCCCTTGGGGAGGAGTGCGGTACATTTAGGAAACCTAACGGGCGGCTACAGCCCCGGGGAAATCTTTGTAAAGGCTACGTAGTGAGACCCTGCCTATTCACCTTGGTAGTGTTTAAGGGTTTGATCGGCCCGAGGCAAGAGGGAATCACGACTTGTGGTAAAGTGCACAACCTCTGCAGAGTGTTTGAAAACTGATATATCAGCCGTGCTCGCGGTTATGAGCGGCCAAGGGAGCTCCAGTGATTAGTGGTACTTGATCAGAGACATTTTGGTTTACAGATGACAATGAGGATGGTTATGATTATGCTTATGGTAATGGTAAGTGGTATTCTTTCCGTTTGGAAAGGGTACTTTGGGTTAATAACTTGGGTTAATGCTAAAACCTGGCTTTCTACTAGTAAATAATAAACTGACCAACTAAAAGCAACTGCTTGACTTACCCCCACATAAAGCTAGTCCACTACAGCCAAACAGGATACTTGCTAAGTATGTTGATGTGTACTCACTCTTGCTCTACACGCCAACCCCCCCCCCCCAGGTTGTCAGCATTGCAACCACTGCTCAGGAGAAGATGAAGCTGTGGAAGGAGACTTCCAGGAGTTCCAAGGCTACGACGAGTTCTAGGTGTGGGTTAGCGGCAACCCCCAGTCGGCTGCCTGTGAAGGCCGCGGTTATCTACGTTTCGTTTTCGCACTTTGATTTATTGTAAGGACTATATGGACGTCTCAGACGCATGATGTAATCGACTATTATTTCCCTTTTAATACTATTTTGAGCACTGTGTGATGATGTCCATGTTATGTAACTGCTGTGTACGTGAATTGCTGATCCTGGCACGTACATGGTTCGCATTCGGTTTGCCTTCTAAAACCGGGTGTGACACAGTAGGGGCAGCATTGGGACGGATGAACACTGGTTGTTTGAATGAGAAGGAGGGTGGGCGTGCTGAAGAACGACCCTGATTAAAAGGTCGGATAACTAACCGTTGCCTTTTCTCGGGGCCCTGATTAGGCCTGTTACCTCCACTCCCCTTGATCTTTCCAGAACTTGTCTATTTAGATTCGACTGCCAGCGCTGTGCTGGCAGCCCTTCCGTATGTGAGGTCGATGCAAGTAGCCATTTTCCTTTGCATCCAATCATTTAAACCCCTCATGAAACAGTTCTTCTTCTTTGTGTCGGTGTTGACTTGGTCAATCGCATACTGCGATAAGTGATTAAACTTATTGAGATACTGGTTGACCGTATCTCTGCCTTGCTTCAACTTCATGAACTCTTCCTGTTTCATGTGGAGTACTCCTTCAGGTATGTAATGTTCATGGAAGGCCAGCTTGAATTCTTCCCATGTAATCTGATGATTGGCTGGCTGAACGGCCACAAAGTTCCCCCACCAGGTGTTGGCAGGGCCGCGTAGTTGCTGAGCTGTGAACAGGGGCTTCTGAGTTTCAGAACATCGAAGAAGTCCAAATTTCTGCTCAATGACGCGGATCCATTCATCCGCCTCTAAAGGGTCTTCTGCCTTGACGAACAACGGTGGACGCGTTTCGGGGAAGTCTAAATAAGATGTCTCACGGGGCCCTTGCGGATAGCCCCGCCCGCCTTATTGTTGAAGCTGTTGACCTGCCATCTCCCGCAGGAAGCGGGTATTATCTGCTGTAGCATTTACCAAGGTGGCGATAGCCTTAGCAAGTGTGGGAGGGACTGGAGGTGGGTTTGGTGTTGCCTCCCTCCCACGAGAGGTACTAGCACCATCCTGAGCACGAGTCCGGGAAGGCATCTGTGGCAACAAACATTTGGAAACAATATGATATGCTTAGGAGAAGATGAAGCTGTGGAAGGAGACTTCCAGGAGTTCCAAGACTACGACGAGTTCTAGGTGTGGGTTAGCGGCAACCCCCAGTCGGCTGCCTGTGAAGGCCGCGGTTATCTACGTTTCGTTTTCGCACTTTGATTTATTGTAAGGACTATATGGACGTCTCAGACGCATGATGTAATCGACTATTATTTCCCTTTTAATACTATTTTGAGCACTGTGTGATGATGTCCATGTTATGTAACTGCTGTGTACGTGAATTGCTGATCCTGGCACGTACATGGTTCGCATTCGGTTTGCCTTCTGAAACCGGGTGTGACATAAGTGGTATCAAAGCCGTGTTGAATGTAGGACCGCTAACCTAGAGCAGAATGGTCGTTCTAAGGATTATAGACCTCTGTCCCTGCCTTGACTTTGGTACCCCTTCAAAAGTTGGTCATACCGACCAAACCTATGTTCTACTATATATTATACCTTGCTGAAAATTGTGTTTTATTCTAATCCTTCATTTATTTATGATTCATTATTTGCTGGTCATATTAATTCTGTTCTCACTCTTTTGCTTGCGGTGTCTTTTGTAGATGGCTCGACTTAGACACACTGCACGAAAGTCCATCATCCCCTTCTTACCCTCCCGCCTTGCTGAGCGTCTGCTTCGCCGTCCCATGGCCGGACAGTCCAGCCACTTGGAGAGACTGCACCACCGCCTGCATGAGGAGTAGGAACGTCGACGACAGGAGCAGCAGGGCTCTTCCTTCTCGCTCCAGCAGGAGATAGAGTCTATGAGGAGCTGCTCTCCTGTGCTTCCCCTGGAGGCGCCCCCTGCACCACCACTAGGCGCCCCAGCCTCTGGAGTAGCTGCTGGAGGAGACCCAGACGACGGAGATGGCGACGACAGCTCGAGCCACGACACTGACTTCCTTGCTGACCATGAGCCGAAAGGATGGGTTGCTCGACCCATCACTCGCGACGCTGCTCGCGGGTGTCACTTCCACGACGCGCTCGACACCCTGCTACGTCAGGCACTTGACCGGCGTACTTGGTCCATCGAGTATCGCTGTGTGGTCTACCAGCATAGTCGCGGGGTCTACCCGGACCGCTGGGAGGCGACCTGTTTGGTGCGCCGTCCGGAGAACAGTCTCCAGGGCGCGGAGGCCTGCTCAGAGCACTATTCCATCTCTGAGCGGGACTCAGCTGAGGCAGCCATGCAAGACACTGCACGGCGTGCGCTTTCGCACTACTGCTCGGTTCTCGGTGGGGTAGCTGACGGTCTCGACCTGAAGTATTACCCTCGCCGTCCATCTGGCAGCACAGGAGGCGTGATTGTTTCACCTGCTGGTGAGGACAATCCTAGGTTGAGCAGCACAGTCAACCTAGCCGCCGTGCTAAACACGGAGCTGGACCATGCATTAGACGAGCTGAGTAGGGCTCGTGCTGAGATCGCCCTGCTGCGGGCTGAGCGCGCGGAACGTCGTCACTTGGATGATGGTTCCCCCGCCCCTGTTGGGACTCAGCACCCGTACCGCTCACCTCGGCGTGGACGCCAGTCTTATGGCAATCCCGACTGCAAGACCAAGATAAATCTAGAACCATAGATCGCTAGAGTTGGATCTTGTAATTAATACAAAATATATACGTAGAAGCTACAGTCTTAGCGTTAGTCCCGCTTTTAGTTAGTCTTAGTTAGACAGGATAGTTTGCTATATCCTGTGCATCTATGTTTGTCATGATGAACTATGTTTGGTTTGGATTTTTGTAATGACTATCACCAGAGTGTGGGTACCCCCTGCATTTTGGTTTACATATTATGTTAATGGAGTTAGTTATATAGCTGGGAAACCTTTATTCCACTTTCCTCTCTATCTGAGAAGCTGTGTGGTCTGTGTTGGAGATCAGTGAAGATGCTCATCTGTTCAGTGCTGTTGAAGAATTCTATACTCTTTTCTTATGCTGCAAGATTTGCCAGATCAGTTCTGATGTGTGGTTGCATTCTGCAGATGTCAGAGAACAGGCGCAGAGGAGGAAGGAGTGCTCAGCAAGAGCGAGCTGCTCCGCAGGATGAGGTGCCCCAGCAGCAGCACCTGCCGCCCCCGCCCCCGATGTCGATCGAGCAGATGTTTCTGATGCAGACTCAAGCGGTTCAAGCCATCGGTCAGACTCTGGCCGCCATTCAGCAGCAGCAGCAGCAACAGCAGCAAGCACCACCTCAGCCTCAGATGCCTTAGATGCCTAGAGACAAGCGTGCTGAATTCATGAGAGGTCATCCACCAATGTTTGCTCACTCTTCTGACCCCATGGATGCTGAAGATTGGCTGCGCACTGTGGAGCGGGAGTTGCATACCACTCAGTGTGATGACAGGGAGAAAGTCTTGTATGGTCCCCGTCTGTTGAGAGGAGCAGCCCAATCATGGTGGGAGTCTTATCTCGCCACCCATGCCAACCCCGATGCCATCACCTGGGAAGAGTTCAGAGGTAGCTTTCGTCAGTACCATGTGCCTGCAGGTCTGATGACAGTGAAGAAGGAGGAGTTCCTGGCCCTTAAGCAAGGGTCATCATCTGTCAGTGAGTATCGAGACAGGTTTCTGCAGTTGTCTCGCTATGCTCCTGAAGATGTCAACACCGACGCCAAGCGACAGTACCGTTTCTTGAGAGGCTTGGTTGACCCTCTTCAGTACCAACTGATGAATCATACCTTCCCGACATTCCAGCACCTGATTGACAGAGCAATCATGACAGAAAGGAAGCATAAGGAGATGGAGGATCGTAAGCGCAAGATCAGTGGACCCCAGCCTGGAAGCAGCAGCCGTCCCCGTTTCTCAGGCAATCAACCTCAGCAGTTCAGGCAGAACCAGCGTCCACCTCAGCAGAATCAGCAGACACCTCGTCTTCCTCCCCCAGCAAACCAGCAGAACAGTCAGGCAGCACCAGCTCAGGTTGGAAACAGAGCATGTTTCCACTGTGGAGAGCAAGGCCATTGGGTGATGCAATGCCCGAAGAAGGCAGCCCAGCAGCAGTCAGGCCCCAATGCCCCAGCAAAGCAGAATGTGTCTCAGCCTGGAGCAGGCAATCGCCCTCAGCCGCGTTACAATCATGGAAGACTGAACCACTTGGAGGCTGAAGCAGTTCAGGAGACCCCCGGCATGATAGTAGGTATGTTCCCAGTCGACTCCCATATTGCAGAAGTGTTATTTGATACTGGAGCAACGCATTCTTTCATTACTGCATCATGGGTAGAAGCACATAATCTTCCAATTACTACCATGTCAACCCCCATTCAAATTGACTCAGCCGGTGGTAGAATTCGAGCCGATAGCATCTGTTTGAATGTAAGCGTGGAAATAAGGGGGATAGCGTTTCCCGCTAACCTTATAGTAATGGGTACTCAGGGAATAGATGTCATCCTAGGGATGAATTGGCTAGATAAGTATCAGGCAGTTATCAGTTGTGATAAAAGGACAATCAAGTTGGTGTCCCCACTAGGAGAGGAAGTGGTGACCGAGTTAGTCCCGCCTGAGCTGAAGAGAGGAAGTTGTTATCAGATGGCTGTCGATAGCAGTGAAGCAGACCCAATTGAGAGTATCAAGGTTGTGTCTGAATTTCCAGACGTGTTTCCAAAGGACTTACCGGGTATGCCACCAGAGCGGAAAGTTGAGTTTGCCATAGAGCTTCTTCCTGGAACCGCCCCCATCTTTAAGAGAGCTTACAGAATATCCGGACCAGAGTTGGTTGAGCTTAAGAAGCAGATTGATGAGCTGTCAGAGAAAGGTTACATCCGGCCAAGCACCTCACCTTGGGCCGCCCCTGTCTTGTTCGTGGAAAAGAAAGACGACACCAAAAGGATGTGTATCGATTATCGAGCTTTGAATGAAGTCACGATCAAGAACAAATACCCTTTGCCCAGAATAGAAGGTCTGTTCGACCAGTTGAGAGGAGCCAGTGTGTTCTCCAAGATCGAGTTCTCCAAGATCGATCTGAGGTCAGGTTATCATCAGCTCAGGATCCGACCTTCGGACATTCCGAAGACGGCATTCACTACCAAGTATGGGTTATATGAGTTCACAGTGATGTCTTTTGGTTTGACCAATGCACCAGCGTTTTTCATGAACTTGATGAACAGCGTATTCATGGATTATCTTGATAAGTTTGTGGTGGTATTCATTGATGACATTCTGGTTTATTCTCAAAGTGAAGAAGAACATGCAGATCATTTGAGGATGGTATTGCAGAGATTGCGAGAGCACCAGTTGTATGCAAAGTTGAGCAAGTGTGAGTTCTGGATCAATGAGGTCCTGTTCTTGGGTCACATAATCAACAAAGAAGGATTGGTTGTGGATCTGAAGAAAGTGGCAGACATTCTGAACTGGAAAGCGCCAACAGATGCTCGAGGAATCAAGAGTTTCATTGGAATGGCCGGATATTATCGGCGATTCATTGAAGGGTTTTCGAAGATTACGAAACCAATGACAGCGTTGCTAGGCAACAAGGTTGAGTTCAAGTGGACCCAGAAATGTCAAGAGGCCTTCGAAGCGCTGAAAGAGAAGTTGACAACAGCGCCTGTCCTAGTCTTGCCTGATGTGCACAAGCCCTTCTCTGTGTACTGTGATGCTTGTTACACAGGTTTGGGATGTGTGTTGATGCAAGAGGGAAGAGTTGTGGCTTACTCGTCCCGACAGCTGAAGGTTCATGAGAAGAATTACCCAATCCATGACCTAGAGTTGGCAGCAGTGGTTCACGCACTGAAGACATGGAGGCACTATCTGTATGGACAGAAATGCGATGTTTACACAGACCACAAGAGTCTGAAGTACATATTCACTCAGTCGGAGCTGAATATGAGGCAGCGAAGATGGTTAGAGCTGATCAAAGACTATGAGTTGGAGATTCATTACCATCCAGGCAAAGCGAACGTAGTGGCAGATGCTTTGAGCAGGAAGAGTCAAGTCAATCTGATGGTCGCTTGTCCGATGCCTTATGAGTTGGCCAAGGAGTTTGACAGGTTGAGTCTCGGGTTTCTGAACAATTCGCGAGGAGTCACAGTTGAGTTGGAACCTACCTTGGAGCGAGAAATCAAAGAAGCGCAGAAGAATGATGAAAAGATCAGTGAGATTCGGCGACTGATTCTAGATGGCAGAGGCAAAGATTTTCGTAAAGATGCAGAAGGTGTGATATGGTTCAAAGACCGATTGTGCGTTCCTAATGTCCAATCCATTCGGGAGTTGATTCTCAAGGAAGCTCATGAGACTGCTTATTCGATTCACCCTGGTAGTGAGAAGATGTATCAGGATCTGAAGAAGAAATTCTGGTGGTACGGAATGAAGAGGGAAATCGCAGAGCATGTGGCTATGTGCGATAGTTGTCGAAGAATTAAGGCAGAGCACCAGAGACCAGCTGGATTGTTGCAACCGTTGCAGATCCCTCAGTGGAAATGGGATGAAATCGGCATGGATTTCATAGTCAGATTGCCTCGCACTCGAGCCGGCTACGATTCTATTTGGGTAGTAGTGGACCGTTTGACCAAGTCAGCCCACTTCATACCTGTCAAGACCAACTATAGCAGCGCAGTACTAGCAGAGTTGTATATGTCTCGAATCGTTTGTCTTCATGGTGTGCCAAAGAAGATAGTGTCAGACAGAGGAACGCAGTTCACCTCTCATTTCTGGCAGCAGTTGCATGAAGCCTTGGGCACACATCTGAATTTCAGTTCAGCTTATCATCCGCAGACAGATGGCCAGGCCGAAAGGACCAATCAAATTCTCGAAGATATGTTGAGAGCCTATGCGCTGCAAGATCAGTCCGGATGGGATAAGCGATTGCCTTATGCAGAATTCTCCTATAACAACAGTTACCAGGCCAGTTTGAAGATGTCACCATTTCAAGCGCTCTATGGGAGGAGTTGTAGAACTCCGTTGCAATGGGATCAGCCTGGGGAAAAGCAAGTGTTCGGGCCAGACATTTTGCTTGAAGCCGAAGAGAACATCAAGATGGTCCGAGAGAATCTGAAGATAGCGCAATCAAGGCAGCGAAGCTATGCAGACACAAGAAGAAGAGAGCTGAGTTTCGAAGTCGGAGACTTTGTCTATCTGAAAGTGTCACCGATCAGGGGAGTCAGAAGATTCGGAGTCAAAGGCAAGCTAGCACCCCGCTACATTGGTCCGTACCAGATTCTCGCAAAGCATGGAGAAGTGGCCTATCAGCTCAGTCTGCTAGAGAATTTGTCCGCAGTGCATGATGTCTTTCATGTGTCTCAGTTGAAGAAGTGCTTGCGTGTGCCAGAAGAGCAGTTGCCAGTGGAAGGTCTTGAAGTCCAGGAGGACTTGACCTACGTTGAGAAGCCAGTGCAAATCCTTGAGGTTGCAGACAGAGTCACCCGAAGGAAGACCATCAGAATGTGCAAAGTCAGGTGGAATCACCATTCAGAGGAAGAAGCAACCTGGGAGCGTGAAGATGATCTGATGGCCAAATACCCTGAGCTCTTTGCTAGCCAACCCTGAATCTTGAGGGCGAGATTCTTTTAAGGGGGGATAGGTTTGTAACGCCCTGAATTTGGGGGTAAAATTTTTTCTTCTTTTCTCTCACCAAATTCAGGCGTTACCCTTTCCTTTTTCCCTTTTCTCCTCGCTAAGCCTTGATCTTTTCCAAAGTCGCAGCGGGTTTTGGCTTTAGACCTCGTGTAAAGCAAAACCTTAAAATACTTTATTTTGTGTGATGCATCATGCCGAACCATGCATACTTCTTGATTGATTAAAAATGTGAATGCTTTCATCTAGAGGAAATTAGAAATCAGAAAAAGGAAAAGCTTTTTCTTTTTTTCTTTCTTTCTTTTCTCTCCCCCCTTCTCCCCTTTCAGCCCAACCCCCCCTTCGACCGGCCCAGCTGGCGGCCCAGCCGCCCCCCTCCCCCCCCTTCCCGCGTGGGCCCCGCGCCGGCCCAGCCGTGCGCCCCATCTCCCCCCTTTGGGCCCAGTCGGCCCAACCATCCCCCCCTCTTTTTTTTCTTTTTCCAAAAATCCCCTCCCTCTCCCTCTCTCTCTCCCTCACCCTCTCCCTAACCCTAGCGCCGCCGCCGCCCTCCCCTAACCCTAGCGCCGCCGCCGCCGCTCCCTTCCCCGTGCCCCGCCGTGCCGCCCTCCTCCGCCGTGGTGAGACTCCCCCCCCTTCTCCCTTCTCCTTTCCCCCTCTCCCTCTTCCTTCCCCGCGTCCGGCTCGGCCGCCCGGCCCCTGCTCGGCCGCCCGCCCCGTCCGGCTCGGCCGCCCGCACCGCCCCTCCCCCGCGTTTGGCCTCGGCCACCCAGCCCCAGCTCGGCCGCCCCCCGCCCCGGCCCGGCCGTCCCGGCCCCTGCTCGGCCGCCCCCGGCCCCGGCTCGGCCGCCCGCACCCCGGCCCCAACCCAACCGCCCCGCGCCCGGCCTCGGCCGCCCCCGCCCCGGTTCGGCCGCCCCGTGCCCCGGCCCGACCGCCCCGTGCCCCGGCTCGGCCGACCCCGGTTCGGCCGACCCCGCCCCGGTTCGACCGCCCCCTGCCCGTGCTTCGCCCCGCCCGTGCGCCGTGCTTGCCCGCTCGCCCCGTCGTGCCTTGCTCGCGTCGCGTCGGCCCTCGGCGTGGCCTCGAGCTCGGCCCAGCGTGCCTTCGGCGCGCGGCCTCGAGCTCGGCCAGCGCACGGCCCCGACGCGTGCGCGACTCGTTCGCGGCACGTTAAGTGTGGTTTTGCGCGTGCGCGTGCTCGCGCAGCGTTCTGGCGTAGTTCGTCGTGCTCGCGACGCGACGCATAGCGCCCTGTTGCGCTCGCGACACGATCGTCTACCCCCTAGCCCCGTCTACCCCCCCGTATCCTATATGCGCTAATCACGTTGTTTATATTAATAAGATAGGAGTCCCAATTTGGAAATTGGTTACGTTAGTTAATTTGTATAGCTAACCGTCTATCTTATTCAATGTTAATCTACTAAAAGTGGTCACGTTTACATTAGTGCATGTAGCTAATTCTTTTGTTAGAACCAATTGGAACTAGAACACGTGACGTCTAGTTATTCACCAACCCGTAGTGTGTCTCGGGCATAAGTTTTAACTCTCGCGAGACCTTTTCTCATTTCTTTCTAACCATGGTAAATTCATCATCGTATGTGATATTCTATGCATATTTACTTTATTTGTTCTCTTGTATGGTGTACTATTTGTTTCCTAATTTGAATGGATGGATGTATGTATGCTTGCAATCGCATAGAGAACGATCCGGTTGGAGAGCCCGAAGAACTCGCAGGAGAAGCCCCTGAGCAGCAGTCGGTTGGTGGAGGCAAGTGTTCTTTGACCTATCTCTGTCCTATTCATTCTTTAATTCACCTCCCGCATTACACATTTATACCTAAGGATTGACTAGCTTTTGTTATCCATGTCCTTGTTTACCTATTTGGGTCGGATTATTATTATTTAGCTCTATGCTACTGCTCAAACTCTAATCAATGAACATGATGAGATTATATATGATACGCTGTTTTCCCTTCTCTTATTATGATGTTGTACTTGTGGTCTTCAAGGGGGCTCGAGCGGTTTCTCGAGTGCCTCTCCGTAAGGACCTGTTCTATGGATGACCGCCCGGGAAAACAGTGCAACCATGAGGGTGGAGTGGGACGCCCTTAGCTGAATAATTAGAGGAACCGGGGTGTAGTTCGCTTAGCCGTTGTGCCGTCAATGGGGCTCGGTGTATGCGGCTCGCTCTGCCAAGGTTGATTTGTCCCTTGGGGAGGAGTGCGGTACATTTAGGAAACCTAACGGGCGGCTACAGCCCCGGGGAAATCTTTGTAAAGGCTACGTAGTGAGACCCTGCCTATTCACCTTGGTAGTGTTTAAGGGTTTGATCGGCCCGAGGCAAGAGGGAATCACGACTTGTGGGTAAAGTGCACAACCTCTGCAGAGTGTTTGAAAACTGATATATCAGCCGTGCTCGCGGTTATGAGCGGCCAAGGGAGCTCCAGTGATTAGTGGTACTTGATCAGAGACATTTCGGTTTACAGATGACAATGAGGATGGTTATGATTATGCTTATGGTAATGGTAAGTGGTATTCTTTCCGTTTGGAAAGGGTACTTTGGGTTAATAACTTGGGTTAATGCTAAAACCTGGCTTTCTACTAGTAAATAATAAACTGACCAACTAAAAGCAACTGCTTGACTTACCCCCACATAAAGCTAGTCCACTACAGCCAAACAGGATACTTGCTGAGTATGTTGATGTGTACTCACTCTTGCTCTACACGCCAACCCCCCCCCCCCCAGGTTGTCAGCATTGCAACCACTGCTCAGGAGAAGATGAAGCTGTGGAAGGAGACTTCCAGGAGTTCCAAGACTACGACGAGTTCTAGGTGTGGGTTAGCGGCAACCCCCAGTCGGCTGCCTGTGAAGGCCGCGGTTATCTACGTTTCGTTTTCGCACTTTGATTTATTGTAAGGACTATATGGACGTCTCAGACGCATGATGTAATCGACTATTATTTCCCTTTTAATACTATTTTGAGCACTGTGTGATGATGTCCATGTTATGTAACTGCTGTGTACGTGAATTGCTGATCCTGGCACGTACATGGTTCGCATTCGGTTTGCCTTCTAAAACCGGGTGTGACACAGTAGGGGCAGCATTGGGACGGATGAACACTGGTTGTTTGAATGAGAAGGAGGGTGGGCGTGTGTAACGCCCCGAATTTTGCAGTTGAATTTTTTTCTTTTCTTTACTCGCCAAAATTCGGGCGTTACCTTTTCTTTTTCTTTTTCCCTTCGCTAAACCTTGATCTTTTCCAAAGCTAGCGGGATTCGGTTTGAATCTCCCGTGTAAAGAAAACCATAAAACTACTTTATATTGTTTGATGCACCATGCCGAACCGTGCATTCTTTTGGATTGATTGAGAACGTGGATGCATTCATCTAGGAAGATCGGATTTCGAAAAGGAGATATTCTTTTCTTTTTCTTTTTCTTTCTTTCTCTCTCCCTCTTCCCCTTTCTCTCTCTCCCGCGCCGTGGGCCCCTTTGGCCGGCCCAGCCGCCCCTTGGCCGGCCCAAGCCGCCCTTGCGCGCCCCCTCTTGGGCCTTGGCAGGCCCAACCGCCCCCCACCTCCCCTTTTCCCCCCAATTCCCTCTCTCTCCCTAAGCCGCCGCCCCTACCCTGCCCTAGCCACCGCCCCCTGCCCTTGCAGCTCGGCCGCCGCCCCCCCCCCCCCCGCCGTCGGCCGCCCGACCGCCGGTGAGCCCCCCCTCCTCCCTCCCTCTCCCCTCTCCCCTCCTCTCCCCCTCCCCGTCCGGCCAGCCCAGCCGGCCCCGGCCACCCTTGGCCGCGCCCCCGGCCGCCCCAGCCCCCTGCCTGGCCGCCAGCCGGCCCTGGCCGCGCCCAGCCGGCCGCTGGCCGCGCCCGGCCGCGCCCCCAGTCAGCCCCCGGCCGCGCCTGGCTCGGCCGCCCGCCTGGCCGCCCTGGCCGCACGCCCGCTTGGCCGCCTGGCCGGTTCAGCCGCCCTGGCCGCCCGGTTCGGCCGCCCGGCCGCCCAGCTCGGCCGCCCGCGCCCGCGCCCGCCCCCAGCCCAGCCGCCCTGCCTAGGGCCGGTTCAACCGCCCCCCCTCTGTTTTTTTTATTTTTTTTTATTTTATTTTATTTACTTTCTGTGATCATAATTACTTTATTTTAGGTAGGCTAATCATTGTTCATGTTATTGTAATAGGAAGTTTAATTTAGAATTTCGTTGCGCTAGTTGATTCATTTAGTTAATTGTTTATCTCATTCAATGTTGATCAACTAAAAATGATTAGGTTTCCATTAGTGTATATAACAGAATTCTTTTGTTAAGAACCAATTGTAACTGATTATTAGTGCATAAGCTTTAACCCCCTGCGAGACCCTTTCCCATTTCTTTCTAACCATAACAAATGCGATATCGAATGTCATACTTGATGCATATTCGCTTTACTTGTTCCCTTGTATGGTGTACTGTTCTTTTGTATTAAATATGTGGATGTATGTATGTTTGCGCTCGCATAGAGAACGATCCGGTCGAAGAGCCCGAGGAATTCGCAGGAGAAGCCCCTGAGCAGCAGTCGGTTGGTGGAGGCAAGTGTCCTTTGACCTATCTCAGTCCTATTCATTCTTTAATTCACCTCCCGCATTACACATTTATACCTAAGGATTGACTAGCTTTTGTTATCCATGTCCTTGTTTACCTATTTGGGTCGGATTATTACTGCTTAGTCTGATGCTAATGCTCAACTCTAATCAATGAACATGATGTGATTATCTATGATACGCTGTTTTCCCCTTCTTATTTATGATTATATTTGTGACCTTTAAGGGGACTCGAGCGGTTTCTCGAGTGCCTCTCCGTAAGGACCTGTTCAATGGATGACCGCCCAGGAAAACAGTGCAACCATGAGGGTGGAATGGGACGCCCTTAGCTGAATAATTGGAGGAACCGGGGTGTAGTTCGCTTAGCCGTTGTGCCGTCAATGGGGCTCGGTGTATGCGGCTCGCTCTGCCAAGGTTGATTTGTCCCTTGGGGAGGAGTGCGGTACATTTAGGAAACCTAACGGGTGGCTACAGCCTCGGGGAATCTTTGTAAAGGCTACGTAGTGAGACCCTGCCTATTCACCTTGGTAGTGTTTAAGGGTTTGATCGGCCCGAGGCAAGAGGGAATCACGGCTTGTGGGTAAAGTGCGCAACCTCTGCAGAGTGTTATGAAACTGATATATCAGTCGTGCTCGCGGTTATGAGCGGCCAAGGGAGCTCCAGAGATTAGTGATACTTGATCAGAGATACTTCGGTACAGGTGGCAATGAGATTGATGGTTCTGATTATGATTATGGTATTGGTAAGTGGTATTCTTTCCGTTTGGAAAGGATACATTGGGCTAATAACTTGGGTTAATGTTAAAACCTGGCTCTCTACTAGTAAGTAATAACCTGACCAACTAAAAGCAACTGCTTGACTTATCCCCACATAAAGCTAGTCCACTACAGCCAAACAGGATACTTGCTGAGTATGTTGATGTGTACTCACCCTTGCTCTACACACCAAACCCCCCCCCAGGTTGTCAGCATTGCAACCACTGCTCAGGAGAAGATGAAGCTGTGGAAGGAGACTTCCAGGAGTTCCAAGACTACGACGAGTTCTAGGCGTGGGTTAGCGGCACCCCCCAGTCGGCTGCCTGTGAAGGCCGTGTTATCTACGTTTCGTTTCCGCACTTTGATTTATTGTAAGAACTATATGGACGTCTCAGACGTATGATGTAATCGACTATTATTTCCCCTTTTAATACTATTTGAGCACTGTGTGATGATGTCCATGTTATGTAACTGCTGTGTACGTGAATAACTGATCCTGGCACGTACATGGTTCGCATTCGGTTTGCCTTCTAAAACCGGGTGTGACATAAGTGGTATCAAAGCCGTGCTGACTGTAGGACCGCTAACCTAGAGTAGAATGGTCGTTCTAAGGATTATAGACCTCTGTCCCTGCCTTGACTTTGATATCCCTTCAAAAGTTGGTCCTACTGACCAAACCTATGTTCTACTATATATTATACCTTGCTGAAAATTATGTTTTATTCTACTCCTTCATTTATTTATGGTTCATTATTTGTTGGTCATATTAATTCTGTTCTCACCCTTTTGCTTGCGATGTCTTTTGTAGATGGCTCGACTTAGACACACTGCACGAAAGTCCGTCATCCCCTTCTTACCCTCCCGCCTTGCTGAGCGTCCGCTTCGCCGTCCCGTGGCCGGACAGTCCAGCCACTTGGAGAGACTGCACCACCGCCTGCATGAGGAGCAGGAACGTCGACGACAGGAGCAGCAGGGCTCTTCTTTCTCGCTCCAGCAGGAGATAGAGTCTGTGAGGAGCTGCTCTCCTGTGCTTCCCCTGGAGGCGCCCCCTGCACCACCACTGGGCGCCCCAGCTTCTGGAGTAGCTGTTGGAGGAGACCCAGACGACGGAGGTGGCGACGACAGCCCGAGCCACGACACCGACTTCTCTGCTGACCATGAGCCGGAAGGATGGGTTGCTCGACCCATCACTCGCGACGCTGCTCGCGGGTGTCACTTCCACGACGCGCTCGACACCCTGCTACATCGGGCACTTGACCGGCGTACTTGGTCCATCGAGTATCGCTGTGTGGTCTACCAGCATAGTCGCGGGGTCTACCCGGACCGCTGGGAGGCGACCTGCTTGGTGCGCCGTCCGGAGAACAGTCTCCAGGGCGCGGAGGCTTGCTCAGAGCACTATTCTATCTCTGAGCGGGACTCAGCTGAGGCAGCCATGCAGGATGCTGCACGGCGTGCGCTTTCGCACTACTGCTCGGTTCTCGGTGGGGTAGCTGACGGTCTCGACCTGAAGTATTACCCCCGCCGTCCATCTGGCAGCACAGGAGGCGTGATTGTTTCACCTGCTGGTGAGGACAATCCTAGGTTGAGCAGCACAGTCAACCTAGCCGCCGTGCTAAACACGGAGCTGGACCATGCACTAGACGAGCTGAGTAGGGCTCGTGCTGAGATCGCCCTGCTGCGGGCTGAGCGCGCGGAGCGTCGTCACTTGGATGATGGTTCCCCCGCTCCCGTTGGGACTCAGCACCCGTACCGCTCACCTCGGCGTGGACTCCAGTCTTATGGCAATCCCGACTGCAAGACCAAGATAAATCTAGAACCATAGATCGTTAGAGTTGGATCTTGTAATTAATACGAAATATATATACATAGAAGCTTCAGTCTTAGCGTTAGTCTCAGTCTTAGTTAGTCTTAGTTAGACAGGGTAGTTTGCTATATCCTGTGCATTTATGTTTGTCATGATGAACTATGTTTGGTTTGGATCTTTGTAATGATTGTCACCAGAATGTGGGTGTCCCCTGCATTTTGGCTTACCTATTATGTTAATGGAGTTAGTTATATAGTTGGGAAAACCTTTATTCTACTTTCCTCTTTATCTGAGAAGCTGTGTGGTCTGTGTTGGAGATCAGTGAAGATGCTCATCTGTTCAGTGCTGTTGGAGAATTCTATACTCTTTTCTTATGCTGCAAGATTTGCCAGATCAGTTCTGATGTGTGGTTGCGTTCTGCAGATGTCAGAGAACAGGCGCAGAGGAGGAAGGCGTGCTCAGCAGGAGCAAGCCGGTCAGCAAGATGAGGCGCCCCAGCAGCAGCTGCCGCCCCCGCCCCCGATGTCGATCGAGCAGATGTTTCTGATGCAGACTCAGGCAGTTCAGGCCATCGGTCAGACTCTGGCCGCCATTCAGCAGCAGCAGCAGCAAGCACCACCCCAGCCTCAGATGCCTCAGATGCCTAGAGACAAGCGTGCTGAATTCATGAGAGGTCATCCCCCAACGTTCGCTCACTCTTCTGACCCCATGGATGCTGAAGATTGGCTGCGCACTGTGGAGCGGGAGTTGCATACCGCTCAGTGTGATGACAGGGAGAAAGTCTTGTATGGTCCCCGTCTGTTGAGAGGAGCAGCCCAATCATGGTGGGAGTCTTATCTCGCCACCCATGCCGACCCCGACACCATCACCTGGGAAGAGTTCAGAGGTAGCTTTCGTCATTACCATGTTCCCGCAGGTCTGATGATAGTGAAGAAGGAGGAGTTCCTGGCCCTCAAGCAAGGGTCATCATCTGTCAGTGAGTATCGAGACAGGTTTCTGCAGTTGTCTCGCTATGCTCCTGAAGATGTCAACACCGACGCCAAGCGACAGTACCGTTTTCTGAGAGGCTTGGTTGACCCTCTGCAGTATCAGCTGATGAATCACACCTTCCCGACATTCTAGCACCTGATTGATAGAGCAATCATGACAGAAAGGAAGCGTAAGGAGATGGAAGATCGTAAGCGCAAGATCAGTGGACCCCAGCCTGGAAGCAGCAGCCGTCCTCGTTTTTCAGGCAATCACCCTCAGCAGTTCAGGCAGAACCAGCGTCCACCTCAGCAGCATCAGCAGCGTCAGCAGTATCAGCAGTTCCAAAGGCAGTACCCTCAGCAGCAGTATCAGAACCGTCAGAGCAATCAATCAGGAGGTCAGTTTCAGAGGCAGAATCAGCAGACACCTCGTCTTCCTGCCCCAGCAAGCCAGCAGAACAATCAGGCAGCACCAGCTCAGGTTGGAAACAGAGCATGTTTCCACTGTGGAGAGCAAGGCCATTGGGTGATGCAATGTTCGAAGAAGGCAGCCCAGCAGCAGTCAGGCCCCAATGCCCCAGCAAAGCAGAATGTGTCCCAGCCTGGATCAGGCAACCGCCCTCAGCAGCGCTATAATCATGGGAGACTGAACCACTTGGAGGCCGAAGCAGTTCAGGAGATCCCCGGCATGACAGTAGGTATGTTCCCAGTCGACTCCCATGTTGCAGAAGTGTTATTTGATACTGGAGCAACGCATTCTTTTATTACTGCATCATGGGTAGAAGCACATAATCTTCCAATTACTACCATGTCAACCCCCATTCAAATTGACTCAGCTGGTGGTAGAATTCGAGCTGATAGCATATGTTTGAATGTAAGTGTGGAAATAAGGGGGATAGCGTTTCCCGCTAATCTCATAGTAATGGGTACTCAGGGAATAGATGTCATCCTAGGGATGAATTGGCTAGATAAGTATCAGGCAGTTATCAGTTGTGATAAAAGGACAATCGAGTTGGTGTCCCCACTAGGAGAGGAAGTGGTGACCGAGTTAGTCCCGCCTGAGCCGAAGAGAGGAAGTTGTTATCAAATGGCTGTCGATAGCAGTGAAGCAGACCCAATTGAGAGTATCAAGGTTGTGTCTGAATTCCCAGATGTGTTTCCAAAGGACTTACCGGGTATGCCACCAGAGCGGAAAGTTGAGTTTGCCATAGAGCTTCTTCCTGGAACCGCCCCTATCTTTAAGAGAGCTTACAGAATATCCGGACCAGAGTTGGTTGAGCTTAAGAAGCAGATTGATGAGCTGTCAGAGAAAGGTTACATCCGGCCAAGCACCTCGCCTTGGGCCGCCCCTGTCCTGTTTGTGGAGAAGAAAGATGGCACCAAGAGGATGTGTATCGATTATCGAGCTTTGAATGAAGTCACGATCAAGAACAAGTATCCCTTGCCCAGAATAGAAGATCTGTTCGACCAGTTGAGAGGAGCCAGTGTGTTCTCCAAGATAGATCTGAGGTCAGGTTATCATCAGCTCAGGATCCGACCTTTGGACATTCCGAAGACGGCATTCATTACCAAGTATGGTTTGTATGAGTTCATAGTGATGTCTTTTGGTTTGACCAATGCACCAGCGTTCTTCATGAATCTGATGAACAGTGTATTCATGGATTATCTCGATAGGTTCGTGGTGGTATTCATTGATGACATTCTGATTTATTCTCAAAGCGAAGAAGAACATGCAGATCATTTGAGGATGGTATTGCAGAGATTGCGAGAGCACCAGTTGTATGCAAAGTTGAGCAAGTGTGAGTTCTAGATCAGTGAAGTCCTGTTCTTGGGTCACATAATCAACAAAGAAGGATTGGCTGTGGATCCGAAGAAAGTGGCAGACATTTTGAACTGGAAAGCGCCAACGGATGCTCGAGGAATCAAGAGCTTCATTGGAATGGCCGGATATTATCGGCGATTCATTGAAGGGTTTTCGAAGATTGCGAAACCAATGACAGCGTTGCTAGGCAACAAGGTTGAGTTCAAGTGGACCCAGAAATGTCAAGAGGCCTTCGAAGCGCTGAAAGAGAAGTTGACAACAGCGCCTGTCTTAGTCTTGCCTGATGTGCACAAACCCTTCTCTGTGTATTGTGATGCTTGTTACACAGGTTTGGGATGCGTGTTGATGCAAGAGGGAAGAGTTGTGGCTTACTCGTCCCGACAGCTGAAGGTTCATGAGAAGAACTACCCAATCCATGATCTAGAGTTGGCAGCAGTGGTTCACGCACTGAAGACATGGAGGCACTATCTGTATGGACAGAAATGCAATGTTTACACAGATCACAAGAGTCTGAAGTACATATTCACTCAGTCAGAATTGAACATGAGGCAACGAAGATGGTTAGAGTTGATCAAAGACTATGAGTTGGAGATCCATTACCATCCAGGCAAAGCAAACGTAGTGGCAGATGCTTTGAGCAGAAAGAGTCAAGTCAATCTGATGGTCGCTCGTCCGATGCCTTATGAGTTGGCCAAGGAGTTTGACAGGTTGAGTCTCGGATTTCTGAACAATTCGCGAGGAGTCACAGTTGAATTGGAACCTACCTTGGAGCGAGAAATCAAAGAAGCGCAGAAGAATGATGAGAAGATCAGTGAGATTCGGCGACTGATTCTAGATGGCAGAGGCAAAGATTTTCGAGAAGATGCTGAAGGTGTGGTATGGTTCAAAGACCGCTTGTGTGTTCCCAATGTCCAGTCCATTCGGGAGTTGATTCTCAAGGAAGCCCATGAGACAGCTTATTCGATTCACCCTGGCAGTGAGAAGATGTATCAGGATCTGAAGAAGAAATTCTGGTGGTATGGAATGAAGAGGGAAATCGCAGAGCATGTGGCTAAGTGCGATAGTTGCCGAAGAATTAAGGCAGAGCACCAGAGACCAGCTGGATTGTTGCAACCGTTGCAGATCCCTCAGTGGAAATGGGATGAAATCGGTATGGATTTCATAGTCGGATTGCCTCGCACTCGAGCCGGCTACGATTCTATTTGGGTAGTAGTGGACCGTTTGACCAAGTCAGCCCACTTCATACCAGTCAAGACCAGCTACAACAGTGCAGTATTGGCAGAGTTGTACATGTCTCGGATCGTTTGTCTTCATGGTGTGCCAAAGAAGATAGTGTCAGACAGAGGAACGCAGTTCACCTCTCATTTCTGACAGCAGTTGCATGAAGCCTTGGGCACACATCTGAATTTCAGTTCAGCTTATCACCCGCAGACAGATGGTCAGACTGAAAGAACCAATCAAATTCTTGAAGACATGTTGAGAGCCTGTGCATTGCAAGATCAGTCCGGATGGGATAAGCGATTGCCTTATGCAGAGTTTTCTTATAACAACGGTTATCAGGCCAGTTTGAAGATGTCACCATTTCAAGCGCTCTATGGAAGGAGTTGCAGAACTCCGTTGCAATGGGATCAGCCTGGAGAGAAGCAAGTGTTTGGGCCAGACATTCTGCTTGAAGCCGAAGAGAACATCAAGATGGTCCGAGAGAATCTGAAGATAGCGCAATCGAGGCAGCGAAGCTATGCAGACACAAGAAGAAGAGAGCTGAGTTTTGAAGTCGGAGACTTTGTCTATCTGAAAGTGTCACCGATCAGAGGAGTCAGAAGGTTCGGAGTGAAGGGCAAGCTAGCACCCCGCTACATTGGTCCATATCCGATTCTTGCAAGACGTGGAGAAGTAGCTTATCAGCTCAGCCTGCTAGAGAATTTGTCAGCTGTGCATGATGTCTTTCATGTGTCTCAGTTGAAGAAGTGTTTGCGTGTGCCAGAAGAGCAGTTGCCAGTGGAAGGTCTGGAAGTCCAGGAGGACTTGACCTATGTTGAGAAGCCAGCTCAGATCCTTGAGATGGCCGACAGAGTCACCCGAAGGAAGACCATCAGAATGTGCAAAGTCAGATGGAATCACCACTCTGAGGAAGAAGCAACCTGGGAGCGTGAAGATGATTTGATGGCTAAGTACCCAGAGCTCTTTGCTAGCCAGCCCTGAATCTCGAGGGCGAGATTCTTTTAAGGGGGATAGGTTTGTAACGCCCCGAATTTTGCAGTTGAATTTTTTTCTTTTCTTTACTCGCCAAAATTCGGGCGTTACCTTTTCTTTTTCTTTTTCCCTTCGCTAAACCTTGATCTTTTCCAAAGCTAGCGGGATTCGGTTTGAATCTCCCGTGTAAAGAAAACCATAAAACTACTTTATATTGTTTGATGCACCATGCCGAACCGTGCATTCTTTTGGATTGATTGAGAACGTGGATGCATTCATCTAGGAAGATCGGATTTCGAAAAGGAGATATTCTTTTCTTTTTCTTTTTCTTTCTTTCTCTCTCCCTCTTCCCCTTTCTCTCTCTCCCGCGCCGTGGGCCCCTTTGGCCGGCCCAGCCGCCCCTTGGCCGGCCCAAGCCGCCCTTGCGCGCCCCCTCTTGGGCCTTGGCAGGCCCAACCGCCCCCCCACCTCCCCTTTTCCCCCCAATTCCCTCTCTCTCCCTCTCATTTTCCCTCTCTCTCCCTAAGCCGCCGCCCCTACCCTGCCCTAGCCGCCGCCCCCTGCCCTTGCAGCTCGGCCGCCGCCCCCCCCCCCCCCCCCCGCCGTCGGCCGCCCGACCGCCGGTGAGCCCCCCCTCCTCCCTCCCTCTCCCCTCTCCCCTCCTCTCCCCCTCCCCGTCCGGCCAGCCCAGCCGGCCCCGGCCACCCTTGGCCGCGCCCCCGGCCGCCCCAGCCCCCTGCCTGGTCGCCAGCCGGCCCTGGCCGCGCCCAGCCGGCCGCTGGCCGCGCCCGGCCGCGCCCCCAGCCAGCCCCCGGCCGCGCCTGGCTCGGCCGCCCGCCTGGCCGCCCTGGCCACGCGCCCGCTTGGCCGCCTGGCCGGTTCAGCCGCCCTGGCCGCCCGGTTCGGCCGCCCGGCCGCCCAGCTCGGCCGCCCGCGCCCGCGCCCGCCCCCAGCCCAGCCGCCCTGCCTAGGGCCGGTTCAACCGCCCTAGGGCCGGTTCAACCGCCCCCCCCTCTGTTTTTTTTTTATTTTTTTATTTTATTTTATTTACTTTCTGTGATCATAATTACTTTATTTTAGGTAGGCTAATCATTGTTCATGTTATTGTAATAGGAAGTTTAATTTAGAATTTCGTTGCGCTAGTTGATTCATTTAGTTAATTGTTTATCTCATTCAATGTTGATCAACTAAAAATGATTAGGTTTCCATTAGTGTATATAACAGAATTCTTTTGTTAAGAACCAATTGTAACTGATTATTAGTGCATAAGCTTTAACCCCCTGCGAGACCCTTTCCCATTTCTTTCTAACCATAACAAATGCGATATCGAATGTCATACTTGATGCATATTCGCTTTACTTGTTCCCTTGTATGGTGTACTGTTCTTTTGTATTAAATATGTGGATGTATGTATGTTTGCGCTCGCATAGAGAACGATCCGGTCGAAGAGCCCGAGGAATTCGCAGGAGAAGCCCCTGAGCAGCAGTCGGTTGGTGGAGGCAAGTGTCCTTTGACCTATCTCAGTCCTATTCATTCTTTAATTCACCTCCCGCATTACACATTTATACCTAAGGATTGACTAGCTTTTGTTATCCATGTCCTTGTTTACCTATTTGGGTCGGATTATTACTGCTTAGTCTGATGCTAATGCTCAACTCTAATCAATGAACATGATGTGATTATCTATGATACGCTGTTTTCCCCTTCTTATTTATGATTATATTTGTGACCTTTAAGGGGACTCGAGCGGTTTCTCGAGTGCCTCTCCGTAAGGACCTGTTCAATGGATGACCGCCCGGGAAAACAGTGCAACCATGAGGGTGGAATGGGACGCCCTTAGCTGAATAATTGGAGGAACCGGGGTGTAGTTCGCTTAGCCGTTGTGCCGTCAATGGGGCTCGGTGTATGCGGCTCGCTCTGCCAAGGTTGATTTGTCCCTTGGGGAGGAGTGCGGTACATTTAGGAAACCTAACGGGTGGCTACAGCCCCGGGGAATCTTTGTAAAGGCTACGTAGTGAGACCCTGCCTATTCACCTTGGTAGTGTTTAAGGGTTTGATCGGCCTGAGGCAAGAGGGAATCACGGCTTGTGGGTAAAGTGCGCAACCTCTGCAGAGTGTTATGAAACTGATATATCAGCCGTGCTCGCGGTTATGAGCGGCCAAGGGAGCTCCAGAGATTAGTGATACTTGATCAGAGATACTTCGGTACAGGTGGCAATGAGATTGATGGTTCTGATTATGATTATGGTATTGGTAAGTGGTATTCTTTCCGTTTGGAAAGGATACATTGGGCTAATAACTTGGGTTAATGTTAAAACCTGGCTCTCTACTAGTAAGTAATGTAACACCCCTGGTGTTACTATAACTAAAATTTGAGCATGGCATCATGAGCATGGGCATTGCATATGTTTGACACACCTAGAGTGCAGTCACTAGGCAAAAATTTCAAACAAGTTGTATTGTTTTACTGTTTTACAAATAGGACCCTGGTTTAAGGACTTAACCCTAAATAGTGGTTAAAGGGGTAAAACTTAACCAAAGTTGAGAAAACCTAAAGGCTTTAGGGAAAAAGTCATAAAGTGACCCCAACAATAAAGTTGAATCACATTTATACCCCTGGAATACCAAAAACCCTAATTGGAACCCTGGAAAACCCTAAAACCAAACCCTAGGGGCCTATGTGCAAAAATTGTGCACATTTGGAATAAAGTGTAAAAACTACAATGTTAAGACATATAAAGTCCCATGGTTCACATTTAGGGTGATTTGCAAGCTAAACCCTAAGTTTTGGACCAATTTGCAAAAAGGACTCCAAGTTGATAATCCACTCTAAGTCTGAATTGCAGTGTCATGAGCACAACTTTGAGCCTTTATAACTTTCAAAGTATAGGATTTTTGCCCTAGGGCATCACATCAAAGTTGTAGACCCATCAAAGGTGAACACTTTTGCTTAAGAGAGTGAGCAATGTTGTTAAGAGAAATCTGGAGATAATCATGTTCAAAGTCTGGCTGTCAGACTGTTATTGTCTGAATTTTCAGACTAACAGAGGTCTGACATCAACTTCAAGCCCAATTTCAGATATGATTCAATGACTTTTTGTGACAACACCATGTAGCAAAGTTGTAGTTGGTATAATGCTCTACAAGTTTGCTGCAGATATTTGGACTTGGTACCATAGAAAAATTGGAGAAAATCCACCCCAAACATGGACTGACAGGCGCTCTGAATAAGTGCTGGCCATGGTACAGTGCTCTATTTGGATCAAACCGCCAGCGTATGGTGCTCACCGCCGACGACCTTTCTGCGCCGCGATTTGCGCCGGGGTCGAGATGGTCGGGCAACGAGCATCTCCTCGCGAAGACCTTCTTGCTTCGGATAAGACCGCCGCGGTGGAGGGCACTAGCTCCGGCTGCCACGCGGCCATCTCTCCTTCCGGTCATGTCCGGTCACCGGCGCCGCCCTCCTCTATTCGGCCACGCCATCACGGACTTGACTGCCATACGGCCATGGTTGAACGTGGCAAGCTCTCGGGGAGCGACGTGCTTGGTGCCATTACTAATCGCCAGCTTGGGCCAACAATGGTTGTCATCGTCATCGCGGCAGTGGCTCACCCGCGGCTATAAAATTCACCCCGCCCTCGCCCCCTTTTCTCAAATCAACCGTGCTCCGGCCTTCGTCTCCAAATTGCGAAGCCGTAGCACCTGTTTCCACCCTCAATGAGCCACCATAGCCGGTGAATCGACCACTTCCCCTAAATCGTTTTCCGCAGCCGCAATGAGCACCTCCTCGTGGCCGGCCCAACTCAGGTTAGTTCCAGTATCTCTGTGGCTCGTTCTAGTGTCCCTAGACCCTCCTCAAGCTCTACAACCCACCTAATTGAACTAGACCGCCCTGGGTTGCCGTGAACGCTCGTGTTCTTCCCCGATACCCGCGGTCACCGTGGCCAGCGTAAACTGTATAGCCATTCATGGAATTAGTGGAGGGAAAACGATCACTAGATCTTGGATTTGGGTTCGGCCAAAGATGGGCGCCAGTCCTTGAGCAAATTGTCCGATGCGCGTGCTCGTCGGAGCTCCGCACGACGCCGTCCGCCGTCGAGGGTGTTGGCGTGTAAAGGAATAAGAACGCAGGGGCCTTTCTGATAATGTCAGTGACTCCCCGAAATAGTGCGAGGGTTTCTTCTGTGTTTATTCATGGCGCCAGGGTCATCTGCGCAAAGTCGTCGTGGTCGAGTGCGCGCGGGCACGATTCCCCTCTGGGCTGGGCCGTATGGGCTGCTTCTGGCCCAGTACTGTTTAACCTTTCTTCTTTTCTTTTTCAGTAGAACTTTGAAAACCTATAGAAAATTGTAGAAAAATCCTAAAATTGTGAAACCAATTTTCCTAGGTTTCTTATTTTCCCTAGAATTTAATAAAAATAGTTTTGAGATTTTTAGAGGAAATAAGGAATTTTAGGGTATTTAAAATAGTTTAAGATAGTAGTTCTGGATTTTTAAAAGATAATTGGTAATCCCAAAAATGCTCAAAATTTTTATATGAACTCCTCATATTATTTAGAAGCCTTGGGTAGAATTTGGATTGATTTGGACTTTGTTTGATACTTAGAACCCAAAACCAACCCCCTGCCCTATAAACTCCTTTACCGACTCCGAAAACCCTAAGTTCTCGGAGTTCCGTGAAGGAAAGTTGTATTCAAGACTTAGATAATAAATCTTTATTATCCTCGCACTCTCATGAGCATTACATGGCATTCATTCTTATATGTATACCTATATGGTTATATTTAGAAAACGAAGAAGAGAGTGAAAGTGACTAAAGAGAAGACACCACCACTTTTGGGATCTCAGGCTGGGCCTTGGCTCTACTACGACATCTGCGAGTCCGCGCCCGACTCACCTGTGAACGAAGGCAAGCCCCGGTGCATTTGCCACCTTCCTTGATGTTTTTAAAATCTTTCTCACTTGATTGATGCATTAGGTGATAGGAGTTGATTGATAAAACAATTCCTGCATTACCTTCCTTGAAATTGATTACCCTTCCTTGATACCCGTTTTGAAAAAGATTTTTGATGCTTAGCCTTGCTTTAGAAAAACAAAATGTTTTGTTTTTATAAAAGATGATGTGGCAAAAGTGGGTGGGATGTTTTTGAAAATAAAACTTGATGGTGGATCCATCATGGCCATGATGGATCCAACATCGGAAAAGATGTACCTCTGCCAGGTACCAAAGTTTGGGTTTAAATTATAAAGCTGAGACCGGGCGGGTGACTTGCACGAGAAAGGAGTCTCGGTGTAATGTCTCCGTCTGTGTCGATTAAGGACCGTACCGATTGTTGGCCTGCTGATCTAGGACCCTTTATCTGGCCACATACCTCGTCATGGGTAAGCCTGAACCCGGCTATTCCATACATGAAAAGACAATCGCGCACTGGGAGTGGAGAGATGGCGAGAGTGGCACGTACCCCCTAGCAAAGGACCGCCTAAAAGGGGTGGTGTGCTCTCGGGTGGCGCGGACCTGTTCATGTGCTGGAGGATCCGTGGGAATGGTAGACATGTGGAGAAGCATATGTCGTGTGGTTGGAGATCCCCAGCTAGGTATTAATCGATTCGGATCGCCGAACTTCTCGGATATGAAGACTGGATCTTCGACCCTCATCGTAGATAACAAGCGAAACAAAAGATGGATTTTATGAAGAAAGCTAGTGTAGGACAAGTGAATGCTCTAGATTAGGCAAATCTAGATTCAGGAAAAATATTTCACTGGTAATGTAAAATTTTGGCTTAAGGACCCACTTTAGTAAGCATTTCTGCAAAACAGAGTCTTTGACTATTGAGAAGCCTTACCTTGACTCCTATATAGCCAGCATACCCTTGAGAGTCTTTTCCTTAGTCGGGTAAGACTTGCTGAGTAATTCCATACTCAGGGTTTATCCCTTTGTTGTTTTTAGGTGGGGAAGTAGCAGACTTCTGCTGCTTCTGTGCTAAGGTGGTTCCCAACGAAGAGAAACAGGAATGAAGTGCGGGAGGACTCAGTCCTCCACTTGAGATCTTTTGTTTTTAGTCCTTCGGGAGAAGTTGTGTCTCCCCGGTTTGTATAATTATTACTGTTATGCACTCACTTTTTGAACTGGTCTGTAATAACTTAACTTGAGCTTACTTTGGAAATAAATGTAAGATTATGTAATCGCTTCCGCATTTCTTTATCTCCGATGATCTGTAATGTCTGCAAGACGGGTGAAACGTTCCTGGTGAGGTAAGGAAAGATACCGAGCTTGTCAAGTAACTTAGGAACATCTACAGGGTGTCTGATGTCTGTTAGACAAGGACAACTGTAGGTGGGCCTGATTACTTGGGAGGTTCCGTCACAGCTGGTATCGGAGCGTAGCCCTTCTTTGCAGATGTTATGAGGCATCTTCAAAAGGATTTCCAAAAGTCTTACCTAAAAACTCTTTTCTCTTCTTACCTAAATATTCTGAAGAGTTTATCTTAAAGACCAGATAGGAAGAGTGCAATGTATAGAAGGTTGAATCAACCAAGGTTGATTCTGTAATTATACATGCATCATGCTAAGCATTATACTAATAAATTTCCCCCTTAGAAAATGCCGCCGCGCACAAGAAAGACCGCGCGTAAGTCGACTGGACCACTTGGAGTGCCTCGACATCAACTTGCTCCGCGAGATGTAGATAGTTGTAGCGGGAGCAATGATCCTATAGGGGATCTGGAAGCACAAATTGAACTGCTTCAGTCAGAACTCCGTCACAGGAATGATCTATGGATCGCGGATGCAGCCATCCGCTACTTGCAAGACCAACTCGCGAAACGAGATTTAGCACTCGATTGGGCGGTTAACTCCCGTCTATTCGCCTGGGCTAAGGAAGCCAAAGCTCGAGCCCGAGTGGAGGAGCTTAGCTTAGCCATGGATAACTTGCAGGTCTATTATAATACACTACATGAAGAAGTTCATCAGTTGTACTCACAACTGCACCCGAACGTCCCTGTGAGTTCTGTCGGGATGGAAGCCGGACCTTCTCATGTAGCGGGAGAAGCACTTGATGGTGCACTGGACCTTTTTAGGCCCCTCCCTCTATGAAGTTGGCTGACGAATAGTCTTCTATACCCGAATGTAAGCTACCAAAAGTGAAAAGAAGTGGCTTACCAAGTGCCCTCAACATTGGCCGGACGGGACTTTCTTGCTAATATGATTGTTCTGAAAGGCCAAGACATGGATGTCATCTTGGGCATGAACTGGTTAGCCCAGCATAAAGCAATTCTCAACCCTAATCTAAGAACCATCATGCTGAGTTATGGCCAATAAAGAGTTGGTGACTTGGTTGCCTAAAACCAAAATTAGGCTATATTCGTATTTAGTGAACCATGACCCGGCCCAAAGTCGAATTTTCCGTTATCACTTCATGACCACAACCATACAAATAAATGCCTAGATAATTTCTTTGTCGAACCTAAAGTGTACCTAGACTGCAAACAAGAATCTCAAGTCATGCCTCCTTTAGCACCATTTTCCTGTTCAGCTGATGCAGGTTGAAGTCTCTAGTGTATTTGGCCTCTCCTTACGGATCGTCGTGTTGCTCTATCAACCCAACCTAGAAAAGACATGTCCGACCATTTCCTTGAATTTGATGCCTTTGGTTTATTCATATCTAACGAAGGCCTACCAACTTAATTCTTGACCTGGTGATTTCTATGATAGGCATAGAAATATGCTTGGGTTAAATTAACAGTCTCCCATCATACTTCTTTCATCAAGTTTAGGTTATGGCCATGCCTTGTTCATTTCCTTGGGCCATAATCTATTTGGCTCTCCACTTGTAACCATTTCTACAAGTGGAGTATCTCTTTGTATATTATCACCCTTGCCCAGTTTATTCGGGTTGTGTGAGATTCTTTATTGGTTATGTCTGGTATTGGCGAAGCTCTCAAATTGGAGATTGATTTTCCCTGCTGTTGAGATGCAGGAGTTTGTTCATTCGCTCTCCTATTTTCCAGGTATTTCTGAACCTTGTCCGTTCATCTCGCATGAAGAAACGGATGAACAACCTGACCAAATGGATTTTTACCCAAGTGCATGACCTTTTTGCTTGCAAAGATGAACTCTCAACCCCTTGGCTTACCAATGGTACTGAGAGAATTTGCTCAATGTCAAAAGTAGTTCAACAAGTTGGTTTTGACTAACTTGTAACTGCCTGTTGACCGAATGTTGAGTCTAGAGATCGTTTTATCGAATTGTCTAAACTCACTTTGGTTCAACCTACCCTAAAGAAAGTGCTTACCAAAACGAGATTAAGTCAGTCAATAACCACCTAGCCATCGCTCTAGTCGTGCATCGATTGCCTCATGTATGCTTTTCTAGCATAAGTGATTGGGTCGAGCCATGTCTAGTGCCTGATAGAATGGACTAGATGCAAAGTCCGCATTTTTAGATCCCTCCACTGATGATTTTTCTGGAATCAATATCGCCTTTCGTGGATTTGGACTCCCTAACACGAGTTATCCGACCTTCGCACCCGTCTCATGTGCTATGAACCTACTGTAACCACTTGTTGGTAAACCTCCTCTTGTGTGTTTTACCCAAGATGGTGCATCTGATTCTATTGGGTAAAGTTGCATAATTGCCACCCAACAGACTCAGATAGTACAGTGTCATCAGAAGAAGCAAGTTGCACACATGGAACCTTATGTGTTCTTCTGGTGGGCAAAGATGCAACTTGAAATTGCATACTTTGTGGCTAGACGTAACACTTGTAAATGCATCAAGGCCATATGCATGAAGACCGTTGGTCCATTACAATCCTTACCTATCCCAACATGGAAAGGGGAAGATATTGTATGGACTTTATCGTGGGATTACCCAGGACTACAAAAGGGTATGACTCTATCTGGGTTATTGTTGATCAGCTTATGAAAATTTCTCATTTGCTGCCAGTCAAGACCGATCACCCAGATACTGCCTGTCTGCTTATGCCCAATTGTACATTGCTCGTATTCTTAGTCTGCATGGTGTTCCAAAAACCATAGTGTCGGATCGTGGACCTCAATTCATATCCAAGTTCTGGGAAGAACTTCATAAATCCTTGGGTACCAAATTGATCCACAGCTCGGCCTATCATCCTCAAACCAGTGGACAAACTGAGAGAGTAAATCAAATCCTCGAGGATATGCTGCGGGCATGTGTCCTAGATTTCTCGCAAAAATGGGATGAATGCTTGCCCTTAGCGGAGTTTTCATATAATAACAGTTACCAGGAAAGCATCAAGATGGCACCTTTTGAAGCTTTGTATGGGCGACGGTGTCGAACTCCGCTAAATTGGTCTGAACCTGGTGAAAGATATTTCTTTAGACCTGATATGGAAAAAGAAACCGAAGAAAAGGTTCAGAAAATAGTTCATAATATGAAGAAGGCACAGGCTCGTCAGAAAAGTTATGCAGACAAACGGCGAATGCCCTTATACTTCTTGGAAGGAGACTACGTCTACTTAAAGGTTTCCCCAATGAAAGGCGTATCGCGTTTTGGGATTAAGGGAAAACTTGCACCCAGGTACATTGGTCCATTCCTGGTACTTGAGCAATGTGGACCAGTGGCATACCGACTTCAGCTCCCCGAAACATTGTCTGCCGTGCATAATGTGTTCCACGTGTCACAATTGAAGAAGTGTCTTCGGGTTCTCGATCGAACCGTTGAAGTGACTGATGTTGTCCTGGAACCAGATTTAACGTACTCGGAACATCCCATTCGAGTTCTGGATCAAAAGGACAGGGTTACCCGGAGAAAGACTCTCAAGTTTTATAAGATACAGTGGAACCAGCATTCGGAAGATGAGGCTACATGGGAAACCCAAGATTTCTTAGATAGGAATTTCCCGGGCTTTCTAGCCTCTTGTAAGTTGTAAAGTTTGTATAGCTATGTAATAAAGGAATAAACCCCCACACCACCCCTGCCTTGTACCAGAAATTAGGAAATAAAAACATGACACATTTCCTTTTCCATTACTCACCCTAGGACTTTAAATCTCGGGACGAGATTCTTTTATGGGGGGAAGGATGTAACACCCCTGGTGTTACTATAACTAAAATTTGAGCATGGCATCATGAGCATGGGCATTGCATATGTTTGACACACCTAGAGTGCAGTCACTAGGCAAAAATTTCAAACAAGTTGTATTGTTTTACTGTTTTACAAATAGGACCCTGGTTTAAGGACTTAACCCTAAATAGTGGTTAAAGGGGTAAAACTTAACCAAAGTTGAGAAAACCTAAAGGCTTTAGGGAAAAAGTCATAAAGTGACCCCAACAATAAAGTTGAATCACATTTATACCCCTGGAATACCAAAAACCCTAATTGGAACCCTGGAAAACCCTAAAACCAAACCCTAGGGGCCTATGTGCAAAAATTGTGCACATTTGGACTAAAGTGTAAAAACTACAATGTTAAGACATATAAAGTCCCATGGTTCACATTTAGGGTGATTTGCAAGCTAAACCCTAAGTTTTGGACCAATTTGCAAAAAGGACTCCAAGTTGATAATCCACTCTAAGTCTGAATTGCAGTGTCATGAGCACAACTTTGAGCCTTTATAACTTTCAAAGTATAGGATTTTTGCCCTAGGGCATCACATCAAAGTTGTAGACCCATCAAAGGTGAACACTTTTGCTTAAGAGAGTGAGCAATGTTGTTAAGAGAAATCTGGAGATAATCATGTTCAAAGTCTGGCTGTCAGACTGTTATTGTCTGAATTTTCAGACTAACAGAGATCTGACATCAACTTCAAGCCCAATTTCAGATATGATTCAATGACTTTTTGTGACAACACCATGTAGCAAAGTTGTAGTTGGTATAATGCTCTACAAGTTTGTTGCAGATATTTGGACTTGGTACCATAGAAAAATTGGAGAAAATCCACCCCAAACATGGACTGACAGGCGCTCTGAATAAGTGCTGGCCATGGTACAGTGCTCTATTTGGATCAAACCGCCAGCGTATGGTGCTCACCGCCGACGACCTTTCTGCGCCGCGATTTGCGCCGGGGTCGAGATGGTCGGGCAACGAGCATCTCCTCGCGAAGACCTTCTTGCTTCGGATAAGACCGCCGCGGTGGAGGGCACTAGCTCCGGCTGCCACGCGGCCATCTCTCCTTCCGGTCATGTCCGGTCACCGGCGCCGCCCTCCTCTATTCGGCCATGCCATCACGGACTTGACTGCCATACGGCCATGGTTGAACGTGGCAAGCTCTCGGGGAGCGACGTGCTTGGTGCCATTACTAATCGCCAGCTTGGGCCAACAATGGTTGTCATCGTCATCGCGGCAGTGGCTCACCCGCGGCTATAAAATTCACCCCGCCCTCGCCCCCTTTTCTCAAATCAACCGTGCTCCGGCCTTCGTCTCCAAATTGCGAAGCCGTAGCACCTGTTTCCACCCTCAATGAGCCACCATAGCCGGTGAATCGACCACTTCCCCTAAATCGTTTTCCGCCGCCGCAATGAGCACCTCCTCGTGGCCGGCCCAACTCAGGTTAGTTCCAGTATCTCTGTGGCTCGTTCTAGTGTCCCTAGACCCTCCTCAAGCTCTACAACCCACCTAATTGAACTAGACCGCCCTGGGTTGCCGTGAACGCTCGTGTTCTTCCCCGATACCCGCGGTCACCGTGGCCAGCGTAAACTGTATAGCCATTCATGGAATTAGTGGAGGGAAAACGATCACTAGATCTTGGATTTGGGTTCGGCCAAAGATGGGCGCCAGTCCTTGAGCAAATTGTCCGATGCGCGTGCTCGTCGGAGCTCCGCACGACGCCGTCCGCCGTCGAGGGTGTTGGCGTGTAAAGGAATAAGAACGCAGGGGCCTTTCTGATAATGTCAGTGACTCCCCGAAATAGTGCGAGGGTTTCTTCTGTGTTTATTCATGGCGCCAGGGTCATCTGCGCAAAGTCGTCGTGGTCGAGTGCGCGCGGGCACGATTCCCCTCTGGGCTGGGCCGTATGGGCTGCTTCTGGCCCAGTACTGTTTAACCTTTCTTCTTTTCTTTTTCAGTAGAACTTTGAAAACCTATAGAAAATTGTAGAAAAATCCTAAAATTGTGAAACCAATTTTCCTAGGTTTCTTATTTTCCCTAGAATTTAATAAAAATAGTTTTGAGATTTTTAGAGGAAATAAGGAATTTTAGGGTATTTAAAATAGTTTAAGATAGTAGTTCTGGATTTTTAAAAGATAATTGGTAATCCCAAATATGCTCAAAATTTTTATATGAACTCCTCATATTATTTAGAAGCCTTGGGTAGAATTTGGATTGATTTGGACTTTGTTTGATACTTAGAACCCAAAACCAACCCCCTGCCCTATAAACTCCTTTACCGACTCCGAAAACCCTAAGTTCTCGGAGTTCCGTGAAGGAAAGTTGTATTCAAGACTTAGATAATAAATCTTTATTATCCTCGCACTCTCATGAGCATTACATGGCATTCATTCTTATATGTATACCTATATGGTTATATTTAGAAAACGAAGAAGAGAGTGAAAGTGACTAAAGAGAAGACACCACCACTTTTGGGATCTCAGGCTGGGCCTTGGCTCTACTACGACATCTGCGAGTCCGCGCCCGACTCACCTGTGAACGAAGGCAAGCCCCGGTGCATTTGCCACCTTCCTTGATGTTTTTAAAATCTTTCTCACTTGATTGATGCATTAGGTGATAGGAGTTGATTGATAAAACAATTCCTGCATTACCTTCCTTGAAATTGATTACCCTTCCTTGATACCCGTTTTGAAAAAGATTTTTGATGCTTAGCCTTGCTTTAGAAAAACAAAATGTTTTGTTTTTATAAAAGATGATGTGGCAAAAGTGGGTGGGATGTTTTTGAAAATAAAACTTGATGGTGGATCCATCATGGCCATGATGGATCCAACATCGGAAAAGATGTACCTCTGCCAGGTACCAAAGTTTGGGTTTAAATTATAAAGCTGAGACCGGGCGGGTGACTTGCACGAGAAAGGAGTCTCGGTGTAGTGTCTCCGTCTGTGTCGATTAAGGACCGTACCGATTGTTGGCCTGCTGATCTAGGACCCTTTATCTGGCCACATACCTCGTCATGGGTAAGCCTGAACCCGGCTATTCCATACATGAAAAGACAATCGCGCACTGGGAGTGGAGAGATGGCGAGAGTGGCACGTACCCCCTAGCAAAGGACCGCCTAAAAGGGGTGGTGTGCTCTCGGGTGGCGCGGACCTGTTCATGTGCTGGAGGATCCGTGGGAATGGTAGACATGTGGAGAAGCATATGTCGTGTGGTTGGAGATCCCCAGCTGGGTATTAATCGATTCGGATCGCCGAACTTCTCGGATATGAAGACTGGATCTTCGACCCTCATCGTAGATAACAAGCGAAACAAAAGATGGATTTTATGAAGAAAGCTAGTGTAGGACAAGTGAATGCTCTAGATTAGGCAAATCTAGATTCAGGAAAAATATTTCACTGGTAATGTAAAATTTTGGCTTAAGGACCCACTTTAGTAAGCATTTCTGCAAAACAGAGTCTTTGACTATTGAGAAGCCTTACCTTGACTCCTATATAGCCAGCATACCCTTGAGAGTCTTTTCCTTAGTCGGGTAAGACTTGCTGAGTAATTCCATACTCAGGGTTTATCCCTTTGTTGTTTTTAGGTGGGGAAGTAGCAGACTTCTGCTGCTTCTGTGCTAAGGTGGTTCCCAACGAAGAGAAACAGGAATGAAGTGCGGGAGGACTCAGTCCTCCACTTGAGATCTTTTGTTTTTAGTCCTTCGGGAGAAGTTGTGTCTCCCCGGTTTGTATAATTATTACTGTTATGCACTCACTTTTTGAACTGGTCTGTAATAACTTAACTTGAGCTTACTTTGGAAATAAATGTAAGATTATGTAATCGCTTCCGCATTTCTTTATCTCCGATGATCTGTAATGTCTGCAAGACGGGTGAAACGTTCCTGGTGAGGTAAGGAAAGATACCGAGCTTGTCAAGTAACTTAGGAACATCTACAGGGTGTCTGATGTCTGTTAGACAAGGACAACTGTAGGTGGGCCTGATTACTTGGGAGGTTCCGTCACAGCTGGTATCGGAGCATAGCCCTTCTTTGCAGATGTTATGAGGCATCTTCAAAAGGATTTCCAAAAGTCTTACCTAAAAACTCTTTTCTCTTCTTACCTAAATATTCTGAAGAGTTTATCTTAAAGACCAGATAGGAAGAGTGCAATGTATAGAAGGTTGAATCAACCAAGGTTGATTCTGTAATTATACATGCATCATGCTAAGCATTATACTAATAAATTTCCCCCTTAGAAAATGCCGCCGCGCACAAGAAAGACCGCGCGTAAGTCGACTGGACCACTTGGAGTGCCTCGACATCAACTTGCTCCGCGAGATGTAGATAGTTGTAGCGGGAGCAATGATCCTATAGGGGATCTGGAAGCACAAATTGAACTGCTTCAGTCAGAACTCCGTCACAGGAATGATCTATGGATCGCGGATGCAGCCATCCGCTACTTGCAAGACCAACTCGCGAAACGAGATTTAGCACTCGATTGGGCGGTTAACTCCCGTCTATTCGCCTGGGCTAAGGAAGCCAAAGCTCAAGCCCGAGTGGAGGAGCTTAGCTTAGCCATGGATAACTTGCAGGTCTATTATAATACACTACATGAAGAAGTTCATCAGTTGTACTCACAACTGCACCCGAACGTCCCTGTGAGTTCTGTCGGGATGGAAGCCGGACCTTCTCATGTAGCGGGAGAAGCACTTGATGGTGCACTGGACCTTTTTAGGCCCCTCCCTCTATGAAGTTGGCTGACGAATAGTCTTCTATACCCGAATGTAAGCTACCAAAAGTGAAAAGAAGTGGCTTACCAAGTGCCCTCAACATTGGCCGGACGGGACTTTCTTGCTAATATGATTGTTCTGAAAGGCCAAGACATGGATGTCATCTTGGGCATGAACTGGTTAGCCCAGCATAAAGCAATTCTCAACCCTAATCTAAGAACCATCATGCTGAGTTATGGCCAATAAAGAGTTGGTGACTTGGTTGCCTAAAACCAAAACTAGGCTATATTCGTATTTAGTGAACCATGACCCGGCCCAAAGTCGAATTTTCCGTTATCACTTCATGACCACAACCATACAAATAAATGCCTAGATAATTTCTTTGTCGAACCTAAAGTGTACCTAGACTGCAAACAAGAATCTCAAGTCATGCCTCCTTTAGCACCATTTTCCTGTTCAGCTGATGCAGGTTGAAGTCTCTAGTGTATTTGGCCTCTCCTTACGGATCGTCGTGTTGCTCTATCAACCCAACCTAGAAAAGACATGTCCGACCATTTCCTTGAATTTGATGCCTTTGGTTTATTCATATCTAACGAAGGCCTACCAACTTAATTCTTGACCTGGTGATTTCTATGATAGGCATAGAAATATGCTTGGGTTAAATTAACAGTCTCCCATCATACTTCTTTCATTAAGTTTAGGTTATGGCCATGCCTTGTTCATTTCCTTGGGCCATAATCTATTTGGCTCTCCACTTGTAACCATTTCTACAAGTGGAGTATCTCTTTGTATATTATCACCCTTGCCCAGTTTATTCGGGTTGTGTGAGATTCTTTATTGGTTATGTCTGGTATTGGCGAAGCTCTCAAATTGGAGATTGATTTTCCCTGCTGTTGAGATGCAGGAGTTTGTTCATTCGCTCTCCTATTTTCCAGGTATTTCCGAACCTTGTCCGTTCATCTCGCATGAAGAAACGGATGAACAACCTGACCAAATGGATTTTTACCCAAGTGCATGACCTTTTTGCTTGCAAAGATGAACTCTCAACCCCTTGGCTTACCAATGGTACTGAGAGAATTTGCTCAATGTCAAAAGTAGTTCAACAAGTTGGTTTTGACTAACTTGTGCCTGTTGACCGAATGTTGAGTCTAGAGATCGTTTTATCGAATTGTCTAAACTCACTTTGGTTCAACCTACCCTAAAGAAAGTGCTTACCAAAACGAGATTAAGTCAGTCAATAACCACCTAGCCATCGCTCTAGTCGTGCATCGATTGCCTCATGTATGCTTTTCTAGCATAAGTGATTGGGTCGAGCCATGTCTAGTGCCTGATAGAATGGACTAGATGCAAAGTCCGCATTTTTAGATCCCTCCACTGATGATTTTTCTGGAATCAATATCGCCTTTCGTGGATTTGGACTCCCTAACATGAGTTATCCGACCTTCGCACCCGTCTCATGTGCTATGAACCTACTGTAACCACTTGTTGGTAAACCTCCTCTTGTGTGTTTTACCCAAGATGGTGCATCTGATTCTATTGGGTAAAGTTGCATAATTGCCACCCAACAGACTCAGATAGTACAGTGTCATCAGAAGAAGCAAGTTGCACACATGGAACCTTATGTGTTCTTCTGGTGGGCAAAGATGCAACTTGAAATTGCATACTTTGTGGCTAGACGTAACACTTGTAAATGCATCAAGGCCATATGCATGAAGACCGTTGGTCCATTACAATCCTTACCTATCCCAACATGGAAAGGGGAAGATATTGTATGGACTTTATCGTGGGATTACCCAGGACTACAAAAGGGTATGACTCTATCTGGGTTATTGTTGATCAGCTTATGAAAATTTCTCATTTGCTGCCAGTCAAGACCGATCACCCAGATACTGCCTGTCTGCCTATGCCCAATTGTACATTGCTCGTATTCTTAGTCTGCATGGTGTTCCAAAAACCATAGTGTCGGATCGTGGACCTCAATTCATATCCAAGTTCTGGGAAGAACTTCATAAATCCTTGGGTACCAAATTGATCCACAGCTCGGCCTATCATCCTCAAACCAGTGGACAAACTGAGAGAGTAAATCAAATCCTCGAGGATATGCTGCGGGCATGTGTCCTAGATTTCTCGCAAAAATGGGATGAATGCTTGCCCTTAGCGGAGTTTTCATATAATAACAGTTACCAGGAAAGCATCAAGATGGCACCTTTTGAAGCTTTGTATGGGCGACGGTGTCGAACTCCGCTAAATTGGTCTGAACCTGGTGAAAGATATTTCTTTAGACCTGATATGGAAAAAGAAACCGAAGAAAAGGTTCAGAAAATAGTTCATAATATGAAGAAGGCACAGGCTCGTCAGAAAAGTTATGCAGACAAACGGCGAATGCCCTTATACTTCTTGGAAGGAGACTACGTCTACTTAAAGGTTTCCCCAATGAAAGGCGTATCGCGTTTTGGGATTAAGGGAAAACTTGCACCCAGGTACATTGGTCCATTCCTGGTACTTGAGCAATGTGGACCAGTGGCATACCGACTTCAGCTCCCCGAAACATTGTCTGCCGTGCATAATGTGTTCCACGTGTCACAATTGAAGAAGTGTCTTCGGGTTCCCGATCGAACCGTTGAAGTGACTGATGTTGTCCTGGAACCAGATTTAACGTACTCGGAACATCCCATTCGAGTTCTGGATCAAAAGGACAGGGTTACCCGGAGAAAGACTCTCAAGTTTTATAAGATACAGTGGAACCAGCATTCGGAAGATGAGGCTACATGGGAAACCCAAGATTTCTTAGATAGGAATTTCCCGGGCTTTCTAGCCTCTTGTAAGTTGTAAAGTTTGTATAGCTATGTAATAAAGGAATAAACCCCCACACCACCCCTGCCTTGTACCAGAAATTAGGAAATAAAAACATGACACATTTCCTTTTCCATTACTCACCCTAGGACTTTAAATCTCGGGACGAGATTCTTTTATGGGGGGAAGGATGTAACACCCCTGGTGTTACTATAACTAAAATTTGAGCATGGCATCATGAGCATGGGCATTGCATATGTTTGACACACCTAGAGTGCAGTCACTAGGCAAAAATTTCAAACAAGTTGTATTGTTTTACTGTTTTACAAATAGGACCCTGGTTTAAGGACTTAACCCTAAATAGTGGTTAAAGGGGTAAAACTTAACCAAAGTTGAGAAAACCTAAAGGCTTTAGGGAAAAAGTCATAAAGTGACCCCAACAATAAAGTTGAATCACATTTATACCCCTGGAATACCAAAAACCCTAATTGGAACCCTGGAAAACCCTAAAACCAAACCCTAGGGGCCTATGTGCAAAAATTGTGCACATTTGGACTAAAGTGTAAAAACTACAATGTTAAGACATATAAAGTCCCATGGTTCACATTTAGGGTGATTTGCAAGCTAAACCCTAAGTTTTGGACCAATTTGCAAAAAGGACTCCAAGTTGATAATCCACTCTAAGTCTGAATTGCAGTGTCATGAGCACAACTTTGAGCCTTTATAACTTTCAAAGTATAGGATTTTTGCCCTAGGGCATCACATCAAAGTTGTAGACCCATCAAAGGTGAACACTTTTGCTTAAGAGAGTGAGCAATGTTGTTAAGAGAAATCTGGAGATAATCATGTTCAAAGTCTGGCTGTCAGACTGTTATTGTCTGAATTTTCAGACTAACAGAGATCTGACATCAACTTCAAGCCCAATTTCAGATATGATTCAATGACTTTTTGTGACAACACCATGTAGCAAAGTTGTAGTTGGTATAATGCTCTACAAGTTTGTTGCAGATATTTGGACTTGGTACCATAGAAAAATTGGAGAAAATCCACCCCAAACATGGACTGACAGGCGCTCTGAATAAGTGCTGGCCATGGTACAGTGCTCTATTTGGATCAAACCGCCAGCGTATGGTGCTCACCGCCGACGACCTTTCTGCGCCGCGATTTGCGCCGGGGTCGAGATGGTCGGGCAACGAGCATCTCCTCGTGAAGACCTTCTTGCTTCGGATAAGACCGCCGCGGTGGAGGGCACTAGCTCCGGCTGCCACGCGGCCATCTCTCCTTCCGGTCATGTCCGGTCACCGGCGCCGCCCTCCTCTATTCGGCCATGCCATCACGGACTTGACTGCCATACGGCCATGGTTGAACGTGGCAAGCTCTCGGGGAGCGACGTGCTTGGTGCCATTACTAATCGCCAGCTTGGGCCAACAATGGTTCCCAAGAGCGTTTCACCCGTCACACAGATATTACAGATCATCGAAGATACGAACATGCGGAAGCGGTTACATAAACTTACCTTTATTTTAAAAGTAAGGCAAAGTTATATATTACAGACCAGGATATTACTTATGAGTGCAGAGTAGTATTATTACACATCAAGGGAGGCAAAACCCCTCCCGATAAGTTTTTAAACAAAAGTTCTTATGGAGGAACTCTTCCTCCCGAGCTTCATCCTTGTTTTTCTTCTTTTGGAACCACCTTGGAACAGAAACAACAAAAGTTTGTTGCTTCCTCACCTAAAAACAATAGGGCATAAAACCCTAAGTACGGAATTACTCAGCAAGACTTACCCGACTAAGGAAAAGACTCTCAAGGGTATGCTGGAGTTGGGAATCAAGGAGAGGCTTTAAAAATTCAACTTAGATACCTTTGCAGAAATGGCTTACTAAAGTGAGTCCTTAGTTTCAATATTTTAACGCCAGATTAAATATTAATAGACTCTGTTTGCATATGATCTACTTTTACCATTATATCAATACAACATTGAAAGTCGCCTAGAGGGGGGGTGAATAGGGCGAAACTGAAATTCTCAAAAATAATCACAACTACAAGCCGGGTTAGCGTTAGAAATATAATAGAGTCCGCGAGAGAGGGTGCAAAACAAATCGCAAGCGAATAACGAGTGAGACACGTGGATTTGTTTTACCGAGGTTCGGTTCTCGCAAACCTACTCCCCGTTGAGGAGGCCACAAAGGCCGGGAATCTTTCAACCCTTACCCTCTCTCAAACGGTCCCTCGGACCGAGTGAGCTTTCTCTTCTCAATCACTTGGAACACAAAGTTCCCACAAGGACCACCACAAGGTTGGTGTATCTTGCCTCAATTACAAGTGAGTTTGATCGCAATGAAGAATCAAGAAAGAAGAAAGCAATCCAAGCGCAAGAGCTCGAAAGAACACAAGCAAATCTCTCTCACTAATCACTAGGGCGTTGTGTGGAATTTGGAGAGGATTTGATCACTTTGGTGTGTCTAGAATTGAATGCTAGAGCTCTTGTAAGTAGTTGGGAAGTGGAAAACTTGGATGACTTGAATGTGGGGTGGTTGGGGGTATTTATAGCCCCAACCACCAAACTAGCCGTTTGGTGCAGGCTGGCTGTCGTATGGTGCACCGGACAGTCCGGTGCACACCGGACAGTCCGGTGCGCCAGCCACGTCACCAAAGCCGTTGGGTTCCAACCGTTGGAGCTCTGACTTCTGGGCCCGCCTGGATGTCCGGTGGCGCACCGGACATGAACTGTAGAGTGTCCGGTGCGCCAGCATGGGCGTGCCTGACCTCTGCGCGCGCTGGCGCGCATTTAATGCGCCGCAGGTAGCCGTTGGCGCCAGAAGTAGCCGTTGCCCCGCAGATACACCGGACAGTCCGGTGTACACCGGACAGTCCGGTGAATTATAGCGGAGCAGCTAAAATGAATTCTCGAGGCTGGCGAGTTCCTGAGGCCGCTCTCACCAGACATGTCCGGTGAATTATAGCGGAGTCGCCTCTAGAATTTCCCGAGAGTGAAGAGTTCAGCCTCGAAGTGCCTCTGGTGCACCGGACATGTCCGGTGGCCCACCGGACAGTCCGGTGCGCCAGACCAGAGGTGCCTTCGGTTGTCCCTTTGCTCTTTTGTTGAACCCAATACTTGGTCTTTTTATTGGCTAAGTGAGAACCTTTGGCACCTGTATAACTTATACACTAGAGCAAACTAGTTAGTCCAATTATTTGTGTTGGGCAATTCAACCACCAAAATAATTTAGGAACTAGGTGTAAGCCTTAATTCCCTTTCAATCTCCCCATTTTTGGTGATTGATGCCAACACAAGCCAAAGCAAATATAAAAGTGCATAATTGAACTAGTTTGCATAATGTAAGTGCAAAGGTTGCTTGGAAATGAGCCAAAATAAATAGTTACAAGATATGCATGGATTGTTTCTTCATTTTTAATATTTTGGACCACACTTGCACCACAAGTTTTGTTTTTGCAAATTCTTTTTGTAAATCCTTTTCAAAGTCTTTTGCAAATAGTCAAAGATAAATAAATAGGATTTTGAGAAGCATTCTTAAGAAATTTTCTCTCTTTGTTTCAAATGCTTTTCCTTTTGACTAAACAAAACTCCCCCTCAAATAAATTCTCCTCTTAGTGTTCAAGAGGGTTTTAAGATATCAAGTTTTGAAAATACTACTTGCTCCCCCTTTAGAACACAAAGAGATACCAATTTGAAATTTACCAATTTGAAAATCATTAATTTTAAAAATTAGGGTGGTGGTGCGGTCCTTTTGCTTTGGGCCAATACTTTCTCCCCCTTTGGCATGAATCACCAAAAACGGATACTCGGAATGAAATATAGGCCCTTAAAGACTACTTTCTCCCCTTTGGCAATTAAACATAGGAGTGAAGGTTATACCAAAGATGGAGAGTGATGCGGAGCGACGGCGAAGGATGAGTAGTAGAGTGGAGTGGAAGCCTTTGTCTTCGCCGAAGACTCCAATTCCCTTTCAATATGCCTATGACTTGGTTTGAAATATACTTGAAAACACATTAGTCATAGCATATATAAAAGAGACATGATCAAAGGTATACTTATGAGCTATGTGTGCAAGTTTAGCAAAAGAAATTTCTAGAATCAAGAATATTGAGCTCATGCCTAAGTTTGGGAAAAGATTGTTCATCAAGTGGCTTGGTAAAGATATCGGCTAATTGATCTTTAGCGTTGATGTATGAAATCTCGATATCCCCCTTTTGTTGGTGATCCCTAAGAAAATGATACCGAATGGCTATGTGTTTAGTGTGGCTATGCTCAACGGGATTATCCGCCATGCGGATTGCACTCTCATTATCACATAGAAGAGGAACTTTGGTTAATTTGTAACCATAGTCCCGCAGGGTTTGCCTCATCCAAAGCAATTGCGCGCAACAATGGCCTGCGGCAATATACTCGGCTTCGGCGGTAGAAAGAGCAACCGAATTTTGCTTCTTTGAAGCCCAAGACACCAAGGATCTTCCCAAGAACTGGCAAGTCCCCGATGTGCTCTTTCTATTAATTTTACACCCCGCCCAATCGGCATCCGAATAACCAATCAAATCAAATGTGGATCCCCGAGGGTACCAAAGCCCAAACTTAGGAGTATAAGCCAAATATCTCAAGATTCGTTTTACGGCCGTAAGGTGTGATTCCTTAGGGTCGGCTTGGAATCTTGCACACATGCAAACGGAAAGCATAATGTCCGGTCGAGATGCACATAAATAGAGTAATGAACCTATCATTGACCGATATACCTTTTGATCCACGGACTTACCTCCCGTGTCGAGGTCGAGATGTCCATTGGTTCCCATGGGTGTCTTGATGGGCTTGGCATCCTTCATTCCAAACTTGGTTAGAATGTCTTGAGTGTACTTCGTTTGGCTAATGAAGGTGCCCTCTTGGAGTTGCTTGACTTGGAATCCTAGAAAATACTTCAACTCCCCCATCATAGACATCTCGAATTTTTGTGTCATGATCCTACTAAATTATTCACATGTAGATTCGTTAGTAGACCCAAATATAATATCATCAACATAAATTTGGCATACAAACAAATCATTGTCAAGAGTTTTAGTGAATAAAGTAGGATCGGCCTTGCCGACTTTGAAGCCATTAGCAATAAGGAAATCTCTTAGGCATTCATACCATGCTCTTGGGGCTTGCTTGAGCTCATAAAGCGCCTTAGAGAGCCTATAGACATAGTTAGGGTACTCACTGTCTTCAAAGCCGGGAGGTTGCTCAACATAGACCTCCTCCTTGATTGGTCCATTGAGGAATGCACTCTTCACGTCCATTTGATAGAGCTTGAAGCCATGGTAAGTAGCATAGGCTAATAATATGCGAATTGACTCAAGCCTAGCTACGGGTGCATAGGTTTCACCAAAATCCAAACCTTCGACTTGTGAATACCCCTTGGCCACGAGTCGAGCTTTGTTCCTTGTCACCACACCATGCTCGTCTTGCTTGTTGCGGAAGACCCACTTGGTTCCTACAACATTTTGGTTAGGACGTGGAACTAAATGCCATACCTCATTCCTAGTGAAGTTGTTGAGCTCCTCTTGCATCGCCATCACCCAATCCAAATCTTGGAGTGCTTCCTCTACCTTGTGTGGCTCAATAGAGGAAACAAAAGAGTAATGCTCACAAAAATGTGCAACCCGAGATCGAGTGGTTACTCCCTTATGAATGTCGCTGAGGATGGTGTCGACGGGGTGATCTCGTTGTATTGCTTGGTGGACTCTTGGGTGTGGCGGCCTTGGTTCTTCATCCTCCTTGTCTTCATCATTTGCATCTCCCCCTTGATCATTGCCGTCATCTTGAGGTGGCTCATCATTGTGTTCTTCCACTTTATCAATTTGAGCCTCGTCCTCATTTTGGGTTGGTGGAGATGCTTGCGTGGAGGAGGATGGTTGATCTTGTGCATGTGGAGACTCTTCGGATTCCTTAGGACACACATCCCCAATGGACATGTTCCTTAGCACGATGCACGGAGCCTGTTCTTCACCTATCTCATCAAGATCAACTTGCTCTACTTGAGAGCCGTTAGTCTCATCAAACACAACGTCACAAGAAACTTCAACAAGTCCTGAGGACTTGTTAAAGACTCTATATGCCCTTGTGTTTGAGTCATATCCTAGTAAAAAGCCTTCTACAGTTTTAGGAGCAAATTTAGATTTTCTACCTCTCTTAACAAGAATAAAGCATTTGCTACCAAAAACTCTAAAATATGAAATATTGGGCTTTTTACCAGTTAGGAGTTCATAGGATGTCTTCTTGAGGATTCGGTGTAGATATAACCGGTTGATGGCGTAGCAAGCGGTATTGACCGCCTCGGCCCAAAACCGATCCGGTGTCTTGTACTCATCAAGCATGATTCTTGCCATGTCCAATAGAGTTTGATTCTTCCTCTCCACAACACCATTTTGTTGTGGCGTGTAGGGAGAGGAGAACTCATGCTTGATGCCCTCCTCCTCAAGGAAGCCTTCAATTTGAGAGTTCTTGAACTCCGTTCCGTTGTCGCTTCTAATTTTCTTGATCCTTAAGCCGAACTCATTTTGAGCCCGTCTCAAGAATCCCTTTAAGGTCTCTTGGGTATGGGATTTTTCCTGCAAAAAGAACACCCAAGTGAAGCGAGAATAATCATCCACAATAACTAGACAGTACTTACTCCCGCCGATGCTTATGTAAGCAATCGGGCCGAATAAATCCATGTGTAGGAGCTCCAGTGGCCTGTCACTTGTCATGATGTTCTTGTGTGGATGATGAGACCCAACTTGCTTTCCTGCTTGGCATGCGCTACAAATCCTGTCTTTCTCAAAATGAACATTTGTTAGTCCTAAAATGTGCTCTCCCTTTAGAAGCTTATGAAGATTCTTCATCCCAACGTGGGCTAGTCGGCGATGCCAGAGCCAACCCAAGTTAGTCTTAGCAATTAAGCATGTGTCGAGTTCAGCTCTATCAAAATCTACCATGTATAGCTGACCCTCTAACACACCCTTAAATGCTATTGAATCATCACTTCTTCTAAAGACAGTGACACCTACATCAGTAAAGAGACAGTTGTAGCCCATTTGACATAATTGAGATACAGAAAGCAAATTGTAATCTAAAGAATCTACAAGAAAAACATTGGAAATAGTATGGTCAGGTGATATAGCAATTTTACCTTATCCTTTGACCAAACCTTGATTTCCATCCCCGAATGTGATAGCTCATTGGGGATCTTGGTTTTTCTCATATGAGGAGAACATCTTCTTCTCCCCTGTCATGTGGTTTGTGCACCCGCTGTCGAGTATCCAACTTGAGCCCCCGGATGCATAAACCTACAAAACAATTTTAGTTCTTGACTTTAGGTACCCAGACGGTTTTGGGTCCTTTGGCATTAGAAACAAGAACTTTGGATACCCAAACACAAGTCTTGGAGCCCTTGTGTTTGCCCCCAACAAACTTGGCAACTACTTTGCCGGATTTGTTAGTCAAAACATAGGATGCATCAAAAGTTTTGAATGAAATGTCATGATCATTTGATGCACTAGGAGTTTTCTTTCTAGGCAACTTAGCACGGGTTGGTTGCCTAGTGCTAGATGTCTCACCCTTATACATAAAAACATGGTTAGGGCCAGAGTGAGACTTCCTAGAATGATTTTTCCTAATTTTGCTCTCAGGATAACCGGCAGGGTATAAAATGTAACCCTCGTTATCCTGAGGCATGGGAGCCTTGCCCTTAATAAAGTTAGACAATCTTTTAGGCGGGGCACTAAGTTTGACATTGTCTCCCCTTTGGTAGCCAATGCCATCCTTGATGTCAGGGCGTCTCCCATTATAGAGCATACTTCTAGCAAATTTAAATTTATCATTTTCTAAGTTATGCTCGGCAATTTTAGCATCTAATTTTGCTATATGATCATTTTGTTGTTTAATTAAGACCATGTGATCATGAATAGCAGCAATATCAACATCTCTACATCTAGTACAAATAGAAGTGTGCTCAACAGTAGATGTAGAGGGTTTGCAAGATTTTAATTCTACAACCTTAGCATGCAACATATCATTCTTAGTTCTAAGGTCGGAAATAGTAGTATTGCAAACATCAAAATCTTTAACCTTAGCAATTAACTTTTCATTTTCAATCCTAAGGCTATCAAGAGAAATATTTAATTCATCAATCCTAGCAAGCAAATCAACATTATCATCTCTAGGATTGGAAATTGAATTAATACAAACATGAGAATCAACCTTAGCAATTAATTTAGCATTTTCATTTCTAAGGTTGTCAATGGTCTCATGGCAAGTGCTTAGCTCACTAGACAATTTTTCACATTTTTCAACTTGTAGAGCATAAGCATTTTTAACCTTAACATGCTTTTTGTTCTCCTTAATAAGGAAGTCCTCTTGAGAGTCCAAGAGATCATCCTTCTCATGAATAGCACTAATCAATTCATTTAATTTTTCTTTTTGTTGCATGTTTAGGTCGGCAAAAAGGGTACGCAAATTATTTTCCTCATCACTAGCATTATCATCACTAGAGGACTCATATCTAGTGGAGGATTTAGATTTAACCTTCTTCCTTTTGCCGTCCTTTGCCATGAGGCACTTGTGGCCGACGTTGGGGAAGAGGAGTCCCTTGGTGACGGCGATGTTGGCGGCGTCCTCGTCGTCGTCGGAGGAGTCGGTGGAGCTCTCGTCGGAGTTCCACTCCCAGCAAACATGGGCATCGCCGCCCCTCTTCTTGTGGTATCTCTTCTTTTCTCTCCTCTTGCCCTTCTTGTCGTTATCCCTGTCACTATCACTTGATAATGGACATTTAGCAATAAAGTGACCGGGCTTACCACACTTGTAGCAAACCTTCTTGGAACGGGATTTGTAGTCCTTCCCCTTCCGTTGCTTGAGGATTTGGCGAAAGCTTTTGATGATTAAAGCCATCTCCTCATTGTCGAGCTTGGAGGCGTCAATTGGTTGTCTACTCGGTGTAGACTCCTCCTTCTTCTCCTCCGTCGCCTTAAATGCCACCGGTTGCGCTTCGGACGTGGAGGGTTCGTCAAGCTCGTTGATCTTCTTTGAGCCTTTAATCATACATTCAAAGCTCACAAAATTCCTGATTACTTCCTTGGGAGTCATTAGTGTATATCTTGGGTTACCACAAATTAATTGAACTTGAGTAGGGTTAAGGAAAATAAGTGATCTCAAAATAACCTTAACCACCTCGTGGTCATCCCATTTCTTGCTCCCAAGGTTGCGCACTTGGTTCACCAAGGTTTTGAGCCGGTTGTACATATCTTGTGGCTCCTCCCCTTGGCGAAGACGGAAGCGACCGAGCTCCCCCTCGATCGTTTCCCGCTTGGTGATCTTGGTGAGTTCATCACCTTCGTGCGCGGTCTTGAGTAGGTCCCAAATCTCCTTTGCATTCTTCAACCCTTGCACCTTGTTGTATTCCTCCTTGCTTAGAGAGGCGAGGAGTACGGTTGTGGCTTGGGAGTTGAAGTGCTCGATTTGGGCCACTTCGTCTGTATCATAGTCTTCATCCCCTACGGATGGTACCTGTGCTCCAAACTCAACAACATTCCATATACTTTTGTGGAGTGAGGTTAGATGAAATTTCATTAAATCACTCCACCTAGCATAATCTTCACCATCAAAGGTTGGCGGTTTGCCTAATGGAACGGAAAGTAATGGAGTATGTTTAGATGTACGAGGGTAGTGTAAGGGGATCTTACTAAACTTCTTGCGCTCTTGGCGCTTAGAAGTTACGGACGGCGCGTCGGAGTCGGAGGTCGATGTTGATGAAGTATCGGTCTCGTAGTAGACCACCTTCCTCATCCTCTTTTTCTTGTCCCCACTCCGATGCGGCTTGTGAGAAGAGGATTTTTCCTTCTTCTCTTTGTGGTGAGAAGAAGAAGATCTTTTCTCCTTCCGTTTGGAGGAGTCCTTCTTCTTCTCCTTCCTCTTGGTGCGGGACTCTTCCGATGAAGTGCTCCCGTGGCTCGTAGTGGGCTTGTCGCTGGTCTCCATCTCCCTCTTGGTGTGATCTCCCGACATCACTTCGAGCGGTTAGGCTCTAATGAAGCACCGGGCTTTGATACCAATTGAAAGTCGCCTAGAGGGGGGTGAATAGGGCGAAACTGAAATTCTCAAAAATAATCACAACTACAAGCCGGGTTAGCGTTAGAAATATAATAGAGTCCGCGAGAGAGGGTGCAAAACAAATCGCAAGCGAATAACGAGTGAGACACGTGGATTTGTTTTACCGAGGTTCGGTTCTCGCAAACCTACTCCCCGTTGAGGAGGCCACAAAGGCCGGGTCTCTTTCAACCCTTACCCTCTCTCAAACGGTCCCTCGGACCGAGTGAGCTTTCTCTTCTCAATCACTTGGAACACAAAGTTCCCACAAGGACCACCACAAGATTGGTGTCTCTTGCCTCAATTACAAGTGAGTTTGATCGCAATGAAGAATCAAGAAAGAAGAAAGCAATCCAAGCGCAAGAGCTCGAAAGAACACAAGCAAATCTCTCTCACTAATCACTAGGGCGTTGTGTGGAATTTGGAGAGGATTTGATCACTTTGGTGTGTCTAGAATTGAATGCTAGAGCTCTTGTAAGTAGTTGGGAAGTGGAAAACTTGGATGACTTGAATGTGGGGTGGTTGGGGGTATTTATAGCCCCAACCACCAAACTAGCCGTTTGGTGCAGGCTGGCTGTCGTATGGTGCATCGGACAGTCCGGTGCACACCGGACAGTCCGGTGCGCCAGCCACGTCACCAAAGCCGTTGGGTTCCGACCGTTGGAGCTCTGACTTCTGGGCCCGCCTGGATGTCCGGTGGTGCACCGGACATGAACGGTAGAGTGTCCGATGCGCCAGCATGGGCGTGCCTGACCTCTGCGCGCGCTGGCGTGCATTTAATGCGTCGCAGGTAGCCGTTGGCGCCAGAAGTAGCCGTTGCCCCGCAGATACACCGGACAGTCCGGTGTACACCGGACAGTCCGGTGAATTATAGCGGAGCAGCTGAAATGAATTCCCGAGGCTGGCGAGTTCCTGAGGCCGCTCTTCCTTGGAGCACCGGACATGTCCGGGGTACACCGGACGGTCCGGTGAATTATAGCGGAGTCGCCTCTAGAATTTCCCGAGAGTGAAGAGTTCAGCCTCGAAGTGCCTCTGGTGCACCGGACATGTCCGGTGGCCCACCGGACAGTCCGGTGCGCCAGACCAGAGGTGCCTTCGGTTGTCCCTTTGCTCTTTTGTTGAACCCAATACTTGGTCTTTTTATTGGCTAAGTGAGAACCTTTGGCACCTGTATAACTTATACACTAGAGCAAACTAGTTAGTCCAATTATTTGTGTTGGGCAATTCAACCACCAAAATAATTTTGGAACTAGGTGTAAGCCTTAATTCCCTTTCAAACATCCTTTTTATTCATGAGATTCACATCCTGACTTAGGTTGCAGGTCAGTGATCAAGTCTCCACTCTCCGGGGATATAACGGCGTCCGAATCGATTTACTCAGCTGAGGATCTCTAACCACACGACATATGTAGCACTTAACCCTTGCATATGTCAACTCGCCACCGGGATTCTTAAGACCAGATCAGGTTCACGCCAACCGAGAGCACAGATACACCACCATCTAGCCTCTTGCCACGGAGGGTACACGCTACTCTCGCCATCGCTCCACGCCCATTGCGTGTTATCTTATTCTGGTATTAGTCTTCCTGGGGCAAAGCTTACCCTGTCCCATACCAGGGCATGTGGCCAATTAGGATAGTCCTTGATCTAGCAGGCCTACATACGCATCCAATCCTTAATTGACCCGGGCGGAGCATCACCTGTTCCTAGCCCAAGTTCCAGGCCTAAATACTTCCATCCTTAGGATTGTTTTGTGTTCCTTAGGATGAAGAGAGCATCACAGGGAACTTTGCAGTAAGATCCCACCATTGCTCCAAATGAAAATATTCTTGCAGATAGAAGCCATCCTTTCTCGAGCTAGGCTAAGGATAACCTCTATCCACAAGATCTAAGCAGGGCTAAGAATTTTTGTAAAGCATGTTTGTATACTTCAACAGAAGTATCAATAAGGGTGTGGATATCAAAGAAAGTAATGCATCAAAAGGTTCCAAGCAACTCCGATAAACCGAATGCACATTTCACTAGACTTTAAGTGTGCAGAAATAATTTAAAACACACGGAAGGGGTTGCATGCACAGGGGCTTGCCTTCATTTATAGGTGAGTCAGGCTTGGATCCGCAGATGTCAAAGTAAAAACAATTTCCTGCCTGAGGTTCCGCAGGTGGTGGTGGTGAAGTCTTCTCCTCTTCTACCTCAACCTCTTCTTCGTTTTCTAGATGTAACCATATATATGTAGATAAGAATGAATGCCATGAGAGTGCAAAGATAATAAGAATTTATTATCTAAAGTTTTTGAATACAATTTTCCTTCACGGAACTCCGAGAACCTTGGGTTTCGAGTGTCAATAGTGAAGTTCAAAGAGCAGGGGGTGGGGGTTTTGGGTTCTAATTCTCAACAAGGTCCAAATCAAACCAAATTCTACCCAAAGCTTCTAAATAATGTTTAGAGTTCAAATAAAAAGTTTGGGAAATTTTGGAATTATTATCTATTTTCTAAAAATCCAGAATTAATGTTTTAAGCTATTTTAAATGCTCCAAAATTCCCAATTTATCCTAAAAATTATAAAACTATTTTTATTAAATACTATGGAAAATAAGGAATCTAGGAAAATTGGTTTGACATTTTTAGGATTTTTCTACAATTTCTTAAAAATTTCCAAAACTTCACTGAAAAAGAAAAAGGAAAAACTTCAACAGTGCTGGACCGATTCTGGCCCAGGCGGCCCAACCACAGCAGAAGTGCGCTCACGCGCGCGCCCGCGTGGCAATCTTGCAGAAGGGCCCTCGGTGTTCCGGTTAACTCGAAGCAGGTTCTTTCACTGTTTTCCTAAGTCGCTGACAGTTTGCAAAAAAGCCTTTGAGGTTCTATTCCTTTACCGCGCCCGATCCACGACGGCGAGGGTCACGGCAGAGCTCCGGAGAGCTTGTACCGAACGACTTACGCCAATACCGGAGCTCTATTTTGGCTTAAACCTAATTCAAGCCCTAATCAACATTCCCCTAAGTCAATTTCATAGCTCGAGCTCTAAATCACCCTATCCACGGAGACAGCGCAGAGAATGGACGAACAGAAATGTTCCCGGTGATCTAGGGCAGTCTAGCTCAATCAAACGGGTCGAGGAGCATTAGGGGAATCTAAGGATGCTGAAAGGGAGAGCAGAGGGAATAAACTGACCGGAATTGTGCTGGTCGCGGCGAGGCTGTTTCCACGGTGGCGGAAACCGAATTTGGGGGAAGTTCAAAATTGGGGCTCACTGGCGATTGACTGAGGACGATTCTTGGTGGCTGGGTTCTTAACTACCCTACGGAGCTGGCGGGGGCTTCAATTTATAGGGATCGACGGCGGTGGCCGGGAATTTCAGTGGGGACGCGCGGCGGTCGGAGGTGGAGAAGAGCACTGGCGTAGTGGCTTGGTGTCCTACGCCGTGGCAACCTCACCGGTGATGATTAGACAGCTATAGAGAGTCACGGCGACACGACAGAGGTATTAAAAAACGTGGCACAAGGACAGAAGACGGCGGTCACCGGCGAGCCTATCTGCCCAAGCCGCAAAGCACAGGGGGGGTACGACGGTGAGTCACCGGAGTTATCCTCAGGCAAAGAGCTATTAGCTAGCAGGCTTATCTGGTCATGGTAGCGTAAATCACAACGGTGGCGGCATGAATCATGGCGGAGATCATCGGTGGCGAGCTTAGCTGGTGATCTGATCATGTTCAGTCACTGTACCATAGGAAATGTCCATTCAGACGACCTGACAGAGCATCTTGAGATCGATTTTTCTCCGAGATTCATATGGCAACACAACCAATGCTCTACAGCAACATTGTAGGGCTACAAACCAGCTATAACTTTGCTATATTGTGTTCCCACAAAAAGTCACTGGATCTTGCTTGAAATTGAGCTTGAAGTTCATGCCATCCCACTGTTAGTCTGATTTCAGACTTTAAATAGTCTGACAGCCCAACTTTGGGCTTAATTATCTCCAATTTCTTCTCAACAACTATGCTTACACTCTTAAGCAAAATTGTTCTCCTTTGATAGGTCTACAAGTTTGATGTGGTGACTTAGGGCAAAAAAACCTAGAATTTGAAAGCTACAGAGCTCCAAAGTTAAGCCAATTCTCTGATTTTCAGACTTAGTAAAGAACTCAAATGAGGTCCATTTTGCAATTAAGTCCAAAATCCAAGATTTGGCTTACAAATCCACATATTTGTGAACCAAATGGCTTAGGATACTCATTTATCATGGTTTTTGCACTTTAGTCCAAAAGTGGAGTAATTTTGCACATAGGCCCCTAGGGTTTGGGTTTAGGGTTTTCTAGGGTTTCAATTAGGGTTTCTGGTATCTCAGGGGTGTAAATGTAACTCAAACCCATCCTTAGTAATATTTTATGACTATTTTACTTAGTATTTGGGGTTTTCTCTATTTGGGTCCTGTTTTACCCCTCAGTTCCCTATTGAAGGTTAAGTACCCCATATTAGGGTCTTATTTGCAAAATGCTACAACAATACAACTTGTTGGAAATTTTTACCTAGTAAATGCACTCTAAGTGTGTCAAACATATGCAAATGCCAATTCTCATGATGTTATGCTCAAGTTTTAGTAACAGTAACACCAGGGGTGTTACAGGTGTGGGGTCCAAATCGGGATCCGGACCCCCAGGAGCACTTAGGGGAGGGGTCCACTCCACGATGAAGTCAGCCAGGACCTAGCTCTTGACAGCATGGAGAGGCTGGAAGTCCAGCTGGAACTCAGCGAGCTACGTAGCCCACTTGGCGATGTTCCCTGTGGCGTTAGAGTTGTGGAGGATGGCCCTTAGCGGGAAGGAGGTCACCACCACAACCCTGTGTGCCTGGAAATAGTGGCGCAGCTTCCTGGACGCAACAAGCACAGCATAGAGAAGCTTGTGCGTCTCGAGGTACCTGGCCTTTGCCTCATGGAGGACCTCGCTAACGTAGTAGACCGGCTTCTGTATGGTCCGGACCCCTACGGTTGGCCCCGGGACCTCAAAGTCCATGGTGGTCGGATCACCACCGTTCACTAGGGGAACCTCCTAACTCCCCTGGGGATGTTGTGCCGTCCTTTCGACGACCAGCACCATGCTCACCGCCTCTGCAGCGCTACAATGTACAAGTACAGCAGCTCCCCTAGCTCCGGAGCTACCAGTATCGACAGGGACACAAGGTGCTGCTTCAACTCTTGGAAGGCTTGCTCTGCCTCGTCGGTCCAAGAGAAAGGTCCAGACTTTCGTAAGAGCTTGAAGAAGGGTAGCACCCTCTCAGCCAGGCGTGAGATGAATCGGCTGAGGGCGGCCAGGGACCCCGTAAGCTTCTGGACGTCCTTGATCCGGGCTAGTGACCTCATCGCCTCAATTGCCTTGATTTTCTTTGGGTTTGCTTCAATGCCCCGTTGTGAAACCAGGAATCCCAGCAACTTTCCAGTGGGGACACCAAAGACGCACTTGTCTGGGTTCAGCTTCGTGCATGTCGCACGCAGCTTGTCAAAGACCAGGGTCAGGTCTTCCACCAGAGTTGACCCCCTCTTAGTCTTGACCATGATGTCATCGACATATATCTCTATCATGTCCCTAATCAGGTCCCCGAAGGTCTTACTCATCGCCCGTACAACTGTCGGCAAGGCGTTTCTCAGACTGTAGGGCATTCCAACATAGCAGTAACGCCCATCCACTGTTACAAAAGCGCTATGCTTCCTATCTTCCCTAGCCATCTGGATCTGATGGAAACCAGAGTAGGCATCTAGAAAGGACAAGAGGTCGCACCTGGAGATAGAATCCACGATTTGATCTATGCGTGGAAGTAGATACGGGTCCTTGGGACAAGCCTTATTAAGGATGGTGTAGTCGATGCACATCCGAAGCTTTCTGTTCGCCTTTGGAATGATGACTGGGTTGGCCAGCCATATGGGGTGATGAACCTCTTCGATGAAGCCGGTGTCTAGCAGCTTCTGGACCTCCTAATGGATGAAGTCCTGCCGCTCAATGGACTGTCTCCGAGGCTTCTGACTCACCGGTTTGGCATCAGGGTGGATCTTCAGATGATGCTCAATCACCTCCCTGGGGATCCCAGGCATCTGCGACGGTTCCCATGCGAAAACGTTGACATTTGCCCGGAGGAAGGCGACGAGCGTGAGTTCCTATTTCTCCTCCAGATTGCCCGCGATGCGGGTGGTCTGGGAGGAGTCTGCGCCGACCTGGATGGTCTTGACGGGTCTGCCGTCTGCACCAGATGGCTGCACCTTTGGCACTTTGGCATGCACCTTGGTACCGAAGGTCGAGGGGTCCCTCCCTCCGTCATCCGGGCGAGCTGTTTCTGCCGCCAGGGCGTGCAGCTTCTCGACAGCCGCCACCGAAGCGGCACGTTCACCCCGCGCAGTAAGGACCCCAGCTGGGGACGACATTTTGAGGACCAAATACCCATAATGGGCAATGGCTATGAACTGGTACAGGGCCGGCCTGCCAATGATGGCATTAAAGGGGAGGTTAACCTCCGCGATGTCGAACTGGACGTTCTCTGGGTGGAAGTTGTCCTCGGTCCCGAATGTTACCGGGAGTGTGATGCTCCCAAGGGGATAAATCGGCTGTGGGCCCACTCCTGAGAATGGATGAGAGAGTCCCAGTCGGGACCCCGGGATCTGCAGCTGCTTGAATGCAGCATGGCTGATGACGTTGAGCCCAGCCCCGCCGTCAATCAGCACATTGTGCAGCCGCATGTTGGCGATGACAGGGGCGGTGATGAGCGGTAGTATACCGGCCCCTGCCATGTTGTCAGGGCAGTCGGATGCCCTGAAGGAGATAGTGGTGCTCCTCCACCGCTGATGTGGAGTAGCCTTCGGGACCCCCGGGACCGCCGAAAGGACCTCTCGGCGCAGGGACTTGACGTTCCTATGGGAGGTGAGCTCCCAGCTCGTACATTACGTACAGCTTCTTGCGGTGGTTGCTCTCGCCACCGGAGTCGGAGTCTCTAGTGAAAACGTCCTTGAGGACCCCCTCAGGTGACTGATACCCGAGGTCCCATTCTCTCATGGCCGCGTCACCTTCGTTGACCTTCTCCTTGCCAGGTCGGCGACGAGGCGGCGAGCCATCTCTGGAAGCCTGCTCGTGCCGTTCACTGACGCGCTTCGCAAGCTTGATGATCTCGTGGCATTCCTATGGGCTGTGTCTACTGTTCGGGTGCACAAGGGCATGACCACTGTTGCCTCCCTATGGCCGTGGGCGCTTGTTGCGCTCGTTCCGGCCCCCAGTCACGGCTGCGGCGACTGTAGCAGCAGACTACGGCCTCTCATGGCCACGGTTCTTCTTCTTCTTGCTACCGCCCTGGGTAACGGGACCCGAACCACCCATCTGGGTAACTCCGATCTGTGGTGCCGAGTGCCATGCATGGCCCTCGGCAACTCTGGCACACTTGTCAGCCAGAGCGAAGAGCGTGGTGACGGTTTCCACGTCGTGGGTCGCCAACTTCTCCAGCATCTTCTCATCATGCACCCCCTGTCAGAAAGCAGTGATGATAGAGGTATCAAAGACGCGAGGTATGGTCCCGTGCACCTTGGTGAAGCCAGCGATGAAGGCCCGGAGAGTCTCCCCGAGTTCTTGTCTTACAGCATGGAGATGAGCCTTCACGCCATGTTGTTGATAGGCACTGGCAAAGTTAGCTGTGAACCGTGCACAGAGCTCCTCCCAGGAGTAGATGGATCCTAGGGTCAGGTTCATGAGCCAGGTCCGGGCCGGCCTGGTTAAGGCTACATGGAAATAACTTGCCATCACAACGGTGTTTCCACCAACTGCCGTAATGGCGGTGACATAAACCTGCAAAAATTCTGATGGGTTTGACGTACCGTTGTACTTCTCTGGCAGGTGTGGCCGAAACTTGGGCGGTCAAGTTGCCGCGTGGAGGTGGTCTGCTAGCGCGACACAGCCCACGCTGACCAATGGGACACCCATGTGGGTTCGAGCACCCCTTGGAGTTTGTGGCGAAAGCGGAGCAAAGTCCTGGTCGAGGTTGCGACCCTCGAAATTTAGCCGGCGCTCACGCGCCCTCTCTAGAGAGACTCGTGCGTCTTCGCCCGCACGCTTTCGGTTGAGCTCTGTTCGCAAGTCTTTAGGTCTCTCTAGAGAAATTGGGGCATCCTCGCCCACATGCAGGCGGTTGAGCTCCGCCCGTAGGTCCTCAGTCGGTGCAGCCTTCACCGAGAGTGAGCGCACTAACGCCGACGCCTCACTTTGACGCTGGAATGACCGAGGCCTGGGTCTGGCCAAGCCAGAATGTGCCATGCCAAGCAGACGGTCGACATCATCACGCCACTACTTCATGGCCCCCGGCGAGGCCGTGGAGCTCGGAGGGTGGCGCGGCAACTCCCTGGCTGCAGACAGCGCACCGGGAGCAGCCCTTGATGGAGCCCGGGACGACTATGCGGGAGTGTGCTGCCGGGCAGCGTGCACAGCAGCAGCACCAGGCGCAGGGTGGTTGGAGGCCCGTGGCATGGATGACACAGCTTCTTCCTCCATCAGAAAGTCCTCAAGAGTCAAGCCGCGGTGCTCGATGATCTGAACCATCGTGCCAAGCAAGGAAACAGGGAAAAACCTAAAGCCAAAGGCCCCTACCTGGCGCGCCAAATGTAGGAGAGAAAATCCTCTGGCCGGGTGGCGGAATGCACCCGCCCTAATCCTAAGATGAGGAGGGGGCCTTAGCAGTTTGCCTGTTATGTGGATTTGGGATGAACACACAAGGACACGAGGGATTAGAGTGGTTCAGGCCGCCGGAGTGTAAAACCCTACCTCCATTGTGTGTAAGTAGTATTGAGAATGTCTGAGAGCTTGAGAGCGTGTGAGCCTAGAGAACTTGAGAGTCTGTCCCTGTAACATTGTGTGCCTTCCCTTTTATAGTTTAAGGGAGGCACATACAAGGGTTGAAAGGGAAATGTGCCCTTGGGCCATTTCTAAGTATTTTGGTGATTTAGTGTCCAACACAAGTGCCCTAGTGTAAAAAGGTGGACAAAGTACAAATCAAGGATAAAGGTATGTTTCTCAGGCTTAGTACATTGTTTTATGGACTAATGTATTGTGTCTAAGTGCTGGAAACAGGAAAAATCCAATTGGAAATGCCTTGGCTCGAGCAACCAAGACTCTGCTCAGTCTGGAGCACCGGACTGTCCGGTGGTGCACCGGACAGTGTCTGGTGCGCCAGGCTGGCTCTGGCGAACAGGCTGCTCTCGGGACTTCGACGGCGGTGTACGGCTATAATTCACCGGACTGTCCGGTGGGCCGTTCACAGGCGAACTCGTCGCTCTCGGGAATTCATCGGCGACGTACGGCTATAATTCACCGGACTATCCGGTGAGCCAACGGTCGGCTGGGCCAATGGTCAGTCGCGCGATCCGCGCGGGACACGTGGCCGAGCCAACGGCTAGAAGGGGGCACCGGTCTGTCCGGTGTGCACCGGACATGTCCGGTGCGCCAACGGCTCTCAGGCTGCCAACGGTCGACTGCGCCATTTTTGGAAAGAAATCGGGCACCGGACAGTGTCCGGTGTGCACCGGACTGTCCGGTGCGCCAGTCGACAGAAGGCAAGATCAGCCTTCCTAGATTGCTCTCAACGGCTCCTAGCTGCCTTGGGGCTATAAAAGGGACCCCTAGGCACATGGAGGAGCACACCAAGCATTCCTACAACATTCCTAAGCACCAAGACATCGATTCCGTGCCTTTGATTCTTTGCGATAGCAATTAGAGCTCTAGTTGAGTGGTGAACTCATTGAGTTGTGTTGTGAGCTCTCGTTGCGACTTGTGTGCGTGGTGTTGCTGTGATTTCTTGTCTTGAGTGCGTTGCTAATCCCTCCCTTGCTCTGTGCTTCTTTGTGAACTTCAAGTGTAAGGGCGAGAGGCTCCAAGTTGTGGAGATTCCTCGCAAACGGGATTGAGAAAAAGCAAGCAAAACACCGTGGTATTCAAGTGGGTCTTTGGACCGCTTGAGAGGGGTTGATTGCAACCCTCGTCTGTTGGGACGCCACAACGTGGAGTAGGCAAGCGTTGGTCTTGGCCGAACCACGGGATAACCACCATGCCATCTCTGTGATTGATTTCTTGTGGTTATTGTGTTTTGACTCCTCTCTAGCCACTTGGCATTTACTGTGCTAACACTTAACCAAGTTTTTGTGGCTTAAGTTTTCAAGTTTTACAGGATCACCTATTCACCCCCCCCCTCTAGGTGCTCTCAATTGGTATCAGAACCGTTCTCTTCACAAAGGGACTAACCGCCCGAAGAGATGGATCCTAAGGGGAAGGGAATCGTGATCAACGACAAAGAGAAGGAATCCTTCGTCAACGAGCCGAAGGATGACAAGCCTACCGACTCCGGCTCGGGCCATAGACGGAAGGATGGGAAGAATAAGAAGACAAGGCGCATCAAGGAAATTGTCTACTACGACGACAGCGATGAGTCTACTTCTTCCCAAAAGGACGACGACCACAACGACTACGAGAGAAGGAAACCGATCAATTCGAACTTTTCCTTTGATTACTCTCGTATTCCTCAAAGTACAAATGCTCATTTATTAACTATTCCACTTGGTAAACCTCCTCATTTTGATGGAGAGGACTACGGATTTTGGAGTCACAAAATGTGTAGTCACTTGTTCTCTCTCCATCCTAGTATATGGGAGATTGTAGAAAGTGGAATGCACTTTGATAGTACGGATAGTCCCATGTTCATTAATGAGCAAATTCATAGGAATGCACAAGCTACTACTGTTCTTCTAGCTTCATTGTGCAGGGATGAATACCACAAAGTGAGCGGCTTGGATAACGCCAAGCAGATCTGGGACACCCTCAAGATTTCTCATGAGGGGAACGATGTCACCTTGCTCACCAAGATGGAGTTGGTGGAGGGAGAGCTTGGACGATTCGCGATGATAAGGGGCGAGGAGCCGACACAAACATACAACCGGCTCAAGACCCTTATCAACAAAATAAGGAGCTATGGAAGCACGCGATGGACGGACCACGACATCGTCCGACTGATGCTAAGGTCCTTTACCGTTCTTGATCCTCATTTGGTGAATAATATTCGTGAGAATCCCAGGTACACCAAAATGTCGCCCGAAGAAGTCCTTGGAAAATTCGTAAGCGGGCGAATGATGATCAAGGAGGCGAGGTACGTGGACGACGCATTGAATGGTCCAATCAACGAGCCTCAACCCCTTACTCTCAAGGCAACAAGAAGCAAGGAGGCGCTACCTAGCAAGGTGGCACAAATTGAGGCGGCCGGACTTAATGATGAAGAGATGGCCCTCATCATCAAGAGATTCAAGACGGCGCTAAAGGGTCGCAAGGGGCAGCCAAGCAAGACCAAGACAAAGGGGAAGCGCTCATGCTTCAAATGTGGTAAGCTTGGTCATTTTATTGCTAACTGTCCCGACAATGATAGTGATCAGGATCAAGGGAACAAGAGGGAGAAGAAGAAGAACTATAAGAAGGCAAAGGGCGAGGCACATCTTGGCAAGGAGTGGGATTTGGATTGCTCCTCGTCCGACTCCGACAATGAAGGACTCGCCGCCACCGCCTTCAACAAGTCATCCCTCTTCCCCAACGAGCGTCACACATGCCTTATGGCAAGGGAGAAGAAGGTATGTACTCGAGACTCTACCTATGCTTCTTCAAGTGAGGACGAATCTAGTGATGAGGATGAAATAGATTATTCATGTTTATTTAAGAGCCTAGATAGAACCAAGGTAGATAAAATTAATGAATTGATTGATACCTTGAATGATAAGAATAGGCTGTTAGAAAAACAAGAGGACTTGTTGTATGAAGAACATGACAAATTTGTAGAAGCACAAAAATCTCATGCCTTAGAAGTTAAGAGAAATGAAATGCTTTCTTGTGAATTATCTTCTTGCTATGAGACGATTTCTAGCTTAAGGAGCATTAATGATGATTTGAATGCTAAGTTAGAAATAGCTGGTAAATCAACAACTTGTGTAGAAAATGTTGTTACTTGCAATAGATGTAAAGATTTTGACATTGATGCTTGTAGTGAACACATAGCTTCTATTGCAAAGTTAAATGATGAAATGGCTAGTCTTAATGCCCAACTTAAGGCTAGCAAAAGTGATTTTGATAAACTAAAATTTGCTAGGGATGCCTACACGATTGGTAGACACCCCTCAATTAAGGATGGGCTTGGCTTCAAGAGGGAAGCCAAGAACTTAACAAGCCATAAGGCTCCCATCTCCGCCAAGGAGAAAGGGATGGCCCCTATGGCAAGTAGTACTAAAAAGAACCATGCTTTTATGTACAATGATAGAAGACAGTCTCATAGGAGTTGTAATACTTTTGATTCACATGCCTATGATTCTTATTCTATGTTTGCTTCCAGTTCTTCCTATATGCATGGTAGAGATATGCCTAGGAAAAATATTCATCATGTGCCTAGGAAGAATATTGTTCATGTTCCTAGAAAAGTTATGAATGGTCCCTCTACAATTTATCATGCTTTAAATGCTTCCTTTGCTATTTGTAGAAAGGATAGGAAGATAGTTGCTAGGAAATTAGGGGCAGAATGTAATGGTGATAAAACTTGCATTTGGGTCCCTAAGGAAATTGTGACTAACCTTGTAGGACCCAACAAGAGTTGGGTACCTAAGACCCAAGCCTAAATTTGCCTTGCAGGTTTATGCATCCGGGGGTTCAAGCTGGATTATCGACAGCGGATGCACAAACCATATGACGGGGGAGAAGAAGATGTTCACCTCCTACGTCAAGAATAAGGATTCCCAAGATTCAATCATATTCGGTGATGGGAACCAAGGCAAGGTGAAAGGTTTAGGCAAGATTGCAATATCTAATGAGCACTCTATCTCTAATGTGTTTTTTGTTGAGTCTCTTGGATATAATTTACTCTCTGTCAGTCAATTATGTAATATGGGATATAATTGTCTATTTACAAATGTAGATGTGTCTGTCTTTAGAAGATGTGATGGTTCACTAGCTTTTAAGGGTGTACTAGACGGCAAACTTTATTTAGTTGATTTTGCAAAAGAAGAGGCCGGTCTAGATGCATGCTTAATGGCTAAGACTTGCATGGGCTGGTTGTGGCATCGCCGCTTAGCACATGTGGGGATGAAGAACCTCCACAAGCTTCTAAAGGGAGAACACGTGATAGGTCTAACCAATGTACATTTCGAAAAAGATAGACCTTGTGCAGCTTGTCAAGCAGGTAAACAAGTGGGAGGAGCACATCACAGCAAGAATGTGATGACCACTTCAAGACCTCTGGAGATGTTGCATATGGACCTCTTTGGACCCGTCGCCTATCTGAGCATAGGAGGAAGTAAGTATGGTCTAGTTATTGTTGATGACTTTTCCCGCTTCACTTGGGTGTTCTTTTTGCAGGATAAGTCTGAAACCCAAGGGACCTGTCGGTGTTTAGGGTCCGACCGCACACCCGGGGTTGCCCCTCAAGGTGTTTTTAGGAGTAGGACGGTGTCGACAACTGTAGCAAAATGGTTCGTGCCGATCGCACGAGGGACAGTGGACAAGGTTTACAGGTTCGGGCCGCTTAGAGATGCGTAACACCCTACGTCCTGATGAGTATGCTTGGTGGATGTGATTACAAGAGAACTCTCTGGATCGAGAATACAGAGAGTTGATGTGGGAGGCTAAGTAATGGGTCACACGTTCTGAAGGGGTGCCCCCTAGGCCTTATATACTCGACCGTGGGGCAGTACACATGATGAGATAACAACGAGTAGCTAAAAGATAGTGAACCTCTCGAGATTATCCCCTACGTAACTCTCGCCGACTTATCCTCACGTGGCTGCGCTGCATGAAGGCCCCGACGCGGGAAAGTCGGATCTCTGTTGCAGCCAATGGCTCGGCGCTATGGGCCGTCCGGGTTTGCACCAATCCGGCCCCATGTCGCTCTGCGTTGCTGGTCGTCTTTCCCCAGGCCCACAAAAGAATAACCTTACGATTTATTGGGCCCTTGGGCCTTTCGTGAGGTCCTTTACTCTTTTGGTGGACCCGGGGGATATCTATCCCCCACAAGCCCCCGATCTTTGGGTTAATTTAGAGATAATCAACCCGAAGATCTCAGGTCCAGCTTGTAGATGATTTGAAGAAAGATGACTCCTTGCTGTTTTCTCCTGCTTTGATCACTTGTCGACCAGAACCTAGCTTTGTGCCTGTGCCTTAGAGATCGGCATTCCTGTTTGTTGGACTCTGAACCTTATTGGGTGCACCGGAGGTGCACCCAATGGGTGTAGCCCCCGAGCTTCGAGTAGATTTTAGAAAATAATCTACTCGAAGGTCTTCATTAGAAATTACTCCCATTTGCGTTTCCTTATTCCAGTTGAGGATTGGCTTCTTAATCTTGTTTCATGCCCTTAGAAATTGGCGCTATCCTGGCTTATAGTGACAATCCATGGGGTGCACCGGAGGTGCACCCAATGGGTGTAGCCCCCGACCTTCAAGTGGATTTTTTGGATAATTCGCTTGAAGGTCTTCTTTTTGCGTCCTGTTGCTGAAGAATACTCTTTCTGCTTATAAAAAAGGGTGGCATGATGTCATCCGTGCTATGTCATCAATATTATGCTTCGGAGGTCAGCATGTGTTTTGTCTTTTGCAACTAAATTTGCAACCCTTCCATATCTTGCTGAGTAGCATAGTGTATTTGCTCTGCGACTGATTGGACGTTCGATGTACGTTCTCTGTCCAGTCTTCAAGTCATGTCTGTCGACCATATTTTGCACTCTACTGACTATATTTGGCTTCCCTTTAACTCTTGTTGATATCTCATTTTTGTCTTGAGGCATTCACTGCATGCTCTGCACAGATGTGACCATTTTGAAAAATATACTGACAATTCCTGGGCGTCCCCCCCCCAATGGGTGTGAGCAAGGAACGTCTTGGTACGCTGAGTGTTTTAACCGGTTGCTTCTGAGTTGTAATGTGATGGGACGGCGAGTGTAATCATATCCTTTGCGCTGTTGACTGGAGTCCCAATGGGTGTAGTGCTGCATGAAACGGCGTCCGCCGCCTGACGTGTCTTTGGACGGGTGGAGGTGTATATTGAATGCTTTGCGACTGTTCAGTGACCACTGTTGGAGGTGAGCGGTTGCCTTCTTTTCCTATAAATAGTGCCTTTGCCTGCCTGATTTTTTCACATCTCTCGCTGTTCTCCGTTGCCTGCTTTCTTTCTTCTATCTGCATTTCCACCATGGGCAAGAAACGCAAGCGTGAACCAACCCCTCCGTCTGAAGATTTCGGTGACTCGGAGTATTCAGAGGAGGAGTTCTCCTCTGAATCCGAGGGGTCTCCGGCTCCCATCCCCCTGCGTGAGTCGTCTGACGACTCAGACGACTCCCAGGGGCTCGCGGCGGAGGTCTGGTCGTACATCCGGGCCGTCGAGCGCTCCGGGCTCGAGGGCTCGGATGAGTCCGAGTACTCCTCGGAGGAGGAGGACTCGGACGACGGCGGCGAGGGCGGGGACGACGACGACGACGACGACAATGACGACGACGACGACGACGACAACGACGACGACGACGACGGCGGCTGCACCAGGGGCGGCGGCGACAGGGTCGGCACCAAGAGCGGCGGCGGCGGGGGCGGCACCAAGAGCGGCGGCGGCGGGGGCAGGGCCAGTGGCTAGACGCCACTGGTCCTTTTAAATATTAGTATAGATTAGAAGTAGTATAGTTAGATAATGTAGTATTATTAGTAATGTAAAGTAGTATATTGTAGAGTAGTAGTAGTAGTAGCAGTAAAGTGTAGTTTAGTAGTAGAAATAGGAAGTATCAACTCATAATGGGTTGATTTGTAAATGTTATCACTTCCCTTGAATGAAAAACAAGTTTGGTTTCTTTTTGATGACTTGTTTCGTCTGACTATGAATCTGAGTTTTTTGAGGCCGTAGATGAACGGCTTGATCGTTATACTGATGCTTTCAAGCAATATTGCAGTCTGTATCAATGTTTTTAGAAGTAATGCCGAGTGATCGGAAGTCGCCGTCGACATTTTAGAAGTAATGCCGAGCGGTTGAACTCCAGATCGTCGTTTTAGAGGCAACGCCGAGTGACTAAGTAGTGACTTCGGCATTTTAGAGGCAATGCCGAACAATTTAACTCAAGGTCAGCGTTTTAGAGGCAACGCCGGGTGATTGAGGGTCAACATTAGCGTTTTTAGGAGTAATACCAAACAGTTGAACCCGAGGTCAGTGTTTTAGAAGCAACACTAAGTTATTGAACTCGAGATCAGCGTTTTAGAGGCAACACCGAGTGAGTGAAGGTCAACGTCGGCATTTTAGAAGTAATGCTGAGTGACTAAACTCGAGATCAGCGTTTTAGAGGCAACGCCGGGTGATTGAATAGTGACGTCGGCGTTTTATAGGCAGCGCCGAGTTATTGAACTCGAAGTCAGCGTTTTAGAGGCAACGCCGAGTGATTGAAGGTCAACGTCGGCATTTTAGAAGTAATGCCGAACGATTGAACTCAAGATCAGCGTTTTAGAGGCAACGCCGAGTGACTGGATAGTGACGTCGGCGTTTTAGAGACAGCGCCGAGTTATTGAACTCGAGGTCAGCGTTTTAGAGGCAACGCCGAGTGATTGAAGGTCAACGTCGGCATTTTAGAAGTAATGCCGAACGATTGAACTCAAGATCAGCGTTTTAGAGGCAACGCCGAGTGACTGGATAGTGACGTCGGCATTTTAGTGGCAACGCCGAGTTATTTCGAGGGTTAGCACCCGAGTAAGGAGAGGGCCCACCAGTTTTCTGGGAAATAACTGCCGAATGACCACGTGGCATGCTAGGATTTCGGAAATAACCGCCGAGTGATGACTGGGCACTTTTTGAAACGGTGTCTGGTCCGAGAATATCCCATAAGAGTCGCACTTTTAGCCGCCTTTGCTTTCCGCGTCCTAGTTTTTGCATTCCTGCTTCCAAATCTCCTCTGCGCTTGCCTCCAATTTGCTCGCTGGTGAAATCGAGATGGCTCCCAAGAGGAAAATCGCGAGTTCTTCCGCTGTGGTGATTCCCCCAATTGATCCCAACAGCCAGTTGCCTTTCGCAGGTAACCACATGTCCAACATCTCTGAAACTGAACTCCTCCACCTCGTGTCCATCGGGGTTCTTCCTCCGCGGGAACTCTGTTCTTGGCGGGTTTGCCATGGAACTACGGTTCCGACGGAGGATACCCACGAATCTGTGGTTTACGCTCCCTTTCTTCTCCGTGGCCTTGGCCTTCCTATTTCTCCCTTTTTCCATGGTCTTCTTGATTTCTACCACGTCAACTTAACCCATCTGAACCCTAATTCAATTCTGCAAATTTCTATATTCGTCCACTTATGTGAGGCCTTTCTTGGTGTGCTGCCGCATTTTGGATTGTGGAAACACCTGTATCACTGTCGCCCTGGGATGGCCGGGGGACAGCATCAGTTGGTTGGAGGTGCCAGCTTGGAGATGCGCCGGGGACGGAAAACTGAGTATCTTGAGATCCCCCTTAAAGACAGCATTAAGGGATGGCGCCTGGAATGGTTTATAGTTGATAACTATGGAAATTCTCTCCCCCCCCGGTCAGGAAGACAGCCAGATGTTCGCACCCCGAGCTGGACCGAGTCTCCCACAGACGAGGAGGTGGCTGAAGCTAGTGTGCTGTTAGCTGAAGTTGGGCTATTGAAAGAGAGGGGTTTAACCGCTGAAGCTATAGTTGCTGACTTTGTCTTCAAAAACATTCAGCCACTGAAAGACAGGGCCCACCCGGCTTATCTGTATCAAGGGCTAGCCGACCCAACTCGAGTTACCAATGGAAGGATCCCTTCTGTAGATTTGGTGAGCCGGCTGGAGATGATTCTCAGAGGCAAAGTATCCAATGTTGGTGCTCCGGTGGCGTATTCAGCCTGGAATCTGCCTCCTGCCAAGGCCTTCACTCGCTTCGTGTCAAACCCGCCTTCAACTGATGGCAATTTGGGCCTTAGAACGCGGCCCTCTGATGAGGAGGTTAGTGCTTTGGTTGCTTCACTTGGGAAAATCCCTGATGATGAAAGACAAACCCATTTCGAGGTGCCTTCGGATCCTACTGATGCTGAAATAAATGCTGTGCTCGACATGTTGGCCGAGGATTCTTCTGACGCTATTCCTACTGAGACATTGGCAGTGGCACCTCTCCCAGAGGTCGGTATAGTCTTGGATGTCCAGAGACCTGTCCGTGCTCGCTCGAAGCTTCCCCGCCGAACCAATCAGACTGATCTTTCTGTTGATGAGCAGAAAAAGAAGAAGAGACGTATTCGGCGAGTATCTAGTTTGAATCAGGGTGCTGGTCCCTCGGCTCCTGCTGATGAGGAGGTTCCTGCATCTGAATTTGCTGATGCTGATCCCAATGGGTGTGGTCCATCTGTTGCTGATCCCAATGGGTGTGGTCCATCTGATGCTGCTCCCAATGGGTGTGATGCCGGTGTTGCTGATGAAGATGACGAAGAGGAAGAGGATGAGGTTCCTTTGATTCGAAAGAACAGTCGGCAATTCCTCGCCAGTGGGGAAAGTAGTGGGGTTCCCTCCCCGGCCTTATCTGCTCTTGTTGGTCTGCAAAACATATCCCTGGCCGACTTTGATCAAACTCTCGAGGATATGGTCCCAGAGGACTTGTTATCAGGGCCAGTGGACGATGTCGCGACGGAAACCTGTGGTGCTGTGCCGGACGCTGGGTTGAGGTCATCCCGTGCCTCATCAACCTTAGAGCACGATCTTGAGGGACGGGATGTTAACTTGGATTGTCCTGATTCCATGGAAATAACCGAGGGCCCGCTAACCTTGGAGACGGTTACTGCTGAAAATTTGGACCCCAAGGATGGTGTCGACACATGTCCAGCCCCCGAGGGTGTCGTGGGGGACGACTTAGCCCGGGCGAAGAGTGCAAGCTACTGCCCAGCCCCCGAGGGTGTTGCCGGGGATAACCCGGCTCAAGTGGGCAGTGCCGACTATGGCCCGGTCCCCGGGGATGCCCAGACAGGATCTCCCTCCGGCACTTCCATGAACGTTCACGCTGGGTCACCTCCACACTCTGGCTGCATGGTGGTGGCCCAAACTTCAGACCGGGGCGTCGCTTTAGAGGGCAGCGTCCCCGTTGATCGAGTATCCGGTTATGCTGAAGGAGATGAACTGATTCCCACTGTTCCATTGCATGCTGCTTCGGGTGATGACCTTGCGTCTGGTTATCATCTGATTTCTCCTGACTTGGGGATCCCTTCGTTCTTCTCCACCCTCCAGGTACTGTGCTGTTTCTTAGCTTGATTTTTACATTGCCTAAACTCTTGCCATTATGCTCATCTGCTCTTCTCGTCAGACTTTTGTGGATGGGGTGACCACCCAGCTGAAATTGCATGGTGCTCCTATTCCAGAAGTGGCTTCATCTTTTCCATGTTGGAATCCAGTGTTACTTCGTCGTCGTGTATCCGAGTTGGAGGCGATTAACGCTGGTTAGTGCCCTTTTTCTTTTCTTCGCGTTTGTTGTGGACTGCTTGACCTTCTGACCTTGTTTTGTTTGATTACCTCTTACTAGGAATGACTCGGCAGACTGCACTTCTTGAGGAGAAACATTCTCAGGATCGAGCTGAATTGACTCAGCGATGTACTGATCTTGAGGAAAAGTATTCTCAAAGTCAGATTGAACTGAGTCAGGTTTCTGCTGCCTTGGATGATGCCAATGCGTTGAGTTCTTCTCTGCATGCCCAGCTTGATTCTGAAAAGGTGATATATGAAACTGCACTTTTTTCTTGCCGTGCTCCTATTGTTTGCCTGGTTTTCTGAAAGAACTGATTTGCGCTTGCAGGAGGAAAAACGCATCCTTGCCGCTTCTCGAGACAATCTTGATAGGTTGTATCGAGATTCTAGCAACTCGCTGACCATCTTGGAGAGAAGTCATCGCTTTTCCATGGAGGAGTTGAACAATCTTCGCTATAAGTTGCAGGAGTCCTTGGATGATGTGATTCGCCTTCGGGAGTTGATATCAGCTAAAGACGTTGTCATCAAGAATCTGCGTGCTTCCAAAAAATCTGTTACCCAGGAGCTAGAGGCTGCCCAGTCGGCTGTCAAGGCTGCTGAAGAAACTTCCAATACTCTGAGAGCCCAACGCGATAGGGCCATGGACAAGGCCATTCGAGCGGGACGAATTCTGATGAGGAGGCCTGGCGTAGTCATTCCTGAAGATATAAGGGCCGACGTGAACGCCGCCCCTGACTCCTCGAGTCGTCCTTCTTCGTCAACTGCTCCTGGAAAAGACATTGCAAAATAGAGAAAACATTTCGCATGCTCCAAGCGCGCAGCTTGCATGATTGAATATTTGTCAGAGAACACCAGTTTATTTGAGTGACACAGTTATTCTATCATTGTATCAGGATTTTTTAGTTCAATGAGTTTGGTAGTAATGATGCATGATGACTATGAATTTTGCATGTGGGATATGGAGATCATCCCCTGAATTAAATAGGCGAGAGCATGTTGCATTGGTCTTAAGCAAGCGCCAATTGGAGTTGATTACTTCGTTAGCTGGGCATAGTGGTCGCCCTGAGTTAAGTAAAGCATGAGCATGTTGCACCGCCTTAAGTCGTTGCCGACTTAAGTCGACTGCTCCGTTAGCAGGGCATAGTGGTCACCCCGAGTTAAGTAAGCGTGAGCATGTTGCACCGCCTTAAGTCCTTGCCGACTTAAGTCGATTGCTCCGTTAGCAGGGCATAGTGGTCACCCCGAGTTAAGTAAGCGTAAGCATGTTGCACCGCCTTAAGTCATTGCCGATTTAAGTCGATTGCTCCGTTAGCAGGGCATAGTGGTCACCCCGAGTTAAGTAAGCGTGAGCATGTTGCACCGCCTTAAGTCGTTGCCGACTTAAGTCGATTGCTCCGTTAGCAGGGCATAGTGGTCACCCCGAGTTAAGTAAGAATGCGAGTCAATCGTAAATAAATTGAGTATCCTTGAAACCTTTTCTTTATTGATGACATATTTCCACTTTACAGAGTACATCATTGTTATCCCAGCAGTTTTGAGGTACGGCTAAGGATAAAACTTTCTCAGGTGTTCTATGTTCCAAGAGTTCCCGACTTCCGTGCCATCCATCTGAGTGAGGCGATATGATCCGGGCCGAGTGACTTCTGCCACTATGAAAGGCCCTTCCCATAAGGGTGATAACTTGTGTCGTCCTTCTCCCGTTAGAATTCGGCGAAGGACGAGCTCCCCCACTGAAAAGGATCGTTGCCGCACAGCCTTGTCGTGATAGCGCCTTAGAGTCTGCTGGTATCTTGCTGACTGGATTACTGCACTTAGCCGTTCTTCTTCGAGTATATCTATGTCCTCTAGTCTGGTGGTCTCAGCTTCTGCTATGCTTTCAAAAATCAGCCTTGGCGCCCCAAACTTGAGATCAGCAGGCAGCACTGCTTCCGACCCATAGACCATGAAGAAAGGAGTGTTTCCATGCAAGGCTCGGCTAGGTTGGGTTCTTAGGCTCCAAACAACATAGGGTAATTCCCTTATCCACTTCCCTGCGAATTTTTCATTCTTATCAAAAATCTTTTTCCTGAGTGCATCCAATATCATCCCGTTAGCTCGCTCAACCTGCCCGTTGGCTCTCGGATGGGCTACAGATGCATACTTGATCTGAATACTTTTTTGCTCGCAGAAGTCAAAGAACTCTGAACTTGTGAAGTTGGATCCTAGATCAGTTATGATGCTGTTTGGTATCCCGAATCTGAATATTATATCTTGTATGAATTCCACAGCCTTGGCAGAGGTTAAGGAGGCAATGGGCTTGAATTCTATCCATTTAGTGAATTTGTCAATTGCTACCAACACATGAGTATATCCCCCTTGAGCTTTCTTGAAAGGTCCAATCATATCCAGCCCCCAGCATGCAAAAGGCCAAGTTACTGGTATGGTCTGCAGCTGCTGTGCTGGCAAGTGTTGTTGCTTCGACAAGTATTGGCAAGCTTCGCACCTCTGAACTAACTCGGCTGCATCATTCTTTGCTGTTGGCCAATAGAATCCTGACCTGAAGACCTTCCCAACTAGTGTTCTGGAGGCTGCATGTATCCCACATTGTCCAGCGTGGACCTCTTCTAGTAGCTGCTTTCCAGTGGATGGGAGAATGCACTTCATGAAGACGCCTGATGCACCCCTTCTGTATAATGTCTCCCCAATGAGTGTATAATGAGCCGACTGTCTTGCAATGCGCTCCGCCGAGTTCTTATCATCTGGTTCTTCTTCATTCTTTATGTACTTAATGATTGGCCTTCTCCAGTCATCAAGATCTGACTCGGGTTGATTTATGATGTTGCACTCTTCTACTTGATCCGTTGAGATACTCGGCTGCAGGATCTCTTGCACGAAAACCCCAGGTGGGACCTGAGTTCGACTGGACCCCAGCTTGGATAGTACGTCAGCTGCCGTATTCCGATCTCTTTCCACATGATGAAATTCTAAACCCTCGAATTTATCCTCCAGCTTTCGGACGGCGGTGCAGTATCTTCCCATCGAATCATTTGAGCAATCCCACTCCTTATTTATCTGGCTGATAACTACCAGAGAATCCCCGTACACCATTAATCTTTTGACGCCCAGTGATATGGCAATGTTCAATCCATGGATCAAAGCTTCATACTCGGCTGCATTGTTGGAGGCCGGGAATAGCAGCTGGAGGGCGTACTTGAGGTGTTCGCCTCCTGGTGCAGTGAAAAGAATCCCCGCTCCTGCTCCTTGCAGCTTGAGTGAGCCATCAAAATACATTCGCCATACCTCTGCAGTCTCCGGGTTGTCTGGTACTTGTTGTTCAGTCCACTCTGATACGAAATCGACTAGTGCTTGGGTTTTGATGGCAGTGCGAGGCCGAAACTCGATGTCATGAGATCCCAGCTCACAGGCCCACTTGGCTATTCGACCGATGGCCTCCTTGTTGTGAAGAATATCCCCTATTGGAAAACTTGTGACCACTATGACTTTGTGATCGTCAAAGTAGTGACGCAGCTTGCGGGCAGTTAGAAGTACTGCATACAATAGCTTCTGGATTTGAGAATACTTTTTCTTTGAGGGGCCAAGGACTTCACTGATGAAATACACAGGATGTTGTACTGGATAAGTGTGCCCTTCTTCTGCTCGCTCGACTACTAACGCGGTGCTTACCACGTGAGTCGTGCAAGAGATGTACAATAGCAAATCTTCAGCTGGTTGAGTTGATGTAGCTCGTCGAGGTGGTTTCAGTACTGGCGGTGTTGTCAAGAATTTTTTCAGAGCATCTAGAGCTTCTTGTGCTTCTGAAGTCCACTGAAATTTATCCACCTTCTTGAGTAACTTATAAAACGGCAAACCTTTTTCTCCCAGCCTGGATATAAATCTGCTTAAAGCTGCCATGCATCCAGTAAGTCGCTGAACCTTCTTCTGCGATCGAGGTGCTTCCATCTTCATGATAGCTTCAATCTTATCTGGATTAGCTTCAATTCCTCGGTGGCTGACGATAAATCCGAGCAACTTTCCGGCTGGCACCCCAAAAACACATTTCTCGGGATTAAGCTTCCACCTATACCGCCTCAGGCTGTTGAAAACCAGTTGCAAATCTTCGATGAAGTCCTTTGAGTCCTGTGTTTTGATCACCACGTCATCCACATAAGCCTCCACACGCTTGCCCCAGTGATCGGCTAAGCATGTTTGAATAGCTCTCTGGTAAGTCGCTCCAGCGTTCTTAAGGCCAAACGGCATGGAGGTATAACAGAAAGCGCCAAACGGAGTAATGAATGCCGTTTTTTCTTCATCTTCCTTTGCCAGGCTGATCTGATGGTACCCAGAATAACAATCCAAGAAAGACAACATAGAACATCCAGCGGTGGAGTCCACCACCTGATCTATCCTCGGGAGCCCGAAGGGATCCTTCGGACAGTGTTTGTTGAGATCAGTATAATCAACACACATGCGCCAGTCCACTTTATTCTTTTTGAGTACAAGAACAGGATTGGCTAACCACTCAGGATGTAATACTTCTCTAATGAATCCGGCCGCGACCAAGCGAGCTAACTCGGCGCGAATGGCTTCCCTCTTATCAGGCGTGAAACGACGTAATTTCTGTCGAATCGGCCTCGCCTGGGGAAAGACCTTTAGCTTGTGCTCGGCCAGTTCTCTCGGGACTCCCGGCATATCCGCAGGTTGCCATGCGAATACGTCTCGGTTATCTTGCAGAAACTGGACGAGCGCGCTTTCCTATTTGTTGCCCAAACTGGAGCTGATGATGGCCGTCTTGCGCTCATCAGCGAACCCCAGGTTGATTCTTTTAGTTTCTTCAGTCGGCCGCATAGAGGTCGCGGTCTGAGCTTCATTCGCCGGTATTGCGAGGTCCTCCTCAGGCTTAGAGTTCGCCATTGCGGAGGGAGCTGTCGACGGCTTGGCGGTGAGGGCTGCTTGGATAGCCACTCGGAAACATTCTGCGGCGCCTTGGAGGTCGGCGCGCACAGTTATGATCCCTTGTGGCCCCGGCATTTTCAGTATCATGTATGTGTAATGCGGAATGGCCATGAATTTGGCCAATCCTGGCCTCCCGATGATGGCGTTGTACCCGCAGTCGAAGTTCGCCACTTCAAACCTCAGGAACTCGGTTCTGTAGTTCTCCGGAGTTCCAAAGGTGACCGGCATGTAGATGTGGCCCAGCGGATATTCCCCTTCCGTCGGCACGATGCCGAAGAAAGGAGTGTCCGACTCGTGGAGCTCTTTGAGATGAACTCCCAAGCTTTGGAGTGTCCGGGGGAAGGTGATGTTGATGCTGCTCCCCCCGTCCACTAACACCTTTTTCACCCGGCTCTCTCGGATCACCGGATCGACGAGAAGCGGGTACTTGCCCGGATGATCAAAGTTGAGCCATTGATCCGCCCGAGTGAAGGTGATCGGGTGCTCCGACCATCGGTATGGGGCGGGAGGACCGACGGTTGCCACTAGTATCTGGCGATCATTGAGCTTTTGCTGTCTTCTGCTCTCCTGTGATCCGTGTCCGCCGAAGATGACGTTGACCTCCCTGTCAACGCGCGGGAAAGCTCCTCCTCCTCCTCCCTCCTCCTGCCGATGGGGTTGTCGTGGTTCATCTGGTCCTCCCCTCGGCGGAGGAGGAGGTAGAGGTTGGAAGGGTCGGCCGTGTCCGACGGAGTGCTTGAAGTCCCGGCAGTTACGAAGAGTGTGTCGCATGTCCTTGTGGTACGGGCACTGGGCGTCGAGGATGTCGTCCAGTGTGCGTTCGCCTCCACGAGGTCCTCCTCGAGCGCGGGCGGCGGGTGGTCCGGCGGCGTGTACTTCTTCGCGTGGCCGCTTCTCCCATCGCTTGTCAGGTTGCTGGTTCGCGTCGCGCCGCGGTGCTGCCGGCGCGGGCTTCGCTCCTCCGATGAGGTCCTGGGCTCGCTCGTCGGCGGTGATGTAGAGGTCGGCCTCCCGGAACAGCTCCTCCGAGGTGGTCGGCGCCCTTTGTAGTATGGCTCGGACAAAAGCCGAGTCATTGGATCCTCGGTAAAAGTCCTCGATCACGGCCGCCTCCGTGACATCGGGGATGCGATTCCTCATGGTTTGAAACCTCTTGAGGTATGATCGGAGAGTTTCGTCCCCCCGGCGCTTGATAGATTTGAGGTCCCACGGCTGCGCCGGCTTGTCGGAGAGGGACTGGAAGTTGGCGGTGAAACGCCGACTGAAGTCTCCCCAGACGTCGATGCAGTGTCGGGGTAGATGTCGTAGCCATTGCAGCGCGTCTTGTCCAAGGACAATGGGCAAATACGCGGTCATCACGTCCTCGGATGCACCGGCAGCTCGAGCAGCGGTGGTGTAGACGGCTAGCCAACCCCACGGATCCTGCTTAGGTTCATACTTGTCAACATTGGATACCTTGAAGTTGGGAGGCCATTGGATGGCCCTAAGGCGCGGAGTAAGGGCGGACACTCCGCACGTGTCCTCCTGTCGTCGGGGTCGATGCCTGTCCCGGGGAGGGGAGTTGTGGTTGTGGTTCCTCGACCGTCCCCGGGAGGTTCCGCCAGTTGAAGCCGTCGCCGACTCAGTCCTGGTAGCTTGGCTCTGAGTCGGGGCACCATGATCCCTGTCGTACTCCTCTCGACGACGAATTTCGTTCTCATGCCGCCGTTCCCGCGAAGCGTTGATGGAGCTCCGCGCGTCTCGGCGACTGTTGATGGCGTGTCGTAGATCGTTCGGTGGGTGAGCAAGCGGTAGAAGATGGTTGGCCGCCTGGGTGAACAGTCGTCGGTAACCGTCGGCGTCAGGAGTCCGAGGAAGTCCTTCCGCTATCCGAGCCAGCACCCCTCCGACCTCGCTCGGCTTGTTCATGGCTCGGGCGAAGTCGGGGTTCAGATTACGCCCGAAGAGTGGATTCTCGCGACGTTGCCTTGTATCCTGCTCAGCCTGCTCCTGAGCTCGTCGGCGATCACGTCGCCGGGAGTTCCTTCGCTCTCTGAAAACGCGTTCCTCCGGGGTTTCTCCTACCTCCGAGACCTCGTCTCGCGAGACAGGTTGTTCCGGATTCCGCTCTCCGGCCGCGTGATGTCGTCGAACATTCCTGCGCCGGTTCCTCCGTCGACGGGACTCTCGCTGAGGCGGTTCCTCCCCGGGTACAGTCGGCTCGTCGTCGGAGATGGCCGGCGATTCTGCCCTTCCGATGAAGAGGACGTCGGGGTAGAACGATGCTGCCGGCGTGGTGATTTTCTTCCGGGGAGCTGGAGGTTGCGCTTCTCCGGTATTTTCGGAGTTTGTTGAGGAAGACTCCTTTTTTGGTGGATCCGCAATACGGTGCAGAATTCCTTCTTCGTCCGCTATGAACGAGATTGTTCCGAAGCAGAACATAGATCCGGGGCGCAGGGTGATCTTGTTGTAGAAGGAGATGGCCATTGAGCTAGCTTGGATTGTCAACACACCCCCTACTTGGCGCGCCAGCTGTCGGTGTTTAGGGTCCGACCGCACACCCGGGGTTGCCCCTCAAGGTGTTTTTAGGAGTAGGACGGTGTCGACAACTGTAGCAAAATGGTTCGTGCCGATCGCACGAGGGACAGTGGACAAGGTTTACAGGTTCGGGCCGCTTAGAGATGCGTAACACCCTACGTCCTGATGAGTATGCTTGGTGGATGTGATTACAAGAGAACTCTCTGGATCGAGAATACAGAGAGTTGATGTGGGAGGCTAAGTAATGGGTCACACGTTCTGAAGGGGTGCCCCCTAGGCCTTATATACTCGACCGTGGGGCAGTACACATGATGAGATAACAACGAGTAGCTAAAAGATAGTGAACCTCTCGAGATTATCCCCTACGTAACTCTCGCCGACTTATCCTCACGTGGCTGCGCTGCATGAAGGCCCCGACGCGGGAAAGTCGGATCTCTGTTGCAGCCAATGGCTCGGCGCTATGGGCCGTCCGGGTTTGCACCAATCCGGCCCCATGTCGCTCTGCGTTGCTGGTCGTCTTTCCCCAGGCCCACAAAAGAATAACCTTACGATTTATTGGGCCCTTGGGCCTTTCGTGAGGTCCTTTACTCTTTTGGTGGACCCGGGGGATATCTATCCCCCACAGGACCCTCAAGCGCTTCCTCAGGAGAGCTCAAAATGAGTTTGAGCTCAAGGTGAAGAAGATAAGGAGCGACAACGGGTCCGAATTCAAGAATCTTCAAGTGGAGGAGTTCCTTGAGGAGGAGGGGATCAAGCACGAGTTCTCCGCTCCCTACACACCTCAGCAAAATGGTGTGGTAGAGAGGAAGAACAGGACACTCATAGATATGGCGAGGACTATGCTTGGAGAGTTCAAGACCCCCGAGCGCTTTTGGTCGGAAGCCGTGAACACGGCTTGCCACGCCATCAACAGGGTCTACCTTCACCGCCTCCTCAAGAAGACTTCATATGAGCTGCTGACTGGTAACAAACCCAATGTGTCTTATTTTTGTGTATTTGGGAGCAAGTGTTATATTCTTGTGAAGAAAGGTAGAACCTCTAAATTTGCTCCCAAAGCTGTAGAAGGGTTTTTACTAGGTTATGACTCAAATACAAAGGCGTATAGGGTCTTCAACAAATCATCGGGTTTGGTTGAAGTCTCTAGCGACATTGTATTTGATGAGACTAATGGCTCTCCAAGAGAGCAAGTTGTTGACCTTGATGATGTAGATGAAGAAGACGTTCCAACGGCCGCGATACGCACCATGGCGATTGGAGATGTACGGCCTCAGAAAAAATTGGAGCAAGATCAACCTTCTTCCTCAACTATGGTGCATCCCCAACCCAAGATGACGAATAGGTACCTCAAGTGGGGGCGCATGATCAAGGGGGAGCACAGGATGTTCAAGTTGAAGAGGAAGAAGCACCTCAGGCACCTCCAACCCAAGTTCGAGCGACGATTCAAAGGGATCATCCCATCGACCAGATATTGGGTGATATTAGCAAGGGAGTAACTTCTCGTTCAAGATTAGTTAATTTTTGTGAGCATTACTCTTTTGTCTCTTCTATTGAGCCTTTCAGGGTAGAAGAGGCCTTGCTAGATCCGGACTGGGTGTTGGCCATGCAGGAGGAACTCAACAACTTCAAGCGCAATGAAGTTTGGACGCTGGTGCCTCGTCCCAAGCAAAACGTTGTGGGAACCAAGTGGGTGTTCCGCAACAAACAGGACGAGCACGGGGTGGTGACGAGGAACAAGGCTCGACTTGTGGCAAAAGGTTATGCCCAAGTCGCAGGTTTGGACTTTGAGGAGACTTTTGCTCCTGTGGCTAGGCTAGAATCAATTTGTATCTTGCTAGCATATGCCGCTCACCACTCTTTCAGGTTGTACCAAATGGATGTGAAGAGCGCTTTCCTCAACGGGCCGATCAAAGAGGAGGTGTACGTGGAGCAACCCCCTGGCTTCGAGGATGAACGGTACCCCGACCACGTGTGTAAGCTCTCTAAGGCGCTCTATGGACTTAAGCAAGCCCCAAGAGCATGGTATGAATGCCTTAGAGACTTTTTAATTGCTAATGCTTTTAAGGTTGGGAAAGTCGATCCAACTCTTTTTACTAAGACTTGCCATGGTGATCTTTTTGTGTGCCAAATTTATGTCGATGACATAATATTTGGTTCTACTAATCAAAAGTCTTGTGAAGAGTTTAGCAGGGTGATGACGCAGAAATTCGAGATGTTGATGATGGGCGAGTTGAACTACTTCCTTGGGTTCCAAGTGAAGCAACTCAAGGACGGCACTTTCATCTCCCAAACGAAGTACACGCAAGACTTGCTAACGCGGTTTGGGATGAAGGACACCAAGCCTGCAAAGACCCCGATGGGAACTGACGGACACACCGACCTCAACAAAGGAGGTAAGTCCGTTGATCAAAAAGCATACCGGTCCATGATAGGTTCTTTGCTTTATTTATGTGCTAGTAGACCGGATATTATGCTTAGCGTATGCATGTGTGCTAGATTTCAATTCGATCCTAAGGAGTGTCACTTAGTGGCTGTGAAGCGAATTCTTCGATATTTAGTAGCTACGCCTTGCTTCGGGATCTGGTATCCAAAGGGGTCTAACTTTGACTTGATTGGGTACTCAGATTCCGACTATGCTGGATGTAAGGTCGATAGGAAGAGTACATCGGGGACGTGCCAATTCTTAGGAAGGTCCCTGGTGTCGTGGAACTCAAAGAAACAAACCTCCGTTGCCCTATCCACCGTTGAGGCCGAGTACGTTGCCGCAGGACAGTGTTGTGCGCAACTACTTTGGATGAGGCAAACCCTCCAGGACTTTGGCTACAATCTGAGCAAAGTCCCACTCCTATGTGATAATGAGAGTGCTATCCGAATAGCAGAAAATCCTGTTGAGCACAGCCGCACAAAGCACATTGACATCTGGCATCACTTTTTGAGAGACCACCAGCAAAAGGGAGATATCGAAGTGTTTCATGTTAGCACCGAGAACCAGCTAGCCGATATCTTTACCAAGCCTCTAGATGAGAAGACCTTTTGCAGGCTGCGTAGTGAGCTAAATGTCTTAGATTCGTGGAACTTGGATTGAATTGTAGCATACATGTGTTTATGCCTTTGATCATGTTCATTCTGCATATTGTTGCTTATTGTGGTGCTCAAGTTGTACAAACACTCCCTGGACCTCACAAGTCCTTTTTGCAAGTGATGCACATATTTAGGGGGAGCTGTGCTACAACTTGACCCTTTGAGACTAACCATGTACTTGAGTTTGGTTGTTTTAGTCTCCAAGGAGGATTGAAAGGGAAAAGGTGGACTTGGACCATGCAACTCTTCCACTGCACTCCGATGAAAAGAGTAACTTTTCCAAGTTCATCTTTATACTCTTATTGCCTTTGTGTTCTCATTTGAAGATTTTGGTGAGGCAATGGGGTTAAAGGGCCAAGATTGATCCCGTTTTGGTGCTTGATGCCAAAGGGGGAGAAAATAAAGGCCAAAGCGATAAATGGATCAGCTACCACTTGAGAGATTTTGAAAATAGTAGAATAGAGCTTTTTGGTTTGTCAAAACTCTTTTATTGTCTCTCTTGTAAAAAGTTGGCTTCTTGTGGGGAGAAGTATTGATTATGGGAAAAAGGGGAGTTTTTGAAATCTTGAATCAATTTCTCTTGGAATGACTCTCTTTATGTCTTAACATGTGTGTTTGACTGAGAGATAGAAATTTGAGTTTGATTTGCAAAAACAAACCAAGTGGTGGCAAAGAGTGATCCATATATGTCAAATTTGAATCAAAACAATTTGAGTTCTTATTTGAATTGATTTTGTACTTGTTCTACTTGCTTTATGTTGTGTTGGCATAAATCACCAAAAAGGGGGAGATTGAAAGGGAAATGTGCCCTTGGGCCATTTCTAAGTATTTTGGTGATTTAGTGTCCAACACAAGTGCCCTAGTGTAAAAAGGTGTACAAAGTACAAATCAAGGATAAAGGTATGTTTCTTAGGCTTAGTACATTGTTTTATGGACTAATGTATTGTGTCTAGGTGCTGGAAACAGGAAAAATCCAATTGGAAATGCCTTGGCTCGAGCAGCCAAGACTCTGCTCAGTCTGGAGCACCGGACTGTCCGGTGGTGCACCGGACAGTGTCCGGTGCGCCAGGCTGGCTCTAGCGAACAGGCTGCTCTCAGGACTTCGACGGCGGTGTACGGCTATAATTCACCGGACTGTCCGGTGGTGCACCGGACTGTCCGGTGGGCCGTTCACAGGCGAACTCGTCGCTCTCGGGAATTCATCGGCGACGTACGGCTATAATTCACCGGACTGTCCGGTGTGCACCGGACTGTCCAGTGAGCCAACGGTCGGCTGGGCCAACGGTCGGCCGCGCGATCCGCGCGGGACACGTGGCCGAGCCAACGGCTAGAAGGGGGCACCGGTCTGTCCGGTGTGCACCGGACATGTCTGGTGCGCCAACGGCTCTCAGGCTGCCAACGGTCGACAGCGCCATTTTTGGAAAGAAATCGGGCACCGGACAGTGTCCGGTGTGCACCGGACTGTCCGGTGCGCCAGTCGACAGAAGGCAAGATCAGCCTTCCTAGATTGCTCTCAACGGCTCCTAGCTGCCTTGGGGCTATAAAAGGGACCCCTAGGCGCATGGAGGAGCACACCAAGCATTCCTACAACATTCCTAAGCACCAAGACATCGATTCTGCGCCTTTGATTCTTTGCGATAGCAATTAGAGCTCTAGTTGAGTGGTGAACTCATTGAGTTGTGTTGTGAGCTCTCGTTGCGACTTGTGTGCGTGGTGTTGCTGTGATTTCTTGTCTTGAGTGCGTTGCTAATCCCTCCCTTGCTCTGTGCTTCTTTGTGAACTTCAAGTGTAAGGGCGAGAGGCTCCAAGTTGTGGAGATTCCTCGCAAACGGGATTGAGAAAAAACAAGCAAAACACCATGGTATTCAAGTGGGTCTTTGGACCGCTTGAGAGGGGTTGATTGCAACCCTCGTCCGTTGGGACGCCACAACGTGGAGTAGGCAAGCGTTGGTCTTGGCCGAACCACGGGATAACCACCGTGCCATCTCTGTGATTGATTTCTTGTGGTTATTGTGTTTTGACTCCTCTCTAGCCACTTGGCATTTACTGTGCTAACACTTAACCAAGTTTTTGTGGCTTAAGTTTTCAAGTTTTACAGGATCACCTATTCACCCCCCTCTAGGTGCTCTCAAGGGTGCTGAGCCCCGACATGTTGGCTCAGGAGCATAACGGATGGAACACATTATGTGGATAATTAATATTAATAACACCTAAGTAATCACCGGGCGCCATGATGGCCGCAGTCCACACAGTATTGATAAGCGGTGCCCATTTTTTGGTAACGTGCGAGTAATGATGAGAACGCCGCCTGCCACTGGAATGGACAGGCGCTCGTCTTATCCTCAATAAATGCAGGGGCGGTGTAGCCCAAAGGCTTTATGCCAGGCTCCGTCCGTTGGCTTACGTCACGTGCAGTAGTCCACGTGGCTGTATCGGGTCTCCGCCTGAGCGAGGAGCAGAAGTGTATGCGGACAGGTCTGCACCAGACTAGGTCTGGACATGTGTCGATACCGGACCCCCGCCTGGGTCCTGTTCAAGGCCCGTGTATGTTCTGTCCTGGGACCCCATTGTGGGTGGCCTAGACCCCATACGGGGGGGTCTGGATCCCATTCCAGGGGTCCGGCTTGCACACGTGGTGGTCCTGGACCAACCTTGGAGGTCCGGACTGCATATCCAGGGGTCCAGCGCTCTCCCATGGGGGTCCAGACTTACTGTTGATGCCTTGGAGTATATCACCTTCTCTGGACACGTGGTGTCTCCGGACCCGCCCCTGTGGTGGGGGTCAGGCACTGTTGTGGTCCCAGAGTGGTTGGCCAAGGCTGGGGCGAGTCATGGTCTGGTCCCTCATACAACTCTTCTACCACGCGACTAAGAGTAACAGGGGGTACCCTAGTTTCAGGGTACTGACACCATTAGAACATATTTACTTGTTTTCTGTTATGTTTTACTAATTTTTTGTTATGACGGCCTATTAGAAACTTATGTGCCATCAACCAAGAAGATCAAAAACCATGTCCCATAGAAAAAGGCATGCTTGCCCAAAATGCAGCTCAAATTTTGATCAGTAGAGCCCCCCAAAAGTGAAAAATAAAAGAGAAGCAGTATGAATAAGACATGCATCTCAGGACGTACAACTTCTCAGATTCGATGGGTCTGCTAGAAACATTCAAGAAGTGCACATAAGATACAAACCTCGCCTATGGAGAGCAGCTTCCTGAACTATGTGGTGGCCTCGAGCTGCACAGTGTGGTTGTTAGAGAGGATGACCTATACCATCGCTGGCAAGCCATCAAGCTGCACAAAAAGGCAAGGAGAAAATCAAATCTGAATCCGCCAGATTGAGTATCACTCCATCACCCAAACCCTAACCAACAAGGCAGATTAGATCAGAGCTAGAAAGAGCAAGCAAGGGGTGTCACACCTTCTGCTGGAGTGCGATGGAGAGGCCCATCGGCGGCACGGTGTCAGCAGTAGAGGCGAGGAATCCATCACGACGCTTCTTTTGGAGGCTTTCCTCGCGTTTGGCCTTGCGGATGTCGACCATCTGGCCCTCGCGGTGGCGGCGACTCTCCTACATCATCACCATTGCAAAGTACGGGCCAACAACTCAACAAGACGATCTGGATCGGGCACACCGCACACAGGGATCTCTGAAGCTTACCCGATGGAGAAGGTGGTCATGGAGCTATCCTTCATCGGCGGCGTAGAGCGTCGTGTTGTGGGTCGTGAAGACCCAGGAATCGAGGGGGTCATTGCGAGCGGCGTCGGACAGGTGGACGATGGCGGCTGTCTCGCAAGCGGGTATGCAAGGGGGATGGGTGCGGTGGTCCTTGAGGGGATGACGATGCACATGGGGGTTGAGAAGACAGACGGGTGCGGCGTTTCGGGGGAGGAAGGAGGCGCGTTGATGGCGCGGGGCGGGGGCTAGGGGTGGTGACGGCACAGGCATCCCGAGGCGGGATACGGAGGCATGGTGTCCGAGGAAGGGGTGCAGAATCCGAGGATGCACGGCGCGTGGTGGCCTTCCATAGACGGAGCGGATGTGAGATCTTGGGGCAAAGGGGCGCGGAATCCATCACTGGTGGCATGAGGGGCGAGGAGGAGGTGGCGGAATCCAAGGATGGCTGGGCACGACGCGTGGTAGCCTTCCATAGACGGATCGAATGCGAGATCTCGGGGGCACAGGGGTTGGCAGGGGCACGGGCTCACGGGTGGGATTCCCGGTGGCGATGGCTGGCGCGCGTGCGGCATGTTCGATGCGGGGAAGGAAGACATCGCATGGGGGCACGATGATGCTCGTGGACGCCCTCGCTGTACCGAGTAGAGATTATATTATCATTTAAAGGAAAGTAAAAATATCACTTTGGAATCATAAATAAGCTGAATTAAGCTACTTGTTGGGGGGCTTCTAAGCCGAAGATCACTCGTTTAATATTTTTATTTCGGCACAGGCTAGTGTGTTTCAGAAATATCTCTACTGATGGACGAAGCAAACATTCAGACTGACGTGCAAAGAAGCTTCGCACATACGTGCGATTGGAAGAATGTTAGCCAAAGCTGATAGCTTCGGCGACAGCAGAGAGGCCTCATGTGCAAGCCAAAGGAGAAGGCGACGAAGGCTTCAACCCGCGCAACCGAAGATGGATAAAATATGCTACTGCCCTAATGTCACTTGTAAATAGTGAAGGGCACAATTATGCTCTTGTATTAGGTCGGTTCATCTCCCTTATAAATAGATGAACAATATCTCATATAAAGTACCTTTACCAGGTGCTACAACTTCGTAAAGCTCAGGCTCCAAAACACTTTCGTGATATTTTGCATCAAGAAGCCGAAGGTATGACTGTAAACTTGTATGAGAAGAGAAATAAAATGCTAAAACACATGAGATGAGTTCTTGTATCTTCATCATACTCTGTGTATTCTATTCGATTACACTCTACCTTCATACTTAGGTTGTTATCCCGGAGAGATAACGCTTCAAGGACGAATGTCTCTACTTTTTAACATTATGTTGCCTTATTTTTTATTCCATACAGCAATTGAAAACAAGTGGCTAATATTAGCACCCACCTCTAGAGATCTCATGACCATGACAACCTTCATCACGACAAAGAGCATTGAAATCCATCAAGCTTCGTCAGCTTCCATGGAGAAGCTTACTCGCCCCATTACTGGGGGACTCAAGCCTCGAACGCAGTAACAAAAGGCAGAAGAAAGAAGCCCAAAGAAGGGTGCAGCATGTAGTTGTCCAAGGACCCTACATCAGGACATTCCTATTACTTTCTCTTAGGATAATCTTCGTCTCAAAGAATACCCACACAGAGATGACATGGTTATCTCTTATGTAATCAAAGGTTTCATAGTACACAATGTTTTGGTTAACACAGGTAGTGTTGCAGATATCATATTTGTCAAGTCTTTCAAGCAAATGCAGGAACCCAAAGATAAACTCCAAGACTAGGCTTTTCCTCTCTATGGCTTCCGAGGACATCGATTATGGCTTTGGGAAAGCTAATCATGCATGTCACCTTCGGCTATGTCAACAACACAAGAACAAAAGATATAATGTTTAATGTCGTTGACATGGAATTCCCATATAACGTTGTTATCGGAAGGGGAACTCTCAATGTCTTCGAAGCAGTTTTGCATTCAGCTTACCTCTGCATGAAGATATCCAACAGTCAAAGGGTAATATCAGTGTATGGTAGCCAAGAAGCAGCAAGAAGGGCAGAAGGGACCCCGCAAGAACCGAAAATTGTTTACAACATTGATGAAGCCAAAGGACAAATCCGAGATTCTGATAAGCGAGTAAAAGAAAAGGCATCTTCGGTGGATCAGCCGAAACCAGTACTTCTCTATGATGATGTCACATAGCAAAGGTATTCTTTGGCAACCATCTAACTTCAGAGCAAGAGTCCAATCTTTGAAGGTTCATATTTCACAACAAAGATGTCTTTGCTTGGTCAGCAAATGATCTATGTCGAGTGGATAGAAGTATAATAGAGCATGCCTTCAATGTGGACCCAAGTGTCAGGCCACGCAAACAAAAACTCCAGAAGATGTCCGAAGATAAGGCCAAAGGTGTAAAATCCAAAGTTAAAAGATTGCTCAGTGCTAGAGTCATAAGAGAAGTTGCATACCCAGAATGATCGGCTAATACAAATATGGTCAAGAAATCCAACGGCAAGTGGAGAATGTGTATGGATTTCACAGTTCTCAATATGGCATGCCCGAAGGATGAGTTCCCATTACCAAGAATCGACTCACTAGTGGATGTAGCCGCAACTTCGTAGCTCATGAGCCTACTCAATTGCTATTCAGGGTATCACCAGATTTGGATGAAGAAGGAAATGAGCCAAAGACTAGTTTCATAACCCCCAGTGGAACTCATTGCTACCTTTGGATGCCTGGGGGCTTAAGAATGTTAGTGGGATGCCAAAGGCTCGTAGGCAGACTTGCTTCCCTGAACAGGTTCATCTCAAGATCTGCTGAACGAAGCTTGCCGTTCTTCGAAATTCTCAACTTGGTAGAGGTCTTTCAATGGGGACCAGCTCAGCAGCAAGCCTTCGAAGAATTAAAAGATTACTTGATAAAGCTAACAACACTCTCCCCACCTTCACCAGGGGCTCCTCTTTTGCTCTATGTTTCGTCTTCGCAGTCGACTGTGAGTGCTGCTTTAGTTCAAGAAGTGGTAGACGAAGGTGTGAAAAGGCAAATGCTTGTCTACTTTGTGTCCAAAGTGTCGGTCCCATCCAAAAGAAATTACATAGAGATGGAAAAGGTCATGTATGCAGTCTTGATGGCTTCAAGAAAGCTTTGACACTATTTTCAGTCTCATGACATTATCGTGCAATCATCTCAACCACTCAAGGATATCATAAGGAAAAAAGAGGCTTTGGGGCGAATTGGAAAATGGGTAGCAGAGCTCAATAAGTTTGTCATCGACTTTGTCCATAGATCGTCCATCCAATCTCAAGCATTTGAAAATTTCATTGCTAATTGGACTCCTAGCTTATAGGATGAAGCTACCCCATCAGACGAAACTATCTGGACAACTTCTATGATGGTTCATGGGGATCCTTCGGGGCTGGTGCCGCAGCTATTATCGTTTCACCATCCAAAACAAGAACTTCATATGCTGTCAAGTTGTAGTTTCAGTGTACAAATAATATAGTAGATTATGAAGCTTTACTTCTAGGATTGAGAAAGTTGAAGGCAATGGGTGTGCGAAGAGTTGTATTGAAATCAGACTCCCAAGTCATCATGGGCCAGTTGGATAAGTCAAGAAAGGTAAAGACCCCTAGTTTAGAAAAGTACCTCGACATGGTACGAAGGATGGAATCTTCATTCGAATGTTTCACAATAAAAACAACCAGGACTAGACAATGAGCATGTTGATATGTTGGCCAAGTCTATCGCTCAGGGGCTCCCCCCAGAAGTGTTCTTCGAAGTACTAAAGGCACCTTCAGTAGATCTAATGGAAAGGGCCATCCTAACAGTATCTCCTACACACAACGAAGATTGGAGAACGGAAATCACAATATTCCTTTAGGGAAATCATCTAGTCGATAACGAAGTATATGCCAAAAGGATGCAAGCAAGAACAAGACCATATAAGATCATAGAAGGGGACTTATACAAAGAGGGTGTTTGCTCGCCTTTGCTAAAGAGCATCTCTAGAGACGAAGGTCAATAATTGATAAGAGAGATTCATTCTGGTCTATGTGGCTCACACTTTGGCCCTAGAGCTTTGCTGAGAAAGTTTTTTTACAAGGATTTTATTGGCCAAAAGCAGCTTTGGATATAGTCGAGTTTGTGCATAAACGTGACAATTGCTAGAGATGTGTGAGACATCAAAAGCAACCTTCATCTATGACTGAGTTGATACAACCTACTTGGCCCTTACAAAGATGGGGAATGTATATCACTGGTCTAATGCCAGCTGCTGAGGAAAATCTAAAGTACACAGTGGTTGCAGTATAGTACTTCTCAAAGTGGAACGAAGCAAAAGCTTTAGCAACCATAACTTTGGCCACCATCCAAAAGTTCTTCTAGCAGTACATTTTATGTCGCTTCGGAGTGCCGAAGTACATCATCGTTGATAATGGCACTCAGTTTTACTCCGAAGCGTTCAGAGCATTATGCAACCATGTGGGGACAAACATACACTTCGCTTCTGTCATGCACCTAGACTCCAATGGATTAGTGGAAATGGCAAATGGAATAATCTTGTTATGAATCACAAAATCCTTATTTGGATTGCCGAAGGTAAAATCGACCGAAGAGCTTAGTAAATTAGTGTGGAACCACAACACCTCTGTATCAATATCGACAAACTTCACACCATTTAAGATCCTCTTCGGAGACAAACCAGTTACCCCTGAAGAGGCCAAGATGTGCAACAAGAATTATAGCTTCGGTACAAGATTCAGACAATGATAAAGTCTCTAAAGATGTCGTAGAGGAACTAAGGCCAGAGGTGGTCGAGCACATAAGGAAATAGCAGACAGAAACCCTGAGGTGGTGAGACTGAAAAGTAAAACTCAAGAACATAGCACCAGGTCATCTTGTCCTCCAAAGGCTAGACAACCCAGACACAGCATGAAAATTGCAAGTAAAGTGGGAAGGACCTTTTCTTGTAATAGCTTCGAACAGACTAGGGTCATATAGACTCAAAGACATGAAAATAAATGACATTCCAAGATCATGGAATGCAGATGAGCTCTGAAGGTATTATGTCTAGTTAACAAGCTTCGACATCCTTTTTCCTTACAAATGAAAGTAAGGTTTTTTAACGTGACCGAAGATGTAACGTCTCGCACGAGTGCCTGATAAGTTAATAAAGGTGCTCTATTCCCCATACATGACTACATTGGCACAACAACTTTATCTCTAAGGTATGCACCCGAGCTAAAAGATTTATCACCAGGTAAAGATGAAAAAGCTCCAAAGTCGTTCTTAAGTGGATGCAGAGCTAAAAGATTTATCACCAAGTAAAGGTGGGCCTTCGCTTCGCTCTCCAATTTGGTCGCCTTCTTCAGAATTTGGATCACAAACTCAACAGGGACCCATAAGGACAAGGGGTCAGCGAAGTCAGCACAACATGAGTGCAGGAAGGGCATCGCCTGGACAAAGGACAAGCACAGGTTGACTTGATTCTCCAGCCCTAAAAATTGCAGCAATGCCTTTTATGCTTGACAGTTGGTTGCTAAATTCTCTGTGTTTCCCTCGTAGTGGAAAGTTGTTACTATGTTGAACGTTAATGTTTTATTAGGGATTATGTTAGTTTATTAATCTGTCTAGATGTCATTTTTTAAAAATTAGTTGTGTATGTAGTTTACCGTGTGCTCTTGGTAGCAAAACTTGGTGTTTCCTCCTGCATGGACGTTTATTGGTTGCGTTGGTGATGACTGACGAGCACAGGCAGGATCCAATTAGATTTCAGCAAGTGGATTCCATGTCTTAGGAGATAGGATCCTACTACCTTATTTGACATTTATGCTCATTAATTTGTGCTTTTGTCGTGTTCCGTTGGAGATGTGAATATCCGTTACTTACTTACTTAGGACATGTTTGTTTCTCTAGTGCTAAAGTTGAACCCATGCTAAAATTTAGCACATGCTAAACTTTAATACTTGAGGGATGTTTGGATAAGTGCTAATCTTTAGCACTTGCGGTCCACGAGGAGCACCCGACCAATGGTGGGGGAGAGAGAAATGGGTATTCAATGCAAAATAGGGCCGGGGACCACTTTTAGTATAGTTTAGCCATAGCTGCTAAATGGCTAAGCTGGTGCAGTGTCAGTTTGTGCATTTTGGTGGTTCTGGTACGTGTGTCATGATACTTTTCAGCTGCTATTTACCCATTGGTTTATTAGAATTGGTGCATGCTCTATCAATGTTAGGTGCCATCATGTATTTTTGGATTAGTTAGATTGTTTCATGCTCTCTTAGATTTAGTTAGCATGGAGATTTTAAAATATGTTACATATATAGTCAACTTCTGTTGTTCAATGTGTAAGCTCATTGTAGGAACGAGTGTGCGTTTTGGCAGTTTTGGTATGTCGTGCATGTTTCTTTTAAGCGGGCATTTGCCTATGGGTGGATTGCATAATTTACTGCGAGCTCTATTTGTCTGACTCAACGCTTGCAATTATTGATATTGACGATTTTCTGAATAAGTGTACTGTATTATATTGGAATTACATCCTCTGCGTGTACTTGTTTTAGTCGTATAAGTGATGGGTGATATTAGTGGTGCTTGGATGTTTTAATTTTCTTTTTTGCTCCTGCATGAAAACCAGTGTTTCCAAACAATGGTAAATATAATTTACATGTTCGTTGATGTTTTCGACAGTAGAAGCATATTGGATGCATCTATCCAGTTTACTATTTTCTTTTGGGGAGCAAACTGTTCTTCTACATTTGCAAAATGAACCTTAGTAAACTAGTGTGGCAGAACCTCCGAAGGTATTGGGCCCACATGCACCTGTCCTTGTCCTAAAGACCTCAGACGGCCATGCATGTGCACCAGATAACTTAACAGGATCCGTCTAATTGCCCCAAGGACATCGGATAAACCACTTACAACCAGAACCGCGGGATTAAGTAACACAAATCACACACACCAATATTTTTGCAGCGGAAATCTTATTACCAAATTTTACAAGTTACAAAAAAATTTCATTATATTCATCGGAGTGATTACAAAAGTATAAGTTTGAAATATATGCTAGCTCAAGTGACCATCCTCAGTAAAAAGTATAGAAGAATTACTTAGACTTATAAGAAGGCCGAGACCACCGGCACTTAATACCATCATCAGCAGTACAAAGCTATAACCTGAAAAACAATAGGGAATAAAACCCTGAGTATGGAATTACTCAGCAAGACTTACCCGACTAAAGAAAAGACTCTCAAGGGTATGCTGGATTTGGGAATCAAGGAAAAGTTTTAGCAAGAATCAAATTAGATACTTTTGCAGAAATAGCTTTGTCGGGGACCATAATTAGGGGTACCCTCAAGGCTCCTAATTCTCAGCTGGTAACCCCCATCAACATAAAGCTGCAAAGGCCTGATGGGTGCGAATAAGTCAGGGATCAGTCCATTCGAGGGACTCGATCACGCCTCGCCCGAGCTTAGCCTCGAACAAGGGCAGCCGACCCCGGAGGATCTCCGCCTCGCCCGAGGCCCCCCTCCAGCGGCGAACATATTTCCGGCTTGCCCGAGGCCCTGTCTTCGCCAAGAAGCAACCCTGACCAAATCGCCGCACCGACCGACCAAATCGCAGGAGCATTTAATGCAAAGGTGACCTGACACCATTACCCTGACGCGCGCCCCTCAGCCGACAGAGCCGAAGTGACCGCCGTCACTTCGCCGCTCCACTGACCGGTCTGACAGAAAGACAGCGCTGCCTGCGCCGCTCTGACTGCGGTGCCACTTGACAGAGTGAGGCTGACAGGCAGTCAGGCCCGGCCGCACGCACCATAGGAAGCTCCGCTCCGCCCGACCCAGGGCTCGGACTCGGGCTAAGCCCCGGAAGACGGTGAACTCCGCTCCGCTCGACCCAGGGCTCGGACTCGGGCTAAGCCCTGGAAGACGGCGAACTCCGCTCCGCCCGACCCAGGGCTCGGACTCGGGCTAAGCCCCGGAAGACGGCGAACTCCGCTTCGCCCGACCCAGGGCTCGGACTCGGGCTAAGCCCCGGAAGACGGCGAACTCCGCTCCGCCCGACCCAGGGCTCGGACTTGGGCTCAGCCCCGGAAGACGGCGAACTCCGCTCCGCCCGACCCAGGGCTCGGACTCGGGCTAAGCCCCGGAAGACGGCGAACTCCGCTCCGCCCGACCCAGGGCTCGGACTCGGGCTAAGCCCCGGAAGACGGCGAACTCCGCTCCGCCCGACCCAGGGCTCGGACTCGGGCTAAGCCCCAGAAAACGGCGAACTCCGCTCCACCCGACCCAGGGCTCGGACTTGGGCTCAGCCCCGGAAGACGGCGAACTCCGCTCCGCCCGACCCAGGGCTCGGACTCGGGCTAAGCCCCGGAAGACGGCGAACTCCGCTCCGCCCGACCCAGGGCTCGGACTTGGGCTCAGCCCCAGAAGACGACGAACTCCGCTTCGCCCGACCCCAGGACTCAAATTCCGCCCTGGCCTCAACCAACGGCCTCCGCCTCGCCCGACCTAGGGGCTCAGACTCGACCTCGGCCGCGGAAGACGGACTCGACCCCGACCTCGGAGGAGCCTCCACATCGCCCTAGCCTAGGGCGCAGGCCGGCCACGTCAACAGGAGGCGCCATCATTACCCTACTCCAAGCTGACTCAGGCTACGAGGAACAAGACCGGCGTCCCATCTGGCTCGCTCTGCCAGATAGGCAATGATGGCGCCCCGCACGCACCCTGACGATGGCGGCTCTCGGCCCCCTTACGGAAGCAAGAGGACGTCAGCAAGGACTCGATAGCCCCAACAGTTGTCCCTCCGCCAGGCTCCAGCGCTCCTCCAACGGCCACGACATCACACAAACTAGGCGCCAAAATCTCTCCTGACCGCCACGATGGCATGTACCTAGGGCGCTAGCTCTCCTCCGCTAGACACGTAGCACTCTGCTACACCCCCCATTGTACACCTGGATCCTCTCCTTATGCCTATAAAAGGAAGGACCAGGGCCCTCTTAGAGAGGGTTGGCCACGCGGGGACGAGGATGAGACAGGCGCTCGCGTGAGGCCGCTCGCTCCCTCCCCCGTGTGGACGCTTGTAACCCCCTACTGCAAGCGCACCCGACCTGGGCGCGGGACGAACACGAAGGCCGCGGGATTTCCACCTCTCTCACGCCCATCTCCGGCCTCCTCACTTCCCCCCTTCGCGCTCGGCCTCGCGCCGACCCATCTGGGCTGGGGCACGCGGCGACACTTCACTCGTCGGCTTAGGGACCCCCTCGGTCTCGAAACGCTGACAGTTGGCGCGCCAGGTAGGGGTCTGCTGCGTGTTGACGAACAGCTTCCCGTCAAGCTCCAGATGGGTAGTCTCCAGCAACCTCTCCGGCCCAGGATGGTGCTCCGTTTCGGAAGCCTTGAGTTCATGTCCCTCGACGGCAGCTACGACATGATACTCTTTCCACCGCCGGGCGACAACGACAATGGCGGCCGACAGTCCGCCCGCCGGCGGCGGGATCGACGACGTCTTCCCCACGTGGTGGAAGAACAACCTTCGAGCTCGCCCCGTCCTCTTCCCCGTCGACGGAGGAGGAGACGGGGCAACCAAGGCCAAGCAGGAGGCGGCGCCTCGTCGGCCATCGAGCGAGTCGTCAACGCCAGCGCTCCAACGGGGGGCGCGTCGGGCATCGGCCTCGTGCTTGAGACGAATACGAGCGCTGTCTTCCCGTGACACGCCAATCCCGAGCAAACGGACGACGCCAGCACGCTCGTGAAAGGCTTGCTGGGTGTCACCCTCGTACCTGAGACGACGGTGCAGTCAGTCCCCGACGCGACTTCATCACCGCCCGTCGACCAAGAGGTACCGACCGATTCCCATCCCACGCCTTTCGGATTTAGCCTCGACCCGCCTAGCGGCTCCGCTTTGGCGGACGCTCTCACAGAGGCGAATCCGAACCCTCTGGGGTTTCGTATGCGGTCACCTTGGGACCGGCTGACGGACGTCTCGACCTACGGGCCCTCTAGGTCCGAGGAAGATGACGAGCCCAGCTTCTGTTGGGATTTCTCCGGACTTGGCAACCCCAGTGCCATGCGGGACTTCATGACCGCATGCGACTACTGCCTTTCCAACTGTTCCGACGGTAGCCGTAGCCTCGGCGACGAGGACTGTGGCCCGAGCCGTGAATGTTTCCACGTCGATCTAGGGGGTCCCTCCGAAGGCAACCATCTCGGCATGCTGGAGGACGGTGATCTCCCTAGGCCGGTGCCTCGCGTTGACATCCCGCGGGAGCTAGCTGTGGTCCCCGTTCCGGCGGGGGGGTCACGACCCACAACTCGAGCAAATCCGCGGGGTGCAGGCCAGGCTCGACGAGGGAGCAGGAGCGCTTGAGCCAATCCGCCGGGACGTCGGGCAGGCATGGGCGGGCCAACCTCCGGCCGGAGAAATGCGTCATCTACCCCAGGGCTTCCAGCATCGCATCACCGATGATGTTAGGGTCAGGCCGCCACCTGCATCCAGTGGGGTCGGCCAGAACCTGGCTGCAGCAGCAATACTCCTCCGTGCGATGCTGGAGCCATCAACCACCGAGGGGCGGCGAATCCAGGGAGAGCTCAAGGATCTCCTGGAAGGCGCCGCGGTCCGGCGGGCCGAGAGCTCCGCCTCCCGAAGGCAGGGGTACCCCTCGGAACATCATGCCGCGACTTCCCGATTCATGCGGGAAGCCTCGGTCTACACCAGGCGTGGGGGACGCTACGACAGCGGGGAGGATCGGAGTCCCTCACCCGAACCACCCGGTCCGTAGGCCTTCAGCCGGGCCATACGATGGGCGCCGTTCCCGACCCGGTTCTGACCCCCGACTACTATCACAAAGTACTCGGGGGAGACGAGACCGGAATTGTGGCTCACGGACTACCGTCTGGCCTGCCAACTGGGTGGAACAGACGATGACAACCTCATCATCCGCAACCTCCCCCTGTTCCTCTCCGACACCGCTCACGCCTGGTTGGAGCACCTGCCTCCGGGGCAGATCTCCAACTGGGACGACCTAGTCCAAGCTTTCGCCGGCAATTTCCAGGGCACGTACGTGCGCCCCGGGAATTCCTGGGACCTCTGAAGCTGCCGACAGCAGCTGGGAGAGTCTCTCCGGGACTACATCCGGTGATTCTCGAAGCAGCGCACCGAGCTGCCCAACATCACCGACTCGGATGCCATCGGCGCGTTCCTCGCCAGCACCACCTGCCGCGACCTGGTGAGCAAGCTGGGTCGCAAGACCCCCACCAGGGCGAGCGAGCTGATGGACATCGCCACCAAGTTCGCCTCCGGCCAGGAGGCGGTCGAGGCTATCTTCCGGAAGGACAAGCAGCCCCAGGGCCGCCCATCGGAAGATGCCCCCGAGGCGTCAACTCAGCGCGGCGCCAGGAAGAAGGGCAATAAGAAGTCGCAAGCGAAACGCGACGCCGCCGACGCGGACCTTGTCGCCGCCGCCGAGTACAAGAACCCTCGGAAACCCCCCGGAGGTGCCAACCTCTTCGACAAGATGCTCAAGGAGTCGTGCCCCTACCACTAGGGGCCCGTCAAGCACACCCTTGAGGAGTGCGTCATGCTTCGGCGCCACTTCCACAGGGTCGGGCCACCCGCGGAGGGTGGCAGGGCCCGCGACGACGACAAGAAGGAAGATCACCAGGCAGGAGAGTTCCCTAAGGTCTGCGACTGCTTCATGATCTACGGCGGGCAAGCGGCGAACGCCTCGGCTCGGCACCGCAAGCAAGAGCGTCGGGAGGTCTGTTCGGTAAAGGTGGCGGCGCCAGTCTACCTAGACTGGTCCGACAAGCCCATCACCTTCGACCAAGCCGACCACCCCGACCATGTGCCGAGCTCGGGGAAATACCCGCTCGTCGTCGACCCCATCATCGGCGACGTTAGGCTCACCAAGGTCCTCATGGACGGAGGCAGCAGCCTCAACATCATCTACGCCGAGACCCTCGGGCTTCTGCGTATCGATCTGTCCTCGGTCTAGGCGCGCGCTGCGCCTTTCCATGGGATCATTCCCGGGAAGCGCGTCCAGCCCCTCGGACAACTCGATCTTCCCGTCTGCTTCGGAACACCCTCCAACTTCCAAAGGGAGACCCTGACGTTCGAGGTGGTCGGGTTCCGAGGAACCTACCACGTGGTATTGGGGAGGCCATGCTACGCGAAGTTCATGGCCGTCCCCAACTACACCTAACTCAAGCTCAAGATGCCGGGCCCCAACGGGGTCATCACTGTCGGCCCCACGTGCAAACACGTGTTCGAATGCGACAGTGGAGTGCGTGGAGTTCACCGAGGCCCTCGCCGAGTCCGAGGCCCTCATCGCCGACCTGGAGAGCCTCTCTAAGGAGGTGCCAGACGTAAAGCGTCATGCCGGCAACTTCGAGCCAGCGGAGACGGTTAAGTCCGTCCCCCTCGACCCCAGCAGCGACGCCTCCAAGCAAGTCCGGATCGGCTCTGGGCTCGATCCCAAATAGGAAGCAGTGCTCGTCGACTTTCTCCGCGCAAACGCCGACGTCTTCGTGTGGAGTCCCTCGGACATGCCCGGCATACCGAGGGATGTCGCCGAGCACTCGCTGGACATCCGAGCCGGAGCCCGACCCGTCAAGCAGCCTCTGCGCCGATTCGACGAGGAGAAGCGCAGAGCCATAGGCGAGGAGATCCACAAGCTAATGGCGGCAGGGTTCATCAAAGAGGTATTCCATCCCGAATGGCTTGCCAACCCTGTGCTTGTGAGAAAGAAAGGGGGGAAATGGCGGATGTGTGTAGACTACACTGGTCTAAACAAAGCATGTCCGAAGGTTCCCTACCCTCTGCCTCGCATCGATCAGATCGTGGATTCCACTGCTGGGTGCGAAACCCTGTCTTTCCTCGATGCCTACTCAGGGTATCACCAAATCAGGATGAAAGAGTCCGACCAGCTCGCGACTTCTTTCATCACACCCTTCAGCATGTACTGCTATGTCACCATGCCGTTCGGCTTGAGGAATGCGGGCGCGACGTACCAGCGGTGCATGAACCATGTGTTCGGCGAACACATTGGCCGCACGGTCGAGGCCTACGTCGATGACATCGTAGTCAAGACGAGGAAAGCCTCCGACCTCCTTTCCGACCTTGAAGTGACATTCCGATGTCTTAAGGCGAAAGGGGTCAAGCTCAATCCCGAAAAGTGTGTCTTCGGGGTGCCCCGAGGCATGCTCTTGGGGTTCATCGTCTCCGAGCGGGGCATCGAAGCCAACCCGGAGAAGATCGCAGCCATCACCAGCATGGGGCCCATCAAGGACTTGAAAGGCGTACAGAGGGTCATGGGATGTCTCGCAGCTCTGAGCCGCTTCATCTCACGCCTCGGCAAAAGAGGTCTACCTCTGTACCGCCTCTTAAGGAAGGCCGAGTGCTTCACTTGGACCCCTGAGGCTGAGGAAGCCCTCGGGAACCTGAAGGCGCTCCTCACGAAGGCGCCTATCTTGGTGCCCCCAGCTGCCGGAGAAGCCCTCTTGGTCTACGTCGCCGTGACCACTCAGGTGGTCAGCGCCCCGATTGTGGTCGAAAGGCAAGAAGGGGGGCATGCATTGCCCGTTCAGAGGCCAGTCTACTTCGTCAGCGAGGTACTGTCCGAAACCAAGATCCGCTACCCACAAGTTCAGAAGCTGTTGTATGCGGTGATCCTGACACGGCGAAAGTTGCGACACTACTTCGAGTCTCATCCAGTAACTATGGTGTCATCCTTCCCCCTGGGGGAGATCATCCATTGTCGAGAGGCCTTGGGTAGGATCGCAAAGTGGGCGGTGGAAATCATGGGTGAAACAATCTCGTTCGCCCCTCGGAAGGCCATCAAATCCCAGGTCTTGGTGGACTTCGTGGCTGAATGGGTCGACACCCAGCTACCAACAGCTCCGATCCAACCGGAGCTCTGGACCATGTTCTTCGACGGGTCGCTGATGAAGACAGGAGCCGGCGCAGGCTTACTCTTCATCTCGCCCCTCGGAAAGCACCTACGCTACGTGCTACGCCTCCATTTCCCGGCGTCCAACAATGTAGCTGAGTACGAGGCTCTGGTCAACGGGTTGCGGATTGCCGTCGAGCTAGGGGTCCGACGCCTCGATGCTCGCGGTGACTCGCAGCTCGTCATCGACCAAGTCATGAAGAACTCCCACTACCGCGACACGAAGATGGAGGCCTACTGCGATGAGGTTTGGCGCCTGGAAGACAAGTTCTACGGGCTCGAGCTCAACCACATCGCTCGGCGCTACAATGAGACTGCGGACGAGCTGGCTAAAATAGCCTCGGGGCGAACAACGGTTCCCCCGGACGTCTTCTCCTGAGATCTGCATCAACCCTCCGTCAAGATCGACGACACGCCCGAGCCTGGGGCACCCTCGGCCCAGCCCGAGGTACCCTCGGCACAGTCCGAGGCACCCTCGGCTCGGCCCGAGGCACCCTCAGTTCGGCCCGAGGTACCCTCGGCCCCCAAGGGCGAGACGCTGCACGTCGAGGGGGAGCAAAGCGGGGTCGCGCCTGATCAAAACTGGCAGACCCCGTACCTGCAATATCTCCACCGAGGAGAGCTACCCCTCGACCGAGCCGAAGCTCAGCGGTTGGCGCGGCGCGCCAAGTCGTTCGTCTTGCTGGGAGAAGGGAAGGAGCTCTACCACCGCAGCCCTTCAGGCATCCTCCAGCGATGCATCTCCAGCACCGAAGGTCAGGAACTCCTCCGAGAAATACACTCGGGGGCTTGCGGCCACCATGCAGCACCTCGAGCCCTTGTCGGAAATGCTTTCCGACAAGGTTTCTACTGGCCAACGGCGGTGGCCGACGCCACTAGAATTGTCCGCGCCTGCGAAGGGTGTCAGTTCTATGCAAGGCAGACCCACCTGCCCGCCCAGGCTCTGCAGACGATACCCATCACCTGGCCTTTTGCTGTGTGGGGTCTGGACCTCGTCGGCCCCTTGCAGAAGGCACTCGAGGGCTACACGCACCTGTTGGTCGCCATCGACAAATTTTCCAAGTGGATCGAGGTCCGACCCCTAAATAGCATCAGGTCCGAGCAGGCGGTGGCGTTCTTCACCAACATCATCCATCGTTTCGGGGTCCCGAACTCCATCATCACCGACAACGGCACCAAGTTCACCGGCAGAAAGTTCCTGGACTTCTGCGAGGATCACCACATCCGGGTGGACTGGGCCGCCGTGGCTCATCCCATGACGAATGGGCAAGTAGAGCGTGCCAACGGCATGATTCTACAAGGACTCAAGCCTCGGATTTACAACGACCTCAACAAGTTCGGCAAGCGATGGATGAAGGAACTCCCCTCGGTGGTCTGGAGCCTGAGGACGACACCGAGCCGAGCCACGGGCTTCACGTCGTTCTTTCTAGTCTATGGGGCCGAGGCCATCTTGCCCACAGACCTGGAATACGGTTCCCCGAGGACGAGGGCCTATGCCAACCAAAGCAACCAAGCTAGTCGAGAAGACTCGCTGGACTAGCTGGAAGAGGCTCGGGACAAGGCCTTACTACACTCGGCGCAGTACCAGCAGTCCATGCGACGCTACCACGCCCGAGGGGTCCGGTCCCGAGACCTCCAGGTGGGCGACCTGGTGCTTCGGCTGCGACAAGACGCCCGAGGTCGACACAAGCTCACGCCCCCCTGGGAGGGGCCGTTCGTCATCGCCAAAGTTCTGAAGCCCGGAACGTACAAGCTGGCCAACAATCAAGGCGAGGTCTACAGCAACGCTTGGAACATCCAACAGCTACGTCGCTTCTACCCTTAAGATGTTTTCAAGTTGTTCATATACCTCGCTCCCACGCAAAGTTTAGTCATCAAGGAAGGGTCGGCCTTGCCTCGGCAAAGCCCGACCCTCCCTCGGGGGCTAAAAGGGGGGAACCCCCTCTGCGTCGAAATTTTCCTCGAAAAAAGATCTTTTCTGCCAGAATGTCTTTCGTGCTTTTCGACTACTTCGAAAGTGGATCCTGAAAACGACGGAGTACACGTAAGCAGCCAAGGCTGACCGAGCCGAGGGACTCCTACGCCTCCGGGATACGGATACCTCACTCATCACCTTCTGCCATAAGTAACTCATGTTCGGATAAGTGATTCCGCGGACCGAACAAGTCTTCACGTTCGGAAGCTCTTCTGCCGGAGCGATTCTTCGAGCCTTCTCGACTGCGTCGGTGACAGAACCCCATGGACGGGTAAGAGTGCGCGTAAGCGGCAAGGCCGACCGAGCCGAGGGACTCCTACGCCTCCGGGATACGGATACCTCACTCATCACCTTCCGTGAGAAGCAACTCTCGCTCGCACAAACAGTTCTGTTACCGACAAAAAAGTCCAGATACTCGAAACAAGAGGAAAGGAGACGCGGCTTTACAATACGGCGAGGGTGTGTTTCGGCCTCGGCGGCCGCAGAAAACACACGCTACAAGATAATCCGATCCTGCAGGCTCGGATCTTGACGGCTAAAGGGAGCAGCAGCGCCCTCGGCGTCGACAACACCTTCGGCGAGGTCCGACCTAGCCTCGGACGGCGATAGGGTCCAAGGGTCTCCGCCCTAAAGGACAACGTCATCACCAAGCCCGGGCCATCGCCGCTAGGGTCTTCCCCGAGAATCCGGCCCGAGCAGGCGGTTCGGCCGGTCACCCCGGGGCCTCGGCCAGCTGTCCCCCAAGGACATCAGCCCGGCCCGAGGCCTCGGCAGATCAATTCCGGCGTCGGCCCCGCTAACGGACGACCCGGCCAGGCTCCGGCCGACCAGGCCTTCTTTTCGAGCCAACTCTGCCTCTGTTCGCGCTGGCACCGCTACCCCTGGCCTCGGCTCATCGAAGAGCGGCCGAGGGTTTTCCTCTAACCAAGCAAGGGAAGCCTCGGACAACAAGGCTGACCGAGCCGAGGGACTCCTACACCTCCGAGATACGGATACCTCACTCGTCACCTTAACACGGGGCGACTCACACTTGGTGAAGCGGTTCAGACAACCAATAGGCGAGTCTTAGTGCTCGAAAATGAGGAAAAAACACGGCTCCGTGCCGAAATTACATACATGTTCAGGCCTCGACAGCCACAATGAACAAAAATACTGGCATTCGAAGTGCCATTGCAAACGGAACTCCGGTTCCACCTCCGCAGGTACGAACAACCCCACTCGATGGGGGAGGGGCCTGCGGAGCAACAGAAGACCGACGGGCGGCGCGCCGCCACCCGCTCCGGCAGCGGCGACGACGATGACTTCTGCTCCGAGGGGTCGAACAGCGGCAGCGATGACCTCAGGGCGGATGCCGCTGCCAGGAGGCCCCCGCCCATGCCCAAACTCGTGAGGCAAGGACGGGCAGAATGCCGTAGAGTTGGAGGTCGGTCCGTGGGCGGCCCTGGCTATCTCGTCGGCAGAGGAACCTCTTCCAGCTGCCGTGGCGGAAGTCGGCGCCGAGAACGGCTCCGAAGCCACTTGGGTCCGAGAGCCAGGCACGCGGCAGCTGCCAGCGCCACGGACGACTCCCGCCCTTCCCCCCGATCACTGAGGGAAGGAGCGGGCCACCGCACACGCAGGGGCCGACCCCAACTCGGCACACTCCCCTCCCCAGCCCTGGTGATGAAAATCCTTGAGGCTGAGGGAGGGGCAGAGGCCGCGGCCCGGTTCGCTCTCCCCCGCCATCGAACTGAAGGTCACCATCTTGGGTGACCGCCGGCGGAGGGGTGCGACCGGGCTGCATGATGAAAATCCTTGAAGCCGAACGACGGCTGAAAGGTACCAACTCCCGCGGAGTTGTGTTCCTCCAACGACGAAGCGGAAAGACGGCGGATATCCCCCATCCAGGGGCTTGGAAGGTGGAAAGACACGATGCATAAGGAAGCGCGAAGACACGGTCACCTTCCAAGAGGGTCACCCCCCTTTTAAAGGTGACTCTCCCTACTTGCGTCCCCAGCCGTCGTGGGCTGAGTCTTCTCCAACACGCTCCAAGGTCCTCCCCTACAGCGCGGGGGCTGGGTCCCACACGTCATGCAAGCCGGCCCAGAGCAGAAGAAGCCAAACCGTCGTGCGTGGTGCGTGCAACCGCCCAGCGGTTGCAAGCGGCTCTCCACTTTTGCCCAGACCAGCGGGCGAAAGGGCGGGCAGCCATGCAGGCGGCATGTAATCGCGCCAAGTGGGCGCACTTCTCCGACTCCCAACACGCCCAGCATGGAGGCCCAGGCCCACGCGTCATGCAACCGGCGCGCCGAATGCTTCGTGCATGCAACTGCACCGCCACTTGCGCCACCACCGCGCCTCCTCGACTGCGGAACCAATACCGCGACTCGAGGCGACCCAGCGCACGACCCAGCGGCGCCAGCCTGGCGCGACGGTCAATGCGGCCAAAAATGGGTCGGCAGTAATGGTGGTGGCAGGCGGGCAGGAGCAGCGGTCACGTCGTCAGCCAAGCCTACGTCCCATCCAGGGGCAGCGAGAGAACCCTCTCCCACGGTGTGAAGACAACGCGCCCGTGTTCCGTTCCTCGAACGGCTCGCGCACGCGCAACGGCTGCCCCGCGAACCACTCGCCCCGTCGCATTAACTCCGCGACGGGAAAGGCGGTGCCTCTGGCAGGAGAAGCGAGCGACGCTTCGCCTTCGCCATAATGACCGCGTCAAAAAAGGTACGCCGTGTCATTTGATTTCGTATCCTTTTCCTTTTTTCCTCTTTCTCTCTCTTGCAACAGGGACAGGGAAAGGGGGATACCCCGAAAAGGATCCTTCCCCGTGAAGGAACCAGGCTCCGAGCCTCCCTATTGATCAGAGGTTCGAAGGCTGGCCCCTCGGAAGGGTTCAACAGCTGCCTCAGAGCACGTGGGCTCCACACCCACTACTGGTCAGAGGTTCGAAGGCCGGCCCCTCGGAAGGGTTCAACGGCCGCCTCAGGCTACTCGGGCTCCGCGCCCACTACTGATCAGGGGTTCAAAGGCTGGCCCCCGAAGGGTTCACAGCCGCCTCAGACACAGAGCGAGGGATGACCATGGGTACGTTCGATACATAACCAAGGCTCGGGCTGCGCTCCCGAGGTACCCTAGGACATTTCCGAGACCAGCGGGAACGATCTTGCAACGGAATCCCATCGGAGGGAGGCATCGAGCCCTCGGACCCCGTCGCCAGGAGACCGGGTCCGGCAGATCACCCGCAGGTACTTTTGGGCGCGCCTCTGGGCCTCTAGCCGACCCCTAACGAATGGGGCACGGACGTCCGCTCAGATCACCCGCCTGCAGCTCACCGGAGACACCATGTTCGGCGCCCGCCGAGGGCAACATGGCGCTCTCCCCCCCTCCTCCTTGCGGAAAGGCGACGCAGGGGCGTATGTAAAAAAGTCGAGTCTGTCCCTGATCGCCCTCTCGCCCTGTGCAGAGGCTCGGGGGCTGCTCTCGCAAACCCGGCTCCGGCCAAACCGTTGACAGCGTCAACATACCAGCCCGAGAACTTGGGACCCGACCGTACACCCAGGCTACGGCCAGCTCGCATGAGGGAACGACCAGACCAGCCGAAGCATTGCGCGAGGCGTTAAGACCTCGGAGGAGTCAAACCACTCCTCCGAGGCCTCGGGGGCTACACCCGGCGGGTGCGCTCGTGTGCACCCACCGGAACAAAACGCAACCGAGAAAGGCTGGTCCCCTTGCAAAAAAGTGCGACGAAAGCCTCCAAGCGAGTGCTAATACTCCCTTCGAGGCTCGGGGGCTACTGTCGGGGACCATAATTAGGGGTACCCTCAAGGCTCCTAATTCTCAGCTGGTAACCCCCATCAGCATAAAGCTGCAAAGGCCTGATGGGTGCGATTAAGTCAGGGATCAGTCCATTCGAGGGACTCGATCACGCCTCGCCCGAGCTTAGCCTCGGACAAGGGCAGCCGACCCCGGAGGATCTCCGCCTCGCCCGAGGCCCCCCTCCAGCGGCGAACATATTTCCGGCTCGCCCGAGGCCCTGTCTTTGCCAAGAAGCAACCCTGACCAAATCGCCGCACCGACCGACCAAATCGCAGGAGCATTTAATGCAAAGGTGGCCTGACACCTTTACCCTAACGCGTGCCCCTCAGCCGACAGAGCCGAAGTGACCGCCGTCACTTCGCCGCTCCACTGACCGGTCTGACAGAAAGACAGCGCCGCCTGCGCCGCTCTGACTGCGGTGCCACTTGACAGAGTGAGGCTGACAGGCAGTCAGGCTCGGCCGCACGCACCATAGGAAGCTCCGCTCCGCCCGACCTAGGGCTCGGACTCGGGCTAAGCCCCGGAAGACGGCGAACTCCGCTCCGCCCGACCCAGGGCTCGGACTCGGGCTAAGCCCCAGAAGACGTTGAACTCCGCTCCGCCCGACCCAGGGCTCGGACTCGGGCTAAGCCCCGGAAGACGGCGAACTCCGCTCCGCCCGACCCAGGGCTCGGACTCGGGCTAAGCCCCGGAAGACGGCGAACTCCGCTCCGCCCGACCCAGGGCTCGGACTTGGGCTCAGCCCCGGAAGACGGCGAACTCCGCTCTGCCTGACCTAGGGCTCGGACTCGGGCTAAGCCCCAGAAGACGGCGAACTCCGCTCCGCCCGACCTAGGACTCGGACTTGGGCTCAGCCCCAGAAGATGACGAACTCCACTTCGCCCGACCCCAGGACTCAAATTCCGCCCTGGCCTCAAACAACGGCCTCCGCCTCGCCCGACCTAGGGGCTCGGACTCGACCTCGGCCGCGGAAGACGGACTCGACCCCGACCTCGGAGGAGCCTCCACATCGCCCCAGCCTAGGGCGCAGGCCGACCACGTCAACAGGAGGCGCCATCATTACCCTACTCCAAGCTGACTCAAGCTATGGGGAACAAGTCCGGCGTCCCATCTGGCTCGCTCCGCCAGATAGGCAATGATGGCGCCCCGCACGCACCATGACGATGACGGCTCTCGGCCCCCTTACGGAAGCAAGAGGACGTCAGTAAGGACTCGACAGCCCCGACAGCTGTCCCTCCGCCAGGCTCCAGCGCTCCTCCGACGGCCACGACATCACACAAACCAGGCGCCAAAATCTCTCCGGCCGCCACGATGGCGTGTACCTAGGGCGCTAGCTCTCCTCCGCTAAACACGTAGCACTCTGCTACACCCCCCATTGTACACCTGGATCCTCTCCTTACGCCTATAAAAGGAAGGACCAGGGCCCTCTTAGAGAGGGTTGGCCACGCAGGGACGAGGACGAGACAGGCGCTCGCGTGAGGCCGCTCGCTCCCTCCCCCGTATGGACGCTTGTAACCCCCTACTGCAAGCGCACCCGACCTGGGCGCGGGACGAACACGAAGGCCGCGGGATTTCCACCTCTCTCACGCCCATCTCCGGCCACCTCACTTCCCCCTTCGCGCTCGGCCTCGCGCCGACCCATCTGGGCTGGGGCACGCGGCGACACTTCACTCGTCGGCTTAGGGACCCCCCGGTCTCGAAACGCCGACAAGCTTACTAAAGTGAGTCCTTACTTTCAATATTTTAACGCCAGATTAAATATTAATAGACTATGTTTGCATCTGGTCTAATTTCACCATCTCATCAATACAACATCATTTTTATTCATGAGGTTCACATCCTGACTTAGGTTGTAGGGCAGTGACCAAGTCTTCATAACCGCGAAGGTACAGCGATCCGAATCGATTATACTCAGCTGAGGATCTCCGATCACACGACATATGTAGCACTTAACCCTTGCATATGTCAACCCGTCACCGGGGTTCTTAAGACTAGATCAGGTTCGCGCCAACCGAGAGCACAGATACACCATCGTCCAGCCTCTTGCCACGGAGGGTACACGCTACTCTCGCCATCTCTCCACTCCCATTGCGTGGTATCTTATTCTGGTATTAGACTGCCCGAGGCAAAGCTTACCCATGACGAGGCATGTGACCAGTTAAAGGGTCCTCGATCAGCAAGCCTACATACGCATCCAATCCTTAATCAACTTGGGTAGAACATCACCTGTTCCTAGCCCAAGTCTCGATTTAAGTACTTCCACCCTTAGGATTGTTTGTGTTCCTTAGGATGAAAAGAGCATTATAGGGAACTTTGCAGTAAGATCCCACCATTGCTCCCACTGAAAATATTCTTGCAGGTAGAAGCCATCCTTCCTCAGGATAACCCCTGAGCTAGGCATTAACGCAAAGGACAACCTCTATCCACAAGATCTAAGCAGGGATAAGCATTTTTGTAAATCATATTTTGATACTTCATCAGAAGTATCTATAAAGGTGTGGATATCAAGGTAGGCAATGCATCAAAGGGTTTCCAAGCAACTCCTATGAACCTAATGCACATTTCACTAGACTTAAAGTGTACAAAAATTATTTAAAAACACAAGAAAGGGGTTGCATGCACCGGGACTTGCCTGGAAGAAACACTAGGTTAGTGTTGTTAGACGTCGATCACTTGACGATCAGCCTTTGTTCCGACTGACGACATTATCGTGCGAAGAAGACCACTCCTTGCACCATCTTGGGGTCAACTTGGCTCGTTTTCTCCGCATCACGTGATTAATTAACGTACCTGAATGAAATGCATTATGCACATGAATGCATATAGACAGGAATATTTCAAACCTAAATATTACTACGCGATAGCGAATTAAACACCTAGCGGCGAGGCGTTGTACAATTTTATACCAAAAACACTAGTTATTAATATACGAGTACGCGTGATAATTACGCTTCTCGAACCTAACGCAAACATCACGAACAACAAACTATACACATGAAATACAATTAGCCTAATCACAACTTATCAATTAATTAATTAAATTCTAAACTTATCCCTTACTTTATAAATTATACTACATCTTTATAAGTGATTAAAATATTTCATCAGCACACATGTCTACTAAAATTCTACTCAGGACACTAATTCAATTAATTGACCGGAATAGCGAAATAACTCGCTATAACTGAACCTGGCTCAATAATCACAAGAACTGCGAAGTCGACGAGAGTTTCGTGACTTGCGCAATTTATTGAGTACCTAAATGAGCATCGCACTAGCACATTAATTTATTCACCGATCGAACTATTCTGAATAATTTATCAGCTTACCGTTTCCACAGCTGACACGAATCTGCGAGATCGGTAGCGATTCTCCGATCCAGGCAATTTGTCGAGCGCTTGGGGAATATCGCGCTGCCAACTCCGTCTTCACCCGATTCTTGGGATTTCTTGACGACACGCGGAACGACGACGAGATCGTGTCCAAGTGAATTTTATGGCGCGGACTGAGAAAGGACTTAGCGAGCAACGACGCGAGGAGTAAAGCAATGTCGCGGTCGGGCGAATTCTATGGCGCGGACACAAGCACACACAGCATTTCATCGTGTCCCGCGCACGCGTTACGGACTCGATGTCGACTGCGAGTAGTTTTGCACGCACGACACGCGACGAAGGAGAACTAAACAGGGAGCTTCGCGACAGCACGCGCAGGAACAACGGTGTGGCGGAACCGCCCGAATTATCCCAACTTAAGTGCCTAAGTCCTGCCTTAAAGGCTAGACCACACTTAAATAGGAATAAATCGCCAGTCCCTCGGATCTAGTCCGACGAGGCCACTTATCCAGGATCGAATACCACTAGCTCACACGAAGGTGAGGCACAGAGAAATACAATAAAACATAATACCACAAATTTAATAAGTGTCATTAGTGATTACATTATCGGAGTTTCAGAAATAATAACCATAAATTTTAATGCAGCGGAAATAACTAACGGAGAAGAACCGAGTAACATGGCGAAGCCTGGCCACGCTACTCCTCCTGGTCCTCTCCTGCGGAAGCAGTAACCCACTCGACCGTCTATCCCGGTGGCAGGGATGAAGGCCGAGTCACACCATCAACCAATCATCCTAAGGAGTACCTGCAAAAATTATGCCACAAGCAAGGCTGAGTATACTAATACTCAGCTAGACTTACCCGGTGTGAGGAGTCTACTCCTCTACCTCTAGACATGCAGCTGTTTGGCTGTGGGGTTTGGTTGCCAAAAGCACTAGCTGAGTTTCTAAATCAAGATTTTAACTTTGTCAGAATTAAGTGTGACTCTCTTAAGGCTAAAAGTGTACTATCTAATCATACATAGTAGCAAGCATCTTTAGCAATCAACATCTTGTATCATCTCATCACAGTTCCACTTGTTACTCAATGCAGCAGCATGGATCAAGCAGTCTCATTAGCTGCGAGAAGCAGACGATTCGAATCGAGTTTTTATCCTTGCAAGGTAAACCTAAACACACGACATGCAGGGGCACTCCGTCCCCACACACATCAACCGTCCCCGTCGATTCCCTGGCAACATATCAGGTCTCACCGCCTTGGCGTACAATGCCTCACTGACCCCGACTGGCCGTCGTGCAGTGACCGCACTTGTACCCACCATAACCGGAATGGGAGACTACGTCTCAGGTCGCGTGAGGAGGTATGTCTGCGGGCAGGTTCACTCAGGTACTAGGCTTACCGATTTACCATATTTCTCGGCATATGTTTAGTACGTTCAAACGTGTAAGACCCAAAATTAGTAGAGGAAAAAAAATATAAACAAAGTATCATAATGCTTTGGAAATTAGGAAAATAAGAAAAATGATGAGAAAAGGGATTTATCTTTTAAAGGAAACCATTTATACATCCCATGAAATAGATAGCAAGGAGAATAAAACTTAAATTAGTAATATTAAAATAATATGGTTTATATTCACCTTTGGATTTCAATTGATACATTTGAAAAATCTGAAAACTAAAGTAGAAGTATAAATTTGAATTTGGAATAGAAAATAGAAAATAAAAGAGAAGGGAAGAACTAAGAAAAATATTACATAAAATAAAATAAAAAATCAGAATGAACATCCTTCACACTTATATTATTAAATTATACCTTTCAAACTGAGGACAAGTTATTCACAAAGTTTGAATTTAAACTTGAACTCAAATTGGATTTGAAAATGGAGAAAAGAAAAAGAAAATAAAAAGAAAAAGATTAAAAACCTTACTTGGGCTGAGATCCTGCTTTTCGGCCCATCTCCACTTATCTCCTCTCTTGGCCCACTCGCGCTCGCCCGCGACCTGGCGCCGACAACCCGGGCCCACTTGTCAGCCGCCTATACACCGCGCGCGCGCCAACTCTCGCTGCTCTGCGGGCCACCCTCGTCAGCGCTTCCTTTACCGCGCCATCTCCCATTGACGCGTGGGGCCCTCCTGTCAGCTGCTTCTTCTATCCGACAACAGAATCGCGCGATTCCCTCGCCGCGCGCTTGGCTACCGACCTCGCCGCGGAATCGCGCCTGTTGCTCGCCGCGATTCTCGGAGTTCGTTCGCCGAATCCGCTAAAGCTCGCCCTTTATAAAGCCCGGTCGCCGTCCTTGCTCGTCACCAGAACCCCGAGGCACACCGAGCACAGCGGGAGAAATTGGGCCGCCGCCGGTGATCTTCATTCGTGCCGGCGTTCCGACCTCGGGCGTGGGCTCGGGGGTGTGGTGCCGTACTAGGAACGTGCTAGGCCATACGATTTCGTCCGTGGGCGGCTGTTGCACCGTCAATTTCTCACCGGAGCCGCGTCCGGTCCGCCCATCCGCTCCTCGCCGTGGCCGACGTCACCCGATCGACAATCCGTGGTAAGAACTACTCCGGTGAGTTCGCCATTCCCTTAGCACCGTGTAGCAGCTTTTAATTGAGCTCTAGGGCACTGGAACGTTGGATTGCGTTTCTCCGGCGATGCTCCGCCGTGAGGAGGTGAGTGCCGCCATGGCCAAGGTCGGCCGGTTGGGGAAAGTAGTATTGGCCGTTGATTCATAAACGTGCGGTCCAGATTAGCCTGGGAAGAACCCTTCGCGACTTTCGGTTTCGTCCGTTGATCTAGATCGGACGGGTAGAAACGGATCTAGGATAATAAAATCCTATCCGTCGTGATCGCATCCAACGGCTCTCTGCGCGTACCGCTTCGCGACCGCGCAGATCTAATCCCTACCGCCCGTGTGTGATCCAACGGTCAGATTCAACCCGTACCCCTTCGCGATGGCCAATTCACTAAAAAGCCCCTCGGGTTTCAGTGAATCAACCCGCCGTCCAGAGAACACTGTACACTGAGTCTGGGAAATATTTCAAGTTAGCCCCCTGCGCTTCACAGGAATTGTGGCCCAGTCCAGAGACTTAGAAAATCAGAGAAATAAATACAAAAATTGATTTTTAATATATAAATAAATGCTAGAACTTGTTTAAATCATAGAAAATCCATTTTTAGTCCAAATTAATCCATTCCACTTTCTAAAATTTTGTAATTTTATTCTCTACCACCTAGAGCCTCTGTTTGGTCATGAAAACAATTAGAAATTTAATCTCTCACTTAATCCATTTTAAACACATAAAACCTTTGAAAATTCATAACTTAAAATCTATAACTCCAAAATTAATGATTCCTGTTCCTATGATCTTATTTTAATATGTATATTATTAATGTGTATTTTGTTCTTATGTTTGGTGTAATGTTAATTTTGCCTACACTGTTTGTTTGTATTACTACGACTAGCAGTGAGGTCACGAGTCACCTGAAGATCATCCTGGTACCTGGATTCTCAAGGCCCAGGCAAGTTGTGCCCTTGATCACTTCTTTTTACCCAGCCATGTTCTGATTAATCATAATGATCTGCATAGGTTAATTTTGATGGGACCCAATAGGTTACCTTAGTTTGTCTATCTTTATACCTTGTTTACCACTGAACTTTCTGGGTAGTACTTGCTAGTGCTATATGTGGTTTTGGGTATGGAGATACACTATTCATGATTACACTTTTGTTATCAGTTGTTATTTATTGTTCATGTTAAGATCATTATGTTAATTGGAACATGGAGCGACCACCCGGGAAAACAGTGCTACCACAAGGGAGGAATGGGACCCCTTGGCTGATTAATTAGGAAAGCTAGTGGAAGACTACCTTACCCGAAAGGGGCAAGGGCAGTAGGGGAGTGGTCAGTGTAGGGAGGCCCTCGGGAGGATTTTGCTGCGATGGCGGTCCTGCAAGGGATTCCTGCATTGGAACTTCCTATAAACTGTAGCGGGTTTTCGGAAGCTAGTGGAACTTTGTAAAGGCCTCGTAGTGGATCCCTAGCCATTCACCTCGGAAGTGTCTAAGGGCCTTGCAAACCCTGGCGACATGGGATACACGACTTGTGGGTAAAGATGCGCAACCTCTGCAGAGTGTAAAACTAGTATACTAGCCGTGCTCACGGTCATGAGCAGCTCGGACCCTCACATGATTAAATGATGGAACTAAATTCAATTTGTCATATGCATTGCATCGCAGGTGAAGTTGTTACTTTTGTTCTACTATTTAACTGGGTTGGTATTTACTTATACTTAGTAACTGCTAATAAAATTTTGACCAACTTTAAAAGCAATGCTCAGCTCTAACCATCTTCTTTGGTAAGCCTTACACTTCACGTGAGCTCCCACCTTTGGCGAGTTCATGCACATTATTCCCCACAACTTGTTGAGCGATGAACGTATGTGAGCTCACTCTTGCTGTCTCACACACCCCACAGGTCAAGAACAGGTACCGCAGGATGATGCGCATGGAGGATGCTGTGAAGTGTTCGTGAGAGGTCTAGGCCGTCGTCTCCCAGTCAACTTTGGGTTGCTGGACCGTTGTCTCCTTATAATGTAATTATTTATTTTGTATAGAACTCCTGTTATATATAAAGTTGTGACATTCGATCCTGTGCCATGATTCATCATATGTGTGAGACTTGGTCCCAGCACACCTGGTGATTATGTTTACGCCCGGGTTTTGGACCCCTAAAATCCGGGTGTTACAGAAGTGGTATCAGAGGAATGTTGACTGTAGGACGAAACCTAGATAGAACTGGACAACCATTAACTACTTACCTTTGCTACTCTGATTCTTTTCTAAACTTATCTTAATCTTTTCTCATCTATTTCCGCTTTACTCTGATTATTCTTATCTATTCTTTCTAAAAGACAAATGTGGATTTCACACTTTGAAATCCTGTGCCTAAAGTGACCTTTAGGAAAAGGAGACCTACTCTTAGGAACAAAAACAAAACTATTTTTATAGATATCTATGAACTTGAATGTTTGTTCTTATGATACTTGTTTGATTTGGATCTTTGATTGAGTGTGATGAGTTGTGGAGTAATATCCACAATTACATCTGCATATACATATAAAAAAAATGCTCATCAAAATAACTAGACAAACTAGATTAACCTCATTGAAATGTATCTAGCTTAATAGATTCATCTCATCTTAAGAAATTCTATCTCGTAGATCTATCTTATCTCAAAAGGTCTTAACTTATCCTAATGTATATAGATCCATCTTATCTTAAAAGATACTCTATTACTATTAATAGATTCATCTTGTCTTAAAAAGATTCTATCCTATCTTAATAGATCTAACGGACCCCAAAAGATTCTACCTTATCCTTATGGATTCATCTTGTCCTAATAAACATATTTACTCCACCCTAGTTTAAACAACCATGATCTAATACAAATTAATTAGATCTCATCTAGTCAAACTGATCATACCAATCTAATCTAGATCCCATCCAATCTAATATGATCTAATCTAATGTGGTCTACTTAAACATATTAGTGATACTAGTAGAAGTGATTAAACTCTACTAGCCATGCATTAACCTAACCTAGAGCCATGATGAATGGTATAACCTTTCTATTCCCACCTAATAACAAACAAACTTTTGACCTACATCTTGTAGTCTATCCCACCCATATATATCCCTCATCTTGACAGATTCCATCTTACCCTTGGACATTCACCTTATACAACTGGTCACCCCAATCTGGACATAAAACAAAGATTAAGCCCTACTAAAGAATCTTCAGATTATAACCAGCTACTAGCTTATTCATTCCGCTTATTAAATAATTTCCTTTGCAAAACTATTACCATGTGCCTCTAACTTTCATGGTCAATACCAGGAAAGGAAAGATTATCACGCAACAACAAACAGAAAATGAATCCTCCAAATCCTCCACCTGTTGAAATCGATCAAGTGGTTGCTACCCAAAGACTGGTAATACAACAGTTAACAGACCTGGTGACCGAGATGCAGAATCAGATAAGACAACAACGCGAGGAAATACGTCAGGCCCGCCAAGAAATAAGACAAGCACGGTTGGAGAGACAACAACACCAACCTCCACCACCACCAGCAGCTTCACCAAGCTACATAGATATAAATTATGATGATTTGTAAGATCTAGATGTTACTTTAGTTAGTAGATGATATGATATTATTCTAGGAGGAACAATAAGGTCTATTGACCCCATGTTTTGTTAAAGGATTATGCCTCATGCAGAGATTTCTTTGTTTGTGCATATGTTCCAGGAACAATATGAGTATACATCCCTTTTATTACTAATCTCGAGGACGAGATTATTTTTAAGGGGGGTAGGATTTGTAAGACCCAAAATTAGTAGAGGAAAAAAAATATAAACAAAGTATCATAATGCTTTGGAAATTAGGAAAATAAGAAAAATGATGAGAAAAGGGATTTATCTTTTAAAGGAAACCATTTATACATCCCATGAAATAGATAGCAAGGAGAATAAAACTTAAATTAGTAATATTAAAATAATATGGTTTATATTCACCTTTGGATTTCAATTGATACATTTGAAAAATCTGAAAACTAAAGTAGAAGTATAAATTTGAATTTGGAATAGAAAATAGAAAATAAAAGAGAAGGGAAGAACTAAGAAAAATATTACATAAAATAAAATAAAAAATCAGAATGAACATCCTTCACACTTATATTATTAAATTATACCTTTCAAACTGAGGACAAGTTATTCACAAAGTTTGAATTTAAACTTGAACTCAAATTGGATTTGAAAATGGAGAAAAGAAAAAGAAAATAAAAAGAAAAAGATTAAAAACCTTACTTGGGCTGAGATCCTGCTTTTCGGCCCATCTCCACTTATCTCCTCTCTTGGCCCACTCGCGCTCGCCCGCGACCTGGCGCCGACAACCCGGGCCCACTTGTCAGCCGCCTATACACCGCGCGCGCGCCAACTCTCGCTGCTCTGCGGGCCACCCTCGTCAGCGCTTCCTTTACCGCGCCATCTCCCATTGACGCGTGGGGCCCCCCTGTCAGCTGCTTCTTCTATCCGACAACAGAATCGCGCGATTCCCTCGCCGCGCGCTTGGCTACCGACCTCGCCGCGGAATCGCGCCTGTTGCTCGCCACGATTCTCGGAGTTCGTTCGCCGAATCCGCTAAAGCTCGCCCTTTATAAAGCTCGGTCGCCGTCCTTGCTCGTCACCAGAACCCCGAGGCACACCGAGCACAGCGGGAGAAATTGGGCCGCCGCCGGTGATCTTCATTCGTGCCGGCGTTCCGACCTCGGGCGTGGGCTCGGGGGTGTGGTGCCGTACTAGGAACGTGCTAGGCCATACGATTTCGTCCGTGGGCGGCTGTTGCACCGTCAATTTCTCACCGGAGCCGCGTCCGGTCCGCCCATCCGCTCCTCGCCGTGGCCGACGTCACCCGATCGACAATCCGTGGTAAGAACTACTCCGGTGAGTTCGCCATCCCCTCAGCACCGTGTAGCAGCTTTTAATTGAGCTCTAGGGCACTGGAACGTTGGATTGCGTTTCTCCGGCGATGCTCCGCCGTGAGGAGGTGAGCGCCGCCATGGCCAAGGTCGGCCGGTTGGGGAAAGTAGTATTGGCCGTTGATTCATAAACGTGCGGTCCAGATTAGCCTGGGAAGAACCCTTCGCGACTTTCGGTTTCGTCCGTTGATCTAGATCGGACGGGTAGAAACGGATCTAGGATAATAAAATCCTATCCGTCGTGATCGCATCCAACGGCTCTCTGCGCGTACCGCTTCGCGACCGCGCAGATCTAATCCCTACCGCCCGTGTGTGATCCAACGGTCAGATTCAACCCGTACCCCTTCGCGATGGCCAATTCACTAAAAAGCCCCTCGGGTTTCAGTGAATCAACCCGCCGTCCAGAGAACACTGTACACTGAGTCTGGGAAATATTTCAAGTTAGCCCCCTGCGCTTCACAGGAATTGTGGCCCAGTCCAGAGACTTAGAAAATCAGAGAAATAAATACAAAAATTGATTTTTAATATATAAATAAATGCTAGAACTTGTTTAAATCATAGAAAATCCATTTTTAGTCCAAATTAATCCATTCCACTTTCTAAAATTTTGTAATTTTATTCTCTACCACCTAGAGCCTCTGTTTGGTCATGAAAACAATTAGAAATTTAATCTCTCACTTAATCCATTTTAAACACATAAAACCTTTGAAAATTCATAACTTAAAATCTATAACTCCAAAATTAATGATTCCTGTTCCTATGATCTTATTTTAATATGTATATTATTAATGTGTATTTTGTTCTTATGTTTGGTGTAATGTTAATTTTGCCTACACTGTTTGTTTGTATTACTACGACTAGCAGTGAGGTCACGAGTCACCTGAAGATCATCCTGGTACCTGGATTCTCAAGGCCCAGGCAAGTTGTGCCCTTGATCACTTCTTTTTACCCAGCCATGTTCTGATTAATCATAATGATCTGCATAGGTTAATTTTGATGGGACCCAATAGGTTACCTTAGTTTGTCTATCTTTATACCTTGTTTACCACTGAACTTTCTGGGTAGTACTTGCTAGTGCTATATGTGGTTTTGGGTATGGAGATACACTATTCATGATTACACTTTTGTTATCAGTTGTTATTTATTGTTCATGTTAAGATCATTATGTTAATTGGAACATGGAGCGACCACCCGGGAAAACAGTGCTACCACAAGGGAGGAATGGGACCCCTTGGCTGATTAATTAGGAAAGCTAGTGGAAGACTACCTTACCCGAAAGGGGCAAGGGCAGTAGGGGAGTGGTCAGTGTAGGGAGGCCCTCGGGAGGATTTTGCTGCGATGGCGGTCCTGCAAGGGATTCCTGCATTGGAACTTCCTATAAACTGTAGCGGGTTTTCGGAAGCTAGTGGAACTTTGTAAAGGCCTCGTAGTGGATCCCTAGCCATTCACCTCGGAAGTGTCTAAGGGCCTTGCAAACCCTGGCGACATGGGATACACGACTTGTGGGTAAAGATGCGCAACCTCTGCAGAGTGTAAAACTAGTATACTAGCCGTGCTCACGGTCATGAGCAGCTCGGACCCTCACATGATTAAATGATGGAACTAAATTCAATTTGTCATATGCATTGCATCGCAGGTGAAGTTGTTACTTTTGTTCTACTATTTAACTGGGTTGGTATTTACTTATACTTAGTAACTGCTAATAAAATTTTGACCAACTTTAAAAGCAATGCTCAGCTCTAACCATCTTCTTTGGTAAGCCTTACACTTCACGTGAGCTCCCACCTTTGGCGAGTTCATGCACATTATTCCCCACAACTTGTTGAGCGATGAACGTATGTGAGCTCACTCTTGCTGTCTCACACACCCCACAGGTCAAGAACAGGTACCGCAGGATGATGCGCATGGAGGATGCTGTGAAGTGTTCGTGAGAGGTCTAGGCCGTCGTCTCCCAGTCAACTTTGGGTTGCTGGACCGTTGTCTCCTTATAATGTAATTATTTATTTTGTATAGAACTCCTGTTATATATAAAGTTGTGACATTCGATCCTGTGCCATGATTCATCATATGTGTGAGACTTGGTCCCAGCACACCTGGTGATTATGTTTACGCCCGGGTTTTGGACCCCTAAAATCCGGGTGTTACAAAACGCTTAACTCACGGTACCACACCTTAATCCTTAATCAACTTTTTATCCCGTGAACAACCAATCCCCATGGATTGTTGCCCACAAACCAACATCAATATGATAGGAAAGTGGATACAGCCAATTCCTGACCTCGCGCGAGTGCTAGAAAAATCACTCGACTTCTACCGAGATCCTAATTAATAAAGCAGCTACTCGACCTAGCATACTAGTATCCATCTCAAAAGGATTCCTGAGATCATGCAACTAGGGTTTCAAACAATTCCTACACCTAAGTGCACAATCAATCCTACAATCATTAAGTGAAGTAAAATAGCTTAAATAACAGGTTATGCATAAAACCGGGGCTTGCCTTTAATTTAACACTTAGATAGTGTTTGCTGGGGAGGTACTCGCTTGGCGAGCATCCACTGGTTAAGTCCATTCTTCAGGTCGTCCACCAATTGCAGCTTGTGGTTGGCACCACATCATTTGCTCGATCGGCATCTCTCGGTCCTAAATGAGATGCAATATGCATATGGATGAATATGATGAAAAATATCACAAGATATACAATACATGGTAGCGAACTAAACACCAATTAGTAAGACACTGCAACGACTATACGCAAGCGCTAGCTATTCGTACGTTATCGGCGTTCATCATTAACATCATTAACAAGACGACCATATTTTATTTATTTACGTAACACAAATACGATATCACAAGTACACGCATTTACCACGCTCACTTTAATTGCCCATTAGTTACCTAGCCTTATATTAGTTAAGTCTATAAGTTAGCTATGGTTTTTCCTTAGTTCTTCTATTTATCACACAAAAGCACCATCGACCACACAAGTTCAATAGAGGACATAGGCATCAATAACTACGGAACTCCTATATCGCAATCACTAGAGAAAGGAACATATAAAACAAGACACACATATCACCTCTAGCTTAACCATGGCAAGTCTACATTATTTAAGAGCAAACCAAACATTTTTAGCGACAAGGGTGAACTAAACAACCAAAAGCGCACTAGCAGAATTTTTTGGACAGCAATACAGCAGCTACTTGTTTTAATCATAACTTTTCAAATATTAACCCAAAAATAGCAAATTAGGACTTTCTGGAAAGATCACAAAGGGAACTACAACTTTGATATTTTCACATAAACAAGATTCAGCACTTAGCAAGGTCAAAACGTGCTAATACAACAGCGCTGTCCAGATTTGGACAGATTCAGGCTAGCAACTTCAAAAATTCACAACTGAACATTCAGACATCCAAACAAAGTGATCCTAGACTTTCTGAAAAGCTAATTAAATGTTCTACAAATTGTTTATAAACATCACAGGGTGATTCAATATTTAACTAAGCGTAAATATCACTAAAAGACCTTGCTGTCCAGAACTGGACAAATTCAGTCTTCATAATTGTAACATTCATAACTTAAGCTTCAGACCACCAAAAATAGTGATCCAAGACTTTTTGGAAATCTTGGGAAAAGTACTACATAACTTTTATAATCACCAAGAAGTGATTCAATGTTTAACTAAGTCAAACAACACAGTTTTTGAAATCTGCTCTGACAGAGGACAGAACACAGCAATCAGTTCGTAAATTTCATAACTCTGAAACCGTCAGGCCTTTAGTTATGAAATTTTAACACAAGCAAGATCAGAAAAGCATCTACAACTTTTCTATAGCACCTATCCACAGAAAACACAATTTAGTTCATCAAACATACAGCACAACTAAAACAGTGTGTGCAGTCCAAAACAGCAATTCATAAAATTCAGCTCATATACCATTCAAGAATTGTCGCGTTATAGATACTTGAATTATTCTAACACTTGGGCAATTGTTAGAGTTAAATCAACCAAGTGAGAACTAACAAGTAGACTTGCTAATTTTTATACAAGTTATTTCGCGATCTAGAACTACCATACCCAAGTAATCAACACATTCACCACAATCACCAAATCCGGCATATATGTATATCGAAGCGCTTTTCACCTACTAGTCCGCATTTTAACTTAGACACCACATGAGCACTACTAATTTTTACCCATGATCATAACCATGTGCAAATGGGCTACAACATCCCAAACGGGTGCGAGAACACTAGTTTCTAGTTTTATCCCCAAGATTATTCCATTAATCATTTTAACTACTTAATCGGCATCGACCGACTTAACCTTCATATCGACGGTCCGAGCACCACAAGTTACGAAAGTATACCTAGACATCTAGCATCACATAGAGAGCCTACTACCTCACCTCGCAATTCATACAGAACCACAAAGTGACAATAATAACGTACATGTGATCGACCTTTCTCTACGACCTTCAGTTAGGTCACCAACAGACGACATGATGACTACGAAGGCATGTCACCATTCCATCCCACTCATTCCTTGCCTATATGCGCACTAATTCGTTTCTTGCGACCATGCATTCAAAATCAATCCACACTACACCAAATACACGTATCTCTTATTTATGTGCCGACTTAACACCTTTCGGGATAAGGCGTCACTATAAACACCTTACACCTAATTTCTTTAGAAACCTAGTAGTTCACTCGAAGACATCTACTCAAGTCATAAACACAATCATACACTATATGTGAAGCACAATTTAAGGAACACATAATGCGCATCGACATGACTCAACTTATAAATGTAGCGAAGGCGATGACTACTTTGTCATGTCACCACCTCACTAATTAAGCCAAAACAATTTCTACTTATATCGACCGAACATTCGTGTCGAGCACACCTTATATTACCTTGTCTCGCATACAACCATGTTGTGGCGTGCACTCGAGACACTACTGATTAACTTAACGCAATTACCCCTACGATGCACTTCGATATACGCATTCGACCTCACGGTGCTTCGACCAACCCACACTTCTAATCTACTTATCACATCCAACCAACACCACATGCCCACGACATTCTTATGACTAAATTTTAGTGCAATTATTTATAACAACGTTTATCGACTAGACAAGCGAAACACTAACCGATCATTCGCACATCTCGCCTGTAAAACACGAATCCCCTGTCACACAATTTATATTTTCAACCCACGCTATCCTACGCCATGATGAATACATAAGATATATTTAACATAGTCTAACTCATTAGCCGACTATGGAAACCACCAAACACGCTTTACGCTTTATTAGATTTACCGCGACTAACACACTGTTTTATGACGAAGTATAACAAGCGATTAATACCACCCACGAACCATCCTCGTGACACCTAAATGAATCATCGCAGCCACATATATTCAAACACCAATACACACCACATCGACCAAAACGTAATTAGACAACTACAAATCGCGCACATTCATTAACCTCTTGTTCTCTAATCGCAAACGTGATCCTATCATTGCGCATAATCGAAACATTTTACACCCAACCATTCAAAATAATTAATCGAGTCGATCGAGCGCGGCATGCATCGGCTCACCATAAACAAACCCAATCGACGTTTGTAAGAATGATGGCGATTCCGATTTTGTGCATAGCTCCGCACATCGACGAGCGTTGAGCGGCTTGCCTTCTTCTCCACGCAAAACACGGGGTTTCTCTCCTCCACAAACAAAACAAAACAACACATATACACAATTAATCACCGGGGAAAATGCCGATGTGAAATAAACAAGGATCGTTGCTGTCTCACCGGGGTGAACGACGTCGATGTTGGGGGCTGCGCAAAAACAGCAAAAACCGGCGAGTGTCGACGGCGCGCTGTCCACTGGGCTTCCCAAAACAGCGAGCCGGCAGTGTGCGCAGACATTGGGGCTGCTGCTCACGGCGAGGCCAACCAGGGAAAGCCTTGGCCCCAACCCACGGACAGGACTTCCTGGGCACGGCCAGGAATGGAGCTCGGCGCCTAGAAAAAAAAAGCAGGGGCAGGCAGTGGCTATGGCACGACACAGGTTGGCGACCTGCAGGTGCACAGGGTTGAAGACGCTGGAGAAGATGACGGCGGTGCTCCATGGAACGGAGGGGCTCGGCATGGGGAACTCCAGCCCTGGCGAGAAGAGCGTGCAGCACAGGGAGCTCGACACGGCGCTCCTGGCCACCGCGGCCACCAAGACCGGCCATGGGAGAGAGAGGAGCTCGCAGGGGGAAAACGCAGCAGCAGCGCGCGCCGGCCATGGGGGGTTCCTCGCGTGCGCTGGATCAGAGGAGCGCCCGCGCCGTGGGAGGCGCCAAGGAAGCTGGAGCCGAGCCTCCATGGATGGGGAGCAGGGATGAATGGCGTCGTGGGAGTTCCCTGCGCGCTGGGGAGAAGACTCCATGGAAGAGACGGCTGGGAGAAGAGAGAAAGGGAGTGGCGGCTGAAAAAGAATAGGGGTGGGAGTGGAAAATGACCAAGTGAGCACCCCTTTATATAGAGGAAGCCCTAGGGTTAGGTCTTAGTGGGCCTAGTGGGCTGGGCTGGAATGGGCTTGGCCCAAAACATGAATCGGGCTGCGCTAAATATTTTCCAGAGTAAAAACGTTCCTGCGGAATTTGTCTGTACACCGAACAGAGCGAAATAGATTTCGGCGAACGGACGATTGAGCAATTAATTCGGCCGAGAGTTTGATTTGGATTCACTCGGCAACAATTTCCTACGCATGATTCGAAAATAAATTGTCTCGGAATACGACTAGCTTTCGGATTTTTAGTCCGAGAAGGCGAATCGTGACATTAAAAAAATCGCAGTCGATACGGGGTTTCGGGTTCAGTTCGGACACGAAATATTTAGCCAAGTCGGATAAAATTGATTTGATGACGACATATTGAGCATTCCGTTTGAGAGTACGGAGTCGGATTAATTTTTGGACATAGATCGAACATCGATAAATCGGAGTCGGACACAGCTCGACTAGCAGCTGTCGAGCGTTTGATTAAATGAGCTTTAGACGAGTTTTATAAGTCGAGATCGATTATCGAGTTTGCATCCGTGCCGAGAATTAAAAGTTTGACAGGCTCCGAAATTGGCTGTTTCTCGCGATCGATTAACTCTGAATTCGGTGAACTTCCGAGAGAAAGCCTGATAAATAGAGATAGGCATGATCGAGAAATAGAAATTTTCACTGAGCATTCGCGATTAGGATTAATCTCCCGACGTAACGCGGAATAGACACCTGGGGTGTCACAAACGGAACGCTACGTGCGCGACGCAAAGACGAGCAGGACGCGAACTGGGCAGAGTCGAGCCAGGGGGCATCGACGAACGTGAAGGGGCTCAAGCGGAATCGACGGCGCGATGGGGAGCAGCGACGACTTGCCGTGTACGATGCTGCAGAGAAACAAAGACCGAGCTAAGCTCGACATCGGACAAAACACTGCGTAGTACCCAGCACAGCGTTCAGCTGCGCAAGCACAAGGAGCGCGACGCAGCGGCCATGTGAGGTGTTGTGGAGGAACTCGGCTGGGAACGCCGCTACGTACAGGAGAACGGCGGCACGCAGGGAGCAATAGCTAGAGAGGGTGCCACGAGGAGCAGGGACCTCGGCAGAGCGCGGCGAGCTGATTCAGAGCGCGGCGAGCTGATTCAGGGCGCGGCGAGCTGATTCAGCTGTGGCACAGGGGCTTGAAACTGCGCGGAGAGGAGCACGCGTCACGCACACAGAAGCTGGGCGCAATGAACTTCAATCCGAGCAACGACAAGCCGAGACCGGATCCGAGGAAGACGAGGGGCTGCGGCCGGGCGAGACCACGGCAGGGAAACTCGCGCTCATCCTCCGACGAGCACGGGCCGAGGAAAACCGAGCGCCATAGCAGGCAAGGGATGGAGCTCGGCGAACTCCATGGGTGCGCAGAAATCGGGCTTCGCAAGGGACTCTGAGCAGCGCGCAATTGGGGAAGATGGAGCAGAGGGCGCGACGAGGAACTCCACGGCGCGCAGGGAAACACAGAGCTCGCGCACGTCAGGGAGCCGCTCGACAAGCAGAGAAGGAGATTGGAGAAGGAGTGCCATGGGGAGACCTTGGCTGGGCGGAAACGAGCGGAGCTGGGACAGGGGCCCGCTCGGTCGGCTGGGGATGAACGCCGGAGAGAGGAGCAGGGAGAAGCTACCGCCAGAGATTGAGAACGAGCGCTTGGGAGCCATGGCTACTACTCCGACAGCTAGAGAAGAACACCAGGGCGATGCGTAGATAGAGGAGACGTGCAGGGGCTGGGAGGAGGGAGCTGTGGCGCTGGGGCGAACCAGGGGCGCGCGCGCGGCACCAGGGAGCTCGTGGCAGACGGCGGAACCGAGTAGTCGCCATGGGGACGAGACGGAGCTCCGACCGGATAAAGGGAGCAGGCGCGGCGGCGTGAGGGATTGAGGGAGGCGAGCCGAGAGAGGAGGGAGAAAGAGAAGGGCACGGGAGGAAGCTGCGACGACGGCCGACGGCAGCCGCGACCATGGGCAGGGCTCACGGCGATGTGAGCCAGCGCGATTGAGACGGTGCTGGAAGCAGACATCGGTGAAGGATTCGATTCTTGTCCTTCACCCGCGATGAAAAAAAAATCACAGGGGAATAAAGCGGCTGCGCGGCAAGGCGGCGGTAGAGGATAGGGATTCTGCGATTTTTTTTATTTTTCTTTTTCTTTTTCTTTTTTTTGTTTAATTTGTTTATTTCTTTCTCTTTTTTTAATAGAGAATCACAGATATTTTGAGCCAAGATTTTTAGATTGGAGCGAGACGTAATCGGAACAAATCAGAACAGTATTTCGGACTGGGTTCCATTTGATTTGAAGTCAATAATTTCATCCGCGACTGAACAAGTGGCTCCACAGCCACGGATAATTTACCAGTGAATTGGAGCGCAATTAAAATTTCTCGGACGAGCTATCTCAGTTGACGAGTGGAAACCGAATTATTTAATAATTGTTTATATCCGAAGACTTGGATCCGGCGAGAAACAACAGACCAAAATATCTGATTTCGGTACTGAAACTTTGTTTTGCGTAATTTGAATGAAATTAGCCGAAACCATATCTGCTAAAGTACACATGATTTCGTCGCCAAAATAGCGTACGGAAGAATGAACGGAATTATAACCTCGCGCAAGATTTCTCTTAAATATCGTGTTGTCGGCGTTTCGACCCCAGGGGGGTCCCTAGACCGACGAGTAAATTGTCGCTGCGTATCCCTGTCCAGATGGGTTGGCGCGGGATGGAACACAAGATGTGGGTGTGGGGGACAGATATCCCCCGGGTCCACCAGAAGGATAAAAGACCTCACGAAGGGCCCAAGGGCTCCATAATTCGTGAGGTCATCTCCTGGTGGGCCTAGGAGAGACGGCCAGTGAAGTGGACCGGCACAAGGCCGGACCGGTGCAAGCACAGACGGCCCAACGACTTCAAGCAAGTAATCATAACAGAGACCCAACCTTCCCGCGCTGGAGCCCCGTACGACGGAACCGAGCGAGGATGGGTCGTCGGAACTATAGGAAGATAGACTCATCGGTTCACTATTTCTTAGGTGCACGTGGTTATCATATCAACATGTATTGCCCCACGGTCGAATATATAAGGCCTAGGGGGCACTCCTTCAAAGGAGATCGAACTCACTACTCAGCCATCCATCCCAACTCTCTACGTTCCTCGCACCAGAGAACTACCTTGTAACCCACCACATAAAGCATTCTCGCCAGGACGTAGGGTGTTACGCATTTCAAAGCGGCCCGAACCTGTAAACCATTGTCTATTGATCCTCGTGCAACCGGCACGAACCATTGAGCTACAGTCGATAACATTGTCCTACTTCTAAAAGCACCTTGAAGGGTAACCCCGGGTGTGCGGTTGGACCCAAAACACTGACAGCTGGCGTGCCAGGTAGGGGGTGTGTCGTCGATCCAAGCTAGCTCAATGGCCGTCACTTTCCTGCACAAGATCATCTTCCGCCCTGGGTCCACATTCTGCTTCAGAACCATCTCATCTGTAGCGGATGAGGAGAGAACTCTACATCGCATTGCGGATCCGACGGAGAGAAGACCTTCCTCAAAAATCTCTAGGAAAATCGGGGCAAGGCAGGAAAAGGCGCAACCTCCAATGCTTCGAAAAAATATCGCCTCTGGCAAGCCAGAGACCCAGGATCCGTCAACCCGGAGAACTCCACTGTCTACCTCTCCGACGAAAGAATGGACACAAATCACAAGAAAGAAAGAAACAAATAAAATCGGGAGGAAGCAAGTTGTTCTTTCTGTGCCTCTGCCCTCAAAGGAGAACAGAAAGAAGATCGTCACGGCAGCTGCACCATTCTACCCCGACGTCCTCTTCATCGGGAGAGTGGAGTCGCCCCCCATCTCCGATGACGAGCCGACTGTACCCGGAGAGGAACCTCCTCAGCGGGAATCCCGTCGACGAAGGAACCGACGACGAAATATCCGGAGACATCACGAGGCCGGAGAGCGGGACCCAGCGCAGCCTGTGTCACGAGACGAGGTCTCGGAGATGGGAGAAACCCCGGAAGAGCGTGTCTTCCGGGAAAGGAGGAATTCCCGACGGCGTGATCGCCGGCGAGCTCAAGAACAGGCCGAACAGGAAACAAGGCAACGCCGGGGAAATCCACTCTTCGGGCGTAACCTGAACCCCGACTTCGCCCGATCCTTGAACACGCCGAGTGAAGTCGGCGGAGTATTGGCTCGGATAGCCGACGGTCTCCCTCAGACCCCCGATGCCGAGGGTTACCGGCGACTGTTCACTCGAGCAGCCAACCATCTTCTACCCCTCGCGCACCCGCCGAATGATTTACGACATGCCATCAATAGTCGGCGGGACGCACGGAGCTCCATCAACGCTTCACGCGAACGACGACATGAGAGCGAGATACGTCGCCGAGAAGAATACGACAGGGACCACGTCATCCCATCCCGGAGTTAGGCCACCAGGACTGAGTCAGCAACGGCTTCGACTGGCGACACCACCCAGGGATGGTCGAGGCACCACGACAACCACTCCCCTCCCCGGGACAGACATCATCCCCGACGACAGGAGGACACGTGTGGAGTGTCGGCACTTACTCCGCGACTCAGAGCCATTCAATGGCCTCCTAACTTCAAGGTATCCAACATTGACAAATACGAACCTAAGCAGGATTCTGGAGGCTGGCTGGCCGTCTACACCACCGCTGCCCGGGCTGCCGGGGCAACCGAAGACGTAATGACCGCGTACTTGCCCATCGTCCTCGGGCAAGATGCACTGCAATGGTTGCGACACCTACCATGACACTGCATCAACCACTGGAGTGATTTCAGTCGATGTTTCATCGCCAACTTCCAGTCCCTCTCCGACAAGCCGGCGCAGCCATGGGACCTCAAATCCATCAAGTGCCGGGGGGACGAAACTCTCCGGTCGTACCTCAAAAGATTCCAAACCATGAGAAATCGTATCCCCGAGGTCGCGGAAGCGGCGGTGATCGAAGATTTCTACCGGGGATCCGATGACTCAGCCTTCATCCGAACCATACTGCAGAAGGCGCCGACTACCTCCGAACAACTGTTCCGGGAAGCCGACCTATATATCACCGCCAACGAGCGAGCTCGGAACCTCATCGGAGGAACGAAGTCGGCACCAGCAGCGTCACGACGCGACACGAACCAACAGCCCGACAAGCGTTGGGAGAAGAGGCCTCGCGAAGAGGTCCATGCCGCCGGACCGCCCGCCTCTCGCGCCCGAGGAGGACCTTGGGGAGGCGAACGCACGCTGGACGACATCCTCGATGCCCAGTGCCCATACCACAAAGACATGTGCCACACCCTTCGGAACTGCAGAGACTTCAAGCACTCCGTCGGGCACGGCCGACCCTTCCAACCTCTTCCCCCTCCTCCGCCGCGGGAGGACCAGGAGAACCGCGACAACCCCAACAACAAGAGGAGGGAGAAGGATGAGCCTTCCCACGTGTCGACAGAGAGGTCAACGTCATCTTCGGCGGACACGGATCGCAGGAAAACAAGAGACAACAAAAGCTCAACGATCGCCAAATACTGGTGGCGACAACCGGTCCTCCCGCTCCGTACCGATGGTCAGAGCACCCGATCACCTTCACTCGGGCAGATCAGTGGCTCAACTTCGATCACCCAGGCAAATACCTGCTCCTCGTCAATCCGGTGATCCAAGAGAGCAGGGTGAAGAAGGTATTAGTAGACAGGGGGAACAGCATCAACGTCACCTTCCCCCGGACGCTCCAAGGATTGGGAGTTCACCTCAAAGAGCTCCATGAGTCGGACACACCCTTCTTCGGCATCGTGCCGACTAAAGGAGAATATCCGCTGGGCCACATCTACATGCCGGTCACCTTCGGGACTCCGGAAAACTATAGAACCGAGTACCTGAGGTTTGAGGTGGCGAACTTCGACTACGGGTACAATGTCATCATCGGGAGGCCTGGACTAGCGAAATTCATGGCCATTCCACATTACACATACATGATACTGAAGATGCCAGGACCACAAGGGATCATAACTGTGCGTGCTGACTTCCAAGGCGCCGTAGAATGTTTCCGAGTGGCCATCCAGGCGGCCCTCACCACCAAACCGTCGGCGACTTCTTCTGTGCAGGCAAACTCTAAGCCTGAAGAAGACCTCGCAGTACCCGCGAACGAGGCTCAAGCTGTGACCTCTATGCGGCCGATTGAAGAAACTAAAAGGATCAACCTCGGGTTCACCGATGAACGCAAGACTGCCATCATCAGCTCCAGCCTGGATAACAAATAGGAAGGCGCGCTCATCCAGTTCCTGCAAGATAACCGAGACGCATTCGCATGGCAACCTGTGGATATGCTGGGAGTCCCGAGAGAACTGGCCGAGCACAAATTGAAGGTCTACCCCCAGGCGAGGCCGATTCGGAAAAAATTACGTCGTTTCACGCCCGACAAGAGAGAGGCCATTCGCGCTGAGCTGGCTCGCTTGGTCGCGGCTCGATTTATTAGAGAGGTGTTACATCCCGAGTGGTTGGCTAACCCTGTTCTTGTACTCAAAAAGAATAAGGTGGATTGGCGCATGTGCGTCGACTATACGGATCTCAACAAACACTGTCCAAAGGATCCCTTCGGGCTCCCTAGGATAGATCAGGTGGTAGATTCCATCGCTGGATGTTCTATGCTGTCCTTCTTGGATTGCTACTCTGGATATCATCAGATTAGCCTGGAGAAAGAAGACGAGGAAAAAACAGCGTTCATCACTCCATTCGGTGCTTTCTGCTATACCTCCATGTCGTTCGGCCTCAAAAACGCTGGAGCGACTTATCAGAGAGCTATTCAAACATGCTTAGCCGATCACTAGGGCAAGCGTGTGGAAGCTTATGTGGACGACGTGGTAATCAAAACAGAAAATTCAGAAAATTTCATTGAAGATTTACAGCTGGTTTTCAACAGTCTACGACGATATAGATGGAAACTTAATCCCGAAAAATGTGTTTTCGGGGTACCAGCAGGGAAATTACTCGGGTTTATTGTCAGCCACTAGGGAATCGAAGCTAATCCAGAAAAGATCGAAGCTATCATGAGGATGGAGGCACCGCGATCACAAAAGAAAGTTCAAAGACTTACCGGATGTATGGCAGCCCTGAGCAGATTCATATCCAGGCTGGGAGAAAAAGGCTTACCATTTTATAAGTTACTCAAGAAGGTGGACAAGTTTCAGTGGACTTCAGAAGCACAGGAAGCCCTAGACGCATTGAAAAAGTTCTTGACGACGCCGTCGGTGCTGAAACCGCCACGACGAGCCACGTCGACTCAACCAGCTGAAGATTTGCTGCTATATATCTCTTGCACGACTCACGTGGTGAGCACCGTGTTGGTAGTCGAGCGAGCAGAGGAAGGACATGCCTATCCAGTACAACATCCTGTTTATTTCATCAGCGAAGTTCTGGGTCCCTCGAAGAAAAAATACCCTCAAGTTCAAAAGCTATTATATGCAGTACTTTGAACTGCACGCAAGCTCCGTCACTACTTCGACGACCACAAAGTCATAGTAGTCACGGGATTTCAGATAGGAGATATTCTTCACAACAAAGAAGCCATCGGGAGAATAGCTAAATGGGCCTGTGAGCTGGGATCTCACGATATTGAATTTCGACCTCGTACTGCTATTAAAACTCAAGCACTGGTTGACTTTGTATCGGAGTGGACCGAACAACAAGTACCAGATAACCCAGAAACTGCAGAAGTATGGCGAATGTATTTTGATGGCTCGTTAAAGCTGCAGGGAGCGGGCGCAGGGATCCTCTTTACTGCACCTGGAGGCGAACACCGCAGATATGCCCTACAGTTGTTATTTCCAGCCTCTAACAATGCAGCAGAATATGAAGTTCTGATTCACGGACTGAACATTGCTATATCACTGGGCATCAAGAGACTGATGGTATATGGAGATTCTATGGTAGTCATAAGTCAGATAAACAAAGAATGGGATTGTTCAAGTGATTCCATGGGAAAATACTGCATAGCCGTCCGGAAACTATAAGATAAATTTGAAGGCCTAGAATTTCACCATGTAGAGAGAGATCGAAACACGGCAGCTGATGCGTTGTCCAAGCTAGGATCCAGACGAACTCAGGTCCCACCTGGAGTCTTCGTTCAAGAAATATCACACCCAAGCATCTCACTGGATCAGGCGGAAGAATGTAATACTTTGAGCCAACCAGAGTCAGATTCTGATGACTGGAGGAGGCCGATCATCAAATATATAAAAAATGAGGAGGAGCCAGATGAAAAGAATACAGCTGAGCGCATCGCAAGACAATCAGCTCACTATACACTCATTGGGGAAACACTATACAGAAGGGGTGCATCAGGAGTCCTCATGAAATGCATTCTCTCAGCTACTGGAAAGCAACTTCTGGACGAGGTCCATGCTGGGCAATGTGGAGTACACGCAGCATCCAGGACCCTGGTTGGGAAGGTCTTCAGGTTAGGTTTCTATTGGCCAACAGCGAAGAGTGACGCAGCCGAGTTAGTCCAGAGGTGCGAAGCCTGCCAGTACCTGTCAAAACAGCAGCATCTACCAGCACAACAACTGCAGACTATACCCATAACTTGGTCGTTCGCGTGCTGGGGATTGGATATGATTGGGCCTTTCAAGAAAGCTCAAGGAGGATACACTCATGTACTGGTGGCTATCGACAAATTCACTAAATGGATAGAGTTCAAACCCATTGCTTCCTTAACTTCAACCAAGGCAGTGGAATTCATACAAGACATAATATTCAGATTCGGAATACCGAATAGCGTCATAACTGACCTGGGATCCAACTTCACAAGTTCAGAGTTCTTTGATTTCTGTGAGCATAAGAGCATTCAGATCAAATATGCTTCGGTGGCACACCCAAGAACCAACGGGCAGGTTGAAAGAGCTAACGGGATGATATTGGAGGCCCTCAGGAAAAAAAGTCTTCGATAAAAATGAAAAGTTCGCAAGAAAATGGATAAGGGAGTTGCCCTACGTCGTTTGGAGCCTTAGAACTCAACCTAGTCGAGCTCTGCATGGAAATACTCCTTTCTTCATGGTCTACGGTTCAGAGGCAATACTGCCCGCTGATCTCAAGTTTGGGGCGTCAAGGTTGATCTTTGAAAACATAGCAGAAGCTGTGGCTACTAGGCTAGAGGTTGTTGATGTACTAGAAGAAGAACGGCTGAACATGGTGATTCAATCAGCGCGATACCAGCAAACTCTGAGGCGCTATCATGATAAGGCCATACGACGTCGATCCTTCGCAGTGGGAGATCTCGTCCTCCACCGAATTCTAGCAGGGGAGGGACGGCACAAATTGTCACCTCTATGGGAAGGACCATTCATAGTAGCAGAAGTCGCTCGGCCGGGATCATATCGCCTTACTCAGATGGACGGAACAGAAATTGGGAACTCATGGAACATAGAACACCTCAGGAAATTTTACCCCTAGCTGTATTTCGAAAAGCTATTGGGACAACAATGTACTCTGTAAACTGGGAAATATATCATCGATGAGAAGTCTTCAAGAGCGCTCAAATTATTCATTGCCAACCTGCATTCTTACTTAACTCGGGGTGACCACTATGTCCAGCTAACAGAGCAATCGGCTTAAGTAGGCAATGACTTAAGACAGTGCGACATGCTCACGCTTACTTAACTCGGGGTGACCACTATGCCCAGCTAACGGAGCAATCGGCTTAAGTCGGCAACGACTTAAGACGGTGCAACATGCTCATTCTTACTTAACTCGGGGTGACCACTATGCCCAGCTAACGGAGCAATCGGCTTAAGTCGGCAACGAATTAAGATGGTGTGACATGCTCACGCTTACTTAACTCGGGGTGACCACTATGCCCAGCTAACGGAGTAATCGGCTTAAGTCGGCAACGACTTAAGACGGTGCAACATGCTCACGCTTACTTAACTCGGGGTGACCACTATGCCCAGCTAACGGAGCAATCAGCTTAAGTCGACAACGACTTAAGACGGTCCAACATGCTCACACTTACCTAACTTGGGGTGACCACCATGCCCAGCTAACGGAGCAATCGGCTTAAGTCGGCAACGACTTAAGACGGTGCAACATGCTCACGCTTACCTAACTCGGGGTGACCACTATGCCCAGCTAACGGAGCAATCGGCTTAAGTCGGCAACAACTTAAGACAGTGCAACATGCTCGCGCTTACTTAACTTGGAGTGGCCACTATACCGCACCAACGAAGCGATCAGTTGGAGTTGAAACTAACTCAAACTGGCGCAACACACTCGGCGCGTATACAATTACTCATCCAGGGGCGGCCTCTATGTCCCACGAAGAAGTCTCGAAACCATTACGCTGCATTTTACTTCTACAAATATAGATACTGTTGAATTCTAAACAATAGGAGAACAATAGTAGCATTCAGTACTAAAACGTGTCCTCTAACGAAACACCCGAGCACGTTAACCACGTGCTCAAAGCATACAGTGTTTTTCTATTTTGCAACGTTCTTCTCAGGAGCAACCGACGAAGAAGGACAATTGGAGGAATCAGGAGCGGCGTTCACATCTGCCACTATGTCATTAGGGACAACCACACCAGGTCTCGTCATCAGAATCCGCCCCGCGCGAATAGCTTTATCCATGACTTTATCGCACTGGGCCCTCAGAGTAGCGGAAGTCTCTTCAGTAACCTTGACAGCCAACTGAGCGGTCTCTAGCTCCTGGACGACAGATTTCTTGGAAGTGCGCAAATTCTTGATGACAACATCTTTAGCCGATATCAACTGCCTGAGGCAAATCATGTCATCCAAGGATTCCTGCAGCTTATAACGAAGATTGTCTAACTCCTCCCTGGTGAAGCGATGACTCCTCTCCAAGATGGTCAGCGAGTTGCTAGAGTAACGGTATAGCCGGTCAAGATTGTCACGACAAGTAACCAGGGCACGCTTTTCTTCCTGCAAGCAAGAATCAGCCTCTTCAAACGTCAAGCAAGCAATAAGAGCACAGCAAAACAAAACCCGGATTCACAGGTCACCTTTTCAGAGTCGAGCTGAGCGCGAAGAGTAGAGTTCAGCATGTTAGCATCATTCAGAGAAGAAGAAACTTGGGCTAGCTCAGTCTGACTCTGGGAATACTTTTCCTCAAGATCAGAGCATCGCTGGACCAGTACAGCTTGACCTTGAGAATGTTTTTCTTTAAGATCAGAATATTGCTGAGTCATATCTGGCGAGAAACAGTCAAGCAAAGAGGCTAAAATAAGAAGCAGTTTAATAAGGCAGCCAAAAGGAAGCAAAAGAGCACTGACCAGCATTCGCCGCCTCTAAGTCAGAAACACGTCGCTGAAGCAGCACCGGATTCCAACGCGCCAAAGATAAAGCCCCTTCTGGGACAGGAGCACCCTGCAACCTCAGCCGACTAGACATCTCATCGACCAACGCCTGGCATTAAAAGGCAGACAAGCATGAGAATAATTACCTGCTTGGGTAAAAGTCAGACCAGAAGAAACCAAAATACCTGGAAGTTGGAGAAAAAGGAGGCGACTCCCAAATCGTGAGAGATCAACTGATGGCTCGGCAAAGGATCACCACCTGGAGCAACTTGCAACGATTCAGCAGGGATCAATTCAGTGTCATCAGTAGAACCCAAAACTCTGTCATCAGGTACGCTGGCCTCTAAAGCGACCCCTTGACCAAAGGCTTGGGCTGTCACCATGCAACCAGAGTGTGGAGGAGAAGAACCTACGTGAACATCCATGGAAGTGCAAGAGGGAGAACCCGCTCGGACACCCTCGGGGGCTAGGCAGTAGCTTGCGCTATCCATCCGAGCCGGATCATCTCCGGCAACACCCTCGGGGGCTGGGCAGTAGCTTGCGCTACCCATCCGAGCCGGATCATCTCCGGCAATACCCTCGGGGCTGGGTAAGCGCCAGCACCATCATTGAGAGCTGAGTTCTCTGCAGCAGCCACTTCTAAGGCTGAAGGTGAAAGGGAAATGTGCCCTTGGGCCATTTCCAAGTATTTTGGTGATTGAGTGCCAACACAAGTGCTTAAATGAGAATTTATGTCCATGGGTGAGCAAAGTGCAAATCATGAAGTAAAGGTATGTTTCTAAGCCTTAGTACATTGGTTTTGTGTACTAATATACTTGTCTAAGTGTTAGAAACAGAAAGAAGAAGAAAAGAAAAGAGGAGAAAAAGACTTGGCTGAGTGCAGCCAAGACTCAGCTCGGTCTGGCACACCGGACTGTCCGGTGTGCACCGGACAGTGTCCGGTGCGCCAGGCTGACTCGGCGCGAAGTGGCCGCTCTCGGGAATTCGCCGACGACGTACGGCTAAAATTCACCGGACTGTCCGGTGTGCACCGGACTGTCCGGTGAGCCAAAGGTCGGACGGTCCAACGGTCGACCGCGCAATCAGCGCGAGACACGTGGCCGAGCCAACGGTCGGATGGGGGCACCGGACTGTCCGGTGTGCACCGGACATGTCCGGTGCGCCAACGGCTCCCAGATCTACAACGGTCGGCAACGGTCGGCAGCGCTGTTTAAGGAAAGAAATCGGGCACCGGACAGTGTCCGGTGTACACCGGACTGTCCGGTGCACCCGACGACAGAAGGCAAGGATAGCCTTCCAGATTTGCTCTCAACGGCTCCTAGCTGCCTTGGGGCTATAAAAGGGACCCCTAGGCGCATGGAGGAGACATCCAAGCAACCTTAGAGCATTCTCGATCATCCACACTCAGTATTTGCGCATTCGATTGTCATTCTTAGTGATTCGAGCTCCGTTCTAGTGAGAACTTTGAGATAGTCTTTTGAGCTCGATTCTTGGCCGTGTGTGTGCGCGTTTCGCTGTGGATTTGTGTGTGTTTCTTCCCTCCCTTACTCTATGCTTCTTTGTGATCATATACTTGTAAGGGCAAGAGACTCCAATTTGTGGAGATTCCTTGCAAATGGGATAAAGAAAAGAAAGCAAAACACTGTGGTATTCAAGTGGGTCTTTGGACCGCTTGAGAGGGGTTGATTGCAACCCTCGTCCGTTGGGACGCCACAACGTGGAGTAGGCAAGCGTTGGTCTTGGCCGAACCACGGGATAAACCACTGTGCCATCTCTGTGATTGATCTTCTGTGGTTATTGTGTTTTGTTGGGACTCCTCTCTAGCCACTTGGCATTATCTGTGCTAACACTTAACCAAGTTTTGTGGCTTAAGTTTGAAGTTTTACAGGATCACCTATTCACCCCCCCTCTAGGTGCTCTCAATTGGTATCGGAGCCGTTCTCTTCACAAAGGGACTAATCGCCCGAAGAGATGGATCCTAAGGGGAAGGGTATCGTGATCAACGACAAAGAGAAGGAATCCTTCATCAACGAGCCGAAGGACGACAAGCCTACCGACTCCGGCTCGGGTCATAGACGGAAGGACGGGAGGAAGAAGAAGACAAGGCGCATCAAGGAGATCGTCTACTACGACGACAGCGATGAATCTACTTCTTCCCACAAGGACGATGACCACAACGACTACAAAAAGACGGTCAATTCGAACTTTTCATTTGATTATTCTCGTATTCAACATAGTTCGAATTCGCATTTGCTTTCCATTCCTCTTGGCAAACCTCCACACTTCGATGGGGAGGACTACGGATTTTGGAGTCACAAAATGCGTAGTCACTTATTCTCTCTCCATCCAAGCATTTGGGAGATTGTAGAGAATGGAATGAAGTTTGATAGCTCGGATAACTCTATGCTCATAAATGAACAAATCCATAGAAATGCACAAGCTACTACTGTTCTCTTAGCGTCCTTGTGCAGGGAAGAGTACAACAAGGTGAGCGGCTTGGACAATGCCAAGCAAATATGGGACACCCTCAAGATTTCTCACGAGGGGAATGACATCACCATGCTCACCAAAATGGAGTTGGTGGAGGGCGAGCTTGGACGATTCGCCATGATAAGGGGAGAGGAGCCAACCCAAACGTACAACCGGCTCAAGACCCTCATCAACAAAATAAGGAGCTACGGAAGCACGCGATGGAAGGACCACGACGTCGTTCGCCTAATGCTAAGGTCCTTTACCGTTCTTGATCCTCATCTCGTGAACAATATTCGTGAGAATCCCAGGTACACGATGATGACGCCCGAGGAGGTACTCGGAAAATTCGTAAGCGGGCGGATGATGATCAAGGAGGCGAGATACGTCGACGAAGCATTGAACGGTCCAATCCACGAGTCTCAACCCATCGCTCTCAAGGCAACAAGGAGCAAGGAGCCGCTACCCAGCAAAGTGGCACAAGTTGAGGCGGCCGGGCTCAATGATGAAGAGATGGCTCTCATCATCAAGAGATTCAAGACGGCGCTAAATGGTCGCAAGGAGCAACCAAGGAAGACCAAGACAAAAGGGAAGCGCTCATGCTTCAAATGTGGTAAGGTTGGTCATTTCATTGCTAACTGTCCCGATAATGAAAGTGACCAGGAAAAGGGGAACAAAAGGGAGAAGAAGAAGTATTACAAGAAGGCCAAGGGCGAGGCACATATCGGAAAGGAGTGGGATTCAGATTGCTCCTCCTCCGACTCCGACAATGAAGGACTCGCCGCCACCGCCTTCAACAAGTCATCTCTCTTCCCCAACGAGCGTCACACTTGCCTCATGGCAAGGGAGAAGAAAGTAAGCACTCATGATACTAGTACTTCTTCAAGTGAGGATGAGTCTAGTGATGATGATGAAATAGATTACTCATGCTTATTCAAGGGGTTAGATAGATCTAAAATTAATAAGATTAATGAGTTGATTGATGCTTTGAATGACAAGAATAGATTACTAGAAAAACAAGAGGATCTTTTATATGAGGAGCATGATAAATTTGTTAGTGCACAAAATTCTCTTGCTCTAGAAATTAAAAGAAATGAAATGCTTTCTAGTGAATTATCTACTTGTCATGAAACTATCTCTACTTTAAAAGGTGTTAACAATGATTTAAATGCTAAACTAGTAGAAGCAAATAAATCTAACTCTTGTGTTGAACATGTTGAAATTTGCACTAGGTGTAAGGATGTTGATATTAATGCTTGTTGTGAACACCTAGTTTCAATTTCCAAACTAAATGATGAATTGGCTAGTCTTAATGCCCAACTTAAGACTAGCAAAAGTGAATTTGATAAGTTAAAATTTGCAAGGGATGCCTATACAATAGGAAGACATCCCTCAATTAAGGATGGGCTTGGCTTCAAGAGGGAAGCCAAGAACTTAACAAGCCATAAGGCCCCCATCTTCGTCAAGGAGAAAGGGAAGGCCCCTATGGCTAGTAGTGTTAAAAAGAACCATGCCTTCTTGTACCATGATAGGAGACAAACTAAAAATGCTTATAGGAGTTATAATGCTTATGATGATTTTGACTCTCATGCCATGTTTGCATCTAGTTCTTCCTATATGCATGGTAGAAATATGTCTAGGAGAAATGATATTCATCATGTGCCTAGAAAGAATGTTATTCATGCTCCTAGGAAAGTAGTAAATGAACCTTCTACAATTTATTGTGCTTTAAATGCTTCCTTTGCTATTTGTAGAAAGGATAGGAAAATAGTTGCTAGGAAGTTAGGGGCAAAATGCAAGGGAGACAAAACTTGCATTTGGGTCCCTAAGGATATTTGTGCTAACCTTGCAGGACCCAACATGAGTTGGGTACCTAAGACCCAAGCCTAAATTTGCCTTGCAGGTTTATGCATCCGGGGGTTCAAGCTAGATTATCGACAGCGGATGCACAAACCATATGACGGGGGAGAAGAAGATGTTCACCTCCTACGTCAAAAATAAGGATTCCCAAGATTCAATTATATTCGGTGATGGGAATCAAGGCAAGGTAAAAGGGTTAGGTAAAATTGCAATTTCTAATGAGCACTCAATTTCCAATGTGTTTTTAGTTGAGTCTCTTGGTTACAATTTGCTATCTGTTAGTCAACTATGCAATATGGGATATAATTGTCTTTTTACAAATGTAGATGTGTCTGTCATTAGAAGAAGTGATGGTTCACTAGCCTTTAAGGGTGTACTAGACGGCAAGCTTTACTTAGTTGATTTTGCAAAAGAAGAGGCTGGTCTAGATGCATGCTTAATGGCTAAGACTTGCATGGGCTGGCTGTGGCATCGCCGCTTAGCACATGTGGGGATGAAGAACCTTCACAAGCTTCTAAAGGGAGAACACGTGATAGGTTTGACTAACGTACAATTCGAAAAAGATAGACCTTGTGCAGCTTGTCAGGCAGGTAAACAGGTGGGAGGAGCGCATCACAGCAAGAATGTGATGACCACGTCAAGACCTCTGGAGCTGCTGCATATGGACCTCTTCGGACCCGTCGCCTATCTAAGCATAGGAGGAAGTAAGTATGGTCTAGTTATTGTTGATGACTTTTCCCGCTTCACTTGGGTGTTCTTTTTGCAGGATAAGTCTGAAACCCAAGGGACCCTCAAGCGCTTCCTCAGGAGAGCTCAAAATGAGTTTGAGCTCAAGGTGAAGAAGATAAGGAGCGACAACGGGTCCGAGTTCAAGAACCTTCAAGTGGAGGAGTTCCTTGAGGAGGAAGGGATCAAGCACGAGTTCTCCGCTCCCTACACACCACAGCAAAATGGTGTGGTAGAGAGGAAGAACAGGACGCTGATCGATATGGCAAGGACGATGCTTGGAGAGTTCAAGACCCCCGAGTGCTTTTGGTCGGAAGCCGTGAACACGGCTTGCCACGCCATCAACAGGGTCTACCTTCACCACCTCCTCAAGAAGACGTCGTATGAGCTACTAACCGGTAACAAACCCAATGTATCTTACTTTCGTGTATTTGGGAGCAAATGCTACATTCTAGTGAAGAAGGGTAGAAATTCTAAGTTTGCTCCCAAAGCTGTAGAAGGGTTTTTATTAGGTTATGATTCAAATACAAAGGCGTATAGGGTCTTCAACAAATCATCGGGTTTGGTTGAAGTCTCTAGCGACGTTGTATTTGATGAGACTAATGGCTCTCCAAGAGAGCAAGTTGTTGATTGTGATGATGTAGATGAAGAAGATGTTCCGACGGCCGCTATACGAACCATGGCGATTGGAGAAGTGCGGCCACAGGAACAAGATGAACGAGATCAACCTTCTTCCTCAACAACGGTGCATCCCCCAACTCAAGATGATGAACAGGTTCATCAAAAGGAGGCGTGTGATCAAGGGGGAGCACAAGATGATCACGTGATGGAGGAAGAAGCGCAACCGGCACCTCCAACCCAAGTTCGAGCGGTGATTCAAAGGGATCATCCCGTCGACCAAATTTTGGGTGACATTAGCAAGGGAGTAACTACTCGATCTCGATTAGTTAATTTTTGTGAGCATTACTCCTTTGTCTCTTCTATTGAGCCTTTCAGGGTAGAAGAGGCCTTGCTAGATCCGGATTGGGTATTGGCCATGCAGGAGGAACTCAACAACTTCAAGCGCAACGAAGTTTGGACACTGGTGCCTCGTCCCAAGCAAAATGTTGTGGGAACCAAGTGGGTGTTCCGCAACAAACAGGACGAGCACGGGGTGGTGACGAGGAACAAGGCTCGACTTGTGGCAAAAGGTTATGCCCAAGTCGCAGGTTTGGACTTTGAGGAGACGTTTGCTCCTGTGGCTAGGCTAGAATCAATTCGTATCTTGCTAGCATATGTCGCTCACCATTCTTTCAGGTTGTACCAAATGGATGTGAAGAGCGCTTTCCTCAACGGGCCAATAAAGGAGGAGGTGTACGTGGAGCAACCCCCTGGCTTCGAGGATGAACGGTACCCCGACCATGTGTGTAAGCTCTCTAAGGCGCTCTATGGACTTAAGCAAGCCCCAAGAGCATGGTATGAATGCCTTAGAGACTTTTTAATTGCTAATGCTTTCAAGGTTGGGAAAGCCGATCCAACTCTTTTTACAAAGACATGTGATGGTGATTTGTTTGTGTGCCAAATTTATGTCGATGACATAATTTTTGGTTCTACTAACCAAAAGTCTTGTGAAGAGTTTAGCAGGGTAATGACGCAGAAATTCGAGATGTCAATGATGGGCGAGTTGAACTACTTCCTTGGGTTCCAAGTGAAGCAACTCAAGGACGGCATCTTCATCTCCCAAACAAAGTACACGCAAGACTTGCTGAAGCGGTTTGGGATGAAGGACGCCAAGCCCGCAAAGACTCCGATGGGGACCGACGGACACACCGACCTCAACAAAGGAGGTAAGTCCGTTGATCAAAAGGCATACCGGTCAATGATAGGGTCATTACTTTACTTATGTGCTAGTAGACCGGATATTATGCTTAGCGTATGCATGTGTGCTAGATTTCAATCCGATCCTAAGGAGTGTCACTTAGTGGCAGTGAAGCGAATTCTTCGATATTTAGTCGCTACGCCTTGCTTCGGGATCTGGTATCCAAAGGGGTCTAACTTTGACTTGATTGGGTACTCAGATTCCGACTATGCTGGATGTAAGGTCGATAGGAAGAGTACATCGGGGACGTGCCAATTCTTAGGAAGGTCCCTGGTGTCATGGAACTCTAAGAAACAAACCTCCGTTGCCCTATCCACCGCTGAGGCCGAGTACGTTGCCGCAGGACAGTGTTGCGCGCAACTACTTTGGATGAGGCAAACCCTCAGGGAGTTTGGCTACAATCTGAGCAAAGTCCCACTCCTATGTGATAATGAGAGTGCTATCCGAATAGCGGAAAATCCTGTTGAACACAGCCGCACAAAGCACATAGACATCCGGCATCACTTTCTGAGAGACCACCAGCAAAAGGGAGATATCGAAGTGTTTCATGTTAGCACCGAGAACCAGCTAGCCGATATCTTTACCAAGCCTCTAGATGAGAAGACCTTTTGCAGGCTGCGTAGTGAGCTAAATGTCTTAGATTCGCGGAACTTGGATTGAATTGTAGCATACATATGTTTATGCCTTTGATCATGTCCATTCTGCATTTTGTTGCTTATTATGGTGCTCAAGTTGTACAAACACTCCCTGGATCTCACAAGTCCGTTGCAAAGTGATGCACATGTTTAGGGGGAGATGTGTTACAACTTGACCCTTTGAGACTAACCATATGCTTGAGTTTGCTTGATTTAGTCTCGAAGGAGAATTGAAAGGGAAAAGGTGGACTTGGACCATGAAAGACTTCCACTGCACTCCGATGAGAGGGTAACTTATTCCAAGTCCATCTCATGAACTCTTATTGCCATTTGCTCTAAATTGAAGATTTTGGTGAGGCAATGGGGTTAAAGGGCCAAGATTGATCCCGTTTTGGTGCTTGATGCCAAAGGGGGAGAAAATAAAGGCCAAAGCGATAAATGGATCAGCTACCACTTGAGAGATTTTGAAAATAGTAGAATAGAACTTTTTGTTTGTCAAAACTCTTTTGTTGTCTCTCTTATCAAAAGTTGGCTTCTTGTGGGGAGAAGTATTGATTATGGGAAAAAGGGGGAGTTTTTGAAATCTTTGATCAATCTCTTTTGAAATGACTCTCTTTATGCTTCAACATGTGTGTTTGACTTAGAGATAGAGATTTGAGTTTGATTTACAAAAACAAACCAAGTGGTCGCAAAGGATGATCCATATATGCCAAAATTGAATCAAAATAAATTTATTTTATTTGAAGTGGGTTTTGCACTTGTTCTAGTTGCTTTATGTTGTGTTGGCATAAATCACCAAAAAGGGGGAGATTGAAAGGGAAATGTGCCCTTGGGCCATTTCCAAGTATTTTGGTGATTGAGTGCCAACACAAGTGCTTAAATGAGAATTTATGTCCATGGGTGAGCAAAGTGCAAATCATGAAGTAAAGGTATGTTTCTAAGCCTTAGTACATTGGTTTTGTGTACTAATATACTTGTCTAAGTGTTAGAAACAGAAAGAAGAAGAAAAGAAAAGAGGAGAAAAAGACTTGGCTGAGTGCAGCCAAGACTCAGCTCGGTCTGGCACACCGGACTGTCCGGTGTGCACCGGACAGTGTCCGGTGCGCCAGGCTGACTCGGTGCGAAGTGGCCGCTCTCGGGAATTCGCCGACGACGTACGGCTAAAATTCACCGGACTGTCCGGTGTGCACCGGACTGTCCGGTGTGCACCGGACTGTCCGGTGAGCCAAAGGTCGGACGGTCCAACGGTCGACCGCGCAATCAGCGCGAGACACGTGGCCGAGCCAACGGTCGGATGGGGGCACCGGACTGTCCGGTGTGCACCGAACATGTCCGGTGCGCCAACGGCTCCCAGATCTACAACGGTCGGCAACGGTCGGCAGCGCTGTTTAAGGAAAGAAATCGGGCACCGGACAGTGTCCGGTGTACACCGGACTGTCCGGTGCACCCGACGACAGAAGGCAAGGATAGCCTTCCAGATTTGCTCTCAACGGCTCCTAGCTGCCTTGGGGCTATAAAAGGGACCCCTAGGCGCATGGAGGAGACATCCAAGCAACCTTAGAGCATTCTCGATCATCCACACTCAGTATTTGCGCATTCGATTGTCATTCTTAGTGATTCGAGCTCCGTTCTAGTGAGAACTTTGAGATAGTCTTTTGAGCTCGATTCTTGGCCGTGTGTGTGCGCGTTTCGCTGTGGATTTGTGTGTGTTGCTTCCCTCCCTTACTCTGTGCTTCTTTGTGATCATATACTTGTAAGGGCAAGAGACTCCAATTTGTGGAGATTCCTTGCAAACGGGATAAAGAAAAGAAAGCAAAACACTGTGGTATTCAAGTGGGTCTTTGGACCGCTTGAGAGGGGTTGATTGCAACCCTCGTCCGTTGGGACGCCACAACGTGGAGTAGGCAAGCGTTGGTCTTGGCCGAACCACGGGATAAACCACTGTGCCATCTTTGTGATTGATCTTCTGTGGTTATTGTGTTTTGTTGGGACTCCTCTCTAGCCACTTGGCATTATCTGTGCTAACACTTAACCAAGTTTTGTGGCTTAAGTTTGAAGTTTTACAGGATCACCTATTCACCCCCCCCCCCCTCTAGGTGCTCTCAGAAGGTCCCTTAGTCACTTCCATGGGAGTAGGGCAATCCAGACCAGCCTCCTGACCCTCAGGACTGCGCTCCAAGGTTGATGAGGCGCGGGACGCTGCCCGGGAGGACCCCAACCCAGCGTCAAACACATCAACACAAACATCCATCGCGCCACCATCTGCCGGTTCTGATAACATATCTTCTGGAATCATGTCCTCGAGAGTCTGATCAAAGTTCTCCAGAGATAATTCTTGCAGACCAATGAGGGCAGACAAGGCTGGAGAAGGAACACCGCTACTTTCCCCACTGGCAAGGTAACGGCGGCTGTTCTTCCGAATCAGAGGGATTTCGTCCTCTTCTTCATCATCCTCATCAACAACACGGACAGCACACCCATTGGGATCAGCGTCAGACGGGTCACACCCATTGGGGTCAGCTTTAGTGAATTCAGGCACTGACACTTCCTTAGCAACAGGAGTAGAAGGCCGGCACCCTGATCCAAGCTAGACACCCGACGAAGACGTCTCTTCTTCTTTTTCTCCCCCTCAGCAGGAAGAGAGGCTCAAACGGTTCGGCGAGAACGTTTTGGACGAGCATTGGCAGACTTCTGAGCATCCAAAGCTTTGTCAGCCCCAGGGATGGGCACCACCACCAATGTTTCAGCAGGAGCGGCATCGAAAGAATCCCCAGCCAACATATCCAACATAGCACCTATCTCTACATCACTGGGATCCAAAGGCACCTCAAAATAAACCTGTCGTTCATCATCAGGAATTTCTTCAAGCGAAGCAACCAAAGCGCTAACTTCTTCGGCAGAGGGTCACACTCTAAGGCCCAAACCGCCATCACCAGCAGGAGGATTTGACACAAAATGAGTGAAGGCCTTGGAAGGAGGCAGGTTCCAAGCCGAATACTCAACAGGGGCGCCAACATTTGATACCTTGCCTCTGAGTATCATTTCGAGCCGGCTTACCAAGTCCACAGCAGGAATTCTTCTGTTGGTGACCCGGGTTGAGTCAGCCAGGCCTCGGTACAGATAGGCCGGGTGTGCCCTGTCCTTCAGTGGCTGAATATTCTTGAAGACAAAGTCAGCAACCACAGCCTCTACAGTCAGACCTCTCTCCTTCAACAATCCAACTTCAGCCAACAGAGCCCCTGCCTCGGCCACCTCCTGGTCTGTGGGGGATTCGGTCCAACTTGGGGTGCGAACATCCGGCTGTCTCCCTGACCGTGGTGGGAGGGAATTCCCATGATTCTCCATGATAAACCACTCTAAGCGCCATCCCTTGATGCTGTCCTTGAGTGGGATGTCAAGGTAATCAGTCTTCCTCCCACGGCGCATCTCCAAGCTCATGCTCCCTACCAGTTGGTGTTGCCCTCCTGCCATCCCAGGCCGACAATGGTACAAGAACTTCCACATGCCAAAGTGCGGCAGAACGCCAAGAAAAGCCTCACATAAATGAACAAATATGGAGATTTGCAAAATGGAATTGGGGTTTAGATGGGTCAGATTCAAGTGATAGAAATCAAGGAGACCGCGGAAAAGGGAGAAATAGGAAGAGCAAGGCCGCGGAGGAGGAATGGAACGTAAACAACAGACTCATGGGTGTCTTCTGTTGGAACAGTGACCCCACAGCAGATCCGCCAGGAACAGAGCTCTTTCGAAGGAAGAACTCCGATGGACACAAGATGGAGAAGGTCAGACTCAGAAACAACAGACATATGGTTACCTGCGAAAGGCAACTGGCTGTTGGGATCGATGGGGGGAATGACAGCAACGGACGAACTCGAGGCTTTCCGCTTGGGCGCCATCTCAATCTCACCGGCGAGCGGAGCAGAAGCAGAATCGCAAAAACGGCAGAGAAAGCCTGGATGCAGGAAAGCAAGAACTAGGGCATGGAATGTGGAGACACGCAACAATGCAGTACATATGGGGTAGATGCAGTTTCCAAAAAAGTGCCCAGTCATCACCCAGCGGTTATTTCTAAAACGCTGGCGTGCCATGTCATCACTCAGTTGCTATTTCTAAAAAAACTGGCGTGCCATGTCGTCGCTCGGCCGTTATTTCCAAAACGGTCGATGCGGCCCAAATTGACTCGGCTGTTACCTCTAAAACACCGACGTCGCCATCAGTCACTCGGCCGTTACCTCTAAAAACGCCGGCGTCGCCATCAGTCGCTCGGTCATTGCCTCTATAACGCTGACATCGCCAGTAACCACTCGGTAGTTAATTCTAAAAACACCGATGTGGCCCCGCTATCATTCGGACGCTGCTTCAGAAGCGCTAATGTTGTCAATAATAACTCGGTCGTCGCCCCTAAAAGCGACAATGTGACACCGAGTGACTCGGCCATTGCTTTTGAGGCACCGACGACGCAGAGAAAACGAGCGGAAGAATGATTCGAGAACTCCAATTACTACTCAAGCATAGCAGACAGAGAACATCATGGACAATGAATATTGCGACGATCATCAGCTGACTAGGAGGCAAAGTAATTAACACAGGAGGAGGCGAAATCGTTCTTCATAAAGGGAAGTTACAGAACTTACAAATCAACTCGTTATGAGTTGATACTTCCCTACTACTACTACTACTACTACTACTACTACTACTACAACATTACATTCCACTACTCTATACTACTACTACCACCACATTATTTCACTAATACTATTTCTACTACTAATCTACACTAACATCTAAAACCAGTGGCACCTAGCCACTGGCCCGGTTGCTGCCCCTGTTGCTCCCTTGCTGCTACTGCCCTTGCCGCCGCTGCCACCGTCGCCGCCGCCGCCCTTGCCGCTGCCGTCGCCGCCGTCACCGTCACCTCCGTCGTCGTCACCGTCTCTGCCATCGCCGCCGCTGCCCTCCTCGGACGAGTCCGAGGAGTCCTCCTCGGATAAGGAGTACTCTGACTCATCCGAGCCTTCGAGCCCGGCGCGCTCGACGGCCCAGATGTAGGTCCAGACCTCCGTGGCAATCCCCTGGGAGTCGTCTGAATCATCAGACGACGCCAGGGGAGAGACGGGGGCCGGAGATCCCTCGGACTTGGAGAACTCCTCCTCCGAGTACTCTGAGTTGCCGAAGTCCTCCGAGGGAGGAGTCGGCTCACGTTTGCGTTTGTCACCAGAGCGAGGCGAAGAACCGCTACCTTTCTTACTCTTGCCCATGGTGGAGAAGAAAGAAGAAGAGAGCAAGCAGCAGAGAGCAGTAAGAGATGTGAAAATGTCGGGGAAGCAAGAACACTATTTATAGAAGAAGAAGGCAACCGCTCACCTCCTACCACGGCCACTGAACAGTCGCGAAAATTCAATATGCAATTCAAACCGTCTGAAGACACGTCAGGCAGCTGACGCCGTTTCACGCAACACAACACCCATTGGGACTCCAGTCAACTGCGCGGGCGATATGATTACACCCGCGGTCACATCAAGTTAATACTCAGAAGCAGATTGCTAAAACACTCAGTGTACCAAGCCGTCCTCTGCCTACACCCAATTGGGGGGACGCCCAGGAATTATCGGTATATTTTTCAAAACTTTCACATCCGTGCAGTACGTGCAATGAATACTTCAAGACAAAAGTGAGATATCAACAAGGATCAAAGGAAAGCCAAATATAGCCAACAAGGTACAAGTCTAATCGACAGAAGCATTGAAGCAAGAAGTGATAACGAAGACTAGCCAAGGGTCACCTGTCGAACGTCCAATCAGTCACAGATCAAATAAATTGCACTACCTAGCAAGATATGGGCAGATCACAAACTCGGCCTCAAAGACAAAATATACGCTGACCTCTAAAGCCAATAACATAGTGCTGACCTCTAAGACATTCGGCAAGAAGGGAAGAAGATTACTGGAAAAAGACATAAAATGAAGATCTTCGAGTAGATTATTTTCAAAAAATCCACTCGAAGCTCGGGGGCTACACCCATTGGGAGCACCTTTGGTGCACCCAATGAATCATCATCTCAGATCAAGACAATGCTGACCTCTAAAGCATAGGGTAAGATCAATACAAGGCTGACCTCCGATAAAGTACAAGTGGAAGATGAAAGTGATTTCTGATAATACTCGGAAGTGAAGACCTTCAAGTGGATATTTTCAAAAATCCACTCGAAGCTCGGGGGCTACACCCATTGGGTTCACCTTTGGTGCGCCCAATGATGTTCGAAGTCCTACAGTATGAAATGCTGACCTCCAAAGCAAGAGTCTGAGACAGAACACCAAGTTTCGAGCAATAAAAGCAGAAGAAGGCAGTGAAAAATTGTTTTTATCGGACCACTCAGAACTCAGAAATGTTGGCCCGGCAAGCTTATCCCCAAAGCTTTTTCTTGTTAAAAAAATCAAAAGGCTGGAAGCTAGACCTAGGATCATTGGGCCATTTATTTCAAAATTGGCCCAAAGATCGGGGGCTTGTGGGGGACAGATATCCCCCGGGTCCACCAGAAGGATAAAAGACCTCACGAAGGGCCCAAGGGCTCCATAATTCATGAGGTCATCTCCTGGTGGGCCTGGGAGAGACGGCTAGTGAAGCGGACCAGCACAAGGCTGGACCGGTGCAAGCACAGACGGCCCAACAACTTCGAGCAAGTAATCACAACAGAGACCCAACCTTCCCGCGCTGGAGCCCCGTACGACGGAACCGAGCGAGGATGGGTCGGCGGAACTATAGGAAGATAGACTCATCGGTTCACTATTTCTTAGGTGCACATGGTTATCATATCAGCATGTATTGCCCCACGGTCGAATATATAAGGCCTAGGGGGCACTCCTTCAAAGGAGATCGAACTCACTACTCAGCCATCCATCCCAACTCTCTACGTTCCTCGCACCAGAGAACTACCTTGTAACCCACCACATAAAGCATTCTCGCCAGGACGTAGGGTGTTACGTATTTCAAAGCGGCCCGAAGCTGTAAACCATTGTCTACTGATCCTCGTCCAACCGGCACAAACCATTGAGCTATAGTCGATAACACCGTCCTACTTCTAAAAGCACCTTGAAGGGTAACCCCGGGTGTGCGGTCAGACCCAAAACACGACAGTGGGACAAGCCTTGTATTATCCTGCACCAGGGGTGCCGCTCGCAGTAGGGGTTACAAGCGCGTCGCGTGAGGGAGAGAGAGAGGGGGACACAGAGCTCGTCCGCCGCTTCCCTCACGCGAACCCCCCTTCAGGGTGGCCCTGGACTCCCCTTTTATAGAGGCAAGGAGAGAGTCCAGGTGTACAATGGGGGGCGTAGCTATGCGCTAATGTGTCCGATAGTGGAGTGCCTAAGCCCTGTGTACATGCCAACGTGGCCGTTGGGGGAGAGCTTGGGCGCTGTACATGTGATGGCGTGGCCGCCGGAGGAGCGCCTGAGTCCTGTAGGAGCACAGCTGGCAGCGCGGCGAGGACCCTGCTGACGTCTCCTTGCTGTCGTAAGGGGCTGAGAGCCACCAGCGTCATGGCGCATGCGGGCATCATCATTACCCGTCGCCGGGGTAAGCCAAATGGGACGCTGGTCTTGTTCCTTGTAGCCTGAGCAGGCTAGGAGTAGGGGAATGATGCATCCCCTATCAGCACGGTCAGTCCGAGCCCGGGGTCGGTCGAGGCGGAGACTTCTCTTGTGGCCGAGGCCGGGGTCGGGCGAGGACGTGATTCCTCCCGAGACCGGGGTCGAGGCCGAGTCTGGGGGTCGGGCAAGGCGGAGACCTCCTCCCGAGGCCGGAGTCTGAGGTCGGGCGAGGCGGAGACCTCCTCCCGAGGCTGGAGCGTGAGGTCGGGCGAGGCGTAGCTTCCTGTTGCGCCCGAGGCTTGAGCTCGGTGGTTGATCGTGACCTGTTGTCAGTCGTTGCCGGGGTGGCTGACACGGCAGTCGGAGCGGAGCGAGCGGCGCTGTTTTCCTGTCATATCGGACAATAAAGAGGAGGGGCGAAGTGACTGCGGTCACTTCGGCCTGGCCGACTGAGGCGCGTGTGTCAGGATACGTCGTCAGGCGTCCTTCGCATTTAATGCGCCTGCGAAGCGGTTGGTTGGTGAGGCGGTATGGTCAAGGTTGCTTCACAACGAAGCCTCCCGAGCCGGGCCTCGGGAGAGCCGAGGGGGCGCCTGCCGTCTGAGGAGGCCCTCGGGCGAGGCGTGAATTCGTCTGGAACCACTGTTCCAACCCGAGGCTGGGCTCGGGTAAGATCGTGTCCTTCGGATAGACGAAGCCTTGGCTTGAACCGCACCCATCAGTTGGTCTGAGGGTGTTAACCAGCCGTGATTAGGAGCGTTGGGGTACCCTTAATTATGGTACCTGACACGTGTGATCCAATTTATCTTGCATCGAGTATTTTAGTCGTCGAGTTTAAACTAATTTGCCCGGGATAAAATCGTCCGAGTGGATCGAGCTTCCGAATTTCGTATTTGCGCGAGCGATGAATTTTAAATAATCACCGGACGCACCAATTTTCGGACATCTATGTTCCGAACATCACGAAAATTTCGGAAGAGCCCGGATAGATAAAAATAAAAACGACGTCGCACTCGCGACAGACGAAACAAATGCGATGTTTGGGTAAAATCGCGATAGGCGAAAATAATTAGACCTTAGTATTCATCTTATTCACTGATATCACGTGCTTAAATCCGTACTCGTTGTTGAGCGGAATATAAACACCTGGGGTGTTACAACTAGCCACACATGATATAGGTTATTCTGCCAGACAACCAAATAAAGTAAAACGTCAAGTACAGTATTGCTCTTATTTTTTTCTTTATCCCTTCTTTAGTTGCATGACTTGCTTTTAAAAATTTGATCTTTAATCCCATGTAGTTGGGTGTTTCTATTATATGCACGACTTCATGCATATTGATATCCTCCCCCTGGTTTTGTTTGTTGTTCTTTCTCATATTTGATCTATGGTGCTGTCTAGAGAATGCTCTATTCAGAACTATTTTGCTAAGTTTGAAATTATCGTGCATTCATATATGCACCTTTTACAAGTAGTCATGTTTTTATGCACAACTAGGGACCCATTATTGTTGCTTATTGATAATATTTCTGTTAGGTATGTGATATATTTAATTCAGTTCATTTTTGTTCTCAAACAAAAATATGGGTTCCTTTTCTTTCATGAACCAAGAAAATTGGTTCCACACTTGTGATTTTAATGGTTGAATGACTCAAATTGTGTTTGAATGTAATTAGAAAGTGAAATTACATATTGCTAATGATGAAGCTGAAGCGTTTGTTGGAAGTAGTCGTAAATAGTAGTTACAAATACCTTGAGAATACAACTATTTCCAAGAATGTGATGTTTATGCATAAAGTTAAAGAGATCTTTTTATCACTGACACGGACACACACCATCAACTATTATGTTTTATATAAGAACGATTTATGTGGCCTCGTATCATAGATGACATGTTCAGCTTTCCTTTTCCTCCTGAGATCTGAATGTTCTAGATGATTAGATTTAACATAAGTAACTTGTATGCAAAAGTTCAGCAAAACCATTATCCTTTTCTTCTGGATGCTGGACATACGCAGTGTAACTTATGTTCTCAAAAGTTTCGTATCCACCTAGAGTAATTCTTGTTTATTGGTATGTACAACTAGGGACCCATTGTCGTTGGTTTGTTGATAGTATTTCGGTTAGCTAGGTAGGTGATATATTTGATCCAGTTCCCTTTTTTGTCAAATAAAAAAGATGTGTTCATTTCCTTGAACTAAAAAAATTGGTTCCACGCTTGTGATTTAATGGTTGAGAATGACTGAAATTGTGTTTGAATGTAATTATTAGAAAGTGAAAATACATACGGTTAATGATAAAGCATAAGGGTTGGGTGGAAGTATGTAATATTAAATAGTAGTTACAAATGCTTTAAGAATGCAGCCATTTCCAAGTATGTGATGTTATGCATACAATTAAAGAAATGTCTTTATATCTAACATGGGCACATCGTCGAGTATTATCTTTTATATAAGAACAATTCAATTTGTCACATATCATAGATGACACATTCAACTTTCTTTTTCCTCCTGAAACCTGAATGTTCTAGATGATTAGGTTTAACATAAGTAACTTGTATGCAAGAGTTTAATAATTTAATTTAAACATTGCTTCTTTCTTCCAGAGGCTGGACATATACATTACAACTTAAATTCTCAAAAGTTTCATCCACCCAGGATCTGCTACATTGCTATTGAAATGCTCTGTAACTTGATTTTGATTTTGCAGATTGTTTCTCACTGGACTTCAAAAGTTTGGCAAAGGTGACTGGCGGAGCATCTCACGGAACTTTGTGATCTCAAGGACCCCAACTCAAGTAGTTAGCCATGCGCAGAAGGAACTCAATGAACAGAGAGAGGCAGCGATCGAGTATACATGACATCACCAGTGTAAACAATGGAGATGTGCAGGCTCCAGTCACAGGCCAGACGAATGGCCAGGCTGCAAATCTTGGGAAACCACCCTCTAAGGCTATTCACAATGGGGATTTCATGTCACTGTTTCAAAAAATGCCACATCAGATTTATGGATGAATGAAATACCCTCTCTCAATAGAGAGTTTCATCTCACTATTTCATATGTCAACATACTTCTTAAATGCTGCATATAAATAACCAATAGGATTTACTCAATTATATGAAGATGAAACAAAACACTCTCAGTGGAGGTTTCACACAGTTTCCAAGATCTTGGAAACGAGTTAACATGGTTTCATCCCCATGAAACTCCATGAAACTCTTCCTTCTTAAATGATGTGACATGTCATCAAAATAGCTGATGTGGCAGGCTAATTAATACATGAAACACACCATGAAACCTCCATTGTGAATAGCCTAAGCAACCCCCGCAGCCAACAAATACATCTCTAGGCGCTGATGCTTATGGCACAACAATTGGACAGCCAGTTGGCGGCCCCCTTGTCTCAGCTGTTGGGACCCCTATTTCTGCTCCATCCCATCTGGCCTATGACATGCATGTTCCGGTTCTAGGAGTGGTAGTGCCTGGTGCTGCAGTAAATCTTGCTCCGATGCCTTATCCAATGCCACCCCCATCATCTCATGCGTGAGGGAGGGACGTTTCAAATGCCTGTGGGTGGGTGTGCATGATGCCATGTCTCAATAAAGCAATAGCAATAAGGGAACCTCGGTACATCACAAACTATTATTACAGGTTGCGTTGAGGATATTGCAGATTATGTGCTTTGTGTTGCATGCAAACTTTTTCCATGTACACATGCTAACAGATCCAAGTGTTTCTGGACTGGTGCTGTCATGCCACGTTTCATTCAGGCTAACTACATGAGCCTGTGCTTCAGTCAAGATTTTGGATTTGTAACTGTATACCGGCTACAACAAGAGTAAAGATACATGGCCTATTTCTCATTTCCATTCACCGTATGATGCCAATTTATTAATTTAGTCGGTTTCAGTGTCTGCTACTTGGTTTCCGCAGTGGGAGTTTTATTTCTATTCAAATGAGGTGACACACAATAATTGAGCCATTTACAATTTTATCATTATCATCTGTGAGTTTCGTCAATTTGTTATCGGACCTACAAATCGTACATACAAATAGTCTCATAAATCATAGCCACATGATGATACAATAGTAGATAACAAAAATGAAAGTGACAAAATAGCAATTTTCCACAATAATTAATTTGACATGGATTTAGGTCCTGTTTGGTTTTTTTAACCACTTGACTAAACTTTAATGACTAGACTTGACTAAGAGGGTGTTTGGTATAGCTTAGGGATGAATGCGTTTGGTTCTGCGTCTGTACATATTATTTCTTTCTTTCGTGTTTGGATAATTCGTTCGGTGAGAGACGCTGAAGCAGTTTGGATGCCCCTTTCAGAAAGGGACACACGCTCCACTTCAGTCTCACCTGCAAAAAGTTTTACTTCACTTAGGGCTTCTTTGGATCAAAGGATTGTAAACACATAGGAATATAAAAAAATTTAGGAATAGGATAGGAATGCAAGTGTAAAACACAGGATTGTAAAACATAGTAATTTTGTGAGAATGGTCCTTTGGATAGGCTCGAGAAAAAATGTAGGAATTTTAAAGACAATTTGTCAAATCGTAATTACTAACATTATTTGCAATTAATTATCTGCATTAGCTGACTTAGGTCCTACCTAGCTTGTAGTTTGCCTTGATCCTATGCGACAAGGAAGAAAAAATGAGGTCCAAGTGGATGTTTCAAATCCTCCAAATTTACCATGAAAATGGCACGTAAGGAAATTTTCCTACACCTTTTACATGCCCGAGAGTCGAGACCTCCACCCCAAAGGGTGCTACAGTACCAAATCCTACAGGAACGAGAATCCCAAAATTTTCCCATAAAATTCCTATAATTCAAAGGAGCCCTTTTATACAACAACTGCCCATGTAGTGAATAATTCATTGCATCTCGACGACGATTGTGTTTTACCACGCCACGATGATGATTTGTTTGTCGTTAGCTGTTTCATTACACATGGGAGGATGGTAGATGAGTAGTAGTGTGTGCGTGCGCGTGTTTTTAACGGAACCAGATCCGCTGCCTTATGGCAGCCTGCCGTGCGCTCGTCGATCTTCAAACCAACGGTGATCTGCTGCCCTCTCCTTTACCGTATGGAGCAGCCCAACAGAACCAATTCGGCCCACTTTTTCCTTATTTCTTTCTCCAGTCCTATGGCTCCCGTAGGCTACACCACCATCAGCACAGCGCCAATAAAACAGAGTGCAGAGAGCAAAAATTCATAGCGATTGAGATTGTTTAAACTGGATATGAAAGAAAGTGAATACAAGTATTGATCCACTTGATATTGTTTTCACTGAACACTCCATCTACCTTGCAGTTAGCAATAACAAGATACAACAATAAACTACAAAATAGCATTGACTTGCTTCACAGCTCAAAGAAATTTTCAGTTTTTAGATCATCACTGCTTGCTCCAGTCAACAGTTGAGTGAAAGAATTGATGGTACTAAAATACTGAATGACATGGAACTAAAATACTGAATGACATGCTAAAAAAATCAGATATACATGGAACTCACTTGTTCAGAATTTTGATATACCTTCGGTGCTTGTACATGCAATATATTTTTGCTTTGTCCTTTTTTCCTCCCCTTGTGCTTTCCTTCCCACCCAAATTTTTGTCTCTTTGAACTTCTTATGCGGACCTCTTTTTTCTTTAATTGTGCATTACTCAATGTATCATTTGGTACAACAATATCAACCTGAGTTGCATTCTTTTCAGCATTAGAAGGACCACTGCATATATTAATTTTGTCTTCAATCTGTTGACCAAGAAGATCAATCGTGTTGTCCATCAGTGAGGTGCACTCTGGATAGTAGGCTGCTCGATGTGCCAAATTGAGAAGTTTTTGAGAAAAATATCTGTAACGGCGCATTGCATCAAACTTTGGATTCTCAATTACAATTCTACCATTCTTGTCCTGTACAGTGCCACTTCGTGCTTGTCGTGTCCACCGTTTCAATATATATTGTGTAGGCAATGACTTGATATTCATTAAATCAAGAACTTTCAAAGCATGAGCACATATTATACCAATTCTATTAAATAAGTTGCAACTACATATTGCTGTTTGGTCCAAAGGATTACCGATTACTATGTACTCCTCGTCAAGGACTACATCTTCACCGAGGCTCCCGGTTGCAACAAGGTATTCATTGTTTCCATCCAATACCTTAGCACATGCTGTCATGGACCTTTCATATTTGAAAGGGAAATGTGCCCTTGGGCCATTTCTAAGTATTTTGGTGATTGAGTGCCAACACATGTGCTTAATTGTGAATTTATGTACATGGATGAACAAGGTGCAAATCATGAAGAAAAGGTATGTTTCTAAGCCTTAGTACATTGGTTTTATGTACTAATATATTTGTCTAAGTGTTAGAAACAGAAAGAAGAAGAAAAGAGAAGAGGAGAAAAGACTTGGCTGTGTGCGGCCAAGACCCAGCTCGGTCTGGAGCACCGGACTGTCCGGTGTGCACCGGACAGTGTCCGGTGCGCCAGGCTAACTCGGCTCGAACTGGCCGCTCTCGGGAATTCGCCGACGGCGTACGGCTAAAATTCACCGGACTGTCCGGTGTGCACCGGACTGTCCGGTGAGCCAACGGTCGGCCAGGGCCAACGGTCGGCCGCGCAATCCGCGCGGGACACGTGGCCGAGCCAACGGTCGGAAGACGGCACCGGACTGTCCGGTGCGCCAACGGCTCGCAGATCTCCAACGGGCTGCAACGGTCGGCAGCGCCCGTTAAGGAAACAAATCGGGCACCGGACAGTGTCCGGTGTGCACCGGACTGTCCGGTGCCCCCGTCGACAGAAGGCAAGGATGGCCTTCCAGATTTGCTCTCAACGGCTCCTAGCTGCCTTGGGGCTATAAAAGGGGCCCCTAGGCGCATGGAGGAGACACACAAGCAACCTTTGAGCATTCTTGATCATCCACACTAAGTCTCTGCGCATTCGTTTGTGTTTCTAAGTGATTCGAGCTCTGTTCTAAGTGAGAACTCTGTGATAGTCTTGTGAGCTCGTTTCTTGGCCGTGTGTGTGCGCTTTTGCTGTGGATTTGTGTGTGTTGCTTCCCTCCCTTACTCTGTGCGTCTTTGTGATCATATACTTGTAAGGGCAAGAGACTCCAATTTGTGGAGATTCCTTGCAAACGGGATAGTGAAAGGAACAACAAAACACCGTGGTATTCAAGTGGGTCTTTGGACCGCTTGAGAGGGGTTGATTGCAACCCTCGTCCGTTGGGACGCCACAACGTGGAGTAGGCAAGCGTTGGCTTGGCCGAACCACGGGATAAGCCACTGTGTCACCTCTGTCTTGATCTCTTGTGGTATTGTGTTTTGTTGAGACCTCACCTTTGCCACTTGGAAATAATCGTGCTAACGCTTAACAAGTTTTTGTGGCTTAAGTTTGAAGTTTTTACAGGATCACCTATTCACCCCCCCCCCCCCCTCTAGGTGCTCTCAATTGGTATCGGAGCAGTTCTCTTCACAAAGGGACTAACCGCCCGAAGAGATGGATCCTAAGGGGAAGGGTATAGTGATCAACGACAAAGAAAAGGAGACCTTCGTCAACGAGCCGAAGGACGACAAGCCTATCGACTCCGGCTCGGGCCAAAGACGGAAGGAAGGGAAGAAGAAGAAGACAAGGCGCATCAAGGAGATCGTCTACTACGACAGCGACGAGTCTACTTCTTCCCAAAAGGATGAGGACCACAACGACTACGAGAGGAGAAAACCGGTTAATTCGAACTTTTCCTTTGATTACTCTCGTATTCCGCAAAGTTCACATTCTCATTTGCTCTCCATTCCACTCGGCAAGCCCCCACACTTTGATGGAGAGGACTACGGATTTTGGAGTCACAAAATGCGTAGTCACCTATTCTCTCTCCATCCTAGTATATGGGAGATTGTAGAGAGTGGAATGCACTTTGATAGTTCGGATAGTCCCATGTTCATTAATGAACAAATTCATAAGAATGCACAAGCTACTACTGTTCTTCTAGCTTCCTTGTGCAGGGATGAATACCATAAGGTGAGCGGCTTGGACAACGCCAAGCAAATCTGGGACACCCTCAAGATTTCTCATGAGGGGAACGACGTCACCTTACTCACCAAGATGGAGTTGGTGGAGGGCGAGCTTGGACGGTTCGCGATGATAAGGGGCGAGGAGCCAACGCAAACGTACAACCGGCTCAAGACCCTTATCAACAAGATAAGAAGCTACGGGAGCACGCGATGGACGGACCACGACGTTGTCCGCCTAATGCTCAGGTCCTTTACCGTACTTGATCCTCATCTCGTGAACAATATTCGTGAGAATCCCAGGTACACGATGATGACGCCCGAGGAAGTGCTTGGAAAATTCGTAAGCGGGCGGATGATGATCAAGGAGGCAAGATACGTCGACGAAGCGTTGAACGGTCCGATCAACGAGCCGCAACCCCTTGCTCTCAAGGCAACACGAAGCAAGGAGGCGCTACCCAGCAAGGTGGCACAGATTGAGGCGGCCGGACTCAATGATGAAGAGATGGCTCTCATCATCAAGCGATTCAAGACGGCGTTAAATGGTCGCAAGGGGCAGCCAAGCAAGACCAAGACCAAGGGGAAGCGCTCATGCTTCAAATGCGGTAAGCTTGGTCATTTTATCGCTAACTGTCCCGATAATGAAAGTGACCAGGAAAAGGGGAACAAAAGAGAGAAGAAGAAGCAATACAAGAAGGCAAAGGGCGAGGCGCATCTAGGAAAGGAGTGGGACTCGGATTGCTCCTCCTCCGACTCCGACAACGAAGGACTCGCCGCCACTGCCTTCAACAAATCGGCTCTCTTCCCCAACGAGCGTCTCACTTGCCTTATGGCAAGGGAGAAGAAGGTGAGTACTCAAGACTCCACTTATGCTTCTTCTAGTGATAGTGAGTCTAGTGATGATGATGACATAGATTATTCATGCTTGTTCAAGGGCTTAGATAGATCTAAGATAGATAAAATCAATGAATTGATTGATGCATTGAATGAAAAGGATAGGCTTTTAGAAAAGCAAGAGGATTTATTGTATGATGAACATGATAAATTTGTAGAAGCACAAAAATCATATGCTTTAGAAGTGAAAAGAAATGAAATGCTTTCTAGTGAATTATCTACCTGTCATGAAACCATGTCTACCTTACAAGGTGTTAACAATGATTTAAGTGCTAAATTAGAAGTAGCATATAAATCTAATTCCTGTGTTAAACATGTTGAAATTTGTACTAGGTGTAAAGATTTTGATGTTAATGCTTGTAGTGAACACTTAGTGTCAATTTCAAAACTAAATGATGAAGTGGCTAGTCTTAATGCCCAACTTAAGACTAGCAAGAATGAAGTTGATAAAATAAAATTTGCAAGGGATGCCTACACGGTTGGTAGACACCCCTCAATTAAGGATGGGCTTGGCTTCAAGAGGGAAGCCAAGAACTTAACAAGCCATAAGGCTCCCATCTTCATCAAGGAGAAAGGGAAGGCCCCTATGGCTAGTAACGCTAAAAAGAACCATGCCTTTATGTATAATGATAGGAGACATGCTAGAAGTGCTTATAATGTTTTTGATTCACATGTTTATGATTCTCATGCCATGATTGCCTCTAGTTCCTCTCATAAGCATGATAGAGATATGAGTAGGAGAAATGTTGCGCATATGCCTAGGAGAAATTTTGCTCATGTTCCTAGAAAAGTTGTAAACAAACCTTCTACCATTTATTATGCTTGCAATACTCCCTTTGCTATTTGTAGAAAGGGTAAGAAGGTAGTTGCTAGGAAATTAGGGGCTAGATGCAAGGGAGATAAATCTTGCATTTGGGTCCCTAAAAATATTTGTGCTAACCTTGCAGGACCCAACATGAGTTGGGTACCTAAAACCCAAGCCTAAATTTGCCTTGCAGGTTTATGCATCCGGGGGTTCAAGCTGGATTATCGACAGCGGATGCACAAACCATATGACGGGGGAGAAGAAGATGTTCACCTCCTACGTCAAGAATAAGGATTCCCAAGACTCAATTATATTCGGTGATGGGAATCAAGGCAAGGTAAAAGGGTTAGGTAAAATTGCAATTTCTAATGAGCATTCTATCTTAAATGTATTCTTAGTGGAGAGTCTTGGATATAATTTGCTATCTGTTAGTCAATTATGTCAAATGGGATATAATTGTTTATTTACAAATGTAGATGTGACTGTCTTTAGAAGATGTGATGGTTCACTAGCTTTTAAGGGTGTACTAGACGGCAAGCTTTATTTAGTTGATTTTGCAAAAGAAGAGGCCGGTCTAGATGCATGCTTAATGGCTAAGACTTGCATGGGCTGGCTGTGGCATCGCCGCTTAGCACATGTGGGGATGAAGAACCTCCACAAGCTTCTAAAGGGAGAACACGTGATAGGTCTAACAAATGTGCATTTCGAAAAATATAGACCTTGTGCAGCTTGTCAGGCAGGTAAACAGGTGGGAGGAGCGCATCACAGCAAGAATGTGATGACCACGTCAAGACCTCTGGAGCTGCTGCATATGGACCTCTTCGGACCCGTCGCCTATCTAAGCATAGGAGGAAGTAAGTATGGTCTAGTTATTGTTGATGACTTTTCCCGCTTCACTTGGGTGTTCTTTTTGCAGGATAAGTCTGAAACCCAAGGGACCCTCAAGCGCTTCCTCAGGAGAGCTCAAAATGAGTTTGAGCTCAAGGTGAAGAAGATTAGGAGCGACAACGGGTCCGAGTTCAAGAACCTACAAGTGGAGGAGTTTCTTGAGGAGGAAGGGATCAAGCACGAGTTCTCCGCTCCCTACACACCACAGCAAAATGGTGTGGTAGAGAGGAAGAACAGGACGCTAATCGATATGGCGAGGACAATGCTTGGAGAGTTCAAGACCCCCGAGTGCTTTTGGTCGGAAGCTGTGAACACGGCTTGCCACGCCATCAACAGGGTCTATCTTCATCGACTCCTCAAGAAGACTTCGTATGAGCTACTAACCGGTAACAAACCCAACGTATCGTACTTTCGTGTATTTGGGAGCAAATGCTACATTCTCGTGAAGAAGGGTAGAAATTCTAAGTTTGCTCCCAAAGCTGTAGAAGGGTTTTTATTAGGTTATGATTCAAATACAAAGGCGTATAGGGTCTTCAACAAATCATCGGGTTTGGTTGAAGTCTCTAGCGACGTTGTATTTGATGAGACTAATGGCTCTCCAAGAGAGCAAGTTGTTGATTGTGATGATGTAGATGAAGAAGATGTTCCGACGGCCGCTATACGAACCATGGCGATTGGAGACGTTCGGCCACAGGAACAAGATGAAGGAGATCAACCTTCTTCCTCAACGACGGTGCATCCCCCAACTCAAGACGATGAACAGGTTCATCAAAAGGAGGCGTGTGATCAAGGGGGAGCACAAGATGATCATGTGATGGAGGAAGAAGCACAACCGGCACCTCCAACCCAAGTTCGAGCGATGATTCAAAGGGATCATCCCGTCGACCAAATTCTGGGTGACATTAGCAAGGGAGTAACTACTCGGTCTCGACTAGTTAATTTTTGTGAACATTACTCTTTTGTCTCCTCTATTGAGCCTTTCAGGGTAGAGGAGGCCTTGCTAGATCCGGATTGGGTGTTGGCCATGCAGGAGGAACTTAACAACTTCAAACGCAATGAAGTTTGGACGCTGGTGCCTCGTCCCAAGCAAAATGTTGTGGGAACCAAGTGGGTGTTCCGCAACAAACAGGACGAGCACGGGGTGGTGACGAGGAACAAGGCTCGACTTGTGGCAAAAGGTTATGCCCAAGTCGCAGGTTTGGACTTTGAGGAGACTTTTGCTCCTGTGGCTAGGCTAGAGTCCATTCGTATCTTGCTAGCATATGCCGCTCACCATTCTTTCAGGTTGTACCAAATGGATGTGAAGAGCGCGTTCCTCAACGGGCCAATAAAGGAGGAGGTGTACGTAGAGCAACCCCCTGGCTTCGAGGATGAACGGTACCCCGACCACGTGTGTAAGCTCTCTAAGGCGCTCTATGGACTTAAACAAGCCCCAAGAGCATGGTATGAATGCCTTAGAGATTTTTTAATTGCTAATGCTTTCAAGGTTGGGAAAGCCGATCCAACTCTTTTCACTAAGACTTGTAATGGTGATTTGTTTGTGTGCCAAATTTATGTCGATGACATAATATTTGGTTCTACTAATCAAAAGTCTTGTGAAGAGTTTAGCAGGGTGATGACGCAGAAATTCGAGATGTCGATGATGGGCGAGTTGAACTACTTCCTTGGGTTCCAAGTGAAGCAACTCAAGGACGGCACCTTCATCTCCCAAACGAAGTACACGCAAGATCTGCTAAAGAGGTTTGGGATGAAGGACGCCAAGCCCGCAAAGACGCCGATGGGAACCGACGGACACACCGACCTCAACAAAGGAGGTAAGTCCGTTGATCAAAAAGCATACCGGTCAATGATAGGTTCTCTGCTTTATTTATGTGCTAGTAGACCGGATATTATGCTTAGCGTATGCATGTGTGCTAGATTTCAATCCGATCCTAAGGAGTGTCACTTGGTGGCGGTGAAGCGAATTCTTAGATATTTAGTCGCTACGCCTTGCTTCGGGATCTGGTATCCAAAGGGGTCTAACTTTGACTTGATTGGGTACTCAGATTCCGACTATGCTGGATGTAAGGTCGATAGGAAGAGTACATCAGGGACGTGCCAATTCTTAGGAAGGTCCCTGGTGTCATGGAACTCTAAGAAACAAACATCCGTTGCCCTATCCACCGCTGAGGCCGAGTACGTTGCAGCAGGACAGTGTTGTGCGCAACTACTTTAGATGAGGCAAACCCTCAGGGACTTTGGCTACAATCTGAGCAAAGTCCCACTCCTATGTGACAATGAGAGTGCTATCCGAATAGCGGAAAATCCTGTTGAGCACAGCCGCACAAAGCACATAGACATCCGGCATCACTTTTTGAGAGACCACCAGCAAAAGGGAGATATCGAAGTGTTTTATGTTAGCACCGAAAACCAGCTAGCCGATATCTTTACCAAGCCTTTAGATGAGAAGACCTTTTGCAGGCTGCGTAGTGAGCTAAATGTTTTAGATTCGCGGAACTTGGATTGAATTGTAGCATACATGTATTTATGCCCTTGATCATGTTCATTCTGCATTTTGTTGCTTATTATGGTGCTCAAGTTGTACAAACACTCCCTGGACCTCACAAGTCCGTTGCAAAGTGATGCACATGTTTAGGGGGAGACGTGTTACAACTTGACCCTTTGAGACTAACCATATGCTTGAGTTTGCCTGTTTTAGTCTCAAAGGAGAATTGAAAGGGAAAAGGTGGACTCGGACCATGAAAGACTTCCACTGCACTCCGATAAGGGGTAACTTATTCCAAGTCCATCTCATGAACTCTTATTGCCGTTTGCTCTTAATTGAAGATTTTGGTGAGGCAATGGGGTTAAAGGGCCAAGATTGATCCCGTTTTGGTGCTTGATGCCAAAGGGGGAGAAAATAAAGGCCAAAGCAATAAATGGATCAGCTACCACTTGAGAAATTTGAAAATAGTAGAGTAGAGTTTTTGGTGTCAAAAACCTTTTATTGTCTCTTTTGGCTTCTTGTGGGGAGAAGTAGCAATTATGGGAAAAAGGGGGAGTTTTTGAAATCTTTGATCAATCTCTTTTGGAATGACTCTCTTTATGCTTCAACATGCGTGTTTAACTTAGAGATAGAGATTTGAGTTTGATTTGCAAAAACAAACCAAGTGGTGGCAAAGGATGATCCATATATGCCAAAATTGAATCAAAATAAATTTAAGTTTTTATTTGAAGTGAGTTTGCACTTGTTCTAGTTGCTTTATGTTGTGTTGGCATAAATCACCAAAAAGGGGGATATTGAAAGGGAAATGTGCCCTTGGGCCATTTCTAAGTATTTTGGTGATTGAGTGCCAACACATGTGCTTAATTGTGAATTTATGTACATGGATGAACAAGGTGCAAATCATGAAGAAAAGGTATGTTTCTAAGCCTTAGTACATTGGTTTTATGTACTAATATATTTGTCTAAGTGTTAGAAACAGAAAGAAGAAGAAAAGAGAAGAGGAGAAAAGACTTGGCTGTGTGCGGCCAAGACCCAGCTCGGTCTGGAGCACCGGACTGTCCGGTGTGCACCGGACAGTGTCCGGTGCGCCAGGCTAACTCGGCTCGAACTGGCCGCTCTCGGGAATTCGCCGACGGCGTACGGCTAAAATTCACCGGACTGTCCGGTGTGCACCGGACTGTCCGGTGAGCCAACGGTCGGCCAGGGCCAACGGTCGGCCGCGCAATCTGCGCGGGACACGTGGCCGAGCCAACGGTCGGAAGACGGCACCGGACTGTCCGGTGTGCACCGGACATGTCCGGTGCGCCAACGGCTCGCAGATCTCCAACGGGCTGCAACGGTCGGCAGCGCCCGTTAAGGAAACAAATCGGGCACCGGACAGTGTCCGGTGTGCACCGGACTGTCCGGTGCCCCCGTCGACAGAAGGCAAGGATGGCCTTCCAGATTTGCTCTCAACGGCTCCTAGCTGCCTTGGGGCTATAAAAGGGGCCCCTAGGCGCATGGAGGAGACACACAAGCAACCTTTGAGCATTCTTGATCATCCACACTAAGTCTCTGCGCATTCGTTTGTGTTTCTAAGTGATTCGAGCTCTGTTCTAAGTGAGAACTCTGTGATAGTCTTGTGAGCTCGTTTCTTGGCCGTGTGTGTGCGCTTTTGCTGTGGATTTGTGTGTGTTGCTTCCCTCCCTTACTCTGTGCGTCTTTGTGATCATATACTTGTAAGGGCAAGAGACTCCAATTTGTGGAGATTCCTTGCAAACGGGATAGTGAAAGAACAAACAAAACACCGTGGTATTCAAGTGGGTCTTTGGACCGCTTGAGAGGGGTTGATTGCAACCCTCGTCCGTTGGGACGCCACAACGTGGAGTAGGCAAGCGTTGGCTTGGCCGAACCACGGGATAAGCCACTGTGTCACCTCTGTCTTGATCTCTTATGGTATTGTGTTTTGTTGAGACCTCACCTTTGCCACTTGGAAATAATCGTGCTAACGCTTAACAAGTTTTTGTGGCTTAAGTTTGAAGTTTTTACAGGATCATCTATTCACCCCCCCTCTAGGTGCTCTCAATATTGACCTTGAAAAGCTTCAAACACAATAGGTGTGTATGATTTACTTGCCTGCAACAACATAGGTATCTTTATTATGACCCTTGGTATTTTTTTCCTTGATTCAAATTCTGAGTTTAGCTCATTGTTTCTTTTCCCTTGAACCACCCTTTCAAAATGTTTAAGAAAGCGAATAATGTCAAAATCTGATTTGAAATGAATTTTCAAATCATTGTTTAGGCTCTCACTTAATTGCGTGCTCCGTATGCCCAATGTGCAAACATGTTTCATATAACATTCAACCCATTTTTCTTTTAACTTGTAAATGCTATCTAACCAAGATTGCTTTTCTACCTTTGTCCTCAAGATGGCAAATTCTCTTTCAAATTTTTCCTTGTCCTCATACTCAAACATGCATGCACTAAAATCAGCAAGAACATTTAAGCCTTTTTCCTTTTGACGAAGAGGCAAATGTTTTATAGCATTCTGCATTATGTGAAAGCTGCACAATCCATGCCATGTCTCTTGAAACACTTGCTCAATCGCCTTTCCCATTGCATAATCTTGGTCTGTGTAGATTGTTTTGGGTTGCTTTCCACTATGTGCTTGTAGAAAAGTCTCAAAGAGCCATTTGAAAGACTCAAATATTTCATCATACATTAGAGCAGCACCAAAAACTATAGTTTGTCTAAACTGATTGAATCCAACAAAGACACCGAAAGGTCGGCTCTCTCTATTCGTCCCAAAAGTAGTGTCAAACGAAACAATGTCACCAAAGTGTATATAATCGGCAATCATTCTAGCATCAGCCCAATATATATTTGCAATCTTCTCTTTAGCATCCATTTGTGTCGCATATTGGAACGCCGGATTCTCTGCCATTTTATCCTGGAAATATTTGAGCATGCTTCTAGCTTGACCATATACCATCTCTCGTTGTCGCTTGCCACACAAATAGTTTTTATGGTCACGAATGGTGTAACTCAAATTAAGCGGCCCACCCACTTGGCGACATGCTAATTCATGTGATGCTTTTGGTCCTATTCCCGAGTCATCAGCTGTTTCAATTTCAAAAGCTTGCAAATCTGAAATTTTCCTTTGTGACACCATCAAGTGGAATGTTTCTGGCAAGTGAAGGTTATGGTTGTGTTCTAAATTCAAATCATAAACTTTGTATCCACCAAACTCTTTATCTTTTACAAGTCCCATACGCACTTCACAATCTGTTCTAGTTTCAGCTCGATGACACTTTACTTCATACCCCTTTTTATCTTTCCCTCGATGACCTTGATTAGCACAAACAAATCTACATGACGTGACGTTTCCATCAATCTTACTTGTATTTGAGTACCTTTTTCTAACATCAAAACCTTTTTGACCACTATACGCTAACCAAAATCTCCAGCCCTCATCTGGATTTCTGAATTTCATTCCAATACGAGGAATCAAACAGGGCAACACATTCTCCCTAAAAAAGACAACTAAAATTTAAAAGAAAGGAACAAATGGACCATGATATTAGGAATAAAAATAAAGTGGTGTATCTCACATGTTTGATCCGTTAGTCGCATCTTCCTCCATCTTTGCTTCTCAGCTTTTTGCCTTGTCCGTTAGTTGGTTCCCTTCGTCGCTGTCTCTCTGTATTTGGTGCTTTTTGCCCTGTCCGTTGGTTCCTTTTGTCACTGTCTCTCTGTATCTGGCGCCAAAACAGGCAGCCTTTCCCGCTGCTTTTTCCTCCCACGGTTTCCCTCCGCTGTGTTCCTAGATAAAAGAAATAAGAAACGAAGAAAAGAAGTGAGCCAGAATTACTCTGTTGGGCCGCTCCATACACTACTAAGGGAGAGGACAGCAGATCACCGTTGGTTTGAAGATCGACGAGCGCACGGCAGGCTGCCGTAAGGCAGCGGATCTGGTTCCGTTTTTAACCAGCAGTAGCACACGCACCCATGTTTTTCTGCCAAGAATCGCCGACTGTTAGGCTGTCCGCAGCCATGTACTGCAAACGGTGCGCTACAAGTATCCAGTTCGTTGTGCAGTAAAAAAATACCGCAGCCATGCACCTCACGCCATACGCTAAAGTTAGAGTAGGTGAGAGAAACCTCATTTGTGGAGTCGACTCCATGCACCTCACCGTAGTCCTGTTGGGTGGAGTGGGCCGGGCACAGTGGCAGTGTGGAGCTGTGAATAGTGTGGGAAAAATATAATATAATATATGGTAGTTGGTATAGAGTAGATATATAGAGTAATTGTGACCGCGGAGAATTGTTGAATAGAGTAGAGAATCTTACTGACCAGGATAAAATATTCCTTTTAGAGTAGAAATTTAGGGTTACATGAGTGCGGATAGCCTTAACTCCAGACACACATTAACCATAAACCACGCTGACACGCTGCAGGCTGTAGCAACATAGAAAGGGCTGTAGCAACCCTTCGCGTACACAGCGCCGCTTCCTCTAGCTTTTATGGAAGCTTTAACAATTTATGGACTGGTTCCCTTCAATCGAGCACAGCGCCGCTTCCTCTCCCCTTCCATCGAGCGCACACAGCGCCGCTTTCTCAGCGCCGCCGCCACCACTCCGCACCGCCGCCTGTTCCCCACTTCCTCCCTACACCCGAATCGGATTGAAGCCAGAAGGCAAGGTGAAGAGTGGGCTTGGGTAACGGTTGCAAAGAGATATCCCCAACAGTTGCAGCCACTCGCATCCAGTCGGCTCAGCTATGGAGGAGGACTCATCAGCGATGGAGCGGAATAGGCTGCGCGAGGCCGAGGCGGCGGCTGGGGAGCTGAAGAGGCTGCGCGAGGCCGGGCAGTCTCAGTACATGTACCTGTCTATCGCCGACGCCAGGGTTGTCGGCGGCCGGGTCTGCCTCTTCGCCGTCGTCTCCGAGATCGGCGCTACCGTCCACAGCCGTGGCACGGGCAAGCCTACTATCAGCCACTCCCTCCTTTTCTTCTGCGCACCTGCCGTCAGTCTGTCTTAGGTTAGGGTTTAGTCCGGATTTTAATAGAATGAGATTTGGTGGTTTATGCTTAAGCTGGTACGGGCTGTATAGTTCCTTCTTCAGTCTGATAAGTGTCCACCTAGGCAGTGGCGGAATCAGCTCTCGGGCGGGGCAGGCTCGCGCCGGTGTGAGCCACAACAACTTGGATAATGGCTGCGCCTCGCCGTCGCCTATATGGTCGCAAGCTTGCCGGTCTCCTGCTGAGCATGAGCCTGGCCAAGTCAAAACTCAAGACCGCGGCCCAAGCGTAACTTGCGACCACGTCCCTTGCCTTGTGATGCTTGCTTGCTGGTTCTAATTTTCCAAGACGACGAGATGTACGTACACTCCACTGGTGAAGGCGACAACGGCAGTTTTCTTTATGTAGATTTGTACATTTCACTTTTTTATATAGAGTATGGATCATGAAACCATGATTGGGTGTTCGTTCATCTGAGCTCATTTTAAAGTGTTTGGTAGGCATCTAGGCTACTGACGTTTGTTAGGGTCAGTCTGTGCGTACTTTTGCCAAATTTTTGTTCTTTCATTCACCACTGACAAGCACAGATGAATGATGGTATTAGGTGTCGACATTGCAACAGAAATATTTAAGGGTATTGCTGATGTTATAACTTACAATAACGAGAAGATTCCAAGGCATAAAGATTTTTATATACTTTTGTGAATATTTTTAGTGGTTTTATTGTTAGTTTTTTATATTTTCATCTTAAAAATTTACATATATATTAGATAATATATATAGTAAAAAACTTTGTCGGCGATGAATAAATAGGTACATGTCTTTATATATGTACATAGCTTAGCTAGCCCAGGCTCTTTATAAATCCTGGATCCGCCACACGGTCCTAGTGGCGTAGCCAAGTTCTGAATTTAGAGTGGTCCATTGTTTAAAATTTGTAGACCATAAATATAGCATATCAGTATATAGGTATATAATATAGAACATAGTGTAATTAAGTTAATATAGACATATGTATAATATAACAAATCTTCACTACTTTCATGTTCGAACAAATCTGTAAGAGAATTGTATAACATTTCAATCTATCATTCCATTCAATAAACCAATCATGTACAAAGTAATCCAACATTGCACAACGGATTAGTTTTGCGTACTCTGTTACCAGTTGTACAGAACTACCCGTTCAATAAAAAATAACTAGACAACCATGGAAAAAGTAAACACTCATATCTTGACTCAATGTGCAATTAAATTATATGATGTTTTGATTTCTCATTTCAATTCTAGTTACCTAATACTGCACAAAAATCCTATGATTAGTTTCAAAAAAAATTCTACGGCTGGAATAAAATATTGCAGTGTTGCTGAAAAAAACATTCAATAATCTAACAAGATAGAAGTCTATTGCTTAAATTAATTTTTCATGCCTTATTTCTTATGAACTTTTGATGTCCCTACAGATCGTGAATCACCAGCAACCACAATACCTAACTATCTAAGGAACTGAACGAAAGAAAGAGAAACATGACAGAAATAGTGACAACAAGCTAATTAACTTTATCGGTTCGAGCCATACAAACTTAAGTCGTACCTGCTGGATTGCTGCTAGACGCCAGGGTTGCTCGCAGTTGCGTCATTGAGGTGCCCATGGCCATGCTTGCCGTCGCTGTTGACCTGTGCCATGGCATCGTCGCCCTGTCCGATTGGCCCAACTAGACGCGGATCAAGAGAACACGAAGGGAAAATAATGTGAAGGGTCCAAGGATTGCGGTGTTGTGTGACGACGAAGGCGAATGGCCGAGCGTCAATACGACACTAGACGTCTCACGTATTTGTATGGATTTCGATTGGGTCGAGTGCAGGTTGGTCCGAGGCCCACAGGGACCACCACGTAGCTCCGCCACTAGCTGTGGAGGTGTGTTCCTTGTGATTTTGGCTGTGAAAATGAATAAGTATATATTTGGAATTATTTGTCTGATAGCGTTGGTTGGGATTGGTTCTATGTTTAAATGCTGCTTGCTTATTATGTATCTGTAGGGGACACATTTTGCATTTTTTTGGCATAAAGCATTATGCGTTGAGATGAACCTTTTGTTGTCTTATATTGTTTAATCCTCAAATCAATGCTAGAACCTTTGGTAATGGTTATATTTTTTTGCAGATTTCACTGTTACGTTGAGGATAATAGATGAATCATACAAGTCTGGAATATCTGTAACTTTTTTTGCTGACAGCACTGCACTATTGCCTTGTGTGAAGTCGTGTGGAGATGTGATCAGTCTCCATAACGTCGTGGTATAGCTTAAAACTCTATTTAATATGCAATTCGCCCTTGATTATTCCTCGAAGTTATAAAAGTGTCTTTTTTTATATGTGTTGTTATTTAAGCATATTTTATTTTCTCGTCATTTTTTGGAATTTTAGTAACACATCTGCACTGGTTCAATGCCTACTTTAATCTGTAGATAAAGAAATATAGAGATTTCTTTGTGCAATTTGACAAAAAGTACTCTTCATTCACGCTGTTTGAAGGCAAAACGTATAGTGACTGCAGTCCATATCAGACTTCTATAAGATATCATGACAGCGAACACGACAAAGATTTTTTAAATCAGATGAGAACGTGGCTCCCTCAAGGTAACGCATAATAGATAATTACTTTCAATAATTTTATTTTGTTCAATCATCAGCATATTATTTTCTATGGTGTCTTAATTGTGCTCATACCACTATTGTTTTCCGCGTCAATGAAAAATATCATGATTATGAACATGTTATTATTCAAATGAGAAGCCAACCGTACTACCATAGTTGTAGGGCTGAAAGGCTATTTCAGTTTCCGGTTCCGTGGTCCTACCAATTAGCACGATTTACTTAGATTTATGTTAGATTAAATAATATACTATAGCCGTTTTATTTATGAAATCTTCTGGCTCAAACGAGTGGAGTATTTTATAAATTATGAGTATAACAGAACTTGCATTATCTTAGTTTAGCCTTTAGTTAGAGTCGGTCTCTACCTGCTTTTCAATCAATCACAACAATAGTTTAAATTTTGTCTAGAATTGTTCTTATTTTGCGAGGTCGAAAAAAGGTAAATGGGGGGCACTGCCTGGTGGCGTGGAAAAAGGTTTGCCGCCCCCTTCAGCTTGGTGGGCTGGGTATCTCCAGTTTAAAAGAACTCTGCTGGGCCCTTCGAATGAGATGGCTATGGCTGTCTAGAACAGACCCCTCTAGGCCCTGGATTGGTCTCCCAATGAAAATCCCAAAAAAGGCCACTTCCTTCTTTAATGAGGTAGTGCTCACTGTAGTTGGTGACGGGGCCAGCACCAAATTCTGGAAAGACAAGTGGTTACATGGAAAGAAAATTGCAGACCTGGCACCTAGACTCCTAGCTACAATTCCTAGGCGGATTGTGAACAGCAGAACTGTGATAGAAGCTTTGACTAACAGAAAATGGATTGCTGATATAAAAGGGGCTCTCTCAGTGGGTGTGTTGATTGATTACCTTCAGCTATGGGAGATGCTCTCAGCCATTGAGCTGCAGCCTGGAGTTGAAGACAGACATATTTTCAGTATTGCCCCAGATGGAATGTATTCTGCAAAATCTGCTTATATTGGACTGTTCATGGGTTCAGTTTCCTTTGGACAATTCACAAGGGTTTGGAAAACCTGGGCCCCGCCAAAGTGTCGTTTTTTCATTTGGCTTGCTGCCCATAATAAATGTTGGACAGCAGATCGTTTAGCTAAGAAAGGCCTAAACCACCATGAGAAATGTCTGCTTTGTGACCAAGCTGAAGAAACCCTTGATCATCTTCTGGTGGCTTGCTCCTTCTCAAGAATCTTTTGGTACCAGCTTTTCTGGAAATTTGGCCTTCACTCCCTAGCTCCCCAGCCGGCGGTCACCTCCTTCTTGAATTGGTGGGAGGAGGTTTCAGAGGTGGTCTCAGGTGTCACCAGAAAAGGCCTTAACTCCCTCATTATTCTGGGTGCTTGGACTATTTGGATTCATCGAAACAAATGTGTCTTTGATGGATTGTCTCCTTGCCTCACCTATATCCTTGCTTGGGCAGACGAGGAGAGAAGTCGTTGGGAGGCAGCTGGGGCGAAGGCCCTATGTTCTCTGGCTGCTTCTGCAGCTGCTCCCTAGAGTGGTGTGTTGTTAGATGAGTTCTTTTCTGTATGCTATTTTCTGGCCCCCGTGAGGAGGCCTGCTGTTGTTTGGTCTTTTGGTCTATTTTAGACCTTTTTCTATCTTCTTAATATATAAAGGGGCGCAGCTCTCCTGCGCGTTTTCGAGAAAAATAGATTGTCAGCTTATTGTAGTGACCTTATATTACTTTTTAACTACCTTCTCACCTAATAAATGATTAATATATGCTATTATGTTTCTTTAGGATATAGACATTTTACTTTTGACATGTATTCTGTAACTATCTTTGCCTCTTTGCATAAATTAATAAAATACCTAACTAGTACGTCTCAAACAATGCTTTACTAGCGACTTTTGTAAAATCTATTTCTATCTAACTACTTTGCACCGTAGGTCTGAAGGATTTCAGTTTAAATAATTCCAAATTGTATTTAAAGCATTTAAAATCCGATTCTACTTTTGATCTAGTATGCAAGGTTAGTTCTTTATTCAATCATATTAAAACTCGATACTTATTTTGTTATAGAGAATGTAAAAAAAATTCTCTATACCTTTTTGTAGGTTTTTCATGTACATGTGGAGAACAACAATTCAATATTTTATGTTTGGGATGGAACTGATACCCCTGCAGCTGAGTTTCCAGCAATGTAAGATTTTAGATTTGTTTTGCAATTTTTAGTAATAACTAAGAAAAACATCTATGAAATATAAGATGATGTTTTAGTGTTTTCCAAATACTGTTGCAGCTTTTATTTTTTGTTTGGTTATTTTACTTGGTGCACTGAACATAGGCATAGGTAATGAAAACAAAATAAGTTTTATCTTAGAAAAAAATATTTGGTGATGTCACTCATGTCACTATTTTCACTTAATTTACCTGTTTTTGATTGGTGAACATATAGTTTGGATGCTGAGGCAGCCAAATCACTCTCTCTACATGAAGGCCCCCCTCTATCCAGGGAGATTTTATGTACAATGCCAGATTTCGGAACTGTCCTAAGGATTTTTTCAGATAGATTTGTCAATAAAGTATCATATATGCAAAAGAACATATATTGGGCCAGGTTCTGGAACATTACTTGCAAACAAAACTTTGGCATTTGGAAAGGTACTTTCTCGGACTCCGGTGGAGTTCGCCTATTATCAAACAAAGATGATAGCGTTGTTGATCGTCTAAAGTAATCTTCTTTTCTGATGAGTTTTAATGTTCTTTGAATATTATATAAGTAAACTTTACTAATTACATAAACACCTCCAGGATGTATGACAGCCGCATCGCCAACCCAGTTCGTCGTCGGCCGATGGCAAGCATCCCCTCCAGTGTTGCTGGTATAGAGCATAGTCTTAATGTTTGCATTGCTCCTTAAATCATTAGCAGGCATATTCTTCAACATTTAATTGATTAAAATAGCAATATTTAAGTTTGTTCATCGGACCTTACCTTTATTGTTACCTGAATAAGTGTATAGTATAACATTCCTCTGTTCTACTTGCATATGTTGTTGTGCTTAAAAACAAACCTCAATACTTTTCTCGTATGGTATGTACATATGGAGATTTAAATGAAGTACACCGTGATCTTGTCAAAGTGCTTGTTTACATGTATTGTATTGATGAGGCGCTGCATAAAGTTGCAATGCATTGTTGCTGCCATCCGTTGCCCACAAAGGCTTGACCTCATGCATTTTTTCAGATGTAGAATACGAGGATGCAGGTTACACTTCATTAATGAAGTCTTTAACTCATCATGAGGTACTGCTTCTTTCCCATTTTTCTCCAGTTATTTATTAGTTTTATTTCTGTTTTTGATTTGGTCTAACATTATCCAACACCCCTGATAACACGCGAACATATTTACCTTCAGTTGTATCCCAGTGATCTATATATCTCCCTTTCCATGGAAAAACTGTATATTTTCTGAACTCTGATTATAAAAGGTAACCAGCTTCAATATCTCCTTTTTTGTGTGTGGTGTGCTAGGTGACGCACAAATTGAGAACCTTGGTCCGTGTTGTGGCAGCACATCCATGTGAAGCTAGTTTGCTTTCAACTGGTAACTATCATCTTCGGTTGACTCTTGAGGATCCTACAGCGAGAATTCATGCGTATGTCCACAAGAATGATTTGGTAATGTTACTAAACAACCCTTATGCTTGATTTTTCCCCCTTGCCTACAGACCAGCCTAGGTATTCATCACTGGTGAAAAAAAGAATATCAGTGTTGATGGTAAAAAAAAAGGTTATGGATGCTTAAAAGTCTTGCTCATTTCTTGGCAGGTCGGATTCTTTGGTGGTGGTTTTTTGACAACAGAAGTGGTAGTAAAAAAGATGAACATGGTACTGGGCATCCCGGAACCACAAGACAGCGTGGAAGTTGCCCCCTCGACCAGGAATCCACCTTGGATATGGTGTTGCTTGATATCATACTATATGGACAAAAACAATCCCTGGGTCAGCAGAAAGTACCGGATCTATGGCACAGCCATCAGGGATTGAGCAGAGGGATGCAGGAACAAACTTGTAAAAATGAATGGAATAGATGGTGTGTAGTATTGGCATCTTGCTTGTAGAAGAGGCCATATGCTTTTGCAGGTGCAATCAGTGAATCATTCCATACTGAACACTGAGAATAGCACCTCGGGGGCATTCTGTACAGTCTGTATGTGCCTACACTCTAGATTGTCTTTTGGGTGCTCATCACGAAATGTGAGCATATCTTTTGGAAACAGAGACCTGCGTTTGATTCCTGTGCTTGTTATGTTGTGATTGATCATTGGGGGGAGGTTGAGCTTTTGAGCCAGTATAAAAATACTGACCGGACCATCAATATTATTGATCATGGGAGTATGAGTTTTTGGCGAGATTCAGTTTCTGTTGTGCGTAGCTAGCTCACAGACGGTTTCTGTTTCTGTATTGGTAGATATAATTTTTTTTATCCGAAGCCAAGATCTTCATTTGCTGGTCGTTGCTGCTGCAACCTGCAAAGCAACCTAGGACCAGTTTCTTGCTTTCTTATGGAAATGAGAAATGACAACTTGTCCAGAGACCAGAGGAGGTAGGAGACTAGCACATCACCCAGTCTCAGGAGCACAAGGGACACACGCTCCGCTTCAGTCTCATTTCCAAAACGTTTACAACTGCCCTCACTGCATCTCCATGATTTTATTTTATTTTACCACGATGATTCGTTTGCCGTTTCGTTACACATGGCGCGTGTGTTTTTAAACAATAGTAGCACATGCGCCCTAAGTTGTATGTGCCTAGAATTGCCGACTGTTAACATGAGACAGACAGTGACCATAACCACGCTTTAGGCTGTAGCAACGTAGAACTGGGAGGCATCCGCTGACCATTCCATGAAAAAGAATAAGAAAGAATCATGGAGCGAGGTAGTGGCATGGCCATTGACCTGTGGATTTCCTCTCACACGCAAAAACACCATGTGGCAGCAACGGTTTGTGTGTGTTGAGCACCATATTGAGCGGCCGGACGGTCCGCGGTCCGGACAGTCCGCGCCTGTGGGCCGGACGGTCCGCGCATGCGCAGAGTAGTTTAGGGTTCCGAGTTTTGTGCTATGTTTGTTGGCTAGATTTGCGGAATTAACCCGGAATCCAGTCGTGTAAAGGGTCCAGCCCCCCTCCTCTATATAATGAGAGGTCTACGACCGATTTATCATCATCAATCGAATCAATACAACTTCTATTTCGCATTTTATCTTAGGAGTAGTTCTAGTCTAGTTTAGGTTTAGATATCCAATCCCCAAATTCTTCGCCTCTCTTCGGCTCTACGTCGATTAGAGGAGTCTAGGTCGGCCAGCCCGAGCCTAGACACAACCTAGGATCTCTACTCCCCGACGGGGTCCCTCCCGGGAGCGAGATCCAGGCGCCGTCGGCGATCTGCCGCCGTCCCTGCGTACGCGCGGACCGTCCGGCCCCAGGGCGCGGACCGTCCGGCCGTCAGGCAGGAGCCCTAGCCGCGCACCAGGTCGCGGACCGTCCGGCCCCAGGCCGCGGACAGTCCGCCCTTGCGCAGAGAGCACCACCGCGCCTCGCACCAGGCCGCGGACCGTCCGGCCCCTGCGCGCGGACCGTCCGCCCCTGTGCAGAGGGCACCGCCACGGTTCTTGTTGAGTGTTTGGCGCTCAAAAAGGCGTCAACATACTTTTTGGCGACTCCGCTGGGGACAACACATCTAAGCTCATCAGATCGGCCCTCAATGGCCGGTTCAAAGGATAGCTCTGATATTTCTCTAAGCAACATCATAGAGCCGACTTGGGAAACCTTGCCGGCTGACGAGCAGCTCCAGTTTGAGGAGCACAAGGAGCGGATGATCCAGGAGGCGAAAGCAAAGTTCTTGGCCAACTTCAAAGTGGACAGGAACAACAAGGTCGTCCGACATCGGGCGACGGATCCGGCTTCGCTCCAACCCACGCCAGATATCCCCAATGTAAGTAATACCAACGATCTGCAATCTCTTAGAAATTATGTAGAAGATCAGCGTGAACAAATGCAGAACATCATAGGGGGTATGCAAAGCGATCTTAAGAGACTAGTACGTGCATTCGATAAATCTAGTACCGCAAATTTTCCTTCGCACGAGGTTGAGTTAGGAGATAACGCACGTAACACATCGGCTACAGGTTGTCACGACCAGTCACAACCCCTTTATGGGATGCCGATGGACACATACCCTAAGCAATCGCAAATCGGCAGCAAACCAGCCGATCTGCACATGCCCGGACCGTCCGCACGTGAGCGCGGACCGTCCGGGACAACAGCAGTCGGGCCTATTTTTAATGAGTTACCTAGATATGCGCCCGAGCCACCACATATGACACAGAACCCAAACTACCCAGCCGGACGGTCCGCATACAATGACGGACGGTCCGCATATGACCACGGACGGTCCGGGTACGTATCCGGACAGTCCGCGCATAAGTCTTTTGAGGAGGATTATTACATGAATCCTCGCCCGTCCCAGCAACACTTCCCATCACACTATGCAATGCACCAGCCCACTAATTCAGGATCCAAAGCCCAGGAAAGCTTTCCGGCCCCACCTGGAAGGCCGGAAAGAAACGATCAAACGTATGAGCCATATAGAAATGCACCACGTAACTCAAACCAATGGGGGGAAAGACAACATGCTAATATCCAGCCAACCCCACCTATGTTTGACCAGAGAGCCGGTGGTCTCGCACCGGCTGCCATTGATATAGTAAGGGAAGAAATAGCCGGGGCGTTCCGAGATAAGCTCGGAGTAAGCATGGTCCCTAGGGGGCAATCATATCGGAAACCTTATGACAGCCGATTTGATCACCACCCATACCCACAGGGAACCAGGATACCCGAATTCACAAAATTTTCGGGTGATCAAGGAAAGAACACACGTGAACACATAGGCCAATTTTTAGCACAATTAGGAGAGTTGGCCGACATAGAGGCATTTCGCATACGTTTGTTTTCATTATCTTTAACAGGAACTGCGTTTGCATGGTACGCCACTTTACCTCCTAATTCCATTTCATCATGGGGGGATTTAGAACAAAAATTTCATGATCATTTTTTCTCCGGTGACTATGAATTGGAGTTGGTAGATTTAGCGTCGTTGCGACAGACAAAAGATGAATCGGTTAATGATTACATCCGGAGATTCCGAGATACAAGAAACCGATGCTTTCAAATTCATTTAGCAGAGAAACAGCTAGTAGGATTAGCTTTTAATGGTCTGCGATATTATTTAAAAGAAAGATTAGAAGGCATCCAATTCTTTACACTAGCACAATTACACCAGAGAGCTTTGGCTTGCGAAAGCCGGAGCAAAGAAACTGCTAAAACAATGCGTCACAACGTACATATAGTAGAATACGACCAAAGTAGCTCAGATGACGAATCAGCAGAAGTGTATGCTGCTGAAATGGTTTGGCCAAAACAGGCCAAATCTTCGGTTTGTTCCTCCTTGCAGCCGGTTCAAAAGAAACGGCAAGAGGAGGTTAAGTTTACATTTAATGTTGATAAATGTGATAAAATATTTGACGAACTACTCAAAAATGGCAATATTAAAATAAATCACACTGTTCCATCCGCCGACGAGCTAAAACGTCGTGCATATTGCAAGTGGCATAACTCATTTTCTCATGCCACTAATGATTGTAATGTATTCCGTCGACAGATTCAATCGACCATTAACGAAGGACGATTGAAATTTCAGGAAATGCAGGTGGACACGGAGCCCTTTCCAATGAACATGATCGACTTTGAGGGCAAGAAATTCCTGACTCGGCCAAACACAGCTGATGAAGGCAAAGGCAAAGAAATAGTCATCGGCAATGCAAAAAAGGCCGATGAGGATCATAAAATTTCTTGCAGGAAAGTGGTAGCTGAGAAGACTCCCGATGGAGGGGAGACTCTAAAGGTGACCATCACAGCCTCCAATACTGGGGGGCAAGCGCAGACAGGGAGACAGATACAGGAACCCGTGCTGCGTATCCCGGACGGTCCGGCACGTAGGCGCGGACGGTCCGGTACCCCACCGGACGGTCCGGAGAGCTCTGGCGGACGGTCCGGCCATGCTCAGGACTCGCAGCGACCACGTACCTTCAAACCACGACGACCGGAGATAGGTACGTGGAAAACAAATACATTTAAAGCAGCTGGTCGGCTGATCAAGCCTGGCCCGACTTTCGATCAATTGTTGTCTAAATATGTGAAAAAGAAGGCCGGCCCCAGTGACCGGCCACCGAAGCGACCCCGCTCACCCATTCATGAGCAACGTCAGGTCAGGCCGATTGGACCACATCACCAATCGGAAGAAATGAAAGGTCCTATTGTACAATTGAGACCTAACATGCCGACATGGACTCCTCCACCTCCTTATCCATCTATGCCATATCCATACACATACTTACCTCCACCATATGTCCCAAATCAAATGTGGGGCATGCCACCATATCCATTTGGGATGCCACAGTACCCCGCCTGGGGGGCACCCCAAACATCCGTTTTTGATAGGTTGGCACCGCCAGTGCAAGACCGATTGAGCACTGCTGAATCCGGTCACCAGGCACAGGCCCAACAAGGTTGCCGGACTACTCGGCCTCCTAGGCCGACCAATCCGGCAGGGGGGCATATGCCTGTAGCAACTCAAAGAACAAAAAAGGATATCATCAAAATAGGCACTGCGGATGTCGTCATACAGGGAGACAATAAAGGGCCGATGATTTTCGGCGAATCGGCCAACACGACCGAAAAGGATACGGCTACCATCAAAACAGCCGATCCAAAATACTCCATGCCTCGATGGTGCCCAGCGGGATTGACACGATCCCAAAAGAGAAAATTACAGCGCCTAAGAGCAAAGGAGAGCCAGGAGAAGGAGGCGGAAAAGACATTTAATGACACACATCCACTATACCCGCCACCACAAAAGAAATGGAGACCGAAGGCCGTTGAGAAAAAACAAACGGCCATAGAAATAGAAAGTCAACCTGCACCAGGCACGGACCGTCCGGCCCCCGCGTGCGGACCGTCCGCCGTTCACCAGGAAGGCTCTGGACAACCTGCACCAGGCGCGGACCGTCCGGCCCCCGCGTGCGGATTGTCCGCCGTTCATCAGGAAGCCTCCAACAACACGACAACATCCATGGAAGAGGACGACCTGCTAGGAGAAGACCTGGTCGACTACGAGGCTTCTCCAGAACGCCCAGGTATGGATGTAAATATTATTACATTTTCTTCCGATTGCACTATCATTGGCGACGATGAACCTGTTGCTGCCCAGTTCGATTTTGGTCCTAAAGAAGCCGCCTTTACTAAACCAAAGGAATCGGTAAATCATTTAAAGCCGCTCTTTGTGCGTGGTCACATTGATGGAATACCGATTGCTAAGATGTTGGTGGATGGAGGGGCGGCTGTAAATCTAATGCCTTATTCATTATACAGAAAATTAGGTAAACAAGATGACGAACTTGTCAAAACCAATATGACCCTCAGCGGTGTTGGGGATAGTTCGATTAAAGCCAGGGGAGTCACGTCCGTTGAATTAACCATCGGGACTAAGACCCTTGCTGCTGCATTCTTCGTCGCTGATGTAGAAGGGAATTACAGTTTAATTCTAGGCAGAGATTGGATTCATGCCAATCAATGTATACCTTCTACATTACATCAAATGCTAATACAATGGGTAGGCGATGAGGTAGAACAAGTACATGCTGATGTATCGGCCTGCATCGCTGTGGCCGATGCCCCTGTACTCTGGACTTATGAGACTGCTACATGTCTCACAGGGGTAGATTTTTCTGATTATCAGTTCATAAGTATAGATAAGAAAGGTTTCATTCCTGTAATGCTAGAGCCGATGGAGAATCGGCTGAATCCTAAATAGAGTTTAAATGATGGATACACACAAAGTTCATGAGTCTTTGATCACGGACAATTCGGCCCTCAAAGCCGGATGGTCTGGTCTATCACAGAACAGTTCAGACTTTAAGACCGAACATCTACCACAGCGAAAGGATAGTATTACGGATGATTCGGTCCCCGAGACCGGAAAGTCCGCCATCACACAAAGATCATCTGATTCCTCTGTGGGGGACATGATAGAGGAATTCAGAGATCTTGATAAGCTAGGACAGGGGTTTACATCGGCTGATCCTTTGGAGGAGATTGACATAGGAAATGGTAAAACTCCAAGGCCAACTTTTGTAAACAAGACCCTGGAGGCCGATTCTAGGAATGAGATGATCGGTCTATTGAAGGAATATTCAGATTGTTTTGCTTGGAATTACACTGAAATGCCTGGACTAAGCCGAGAGATTGTCGAACATCGGCTGCCCATTAAGTCTGGTTTCAGACCTTTCAAGCAGAAAGCTAGAACGTGTCGTCCAGATCTTCTCCCACGGATCAAGGATGAAATCCACCGGCTGCTAGAAGCTAATTTTATTAGACCTTGCAGATACGCAGAGTGGGTCTCCAATATTGTGCCGGTGGAGAAAAAGGAGTCAGGTAAACTTAGAGTATGCATTGATTTTCGTAATTTAAATAAAGCGACTCCTAAAGATGAATATCCCATGCCCATAGCCGACACATTAATCAATAATGCATCAGGAAATAGAATTATTAGCTTCCTTGATGGTAATGCCGGATATAATCAAATTTTCATGGCCGAAGAAGATGCGTCTAAAACGGCCTTTATATGTCCAGACTTCATTGGTTTATTTGAATGGGTTGTCATGACATTCGGTCTTAAAAATGCTGGTGCTACTTATCAGATGGCTATGAATCTGATCTTCCATGAGTTGTTAGGAAACACTGTGGAAGTCTACATTGATGATATTGTAGTCAAATCGGCTAAGTTTAGTTCTCATATAGCTGATTTGCGCAAAGCCTTTGATAAAATGCGTCGGTATGGTTTAAAAATGAACCCACGTAAATGCGCTTTTGGAGTGTCGGCTGGTAAGTTTTTAGGATTTGTCATCCATGAACATGGTATAGAAATAGACCCTGACCGAATCAAGTCTATTCGGAATGTGGGGCCTCCGACTTGTAAGGTCGAAGTGCAGAGGTTTCTCGGCAAGGTGAATTATTTACGAAGGTTTATTTCTAACCTAGCCGGGAAGATTGATGCCTTCACCCCTATCCTTCGGCTTAAGAATGATGCTGAATTCACTTGGGGGGCAGAACAACAGGACGCATTTGATCTCATTAAAAAATACTTGTCTTCGGCTCCCGTGTTAAAAGCACCACAAGTAGGAGCGCCATTCAGATTATACATTGCAGCTGAAGACAAGGTTATTGGGGCTGTTCTGACACAAGAAACTGAGGGGAAGGAGCATGTGGTGACATATCTAAGCCGAAGATTGGTGGATGCTGAAACAAGGTACACTTTTATTGAAAAGTTATGTTTATGCTTGTTTTATGCATGCACCAAATGTAGATGTTATTTACTGTCTAGTCATTGCACTGTTTCTGGTCAAGCCGATGTAATCAAATACATGTTGCATAACCCAATTATGAGTGGTAGAATTGGTAAGTGGGCTTATGCACTCATAGAATATGACTTGGCTTATGAACCATTGAAATCGATGAAAGGCCAAGTCGTAGCGGATTTTATTGTGGAACATCGGGTTAATGATATTTATGAACTAGACATGTCATACCTCACTATTACTCCTTGGACTTTATATTTTGATGGATCGGTTTGCAATGAAGGGCAAGGAATTGGCATTGTGCTTGTTTCACCAAGAAATGTCTCCTTTGACTTCTCTAGCCGATTGAAAACTTATTGCACTAATAATCAAGCTGAATATGAGGCCCTCCTATTCGGTTTAGAACTTTTAAGTAGTATGGGAGTAAAACATGTGAAGGTATTTGGCGATTCTCAGCTGGTTGTCCAACAAGTGTTGGAAGAATATCAATGTCTTGATGGTACTCTAAATAGTTATCTTGAGAAATGTTGGAGCATAATCCATTCTTTTGACGAATTCAGTATTCGGCATATCTCTAGAGTTGAGAATCATAGAGCTAACGATTTGGCACAAGATGCATCAGGTTATCGGGTAAAGAAAGGGAAATTTCACAAAACTGAAAATCTGATAACCAGTGCAGAGCCAAATTCCCAGGTCGCGGACCGTCCGCGTGATGACGCCGGACCGTCCGGGGTTACCAGAAATGTTCTTTTCATTAATTCGGCTGACAATGAAGCCGATGCAAGTGATTGGAGGACACCTATACTTAATTATTTACGAAGTCCCAATATCAGGACAGATAAGAACATTCGGCGAACAGCTTTCAAGTATGTTTTGATGAGTGATGAACTTTACCGCCGAACAGTCAATGACATCCTGCTTAAGTGCTTGGGCCCAGATGACGCTATATTAGCCATGGCCGAAGTACATGAGGGAATTTGTGGTACTCATCAATCAGCTCCAAAGATGAAGTGGTTGTTGCGAAGGTCTGGTTTTTATTGGCCTAGTATGATAGCTGATTGTTTCAAGTACTACAAGGGTTGCCAAGTGTGTCAAAAATTCGGCGACCTACAGTTGGTCCCTGCAGCCGAATTACATCCTATCATCAAGCCTTGGCCGTTCAGAGGATGGGGATTAGACTTTATTGGAGAAATTCATCCTTCATCATCAAAGGGGCATCGGTTTGTGTTAGTTGCCACTGACTACTTCACCAAATGGACTGAAGCCGTTGCTCTAAAGAACATGACACACAAGGAGGTAATTGAGTTTATAACTGAGCATATCATTCATAGATTCAGCATTCCCCAGACCTTAACTACAGATCAAGGTACTTCTTTTATGTCAAAGGAGGTACGTGAATTTGCTGAATTATACAGAATTAAGCTGCTTAATTCATCTCCATATTATGCTCAGGCCAATGGTCAGGCCGAGTCTAGCAATAGGACATTGATTAATTTGATAAAAAAGAAAATATCTGATAATCCTAAACATTGGCATAAGATTTTGTCTGAGGCTTTATGGGCTCATAGAATATCTAAACATAGGGCTACTAAAGTATCTCCTTTTGAGCTTGTCTATGGGCAGGAAGCAGTGTTGCCTGTGGAAATAAGTTTGAATGCTATCAGGTTCGCCAGACAAAATGATCTAACTGTTACCGATTATTATGATTCAATGATGAATAATATTGATGAGGTGACTGACAAAAGGATGATAGCTTTGGGAGCAATAGAAAAGGACAAAATCATGGTAGCCAGGGCCTACAACAAGAAGGTCAAAGCAAAATCATTTCAAGTAGGGGACCTGGTGTGGAAGACCATTCTGCCTCTAAGGAATAAAGATCGGAAGTTCGGGAAATGGTCACCAAGTTGGGAAGGTCCTTATAAAGTAAAACAGGTGATGTCTGGCAACGCCTATTTGTTACAAACATTACAAGGCAAGGACTTGCCTAAGGCTATAGGTGTACATTCGGGCCGCCCGGCCCGGCCCGGCCCAAGCCCGAAAAGGCCCGTATTGTTTGAATTTCGGGCCGGCCCGGCCCATTTGAATTTCGGGCCGTGCCGGGCCGGCCCATGGGCCTAGCCCTCGGCCCACGGCCCGGCCCGTAATTGCTTAAACGTGCCGGGCTTATTTCGGGCGGCCCGAAATTATAAAAGCCCGAAATTCACATTAGGGCCTGAAATTCAATTTTTGGCCCGAAATTCAGTTTTTGGCCCAAAATTCATATTAGAGCCCTAAATTCAAAAAAATAATAAAACAAATAAAAGATAAGACAAATAAATTTGTACAAAATCAAACTTAATATTTGTATTAAAGTTACCACAGCTATGCAATGACTACCTTGCATTTTGTTAGAAGGAAAAAGAGTATAATCAGCTGTATACAAAGTTCGTAAGTTCAGTTTATTGTCTAATGTTCATAACAAAAGTAAAATTACATCACACAATCTAATTCAAAGATACAAAAAAAACATCTAACTAGCATTATCTCTAGCTTTGTGTTCTTTATCAAGTATATGAAAGTGCGAAATGAAGTGTGGTTTTAATAAATATATGGGCCTTTTCGTGCCTCTATATGGGCCTTTTCGTGCCTGCCTTAAACGGGCCGTGCTCGTGCCCGCCCATGGGCCGTGACCTCGGCCCAAACCCGGCCCGATATAACGGGCCGTGCCGGCCCGGCACTAAATTATTTCGGGCCGTGCCGTACCTGGGCCGTGCTTTTTTTTCCGTGCTTCGGGCCGGCCCATCAGGCCCGGCCCAAATGTACACCTATACCTAAGGCTTTGAATGGGCGTTTCCTCAAACAGTACCATCCTAGTATGTGGCAGGATGCCTAAGAGAACCGATGTAATCACATCGAGTTAGTTGCTTTTGGTTTGCTCAGCTCCACCAAAAGGCAGGGGGGCATATGTTGAGCACCATATTGAGCGGCCGGACGGTCCGGCCCTGAGGCCGGACGGTCCGGCCCTGAGGCCGGACGGTCCGCGCATGCGCAGAGTAGTTTAGGGTTCCGAGTTTTGTGCTATGTTTGTTGGCTAGATTTGCGGAATTAACCCGAAATCCAGTCGTGTAAAGGGTCCAGCCCCCCTCCTCTATATAATGAGAGGTCTACGGCCGATTTATCATCATCAATCGAATCAATACAACTTCTATTTCGCATTTTATCTTAGGAGTAGTTCTAGTCTAGTTTAGGTTTAGATATCCAATCCCCAAATTCTTCGCCTCTCTTCGGCTCTACGTCGATTAGAGGAGTCTAGGTCGGCCAGCCCGAGCCTAGACACAACCTAGGATCTCTACTCCCCGACGGGGTCCCTCCCGGGAGCGAGATCCAGGCGCCGTCGGCGATCTGCCGCCGTCCCTGCGTACGCGCGGACCGTCCGGCCCCAGGGCGCGGACCGTCCGGCCGTCAGGCAGGAGCCCTAGCCGCGCACCAGGTCGCGGACCGTCCGGCCCCAGGCCGCGGACAGTCCGCCCTTGCGCAGAGAGCACCACCGCGCCTCGCACCAGGCCGCGGACCGTCCGGCCCCTGCGCGCGGACCGTCCGCCCCTGTGCAGAGGGCACCGCCACGGTTCTTGTTGAGTGTTTGGCGCTCCAAAAAGGCGTCAACAGTGTGCAATCACTGACCCACTACTTCACCAGTATTATATATATTATATGAACATGGACAATCAGCACTGTTATAATCAGTAAAAAAAGAAAAAAAAAGAAAGAGGAAAGGACGAACAGATGCCAGGCCAGCAAGGGTAACAATTGTGAAAGAGAGAACCTAACAGCCAGCACATGGAATCACGTCTACGTAATATTTTACTGGAAAAAAAACATAGGTTGGCACTGAAAATTCAGGCTACACCTTGGTCAGGGGATTTTACTTTTGACTGGAACTAGCCGCTCGTTTCCACTCGCAGGCAGAAATATCCAGCATCAGCGGTCAAGCAAGCACGCATGATTTACATTTAGATCCTGGTAGCACCGAAAAGGAAAGACGAAAGAGGCGGACGGGCTGCCAGCGCAGAAGCCGACCAAATTTCTTGCTTTCTTACGGAAGGCAGCCACGCCAACGCCAAGCTCGGCGTCGCCAGCCAGCCAGCCTCCGGACTCATCGCGGGCTAATCAAGCAGCCGACTAAGACTAGTCTTGAATCTTGATAAAGGACGGAATTTTACTGTGCTGTTTCACTCTCACCGAGTAGGTAAGATATAAATTACTTGCGTCTTGTGCTATGTACACCAAGATGAAAAGAGAGAGAGAAAAAAAAACAACAACCAAAGATGCATGCGTCTTGTGCTATGTACGTATGTATCGTACGGCGGCGAGGCTGGATCGATCGGGTCGGGAGGGAGGTCGCCTAGGCCTAGCTACCGCCGGCCGAAGGAGTTGCGGTTCTTCTTGATGAAGTCGTCGAAGCGGCGGTTCATCTCCTCGGCGCCGACCGACGGGTCCCGGGTTCTCGGCGGTCGGTGGTGCTGGTGCTGGTGCTGCGCGGGAGGGGCAGCGGCGGGAGCGGGGCGCGTCCTCCGCATGATGGCGTTCCACGTGGCGTCCAGGTCGTGGTCGGCGTCGCCGTCCTGCGAAGGCTCCCGTTCCCGCTCCCGCTCCAGGAGGGCGGAGGAGGAGGCGTCCTCGTCGGACTCCGTGGTGACGCAGGACTCGCTGCCGCCGCCGCCGCCGCCGGAGCCCGTGGGGGAGAACTCGGCCTGCAGATCCTCGCAGTTCTCCTCCTCCTCCTGCTGCTTGGCCTTGGCCTTGGCCTTGGCCTTGACGGGCGGCACCGGCACCTCCGCGGCGCGGGCGTGGGCAGCGGGCGATGGCGGCGCGCCGGGCTGATGCTGGACGACCTGGACGTGGCTGTGGTCGGACAGCTTCCAGATGACGAGGATGATGAGGTGCACGGTGACGAAGAGGTAGGGCGGGACGAGGCAGAGGCGCGCGGCGGCCCAGGCGCGCGGGAGCACGGCGCCGGCCGCGGACGCGAGGCGCGGGACTGCGAGGCGCGCCAGGGACGCGGCCGCGGCCAGCGCCAGGGCCGCCTTCACCGCGAGCGCCGTCGTGGCGGGCCGCATGCCCCTGTGGGCGTGTGGCATGGTGGGTGCTGGCAGGCGAAAGGAGGCGGGCGGACGAGCGCGAGCTGAGCTGGTAGCCTGGTAGTGTCGGCGGCGTGAGCGACGGGCAGGAGAGGACGCGGCCGAGAGCGGCTATTTATTGGGCGAAGAAGGGGAGGCCAAGATTGCGCTCTTGAGAGTCATAGGATTGTGACAGTCACGTACGTATACTCCTACATTTTCCACCATTATTTTTTTTTTGAAGTACCAGAAAATCAGAAATGCTACGGCTCCAGGCCACTGCGAAGGCAATGGGGACTAGGACAGGAAAGGGACGGATCCGATCCGATCCAATCAAACCCGGCCTGCATCCTCAATCGCGGCTGGACGTCCGCATCTGCTCCGGGCAACCATTCGTTCCAGCTCCCGCTGCCTTTTGGCTTTAGGGCAGTCCGTGTGGACAAATAAATACGATTGGTCCCCCCCATCCCCGGACCCGTCGGCGCTTGGTTGGCTTAAGAAATGTCCGGGCCTGACGACGACGCAGGCGCAGGTGCTCCGGTTCCTCGATCTGCCTGCGTTTTTTGGCCACTTCCAGCAGCAGGTCAATTCCTTGGGGGTCATGCATTTCCCAGATCGATCGATGATGAGCCACCTGCTCGATCCGGACCTGCCCAACAGTGTTGCCAGGCAGAGCATGCTACTCGTCGTACAATAATAGTATACGAGTTAGCAGTACAAGTAGTACCGACTAATCACTCAGCAAAATGGTTAGTCACCGTACTTTGGTTAGCAGGGACGCAGGTGCGTTTGTGTTGTGCCACAGCGGCGACAGTCTGGGGGTGCGGGCTTTGTTGCCTTCCATCCAGACCCTATCCTACCGCTCTGCATGCCAAAAGCAAAGCAAGCGGTCCACGTCACCTGGCCCTCCTCCTCGCAGCGGATCAGGATCACCGCTCACCAGCACCACCGAGCGAGGCTGCCGCCGTGCGGCACAGTACACATGCAGCTCCAGCAGTAGTACTAACGTATAAATGCGGTCCATGCATGGCGTCGCTTTCTCTCTCTCTCTCTATGCAAGTGCAACTTGTCGGGCCGAGGAAATGTTTCGTCGCAGGAGTGCGATCCATACGCCGCCTGAACTACGCCGCCATACCGCCGAGGGCAACACTCACTGCCGTCGCCGTCACGCACGTCTCCTCCCCCTCCCTTGCCCTGCCTGCCTGCCAGACGTCGACGGCCGGCCGTTGCTGCTGCCTGTCGCCCATCTGCCCGACTGCGACCTGCGTGGCGCGCGTTCGTTCAGCTGAAGATGGCCATTTATGTGTTCTACCAGGCCCGTTTTCAGACGAAGACGTAACCAGAATCAAGTAAGAGGCGACCGACACTCCCACAGAGAGAGACCCATCACGAAGCAGCGGGGAGAGCGGCCCAGGCTCCTCCATCACGTCATCTGGACGGCCGAAAAAGGCCATGGAAAGTTCGTCCAAAAAGGGGGCGGTGGGGAGCTCGGCTCGAGGAGCAGCGGAGCAGGTGCTCCCATTCCCACACGGGAACCCCAGGAAAAGAAGAACCAAAAGCTCATGTACGCGCGCGTGATACAGCCGCTCATTACTCAACTCACCCCCAGGAAAGTTTCAACCCGGTATTTCTTTTCAAGTACCCGGTCAAATGGAATTGGCAAGCATCGTGCCCACACACACAAAAAAAAAGTTGCTTGCTTCTCATCAAAATCACATGAACTTTAACGGAACGGTTATTCAGACCTTCTCAGCGATCCGCCAGGGATCATCGGAAATCAGCGCCGACTGCTTCCTGCACAGACTTGAATCCGTCTCTTTCCAAACATTCTGCTAGCTCAGCCTGAAAATTTGCCAAACGAGCAAGCTATTAGTATCTCATTAGCTTAACGACCAACCAACGGACGAACATATTCGAGCCTTGTAAAGTGTGGCGCACATTACATGAGGCAGGGTCTCTTTGGAAAAAAAGTAAACCTACTACTTATATGTCTTCTTGGAATCCTATCATACTGCCTACGAATGACATCGTTTTTATTCTCTCTTCTTAAAACAGCTGGATTAAGGACATTGCGTTGTTTGTAAGACAGCATGCAAGCTTCATATGCAACCATGGTGTTTAACTTGTATACTAACCTTTATTCTGGGTATAAGAGCTGGACCACCGTATGCAAGAGCAGTATAAAGTTGAACAAGTGTAGCTCCGGAACGGATCTTCTTGTATGCATCCTCACCGCTGTAGTTGGCATATAGATTGACCGAATTACGTGCATTAGAAGAGCACCAAAAAAAAAACATTAGTATGCAGAAATCCCATTACCTGCTCACGCCACCACAGCCTATGAGGGGAATCTTGCCCTGCAAGAGATACACATCAGTTGTTCATGAACAAGGCTACAATAACTAGCTATTGTACTAAAAAAAAAACTACACCTGCCCAGCAGTGCAAACATGCTCAAGCGAAAGGATGTATTTTTCACGAAAGCAATAGGGGTAACACACATACCCGTGTAAGCATATACATGTCCCTGAGAATGTTAGTAGATAAGTCCAACAAAGGCTTCCCACTTAATCCACCAGTTTCCTGAGCCAATGGATGTTTATCTGCAGGCGATGGTCTGGAAACTGTGGTGTTTGATATAATCTGTTTGGTCAACGTCGATACAGAATTAGCACGCTATTTATATGAGAGAAGCACAGACAGGCAAGAAAGTTACACAAGCTTATGCTAGTCAGTGCTATGGCAAAATAACTTGTGGGAGGATTATTAACCTACCAGGCCATCCAACCTAAGAGCAAGAGCAACCTGGAAGAACATTAAGAAAATGCATAAGATTCTCGATTGCATGATGTACAAGTTTGTAGAACAAGGCTAAGTTCAACATGTCACCGCAGCAATATCCTCAAGATCCTGCTTAGACAAGTCTGGTGCAATCTTCACGAGCAATGGTGGAGGTCCATCTTCAGCCCACTGCATCTCATCCCGGGCAGCTTGCACCTGCGCATCCAGTGTGAGCCATACAGATTTCCCATGCTAACATAGTGAAGACACTTCAGTTAAATCAGCCACTGACCTTCTTCACAAGATCTTTCAGTTGTTTTCTACCTTGTAATTTGCGAAGACCAGGAGTATTTGGGGACGAAATATTTATGACCTTCATTAAGAGTAGAAGTATGCAACACGATTAAATAAGGTCCAAACATTAGTGTCCACCCAGAAATTCCATCAAACTTCACAATATTGCATGCTTTGAGGCACAATAACATGAACAAACTGTACTTAAGTAGCATTACTTCTCTACTCGATCATGCATCTGTGACTGTTCAACCAATGGACACCAAGGTCAAGTTGAAAAAGAAAATGTTCAGACATTCTGTTTCTCAGCTTGTCAGGAAAAACTTAATGAGGATGCATAAAATAAATAAATGCGAAATTTCTGGTTCTAAAAACAGCTAATATGAAACCGAAAATAGCAAAATTATAGTGTAAAATTACTATGTGCAAAGGACGGGTACCAAGTAATCAGCATATTGTGACAATGTATGAACCCCTTGCACATAATCAGCAGCAGCATCTTCACTAGTCTTGTTCTTGCCAAGATTGACTCCCAAGATTCCAGGTCCTGCTTTTCCTCCTTGCTTTATGTCGCTGGTTGAGGGAAGCGTGGAGCTTGAAGTTTCTTCCATCTTCCTCTTGCCATGTTGTGCCCCGAGACGCTTAGCAACAACTACAATTCCTTCACTGTTGAATCCGCATCGGTTGATTACAGCACTTAAGGGAAGCAAAGAAAACAGCAGCATAAGCAATTAATTAGTATGCCATTCTGAATTCTCTGGAACTTGATTAACATGAGACAATTTGATATCTTACCCATGCTCCTTTAATCTGAAAATTCGAGGCTTGGGATTTCCCTCTTGAGGAAGAGGTGTCACAGAGCCAACTTCCACAAAGCCAAATCCCAGGCCTAAGAGACCTTCAACTGCCTCAGCATTTTTATCAAAGCCAGCAGCAAGACCGATTGGGTTTGAAAACTTCCTTCCCCAAACCTCAAGCCCAAGAACTGATGGATCAGGTCTCTTTTCTCTTGGAACAAATCCATGGGCAGCCGCTTTAACAGCTAAACTATGAGCAAACTCTGCATCCAGCAGTGCAAAAAGTGGGTTCACAAGTTCTGTTGACTTGAATAACCATCCGCTGCACGATTAGAAAGGGTTCAGTGAAGGGGTAGTCAATTAATAGGGAACATATCCGGTGCTCAAAAGGGTACGGTGCTGAAGTGCACATTTTAAATCTGAGACATTCATCTCACATCCTGCGGCTGTAGTTAATTTGATTAAGAACCCCTCCCACCAAGTGAGGAAGGTGAAAGGGGTTCTTTGTAAAATTGGTGCTTCTGTTAGATGTTGGATGGACGTTCCAGATTTAAAATGTGCACGTGAGCACTGTACCCCTTTTAGCACCGGATACGTTCCCCAATTAATAATGCTCCGGTTAGTACAGTTTTTCAAGTCATAAAGGGATGGTTCCACTATATTCCAAACAAAATTATAACCAGTTCTAGAGAACTAATAGTCAAGAGCTCAATATCACGCACCAAAACTTTCCTTCATCTGCGGTACTCACATAAGCACCTCCACCAATGGCCAACGCTATCATGGCCCCAGTTAAAAGCCTTCCCTGCCACAGCAAAAATGAACAAAAAAATTAATGAAGCAAAAACACAAATAATAGCAATTAATTCATGAAGTTTTCAAAATGACTGCTTAATTAAATCCAATCTATGATTAAGACCTCACAAGATCTTTCACAGCAAGGAATGCATTAATCTCTTCGGTTGATCAGTATTGCTCGAAAGATCACAGTTCTTTTTCGCAACATGTTCAGACTCCCTGACCGACAAGTCAGGCCACTATTGTCGTGGTACAAAAAAATAACCGATAAGAACTAGTTTTGGTATCACATAATGTCCATGTCAAGACATAATGTACAAAAACTGTGGCAAAAAAGGTTTAACAAAAAGACAGACCATAAAACATGCAACGAATCAGCAGCATCAAGCACAGTGAGGGCCGCTAGAAGTAGTGAGAAGCAAATAAAAGCAGCACGCCGGCCACAAATTCAAAAGCTATCGCTCCTCATGCTAGGCTAGGCAGCTTTGTTGAGAAAGAGCACGGGGAAGCCCGGCAAGATCACTACACGTGGCCTGTATGTCCAAATGCCGAGTAGACAGTGGCGGCGGTAGAGAGCGCTGTTACCTTGCGGGGTGACGGGGGCACCTTCTTCGGCGCGGCTGCAGCTGCAGCATCCGCCGCCGCGCCGGACGCGGAGGCCGTGCTGGCGTACCGCTCGGGCGCCGCGCCGCGCCGCGGGAAGCCGCGAAGGAGGGCGTTGCGGAGAGTGCGTCGCCACGCGAGCGCGGCGGAAGATGACATCGGGAGCGCGAGGGGAGACCAGGCGCGGGAAGGGCGGGAGGACTGTGAAGAGCGCGAGGAGGGCAGCGGGCGGCGGCGGCGCGGCGCTGATGCTGATGCAGGGGCTGATGAGCCAGCCGGATTCCCGTTCGGCGTGGCCGCGTGGGGAGCAAGCAGAAGTGCAGAACTGCACAAGGAGAGGGCCCACATAACCATTTCTATGATATTGCGCGTGTCTCAGTGTCTCGGTGTCTCGGCCCAGTTTTTCATGGGCTGACCCGGTTATGTGGCCTTGTTAGTTTTCGCCTAATTTCAACAGCAATTTCTTAGTGGCCCGTACGTATAGATGGCCAACAGGCCGGCCCGGCACGACCCGGCACGGGCCCGGGGAAAGCACGGCCCATCAGCCAACGGGCCGGTCCGGGCACACGGGCTTAACGGGCCGTGCCTAGGGAGCCCACGTGCCTGGCCGTTGGCCCAGGCACGGCCCTCTGGGCCACTTTTCGTGTTGGGCCAGCCCGCTAGGCACGCTCAAAAAAACGGGCCGTGCCAGCACCAGCCCGTCAGAGATCCCAAACAGCAGAAAACATAGAGAAATTTAACCAAAGTTAAAAAACAGCAGAAAATATAGACAAATATAATAAATGAGCTGTTTTGTGCAATGCTGCCTCATTAAAAACCTTTCTAGGTAAAACTCACCCTTGTGAGAAACCCTAGAAAGGAAAAAAGAGTGCAGCCAGCTCAAAAGTTTAATCACTAAGTTTGTATCTGTTACAGTTGTATATTACAATACAAAATGACTCTCTCACAATCACTCAATGACAAAGCAGTGAAAGCACATGTCAGATGACCACATCACAGTCTAGAAGACTACAACTAAGCAGCAACAGGTTCATCTTCATCAAGAAATAAATTCTGGAATGAGTCCTCAAGCTCTGGATTGTCAACAGCATGTTGTTCTCTCTTTTCTCCTAATTCCCAATCTTTTAAGCAAGTCAGCATCTCCACATTCTCAGGCAATAAGCGTCGTCGTCGCTCCTCGATTATCCTCCCTGTCAAACTGAAACAAGACTCCGAAGAGACAGTAGATACAGGAACAGACATAATATCCCTTGCCATTATGGATAAAACTGGATATGTTAGCTTGTGGTCACGCCACCAGAGAAGTATATCAAAATCATCCTCATAAGAAGTGACATTGTCACTGTCTAAGTAGGCTGAGAGCTCAGAAATAGCAGATGAAGATGAAGCAGAAGGGGTAGAGCTAGGGGGAGGACCAACAACACCTGAACTGGAATCTCCAAATATTCTTCCCCAAGCTTGTTTTCTTTTACCTGTATGAATAGAAGGCTGAGCAGCCCTTTGAGCCCTAACTGCACCAAACTTAGTCTCATATTTAGTAAACAGTTTATACAATTCATTTTTTACATCAGCATAATATGTACTGTACTCACACCCAGTGCACTCTCCAAGTAAATGCAACACATTAAAAAAACCTCTCATCTTAGCTCTAGGGTCCAGAATGAATGCATATGAATATAGCAAAGGTATGTCACTCCAGTATTTAAGGAATTTAAGTTGCATTGGAAACACAATAGTTCTAAGATTTAAATCTCTTTCACATGCTTTCAAATGAGATGCAATTTCCAGAATATGATGAAGAACTAGTGGACTAGTTGGATAATAAACACCAGACAGAACAACAGTAGAGTCATAGTACAGTTCTAGAAACTCTAAAATCTTCTCAGCAACATACCAATGATTAGGAGGCAATAATTGTGACTCATAATGTGAATTGATGAAGACAGAAAAAACAGTTTTGTATGGGACCAAATGTTTAAGCATCAAATAAGTAGAATTCCATCTAACATCCATATCCAATCCAAATTTTCTGGGTCTAACACCCCTTGCTAAGCAGTACTCTTTAAATGTTGCTATTCTAGAATTAGAAGCATTTAAGAAATTAATTGCAGTTCTAAAATCTTCCAAAAAAGGTTTCAGTCTCTTCATTCCAGATTTAACAATGAGATTAATGATATGACAAGCACAACGTTGATGCATAAGAGTGTAGTTAGAAGAAGGATCAGGACCCAAATAACCAGCAAACAAAGGTGTCAATGTATCCATAGCCTTTGAATTAGAAGAAGCATTGTCTAGAGTGAGAGAGAAAATCTTGTCAACCAGACAAAACTCCTCAACCACAACACCAATTCTTTCAGCAATATTTTGACCAGTATGTCTAACCTCAATAAGCCTAAGACCAATGACCTTTTTCTGTAATTCCCAATCAGCATTAACATAATGACAGACAACACTAATGTAGTCCTCCTTAGCATTACCAGACCAAATGTCTGAGGTTAATGCAACCGAAGAAGTAGCAGGCAACACAGAATTGATAAGCACATTACGTCGTTCAGTGAAAAGCTTCAGAAGGTCTCTAGTGGTGGTCTGTCTAGACACTTTGGTAAACCTAGGGTTATGAGCACAGGCAATATAATCCTCCCAGGCCTGTGACTCACCAATACCTAATGGAAGGTCAAGCCTAGCAATCAGACGACACAACTCAGTTCGAGCAAAAATAGGATCATATTCCCAATTGTGTAGAGAACCATCAGGATTGAAAGCAAGCCTAGACTGGACCCTAGCAGCGTGATCAACCTTCTTCTTACAAGCTTTCTGGTGTCTAAGCAAATGCCCAGTACCAGCAGAAGATCTAGCAGATAAACGAGTCTTACACATTCTACAAATAACAGCAATTCGAACATTGGACCCATTCACTTTCTCAAATACCTCATCAAAATCAACCCAGACAGTAGATTTACGCTTACCAACAGATGAGGTACCAGTACCACCATCGGTGCTGGTGGAGCCGACCGGAGTATCGGTGGCCGTAGCAGGCCCTCCACCAGCGTTGGTCGGATTAGAACTTAGATCGACAGGAGCAGAGGTTAGATCGATACCGAGCAAAGCAGCAGCGTCAGCCTGGATGTCGTCTTCGTCATCTGGGACAAGCCCTGCCGCGCGAAGGTCGTCGTTGCCGGTGACCGGATTGACATCGTCATCATCCGCCATGGCGACCTTCACCGCGGACGGCCGATCTCCAGCACCGTCCCTCAACGGAGCACGCAGTCGCCGTGCCCGATCTACCCCAGAGGAGGAAGACGAGGCATCAGCAACTGACCTACAAAAGAGCAAAACATTATACAGTTAGGGTTAGGGTTAGGGTTTACGAAAGATCTAGGGTTAGGGTTTACCTGTGCTACCGGAGCCCGATGCCGGAGAACACGGGGGCCACCCAGACGACACACGACAGACAGAGACCGATTAGAGACGACGGCGAGCTGGGGATGGCCGGAGGGGAGGATGAGACGACAACACGAACTCACATAGTTCACCGAGAGAGAGGGGATTGGATAGGGGAGAGGGGTTAGAGAGGAGCTGGTGGATCGAGGTCACCGGCGTCGGGGACGGGAGCCGAGGTCGCTGGACAGGGGCGGCGCCGCGACGGAGGCGTCGGAGGGGAATCGCCAATCGCCAAGTCAATCGCCGCCGAGTCGGGAGAGAGAGAGAGGGAGCAGGGTCAGGGTGCGAGTGCGAGCGGAGGGACTGAGAGGTGGGCCCCTTGGGGCGAGGAGGCGAGGAGGTAAGGTAAGGGGCACGAGCGGCGTCGGCTACGGCCTACGGGCCCCGACCGGGCTCTCCGCGTGGAGCAGGCCGTGCCGTGCCGGCCCACGTGCCTGGCCAGCGGCCCAGGCACGGCCTGCTCCACTGGGCCGTGCCAGCCCGGGCCCATCCCATACGTGCCGGGCCGGGCGCGAACCGGGCCAAAAAAAGGGCCTCGGGCCGGGTTAACGGGCCCGTGCCTCATGTACATCTATACCCGTACGGTGCCCTACACTCTGCAGCAGTGCGGTGCGGCCTCCCTTTTTTCTCCAGTTCCTCCGGCGGGCGGCGTGCTTGGCGGTACGCCAGGTGCCCAGATCTCCACCATCTTAGTCGCCGGCGACGAGCATCACCAGGTACGCGTACGCCCAATCCTTGTCTCCCGTTCCTGCCTTGCGAAACGGAGCACCCAAACCCTAGCATGTATTGGGAGAATCTAATCCAGTTACAAGTCTTGCATACTTAACTTGGTTGCCCCTGCCGGCGGCTTCTTCATTTCTTATGGAGTATAGATGGCTTGTGTGGTGTATTCTTGTATACTTCAATCCTTCAGCCACCCTCTATGTCTGCTACCAGAATTTTAATATGCATTATGTTTATTATTTATTATTTAAAAAATCCGTGTACCTTCTCTTGGGAAAAAATGCTGTACCGACTTATCTGTATGACTGTATAGGCGCGATACCGACACGCGTGTCTATGTGTGCTGCATAGGTTCCCGATGACCATGGCGCAGCGCACGATGTGCCTGCTTCGGCGGTCCATTGGGTTTACAGCGCTGCAGGCACAGAGAGCCCTGAGTACCACTGCCGCACCGGGGGCAGAGGGTGCGACCGTGGCTGAAGCTACAGCGAAGGAGGTGAAGAGGAGGAGGAAGAATTTGTTTGACGTAGTGCAGTTCCTGCCAGAGTGGGGCATTGGATACAAGGTTGCCAAGACCACCTGGCGTGACGTCTCCTATCAGATCACCAAGATTAACCTGTACAAGGTGATCCAATCCCCCGAGCCCTCTCCTTGCGCGCTTCCATCCAAAATAGCTTGAAATAAATAATAATTCTGATTTTTTCTGTGTATATCATTCCAATCGATTTCTCCGGATATTTGCAATACAGGATGGTCGGCATGGAAAGGCGTGGGGGCTTCGGTACAAGGCAGGTTAGCATTTACCCCTCCTCTACATCTTTAGTTCCTTACTAGTAGGCATGACACGTGTGTCTATAAAAATATTTTGTAATACCAATAAAATAATTATTTAGGAATGACAGTGAAACTTTTGTGAAACCAATCCCCAACTCAAATAAAAATATTTGATCCATACGCATGGTTAATGATGGTACGATAACAAATACAGCCGCACTCAAATGAATATCACAGTTCATTTATTGTTGATACCAATAATTATTTAGGTATGATATGATGTATGTAATACTGAGTGCATAAATCCCATATACTTTTTACAAAGAAACATAAAGAGTAGATCAAATTTAGATAATATGACGAATAAAAGTTCAAATTTTAGAGTTCTGCAATGTAGTATTATATGCCTGTACACTGGGTCTCAGTGTGACGAGACAAATCAGTGTTCACATAAAAATCGGTCAATGTCTGGTCTCCACATCTTTCTCATAATGGATCTCTCGAACTTATTAGGTAGTTGTGAATATCATTTATAGCACTATATGCAATCTAACTCTGTTGAAATTGATGTCACCTCCTAAAATCATTGATTATACTCAATGCTATATCTTGATCCTTTTTACTTTTTTGCAATCAGTAGGAGCTCCAACAGGGGCCTTCTAAGAATTTGGTGAATTCCTTTGTTTCTTTGGTAGCAGTCATAGGTCTATACATTTGCCCTAACACACATAAAAAGACAACAATTAGCTTATGTTCGAGTAAAACTCGAAAGTATGGATAAAATTTCTGATCTGGTTCTTGCTTGCTCACTAAAAGCAAATTATCAAGTAGCAATGTTCTTGTCACAAAATTGTAAATTTATCTACAAAGTAGGATCCAATAAAAAATCATAAAAAACAGAAATGAGTAGAAGTATTATCTCACTTCAGCTCATTTGAGTAAAGCTCTTGATTCACATGAATGAGGAGCGATATATGTAATGGTTGCAAACACTAATACATGTTATTTTTCAAAGAAACTTATGCCACAAACTACATAGCAAAAATACTTCAAATATATACTACATTATATTACGATGCATGCTAGATGGCATATATATCAAGTGTAATACATGTGCAGTGAATGGGAAAATTGCCTGGTAGAACAAATCCTAAGAACAGCTTTGCCAAGTTAATCAGACCCTCCATCTCTCAACTCCAAGGTCTCATACATTTCTCAGTCCCACAAATCGAGCTGATTTGAATAGATGACTTTGTCAATGTGGTGGGCCTGGTCTCTCGATCTAACAATATCATGTTTCTCAACACGGTTAATGAAGATGAACATACCACTTAAGTTGATCATTTGATGCATGGAGAAGATTAGCATTGTTTCTTTCAAGACTTCTCAGGACATGATTTGCAGAAATGTAAGGAATAACACTAGCAGGTGGACAATGTGGACATTGATTCTATCTCCAGCCATATCAAGAGAAACTTACCGGAAATCAGCAAATTGTAACTGTATGGTGGCACCTACCAATAGAAATAGCATGAAATGGAATTTTCAAATAATATGTAAAAAAGAGTTTATATTGTTTTACACAGTAAAGTTACCGAGTGGTCCGAGTTGCCATTGAAGGGTTGAATGGTTGGCTAAATATCAGGAACTATTTGTTCTCTCAAGAAGAGGAAAGCAGATCCAGAGTATTACATCTTGACCATGGGTTCACTCTTCACTTATGAGGCGAGAGATGAAAGGACTAGTTGTTAGGTTCAACATATAAAAAAAAAACTAATCGAGGTGTGAAACTAAGGATTGCTCGCGAGGCAGTGTAATATTTTCTTCCGAACTTAACATTTGTCTGCAGTTTCTAAGATTTATCAACAAAGCATACAAGTGCCTGAGTCTCAAATATTTTATTGATTCAGTTGTAGCGTGCAAGTCCACTTATGCTTATGTATTGTACTTGTTTGTGTGTGACAACCAGTGTCCTGAATCTTTAGTTAGTTGTTTTCTTAATTTCTTCTGTGCATGAATGATAATATTCCTATATGATATTAATTTCGTGTAATATCCTTTTCAATAACACAAGGTAATAAAGACATCTTTGAGAACCTCCGTAGGACAGATGCATGTATTCGTGTTTACATGTAGCAGTTTGTTTTGCATCTTGTTTAAAAGGTTCTAATCGTATGCATCTTAGTTCGCCAGCTGTTTGTGGAAGTGTATTATTCATGATTAAATTCATTGTTTTGACTTATTTATCTTGGAGCCTTATCCTGTTTGCCTGACCATCAGGGAGCACAATACTGAAGCATCCATTGTTTGTTGACGCCTTTCAGAGTTACAGTTGGAGTAAAAAAACATCTTTTTTAGCTCATAAAAGGTAATGTATTCTAATCAGATTCTCTTGTAGGTGTGCAAGCTGCAGACACCCCAACTAGGATCAGCGGTGTTAACAAACGTGGGTGGAAGTACATAAAAGAATCACAGAAGAAACTACAAGAAGCCCCCAAAGTAGAGCCTAGTTTGTAGTTACATGCATGTTTGTTGTAAGATGATTCGGTAAATCTTTAGATGGCTGTTGCCAGGGTGAGAACAGGGAACCACTTTTTTTTTTGGATCGACTTTATACTTTTTTGTCGATGACGACTGAACCTCTCTGCAACATGTCCAGTTCCTCTTCTCTTTTTTTTCCTTATGGAACGAACCTTTACCGTAATGTACTGATGCAGAAGAACTGCGTTGATTGTGGCAATCTAGTTTTCATTCAAACGCAAGCCTTGTTTCATTCTGAGCCAATGTTCCTAGGACCTAGGTTGAACTATTTTGTTCCTCACCATGTTCCTAGGTTTTCATTCTACACTGCGGAGGCGATTGACTGGCATTCTCAGTCAGATGATGCTGGACGGAGTCATGCCTACACGTTCTCTATGCCTGCAGCGGTGCAGCCAAGATGGGAACGCCATGGAGGACAAGTTTGGTATTCAGCCCGGCGAGGACCACTACGGATATGGAGGACCACTACGGATATGTTTGGTTGTCTAGCCCATGGCACGACCAGACCCATTTTGAAACAAGGTTGCAATGTTTGGTTGCCTGGCCCAACACACGAGCCTGTCTCAGATGAGCGCACGACTAGACTCATTTTGAACGCGGAATTTGTCCTTCGCGAGTGAGCCTGGCCGCCGTGGCTCTAGGGTTAACTCTCACCACTCTCCTCTCGGGTTCAGACCACTCGCAGCCGCCGCCGCGACTCTAGGGTTAACTCTCGTCACTCTCCTCTCGGGTTCTCTCGCCACTCGCAGCCGCCGTCGCGGCTCTCGCCTCTCTCTAGGGTTCACTCGCTCTCGCCTCTCGGGTTCACTCGCAGTTGCCGTGCTCACGGGCTCACCGCCGTCATCTCTCTCCACCCGTGGTGACGACACCGCGCTCGCGGACGAGCTCGATCTGTCGATCTGCTTGGCTCTCGCCTCTCGGGTTCATCTGCTTCGTTGTCCATCTACTTTCATCTGCTTCGCAAGGTTAGCCCTTTCTTGGCTGCTCATCTACTTTCATATGCTTTATCTTCTCATTTGATTTCATCTGCTTCGCAAGGATCGCTCTCCTACGACCTCGATCGGTTCTCAGCTGCGAGTGAACCCTAGCCGTGTGGTCTCCCTCTTCTTAGGTTAGATCGCTCTCCTACAATCTCGATCGGTTCTCAGCTGCGAGTGAACCCTAGCTGTGTCATCTCCCTCTTCTCATGTTAGTACCCCTCTAGATCTTCTCTTCTCGTTTGTCCTCTTAGGTCCCTCGATTACTGATCTGCTTTCTAGAATTTGGAGGATTCCTCGTAAAGTTCTTGTCTTTGTTTATATATCTGATTAGTATACTTGTCTTGCTGATCTGTTGTCTAGTACCAAACTCTTGTCTTTGTTTATATGATTAGTATTCCTCGTTAAATTCTTGCCTAGATCTGATTAACTGAACAATCTTAGGACCATACCCTTTTGACAATCTTAGGTTTACAGAATAAATAGGAAACATACCCTTTTGACAATGTATGATTCATCAGTGATGTTTTAAGGCTCTGTCAGTACTGTAAGAAAGCCATTTGAGGCTGAACAACCAAAGTAACTCTTTATTTCAGTAGCTAGTCCACCTGGTTTCTTTATATCTGCAGTCAATAGAATTTTTTAGTGATGTGCTTAATTGAACTTTTTAGTGATGTGCTTTCAATATTCTTGACTACCTGAACTTAACTGAACTTTTCAATAATCTTGACTTGACTTAATTAACTGAACTACCTGCATAGTTTTTCAGTGATGTGCTTTCAATTTTCAGTTAAGCCATCTGTCAATTGCTTGGTCCATGTTTTGCCATGTTTATTTATTGACTTAACTGAATTTAACATGTTTGTCATGCTTGTCTTGTTTAATTTAATGGATTATGCAACTAGCATAATCTGTCTATTATATTAAGTAGTTAGTTGTTCCTCTTTTCTTCTCCCCCTCTTACCTTCATCTATTCCTGTTTTCCTCTTCCCTTACAACAATCTTACCTTTTGTTCCTCCTTTCTTCTCCCCCTCTGTAGCCTCTTGTCTTGTTTAATTTAATGGATTAATGCATTATATTATGCAGCTACCTCCATAACTATCTTCTTTTTATACTATACAGGTAGTTAATGCATTATATTATGTTGTTACCTCCATAACTCTCTTCTTTTTATTCTGACCATTTTTCAGTGATGAAATTATGTAAAGTCTGAGCTTAGGACCAGTTTTCAGTGATGTTTTCTGTAAATTTGAGCAGACCACAATTTTTCAGTGATGTTTTTTTTTCAATCTGAGCAGACCACAAATTTTCAGTGATGTTTTTTCCAATCTGAGCAGACCACAATTTTTCAGTGATGTTTTTTGGTTCAATCTGAGCAGATCTCAATTTCTCAGTGATGTTTTTTGGTTCAATCTGAGCAGACTACAATTTTTCAGTGATGTTACCAAGCCAGTTTGGAGGAACATCATTAGATGTAGCAACCCTGCATAGAGGATCTAGCCGTGTCTAATTTCTTTGTGGTTTTATTCTAAGAAACATTGTACTCTGCAGTGATGTTTTTTGTTATCAGCCTTACAATTTGAGAAACATTGTACTCTGCAGTGATGTTTTTGTGGAACTTAATTATTTTTATATGCTGAGAGAAATTGTGATCTGCAGTGATGTTTTATGTTTGTTGTCTTGAAACTGTATCATTTTTTTATATGCTGAGAGAAATTGTACTTTCTGCTTTGAAGCTTAATTATTTTTTATATGCTGAGAAAACTGGTCCTATGCTATGATGCCATTTCATTACCTCTTCTTATTACTTCAATTGTATATAGACTATGGAAGTTGAGCAAGTTGCTGCTGGTAGTACCTCAAGGACTGCCATGCGCTGGACCCTTGTGATGTCAGGCTTTATCCTGAGGAAGTTTGTAGACTTGGTTGGGCAAGGAGTAAAAACGGATAAAGGGTTCAAAGAGGTCCATGTCAACTCTGTTGCCAAGGCACTGACTGAATTTAGTGGCCAAGAAGTCACAGGAACCCAGGTCTACAATCATTTGAGGAAGTGGCGTAAAAAATGGATTAGGGTTTGTAGTCTCAAGGACCTAAGCGGTGCTCATTGGGATGAGAATACATTCACAATCATCTTTGATGATGAACATCTGCTGGGCCATACAAAAGACAACCCAAAGGATGCTGAATTCTTCAATGGGCCAATTGAAAACTATGTGCACATGCAAATTATATTTGGAGCTGGGCAGGCTACTGGCAGGTATGCCATGGCCTCCAATGAGCCCCTTGGCACCATCTCGGATGTCACTGAAGGTGCTGGTGCATCTGAAGAACCATGTCTTGTTGGTACTACTGCTTCTGGTTCTGCTGGTGCTAGCCCTTCTCATAGTGGTGCTGGTGCTGGTAGTTCCTATGGATCATATGGAAAGAAAAGGAGACTCAGTGATGAAGAGCTGGGGATTATGACATGACTTACTGGAGCTGTGAACAAATTGGTTGAAGCTGTCCAAGCACCTGTTGTAGTCTAGACCACAGATGTCCACCCTAATCTATATCAAATTTGCATGAGTATTCCAGGTTTCACTGATGAGGAGTTGATGACTTGCCTTACCTACCTATTGGACAACAAAAGGCAAGGTGATGGCTTTGTGAAGATGGAGCCTAAACACCATGTGCTTTGGCTAAGGCAGCACCTTACAAAGGTTTGAGCAGACCAGTCTTATGCCTATGATGCCTAATACCTTGCTCTATGCGTAATACTTTGATCTATGCATAATACTTTGCTCTATGCCTATGACACTGAATCTGGAACTGTGGATGATAATTGAAAGTCGCCTAGAGGTGGGGGTGAATAGGGCGAATCTGAAATTTACAAACTTAATCACAACTACAAGCCGGGTTAGCGTTAGAGATATAATGCGAGTCCGAGAGAGGGCGTAAAAACAAATCGCAAGCGAATAATGAAGTGAGACACACAGATTTATTTTACCGGGGTTCGGTTCTCTCAAACCTACTCCCCGTTGAGGTGGTCACAAAGACCGGGTCTCTTTCAACCCTTTCTTTCCCTCTCTCAAACGGTCCCTCGGACTAAGTGACCTTCTCTTCTCAATCAACCGGGAACCAAACTTCCCCGCAAGGACCACCACACAATCGGTGTCTCTTGCCTTGATTACAATTGAGATGATCGCAAGAAAGAATGAGAAAAAGAAGCAATTCAAGCGCAAGAGCTCAAATGAACACAACAATCACTCTCTCTAATCACTAAAGCTTTGAGTGGAATTTGGAGAGGATTTGATCTCTTTGGTGTGTCTAGAATTGAATGCTATAGCTCTTGTAAGGTGTAGAAGAGTAGAAACTTGAATGCCTTGAATGTGGGGTGGTTGAGGTATTTATAGCCCCAACCACCACAAAGTGGCCGTTGGAAGGCTGCAGTCGCATGGCGCACCGGACAGTCTGGTGCGCCACCGGACACTGTCCGGTGTGCCAGCCACGTCAGCCAGCCGTTGGGTTCCGATCGTTGGAGCTCTGTCTTGTGGGCCCGCCAGGCTATCCGGTGGTGCACCGGACAGGCCCTGTAGGCTGTTCGGTGTGCCACCCGCGCGTGCTCTGCTCCTCTGCGCGCGCTGGCGCACATTTAATGTGTTACAGTCGACCGTTGAGCGCGAAGTAGCCGTTGCTCCGCTGTCACACCGGACAGTCCGGTGTGCACCGGACACTGTCCGGTGACTCACCGGCCAGTCCGGTGAATTTTAGCGGAGCGGATTCCCGAAGCTGGCGAGTTCAGAGTCGCTCTCCTCTGGAGCACCGGACACTGTCCGGTGGTGCACCGGACAGTCCGGTGAATTATAGAGAAGCGCCTCTGAGATTTCTCGAAGGTGAAGAGTTCAGCTTGGAGTTCCCCGGTGCACCGGACACTGTCCGGTGGTGCACCGGACAGTCCGGTGCGCCAGACCAGGGTACACTTCGGTTGTCCCTTGCTCTCTTTTATTGAACCCATTCTTGGTCTTTCTATTGGCTTATTGTGAACCTTTGGCACCTATAGAACTTATAGACTAGAGCAAACTAGTTAGTCCAATTATTTGTGTTGGGCAATTCAACCACCAAAATCTATTTAGGAAATAGGTGTAAGCCTAATTCCCTTTCAATCTCCCCATTTTTGGTGATTGATGCCAACACAAACCAAAGCAAGTATAGAAGTGCATAATTGAACTAGTTTGCATATTTGTAAGTGCAAAGGTTACTTAGAATTGAGCCAATAAATATTACTTACTAGATATGCATGGATTGTTTCTTTATTTTTAGCATTTTGGACCACGCTTGCACCACATGTTTTGTTTTTGCAAATTCTTTTTGTAAATCCTTTTCAAAGTCCTTTTGCAAATAGTCAAAGGTAAATGAGTGAGATTTTTGAGCAACATTTTCAAGATTTGAAATTTTCTCCCCCTGTTTCAAATGCTTTTTCCTTTGACTAAACAAAACTCCCCCTTAATGAAATCCTCCTCTTAGTGTTCAAGAGGGTTTTAAGATATCAATTTTTGAAATACTACTTTCTCCCCCTTTTGAACACAATGAGATACCAATTTGAAAATCATAAGTTTTAAAATTTGGTGGTGGTGCAGTCCTTTTACTTTGGGCTCATACTCTCTCCCCCTTTGGCATGAATTGCCAAAAACGGAATCATTAGAGCCCTTAACTAACTACTTTCTCCCCTTTGGCAAGTAGAACATATGAGTGAAGATTATACCAAAGATGGAGAATTGCTCGGAGCGACGGCGAAGGATGAGTTATGGAGTGGAAGCCTTTGTATTCGCCGAAGACTCCAATTCCCTTTCAATACACCTATGACTTGGTTTGAAATTCACTTGAAAACACATTAGTCATAGCATATATATAAGAGACATGATCAAAGGTATATTTATGAGCTATGTGTGCAAGACATCAAAAGAAATTCCTAGAATCAAGAATATTTAGCTCATGCCTAAGTTTGGTAAAAGTTTGTTCATCTAGTGGCTTGGTAAAGATATCGGCTAATTGATCTTTAGTGTTAATATATGCAATCTCGATATCCCCCTTTTGTTGATGATCCCTTAAAAATGATACCGAATGGCTATGTGTTTAGTGCGGCTATGCTCAACGGGATTATCCGCCATGCGGATTGCACTCTCATTATCACATAGAAGAGGAACTTTGGTTAATTTGTAACCATAGTCCCTAAGGGTTTGCCTCATCCAAAGTAGTTGCGCGCAACAATGGCCTGCGGCAATGTACTCGGCTTCGGCGGTAGAAAGAGCTACCGAATTTTGCTTCTTTGAAGCCCAAGACACCAAGTATCTTTCCAAGAACTGGCAAGTCCCCGATGTGCTCTTTCTATTAATTTTACACCCTGCCCAATCGGCATAGGAATAACCAATTAAATCAAATGTGGATCCCCAAGGGTACCAAAGCCCAAACTTAGGAGTATAAGCCAAATATCTCAAGATTCGTTTTACGGCCGTAAGGTGAGATTCCTTAGGGTTGGCTTGGAATCTTGCACACATGCATACGAAAAGCATAATATCCGGTCGAGATGCACATAAGTAGAGTAATGAACCTATCATCGACCGGTATACCTTTTGATCGACGGATTTACCTTCCGTGTCGAGGTCGAGATGCCCATTTGTTACCATGGGTGTCTTGATGGGGTTGGCATCCTTCATTCCAAACTTGTTTAGAATGTCTTGAGTATACTTCATTTGGCAGATGAAGGTGCCCTCTTGGAGTTGCTTCACTTGAAATCCTAAGAAGTACTTCAACTCCCCCATCATTGACATCTCAAATTTCTATGTCATGATCCTACTAAATTCTTCACATGTAGATTCGTTAGTAGACCCAAATATAATATAATCAACATAAATTTGGCATACAAACAAATCATTGTCAAGAGTTTTAGTGAATAGAGTAGGATCGGCCTTTCCGACTTTGAAGCCATTAGCTATAAGGAAATCTCTTAGACATTCATACCATGCTCTTGGGGCTTGCTTGAGCCCGTAAAGCGCCTTAGAGAGCTTATAGACATGGTTAGGATACTTACTGTCTTCAAAGCCGGGAGGTTGCTCAACATAGACCTCTTCCTTGATTGGTCCATTGAGGAAAGCACTCTTCACGTCCATTTGGTAAAGCTTGAAGCCATGGTAAGTAGCATAGGCTAATAATATACGAATTGACTCAAGCCTAGCTACGGGTGCATAGGTTTCACCAAAATCTAAACCTTTGACTTGGGAGTATCCCTTGGCCACAAGTCGAGCTTTGTTCCTTGTCACCACACCATGCCCATCTTGCTTGTTGTGGAAGACCCATTTGGTTCCTACAACATTTTGATTAGGACGTGGAACTAAATGCCATACCTCGTTCCTAGTGAAATTGTTGAGCTCCTCTTGCATCGCCATCACCCAATCCGAATCTTGGAGTGCTTCCTCTACCCTGTGTGGCTCAATAGAGGAAACAAAAGAGTAATGCTCACAAAAATGTGCAACATGAGATCTAGTGGTTACCCCCTTATGAATGTCGCCGAGGATGGTGTCGACGGGGTGATCTCGTTGTATTGCTTGGTGGACTCTTGGGTGTGGCGGCCTTAGTTCTTCATCCTCCTTGTCTTGATCATTTGCATCTCCCCCTTGATTGTTGCCGTCATCTTGAGGAGGCTCATCTCTTTGATCTTCTCCTTCATCAACTTGAGCCTCGTCCTCATTTTGGGTTGGTGGAGATGCTTGCGTGGAGGAGGATGGTTGATCTTGTGCATGTGGAGGCTCTTCGGGTTCCTTAGGACACACATCCCCAATGGATATGTTCCTTAGCGCGATGCACGGAGCCTGTTCTTCACCTATCTCATCAAGATCAACTTGCTCTACTTGAGAGCCATTAGTTTCATCAAACACAACGTCACAAGAAACTTCAACTAGTCCTGAGGACTTGTTAAAGACTCTATATGCCCTTGTGTTTGAATCATATCCTAGTAAAAAGCCTTCTACTGTCTTAGGAGCAAATTTAGATTTTCTACCTCTTTTAACAAGAATAAAGCATTTGCTACCAAAGACTCTAAAATATGAAATGTTGGGCTTTTTACCGGTTAGTAGTTCGTATGATGTCTTCTTGAGGATTCGGTGTAGATACAACCGGTTGATGGCGTAGCAGGCGATGTTGACCGCCTCGGCCCAAAACCGATCCGGCGTCTTGTACTCATCAAGCATGGTTCTTACCATGTCCAATAGAGTTCTATTCTTCCTCTCCACTACACCATTCTGTTGTGGCGTGTAGGGAGAAGAGAACTCATGCTTGATTCCCTCCTCAAGGAAGCCTTCGATTTGTGAGTTCTTGAACTCTGTTCCGTTGTCGCTTCTAATTTTCTTAATCCTCAAGCCGAACTCATTTTGAGCCCGTCTCAAGAATCCCTTTAAAGTCTCTTGGGTTTGTGATTTTTCCTACAAAAAGAACACCCAAGTGAAGCGAGAATAATCATCCACAATAACTAGACAGTACTTACTCCCGCCGATGCTTATGTAAGCTATCGGGCCGAATAGGTCCATGTGTAGGAGCTCCAGTGGCATGTCAGTCGTCATGATATTCTTGTGTGGATGATGAACACCAACTTGCTTCCCAGCTTGGCATGCACTACAAATCCTGTCTTTCTCAAAATGAACATTTGATAATCCTAAAATGTGCTCTCCCTTTAGAAGCTTATGAAGATTCTTCATTCCAACATGGGCTAGTCGGCGGTGCCAGAGCCAACCCATGTTAGTCTTAGCAATTAAGCAAGTGTCGAGTTCAGCTCTATCAAAATCTACCAAGTATAGCTGACCCTCTAACACTCCCTTAAATGCTATTGAATCATCACTTCTTCTAAAGACAGTGACACCTACATCAGTAAACAGGCAGTTGTAGCCTATTTGACATAATTGGGAAACAGAAAGCAAGTTATAATCTAAGGAATCTACAAGAAAAACATTTGAAATGGAATGGTCAGGAGATATAGCTATTTTACCCAAACCTTTGACCAAACCTTGGTTTCCATCCCCGAATGTTATAGCTCGTTGGGGATCTTGGTTTTTCTCGTAGGAGGAGAACTGAAAGTCGCCTAGAGGGGGGGGGGTGAATAGGGCGAAACTGAAATTCTCAAAAATAATCACAACTACAAGCCGGGTTAGCGTTAGAAATATAATAGAGTCCGCGAGAGAGGGTGCAAAACAAATCGCAAGCAAATGAAGTGAGACACGCGGATTTGTTTTACCGAGGTTCGGTTCTCTCAAACCTACTCCCCGTTGAGGAGGCCACAAAGGCCGGGTCTCTTTCAACCCTTACCCTCTCTCAAACGATCCCGTGGACCGAGTGAGCTTTCTCTTCTCAATCACTTGGAACACAAAGTTCCCACAAGGACCACCACAAGATTGGTGTCTCTTGCCTCAATTACAAGTGAGTTTGATCGCAAGAAAGAATCAAGAAAGAAGAAAGCAATCCAAGCGCAAGAGCTCGAAAGAACACAAGCAAATCTCTCTCACTAGTCACTAGGGCGTTGTGTGGAGTTTGGAGAGGATTTGATCACTTTGGTGTGTCTAGAATTGAATGCTAGAGCTCTTGTAAGTAGTTGAGAAGTGGAAAACTTGGATGACTTGAATGTGGGGTGGTTGGGGGTATTTATAGCCCCAACCACCAAACTAGCCGTTTGGTGAGGCTGTCTGTCGAATGGCGCACCGGACAGTCCGGTGCACACCGGACAGTCCGGTGCGACAGCCACGTCACCAAAGCCGTTGGGTTCTGACCGTTGGAGCTCTGTCTTCTGGGCCCGCCTGGATGTCCGGTGGCGCACCGGACATGTACTGTAGAGTGTCCGGTGCACCAGTATGGGCATGCCTGACCTCTGCGCGCGCTGGCGCGCATTTAATGCGTCGCAGGTAGCCGTTGGCGCCAGAAGTAGTCGTTGCTCCGCTGTTACACCGGACAGTCCGGTGTACACCGGACATGTCCGGTGAATTATAACGGAGCAACTGAAATGAATTCCCGAGGCTGGCGAGTTCCGGAGGTCGCTCTTCCTTGGAGCACCGGACATGTCCGGTGTACAACGGACAGTCCGGTGAATTATAGCGGAGTTGCCTCTGGAATTTCCCGAAGGTGACGAGTTTGAGTCGGAGTCCTCTTGGTGCACCGGACATGTCCGGTGGCACACCGGACAGTCCGGTGCGCCAGACCAGAGGTGCCTTCGGTTGTCCCTTTGCTTTTTTGTCGAACCCAATACTTGGTCTTTTTATTGGCTAAGTGTGAACCTTTGGCACCTGTATAACTTATACACTAGAGCAAACTAGTTAGTCCAATATTTGTGTTGGGCAATTCAACCACCAAAATTAATTAGGGACTAGGTGTAAGCCTAATTCCCTTTCAATCTCCCCCTTTTTGGTGATTGATGCCAACACAAACCAAAGCAAATATAAAAGTGCAAAGGTTGTTTGGAATTGAGCCAATATAAATACTTACAAGATATGCATGGATTGTTTCTTTATAATTAATATTTTGGACCACGCTTGCACCACAAGTTTTGTTTTTGCAAATTCTTTTTGTAAAACCGTTTCAAAGTCTTTTTGCAAAATAGTCAAAGGTAAATGAACAAGATTTTGCAAAGCATTTTCAAGTTTTGAAATTTTCTCCCTTTGTTCCAAATGCTTTTCCTTTGACTAAACAAAACTCCCCCTCAAATAAATTCTCCTCTTAGTGTTCAAGAGGGTTTTAAGATATCAAGTTTTGAAAATACTACTTGCTCCCCCTTTAGAACACAAATAGATACCAATTTGAAGTTTACCAATTGAAAATCATCAATTTTAAAAATTAGGGTGGTGGTGCGGTCCTTTTGCTTTGGGCCAATACTTTCTCCCCCTTTGGCATGAATCGCCAAAAACGGATACTTGGAATGAAATATAGGCCCTTTCCTAATTACTATCTCCCCTTTGGCAAATAAAACATATGAGTGAAGATTATACCAAAGACGAAAAAGTGCTCGGAGCGACGACGAAGGATGAGTAGTAGAGTGGAGTGGAAGCCTTTGTCTTCGCCGAAGACTCCAATTCCCTTTCAATATACCTATGACTTGGTTTGAAATACACTTGAAAACGCATTAGTCATAGCATATATAAAAGAGACATGATCAAAGGTATACTTAAGAGCTATGTGTGCAATTTAGCAAAAGAAGTTCCTAGAATCAAGAATATTGAGCTCATGCCTAAGTTTGGTAAAAGATTGTTCATCAAGTGGCTTGGTAAAGATATCGGCTAATTGATCTTTAGTGTTAATGTATGAAATCTCGATATCCCCCTTTTGTTGGTGATCCCGAAGAAAATGATACCGAATGGCTATGTGTTTTGTGCGGCTGTGCTCAACGCGATTGTCCGCCATGCGGATTGCACTCTCATTATCACATAGAAGGGGAACTTTGGTCAATTTGTAACCATAGTCCCGCAAGGTTTGCCTCATTCAAAGCAATTGCGCGCAACAATGGCCTACGGCAATATACTCGGCTTCGGCGGTAGAAAGAGCAACCAAATTTTGCTTCTTTGAAGCCCAAGACACCAAGGATCTTCCCAAGAACTGGCAAGTCCCCGATGTGCTCTTTCTATTAATCTTACACCTTGTCCAATCGGCATCCGAATAACCAATCAAATCAAATGTGGATCCCCGAGGGTACCAAAGCCCAAACTTAGGAGTATAAGCCAAATATCTCAAGATTCGTTTTACGGCCGTAAGGTGTGATTCCTTAGGGTCGGCTTGGAATCTTGCACACATGCAAACGGAAAGCATAATGTCCGGTCGAGATGCACATAAATAGAGTATTGAACCAATCATCGACTGGTATACCTTTTGATCCACGGACTTACCTCCCGTGTCGAGGTCGAGATGCCCATTTGTTCCCATGGGTGTCTTGATGGGCTTGGCATCCTTCATTCCAAACTTGGTTAGAATGTCTTGAGTGTACTTCGTTTGGCAAATGAAGGTGCCCTCTTGGAGTTGCTTAACTTGGAATCCTAGAAAATACTTCAACTCCCCCATCATCGACATCTCGAATTTCTGTGTCATGATCCTACTAAATTCTTCACATGTAGATTCGTTAGTAGACCCAAATATGATATCATCAACATAAATTTGGCATACAAACAAATCATTGTCAAGAGTCTTAGTGAATAAAGTAGGATCGGCCTTGCCGACTTTGAAGCCATTAGCAATAAGGAAATCTCTAAGGCATTCATACCATGCTCTTGGGGCTTGCTTGAGCCCATAAAGCGCCTTAGAGAGCCTATAGACATGGTTAGGGTACTCACTGTCTTCAAAGCCGGGAGGTTGCTCAACGTAGACCTCCTCCTCGATTGGTCCATTGAGGAAGGCACTCTTCACGTCCATTTGATAAAGCTTGAAGCCATGGTAAGTAGCATAGGCCAATAATATGCGAATTGACTCAAGCCTAGCTACGGGTGCATAGGTTTCACCAAAATCCAAACCTTCGACTTGTGAATACCCCTTGGCCACGAGTCGAGCGTTGTTCCTTGTCACCACACCATGCTCGTCTTGCTTGTTGCGGAAGACCCACTTGGTTCCTACAACATTTTGGTTAGGACGTGGAACTAAATGCCATATCTCGTTCCTCGTGAAATTGTTGAGCTCCTCTTGCATCGCCATCACCCAATCCGAATCTTGGAGTGCTTCCTCTACCCTGTGTGGCTCAATAGAGGAGACAAAAGAGTAATGTTCACAAAAATGGGCAATACGAGATCTAGTGGTTACCCCCTTATGAATGTCGCCGAGGATGGTGTCGACGGGGTGATCTCGTTGTATTGCTTGGTGGACTCTTGGGTGTGGCGGCCTTAGTTCTTCATCCTCCTTGTCTTGATCATTTGCATCTCCCCCTTGATTGTTGCCGTCATCTTGAGGAGGCTCATCTCTTTGATCTTCTCCTTCATCAACTTGAGCCTCGTCCTCATTTTGGGTTGGTGGAGATGCTTGCGTGGAGGAGGATGGTTGATCTTGTGCATGTGGAGGCTCTTCGGGTTCCTTAGGACACACATCCCCAATGGATATGTTCCTTAGCGCGATGCACGGAGCCTGTTCTTCACCTATCTCATCAAGATCAACTTGCTCTACTTGAGAGCCATTAGTTTCATCAAACACAACGTCACAAGAAACTTCAACTAGTCCTGAGGACTTGTTAAAGACTCTATATGCCCTTGTGTTTGAATCATATCCTAGTAAAAAGCCTTCTACAGTTTTAGGAGCAAATTTAGATTTTCTACCTCTCTTAACAAGAATAAAGCATTTGCTACCAAAAACTCTAAAATATGAAATATTGGGCTTTTTACCGGTTAGGAGTTCATAGAATGTCTTCTTGAGGATTCGGTGTAGATATAACCGGTTGATGGCGTAGCAGGCGGTGTTGACCGCCTCGGCCCAAAACCGATCCAGTGTCTTGTACTCATCAAGCATGGTTCTTGCCATGTCCAATAGAGTTCGATTCTTCCTCTCCACTACACCATTTTGTTGTGGAGTGTAGGGAGAAGAGAACTCATGCTTGATGCCCTCCTCCTCAAGGAAGCCTTCAATTTGAAAGTTCTTGAACTCCGTCCCATTGTCGCTTCTAATTTTCTTGATCCTTAAGCCGAACTCATTTTGAGCTCGTCTCAAGAATCCCTTTAAGGTCTCTTGGGTATGAGATTTTTCCTGCAAAAAGAACACCCAAGTGAAGCGAGAATAATCATCCACTATTACAAGACAATACTTACTCCCGCCGATGCTTATGTAAGCAATCGGGCCGAATAGATCCATGTGGAGTAGCTCAAGTGGCCTGTCGGTCGTCATGATGTTCTTGTATGGATGATGGGATCCAACTTACTTTCCTGCTTGGCATGCGCTACAAATCCTGTCTTTCTCAAAATGAACATTTGTTAGTCCTAAAATGTGCTCTCCCTTTAGAAGCTTATGAAGATTCTTCATCCCAACGTGGGCTAGTCGGCGATGCCAGAGCCAACCCATATTAGTCTTAGCAATTAAGCATGTGTCGAGTTCAGTTCTATCAAAATCTACCAAGTATAGCTGACCCTCTAACACACCCTTAAATGTTATTGAATCATCACTTCTTCTAAAGACAGTGACACCTACATCAGTAAAGAGACAGTTGTAGCCCATTTGACATAGTTGCGAAACGGAAAGCAAATTGTAATCTAAAGAATCTACAAGAAAAACATTGGAAATAGTATGGTCAGGTGATATAGCAATTTTACCCAATCCTTTGACCAAACCTTGATTTCCATCCCCGAATGTGATAGCTCGTTGGGGATCTTGGTTTTTCTCATATGAGGAGAACATCTTCTTCTCCCCTGTCATGTGGTTTGTGCACCCGCTGTCGAGTATCCAACTTGAGCCCCTGGATGCATAAACCTACAAAACAATTTTAGTTCTTGACTTTAGGTACCCAAACGGTTTTGGGTCCTTTGGCATTAGAAACAAGAACTTTGGGTACCCAAACACAAGTCTTGGAGCCCTTGTGTTTGCCCCCAACAAACTTGGCAACTACCTTGCCGGATTTGTTAGTCAAAACATAAGATGCATCAAAAGTTTTAAATGAAATGTTATGATCATTTGATGCATTAGGAGTTTTCTTTCTAGGCAACTTGGCACGGGTTGGTTGTCTAGAGCTAGATGTCTCACCCTTATACATAAAAGCATGGTTAGGGCCAGAGTGAGACTTCCTAGAGTGAATTCTCCTAATCTTGCTCTCGGGATATCCGGCAGGGTACAAAATGTAACCCTCGTTATCCTGAGGCATGGGAGCCTTGCCCTTAACAAAATTAGACAATCTTTTAGGAGGGGCATTAAGTTTGACATTGTCTCCCCTTTGGTAGCCAATACCATCCTTGATGCCAGGGCGTCTCCCATTATAGAGCATACTTCTAGCAAATTTAAACTTTTCATTTTCTAAGTTATGCTCGGCAATTTTAGCATCTAATTTTGCTATATGATCATTTTGTTGTTTAATTAATACCATGTGATCATGAATAGCATTGATATCAACATCTCTACATCTATCACAAATAGACACATGCTCAATAGTAGATGTAGAGGGTTTGCAAGATTTAAATTCTACAACCTTAGCATGTAATATATCATTTTCACTTCTAAGGTTAGAAATAGTAGCATTGCAAACATCAAAATCTTTAGCCTTAGCAATTAATTTTTCATTTTCAATCTTAAGGCTAGCAAGTGAGGTGTTTAATTCTTCAATCTTAGCAAGCAAATCATCATTATCATTTCTAAGATTGGGAATTGAAACATCACAAACATGAGAATCAACCTTAGCAATTAAACTAGCATTTTCATTTCTAAGGTTATCAATGGTCTCATGGCAAGTGCTTAGCTCACTAGACAAATTTTCACATTTTTCAACTTGTAAAGCATAAGCATTTTTAACCTTAACATGTTTCTTGTTCTCCTTAATTAGGAAGTCCTCTTGGGAATCCAAAAGGTCATCCTTTTCATGAATAGCACTAATTAATTCATTTAATTTTTCCTTTTGTTCCATGTTAAGGTTGGCAAAAAGGGTACGCAAATTATTTTCCTCATCACTAGCATTATCATCACTAGAGGACTCATATTTAGTGGAGGATTTAGATTTAACCTTCTTCCTTTTGCCGTCCTTTGCCATGAGGCACTTGTGGCCGACATTTGGGAACAGGAGTCCCTTGGTGACGGCGATGTTGGCGGCGTCCTCGTCGTCGGAGGAGGAGTCGGTGGAGCTCTCGTCGGAGTTCCACTCGCGGCACACGTGGGCATCGCCGCCCCTCTTCTTGTGGTACTTCTTCTTTTCTCTCCTCTTGCCCTTCTTGTTGTTATCCCTGTCACTGTCACTTGATAATGGACATTTAGCAATAAAGTGATCGGGCTTACCACACTTGTAGCAAACCTTCTTGGAATGGGATTTGTAGTCCTTCCCCTTCCGTTGCTTGAGGATTTGGCGAAAGCTTTTGATGATTAAAGCCATCTCCTCATTGTCGAGCTTGGAGGCGTCAATTGGTTGTCTACTCGGTGTAGACTCCTCCTTCTTTTCCTCCGTCGCCTTAAATGCCACCGGTTGTGCTTCGGACGTGGAGGGTTCATCAAGCTCGTTGATCTTCTTTGATCCTTTAATCATACATTCAAAGCTCACAAAATTCCTGATTACTTTCTCGGGAGTCATTAGTGTATATCTTGGGTTACCACGAATTAATTGAACTTGAGTAGGGTTAAGGAAAATAAGTGATCTCAAAATAACCTTAACCACCTCGTAGTCATCCCATTTCTTGCTCCCGAGGTTGCGCACTTGGTTCACCAAGGTTTTGAGCCGGTTGTACATATCTTGTGGCTCCTCCCCTTGGCGAAGACGGAAGTGACCGAGCTCCCCCTCGATCGTTTCCCGCTTGGTTATCTTGGTGAGTTCATCACCCTCGTGCGCGGTCTTGAGTAAGTCCCAAATCTCCTTCGCATTCTTCAATCCTTGCATCTTGTTGTATTCCGCTCTACTTAGAGAGGCGAGGAGAATGGTTGTGGCTTGGGAATTGAAGTGCTCAATTTGGGCTACTTCGTCCGTATCATAATCTTCATCCCCTACGGATGGTACCTGTACACCAAACTCAACAACATCCCATATACTTTTGTGGAGTGAGGTTAGATGAAATCGCATTAAATCACTCCACCTAGCATAGTCTTCACCATCAAACATTGGTGGTTTGCCTAATGGGACGGAAAGCAAAGGTGTATGTTTAGGAATGCGAGGGTAGCGTAAGGGGATCTTACTATACTTCTTACGCTCTTGACGCTTAGAAGTTACGGACGGCGCGTCGGAGTCGGAGGTCGATGTTGATGAAGTATCGGTCTCGTAGTAGACCACCTTCCTCATCCTCTTTTTCTTGTCCCCACTCCGATGCGGCTTGTGGGAAGAAGATTTTTCCTTCTTCTCTTTGTGGTGTGAAGAAGAAGATCTTTTCTCCTTCCGTTTGGAGGAGTCCTTCTTCTTCTCCTTCCGATTGGTGCGGGACTCTTCCGATGAAGTGCTCCCGTGGCTCGTAGTGGGCTTGTCGCCGGTCTCCATCTCTCTCTTGGTGTGATCTCCCGACATCACTTCGAGCGGTTAGGCTCTAATGAAGCACCGGGCTCTGATACCAATTGAAAGTCGCCTAGAAGGCGGGGTGAATAGGGCGAAACTGAAATTCTCAAAAATAATCACAACTACAAGCCGGGTTAGCGTTAGAAATATAATAGAGTCTGCGAGAGAGGGTGCAAAACAAATCGCAAGCAAATGAAGTGAGACACGCGGATTTGTTTTACCGAGGTTTGGTTCTCTCAAACCTACTCCCCGTTGAGGAGGCCACAAAGGCCGGGTCTCTTTCAACCCTTACCCTCTCTCAAATGATCCCGCGGACCGAGTGAGCTTTCTCTTCTCAATCACATAGAACACAAAGTTCCCACAAGGACCACCACAAGATTGGTGTCTCTTGCCTCAATTACAAGTGAGTTTGATCGCAAGAAAGAACCAAGAAAGAAGAAAGCAATCCAAGCGCAAGAGCTCGAAAGAACACAAGCAAATCTCTCTCACTAGTCACTAGGGCGTTGTGTGGAGTTTGGAGAGGATTTGATCACTTTGGTGTGTCTAGAATTGAATGCTAGAGCTCTTGTAAGTAGTTGAGAAGTGGAAAACTTGGATGACTTGAATGTGGGGTGGTTGGGGGTATTTATAGCCCCAACCACCAAACTAGCCGTTTGGTGAGGCTGTCTGTCGAATGGCGCACCGGACAGTCCGGTGCACACCGGACAGTCCGGTGCGACAGCCACGTCACCAAAGCCGTTGGGTTCCGACCGTTGGAGCTCTGTCTTCTGGGCCCGCCTGGATGTCCGGTGGCGCACCGGACATGTACTGTAGAGTGTCCGGTGCGCCAGTATGGGCGTGCCTGACCTCTGTGTGCGCTGGCGCGCATTTAATGCGTCGCAGGTAGCCGTTGGCGCCAGAAGTAGCCGTTGCTCCGATGTTACACCGGACAGTCCGGTGTACACCGGACATGTCCGGTGAATTATAACGGAGCAGCTGAAATGAATTCCCGAGGCTGGCGAGTTCTGGAGGCCGCTCTTCCTTGGAGCACCGGACATGTCCGGTGTACACCGGACAGTCCGGTGAATTATAGCGGAGTTGCCTCTGGAATTTCCCGAAGGTGACGAGTTTGAGTCGGAGTCCTCTTGGTGCACCGGACATGTCCGGTGGCACACCGGACAGTCCGGTGCGCCAGACCAGAGGTGCCTTCGGTTGTCCCTTTGCTTTTTTGTCGAACCCAATACTTGGTCTTTTTATTGGCTAAGTGTGAACCTTTGGCACCTGTATAACTTATACACTAGAGCAAACTAGTTAGTCCAATATTTGTGTTGGGCAATTCAACCACCAAAATTAATTAGGGACTAGGTGTAAGCCTAATTCCCTTTCAAGAACATTTTCTTCTCCCCTGTCATGTGATTCGTGCACCCGCTATCGATGATCCAACTTGAGCCCCCGGATGCATAAACCTACAAAACAATTTTAGTTCTTGACTTTAGGTATCCAAACGGTTTTAGGTCCATTGGCATTAGACACAAGAACTTTGGGTACCCAAACACAAGTCTTGGAGCCCTTGTGTTTGCCCCCAACAAACTTGGCAACTACTTTGCCGGATTTGTTAGTCAAAACATAAGATGCATCAAAAGTTTTAAATGAAATGCTAGGTTCATTTGATGCACTAGGATTTTTCTTCTTAGGCAACTTAGCACGGGTTGGTTGCCTAGAGCTAGATGTCTCACCCTTATACATGAAAGCATGATTAGGGCCAGAGTGAGACTTCCTAGAGTGAATTCTCCTAATTTTGCTCTCGGGATAGCCGGCAGGGTACAAAATGTACCCCTCGTTATCCTGAGGCATGGGAGCCTTGCCCTTAACAAAATTAGACAATCTTTTAGGAGGGGCATTAAGTTTGACATTGTCTCCCTTTTGGAAGCCAATGCCATCCTTAATGCCAGGGCTTCTCCCACTATAGAGCATACTTCTAGCAAATTTAAACTTTTCATTCTCTAAGTTATGCTCGGCAATTTTAGCATCTAATTTTGCTATATGATCATTTTGTTGTTTAATTAAGACCATATGATCATGAATAGCATTAATATCAACATCTCTACATCTAGTGCAAATAGAAACATGCTCAATGGTAGATGTAGAGAGTTTGCAAGAATTAAGTTCAACAATCTTAGGACGCAAAATGTCATTGTTGTCTCTAAGATCGGAAATTGTAACATTGCAAACATCTAAGTCTTTAGCCTTAGCAATCAATTTTTCATTTTCACATCTAAGGCTATCAAGAGAAATATTCAATTCATCAATCTTATCAAGTAAATCAACATTATCATCTCTAGGATTGGGAATTGAAGTATCACAAACATTAGAATCAACCTTAGCAATTAATTTTGCATTTTCATTTCTAAGGTTGGCAATAGTATCATGGCATGTGCTTAGCTCACTAGATAATTTTTCACATTTTTCTACTTCTAGAGCATAAGCATTCTTAACCTTAACATGCTTTTTATTTTCCTTGATTAGGAAGTCCTCTTGAGAGTCCAAGAGATCATCCTTCTCATGAATAGCACTAATTAATTCATTTAATTTTTCTTTTTGTTGCATGTTGAGGTTGGCAAAAAGGGTACACAAATTATCCTCCTCATCACTAGCATTACCCTCATCACTAGAGGTTTCATATTTAGTGGAGGATCTTGATTTTACCTTTTTCCTTTTGCCGTCCTTAGCCATGAGGCACTTGTGGCCGACGTTGGGGAAGAGAAGACCCTTGGTGACGGCGATGTTTGCGGCGTCCTCGTCGGAGGAGGAGTCGGTGGAGCTCTCGTCGGAGTCCCACTCGCGGCACACATGGGCATCGCCGCCCTTCTTATTGTGATATCTCTTCTTCTCCTTTCTTCTCCCCTTCTTGTCATCGCCCCTGTCACTGTCATTAGAAATAGGACATTTGGCAATAAAGTGATCGGGCTTACCACATTTGTAGCACACTTTCTTGGAGCGGGGCTTGTAATCCTTCCCCCTCCTTTGCTTGAGGATTTGGCGGAAGCTCTTGATGATGAGCGTCATTTCCTCGTTGTCGAGCTTGGAGGCGTCAATGGGTTGTCTACTTGATGTAGACTCCTCCTTCTTCTCCTCCGTCGCTTTGAATGCGACCGGTTGTGCTTCGGACGTGGAAGGGCCATCAAGCTCGTTGATCTTCTTTGAGCCTTTGATCATCAATTCAAAGCTCACAAAATTCTCGATTACTTCCTCGGGAGTCATTAGTGTATATCTAGGATTGCCACGAATCAATTGAACTTAAGTAGGGTTAAAGGAAACAAGTGATCTAGGAATAACCTTAACCACTTCGTGGTCATCCCATTTTTTGCTCCCGAGGTTGCGCACTTGGTTCACCAAGGTTTTGAGCCGGTTGTACATGTCTTGTGGATCCTCCCCTTGGCGGAGACGGAAGCGACCGAGCTCCCCCTCGATCGTTTCCCGCTTGGTGATCTTGGTCACCTCGTCTCCTTCGTGTGCGGTCTTTAGTACGTCCCAAATTTCCTTAGCACTTTTCAACCCTTGCACTTTATTATACTCCTCTCGACTTAGACAGGAGAGGAGTATAGTTGTGGCTTGGGAGTTGAAGTGTTGGATTTGGGCCACTTCGTCCTCATCATAATCTTCATCCCCTACGGATGGTACCTGTACACCAAACTCAACAACATCCCATATACTTTTGTGGAGTGAGGTTAGGTGATATCGCATCATATCACTCCACCTAGCATAATCTTCACCATCAAACGTTGGTGGTTTGTGAAAGTCGCCTAGAGGGGGGGTGAATAGGGCGAAACTGAAATTCTCAAAAATAATCACAACTACAAGCCGGGTTAGCGTTAGAAATATAATAGAGTCCGCGAGAGAGGGTGCAAAAACAAATCGCAAGTGAATAATGAAGTGAGACACGCGGATTTGTTTTACCGAGGTTCGGTTCTCTCAAACCTACTCCCCGTTGAGGAGGGCACAAAGGCCGGGTCTCTTTCAACCCTTACCCTCTCTCAAACGGTCCCTCGAACCGAGTGAGCTTTCTCTTCTCAATCACTTGGAACATAAAGTTCCCACAAGGATCACCACAAGTTTGGTGTCTCTTGCCTCAATTACAAGTGAGTTTGATCGCAATGAAAGAATCAAGAAAGAAGAAAGCAATCCAAGCGCAAGAGCTCGAAAGAACACAAGCAAATCTCTCTCTCTAATCACTAGGGTGTTGTGTGGAATTTGGAGAGGATTTGATCTCTTTGGTGTGTCTAGAATTGAATGCTAGAGCTCTTGTAAGTAGTTGGGAAGTGGAAAAACTTGGATGCAATGAATGGTGGGTGGTTGGGGGTATTTATAGCCCCAACCACCAAACTAGCCGTTTGGTGAGGCTGTCTGTTCGATGGTGCACCGGACAGTCCGGTGCACGCCGGACATGTCCGGTGCGACAGCCACGTCACCAAAAGCCGTTGGGTTCAACCATTGGAGCTCTGTCTTCTGGGCCTGCCTTGATGTCCGGTGGCGCACCGGACATGTACTGTAGAGTGTCCGGTGCGCCAGCATGGGCGTGCCTGACCTCTGCGCGCGCAGCGCGCACATTTAATGCGTCGCAGGTAGCCGTTGGCGCCGAAATAGCTGTTGCCCCGCTGTTACACCGGACAGTCCGGTGTACACCGGACAGTCCGGTGAATTATAGCGGAGCAGCCGAAGTGAATTCCCGAGGCTGGCGAGTTCCGGAGGCCGCTCTTCCTTGGAGCACCGGACATGTCCGGTGTACACCGGACAGTCCGGTGAATTATAGCGGAGTTGCCTCTGGAATTTCCCGAAGGTGAGCAGTTCGGAGTTGGAGTCCTTTGGTGCACCGGACATGTCCGGTGGCACACCGGACAGTCCGGTGCGCTAGACCAGAGGTGCCTTCGGTTGACCCTTGCTCCTTTGTTTGAACCCAATACTTGGTCTTTTTATTGGCTAAGTGTGAACCTTTGGCACCTGTATAACTTATACACTCGAGCAAACTAGTTAGTCCAAATATTTGTGTTGGGCATTTCAACCACCAAAATTAATTAGGGACTAGGTGTAAGCCTAATTCCCTTTCAGTCTCCCCCTTTTTGGTGATTGATGCCAACACAAACCAAAGCAAATGTAAAAGTGCATAATTGAACTAGTTTGCATAATGTAAGTGCAAAGGTTGCTTGGAATTGAGCCAATATAAATACTTACATGATGTGCATGGATTGTTTCTTTGTTTTTAACATATTGGACCACATTTGCACCACATGTTTTGTTTTTGCAAATCCTTTTGTAAATTCTTTTCAAAATCCTTTTGCAAGATAGTCAAAGGTAAATGAATAAGATTTTTGCAAAGCATTTTTCAAGTTTTGAAATTTTCTTCCTTTGTTCCAAATGCTTTTCCTTTGACTAAACAAAACTCCTCCTCAAATAAATTCTCCTCTTAGAGTTCAAGAGGGTTTTAAGATATCAAATTTTGAAAATACTACTTGCTCCCCCTTTAGAACACAAAGAGATACCAGTTTGAAATTTTCAATTGAAAACCATTAATTTTAAAATTAGGGTGGTGGTGCGGTCCTCTTGCTTTGGGCTCATACTTTCTCCCCCTTTGGCATGAATCGTCAAAAACGGATACTTTGAGTGAGATATAAGCCCTTTCCTAACTACTTTCTCCCCTTTGGCAAAGAAAACATATGAGTGAAGATTATACCAAAGACGGAGAGTGATGCGGAGCGACGACGAAGGATGAGTAGTAGAGTGGAGTGGAAGCCTTTGTCTTCGCCGAAGACTCCAATTCCCTTTCAATATACCTATGACTTGGTTTGAAATACACTTGAAAACACATTAGTCATAGCATATATAAAAGAGACATGATCAAAGGTATACTTATGAGCTATGTGTGCAAGTTTAGCAAAAGAAGTTCCTAGAATCAAGAATATTGAGCTCATGCCTAAGTTTGGTAAAAGTTTGTTCATCAAGAGGCTTGGTAAAGATATCGGCTAATTGATCTTTAGTGTTAATGTATGAAATCTCGATATCCCCCTTTTGTTGGTGATCCCGAAGAAAATGATACTGAATGGCTATGTGTTTAGTGCGGCTATGCTCAACGGGATTATCCGCCATGCGGATTGCACTCTCATTATCACATAGAAGAGGAACTTTGGTTAATTTGTAACCATAGTCCCGCAGGGTTTGCCTCATCCAAAGTAATTGCGCGCCACAATGGCCTGCGGCAATATACTCGGCTTCGGCGGTGAAAAGAGCGACCGAATTTTGCTTCTTTGAAGCCCAAGACACCAAGGATCTTCCCAAGAACTGGCAAGTCCCCGATGTGCTCTTCCTATTAATCTTACACCCCGCCCAATCGGCATCCGAATAACCAATCAAATCAAATGTGGATCCCCGAGGGTACCAAAGCCCAAACTTACGTGTATAAGCCAAATATCTCAAGATTCGTTTTACGGCTGTAAGGTGAGATTCCTTAGGGTCGGATTGGAATCTTGCACACATGCATACGGAAAGCATAATGTCCGGTCGAGATGCACATAAATAAAGCAATGAACCAATCATCGACCGGTATACCTTTTGATCCACGGACTTACCTCCCGTGTCGAGGTCGAGATGCCCATTTGTTCCCATGGGTGTCTTGATGGGCTTGGCATCCTTCATTCCAAACTTGGTTAGAATGTCTTGTGTGTACTTCGTTTGGCAAATGAAGGTGCCTTCTTGGAGTTGCTTGACTTGAAATCCTAGAAAATACTTTAACTCCCCCATCATAGACATCTCGAATTTTTGTGTCATGATCCTACTAAATTCTTCACATGTAGATTCGTTAGTAGACCCAAATATAATATCATCAACATAAATTTGGCATACGAACAAATCATTGTCAAGAGTTTTAGTGAACAAAGTAGGATCGGCCTTTCCGACTTTGAAGCCATTAGCAATAAGGAAATCTCTAAGGCATTCATACCATGCTCTTGGGGCTTGCTTGAGCCCATAAAGCGCCTTAGAGAGCCTATAGACATGCTTAGGATACTCACTGTCTTCAAAGCCGGGAGGTTGCTCAATGTAGACCTCCTCCTTGATTGGTCCGTTGAGGAAGGCACTCTTCACGTCCATTTGGTAAAGCTTGAAGCCATGGTAAGTAGCATAGGCTAATAATATACGAATTGACTCAAGCCTAGCTATGGGTGCATAGGTTTCACCAAAATCCAAACCTTCGACTTGTGAATACCCCTTGGCCACGAGTCGAGCTTTGTTCCTTGTCACCACACCATGCTCGTCTTGCTTGTTGCGGAAGACCCACTTGGTTCCTACAACATTTTGATTAGGACGTGGAACTAAATGCCATACCTCGTTCCTCGTGAAATTGTTGAGCTCCTCTTGCATCGCCATCACCCAATCCGAATCTTGTAGTGCTTCCTCCACCCTGTGTGGCTCAATAGAGGAAACAAAAGAGTAATGCTCACAAAAATGTGCAACACGAGATCGAGTAGTCACCCCCTTATGAATGTCACCGAGGATGGTGTCGACGGGGTGATCTCGTTGGATTGCTTGGTGGACTCTTGGGTGTGGCGGCCTTGGTTGTTCATCCTCTTCATCATTTGCATCTCCCCCTTGATCATTGCCTTCATCTTGAGGTGGCTCATTTCTTTGATCTTCTCTTTCATCAACTTGAACCTCGTCCTCATTTTGAGTTGGTGGGGATGCTTGCGTGGAGGAGGATGGTTGATCTTGTGCATTTGGAGGCTCTTCGGATTCCTTAGGACACACATCCCCAATGGACATGTTCCTTAGCACGATGCACGGAGCCTGTTCTTCACCTATCTCATCAAGATCAACTTGCTCTTCTTGAGAGCCGTTAGTCTCATCAAACACAACGTCACAAGAAACTTCAACTAGTCCTGAGGACTTGTTAAAGACTCTTTATGCCCTTGTGTTTGAATCATATCCTAGTAAAAAGCCTTCTACAGTTTTAGGAGCAAATTTAGATTTTCTACCTGTCTTAATAAGAATAAAGCATTTGCTATGTCTTCTTGAGGATTCGGTGTAGATATAACCGGTTGATGGCGTAGCAGGCGGTGTTGACCGCCTCGGCCCAAAACCGATCCGGCGTCTTGTACTCATCAAGCATGGTTCTTGCCATGTCCAATAGAGTTCGATTCGACCATTTTGTTGTGGAGTGTAGGGAGAAGAAAACTCATGCTTGATGCCCTCCTCCTCAAGAAGCTTTCTATTTGTGAGTTCTTGAACTCCGTCCCATTGTCGCTTCTAATTTTCTTGATCCTTAAGTCGAACTCATTTTGAGCCCGTCTCAAGAATCCCTTTAAGGTTTCTTGGGTATGAGATTTTTCCTGCAAAAAGAACACCCAAGTGAAGCGAGAATAATCATCCACAATAACTAGATAGTACTTACTCCCGCCGATGCTTATGTAAGCGATCGGTCCGAATAAATCCATGTGTTGGAGCTCCAGTGGCCTGTCACTTGTCATGATGTTCTTGTGTGGATGATGAGTGCCAATTTGCTTCCCGGCTTGGCATGCGCTACAAATCCTGTCTTTCTCAAAATGAACATTTGTTAGTCCTAAAATGTGTTCTCCCTTTAGAAGCTTATGAAGATTCTTCATTCCAACATGGGCTAGTCGGCGGTGCCAGAGCCAACCCAAGTTAGTCTTAGCAATTAAGCAAGTGTCGAGTTCAGCTCTATCAAAATCTACCAAGTATAGCTGACCCTCTAACACTCCCTTAAATGCTATTGAATCATCACTTCTTCTAAAGACAGTGACACCTACATCAGTAAATAGACAGTTGTAGCCCATTTGACAAAGTTGCGAAACGGAAAGCAAATTGTAATCTAAAGAATCTACAAGAAAAACATTGGAAATAGTATGGTCAGGTGATATAGCAATTTTACCCAAACCTTTGACCAAACCTTGATTTCCATCCCCGAATGTGATAGCTCGTTGGGGATCTTGGTTTTTCTCATATGAGGAGAACATCTTCTTCTCCCCTGTCATGTGGTTTGTGCACCCGCTGTCGAGTATCCAACTTGAGCCCCTGGATGCATAAACCTACAAAACAATTTTAGTTCTTGACTTTAGGTACCCAAACGGTTTTGGGTCCTTTGGCATTAGAAACAAGAACTTTGGGTACCCAAACACAAGTCTTGGAGCCCTTGTGTTTGCCCCCAACAAACTGTAAAGCCCAAAATTGGTAGAAAAAAATGATGAGTAGTTCTTTACTAAAACACAAATAAACCATTGCCTCATATTGGATTTTTGGTTTGTGCATTCAAAACAATAATAATATTAATAGAAATACATTAATGTTCACATTTGGATTTAAGACCTAGTTTGCAAATTAGAATTTGGAAGAGGGGAAGGAAAATACTATAACAGATAAAGAAAATAATTAAATAAATAAATAAAAATCCTTCCATACTTGTTTGTTAATTTGTACATTTGAATCTAGGAACAAAGTTCATAGGAAAATTTGGATTTAAAATAGGTATTCAAATGCAAATCCAAATGGGGGATTTAAATCCTAAATAAACCTAGAATTGAGAAAAGAGAAAAGAAGAGAGATTAATAAGGGAATAAAAATAAGTATATAAAAATATATGCATTATTCTTATACATATTGGATTTTGAACATTTGACACAAAGGTTAAGTCCACAAAAAGGGATTCAAATTCAAACTAGAAGATTCAAATATATAAAGAAAAATAAAAGAAAAATGGAAAAGAATAAAAACAAACCGACGTGGTGGGCTCACGGGGTGATTTTCGGCCCACTACCGATCTCACTCGTCTCGGCCCAACTCCAAATCCTGGCGCCGACACGCGGGTCCCACCGGTCAGCCTCACGCGCTCGACCACGGTTCTCCACTCGCTGCTCTGCCGGACCCACTGGCCAGCCTCCTTGCGCGTGCGCCTACAGCCTCAGGCCCACACGCCCTGTCCCACTGACTGGTGGGCCTGCGCCGTCAGAATCTTCTTCTCCCGCGCGGACTCCGTAACAGACCGGGATCTTCGCCGCGTTGATCTCGGGCCGACCTTACCGGTCACCGCCTCCTCCTCGCTCGGACTCTGGGGGAATAAAAGACCCACATGTTCTCCCCTGCTCCCTCAATCCTCCAGGCCTAACGATTCCTGCGTCTGGGTTCCCGCGTTGGGGAAGTCCGCCGTCGTCGAAGTCCCGCCATCCGCACTGCTCAGCACCAATAATCCGGTCTCGGACGTTTGGGAGGGTGCGCCGGTGGTGCTCGTGGAGAAATCCAGGGGCACAAGGCTCCACGCCGACGTGAATTTCTCATCGGCCTTCACCCTCCGCCGCGTAGCCGCCCTGCTCCGTGGACACTGATCATCGTCGCTCCTCCTCGGGTATGTAGCTCTAAATCGCGTTCGCCACGTTCCGTACTACGCGTACCTGTCGCCGATTGAGTTTTGGCCACCGATTCGAGCTTGGGGAGGAGGTCCGGTGATGGCGCGCCGCCGCTGGTGCGCGTGGCTCCGTCGTCTGCTGTGGGTGTGTGGGGAAAGGTGAGTGATGATGAATGGACCGTTGATTCGGGTTTTGGCGACTAGGATTTGTCCGGGTGACCGCTTCAGCCGAGCGCGTTTTGGGACGTTGATCTCCCATCGGGCGGTCAGCGTGTATCACGCATCTCATTAAACCTGTGCCGTAGATCTCGGGATCCGACGGCCGTGATAACATACCCCTTCAAGTTTTAATCTGGGCCGTTAGAATCTGATCGAACGACTCTAGTTCACCGATACCCCTTCGCCGGGGCCATTTTCTAAAAGAGACCCTGCGCTTTACTTATATCAACCCGCCGTCCATAATAGGATTCGCTTGAGTCTTAGGAACTTTTGCGGATTAGTCCCTGCACTTTCCAGATTTCATGCGCGCAGTCCAGATAACAGAGAAATAAGATTATTAATATTAAAAATTGATTTTTAGTATAAAAATAAATCTTAAAACTTGTATAATTCATATTTAATTCATTTTAGCTCCAAATTGAGTCATTCCAATTCCTAAAATTTTGTAATAATATTCTCTATCACTTAGAGCCTCTGTTTTGGCATGAAAACAATTAGAAATTTAATCTCTTATTTAATCCATTTTAATCACATAAAACCTTTGAAAATTCATAACTTAAAATCTATAACTCCAAAATTAATGATTCCTGTTCCTAGAATCTTATTTTAATGTGTAGATTATTATTATGTATTTTGTTCACTTGTTTGGTGTGATGTTAAATTTTGCCTACACTGTTTGTTTGTATTACTACGACTAGCAGTGAGGTCACGAGTCATCTGAAGATCATCCTGGTACCTGGAATCTCAAGGCCCAGGCAAGTTGTGCCCTTGATCACTTCTTTTCACCTACTCATGTTCTAATTAATCATAATGATCTGCATAGGTTAATTTTGATGGGACCCAATAGGTTACCCTAGTTTGTCTATCTTTATACCTTGTTTACCACTGAACTTTCTGGGTAGTACTTGCTAGTGCTTTATGTGGTTTTGGGTATGAAGATTACACTATTCATGATTATACTCTTGTTATCAGTTGTTATTTATTGTTCATGATAAGATCATTATGTTAATTGGAACATGGAGAACCACCCGGGAAAACAGTGCTACCACAAGGGTGGAATGGGACGCCCTTGGCTGATTAATTAGGAAAGCTAGTGGAAGACTACCTTACCCGAAAGGGGCAAGGGCAGTAGGGGAGTGGTCAGTGTAGGGAGGCCCTCGGGAGGATTTTGCTGCGATGGCGGTCCTGCAAGGGATTCCTGCATTGGAACTTCCTATAAACTGTAGCGGGTTTTCTGAAGCTAGTGGAACTTTGTAAAGGCCTCGTAGTGTTACCCTGCCTCGCCTCCTCGGTAGAGGTGTATGGGATTGGCCGTCTCTTGGCAGATGGGTAACATGACTTGTGGGTAAAGATGCGCAACCTCTGCAGAGTGTAAAACTGGTATACTAGCCGTGCTCACGGTCATGAGCAGCTCGGACACTCACATGATTAAATTATGGAACTTAAACTCAATTTGTCATATGCATTGCATCGCAGGTGAAGTTGTTACTTTTGTTCTACTATTTAATTGGGCTGGTATTTACTTATACTTAGTAACTGCTAATAAAATTTTGACCAACTTTAAAAGCAATGCTCAGCTCTAACCATCTTCTTTGGTAAGCCTTACACTTCACGTGAGCTCCCACCTTTGGCGAGTTCATGCACATTATTCCCCACAACTTGTTGAGCGATGAACGTATGTGAGCTCACTCTTGCTGTCTCACACCCCCCCACAGGTCAAGAACAGGTACTGCAGGATGAGGCGCTTGGAGGATGCTGCGATGAGTTCGTGAGAGGTCTAGGTCGTCGTCTCCCAGTCAACTTTGGGTTGCTGGACCGTTGTCTCCTTATTATGTAATTATTTAATTTGTATAGAACTCCTGTTATATATAAAGATGTGACATTCGATCCTGTGCCACTATTCATCATATGTGTGAGACTTGGTCCCAGCACACCTGGTGATTATGTTTACGCCCGGGTTTTGGACCCCTAAAATCCGGGTGTTACACAAACTTGGCAACTACCTTGCCGGATTTGTTAGTCAAAACATAAGATGCATCAAAAGTCTTAAATGAAATGCTATGATCATTTGATGCAATAGGAGTTTTCTTCTTAGGCAACTTGGCACGGGTTGGTTGCCTAGAGCTAGATGTCTCACCCTTATACATAAAAGCATGATTAGGGCCAGAGTGAGACTTCCTAGAATGAGTTCTCCTAATTTTGCTCTCGGGATAACCGGCAGGGTACAAAATGTAACCCTCGTTATCCTGAGGCATGGGAGCCTTGCCCTTAACAAAGTTAGACAAGTTTTTAGGAGGGGCATTAAGTTTGACATTGTCTCCCCTTTGAAAGCCAATGTCATCCTTGATGTCAGGGCGTCTCCCATTATAGAGCATACTTCTAGCAAATTTAAACTTTTCATTTTCTAAGTTATGCTCGGCAATTTTAGCATCTAATAATGCTATATGATCATTTTGTTGTTTAATTAAAGCCATGTGATCATGAATAGCATTGATATCAACATCTCTACATCTAGTACAAATAGAAGTGTGCTCAACGTTAGATGGAGAGGGTTTGCAAGATTTTAATTCTACAACCTTAGCATGCAACATATCATTCTTAGTTCTAAGGTCGGAAATAATAGTATTGCAAACATCAAAATCTTTAGCCTTAGCAATCAAATTTTCATTTTCTACTCTAAGGCTAGCAAGAGAATCATTCAATTCCTTAATCTTAGCAAGCAAATCATCATTATCATTTCTAAGATTGGGAATTGAAGCATTACAAACATGAGAATCAACCTTAGCAATTAATCTAGCATTTTCATTTCTAAGGTTGTCTATAGTCTCATGGCAAGTGCTTAGCTCACTAGACAATTTTTCACATTTTTCGACTTGTAGAGCATAAGCATTTTTTACCTTAACATGCTTTTTGTTTTCCTTAATAAGGAAGTCCTCTTGAGAGTCCAAGAGATCATCCTTCTCATGAATAGCACTAATCAATTCATTTAATTTTTCCTTTTGTTGCATGTTTAGGTCGGCAAAAAGGGTACGCAAATTATTCTCCTCATCACTAGCATTATCATCACTAGAGGATTCATATTTAGTGGAGGATTTAGATTTAACCTTCTTCCTTTTGCCGTCCTTTGCCATGAGGCACTTGTGGCCGACGTTGGGGAAGAGAAGTCCCTTGGTGACGGCGATGTTGGCGGCGTCCTCGTCGGAGGAGGAGGAGTCGGTGGAGCTCTCGTCCGATTCCCACTCCCGGCAAACATGGGCATCGCCGCCCTTCTTCTTGTAGTACTTCTTCTTTTCTCTCCTCTTTCCCTTCTTGTCGTCGCCCCTGTCACTGTCACTAGATATAGGACATTTTGCAATAAAATGACCGGGCTTACCACACTTGTAGCAAACCTTCTTGGAACGGGATTTGTAATCCTTCTCCTTCTGTTGCTTGAGGATTTGCCGAAAGCTTTTGATGATTAAAACCATATCCTCATTGTCGAGCTTGGAGGCGTCAATTGGTTGTCTACTCGGTGTAGACTCCTCCTTCTTCTCCTCCGTCGCCTTAAATGCCACCGGTTGTGCTTCAGACGTGGAGGGTTCATCAAGCTCGTTGATCTTCTTTGATCCTTTAATCATACATTCAAAGCTCACAAAATTCCCGATTACTTCCTCGGGAGTCATTAGTGTATATCTTGGGTTACCACGAATTAATTGCACTTGAGTAGGGTTAAGGAATATAAGTGATCTTAAGATAACCTTAACCACCTCGTGGTCGTCCCACTTCTTGCTCCCGAGGTTGCGCACTTGGTTCACCAAGGTTTTGAGCCGGTTGTACATATCTTGTGGCTCCTCCCCTTGGCGAAGACGGAAGCGACCGAGCTCCCCCTCGACCGTTTCCCGCTTGGTGATCTTGGTGAGTTCATCACCCTCGTACGTGGTCTTGAGTAGGTCCCAAATCTCCTTTGCATTCTTCAACCCTTGCACCTTGTTGTATTCCTCCTTACTTAGAGAGGCGAGGAGTATGGTTGTAGCTTGAGAGTTGAAGTGCTCAATTTGGGCCACTTCGTCCGTATCATAATCCTCATCCCCTATGGATGGTACCTGTGCTCCAAACTCAACAACATTCCATATACTTGTGTGGAGTGAGGTTAGATGAAATTTCATCAAATCACTCCACATAGCATAATCTTCGCCATCAAAGGTTGGCGGTTTGCCTAATGGAACGGAAAGTAATGGAGTATGTCTAGATGTACGAGGATAGTGTAAGGGGATCTTACTAAACTTCTTGCGCTCTTGGCGCTTAGAAGTTACGGACGGCGCATCGGAGTCGGAGGTCGATGTTGATGAAGTGTCGGTCTCGTAGTAGACCACCTTCCTCATCCTCTTGTGCTTGTCGCCTTTCCGATGCGACTTGTGGGAAGAAGATTTTTCCTTCTTCTCTTTGTGGTGTGAGGAAGAAGATCTTTTCTCCTTCCGTTTGGAGGAGTCCTTCTTCTTCTCCTTCCTCTTGGTGCGGGACTCTTCCGATGAAGTGCTCCCTTGGCTCGTAGTGGGCTTGTCGCCGGTCTCCATCTCCCTCTTGGTGTGATCTCCCGACATCACTTCGAGCGGTTAGGCTCTTAATGAAGCACCAGGTTCTGATACCAATTGAAAGTCGCCTAGAGGGGGGGGGTGAATAGGGCGAAACTGAAATTCTCAAAAATAATCACAACTACAAGCCGGGTTAGCATTAGAAATATAATAGAGTCCGCGAGAGAGGGTGCAAAAACAAATCGCAAGCGAATAATGAAGTGAGACACGCGGATTTGTTTTACCGAGGTTCGGTTCTCTCAAACCTACTCCCCGTTGAGGAGGCCACAAAGGCCGGGTCTCTTTCAACCCTTACCCTCTCTCAAACGGTCCCTCGGACCGAGTGAGCTTTCTCTTCTCAATCACTTGGAACACAAAGTTCCCACAAGGATCACCACAAGTTTGGTGTCTCTTGCCTCAATTACAAGTGAGTTTGATCGCAATGAAAGAATCAAGAAAGAAGAAAGCAATCCAAGCGCAAGAGCTCGAAAGAACACAAGCAAATCTCTCTCTCTAATCACTAGGGCGTTGTGTGGAATTTGGAGAGGATTTGATCTCTTTGGTGTGTCTAGAATTGAATGCTAGAGCTCTTGTAAGTAGTTGGGACGTGGAAAAACTTGGATGCAATGAATGGTGGGTGGTTGGGGGTATTTATAGCCCCAACCACCAAACTAGCCGTTTGGTGAGGCTGTCTGTTCGATGGTGCACCGGACAGTCTGGTGCACACCGGACATGTCCAGTGCGACAGCCACGTCACCAAAAGCCGTTGGGTTCGACCGTTGGAGCTCTGTCTTCTGGGCCCGCCTTGATGTCCGGTGGCGCACCGGACATGTACTGTAGAGTGTCCGGTGCGCCAGCATGGGCGTGCCTGACCTCTGCGCGCGCAGCGCGCGCATTTAATGCGTCGCAGGTAGCCGTTGACGCCGAAATAGCCGTTGCCCCGCTGTTACACCGGACAGTCCGGTGAATTATAGCGGAGCAGTCGAAGTGAATTCCCGAGGCTGGCGAGTTCTGGAGGCCGCTCTTCCTTGGAGCACCGGACATGTCCGGTGTACACCGGACAGTCCGGTGAATTATAGCGGAGTTGCCTCTGGAATTTCCCGAAGGTGAGCAGTTCGGAGTTGGAGTCCTCTGGTGCACCGGACATGTCCGGTGCGCCAGACCAGAGGTGCCTTCGGTTGACCCTTGCTTCTTTGTTTGAACCCAATACTTGGTCTTTTTATTGGCTAAGTGTGAACCTTTGGCACCTGTATAACTTATACACTCGAGCAAACTAATTAGTCCAAATATTTGTGTTGGGCAATTCAACCACCAAAATTAATTAGGGACTAGGTGTAAGCCTAATTCCCTTTCAGTTTGCCTAATGGGACGAAAAGTAAATGTGTATGTTTAGGAATGCGAGGATAGCGTAGGGGGATCTTACTAAACTTCTTGCGCTCATGGCGCTTAGAAGTAATGGACGGCGCGTCGGAGCCGGAGGTCGATGGTGATGAAGTGTCGGTCTCGTAGTAGACCACCTTCCTCATCTTCTTCTTTTTATCACCACTCTAATGCGACTTGTGGGAAGAGGATTTCTTCTCCTTCCCCTTCCCCTTGTTGCGGGACTCTTCCGATGAAGCCTTCCCGTGGCTTGTAGTGGGCTTGCCGTCGGTCTCCATCTCCCTCTTGGCGTGATCTCCCGACATCACTTCGAGCGGTTAGGCTCTAATGAAGCACCGGCCTCTGATACCAATTGAAAGTCGCCTAGAGGGGGGGTGAATAGGGCGAATCTGAAATTTACAAACTTAATCACAACTACAAGCCGGGTTAGCGTTAGAGATATAATGCGAGTCCGAGAGAGGGCGTAAAAACAAATCGCAAGCGAATAATGGAGTGAGACACACGGATTTGTTTTACCGAGGTTCGGTTCTCTCAAACCTACTCCCCGTTGAGGTGGTCACAAAGACCGGGTCTCTTTCAACCCTTTCCCTCTCTCAAACGGTCCCTCAGACCGAGTGAGCTTCTCTTCTCAATCAACCAGGAACCAAACTTCCCCGCAAGGACCACCACACAATTGGTGTCTCTTGCCTTGATTACAATTGAGATGATCGCAAGAAAGAATGAGAAAAAGAAGCAATCCAAGCACAAGAGCTCAAATGAACACAACAATCACTCTCTCTAATCACTAAAGCTTTGAGTGGAATTTGGAGAGGATTTGATCTCTTTGGTGTGTCTAGAATTGAATGCTATAGCTCTTGTAAGGTGTAGAAGAGTAGAAACTTGGATGCCTTGAATGTGGGGTGGTTGGGGTATTTATAGCCCCAACCACCACAAAGTGGTCGTTGGAAGGCTGCAGTCGCATGGCGCACCGGACAGTCCGGTGCGCCACCGGACACTGTCCGGTGTGCCAGCCACGTCAGCCAGCCGTTGGGTTCCGACCGTTGGAGCTCTGTCTTGTGGGCCCTGTAGGCTGTCCGGTGTGCCACCCGCGCGTGCTCTGCTCCTCTGCGCGCGCTGGCGCGCATTTAATGTGTTGCAGTCGACCGTTGAGCGCGAAGTAGCCGTTGCTCTGCTGTCACACCGAATAGTTCGGTGTGCACCGGACACTGTCCGGTGACTCACCGGACAGTCCGGTGAATTTTAGTGGAGCGGATTCCCGAAGCTGGCGAGTTCAGAGTCGCTCTCCTCTGGAGCACCGGACACTGTCCGGTGGTGCACCGGACAGTCCGACGGAGCACCGGATAGTCTGGTGAATTATAGAGAAGCGCCTCTGAGATTTCCCGAAGGTGAAGAGTTCAGCTTGGAGTTCCCTGGTGCACCGGACACTATCCGGTGCGCCAGACCAGGGCACACTTCGGTTGTCCCTTGCTCTCTTTTATTGAACCCATTCTTGGTCTTTTTATTGGCTTATTGTGAACCTTTGGCACCTGTAGAACTTATAGACTAGAGCAAACTAGTTAGTCCAATTATTTGTGTTGGGCAATTCAACCACCAAAATCTATTTAGGAAATAGGTGTAAGCCTAATTCCCTTTCAATAATTAATAATTCTGAGACTTTTCTACCGGTTTGTGATGATTTTATATTTAACTGTTGCCTTTACTTGCCTATGATGATATGTTTTATAATGATGATCAATCAAGGGAGTATGACTTGTTGCTTTGTTTTCCTTGCTCATTTTGTGAATTTTGCCTGTGATGAAATATATTTGACTGATGACCATTCATGGGAGGTTGACTTATTGCTTTGTTTTCCTTGCTCTTGGTTTTCTTCCTGTCTATGTTTTATTTTGGGTCAGGCAACCAAACATACTCTATCCTTTAATCTGATTTCTCCACCTGCCCTATGTTCTCCCATGTATGGTCAAATGAGGTGTTTATTCATAAAAACTGAGGCAATTTATTCTATTACTCTCATGAGTTGATCAAGTGATTTTAATTGATAATAATTTCTGAGGCAAACTATAGTTCATACAATTCTGGTTATGGTAAGTTGTTACTTCTCTTTTCTTCTCAAGTGATTTTACTCTCATGATCAAGTGATTTTACTCATGATTTCCTTCTATTTTCTTCTGTTTAAGTTGTTACCATAGTTCATACAAATCTGAGGCAGTTTTCTGTTGAAGTTGTTACCATAGTTCAAACAAGTGTTATGAAACATCGGATGCCAGATTTCTATTTAGTTCAATGAGAAGAATTACAAATGATTGTAACTAATTCAGATGATTAGTTTCTGTTTAGTTGAAAGTCGCCTAGAGGGGGGTGAATAGGCGGAATCTAAAAATTACAAACTTAAGTACAACTACAAGCCGGGGTTAGCGTTAGAAATATAAACGAGTCCGAAAGAGAGGGCGAAAACGAATCACAAGCAAATAAGAATGGATGGCATAGTGATTTATTTTACCGAGGTTCGATTCTTGCGAACCTACTCCCCGTTGAGGTGGTCACAAAGACCGGGTCTCTTTCAACCCTTTCCCTCTCTCAAACGGTCACTTAGACCGAGTGAGCTTCTCTTCTCAATCAAATGGGACACTAAGTCCACTACAAGGACCACCACACAATTGGTGTCTCTTGTTTTGATTACAAGTGTTATGGAAACAAGAATGAGGAAGAAGAAAAGCAATCCAAGCGCAAGAGCTCAAAAGAACACAAAAGTCTCTCTCTCTCTAGTCACTAATTTGTTTGGAGTGATTCCGGACTTGGGAGAGGATTTGATCTCTTTGTTTGTGTCTTGTGTTGAATGCTATAGCTCTTGTATGAGGTTTGAAAGCTGAAAACTTGGATGCATTGAAGTGTGGTGGTTGGGGGGTATTTATAGCCCCAACCACCACCAAAAGAACCGTTGGTGAGGGCTTCTGTCGAATGGCGCACCGGACACTGTCTGGTGCGCCAGCCACGTCACCAGACCGTTGGGTTCCGACCGTTGGAGCTCTGACAATTGGGGCCACCGGACAGTCCGATGGTGCACCGGACAGGTCCTGTATATTGTCGGTGCGCCTTCTGGCGTCTGCTCTGACTTCTGCGCCCGCAGGCGCGCACTGTAGCGCATTTAATGTCTTCTACAGACGACCGTTGGCGCGAAGTAGCCGTTGCTCTGCTGGCACACTAGACAGTCCGGTGTTACACCGGACAGTCTGGTAAATTATAGCGGAGCGGCCTCCAAATTCCCGAAGCTGGCAAGTTCAGAGTCGATCTCCCTGGTGCACCGGGCACTGTCTGGTGGTGCACCAGACAGTCCGGTGCGCCAGACCAGGGCTGCCTTCGGTGTACTTTGCTCCTTAGTTTTGAACCCTTTCTTTTGACTTGTATTGGTTTGTTGTGAACCTTTGGTACCTGTAGAACTCATAATCTAGAGCAAACTAGTTAGTCCAGTAATTTGTGTTGGGCAATTCAAACACCAAAATTCATATAGGAAAAGGTTTGACCCTATTTCTCTTTCATTAGTTCATATGATATGTTTAAACAGTTTCTGTTTAATTCAGATTATTGTATCAGATGATCACCAGCTCCATCCCAATGCCTTGTCAAAGTTCAATTTTTTGTTTAAGTTCATATGATATCTATTTAGTATGGCTTCTTGACGAGCTGCCAGTTTCTGTTTTTAGTTGACGCTGGTTATGCTGTTATGATACCCGAAAAATTTTCTGTTTATGGTTTACGTTTGGATTTCTATTTAGTTCAATGAGAAGAATTACAAATGATTGTAACTAATTCAGATGATCAGTTTCTGTTTAGTTCATATGATATGTTTAAACAGTTTCTGTTTAATTCAGATTATTGTATCAGATGATCACCAGCTCCATCCTAATGCCTTGTCAAAGTTTAATTTTCTGTTTAAGTTCATATGATATCTATTTAGTACGGCTTCTTGACGAGCTGCTAGTTTTTGTTTAAAAACAGTTTCTGTTTTTAGTTGACGCTGGTTATGTTGTTATGATCAGTACCGCTAGTTTCTGTTTAGTTCATATGATATATTTAATTCAGATTATTGTAAATCATATTTAGATGATTGCAATTAGTTCATTTTATGGGTCAAAATCATATTTTTAGTTCAAATGTGCTGTAATTTGTTTAATAGCGCTTAAAATTTGACGGGAGCTTAATTTTACACATCAAAACTGACGACAACCCAATTGAACCAAGCTAAAAAAAAGAAACAACCAATATATAATATAAGTCTGGTTCATTTTAAACAGGCAACCAAACATTATTTGTTGGCTCTGTTTATGCAGGCTACCTTAAGTCTTGTCCTCTCACTGAGCCAGACTCAGGCTGGACCAAGCAACCAAACACATCCTACAACATGATCGATCTGGGCCTGGCGTTCTGGTATGGCAGGCGTTGCTGAGTGCCTGCCATCTTCCACGGCAGCGAGGCTGTAGGCACTCATCAAAATTTGGAAGCAGCAATCAAACAAACAAGCATACATACCATTGTGTGTCACAAAGACGTCGAAAAACAAAATTGCTTGTATCAAAATTAGCTCTTCATGTATACTGTACCAAATATACGCAAATGACAACCATGACCCCGCAGCATAGTTAATTACAAGCTAAACTCATGAAAGGAAAATTCCTTCAACAATCCCATTGGCATCCTCGGTGGTCGGTGCTGAAGCTGCAGGCAATGGTCTTAAGTGACTGTCGTAGCCAAGAGAGGTTCCAGGTATTGCTTGAACTTATCTTTTGTCATTGCCCCTTCTCGCCGGCTATCTGCTACCTCTCGGCCATTCTTGAAGAAAATCAAAGTCGGAAGACCATAGACCTTGTACTCTTCAATCAGCTGCGGATTGGCGTCGTGATCGATTTTGACGATTTTTACACGCCCGTCATATTCCTGTGTCACAAGATTAGACTTTAATCAAAGCTGTGATTCTGGTTAGAAGCAAGCAATAGTGTTTCCTCGCACATATGTTTAAAGCACCGCATTCTGCTATGAGCTGCCAATGATGGATCATCTCCCTCAGGATCGTAACACTAGCCTTGAATCAAACATGATGTTCCACTGTTTCTAATAGCTTCCACACCTGATGAACACTGAAACTGTCCTCAATTTCTAAAGCGTTTTGGCCACTGAATTTCAGCCTAGCAAAAACTGGACCCTGGACTTGTACGCTGATGCCAACTCAAATCACAGACATGAACCTATGGACAAGTGCAATATTTTCATTTTTTTCTCAGTTGTCTCAAGCCCCACCTAAAAGGTCGCTCCTTACCTTATCTCTGATACTTTGGCTTTTCTATTAGCGTCGTCGATGCTACCAAATTACTCGCACATTGCAGTCGCTGTCACTTAATCCGTCACTGTCGAGAGCACGACATGGCACCAGCACAGACGAACACAGACATGGATAAGCACCCACCGGGAAGCAGGCAAGCAGCAGAGTACCCTATACCTCGGAGGCCCAGTCGACGACGGGCGCGATGAGGCGGCACGGCCCGCACCAGTCGGCGACGAAGTCCACGAGCACGGGCAGCTCCGACTCCAGCACTTCCGCGGGGAACTCGCCTTGCCCAATGAACCGGGCCGCCGCGCCGCACCGAACGCGCGCGCGAGGGCGAGCGAGCCGACCTGGCGCCGCGCGGCATCCGGCCGGCCCGGGCTGAGCGCGCGACAGGCGGGGCGCGGCCGGAAGGCGGGCCCCGCGGGGGGCTGAGGAGAAGGGCGTGCGCAGAGAGGGCGCGAGGGTGGTCGCCGTGGTGCTCGGCGCGGACGCCATGAGCGGAGCGGAGGCAGATAGAGGAATTTTCTGGAAGGTGCCAAAGGCCAGCACGCCACCAGTTCTTTCTCTTCCGCGGGCGAGATTTGTCGGCGCGGAGCGATCTTTCTTTTCCTTTTTATTACGCGCTGCAACTCACTTTATAAACACACGCTATGCAACCCTACCATATAAACATCTTCGAAGACTTTCGTTAAGATTATAAAATTATTATAATCTCCTTGTTCATGAAAATGTCACTTATCACGGAATATATATAAAGTTGTTAAATCAAATCATTAAGTTCTAAAATGTTGAGTTAAAATCAGAACACAGAACTTCAGATGCTACTGGAATATTCGCTGTCACAATCAGTCCGGACTCAGTACGACGACCGTGCTACTAACGTAGCATGCTCTTTTCGCTTTTCTTTTTTAAAAAGTTCGACCCTTTTCAGCCCAAGTCGTCTTCTGAGAGGTGGAATTCGGCCCGGCTCGGTCCAGAAAATAAAACTGCCAGGGAAACGGAACGCAAGCGGCCCGTTCAGCCTCTTCGTTTGAAAATAAGGTCCCCCCACCCCTCCCCAAAATCTAGGTTTGGAACTAGCCGGTGGTGGATCTTTCACCAACGAAAGAGATTCTTGTTGGTACGTGCAGTTTGGATTCTGAGAATTGAATTCCATTCCAATAGCACGGTCGTTTCGTTGGAATTGAATACTATTTTAATAATTATAATTTAGACAAAACTAATTAAGTTCGTATATTTAAATATGTAATATATTTGTATATTATCCTAAATTATATGAGAAAGATAGTTATATACTACATTTATGTTATAGCAAAACAAGTATAAGAGTGTGCTATAAGTTGTGCATTGGAAAAATAGCATGTAAATCTATAGAATCAATTTCCATATCTCACTCCATGAATTTGAGATAGGCTTATATGATAACTTTGGAAAGTAGTGGAATGTCACATTCTATAAAAATAGCCTATTACATTAGTAAGATTCCAATCCCTCAAAATGAAAGGAAACAAACGGGACCTAATACTAATTTAGATTAGATATAGATTAATTAATATATTCGATTTTATATACAATATATTTATATACTACTATTAACCATACTGTCGGAGACCGTAATTAGGGGTACCCACAATACTCCTTAATCCGGCTGGAAAACATCTTCAGAACAAACCATAAACAACCGATAAAGCGCGGGCTTCGTCTACCAAGGGACGCCACCTCATCCGAGCCCAGCCTCGGGCAAGGATAATAGTCCCGGACGAATTCATGCCTCGCCCGAGGGTCCCCTCAGTCAACAGACACGCCCTCGGCGCGCCCGAAGTCCAGCGCAGGCAAGCTTTGTCGTACAGCGACCTCGTCCGAATCGCCTTACCAACCAACCGTATCGCATGCGCATTTAATGCGGGGATCGCCTGACACCTTATCCTAACACGCGTGCCCCAGTCCGCAAGGTCGAAGTGACCGCAGTCACTTCGCCCCCCTTTACTGACCGTTCTGACATGAAAACAGCGCCTGGCAACTGTGCCAGCCACCAGGGAAAGACTAACAACAGTCGCGGCCTTCCCCGAGTTTCGGCCTCGGGCGCAACAGCGAGCTCCGCCTCGCCCGACCCCAGGCCTCGGCCTCGGGAGAAGGACTCTGCCTCGCCCGACCTCGACCTCGGGAGAAGGGATCCACCTCGCCCGACCTCAGCCTCGGCCTCGAAGGAGTCGCCGCCTCGCCCGACCCCAGCCTCGGCCTCGGAGGAGTCGCCGCCTCGCCCGACCTCGGCCTCGTATCAACTACGCTACTGGGGATCCATCATTACCCTACCCCTAGCTAGCCGCCTCAGGCTACGAAGGAACAAGACCGGTGTCCCATCTAAGTTACTCCGGTAACAGGTAATGATGATCCCCCGCGTGCGCCCGTGACGTCGGGTGCTCTCAAACCCCCTACGGAAGCAAGAAAACATCAGCAGGATCCATACCGCACCGCCAGCTATGCTTCTACAGGGCTCAAGGCACTTCTCCGACGGCCACGTTGGTACATCTACAGGGCTCAAGGCACTTCCCCCGTTCCCCGGCGGCCATGTTATTACCTGTACAGGGCTCAGGGCACTTCCCTGCCAGCCACGTTAGTTCATAGCTACACCCCCATTGTACAGCTGGGCATCTCCTTGCATCTATAAAAGGGATGTCCAGGGCCCCACAGGGGGGAGGGACGAACGCACGACGTACGAACACACGGACGCACGACGCAGACGAGCGGAGGCAGGCAGAGTAGGAGAGAGCGGTAGAGGCAGCCCCAGACAGCTCGCCTCAAGGCCGAACTCTCTCTTTCTCTCTCTCTCTCTCTCTCTCTCTCTCTCTCTCTCTCTCTCTCTCTCTCTCTCTCTCTCTCTCTCTCTCTCTCTCGTTCTCGCTCTCCCGCAACGCTTGTAACCCCTACTACGAGCACCCCGGTGCAAGATAACATAAGCCTTATTTCCCTATGTGTTCCATCTTGCATCAACCCATCTGGGCAGGGACACGCAGCAACAAATTCACTAGTCGGTCCGGTTGAGGGTCCCCCGAGTCCGAAACACCGACAGTTGGCGCGCTAGGTAGGGGCTCGCTGCGTGTTGACAATACTTTCCCGTTGAGTTCCAGATGGGTAGCTTTCAGCAGCCTCTTCAGCCCGGGACGGTGCTCCGCTTTGGGAGTCTCGAGTTCCTGTCCCTCGACGGCAGCTACGACATGGTACTCCTCCCCTCGCAGCACGGCAACAACGATGGTCGTCGGCTCGCCCGGCGAAGGCGAACTCGACGACGACTTCCTCCCGCGGCGGAAGAGGAACACCCGGGTTTGCCCCGCTACCCTCCTCACCGGAGGAGGAGGAGACAGGGCAACTATGGCCAGGCAGGAGGCGGCACCTTGTCGGCTATCGGGCCAGAGCGAGTCGACGACGGCGGCACCCCTGCGGGGGACATGTCAGGTGTCATCCTCGCACCTGAGACAATGACGGGCATCGCTTCCCCGCAACATGCCAACCCCAAGCGGACTGATGACGCCAGCACCCTCACGAAGGACTTGTTGGGCGTTAGCCTCGTACCTGAGATAACAGTGCAGTCCGTCCCTGATGCGACTTCGCCACCGTCCATCAACCAAGAGGTACCATCCGTTTTTCACCCTGTTCCCTTTAGATTCAGTTTCGATCCGCCAAGCGACCCCGCTTCGGTGAGCGCTTTCGCTAGGGCATATCCTGTGGTCAACTTGGGACCGACTAACGGCCATCTCAACCTCCGGACCCGCGGGTTCCGAGGAAGAGGACGACCCCGACGTTAGTTGGGATTTCTCCCGACTTCGTGATCCCAGTGCCATGCGCGACTTCATGTCCACATGTGACCATTGCCTCTCCGGTTGCTCTGATGATGGTCACAGCCTTAACGGAGAGGGTTGCGACCCAACTCGCGAGTGCTACCACATCGGTCAGAAGGATCACGACGGAGAAAACCACCTTGGCATGCCAGGAAGTGACGGCGCCCTTGCACCTGCGACTCGCGTTGAGATCCCGCAGGAGCTAGCTGTGGTCCAAGTCCCTGCGGGGGGTCAGGACACACAGCTTGAGCAACTCCGCGAGATGCAGGCCAAGCTCGACGAAGAAGCGGGGCGACTTGTGCAGCTCCGGCAAAACATCGAGCAGGAGTGGACAGGCCAGGCACTCACCGGAGGAGCACGTCATCGGGCCTAGGACGTCCAGTGTCGCATTGTTGACGATGTCAGGGCAATGCCGCCCCCGGCCTTCAATGGGGCTGGCCAGAGCCTAGCCGCAGCAGCAATGTTGCTTCGGACAATGCCGGAGCCATCCACCATCGAAGGGCGACGTATCCAGGGCGAGCTCAAGGGCCTCCTGGAAGACGCCGCTGTCCGACAAGCCGAGAGCTCTACCTCCCGGAGGCAAGGAGACCCCTTCGAGCATCACGCAGCGCCCTCCTAGCACATGCGGGAGGCCTCGGTCCACACCGAGCGCACACGGGACGGGACGCCTGCGGCCCCGGATCGCCTCGGCAACAATCAGCGCCACCGCGACCGTCGAGCCCGCCTCGAGGAAAAGGTGCGTTGGGGCTACCATCCCAGGCGCGAGGGATGTTACGACAGCGAGGAGGATCGAAGTCCCTCGCCCGAGCCACCAGGTCCGCGAGTCTTCAGCCGGGCCATACAACGAGCGTCGTTCCCGGCCCGGTTCCGAACCCCGACTACCATCACCAAATACTCAGGGGAGACAAGGCCGGAGTTGTGGCTTGCGGACTACCGGCTGGCATGCCAGTTGGGAGGGGCGGACGACGACAACCTCATCATCCGCAACCTCCCCCTTTTCCTCTCCGACGCTGCCCGGGCCTGGCTGGAGCATCTGCCTCCTGCGCAAATCTCCGACTGGGACAACCTAGTCAAGGCTTTCGCTGGAAATTTCCAGGGTACGTACGTGTGCCCTGGGAACTTATGGGATCTCCGAAGCTGCCGCCAGCAGCCAGGGGAATCCCTGCGAGACTACATCCGGCGGTTTTCCAAGCAGCGCACCGAGTTGCCCAACATCACCGACTCGGACGTCATCAGGGCATTCCTCGCTGGCACCACTTGCCGAGACCTGGTGAGCAAACTAGGACGCAAGACACCTACCAAGGCGAGCGAATTGATGGACATCGCCACCAAGTTCGCCTATGGTCAGGAGGCGGTTGAAGCCATCTTCCGGAAAGACAAGCAGCCTCAGGGAGGGCAGAAGGAAGATGCCCCCAAGGCGTCCACCCAGCGTGGTGCGAAGAAGAAGGCCAAGAAGAAGGCGCAAGCAAAGCGCAACGCCGTCAACACGGATCTCGTCGCTGCTGCCGAACGCAGGAACCCTCGGAAGCCTCCTGGAGGGGCCAACGCGTTCGACAAGATGCTTAAAGAGTCGTGCCCCTATCACCGGGGTCCCGTCAAGCACACCCTTGAAGAGTGCGACATGCTCCGGCGCTACTTCAACAAGGCTGGACCCTCGGCAGAAGGTGGCAAAGACCAAGGCAACAACCAGGGGGGCAACAAGGAAGAGGAGTTCCTGGAGGTCCACAACTGCTTCATGATCTCCGGCGGACAGGTGGCGAACGCCTCGGCTTGGCACCACAAGCAGGAGCGTCGGGAAGTCTGCTCGGTGAAGGTAGCGCTGCCGGTCTACCTAGACTGGTCCGACAAGCCTATCACCTTCGACCAAGGTGACCACCCCGACTTCGTGCTAAGCCCAGGAAGGTACCCGCTCGTCGTCGACCCAATCATCGGCAACGTTAGGCTCTCCAAGGTCCTCATGGACGGAGGCAGCAGCCTCAACATCATCTACGCCGAGACCCTAGAGCTCTTGGGGGTTGATCGGTCCGAGATCCGGGCTGGTGCAGCACCCTTCCACAGGATTGCACCTAGAAAGCGTATCCTGCCCCTTGGACAGGTTGACTTGCCCGTCTGCTTTGGAACTCCCTCCAACTTCCGAAAGGAAACCCTCACCTTTGAGGTAGTTGGGTTCCAAGGAACCTATCACGTGGTACTGGGAAGACCGTGCTACGCCAAGTTCATGGCCATCCCCAACTACACCTACCTCAAGCTCAAGATGCCTGGCCCCAAGGGAGTCATCACCGTCGGGCCCATGTACCGCCATGCTTACGAGTGCGGCGTGGAATGCGTGGAGTACGCTGAGGCCCTCGCCGAGTCCGAAGCCCTCATCGCCGACCTAGATTGCCTCTCCAAAGAGGCGCCCGACGCGAAGCGGCACGTCGACAACTTCGAGCCGGCCGAGGCGGTCAAGTTCGTCTCTCTCGACCCCAGCAACGACGCCGGCAAGAAATTCAGGATCGGCTCCGAGCTCGACCCCAAATAGGAAGCAGTGCTCGTCGACTTTCTCCATGTAAACGCCAAAGTTTTTGCGTGGAGTCCCTCGGACATGCCAGGCATACCGAGGGATGTCGCCGAGCACTCACTGGACATCCGAGCTAGAGCCCGACCCATGAAGCAGCACCTGCGCCATTTTGATGAAGAAAAGCGCAGAACCATAGGCGAGGAGGTCCACAAGCTAATGGCTGCAGGGTTCATCAAAGAGGTATTCCATCCCGAATGGTTAGCTAACCCTGTTCTTGTAAAGAAAAAAGGTGGGAAGTGGAGGATGTGCGTAGACTACACAGGTTTAAACAAAGCATGTACAAAGGTTCCCTACCCTCTGCCTCGCATCGATCAAATTGTGGACTCCACTGCTGGGTGCGAAACCCTATCATTCCTCGACGCCTATTCAGGCTATCACCAAATCAGGATGAAAGAATCCGACCAGCTCGTGACTTCTTTTATCACACCTTTTGGCATGTATTGTTATACTACTATGCCATTTGGCTTGAGGAATGCAGGTGCAACCTACCATAGGTGCATGAACCATGTGTTCGGAGAACACATTGGCAGGACAGTCGAGGCTTACGTTGATGACATCATCGTCAAAACAAGGAAAGCCTCCGACCTCCTCTCTAACCTTGAGGTAACATTCAGTTGCCTAAAAGCGAAGAGCGTAAAACTCAATCCTGAGAAGTGTGTCTTCGGAGTCCCCCGAGGCATGCTCTTAGGGTTCATTGTCTCCGAGCGAGGCATCGAAGCCAACCCGGAGAAAATCGCGGCCATCACCAACGTAGGGCCAATCAAAGATTTGAAAAGAGTACAAAGAGTCATGGGATGCCTTGCGGCTCTGAGCCGCTTCATCTCGCGCCTCGGCGAGAAGGGATTGCCCTTGTACCGCCTCTTAAGGAAGGCCGAGCGCTTCACTTGGACCCCCGAGGCCGAGAAAGCCCTCAGAAACTTAAAGGCGCTCCTTACAAATATGCCCATCTTGGTGCCCTCCGCTGCGGAAGAAGCCCTCTTGATTTACGTCGCCGCAACCACTCAGGTGGTCAGCGCTGCAGTCGTAGTCGAGAGACGAGAAGAAGGGCACGTACTGCTCGTCCAGAGGCCAGTCTACTTCATCAGCAAAGTGCTATCCGAGACCAAAGTCCGCTACCCGCAAATCGAGAAGCTGCTCTACATAGTGATTCTGACACGACGGAAGCTGCGGCACTACTTCGAGTCTCATCCGGTTACTGTGGTGTCATCTTTCCCCCTGGGAGAAATCATCCAGAGCCAAGAGGCCTCGGGTAGGATAGCAAAATGGGTAGTGGAACTCATGGGCGAAACACTTTCATTTGCCCCTCGGAAGGCCATAAAATCCCAAGTCTTGGCCGACTTCCTGGTTGAATGGACTGACACCCAGTTGCCGACGGCCCCAATACAGCCTGAACTTTGGACCATGTACTTCGACGGGTCGTTGATGAAAACAGGAGCAGGTGTTGGCTTGCTCTTTATCTCACCCCTTGGAAAACATGTGCGCTACGTACTGCGCCTCCATTTTCCGGCGTCAAACAACGTGGTCGAGTACGAGGCCTTGGTTAATGGCCTACACATCGCCGTCGAGCTAGGGGTTCGACGCCTCGACGCTCGTGGCGACTCGCAGCTCGTCATTGACCATGTCATGAAGAACTCCCACTGCCGCGACCAAAATATGGAGGCCTACTGCGACGAAGTTTGGCGCTTGGAAGATAAGTTCTACGGGCTGGAACTCAACCATGTTGCTCGACTGTACAATGAAACCGCAGATGAGCTGGCGAAAATAGCCTCGGGGCGAATGACGGTTCCCCTGGACGTCTTCTCCAAGGATATATATCAGCCATCCGTCAAACTCGATGACGCACCCGAACCCGACGGACCCTCGGCCCAGCCCGAGGAACCCTCGAGCGCCGAGGGTGAGGCCCTGCGCGTTGAGGGGGAGCGGAATGGGGTCACACTGGTTCCAAACTGGTAGACCCCGTACCTGGAATATCTCCTCCGAGGAGAGCTGCCCCTCGACAAGGCCGAAGCTCGGCGACTTGATCGGCGCACCAAGTCGTTTGTTTTACTGGGTGATGAAAAAGAGTTATACCACCGCAGCCCCTCGGGCATCCTCCAACGATGCATATCCATTGCCCAAGGATAAGAGCTGTTACAAGAAATACACTCGGGGGCTTGCGGTCACCATGCAGCGCCTCGGGCCCTCATGGGAAACGCTTTCCGACAAGGTTTCTACTGGCCAACCGCGGTAGCCGACGCCACTAGGATTGTACGCTCCTGCCGAGGGTGTCAATTCTACGCGAGACAGACACACCTGCCCGCTCAAGCCCTACAGACAATACCTATCACTTGGCCGTTTGCCGTGTGGGGTCTGGACCTCGTCGGTCCCTTGTGGAAGGCACCCGGGGGCTTCACGCACCTGCTGGTCGCCATCGACAAATTCTCCAAGTGGATCGAAGTCCGACCCTTAACCAGCATCAGGTCGGAGCAGGCGGTGGCGTTCTTCACAAATATCATCTATCGCTTTGGGGTCCCAAACTCAATCATCACCGACAATGGAACACAGTTCACTGGAAAAAAGTTCCTGGACTTCTGCAAGGACCACCACATCCGTGTGGATTGGGCCGCTGTAGTGCACCCAATGACAAATGGGCAGGTGGAACGCACCAACGGTATGATTTTGCAGGGACTAAAACCGAGGATCTACAACGACCTCATCAAGTTTGGCAAGTGGTGGATAAAAGAACTACCCTCGGTGGTTTGGAGTATGAGGACGACGCCGAGCCGGGCCATGGGCTTCTCGCCGTTTTTCCTAGTCTATGGGGCCGAGGCTATCTGACCCACGAACTTGGAATACGGTTCCCCGAGGATAAAGTCTTACAACGACCAAAGCAACCAGACCAGCCGAGAGGATTCATTGAACAGCTAGAAGAGGCTCGGGGCGTAGCTTTGCTACACTCAGCACGGTATCAGCAGTCCCTGTGACGCTACCACGCCTGAAGGGTTTGGCCCCGAGACTTCCAAGTGGGAGACTTGGTACTTCGGCTGCGACAAGACGCCCGAGGGCGCCACAAATTTACCCCTCCCTAGGAAGGGCCCTTCATCATCGCCAAGATTTTAAAGCCTGGGACATACAAGCTGGCCAACGATCAAGGCGAGGTCTACAACAACGCTTGGAACATCGAACAGCTACGTCGCTTTTAGCCTTAAAATGTTTCAAGTCGTTCATGTATCTCACTTTCTTTACATGCATAAATAAAGTCTAACCATCAAGGAAGGATCAGCCTTGCCTTGGCAAAGCCTGATCCTCCCTAGGGGCTAGAAGGGGGGAACCCCCTCTGCGTCAAAATTTTCCTCGGAAAAGTCTTTTGCCGGAACGTCTTTCGTGCATTTCGATTGTGTCGATAACAGAATCCTAAAGATGAGAAAGAGAGACCGTAAGCGACAAGGCCGACCGAGCCAAGGGACTCCTACGCCTTCGGGATACAGATACCTCACTCATCACCTTCCTCGAAAAGGTAGCTCACGCTCGGATAAGCGATTCTGCTACCGAACAAGTCCTAACGCTCGAAAACTTTTCTGCCAGAATGACTTTCGTGCCTTTTTGACTGCGTCAATAACAGAATCCTAAAAACGACGGGAGAACACGTAAGCGGCAAGGCCAACCGAGCCGAGGGACTCCTACGCCTCCGGAATACGGATACCTCACTCATCACCTTCCGCGAAAAGTAACTCACGCTCGGGTAAGCGATTCTGCTACCGAACGAGTCCTAACGCACGAAACAAGAGGAAAGAAAACGCAGCTTTATAATCCGACAATAATGTTTAGGCCTCAGCGGCCGCAAAAGACATACGCATACTTAGAATAAACTGTTCCTGCAGGCTCAGACATCGGCAGGGGGAGGAGTGGCACGCTCGGCGTCATTTCCACCCTCGGCAGAATCTGGCCCGACCTCAGACGGCGACTCGGGCGGAAGGATCTCCACCTCGAAGGAGGAAGCCAGCACCGCGCTTGGGCCCTCGACAGCCGCGTCAAGCCTCTAGACCTCAGCTAAGGCAGCCTCCTCTTTGTCGGGTAAGCAGTACCCCTTGCTGACCCGCTCCAGATCCACGTCGTAGTGGGAAGCGAGTACTGCGAAGGCCCGCCTAACGCCGTGGTGCAGTGCCCCACTAGAGTCTGCTGCGCACATGGCCGCCCAAGGCCCGCAGGCGACTCTAGGGGGAGCTACCCGAGGGGACGTCGTCGAAACCAAAGGCCCGATAGAAAGCCGAGACAGCCTCGGACATGGCCACGCGCTCGGCCTCCTTCCGCTCAGCCGCCTCGGCAAGCGCCTTGCAGTTCTGGACGGACTCGTTAAGAGCCGTCTCGAGCCCTGCAGGCAGCAGGGCAACATTCTTCAGACGAAAGGAGAAGAATGGAGACAAAAACAAAGTCACAAAGCAGGCAAAACATACATTCGGCCCGGTCACGCTGCAGCGAGGCCTAAGCTTAGGCAGACCAGGTAGACCCGACGGCCATGGCCAGACCCTCCGCAAAGGGTCTCGGCCCGAGCGGTCGCCTCGGAGTCTAGAAAGGAGGAACCCCCTCTGCGCCGAAACTTTCCTCGGAAAAGTTTTTCTACCAAAACGACTTTCGTGCATTTCGACTTTGTCGATAATGGAATCCTAATGATGAGCGAGAGAGACCTTGACCGTCAAGGTCGACCGAGCCGAGGGACTCCTACGCCTCCGGGATACGGATACCTCACTCGTCACCTTCCGCGAAAGGTAGCTCACGCTCGGATAAGTGATTCTGCTACCGACGAACAAGTCCTAATGCTCGAAACAAGAGGAAAGAAGCACGGCTTTATGCCCAAATGTTCAGGCCTCAATAGCCAGAAAGAACAAACACGCATACATAGGATAACAATGGTACCTAGACTTAGACGTCGGCAGCGCCCTCGACGGTTTTCCCGACCTACGACAGATGTCTTAGTACTTAAAGCTATTACATCTTGCCCTCAAGAAGGTACCATTACAAACAGGACTCCTGGTCCATTCCCGCAAGAATGAACAACCTTCACACCAGAAGGCCTGCGGGATAACGAGCTCCCAGCGGCTTGCCGGCGACCACTGCGCTAGCAGTGATAACGACCTCCGCCTCGGGCGGCTAGACAACAGCAGTGATTGCCTTAGGGCAAACACTACTGAGAAAGGGCCCTCGTCCCCGTCCCCCGTCCGAGGGGCAAGGACAAGCCATTAAAGCCGAAAAGCCGGAGGTCCGGATCCTGGTGGCGCTGATGGTCTCGTCGGCAGAGGCAACCGCTTTGGCAGAGGAAGCCTCACCTATGGCGACCACCACCTCAGCACCGACGACAGCGGCCACCTGCCCACCAACACCGCGTCGGCGAATGGCGGCTGCCCCAAAGCGCACCGGCAGGTCCTCACTCCCGTCCTCACCGAGGCCATCCCAGAACACGAGTACCGCCCTCGCGGCGACGACGTGTTATGCGACCCCTCGGTGTAGCCGACGGCGCAAGGAGGACCTGGACATAGCCGGCCCACGCACAGCGCGACCGACACTCGTGTGGCGGACGGGCAGCCGCACTCCGCCCCAGCGGTAGGAGGAGGCACCGGAAGCAGCACTGGAGCCGCTCAGGCCGGGGAGCCGGGCACACGGCAGCTGACAGCGCCATGGGCGGCGAATGCCCTTCTCCCCCGATCACTGAGGGAAGGAGCGGGCCGCTGCCCACGCGGAGGCGGGCCCCGACCCGGTGCACCCTCCTCCCTAGCACGGATGATGAACATCCTTGAAGCTGAGGGTAGGGGGGAGGCCACGGCCCGGCTCGCTCTTCCCCTCCACGAGGCCTGTGGTCATCATCCTGGGTGACCGCCGGTGGGGGAATACAGCCAGGCTGCGTGATTAAAATCCTTGAAGCCGAGCGATGACTAGAGAGCGCCAACCCCCACGGGGTCACGCTCCTCCAACAGCAGCAAGAAGGCAACATGGGTGCGCCCCATCTGGGGGCTCGGAAGGTGGTAGGACGCGATGGATGCGAGGAGTGTGAAGGCATGGCTACCCCCTGGGGGTCAGTCCCTTTTTAAAGGCAGATCTCCTCACTCGCACCCCCAAGCGTCACGGGCAAAGTCTCCACCAACGTGCTCTAGGGTTCCCACCCTACGACACGGGGGCTGGGTCCCACACGTCATTCGGGCTGACCCGAAACGCGAAGAAGGCAAACCGCCGCGCGCAAAGCATGTAACCGCCCTGTGGTTATAAGCGTTCCCTCATCCTCGCCGAAACCAGCGGTTGAAAGGGTGAGCCGCCATGCAGGGAGCATGCAACCGCACCACGGTTGTGCACCCTTTCAGCTTCGTCGCATCCGGTGGTCCAGCATGGAGGCCCGGGCCCACATGTCATGTAACCGGTGCAACGGTTACTACGTGCAAGGAAACCGCACCGCCACTTGCGCCAATGCTGAGTCTTCTTGACTGCGGAACCAGCACAGCGACTCAAGGCAGCCCTGCGTGTGACCCAACAACCCAATAAGTGTGACGGTCACGGGTCACTCAGCCACGGAGATAGGCACAACGGTCGATATAATCAGAGGCAGGCCGGCAGTAATTGCAGCAACAGGCGTGCGGAAGCAGCGGTCCAATCACCTACAGGTTTGCATCCTCTCCTAAAACGGCAAGGTAGCCCTCTCCCACAGCATAAAAGACAACGCACCCATGTTCTGTTCCTCGAAAGACTCGCGCACGCGCAACAGACGCCCTGCGAATCGCCCGTCCCGTCGCATTAACTCCCTGGCAGGACAAGCGACACCTCCGGCAGGCGAAGCGAGCGCCGTTTCGTGTCTGTCATGATGACAGCGTCATAAAAGGTGCACCACATTATTTCAATTTATATCCTTTTCCTTTTCCTCTCTCTTTCTCTTGCCACAGGGACCGGAAAAGGGGATATTGCGAAAAGGATCCTTCTCGGCGAAGGAAACGGGCCCCGAGCCCTCCTACTGATCAGGGGTTCGAAGGTTGCGCCCTCCGGGGTTCGGCGACCGCCCCAGAGCACTCGGGCTCCAAGCCCTTTTCTGATCAGGGGCTCGAAGGCTGGCCCCTCGGAAGGGTTCGACAGCCGCCCTAGAGCACGCAGAGTCAGGGATTACCCTGGGTACGTCCGTTACATGGCCGAGGCTCGGGCTACGCTCCCGAGGTACCCTAGGACATTTCCGAGACCAGCGGGAACGATTTGTAATGGAATCCCACCGGAGGGAGGCACTGAGCCCTCGAATCCTATCGAATGGGTCCGGGTCGAGCAAATCACCTGCAGGTACTTTTGGAGCGCGCCTCTGGGCCACTAGCCGACCCTTATCGAACGGGGCTCGAGCGTCCACTCGGATTACCCGTTAGCAGCTCACCGGAAACACCATGTTCGGTGCCCTCCGAGGGTAACATGGCGCTTTCCCCCCTTCCTCCTCGCGGAGAGGCGACGAAGGGGCGTACGATAAAAGTCGAGACGGTCTTTGATCGTCCTCTTGCTCCGTGCAGAGGCTCGGGGCTGCTCTCGCGCCGGCTACGACCAAACTGTTGACCGCCACATTATTTAAGTTTATATCCTTTTCCTTTCCCTCTCTCTCTCTTGCCGCAGGGATCAGGAAAGGGGATACTGCGAAAAGGATCCTTCTCGATGAAGGAAACGGGCCCCGAGCCCTCCTACTGATCAGGGGTTCGAAGGTTGCGCCCTCCGGGGTTCGGCAACCACCCCAGAGCACTCGGGCTCTGAGCCCTTTACTGATCAGGGGTTCGAAGGCTGGCCCCTCAGAAGGGTTCAACAGCCGCCCCAGAGCACGCAAAGTTAGGGATGACCCTGGGTACGTCCGTTACATGGCCGAGGCTCGGGCTACGCTCCCGAGGTACCCTAGGACATTTCCGAGACTAGCGGGAACGATTTGTAATGGAATCCCACCGGAGGGAGGCACCGAGCCCTCGGACCCTATCGAATGGGTCCGGGTCCAGCAAATCACCTGCAGGTACTTTTGGAGCGTGCCTCTGGGCCACTAGCCGACCCTTATCGAACGGGGCTCGGGCGTCCACTCGGATCACCCGTTAGCAGCTCACCGGAAACACCATGTTCGGTGCCCTCCGAGGGTAACATGGCGCTTCCCCCCTTCCTCCTCGCGGAGAGGCGACGAAGGGGCATACAATAAAAGTCGAGACGGTCCTTGATCGTCCTCTCGCTCCGTGCAGAGGCTCGGGGGCTGCTCTCGCACCAGGCTACGACCAAACCGTTGACCACGTCAACAAACCAGCTTGAAAACTCGGAGCCTGACCGTGCACCTGGGCTACGGCCAGGCCGCATAAGGGAACAACAAGGCTGACTGAGGCATCACAAAAAGGATTAAGACCTCAGAGGAGTCAAACCACTCCTTCGAGGCCTCGGGGGCTACACCCGATGGGTGCGCTCGCGCGCACCCGTCGAAACAAAACATAACCAAGAATGGCCGGTCCCCTTGCGAAAAATCCGGCAGAACCTCCAAGCGAGTACCTACACTCCCTTCGAGGCTCGAGGGCTACTGTCGGAGACCGTAATTAGGGGTACCCCCAATGCTCCTTAATCTGGCTGGAAAACATCTTTAGAACAAACTATAAACAACCGATAAAGCGCGGGCTTCGTCTACCAAGGGACGCCACCTCATCCGAGCCCAGCCTCGGGCAAGGATAGTAGTCTTGGACGAATTCACGCCTCGCCCGAGGGTCCCCTCAGTCAGCAGACACGCCCTTGACACGCTCGAAGTCCAGCACAGGCAAGCTTTGTCGTACAGCGACCTCGTCCGAATCGCCTTACCAACCGACCGTATCGCATGCGCATTTAATGCGGGGATCGCCTGACACCTTATCATGACACGCGTGCCCCAGTCGGCAAGGTCGAAATGACCGCAGTCACTTCGCCCCCTTTACTGACCGTTCTGACAGGAAAACAGCGCCGTTCACCCCGCTCCAGCAACTGTGCCAGCCACTAGGGAAAGACTAACAACAGTCGCGACCTTCCCCGAGTTTCGGCCTCGGGCGCAACAACGAGCTCCGCCTCGCTCGACCCCAGGTCTCGGCCTCAGCCTCGGCCTCGGGAGAAGGGATCCACCTCGCCCGACCTCAGCCTCGGCCTCGGAGGAGTCGCCGCCTCGCTCGACCCCAGCCTCGAACTCGGAGGAGTCGCCGCCTCGCCCGACCTCGGCCTCGTATCAACTACGCTACTGGGGATCCATCATTACCCTACCCCTAGCTAGCCGCCTCAGGCTACGAAGGAACAAGACCGATGTCCCATCTAAGTTACTCCGGTAACAGGTAATGATGGTCCCCCGTGTGCGCCCGTGACGTCGGGTGCTCTCAAACCCCCTACGGAAGCAAGGAAACGTCAGCAGGATCCATGCTGCACCGCCAGCTATGCTTCTACAGGGCTCAAGGCACTTCTCCGACGGCCACGTTGGTACATCTATAGGGCTCAAGGCACTTCCCCGGCGGCCACGTTATTACCTGTACAGGGCTCAGGGCACTTCCCTGCCAGCCACGTTAGCTCATAGCTACACCCCCATTGTACAGCTGGGCATCTCCTTGCATCTATAAAAGGGATGTCCTGGGCCCCACGTAGGGGGAGGGACGAACGCGCGACGTACGAACACACGGACGCACGACGCAGACGAGCGGAGGCAGGCAGAGTAGGAGAGACGCGGTAGAGGCAGCCCCAGACAGCTCGCCTCAAGGCCGAACTCTCTCTCTCTCTCTCGTTCTCGCTCTCCCGCAACGCTTGTAACCCCTACTACAAGCACCCCGGTGCAAGATAACATAAGCCTTATTTCCCTCTTGTGTTCCATCTTGTATCAACCCATCTGGGCAGGGACACGTAGCAACAAATTCACTAGTCAGTCCGGTTGAGGGTCCCCCGGGTCCGAAACACCGACACATACGAAGGGGATATTCATGTGCTATAGTTTTATTATAAGGGAACGAGTTGGAGAGCGTGTTACATATTGCAAAATAGAATTATAGACTAGTGCATAAAATCAATTTCTACACTCTCATCCTATGAATTTGAGATGAGCTTATATCTAAACTTTAAAAAGTGGTGAAAAGTCAAATTCTAAATAAAATAACCTACTTTATTAAGTGGATTTAAATTCCTTCTAAATGAAGAGATCCAAACGGGCCTTAAGTGATTCTCATTTCTCGACAAAGAGAAAATGACATTTTTGGTATGTATGCTGACCTTCCAAAATACCCATGCCATACATATATAAACTATATATAAACCAACAATAATAAAATTTTATAGTTCTAAGTATATTAAGGTAGTATAAATTGAAACTTAACTAAAAGGCGACATATAATGTGCATCCATGCCAACCTATGCAACCATGCATCTAAACATTTTCAGAGGCATCCGATTTGTATCCAACGCACATCAACGGAGGTGTTTTTTTTGTAAAAAGGGACTATCTGGTGATCCAACACACATTTGCCAGAAAACATTTGGATGCATAATTGCACATATTGTCATGGGTGCACATCATACCAAAGCCAACATATCTTGTGCACCCATGCCAACTGTCGGTACCCTGAATTAGGGGTATCCCTTACTACAGCATGAAAACGCGGTGTCCACGTGACTATCTCTAGTCACGTGGCGAACAGCACCCGACTCCACCACGTGGATGGCCCCAGGGTTGCCATGTGACTGGAGAAAACGATACACTCCAAGATGCCAACAGTGGGTCCGGACCCCTGTACATATAGACCGAACCTCCGGAGCAAGGTCCAGGACCCCTGCGAGTGCAACCCGGACCTCCGGGTCGGGTCCCGGACCCCTCTGCGTGGGGTCCGGACTACCCTCAGCCGGGACCCAGGACTCTGGGGCAGAGAATACCCAGGCCTTGCTTAGGCAGGGGTCCGGTGCCGACATGTGTCCAGGCCCAGCCTGGTGCGGACCTGTCCGCATAACGCTACTGCTCCCCGCCCAGGCAGGGAACCGATGCTGCCATGTAGCCTACCGCGCGTGACGTAAGCCAGCGGGCGGAGCCTAACGTAAGGCCACTGGGATGCGCTGTCTCTACATTTATTGCGGAGAAGACGCGCCGCCTGACTATCCCGCTGACAGGCAATGTGTCCCTTCAGCATTTAATGTGTCCTGTCCACTCAGCTGGCAGGCGGCGTCCAAGCCACCTTGCAGGCGGCGTGCCTGTCCATTCCATTACCAAACAGTACGCCCGTGCTACGAAGTGCATTGTGCCCATCCATCATCACTCGTACGTTACCAGGGAAGCTTCCCCTACACGCCAATACTACGCAGATCGCGGGTATCAGGGCGCAAGGAGATTGCTCCAACGATGAGTATTAGTTGCTCCAAAGTATTACATCCGTTATGTTCCTGGACCCACATGTCGGGGCTCAGTACCCTTGTATGTGCCCCCCTTGAACTATAAAAGGGAGGGCACATGGCGTTACAAGGCACACTCATTCAGACTCGAGCCGTCCTAGACACAACTCAAGCTCACAAGTAATACAACACACAGTGGAGTAGGGTATTACGTTCCAGCGGCCCAAACCACTCTAAACCCTTACGTGTTCTTGTGTGTTCATCCCTGAAAGGGAATTAGGCTTACACCTAGTCCGTAATTAATTTTGGTGGTTGAATTGCCCAACACAAATCATTGGACTAACTAGTTTGCTCTAGTGTATAAGTTATACAGGTGCCAAAGGTTCACACTTAGCCAATAAAAAGACCAAGTATTGGGTTCAACATAAGAGCAAAGGGACAACCGAAGGCACCTCTGGTCTGGCGCACCGAACTGTCCGGTGTGCCACCGGACATGTCCGGTGCACCAGAGGACTCCGACTCCAAACTCTTCACCTTCGGGAATTCTCGGAAGCCGACGCGCTATAATTCACCGGACTATCCGGTGTACACCGGACATGTCCGGTGCTCCAAGGAAGAGCGGCCTCCGGAACTCGCCAGCCTCGGGAATTCATTTCAGCTGCTCCGCTATAATTCACAGGACTGTCCGGTGTACACCGGACTGTCCGGTGTAACTACGCGGCAACGGCTACTTCGCGCCAACGGTCACCTGCAACAGCAATTAATGCGCGCCAGAGCGCGCAGAAGTCAGGCACGCGTGGCATGGCGCACCGGACACTCTACAGTACATGTCCGGTGCGCCACCGGACATCCAGGCGGACCCAGCAGTCAGAGTTCCAACGGTCAGAACCCCAACGGTCGGGTGACGTGGCTGTCGCACCGGACATGTCCGGTGTACACCGGACTGTCCGGTGCACCATACGACAGACAGCCTTCACCAACGGCTAGATTTTGGTTGGTGGCTATAAATACCACCCCAACCGGCCACTTCAAGGTGTGGGAGCCCAAGCAACATTCCAAGTCATCTAGTTGACATACTCAAGCCCTCCCAACCACATATATTCATTGATCCATCCTATACACAAGATTTAGTCCACTACAATCAACACAAGTGCCACAAAAGAGAGAGCAAGCAATTGAGAGCTACTCAATTGAGTTTATCCCTAGCGCCTTGTGAGATTCATCGAGAGATAGTGTGTGCTACATCTTTGTGTTCATTTGTGCGTGGAGTATTGACTCCCATCGAACTTCCTCCAAAGTTTTGGAGGCTTGTAAAAGCTAGCAAGAGACACCAAAGAGTGTGGTGGTCCTTGTGGGATCGAGAGTGATCCTTGAGAAGAAGAAGAGCTCACCAATCCTTGTGTGATCGGGGGAGAGAGGGAAAGGGTTGAAAAAGACCCGTCCTTAAGTGGACTCCTCAACGGGGACTAGGCCTTCGAGGGCCGAACCTCGGTAAAACAAATCACCCGTGTCCATTGTGTTTATTGCTTGTGATTTGTTTGTTTTCCCTTGCTCTAAGTTTTCTTGCACCATTATTTGCTAATATCATTTGGTGTTGCTTCAAGTTAAACTCTCATTTAGTGAAGCAATACTTGGCAAGAATGAACTTGTCCTAGTGCTCTTCTCATCTAAGGCTTCTTGCTTTGTTCTATAACTTATTAGTTGTATTGATTTATCACTCCCACATTATTTAGCAATACTCTTTTCAAGCAAGAACTTAGTTTGTATACTCCTATATTTGTATATCTTGTTCTAACCACTAATCAAGGGATCTAGTTGGGGGATAAAGTTTTAATTTTCAGGTTTCGCCTATTCACCCCCCCTCTAGGCGACTTTCAATTGGTATCAGAGCTAGGCACTCCATCTTGAGTCTAACAACTCGAAGTGATGGCTCGTAGAAGATCCCAAAAGAACAAGAAGACTCCTCCATCAAATGCAACTCAAAAGGAGGTAACTCTTGAAATATTATTTGATGATTGTTCCAATTATGACTCATGGTCTACTAGTGTAATAAATGCTTTTAGAACCATAGATCCACGATTAGAACAAATTATAGTCAAGAGTATTTTTCCCTCTAATTTCAATGGAAAAATTAATTCCGAGGAGGATCAAAGATGTTATCGCTTAAACTATTTAGCTTTTGACATCTTAACTAATTCTCTTAGCAAAGAAGATTATCATGCCTTCATATCAAACTATGACGAATCCGTCCATGACGCGCATGATATTTGGACTAGAATTAGAAACAAATTTGATGAGTCCAAACATGATAGTTCATTTTGTGTCTCTACTTCCTTTGGTATTTGTGATACTAACCCTTGCAAGGAAGAAGAAGAGAATGAACGATGGAGACCAAACGATGAATCCACCTCTCCAAAAGGTTTGTCTTCCCATTTCGATTCCCACATGTGTTGTGTGGCTAATGAAAATGATAGCGGAAGCACAAATGAGGATGAGGAGGAAGAAAGAAGCTTTGTGCATCTCTACGCTCGCCTAAGCCAAGAAGATAAGGCAATGATGCTCAAACTTCTAGAAAGAGCGAGAGAGCAAAGCGAAGCTCGTCAAAGGCTAGAAGATATTCTCTACATGAAAATGCTACACTTTGACGAGTTGACTAAAGAACATGAGGAGCTAAAGTGCTCTCATATTGATTTGGTCCAAAGGTATGAAACTGTTTCAATTGAGCATGATAACGCTTTACATTGTATTGCTCAATCAGTAAATAGGAATACCTTGCTTAAGGACCAAGTAGAAAAGCTAAAAGTTGAAAATCTAGCTTTTCAAGAAAAATATGATATGCTTCTATGTTCTCATGAAAATCTTATGAATGATCATATCATATTGAATTTGACTCATGAGGTTGTAATAGAAAACTTAAAATCCCAACAACCTCACTCGTGCACATGTATTCAAATTGATACTATATTACCATGTGCTAATGCTTGTTGTCCGTCAACAAGCAAATCTTCCTTTGAGCTAGAATGTGCAGGAACAAACGATGATTCATATCAAAAGCTCAAGGAAGAAAATGAGAGGCTGAAGATGAGCTTGACACAACTAAAAGGGAAGTGCATTGCTCAACCTTCTCAAGATAACCGTGACCACATGGTGAAGAAGCTTGAGACGGGAACAACCGTGGCATGCACTAAAACCCTTGAGGAAAATGTCAAGGATTTGAGGATTGCCAAGAGGAAGAAGCAAAAGATGAACTTCAATACCTCCTCCAAATGCCTCAACCACGCCTCTACAAAAGGTAACATCCAAGGTAATGATCAAGCCACACTTCACATTAAGAGGTGTAGTGAATGCTTTGAAAAGGGGCACTTGATTAGGTCATGTCCCTACATTAAAAATGGCTTGATTATTAACAAAGATGATAGACTTTGTTTTAAATGCTCTAAGAAGGGACACTTACTTAGATCTTGTCCCCATTTAAAACAAAAGGGCATAGGGTTAGAAAAGAAAGTTTTTACTAACCATGTAGCAAGCAACAAACAAGGAAAGAAGAAAGTTTCGAAACTTGAAAAACGCCTATGCTACACATGCCGGAAGAAGGGACATCAATGCAAGGATTGTCCCATTGGTGATTATCCCACTCCTAACTTGTCAATTGATTCTCATGTAACTAGGCAACCCAAAATTGCAACTTGTGCTAGAAAGGTAATAAGTTTACCTAGTGCTAACACAAAGGACTTTTGGGTTCCTAGATCTTTGTTGACTAACCATGATAGACCCATCAAGCGATGGGTACCAAAATATGATTGACAAGCTTTGCAGGAGAAGGAGTTGATATGAAGCCTTGGGGTGCTTGAGAAAGTCCATTCGATTCTTATCAACTCAAGCTATCAATCGTCAATGATCTATATACATGATTGGCCCAAGGTTATTTTTTCAAATTGCTATGTCTTAAACTCATATCATCTCGAGAAAGATATTATATATTGTAGGAAGTGAAGAGATATCATATGCGAAAAATCAAGGCCTACAACATGGAGGAAAGCCAAAGGATGGTAACACATATCTTTTAAGTGCAAGTATTTTAGAATATCATTTCTTATGTGTCTTGTGTAGTCACATAGAAAAATTGAAGCACTTCACATGTCTTTAAATTGATATTACCATTCTTTGAAGAATTTCCTCTCATATGGTAGATTGCACATTCATCATTTCCATTCTATGGCAATCTACATGCTCTAATTTGTTACAAGTATATCATGGCATGTTCTTCCTCTAATTATCTTGTTATTGCCATGATTCTAGATATAGAGAGATATTTCATGTTCTTAAAAGAATAAGGTGTCACGTAAGGAATTCAAATCCTTAGGACACTTGTAAAAGGAAAACTCTCTCTATAACTAGAATCGTGAGACTATTGTTTTTATTTAAGTAACCCAAGTAGTCTCACTTATAGAGAATAAGTTTCTCTTTGGAAGCGTGTAATCTAACATAAAAAGAAAAATCAATCCAATGTTTTATGATGTATTTCTACTTGCTCAAATTGGATATGATTCTTTTATCGCCTTCCAAATCATGAATTAGATTTATTCCTATAATCTCAAAGGATTATTTATGCTTGTTTTATGAGTTAAAATTGAGCATAACATCATCTATGGATAATCTAGTTCATGCTATGAAGTTTCCATGTTTTAGTAATCTAGCTTTTCATTCCTTATCAAAAATGATTACAAAGAGGGAAACTAGTGCTTGTGTTGCTACTAACATTTCTCTTGAGTTCAAGTATGAAAATCTATAAGAGAGAAAATGCACAAGCCTCATGGGTTGATCCTCACCCAAAGGAAGAAAGGTAAAAAGCAAAGGTATGGGAACTCATCTTTTTAATTAAGTTTGGTTCCCATCTCAATGGGTATTTAATCTAATTCATGCCTTTGCTATATCCATTCTCATATTGACCTATTTTATGTAATAATTAATAAAGTTCAATATAAAGAAGTAAATTCCTATGAGTGATCAAATTGTTAAATAGTGCATGTTCCTCTTTTCAAGTAAAAGTGCACTAATGTTAAGGATTTTACTTCATGTCTGTGTGACTTATGGATGATGAATTATGCTTATTTCCTATCTAAAAGAAATCATCCATCATTGTATACTCCCTTGTATTACTAACATCCTTCTTGAGTATTTTCAATAAGTTTGAAAGGAAAAAGAAGCCACTGCAAAGGGAGGACTCTCAAATGAAAGAGAAGAACATCAAGAACAACACCACCTACCTCTTCGAAACAATCAATGGTGTGGTTGTCAGTATTCTAAACCCTTTCATAATGAGAATACTAGGCTCAAGTTGTTTATTTCAAATTTAATGAGCCTTGATCAAGATGTATAATGCTTCTCTCTATTTGTCCTTTAAGTAAATGCATCCATTCAATTCATTCAAATACTTGATGCATATCTTTAGGGGGAGCCTCTTTCTATATCTTGATTATGTTAAGACTATTACTTTATCTCAGTAATTTCATATAGTCTCTTGCATGAGAATAAGTTTCTCAAGAAGTATGCTACTATTTTTAAATTCTTGTCTTTCAATCTAAAGTAGCATATTTGCTGGATTCTCCTACTCTAAGCTTAATTGATAATCTAATGCGTATGTTGTTCTTTTGATCACATCTGTTATTTGTTTGAATGACTTCAATCAACAATCATGCTTCTTAGTGCCATATATACTATCAATCGATATCTCTCTTGATATGCACTAAGTTAAAAGGAGAATTCATGATACATTTATGCAACTTGTGATCCATTTGATATATGCTAACAATAACTTGAAAAGATCACTAGTTGTAGAACTCTCTCTTGTGCAAAACATTTCCATATATTGTCATTAAAATAGGTCTTAAGCATCTAAGACTAAGGACAAAGCACAAAGAAGAGAGCGTCCCTATGTAAAGGTACAAAAAGGTAAAACTATCTCAATTCATTTAAACTTGTACCTAAATCATCCTTTTCAATACTCTCTTTACATATCTTGTATGAAAGGAAGAGAAAGCATGTCCATGTATTATCCCTGCTTCATACCTAGTTTAATTTCCCAAAAATCATTCCTGCTTTAGTGCATCTCTGGTAAAACTAGATGAAGTACTCTTATTGTCAAAGAGCTTAAAGCTTAACCTTGTAACGAGGATAAGCTGCCTTTGTTTCAAAGGTGGATGGTCCTTAAGTCTCTTTGAAATCTTTAAGGGAAAATGCTTAAATTGTTTACAACATGCTTTCGTAAAGTGCATAAATTGTCATGAGCATCACACTTATACTATGACACAATGCACTTCACAATCTGTATGATATAGATATGTTCTCATTAACCTAATTATGTGCAATTGGCATTTAAGGCCAAAATATGTGTTCCTCTCCATGCACATACTTAGGGGGAGCAATCTATGTTATATAGAACTATGATCATGCTTAATTTGATATATCCTCGTGATCATATCTCTTTTATATGCTATGACTAATGTGTTTTCAAGTGAATTTCAAACTAAGTCATAGGTACATTGAAAGGGAATTGGAGTCTTCGGCGAAGACAAAGCTTCCACTCTACTCTATCGGTATTATCTACCCTTCGCCATCACTCCACAAGGTCTCTCCATCTTTGGTATAATCTTCACTCATATGTTTTATTTGCCAAAGGGGAGAAAATAGTTAGGAAAAGGGCTTATATTTCACTCATAGTATCCGTTTTTTGGCGATTCATGCCAAAGGGGGAGAAAGTATTGGCCCAAAGCAAAAGGACCGCACCACCACCCTAATTTTAAAATTAATAATTTTCAATTGGTAAATTTCAAATTGGTATTTCTTTGTGTTCTAAAGGGGGAGCAAGTAGTATTTTCAAAACTTGATATCTTAAAACCCTCTTGAACACTAAGAGGAGAATTTATTTGAGGGGGAGTTTTGTTTTTAGTCAAAGGAAAAAGCATTTGAAACAAGGGAGAAAATTTCAAAACTTGAAAATGCTTAGCAAAATCTTATTCATCTACCTTTGAATATGTTGCAAAAGGATTTTGAAAAGGATTTACAAAAAGGAATTTGCAAAAACAAAACATGTGGTGCAAGCGTGGTCCAAAATATTGATAAAGAAACAATCCATGCACATCTAGTAAGTAACATTTATTGGATCAATTCTAAGTAGCCTTTGCACTTACATTTTGCAAACTAGTTCAATTCTGCACTTCTATATTTGCTTTGGTTTGTGTTGGCATCAATCACCAAAAAGGGGGAGATTGAAAGGGAATTAGGCTTACACCTAGTCCCTACTTAATTTTGGTGGTTGAATTGCCCAACACAAATCATTGGACTAACTAGTTTGCTCTAGTGTATAAGTTATACAGGTGCCAAAGGTTCACACTTAGCCAATAAAAAGACCAAGTATTGGGTTCAACATAAGAGCAAAGGGACAACCGAAGGCACCTCTGGTCTGGCGCACCGGACTGTCCGGTGTGCCACCGGACATGTCCAGTGCACCAGAGGACTCCGACTCCAAACTCTTCACCTTCGGGAATTCTCGGAAGCCGGCGCGCTATAATTCACTGGACTGTCCGGTGTACACCGGACATGTCCGGTGCTCCAAGGAAGAGCGGCCTCCGGAACTCGCCAGCCTCGGGAATTCATTTCAGCTGCTCCGCTATAATTCACCGGACTGTCCGATGTACACCGGACTGTCCGGTGTAACTACGCGGCAACGGCTACTTCACGCCAACGGTCACCTGCAACAGCAATTAATGCGCGCCAGAGCGCGCAGAAGTCAGGCACGCGTGGCATGGCGCACCGGACACTCTACATTACATGTCCGGTGCGCCACCGGACATCCAGGCGGACCCAGCAGTCAGAGTTCCAACGGTCAGAACCCCAACGGTCGGGTGACGTGGCTGTCGCACCGGACATGTCCGGTGTACATCGGACTGTCCGGTGCACCATACGACAGACAGCCTTCACCAACGGCTAGATTTTGGTTGGTGGCTATAAATACCACCCCAACCGGCCACTTCAAGGTGTGGGAGCCCAAGCAACATTCCAAGTCATATAGTTGACATACTCAAGCCCTCCCAACCACATATATTCATTGATCCATCCTATACACAAGATTTAGTCCACTACAATCAACACAAGTGCCACAAAAGAGAGAGCAAGCAATTGAGAGCTACTCAATTGAGTTTAGCCCTAGCGCCTTGTGAGATTCATCGAGAGATAGTGTGTGCTACATCTTTGTGTTCATTTGTGCGTGGAGTATTGACTCCCATCGAACTTCCTCCAAAGTTTTGGAGGCTTGTAAAAGCTAGCAAGAGACACCAAAGAGTGTGGTGGTCCTTGTGGGATCGAGAGTGATCCTTGAGAAGAAGAAGAGCTCACCGATCCTTGTGTGATCGGGGGAGAGAGGGAAAGGGTTGAAAAAGACCCGTCCTTAAGTGGACTCCTCAACGGGGACTAGGCCTTCGAGGGCCGAACCTCGGTAAAACAAATCACCCGTGTCCATTGTGTTTATTGCTTGTGATTTGTTTGTTTTCCCTTGCTCTAAGTTTTCTTGCACCATTATTTGCTAATATCATTTGGTGTTGCTTCAAGTTAAACTCTCATTTAGTGAAGCAATACTTGGCAAGAACGAACTTGTCCTAGTGCTCTTCTCATCTAAGGCTTCTTGCTTTGTTCTATAACTTATTAGTTGTATTGATTTATCACTCCCGCATTATTTAGCAATACTCTTTTCAAGCAAGAACTTAGTTTGTATACTCATATATTTGTATATCTTGTTCTAACCACTAATCAAGGGATCTAGTTGGGGGATAAAGTTTTAATTTTCAGGTTTCGCCTATTTACCCCCCTCTAGGCGACTTTCAATCCCCTAATCTCGTAACAGGCAAAACGCTTAGGCCCCTCCTCATCTTAGGATTTAGGGCGGGTGCACTCCGCCACCCGGCCGGAGATTTCCTCTCCGACACCAACCTATAAAACCACACATCCAAATATTCAAAGACATAAGATTCAATTCCAACACACACAAGTGGAGGTAGTTTTTTAAAACCCACCTAGTAATTCATCATAAGTTTTGCAGAAAAATGCCTCCATTGATATGCATAGAATGTACATTGGATAACTAGAAACATCTAACAAAAATCATAAATCAAGATATAGACATATAGATAGTTGTTTTAAACAAATCTCTACTATATAAAAGATCTAAACATTAGTTGTTGGCTCCACATTCACACCCATATAATCAACAGATTTTTTCCTAATTTACTAAAAACAAAAAATACATATGTGATATATAGAAACCATAGCGATGCACGAGCAAGTTGTCGTGGAAATGATGGGAGAAAATAATGAAGAAAAAAAGAAGGTTGGTTGCATTCTACTGTCAACGTCTAAGCTCCACAAAGAGAGTGCGATCTATCGTGTCCCTAACCCCGACATCCCTGTGGCATTCGACTTCACCTTCATGAGTTAGAGGTGAAAATCGACAGGTTCAGATCGATAGGAGGTCATCTTGTATCCTACTTTAATGTACTTCAATCAGGTTCGAAATCGAATACCGATATAGGGATAGGATATTTATTTGGATGGATAAGTGATTAATACATATATTATTTAGCTAGATATATGTGGATACTACATACTTGTTGGGTAATGCATTAATTGCTTATTATTCACTAGAATTATGTTTGAGTCTAAGACGGTGTTGGACACCAAAATGAGCGGACGGTCCGGCCCTTAGGCCCGGACGGTCCGCGTGTCCCGAGATTAGATTAACTCGGATGTTTATCCTTATCTCGTGCGTGGTTATCCATCTAATCACGTGGGAGTTTGTTGGCTATCTCTTAGGAAAAGGTCTAGACCTCCTCCCCTATAAATATAAAGGGGTATGACTGATTGAGAACCCCCGAACACATTCCAATCGAACCAATTACTTTATTTACTTTTCTTGCCCTAGGAGTAGATGTAACGTAGTTCTAGTTGTATCCTTCCACATATCCACCTCCACCCCTATTCGACCCTACGTCGTCTAGATCCGTCTTGGGTGGCCTGCCGATCCCAAGACAACCCTAGGATCTCACCCCTCCCGGGGGGCAAGATCTAGTTGTCCACTCGAGACCTCTTCCTCTAATTGGTCTCTTAATTCCTAGGCGACTCCACGTCGTTTGGGGACGCCCCGGGTGACCTGTTGACTCGGAGCACCCTAAGATCTCTTCCCCCAGGGAACGAGATCTAGATTCTAGCAAGGAGGAGGAAGACGACCCTGTCACCAGGTCGTGGATCGTCTGGCCCAGAGTTGCGAACCGTCCGGTGTGACGCAGAGAAGACACCGCTCCTGCGCCTAGGCCGAGGACCGTCCGGCCCAGGGCCGCGGACCGTCCACGCCGCCGCAGAGGGCACCGCCAGGCGGTACACCACCTAGTGATTGGCGCTGCCCAGATTGGCGCCAACATACTTTTTAGCGACTCCGCTAGAGAATAGGTTGCAGATCTATAAAATTAGGCTTACATGACCGATTCTAAAGATCTCAACGGTGCTTCTCTAAACAGCAACACTTGGCTGACTAATTTATCGGCCGCTGAGCATGAAAGATTAAAAGATGACATGAAGAAAATAGACGAGGAGGCCCAACGACAAACAGAGCAGGTGTTCAAGGTGGCGGATAAGTGGTTCCTCTCGCACTTCACGGTAGATTGCCACTAGAAGATTGTCCAAGAGAGGGAGATAAACACCGAGTACATGTCAGCCGTGCTGCAACAGCTCCCCACAATAGGTGATGCCAGGTCAGCTGATGATATTCCATTTATTAAAATTTCTTTTGATAATCGGATTAAAAGTATCACTGAGGATATAGAAAGGATGGCGCATGCATTAGAAAAAACTCACATGCCTAATTTTTTATCACAAAAATTAGGCGCCAAAACAATTGCGCCAAATACATCGGTAACAAATGGGTTTCCCCATCCATATTCTGGTATGTCGATGGACTCATATCCAGGACGACCATCTCCACCATCTTCGCTAAATGGTGAGTCAACTCTGAGCACGGCCGGACCGTCCACACACAATCGTGGACCGTCCGGCCCTCTGTCAGACGTCTGGCACCCTACGCCGGACAGTCCGGAGTTACACAGAGCCCAACACAAGGGGCACAGGTGTTGACTGACATGACCGGACAGTCCGAGGATAGTGCCGGACCGTCCGATCCACCCGCAGACCGTCCGACTGTGCAGGTCGGACCGTCCGGAGCACCAGAAGTCACCTGTGATCCGCCTAGTGCGGAAGGCCGACATAAATATAACTGGCCACCCAAGCCCCAAGAACCAAAAAAGTCACATGTCCCTGAGCTTGTTTGGCCCACTAAGGCCAAACCTTCTGTTCGCTCTCACCCGCACTCGACACAAAAGGAAAAAGTTAAGTTCACATTTAATATTACTAAATGTGATAAAATATTTGATGAGTTGCTTAAACAAAGTAATATTAAATTGTCACATGTAATTCCTCCGGTTGAACAATTAAAAGGGCGCGTTTATTGCAAATGGCATGGCTCCTTTCTCCATAATACCAATGATTGTATCGTCTTCCGTCGACAAATACAATCGGCTATAAACGAAGGCCGGATGAGGTTTCAAAAAGAGGTGAAAACTGACAGGCCACTTGTCCCTGTCACCACATTAGAGCCGACGAGCAAAAAGGCCATAATTCGACCCTGTGCGGCTGATAAAAGCAAAGATAAAAATATCGTCATTGGTGATCCCCGCACACCAAATATATCACGCAGAATAGTTACTCGGAAGACTCTAGACAAAAGAAAGACCGGAGGCACCGGGGGGCAAGCACGATCAGACACCCGATCACGGTCACCTGTCCTGCGTACGCCGGACGATCCGGGTACTAAGGCCGAACAGTCCGAGACAGGAGCGGACGGTCCGACTTGAAAGGGAAATGTGCCCTTGGGCCATTTCTAAGTATTTTGGTGGTTTAGTGTCCAACACAAGTGCCTAAGTGTAAAATAGTGGACAAAGTACAAATCAAGGATAAAGGTATGTTTCTCAGACTTATTACATTGTTTTATGTACTAATGTATTGTGTCTAAGTGCTGGAAACAGGAAAAATCCAATTGGAAATGTCTTGGCTCGAGCAGCCAAGAATCTGCTCAGTCTGGGAGCACCGGACTGTCCGGTGGTGCACCGGACAGTGTCCGGTGCGCCAGGCTGGCTCGAGCAAAGTGGCTGCTCTCGGGACTTCGACGGCGGTGTACGGCTATAATTCACCGGACTGTCCGGTGGTGCACCGGACTGTCCGGTGGGTCGTTCACATGCGAACTCGTCGCTCTCGGGAATTCATCATCGACGTACTGCTATAATTCACCGGACTGTCCGGTGTGCACCGGACTGTCCGGTGAGCCAACGGTCGGCAGGGCCAACGGTCGGCCGCGCGATCTGCGCAGGACACGTGGCCGAGCCAACGGCTAGAAGGGGGCACCGGTCTGTCCGGTGTGCACCGGACATGTCCGGTGCGCCAACTGCTCTCAGGCTGCCAACGGTCGATTGCGCCATTTTTGGAAAGAAATCGGGCACCGGACAGTGTCCGGTGTGCACCGGACTGTCCGGTGCGCCACTCGACAGAAGGCAAGATCAGCCTTCCTAGATTGCTCTCAACGGCTCCTAGCTGCCTTGGGGCTATAAAAGGGACCCCTAGGCGCATGGAGGAGTATACCAAGCATTCCTACAACATTCCTAAGCACCAAGACATCGATTCCGTGCCTTTGATTCTTTGTGATAGCAATTAGAGCTCTAGTTGAGTGGTGAACTCATTGAGTTGTGTTGTGAGCTCTCTTTGCGACTTGTGTGCGTGGTGTTGCTGTGATTTCTTGTCTTGAGTGCGTTGCTAATCCCTCCCTTGCTCTGTGCTTCTTTGTGAACTTTAAGTGTAAGGGCGAGAGGCTCGAAGTTGTGGAGATTCCTCGCAAACGGGATTGAGAAAAGCAAACAAAACACCGTGGTATTCAAGTGGGTCTTTGGACCGCTTGAGAGGGGTTGATTGCAACCCTCGTCCGTTGGGATGCCACAACGTGGAGTAGGCAAGCGTTGGTCTTGGCCGAACCACGGGATAACCACTGTGCCATCTCTGTGATTGATCCTTGTTGGTTATTGTGTTTTGTTGAAGATTCCTCTCTAGCCACTTGGCAATTATTGTACTAACGATTAACCAAGTTTTGTGGCTTAAGTTTTAAGTTTTACAGGATCACCTATTCACCCCCCCTCTAGGTGCTCTCAATTGGTATCAGAGCCGTTCTCTTCACAAAGGGACTAACCGCCCGAAGAGATGGATCCTAAGGGGAAGGGTATCGTGATCAACGATAAAGAGAAGGAATCTTTCGTCAACGAGCCGAAGGACGACAAGCCTACCGACTCGGGCTCGGGCCATAGATGGAAAGATGGGAAGAAGAAGAAGACGAGGCACATCAAAGAGATCGTCTACTACGACGACAGCGATGAGTCTACTTCCTCCTAAATAGACGACGACCACAACGACTACGAGAGGAGGAAACCGGTCAATTCGAACTTTTCTTTTGATTACTCTCGTATTCCTCAAAGTACAAATGCTCATTTGTTATCTATTCCACTTGGCAAACCTCCTCATTTTGATGGAGAGGACTACGGATTTTGGAGTCACAAAATGCGTAGTCACTTGTTCTCTCTCCATCCTAGTATATGGGAGATTGTAGAAAGTGGAATGCACTTTGATAGTACGTATAGTCCCATGTTCATTAATGAGCAAATTCATAAGAATGCACAAGCTACTACTGTTCTTCTAGCTTCATTGTGCAGGGATGAATACCACAAAGTGAGCGGCTTGGATAACGCTAAGCAGATCTGGGACACCCTCAAGATTTCTCATGAGGGGAACGACGCCACCTTGCTCACCAAAATGGAGTTGGTGGAGGGCGAGCTTGGACGGTTCGCGATGATAAGGGGCGAGGAGCCAACCCAAACCTACAACCGGCTCAAGACCCTTATCAACAAAATAAGGAGCTACGGAAGCACGCGATGGACGGACCACGACGTCGTCCGACTGATGCTAAGGTCCTTTACCGTTCTTGATCCTCATTTGGTGAATAATATTCGTGAGAATCCCAGGTACACCAAAATGTCGCCCGAAGAAGTCCTTGGAAAATTTGTAAGCGGGCGAATGATGATCAAGGAGGCAAGGTACGTGGATGACGCTCTAAATGGTCCAATCAATGAGCCTCAACCTCTTGCACTCAAGGCGACAAGAAGCAAGGAGGCGCTACCTAGCAAGGTAACACAAATTGAGGCAGCCGGACTTAATGATGAGGAGATGGCCCTCATCATCAAAAGATTCAAGACGGCGCTAAAGGGACGTAAGGGGCAGCCAAGCAAGACCAAGACAAAGGGGAAGCGCTCATGCTTCAAATGTGGTAAGCTTGGTCATTTTATTGCTAACTGTCCCGACAATGATAGTAATCAGGACCACGGGAGCAAGAGGGAAAAGAAGAAAAATTACAAGAAGGCCAAGGGCGAAGCACATCTAGGAAAGGAGTGGGACTCGGATTGTTCCTCCTCCGACTCCGACAATGAAGGACTCGCCGCCACCGCCTTCAACAAGTCATCCCTCTTCCCCAACGAGCGTCACACATGCCTTATGGCAAGGGAGAAGAAGGTATGTAGTCGAAACTCTACTTATGCTTCTTCAAGTGAGGACGAATCTAGTGATGAGGATGAAATAGATTATTCATGTTTGTTTAAAGGCCTAGATAGAACCAAGGTAGACAAAATTAATGAATTGATTGATGCCTTGAATGATAAAAATAGGCTTTTAGAAAAACAAGAGGACTTGTTGTATGAAGAACATGACAAATTTGTAGAAGCACAAAAATCTCATGCCTTGGAAGTTAAGAGAAATGAAATGCTTTCTTGTGAATTATCTTCTTGCCATGAGACAATTTCTAGCTTAAGAAGCATTAATGATGATTTGAATGCTAAGTTAGAAATAGCTAGTAAATCAACAACTTGTGTAGAAAATGTTGTTATTTGCAATAGATGTAAAGATTTTGATATTGATGCTTGTAGTGAACACACAGCTTCTATTGCAAAGTTAAATGATGAAATGGCTAGTCTTAATGCCCAACTTAAGGCTAGCAAAAGTGATTTTGATAAACTAAAATTTGCTAGGGATGCCTACACGATTGGTAGACACCCCTCAATTAAGGATGGGCTTGGCTTCAAGAGGGAAGCCAAGAACTTAACAAGCCATAAGGCTCCCATCTCCGCTAAGGAGAAAGGAAAGGGCCCTATGGCAAGTAGTACTAAAAAGAACCATGCTTTTATGTACAATGATAGAAGACAGTCTCATAGGAGTTGTAATGCTTTTGATTCACATGCCTATGACTCTTATGCTATGTATGCTTCCAGTTCTTCCTATATGCATGGTAGAGATATGCCTAGGAAAAATATTCATCATGTGCCTAGGAAGAATATTGTTCATGTTCCTAGAAAAGTTATGAATGGTCCATCTACAATTTATCATGCTTTAAATGCTTCCTTTGCTATTTGTAGAAAGGATAGGAAGATAGTTGCTAGGAAATTAGGGGCAAAATGCAAGGGTGATAAAACTTGCATTTGGGTCCCTAAGGAAATTGTGACTAACCTTGTAGGACCCAACAAGAGTTGGGTACCTAAGACCCAAGCCTAAATTTGCCTTGCAGGTTTATGCATCCGGGGGCTCAAGCTGGATTATCGACAGTGGATGCACAAACCATATGACGGGGGAGAAGAAGATGTTCACCTCCTACGTCAAGAATAAGGATTCCCAAGATTCAATCATATTCGGTGATGGGAACCAAGGCAAGGTGAAAGGTTTAGGCAAGATTGCAATATCCAATGAGCACTCTATCTCTAATGTGTTTTTAGTTGAGTCTCTTGGATATAATTTACTATCTGTTAGTCAATTATGTAATAAGGGATATAATTGTCTATTTACAAATGTAGATGTGTCTGTCTTTAGAAGATGTGATGGTTCACTAGCTTTTAAGGGTGTACTAGACGACAAACTTTATTTAGTTGATTTTGCAAAAGAGGAGGCCGGTCTAGATGCATGCTTAATCGCTAAGACTAACATGGGCTGGCTGTGGCATCGCCGCTTAGCGCATGTGGGGATGAAGAACCTTGACAAGCTTCTAAAGGGAGAACACGTGATAGGTTTGACTAACGTGCAATTCGAAAAAGATAGACCTTGTGCAGCTTGTCAAGCAGGTAAACAAGTGGGAGGAGCACATCACAGCAAGAATATGATGACCACTTCAAGACCTCTGGAGCTGCTGCATATGGACCTCTTCGGGCCCGTCGCCTATCTGAGTATAGGAGGAAGTAAGTATGGTCTAGTTATTGTTGATGACTTTTCCCGCTTCACTTGGGTGTTCTTTTTGCAGGATAAGTCTGAAACCCAAGGGACCCTCAAGCGCTTCCTCAGGAGAGCTCAAAATGAGTTTGAGCTCAAGATGAAGAAGATAAGGAGCGACAACGGGTCCGAATTCAAGAATCTTCAAGTGGAGGAGTTCCTTAAGGAGGAGGGGATCAAGCACGAGTTCTCCGCTCCCTACACACCTCAGCAAAATGGTGTGGTAGAGAGGAAGAACAGGACACTCATAGACATGGCGAGGACTATGCTTAGAGAGTTCAAGACCCCCGAGCGTTTTTGGTCGGAAGCCGTGAACACGGCTTGCCACGCCATCAACAGGGTCTACCTTCACCGCCTCCTCAAAAAGACTTCATATGAGCTGCTGACTGGTAACAAACCCAATGTATCGTACTTTCGTGTATTTGGGAGTAAATGCTACATTCTAGTGAAAAAGGGTAGGAATTCCAAATTTGCTCCCAAAGTTGTAGAGGGGTTTTTATTAGGTTATGATTCAAATACAAAGGCGTATAGGGTCTTCAACAAATCATCGGGTTTGGTTGAAGTCTCTAGCGACGTTGTATTTGATGAGACTAATGGCTCTCCAAGAGAGCAAGTTGTTGACCTTGATGATGTAGATGAAGAAGACGTTCCAACGGCCGCAATACGCACCATGGCGATTGGAGATGTATGGCCTCGGGAACAATTGGAGCAAGATCAACCGTCTTCCTCAACTATGGTGCATCCCCCAACCCAAGATGACGAACAGGTACCTCAAGTGGAGGCGCATGATCAAGGGGGAGCACAGGATGTTCAAGTTGAAGAGGAAGAAGCACCTCAGGCACCTCCAACCCAAGTTCGAGCGACGATCCAAAGGGATCATCCCGTCGACCAAATTTTGGGTGATATTAGCAAGGGAGTAACTACTCGTTCAAGATTAGTTAATTTTTGTGAGCATTACTCCTTTGTCTCTTCTATTGAGCCTTTCAGGGTAGAAGAGGCCTTGCTAGATCCGGACTGGGTGTTGGCCATGCAGGAGGAACTCAACAACTTCAAGCGCAATGAAGTTTGGACACTGGTGCCTCGTCCCAAGCAAAATGTTGTGGGAACCAAGTGGGTGTTCCACAACAAACAGGACGAGCACGGGGTGGTGACAAGGAACAAGGCTCGACTTGTGGCAAAAGGTTATGCCCAAGTCGCAGGTTTGGACTTTGAGGAGACTTTTGCTCCTGTGGCTAGGCTAGAATCAATTCGTATCTTGCTAGCATATGCCGCTCACCATTCTATCAGGTTGTACCAAATGGATGTGAAGAGCGCTTTCCTCAACGGGCCGATCAAAGAGGAGGTGTACGTGGAGCAACCCCCTGGCTTCGAGGATGAACGGTACCCCGACCATGTGTGTAAGCTCTCTAAGGCGCTCTATGGACTTAAGCAAGCCCCAAGAGCATGGTATGAATGCCTTAGAGACTTTTTGATTGCTAATGCTTTCAAGGTTGGGAAAGTCGATCCAACTCTTTTTACTAAGACTTGCGATGGTGATCTTTTTGTGTGCCAAATTTATGTCGATGACATAATATTTGGTTCTACTAATCAAAAGTCTTGTGAAGAGTTTAGCAGGGTGATGACGCAGAAATTCGAGATGTCGATGATGGGCGAGTTGAACTACTTCCTTGGGTTCCAAGTGAAGCAACTCAAGGACGGCACTTTCATCTCCCAAACGAAGTACACGCAAGATTTGCTAAAGCGGTTTGGGATGAAGGACGCCAAGCCCGCTAAGACGCCGATGGGAACCGACGGACACACCAACCTCAACAAAGGTGTCTCAAAGGAGGATTGAAAGGGAAAAGGTGGACTTGGACCATGCAAGACTTCCACTGCACTCCGATGAAAAGAGTAACTTTTCCAAGTTCATCTTTATACTCTTATTGCCTTTGTGTTCTTATTTGAAGATTTTGGTGAGGCAATGGGGTTAAAGGGCCAAGATTGATCCCGTTTTGGTGCTTGATGCCAAAGGGGGAGAAAATAAAGGCCAAAGCGATAAATGGATCAGCTACCACTTGAGAGATTTTGAAAATAGTAGAATAGAGCTTTTGGTTTGTCAAAACTCATTTATTGTCTCTCTTGTCAAAAGTTGGCTTCTTGTGGGGAGAAGCGTTGATTATGGGAAAAAGGGGAGTTTTTGAAATCTTGAATCAATTTCTCTTGGAATGACTCTCTTTACGTCTTAACATGTGTGTTTGACTTAGAGATAGAAATTTGAGTTTGATTTGCAAAAACAAACCAAGTGGTGGCAAAGAGTGATCCATATATGTCAAATTTGAATCAAACCAATTTGAGTTCTGATTTGAATTGATTTTGTATTTGTTCTACTTGCTTTATGTTGTGTTGGCATAAATCACCAAAAAGGGGGAGATTGAAAGGGAAATGTGCCCTTGGGCCATTTCTAAGTATTTTGGTGGTTTAGTGTCCAACACAAGTGCCTAAGTGTAAAATAGTGGACAAAGAACAAATCAAGGATAAAGGTATGTTTCTCAGACTTATTACATTGTTTTATGTACTAATGTATTGTGTCTAAGTGCTGGAAACAGGAAAAATCCAATTGGAAATATCTTGGCTCGAGCAGCCAAGAATCTGCTCAGTCTGGGAGCACCGGACTGTCCGGTGGTGCACCGGACAGTGTCCGGTGCGCCAGGCTGGCTCGAGCAAAGTGGCTGCTCTCGGGACTTCGACGGCGGTGTACGACTATAATTCACCGGACTGTCCGGTGGTGCACCGGACTGTCCGGTGGGTCGTTCACAGGCGAACTCGTCGCTCTCGGGAATTCATCGTCGACGTACTGCTATAATTCACCGGATTGTCCGGTGTGCACCGGACTGTCCGGTGAGCCAACGGTCGGCAGGGCCAACGGTCGGCCGCGCGATCTGCGCGGGACACGTGGCCGAGCCAACGGCTAGAAGGGGGCACCGGTCTGTCCGGTGTGCACCGGACATGTCCGGTGCACCAACTGCTCTCAGGCTGCCAACGGTCGATTGCGCCATTTTTGGAAAGAAATCGGGCACCGAACAGTGTCCGGTGTGCACCGGACTGTCCGGTGCGCCACTCGACAGAAGGCAAGATCAGCCTTCCTAGATTGCTCTCAACGGCTCCTAGCTGCCTTGGGGCTATAAAAGGGACCCCTAGGCGCATGGAGGAGTATACCAAGCATTCCTACAACATTCCTAAGCACCAAGACATCGATTCCGCGCCTTTGATTCTTTGCGATAGCAATTAGAGCTCTAGTTGAGTGGTGAACTCATTGAGTTGTGTTGTGAGCTCTCTTTGTGACTTGTGTGCGTGGTGTTGCTGTGATTTCTTGTCTTGAGTGCGTTGCTAATCCCTCCCTTGCTCTGTGCTTCTTTGTGAACTTTAAGTGTAAGGGCGAGAGACTCCAAGTTGTGGAGATTCCTCGCAAACGGGATTGAGAAAAGCAAACAAAACACCGTGGTATTCAAGTGGGTCTTTGGACCGCTTCAGAGGGGTTGATTGCAACCCTCGTCCGTTGGGACGCCACAACGTGGAGTAGGTAAGCGTTGGTCTTGGCCGAACCACGGGATAACCACCGTGCCATCTCTGTGATTGATCCTTGTTGGTTATTGTGTTTTGTTGAAGATTCCTCTCTAGCCACTTGGCAATTATTGTACTAACGATTAACCAAGTTTTGTGGCTTAAGTTTTAAGTTTTACAGGATCACCTATTCACCCCCCCTCTAGGTGCTCTCACGACTATAATGGTCGGACGGTCCACAAACAGTTAGAAGTAGCAACCTCAGACCAACGGACCACAAGTGTAGGAAATGGGTGACGCCTAAGAGGGGGGTGAATTAGGACTTCTAAAACTTTTACTAAACTAGGCCACAATTAAATCCCTAGAGCAAAACCTATGCAAGTAATCAAACTAGAAGGTGCAAACTAGGTTTTGTCTAAGTGTTGCTATCTCTACCGCAAAGGCTAAGTTTCAATCTACACTAAATAAGTATGAATACAAGATTGAAACTTAAATGCTTAATATAAATGCGGAAACTTAAAGAGCAAAGTAGAGAAGCAAACTCTCGTGGATGACGCCGGTATTTTTACCGAGGTATCCGAAACCACGCAAGGTCCCGACTAATCCTTGTTGGTGTCCCTACGCAAAGGGAAGCCCACGCGAGGGCCAACCACCACGGTCGAGTAACTCCGCAGAGAGCCACAGGCCTTCTCCACGTGCAAGTGGTGCTCCGCTTCCGGCTCCTCTCGGACGCTCCCCGCCGTCTCCACTATCGAGCTTCCGGCCAAAACGTCGCGGGCCTCGTTCCCTCCGGTACACGGTGGCGGCCGTGACACAAACGCGGTTGTCACGGTCTCGCAAGACTCTTGCCCCACTCGGTACAATTACAACGACTCACGCAAGAGCCGAGGGGTTGTGTGGTTTTACAAAACTCACTCAACTAACTAGGGTTCACCTAGAGCAAGCGCCAAAGCGGTCTAACTAATCTAAGCACTTCGCAAAGCACCTACTAATCACCGAGTAATTCTATTAAGCACTTGGGTGTTTGAGCTCTTGGAAATGTGCACTATATGCCTTGGTATGTTGCTTGGGCTCCCACACCTTCAAATGGCCGGTTGGGTGAAGTATATATAGGCCCCAACTCCAAAATAGTCGTTGGAGAAAAGCTGCAGTTCTCTGCGGCACACCGAACAGTCCGGTGGTGCACCGGACAATGCACTGTAACCTGTTCGATGCGCCTAGCCGTTGCTCTGTCAGAGCAGGTGACCATTGGCGCCGCAGGCTTTTCCACACCGGACAGTCTGGTGCTCACACCGGATAGTCTGGTGGTCTTCTCTCCGAGTGCCACCTGGAACTAGCCGTTGGGCTAGAGTTCCCTAGTGCACCGAACAGTCCGGTGTGTGGGCACCGGACAGTCCGGTGCGCCTTCGCACAGACAGTACGTAGCAGCACACTTGGACTTTTCTTAAATCTTCTTAATTTCTTCTTTTGAGGTGTTGCTTTCCTCAATTCCTTAGTCCAAGTAAATCTTGCATCCTGTGAACTACAATCATAAACACTAGAAAACTTATTAGTTCACAGATTGTGTTGTTCATCAATCACCAAAACTCAATTAGCCAAATAGCCCCGGGTCCATTTTCCTTACAAAAAGGTTCCAAAACAAGTGCTAGGAAACAAAATACTACTAAGACGTCTGGACGACTCAGTAGAGTCGGCCCTACTTTTGGTCAGTTGCTTGCCAAATATACGAAGAAGGCCGTTCCACACAACCGGCCAATAAAGCAGACAAAGTCAAAAGGGCGATCTGTGCAAAAGCAAAAGCCGACTAAACGGACCCAAAAGGTAGCACAACCAAGATCGCCTTGTCATCCTCCTCCGGGGATAGCATGGTGCGTCCCGTTCTATCCATCGTCGATGTGTTGTCCTGCTCATGTGTGGGGTGGTACGGTGATGAATTTGTATTACTGGCCCAATCCGTTTGCTTATTTGGGCTGGGGGGCACCACAAGTTTTTTGCCTATTGACAGGTTGATCAGGTAGACATGGCCGAAGAGGATGCGATCTAAAATGGCCTCTGTGCATTAAAGTTCCATCAAGTATTTATATTATCTGATTGCAAGAGCCGATGACTTGCATCGAGCTGAGTCCTTACTTCGGGAACAAAAGCTCATGAGGTCAATTGTTTTCGAAGTTTTCGCTGATGCTTTTGGTTCGCCAAGCTCCACCAAAAGGCAGGGGGCATATGTTGGACACCAAAATGAGCGGACGGTCCGCGTGTCCCGAGATTAGATTAACTCGGATGTTTATCCTTATCTCGTGTGTGGTTATCCATCTAATCACGTGGGAGTTTGTTGGCTATCTCTTAGGAAAAGGTCCAGATCTCCTCCCCTATAAATATAAAGGGGTACAGCCGATTGAGAACCCCCGAACACATTACAATCGAACCAATTACTTTATTTACTTTTCCTGCCCTAGGAGTAGATGTAACGTAGTCCTAGTTGTAGCCTTCCACATATCCACCTCCACCCCTATTCGACCCTATGTCATCTAGATCCGTCTTGGGTGGCCTGCCGATCCCAAGACAACCCTAGGATCTCACCCCTCCCGGGGGGCAAGATCTAGTTGTCCACTCGAGACCTCTTTCTCAAATTTGTAACACCCCTGGTGTTACTGCAACTAAAACTTGAGCATGACATCATAAACATTGGCATTGCATATGTTTGACACACCTAGAGTGCATTCACTAGGTAAAAATTTCAAATAAGTTGTAGTGTCCTAGTGTTTTGCAAATAAGACCCTGAATAGGGAACTTAACCCTAAAGGGGGATTAAAGGGGTAAAACATAACCCAAATTGAGAAAACCTAAAAACCTTAGAGGAATAGTCATAAAAAGTTCCCAAGAATGAGCTTGAATCACTTTTATACCCCTGGGATACCAAAAACCCTAATTGGAACCCTGGAAAACCCTAAATCCAAACCCTAAGGGCCTATAAGCAAAAACAGTGCATATTTGGACTAAAGTGTAAAAACTGCAATGTTAAGGCATGTTAAGTCCTTTGGTTCACAAATATGTGAATTTGCAAGTTAAACCCTAAGTTTTGGGCTAATTTGCAAAAATCACCTCTTAAGTCCTAAATAGCCTAAGTCTGAATTTCAGAGTTTTGGCTCAACTTTGGGGCTTTGTATCTTTCAAATTCTAGGTTTTTTGCCCTAGGTCACCACATCAAAATTGAAGATCAATCATAGGAGAACAACTTTGCTTAAGAATGTGAGCTTAGTTGTTAAGAGTAAATTGAAGATAATTAAGCCTAAAGTTTGGCTGTCAGGCTGGTTTCACTCTGAAATTCAGATGTTCAGTGTAACACAGGCAGCTTTGGGTGTGAATTCAAGCTTGATTTATTAAGAATTGAACCATGGTTGCTATGACAAACTTGTAGCTAGTTTACAGCTCTACAATATTGCTGCAAAAAGTTTAATGAGTTGTCATTGGAAATTGAGAGTAAATCATGCTCCAAGATGTTCTGTCAGTTGACTGAATGGCGATTGCCATGGTACAGTAAATGATAAACTGAAGAAGATCCCACCCCCTGCTCGTCGCCGGTGGTCCGTCGCCGTTGATCGTTGCTCGCCGTGATTCGTGCGGACCGAGTGGATAACACTTGGGATCAAGCAAGGGTCCCCGCCGTGGATAAACTCCGGCCGATAACATATTCCGGCCACCGTACATGCGTTCACCGCGGCGGAATTGGATAAGAACGCCGGTGATCGCCGTCGCTCGGCCTTATGCCACATATCCGAGCACCTCTATCGCGCCACCGTGACTCTTTACAGCCGTTAGATCATCGCTGGTGAGCTTGCCACGATGATGGACACAGATTCACGTGCGCCAGTGCCCTTCCTCTCCTCCGACCGTCGCATGTCCTTCTTCAAATTCCCGGCCACCGTCGATGCCCTCTATAAATTGATGGCCGGGGTAGCTGCGCTATGTCATCGTGAAGCCTTAGCACCCACTCCCACCCGTAATCGTTCACCCGACCTCTGGAATTTCAAACTTCCCCCAAATCAAGTCTCCGTCACCGCGAAGAACACCTCGCCGCGGCCAGCCCTTTTCCGGTCAGTCCCTGTCCCCTGCTTCCTCGTTTGAGCACTCTCATAGCTCTGTAATGCTTACCGTGTCACCAATTCGAACTAAGAGACCACCAATCATTGAGAACGCACTCATCTGTCCGCCACCCATTCGGTTCACGCGGATAGAGCTTGATAGCTCACCAACTGTGCAATTAACTTAGGGGAAATGTTCAGGGTAGGTCCGATTTGGTGTCCGCCGCTCGGGAGCGCCGGTCATGGCCCCGTTCAGCCGGTGTGCTAGCTCGCCGGAGCTCGGCTGTGCGTGAGCGTCGTCGAGGACCTCCCTCTGCGAAGGAATAGAAGTTGGAGGACTTTTCTGCCAAGCGTCAGTGACTCAAGAAAATAGTAGCCGAACTCGTTTTCAGTTAGCCAAGAACCCGAGGGCTTTTTCGCAAAGCTACCATCGCGCGCGCGGGCGCGGGCACGATTCTGCGTGGACCTGGGCCGCCTGGGCTAGAAACGGCCCATCACTGTTTCAATCTTTTTCTTTTTCTTTTTCAGTAGAGCTTTGGAAATTTGTTAAATATTGTAGAAAAATCCTAAAATTGTGAAACCAATTTTCTTAGACTTCTTATTTTCCATGGAATTTAATAAAATTAGTTTCATGATTTTTAGATTAAATAAGGAGTTTTAAGGTATTTAAAGTAGTTTTAAGTATTAGTTCTGGATTTTTAAAAACCATATGGTAATCCCAAAAATGTCCAAACTTTTCATATGAGCCCTATATATCATTTAGAAGCCTTGGGTAGAGTTTGGGTTGATTTGGACCTTGTTTGATAGCTAGAACCCAAAACCCCCACCCCTGCTCTATGAACTCCTTTACTGACTCCGGAAACCCTAAGTTCTTGGAGTTCCGTGAAGGAAAATTGTATTCAAGACCTTAGATAATAAGTTTTTATTATCTTTGCACTCGCATGAGCATTACATGGCATTCATTCTTATATACATATATGTGGTTATGTTTAGAAAACGAAGAAGAAATTGAAGTGAGTGAAGAGAAGGCACCACCACCTTCGGACTCTCAGGCAGGATCTTGTCTCTACTTTGACATCTGCGGGTCTGAGCCTGACTCACCTACTAACGAAGGCAAGCCCCGGTGCATTTGCCACCTTCCTTGATGTTTTTAAAATCTTTCTCACTTGCTTGTTGCATTAAGTAATAGGAGTTGGTTGCTAAACAATTCCTGCATTACCTTCCTTGATCTTGATTACCTTCCTTGATACCCTGTTTTACAAAAAGTACTATGCTTAGTATTGCTTTAGTAAAAACAAAAGGTTTTGTTTTACAAAAGATGATTGGCAAAGTGGGTGGTATGTTTTTGAAAATAAAACTTGATGGTGAGTCTATCACGGCCGTGATGGGTTCAACATCGGAAAAGATGTACCTCTGCCAGGTACCAAGCTTTGGGTTTGAAATGATTAAGCTGAGACCGGGCGGGTGACTTGCACGAGAAGGATGAGTCTCGGTGTAGTGTCTCCGTCTGAGTCGATTAAGGACCGTCTCGATGTAGGCCTGCTGACCGAGGACCCTTTAACTGATCACATGCCTCGTCATGGGTAAGCCTTGCCTCGGGCAGACTAGGGCCAGAATAAGATAACACGAAATGGGCGTGGAGCGATGGCGGGAGTAGCGTGTACCCTCCGTGGCAAGAGGCTGGACGGTGGTGTATCTGTGCTCTCGGTTTGCGTGAACCTGATCTGGTCTTAAGAACCCCGGTGGTGGGTTGACATATGCAAGGGTTAAGTGCTACATATGTCGTGTGATTGGAGATCCTCAGCTGAGTATAATCGATGTGGATCGCCGTACCTTCGCGATTATGAAGACTTGGTCACTGACTTACACGTAGCAATCCAGTGAAGATGAAGGAAGAATTAAGAACTTGGCTAGTTCAGGATAAGTGTTTGAACTAGGTTAGAAAGAACTCTAGATGTAGGTAAGTTTACCTAACTTGACAATAAAATTGGATTTTTAAGGATCCACTTTTAGTAAGCATTTATGCAACAACAGAGTCATTGATCTTGAGATACCTTACCTTGACTTCCTTATAACCAGCATACCCTTGAGAGTCTTTTCTTTAGTCGGGTAAGACTTGCTGAGTAATTCCATACTCAGGGTTTATTCCCTCGTTGTTTTTAGGTGAGGAAGCAACAGATTTCTGTTGCTTCTGTACCAAGGTGGTTTCTCATGAGGAAAAACAAGAGTGAAGATGCGGGAGGACATGGTCCTCCATAAGAAACTTTTATGTAAAGACTTTTCGGGAGGAGTTTCGCCTCCCTTGGTTATGTAATAATACTACTCAGCACTCGTTTATAACCCTGGTCTGTAATAAGCAACTTGATCTTACTTTTTAAATAAATGTAAGTTTATGTAATCACTTCCGCTTTTCGATATCTCCGATGTTCTGTAATGTTTGCAAGATGGGTGAAACGTTCCTGGAAAGGTAAGAAAAGATACCGAACTTGTCAAGTGATTCAAGAACATCTACAGGGTTGTCTGATGTCTGTTAGACAAGGACAACTGTAGGTGGGCCTAATGACTTGGGAGGTTCCGTCACAAAATTGATCTCTTAATTCCTAGGCGACTCCACGTCGTCTTGGGACGCCCTGGGTGACCTGTCGACCCGGAGCACCCTAAGATCTCTTCCCCCAGGGAACGAGATCTAGATTCCAGCAAGGAGGAGGAAGACGACCCTGTCGCTAGGTCGCGGACCATCCGACCCAGAGTTGCGGATCATCCGGCGTGACGCAGAGAAGACACCGCTCCTGCGCCCAGGTCGAGGACCGTCCGGCCCAGGGCCGTGGACCGTCCGCGCCGCCACAGAGGGCACCGCTAGGCGGTACACCACCTAGTGATTGGCGCTGCCCAGATCGGCGCCAACAGACGGTGTCACCACAATAGTTCAAATTTAATGACAAGTTTCGAATCACACAGTAGTATAATACAACACAAGATAGTTTTTAAAAGATACAAGATAGTCTAATACAATACAAGATAGTCTAAAACACATAGTCTATTAATAAACTATAGAGTATTGAAGTTTGAAAGTTGAGAGATGGGTAAATACGCAAAACCTATAATTTATCAGTTACTAACAAAAACCTAATCCCAAATTAGTCGGTTAGAGCAAGATGTAAGATAATCGATGTTAGGGTGATGAGTTTTTCTTGCAAAGTGTTGCTCAATGTATGTGTGGAATAAATTTGTGAGCAACTCAAGAGTCAAGATAATTAGAATGAAAATAAATGGAAGATAACTTAGAGAGAAAGGAAAACAAAGAAAGAAACATAAGAGACATGACGATTTATTTACCGAAGTTCGGTTTCTAAATAAAACATATGTCTTTGTTGAGACGTCCCCTGGTCTATTTAAACTCTCTCAAGTGATTATAAATATCAAACTTAAATCCTATCACTTTTCTGGATCTAGAGAGTTATTTTTTAACACACTTTGCAAAAAACATCTCTATTTTCGCCAACTTACGCAAGCTAGTAACTCCACAGCTGACATGTAGGTACAACCCTACAGCAAGTCAGCAACTGCCTGTCCTGGAAAGAAAAACCAACGTGTCTCCTGCCCTTTCAGCCTATCGCCCCCATTCTGATTCTAGTGGGACCCATTGTTCAGTGTAACAGATGCGCCTACGTGCCATCCTCCACGTCAGACAACTGCCTGCCGGCCGTCCTGGTCCCACCAGTCAGAATGTTTATGCTCCAAAATCCAAATGGATATCCACTAGACAGAACCTGGCTTGCCGTCGCCTCCGCTCGGTCTCGCTCTCGCAGTCTCGCCGCACTCGTCTTCCCCGCCCGTCCCCTGATCTCAGATCCAGACCAAACGAATTCCACACTAAACCCCCCCTGCCCAAGACGGCGCGCGCATGAAATGAAACCCTAGTGACCCTGTCCGGATCACTGCGTGGCGCCGCCATGGCACCCTCCGCTCTGGCCTCGCTCCCGGCGCCGCTCCGGTCACTGCGGCTCAAGACGAAGCAGCAGGAGCTACTGCTCCGCGTCTCGGCGCTGGCGCTCATCTACGTTCTCGCCTTCGCCGTCCGCCTCTTCTCCGTCCTCCGCTACGAGTCTATGATCCACGAGTTCGACCCCTACTTCAATTACCGCACCACGCTCTTCCTCACCGAGAACGGCTTTAGCGAGTTCTGGAACTGGTTCGACTCCGAGAGCTGGTACCCGCTCGGGCGCGTCGTCGGGGGGACTCTCTTCCCGGGTCTCATGGTGACCGCCGCGCTGCTCCACCGCCTCCTCCGCGCGCTCTCGCTCGCCGTCCACATCCGCGAGGTCTGCGTCCTCACCGCACCTTTCTTCGCCGCCAACACCACGCTCGTCGCCTACGCCTTTGGCCGCGAGATCTGGGACTCCGGGGCGGGGCTCGTCGCCGCCGCGCTCATCGCCATCGTCCCTGGCTACATCTCCCGCTCCGTCGCGGGGTCCTACGATAACGAGGGCGTCGCCATCTTCGCGCTGCTGCTCACCTTCTACCTCTTCGTGCGCGCCGTCAACACCGGGTCGCTCGCCTGGGCGCTTGCCTCGGCGTTCGGCTACTTCTACATGGTGTCGGCATGGGGAGGCTACGTGTTCATCATCAATCTCGTCCCGCTCTATGTGCTTGTGTTGCTTGTTACCGGGAGGTACTCACAAAGGCTCTACGTGGCCTACAATTGCATGTATGTGCTTGGGATGTTGCTTGCGATGCAGATCCGTTTTGTTGGATTCCAACATGTGCAGTCCGGAGAGCACATGGCTGCTATGGGAGTCTTCTTTCTTTTGCAGGTAATTTTCATTTGCATTCTTACGGCATGGGTTGATGCAATTTGGAGACCGAGACCAAATGAACACCACCCCTTTGAATATCATATAACTGATTTAGTAGATAGATAGTCTGGAGTTGTTTGATGGCTGACATAGGCCATGTTTGAATGCACTAGAGCTAATAGTTAACTGCTAAAATTAGCTGAAGACATCCAAACAATCTAGCTAATAGTTCAGCTATTAGCTACCTTTAGCAAATTAGCTAATAGTTAGCTAGCTAATTCCACTACTATATTTTAGGCAACTAACTATTAGCTCTAGTGCATTTAAACACCCCCATATTAGAACCCATGTCCTATCTTCCGTTACCTGTGCCATGTTTGTTACCTGTGCCATGTTTGAAGTGTGCCGTGTGCCCAATAAATCTCGCGAAGTGGACACTCGCAATCTAGTGATACACATGTACTAGTGTCCACGTAAGTATGTTTCACTGATTAGAATAGTAAAATTTGACTTAAATGTCTGAGGTCAAATTAAATGACACAGTAGTTGCTTAAGTCTGAGCTGGCTGCAGCATGCATCAGAAAACACTGATTTGGGAAAATGCATACTGATACCAAAATTCCTTATAACATTAAGAGATACTGCTGCATTTACACACACTTCAGATATTGCTGTTTATCTTTGCTTCATTTACCATGTATAACTCTTGATTCCGTATCTGGTTAGTAAAGGTAAAATGGGTAATACATGACTCATTTTTTAAAAAGCTCTTATGATGCCATCCATCCCAGTAGTGTTCTGATGCTTATTGCCTATCTCTATTCAACACTAGCAAAAGTGTAGTGCCATCCTGAACTGTTGATACTAAGGTCTTCCTGTACCTTCTTTGGACAAGCGTGCATACATGAGAGCTAAAAGAAACCCTTTCTTTTATCAGGTTTTCTTCTTCTTGGACTGGGTAAAATACCTGTTAAACGATGCCAGACTGTTCAAGTCATTCCTTCGAATTACCCTTACATGTGTGATTACTGTTGGCACCCTGGCTCTTGGTATTGGTACTGCATCTGGTTACATCTCTCCTTGGACAGGACGATTTTACTCCCTGCTAGATCCTACCTATGCAAAGGACCATATACCAATCATCGCATCTGTTTCCGAGCATCAACCAACAGCATGGTCATCTTTCATGTTTGACTTCCACATCCTCCTTTTTCTGTTCCCAGCTGGCCTTTATTTCTGTTTCAAGCGCCTGTCAGATGCCACAATATTTATTGTTATGTATGGCCTCACAAGTATGTACTTTGCTGGTGTGATGGTCCGGTTAATTCTTGTGGCAGCACCAGCCGTTTGCCTTATTAGTGCTATTGCTGCATCTGCTACAATAAAAAACCTAACCACTTTGATCAGGACAAAGAGCAGAAGTCCACAGACTACTTCTGGGAAAACAACTGGCTCAAAGTCAGCTGCTAAGGTATATTTCTCTTTTATCCAATTTTCTTTCTCTTGGAGCTAATTTTTACGAATTATTTATATATTTCGTCCTATTTTCTCTCTCTGTGAGCTAATTTTTTACGATATAGTGCAGCAGCAAAGCTAGAATAAGCCTATTTAAGGTTGAAATATAATGAAGCCTTGCAAATCTTAGTCAAGTGATTGCTCTACAATTTTCATTAGACATTTACCTCCTAGAAAAAGTGGAAAAATCCAATATATAATTTCATTTACTTATGAAACTTATGGATCTAAAAGGGTCACTTGTTTCTCAGGTTTTCTCCAGAACCCTCCTTAGAAAGACTGTACTTTTGTTGCTGCTTTAAGGGGGGTTGTACTTTATTTAGGATTGCAAAGTTGAATGAATAATTTCCAGGGAAAAAATGTTTAGCACTTGTTTGGATGTAGTTTCACAGAACTGTGGTACTCTGAAACTATGGCTTGACAAATAATACCATGTTTAGAAAAAAAGATGTCATGAATGGAGTTTCTATAACTCCAAGAAGACTACAGTATTTACCCAATGGTCAAAAAATACTTTGCGTCCAAATGGGGTCTTAGTTGTTACTTCTATTATTGTTGCCACAACCAAAATTTGTTTTTTATGTATTTTACTGAAGAAATGTATTTATGTTAGAAATATATTAGCTTTAACTTCATATAACTGATATAGGCTCTTATGTAAACAGGGTGCAGTTGATCAATCTTTACCATTCCAACACAATGCTGCTATTGGTCTTCTTCTGGGTGCCTTTTACTTGCTCAGTAGGTATGCCATACACTGCACTTGGGTGACATCTGAGGCTTACTCTTCTCCATCTATAGTTTTGGCCGCAAGGGGTCATAATGGTGGAAGAGTTATCTTTGATGATTATCGTGAGGCATACTATTGGCTTCGTCAGAACACTCCTCCTGATGCTAAGATTATGTCTTGGTGGGACTATGGATACCAAATTACAGCTATGGGTAACAGAACTGTCATTGTTGATAATAATACATGGAATAACACACACATAGCTACTGTTGGACGTGCTATGTCATCTTATGAAGATGAAGCGTATGAGATCATGCAGTCACTTGATGTGAACTATGTGCTTGTTGTATTTGGAGGTGTTACTGGATATTCTTCAGATGATATCAACAAGTAAGATCATCTACTTAATCATCATGCAGTTTTCAATGCCTTTTATTTAATGTGTTAGATAAAACAGAAAAGATTTTATCTTGCTATTTGTTGTGGGAGCCTCTGGCACTGGTCTGCCCTTAAAGATCAGTTGATCTTACTTAGCTGCTCTTTTCCAGGTTCTTATGGATGGTACGTATTGGTGGAGGGGTTTTCCCTGTAATCCAAGAGCCAGATTACCTTGTTAACGGGGAGTATCGTATTGACAAGGGGGCAGCACCAAAAATGCTGAACTGCCTAATGTAAGTTTCCTATACATTTACGAGCCTTTTTCTAGTGTGTTAATGTTTGCATTCATTGCTCTGTTCTTTCCTGAAAAAAACTATCTGAAAAAATTTAAAAAGTCTGTTACATTGTGAAGCCTCTCCCACACTCCCTTATCTCTGGAACGACCATGCACAACATTTCTTAGGAGACAATTTCCTTCCTGATGAATATTGAATAAAACTTTATTGTTTGAAACAATTTGTTTGATCTATTTTAGTACATACACTGCTTGCCTGTGGTTTAATGAATATATAACTTAACTGAGGCGCTTTAATTGTGCTTCGCTCACTACCCGGTACTCCCTCCGTTTCTTTTTATTTGTCGCTGGATAGTGTAAAATTACACTATCCAGCGACAAATAAAAAGAAACGGAGGGAGTAGTAAGTTACAGCTGTAGTATCAACAGAGTTGCCAAAGTTTGTTAATGCACAGATCTTTCAACCTTTGAACATGAGGAATTATGTAGCAAATGCATGGTACTCCACCTTTTGCTGTTTAAATGGACTGTTTTAGCTTTACTACCCATACATGCATGATTATTAGAATTGTCCAAGAGTATTAGTGAAAGCTGACTTTCTAGCTATTTCCAGAGAGGATTCCTCTGAAAATACTCAAATTTTAGCACAGATTTGGGGGGAAAACATTTACATTGTGAGATAAGACAATATGTTTCCGAATCTGTGGTCTGTGCTCCTTCCCGCCCTTCTCATCATATTTTTGTCAGGTACAAGCTTTGTTACTACCGATTTGGAGAACTTACCACAGAATATGGAAAACCTCCAGGGTATGGCACATCTTTACCATTGTTTCTCTCCATTTGGGTTTCTTGACAAGTTCAAGGTTGTCTTGCATTTTTGGTTCAAAATGAAGATGCCGGTAACTTTTTGTATTTCAGATTCAGAAATAGTTGTATACAATTGATCATCCTTTTAGGATTTTTTTTGGTCATATAAGCTAGAAAGTATGTTTGCATATTGATGGCAGGGGGATTCCTCCTTAGATGACTAAGATACGCGTGAGGTCTGTACTCGTATTCTTTCTTTTTCTTTTCAATGCAGGTATGACCGTGTACGAGGAGTGGAGATTGGCAACAAAGATATAAAGCTTGAATACTTGGAGGAGGCATTTACAACTTCAAATTGGATAGTGCGCATATACAAGGTGAAACCCCCAAAGAACAGGTCCTGAGGCGTCATCGCTAGTGAAGTGGTTGGAGAGCTATTACCTCAGACAAGTACATATTGTCAAAAAATCTGAATCTGAGTGGCCTCAGGAGAGGGCGGGGTCGTTGTTATGGGCACCTGCTTTGGCGAGACTGACTTTTTGCAGCCATAGCATCAGTTCAGCTCAAAGTCAAGAACATCTTTCCCCTCATTCGGTTTAGGTGTGATCGGTGTCATTCAGAGGAACCAATTGTGGCAACAGTGAGTACTTTTTAATTGTTGAGCATCTCATGACCGAGCTATTAAAGTTTTTGTAGGCGCAACGACATATTTGAATAGAAACTTGTCTTTGATCAATCCAAGGCAATGGATTTTTTCGGCACTAAACACAAAATATGAACTGTTAGTCTGTTCTCTCTATTATTATATGTTTTCATGGTCCAATGCATGTGCATAGAGCAGTTTTTAAGATCTTTTTTTTCTAGAGGCAATTCCGTCAGTGACCCTGATTTAGGTGGGGCGTAACAGCAGATCTGTCCCTGCTTGCTTTTTAGACTTTACATGTTTCCTCTGTCTTCTTCTGAAGTATAAGATCTTTTGTTTCCCCCCTAGAAATACAGTTTTCTAGATATTTATATCATAAAATAATATAAATAAAAATATCTCTATACTGAGTCATTTAGCACCGCAAATTATTATGTTAGAACTGCAAATTCTTTTGGGATGTAGGGTGACAAGGAGTTCCGGCTTTTTCTACCTTTTCTAGGCCCCGCATGAGCTACCCCAAGTGATTCTATAAAACAGCCAGCCACCCATATTTGTGCAGGATTACATATGTACACAATTTTCTGTGTATATACACACACGGATTCGACAAGTATCTTCATTTCCAAATGTCCTCTTCCCTTCTTCCGAGTACCTGAATCACACCGGCAATGGCTGCGCCGATGATGAACCAAGTCACCCCGGCCAGAACGACCTTCATTTCAAAGCTGTTGACGACTCCAAGAGCAATGGCGCCGCCAACATGCTCCTGAATGCCGCTGCCATCTCCGGCCACCTGCTCCCCGTTGTAACCCACGAACCCCGCCGCGACGATCCCCAATAGCAGCGGCGCCGTCAGGTCGATGCTTATGCCCTTCCTCCCGGCGGCGGCCGCTTCACCGGCTGCTCCTCGCCTGCGGCCGTGGCCTTGGGGAGTGGGAGTGCCCCTTCCCCTCTGGTGAATGCTCGGCGGAGAAGCTGATGACGGAAGGTTCAGCTGCGGGGTCCAGTAGTCTTCGCGCCCTGCGTGCGCCGTTGCCGCGCCTCCCGTCTTGCGCCGGGCGGCGGCTGCTTCTTGGAGCCTCTCCGTCACGGGGTCAGCTGGTGCCGCCGGCGGCGGCGGCAGGAGGCGCGAAGCGAGGACAATGGTGACCGGGGCCGATGGCCCGAACCCGAATGGCCGCCAGTACCACCAGTTCGACATGGATCTGATAGCGTGGACTGCTGAAGTCCTCGACTGCCGTGCCGCCTCCGACTCCTGCGTTCGGTCGTGTCAGTTTCAGACGAACAACGGAGAAGACAGAAACAGTCAGCGATCACCTGGAATTCTCTGGCCGCAGATTTCTGCTTCATCTCATCGAACCTTTTCTTGAACTTGGCGACTTCGTTGAAGATGTTGGGCGCGCGAGCTCCCACCGCGTTGCCTTCGGAGACGCGGACTCTGCCGCGCGGTTGCTTGGACATCAAGAACTCGAGAGCCGCCAGGTCCGACCTCTCCACCATCCTGGACGGCCGGCCGTGGGGAATCAGAAGACCGATGGCCGATGACGATGCATGGGATGCGCATGCGCATGGACGACGAAGAGTGAGTTTACGTACGAGATGCAGTCGACGGGGCAGGTGTTGATGGCGTCGACGATCCTGTCCTCGTCGTCGGCCCACTGTGCGACGGCGCGGGCGCGGCCGTAGACGGACTCGACGGCGAAGGTCCGGGACGCGTGGAGCGCGCACTTGAGGCAGCCGACGCAGCGCACCTCGTCGACGAACACCGCCCGGCTCTCGGACTCGGCGCCGACCCAGGAGGAGTAGAGCGGGCGGCCCGTGTAGCCGGCGAACTCGGAGCGGCGCGCCTGCTCCTGGTCGTAGGCCAGGCGCGCGTCCGGGTCGGAGAGCAGCGCGTACACCTCGTTGAGGACGACGGCCATGTCGTGGCCGCCGGCGGCGCCGGCCACGTCCGGGTGGCACCGCTTCTGCAGCGACCGGTACGCCGCCTTGATCTCCGACTGCGGCGAGGACCGCTCCACGCCCAGCAGCTCGTACAGGTCGTAGTCCGACACCCACGAGCTGCCGGATGCTTCGGCTCGGCACCTGTGGCCGTGGCGAGCGCTTGCTGCTCGCCGTGCCGTGGCGGGCCGCGAGGAGCCTAGCCTTGAGGCGGCGGGGGAAACCGAGACGGTGTTCACGAGAAGCGCAGGCATGACTGATCCACGGTCACTTGTTGATCGCCTGGCAGTGGCAGCGGATAACTGAACTGAACGGTGGCAGGCAGGGGAAAGGGGATGTTGGAAGAGCCGAGAAGCAGCTCCAGGGCTGGCCGGTTACTTTTCTGCAGATATTTCAGCTTGTTTGCTTTGTGTGTGTGTGTGTACTCCTATATTAGAGGTGGCGTGGTAGATATTTTGAAGCGTTGGGCAACGTGGACAGGAGCAGGACATACAAGAAAAGTGCTTCAGATAACATGCACGTGCCAGATCGAGCCTTTCATGCGGAAAAATGGTTTTCGTAAAAAGAATATGTATATGCTTTTCTAGATATAAGGAACAGAGACTGAACACTGCCTACTGTCTTTTTTAATGGTTTCCCTATATTCTACCCTGATTTTTTTGGTAGGCCTAGGACTTCCATAATATTCTCCATCAAATTGTTTCAGTAAAACTAGTTCAATTTGCATCTACCAAATTACTTGAATGGAAAAGACAAGCCGTATTATAGCATAATACGGAGAACTAGTTCTTCATTCCGTAAAGTGTTCTTTTAAATTAATAGAAAAATAGAAGCTAGAATGAGTAGTTTTTTCTGTTTTACTTCTCACACATATTTGTTTATTGTCAACCATAGAGTACTCCTAATATTCCAAAATAAGTACACTTTTATTATATTTTAGAGAGAGAAATAATATCCCCTTTATTTCAAACTAATAAATTGATCGCATCTCGCACGAGTCTTTGACCGATGTACTTACACGGTTGAAAGTCTTGCTTTAGATATATAATAGTAGCGATATCTGTAGATACATACATATAAAATTAACAAAATTATCTGAATAGATAATTATTTGCGGACAATACATAAAACCCAATAACTTTCTAGAGCCATAACCCTCGAAAGTTAAATATAAGTAGTTGAAAGTTAATATTACTATCAAAAGTTAGGTCAAACCATCAGAAGTTAGGCAAGGGCGGGCATGGCAAGGGGCGGTCGCGAATGGTGGCCAGAGGCGGTGCGGGGCCGCGCGGATGACAATCGAGGGTGGTCAGAAACAAAAAGCAGTAGTTTGCATGGTCGTTAGATCGTTTGTTCATAACTTCCAAGAGCCTACATGAATCGTCGGAAGTTAAGGAAAACTTTTGAGCGCCTGGTCGAACCGTCGAAAGTTAATCCTTAACTTCCGAGCGCCATTATAGGCCGACCGTTTTGTCTTGAGCCCGTCGGAAGTTATTAGGTTCTCGGAAGTTTCCTGTTTTGGTGTTGTGACAATTTAGTCTACAAATATAGCAACATGAGCTGTCTAAATATTGTCTTGTAATGGTGCTTGTTGAGTGGATATATATACATGCAAGGAAGCAACAAAATACTGACCTTAAAGGCCACAAAACAACAATGCACTCAAAGAAAGTTTACAGTGAATTTTTGACGCTACGTACCGAGATCAACATATGCACAAACTTCTTGATGAAGATGTTATGTTGATTGTTTTTTTGTTTACATGTTTTTTGGTAACTGTTAAGCAAGGAAGCATCGAGGAGGTTAGGATTAAATAAAGGTGAGTATATATACACACATATGCTATTCGTCACCTTTGGTGAAGCTTCACCCAACCGGCAATGACTGAGAGCTATTCAGTTATTACCAAAAACTAGTTATGGCTGGTGAAGCTTTACCTAGAATGACAAATAGCATGTGTGTGTATGGACGGGATATTGGGAGCCTAGAGCTTTCAATAGTTACAGGAAGCTCCTACTTCCAATTCTAACATCTCTTGAGAATGAATGTAAATCAAATATTGATTTTTAGTCAGCTCTGAAATATCTAAGCATGCATTTATCTATCGTGAAATCCCTAAGGGTCCGTTTAGATGTATGTCGGAGAGTAAATTCTTCGGCCGGGTGGTGGAATGCACCCGCTCTAAATCCTAAGATGAGGAGGGGGCCTAAGCGTTTTGCCTGTTGCTAGATGGACGATGAACACAAGAACATGCAAGGGTTTAGAGTGATTCGGGCCGCCGGAGCGTAATACCCTACTCCACTGTGTGCTGTATTAAGCTTGAGAGCTTGTATGAACTTGTGAGTCTGAGAGTCTAAGTGAGCGTGTGTTGTAACGTTGCGTGCCCTCCCTTTTATAGCTCAAGGGGGCACGTACAAGGGTGCTGAGCCCTGACATGTGGGCCCAGGAACATAATGGATGGAATACCCGGAGCAACTAATGCTAGTCGCCCTGTGCAATCTCCTTGCGCCCTAATATCCGCGATCTGCGTAGCATTGTCGTGTAGAGGAAGCTTGTCTGGCAACGTACGAGAGATGATGGGCACAGTGCACGCGGCCGTATGGGCGTGCCGCCTGCCAGCGGAATAGACAGGCATGCTGCCTGCCAGCGACATGGACAGGTATCATTAAATGCTGAGGCGGCACACTGCTTGCCAGTGGAATGGACAGGTCGCCGTCTGACAGCAGAGTGGACAGGCCTCATTAAATGCCGAGGCGGCACATCGCATGTCAGGCGGCGCGCCTTATCCGCAATAAATGTAGGGGCCGCGCAACCCGGAGGCCTTACGTTAGGTCCCGCCAGCTGGCTTACGTCACGCGCAGTAGGCCACGTGGCAGCATCGGGTCTCCGCCTGGGCGGAGAGCAGTAGCGTTATGCGAACAGGTCCGCACCAGGCTGGGTCTGGACACGTGTCGGCACCGGACCCCTGCCTGAGCAAGGCCTGGGTATTCTCTGTCCCAGAGTCTCGGGACCCGGCTGTGGGCAGCCCGGACCCCACATAGAGGGGTCCAGGTCGCGCCCGTGGGGGTGCTGGACCCTACCCGGAGGTCCGGTCTATATGTACAGGGGTCCTGCACGTTCCCATGGGGTCCGGACCCACTGTTGATATCTTGGAGTATATCGTCTTCCCTGGCTACGTGGTGACCCCGGAGCCGTCCACGTGGCGGGGTAGAGTGCTGTTCACCACACGACTAGAGGTAGCCGCGCGGGTATAGCGTCTTTACACTGTAGTAAAGGGTATCCCTGTTTCAGGATACCGACAATGTATATATTGAAAATGTTAGAATTGAATAAGATCCAGTACCAAATTTGCCTACAACACAAAATCCATAGTTTGGATCCAGGCAACAGATAGGGTAATCATTCTAACTTTAAATTCATTAGACAACTAAACAATAGAATTCGGGAATCCTGGTTCTGATTTCCAGTTCAAAACTTTAATATCTACATCAATGCTGGTGCATACAATCGAAACTAAACACCGAATTATTTAGTCCTAACTGAATAGTAAAGGTTAGAAATTTATTCCTAACCGGACAGTAAAGGTTGGAAATCCGGTATTGTAACCGATTCCAATCGATAGTGAACATCCTTTATGCTGTACTGCTGTAGTGCTGTTTCTCTACCAAACTAGCTAAACATAACATCAACTATATTTTGAGTTAGAGCGGTCGTACACGTGTGTGTTTGGTTGGACGTAAAAGGAGACATAGAAGAGGACAACCATATTTTCTATAATGTTTAGAGAAAGTCGCACGTGGGAGAGATGAACACCGAAACAATTTTTTAGTGTGATTCTAAAAAATCAAGGGGACGACTCATACTACTTTAACCTTAAATCAAACACATCCTAATATTCTAACAAATGATTATTATGAACATTAACTTAATAATTATGAACAGCAAAGGCTTCACTGCATAATCCATACGCACGTAAAAAAAAATTGTGCGTACGTAGGCACTGGTTGAGTATAAATAGAGTTGGTCTGCGTGATGACACAACAACTTGGTCGGTCGCTGATGGCACATATGACCAGTTGACCACCGCACGATCTCCAGACCATTCTGCACATTCCCCGAGACGTGCATGGCTCAAACTCCGGTAGAGTGCATGAGGCTCCCTTCCGCGGTGCCGCCCGACGCCCCTCCGCGTCGTCGTCCTTCCCGACGTGCCGGGCACCACGACCTACGTAGTACCGTACATGCGTGCGTGCGTGCACTACCATGTCGTCGGTCGACGGCGGGCTCGATCGCACACGGCGCATCTTATAAAACTTGTCCTCGCCGCGCGCCGGGCTCACCAGCCACTGCCAACGTCCAACGACGACGACAGCAGCGGCAGCATTACCTCGAGGTCCAGCCAGCATGCCGCGGTTGATGACGACGTCGACCAAGACGCCGGCCACCTTGGCTGTAGCCGCGTCGTTCCTCCTCCTCCTCGCCACGGCGGCGGGGGACGCCTCAACGCCGGCACCGTTCGACTACGCCGGCGCGTTCGACAAGTGCCTGCAGTTCTTCGAGGCGCAGCGGTCCGGGAAGCTCCCCGCCGACCGCCGCGTGCACTGGCGCGGCGACTCCGCCCTCACCGACGGCTTCTCCCAGGGGGTACGCACACGTACTTCCAGTCCGATCCGACATCCGTTCTCTCTGCTGCTGGCCGGCACCGCAGAACGATTCGTCCATCGGAGCTGATGACGACGCCAACGACCCGTTGCTGCGTTGCGTTGCATGCGTGCAGGTGGACTTGGTGGGCGGGTACTACGACTCGGGCGACCACGTCAAGTTCGGGTTCCCCATGGCGTACGCGGTGACGATGCTCGCGTGGGGGGTGCTCGAGTTCGAGAAGGAGATGGTGGCCGCCAACAACCACCAGCGCGCGCTCGATGCCATCCGCTGGGGCACCAACTACTTCCTCAAGGCCCACACCGAGCCCAACAGCCTCTGGGTGCAGGTACGCGTCACATACAGGCCCAGCGGAGATTCCCGGCCCAGCTTCTGCCCTGCATCCAGAGCTCAAACGGTGCTGATCTGCTGCAGGTGGGCGACGGCGACAGCGACCACCTGTGCTGGGAGCGCGCCGAGGACATGTCCACGCCGCGGACGGCGTTCAAGATCAACATGACCCACCCGGGGTCCGAGGTCGCCGGCGAGACTGCCGCCGCGCTGGCCGCCGCGTCCAAGGCCTTCCGCCCGTACGACTCCATGTACGCCGACCTCCTCCTGCTGCACGCAAAGCAGGTACAGTAGTGCATTGTGTATATGTGTTGTGAATTGTGATGCGATTCAGAGCACGGAATGGTTCAGTTCGTTCTGCTAAAATCTTCTGCTGTTCCTGCGTTGGTGACACGGACAGCTCTTCACGTTCGCCGACACGTTCAGAGGCAGGTACGATGACTCCCTGCAGAGCACCAAGAAGTTCTACCCTTCCGGTTCTGGCTACCAGGTAGGATTAGGAGCAGTAACAAACAATGCGATGTCCCGGAACTCACGATGAATGAATTGAACAATTAGCTCGGAGCTGATTCTGACAGACAACTCACGATGAATGAATTGCTCAGGACGAGCTGCTCTGGGCGGCCGCGTGGCTGCACGAGGCCACCGGCGACGAGGAGTACCTGCAGTACGTGTCCCGGAACGCCGAGGAGTTCGGCGGGATCGGCTGGTCCGTGCTCGAGTTCTCCTGGGACAACAAGTACGCCGGCCTGCAGGTGCTCCTCTCCAAGGCGCTCCTCGCCGGCGGCGGCGGCGAGCACGCCGACACGCTGAGGCAGTACCAGGCGAAGGCGGAGTTCTTCCTGTGCGCCTGCCTGCAGAAGAACGGCGGGCACAACATGAAGCTCACCCCGGGCGGGCTCCTGCACGCGGACGAGTGGAACAACATGCAGTACGTCAGCTCCGCCACCTTCCTCCTGGCCGTCTACGCCGACTACCTCGCGGCGTCGCGCGGCGCGCTCAGGTGCCCCGACGGCGAGGTGGCGCCTGGCGAGATGGTCCGGTTCTCCAGGTCCCAGGCGGACTACGTCCTGGGGAAGAACCCCAGGGGCATGAGCTACATGGTCGGCTACGGCAGCTACTTCCCGACGCACGTGCACCACCGCGGCGCCTCCATCCCGTCCGTCTACGCCATGGACTCCAGGGTCGGGTGCATGGACGGCTTCGACAGGTACTACAACAGCAAGGGCGCCGACCCCAACGTCCTCCACGGCGCCGTCGTCGGCGGGCCCGACGCGGCCGACGGCTTCGTCGACGACCGCTGCAACTACCAGCAGGCCGAACCCACCCTCGCAGGGAACGCGCCGATCTGCGGCGTCTTCGCTCGCCTCGCCTCCGAGCCGGCCGACGCCTCCGGTAAACAACATGATCACCATCGAACACGTTCTTGTCACACCGATCTATCGTACGTCCGGTCGTCACTGAACAATGGACGATGCCACCGTGATTGCAGATAACAGGCCGGCGCCTTCTTCTCACTCGCCGCCATCAAAGGGTAAGAACTGAAGTTCCATTGCAGCTGCAATCATACCAGGACGATGCAGGTTGATTCGAGGAGCTGACGATGACATGGACTCTCCGTTTCTCTTCACCTCCGTGCAGGGTCTCCTCTGGAGTTCGTGCACACGGTGAGCAACTCGTGGACGACGAATGGGGTGGAGTACTACCGGCACGTGGTGACGGCGAAGAACACGTGCGGGCACCCCATCACGTACCTGAAGCTGCACGTCAAGGGGCTGTCGGGCCCCATCTACGGCTTGTCGGCCGCCAAGGAGAAGGACACGTACGAGCTCCCCACATGGCTCACCAGCCTCGCGGCCGGCGAGCAGTTCACCATCGTGTACATCCAGGGTGGCCCCGCAGCCAAGTTCTCCGTGGCCAGCTACAAGACTGTTTGAGGCTGCATGCTGCCCGGCCCCGGCTCCCCGGTGGTTTTTGTTTGCGTCCATCCCCCATTTTTTTTCCTTTGTCCGGTCTGGTTTCTGCTCGCTGCAATTCTACTACTACATCATTATTTCTTTTTTCGTTTTTTTTTCATGTGTGTCTGAATCTTTCCATGAGATTGGAGACGATTAGGTGTAACATCGTGAGGAGCATTCAGTTCTATGTATAACAGCATGCTTTACTCCCGTCCCGTCCCCGTGAGTGATTCCCTCTCGATCCCAAAAAGGCGAGTGCAATTGTCATTTTTTTTAAAAAGTAAAACAATTTTAAGTTTAATAAAAACTATACACATAACAATATTTATTTTAAGATTATTTATGAAATATATTTTTATATCAAAATTTCTTTAAAAAGTAAATATTAATATGATTTTTTTACAAATTAATTAATTTAAGAAAAATCTTACTTCTTTCTGATCTAAAATTATATTTTTGTTAAGACAAAGGAAATATGAATGATTTAAATGTTATTGCTTGTCTCTCAGACAAAACTGTTGGGTGCATGCGAGCACCGCCCCAAGGCATATGATTTTGGGCGCCTATGCTTAAACCCAAGATCGAGATGGATGGCTTGTTGGCGTCTTGTTTGGGAGCCCATGAAACGAACGGGTGTGTCACTGATGTAAATGCAAGATTAGACTTTGAAATGTGATTGCAAGGTATTTTCCTGATCCTCTTGCGTTTACTTTAGAGACCACTAGAAATGGGTTGATCCAGTTCATTTTTTTTCTATAAAATGCCCATCTTGTATTTGGTCGAGCAAATTAGTTTTTTTTCTAGTTGTGTGCCTTGATGGTTTTGTAGAAGTGAGATGATATATTAATGGCATGTTTGGTTGGTCGCCGTCCACCACCACGCGCGCCACAGATTCTGCGCCGCAGTTGTGGCGGCCAAATCGAGCGTCGCGGCTTAGGCGTGCTGTGGCAGCTTCGGCGCCACACGAAACATGCCTTAACAATGCGACCTCACTTTCTTGTTTGGTTTATGGAGTGTGTAGGAAACGATGATCCCTAAGAGAGGATGAATTAGGACTTCTAAAAACTATATCTAAACTAGGCCACAATTAAATCCTTAGAACAAAACCTATGCAAATAACTTAACTAGGTTGTGCAAACTAAATTTTGTCTATGTGTTGCTATCTCTAACGCAAAAGGATGCAAAAGAAGTTATGCAACATAAGTTCCAATCTTATATAATCTACACTAAGAATGTAAAGATTAAAACTTAAGTAAGGATAGTAGATGCGGAAGATTGAAGAGCTAGTAGAGAAAGCAAACTCTTGTGAATGACGGCGGTATTTTTACTGAGATATTCGGAACCACACAAGGTCCCGACTAATCCTCGTTGGTGACCCTACACAAAGGGTAGCCTACGCGAGGGCCAAGCACCACGGACAAGTAATTCCGCAGAGAGCCACGGGCCTTCTCTACGTGCAAGTGGTGCTCCGCTTCAGGCTCCTCTCGGACGCTCCCTGTCGTTTTCTCTATCGAGCTTCCGACCGAAATGTCGCGAGCCTCGCTCCCTCCGGTACAGAGTGGTGGCCGTATCACAAACTTGGTTGATACAGTCTCGCAAGACTCTCGCCCCACTTTACAATTGCTCGCGCAAGAGCCGATGGGTTATATGAGTTTTTCTAAACTCACTCAACTAACTAGGGATCACCTAGATCAAGCGCAATAGCGATTAACTAACCTAAGCACTTCATAAAGCACCTACGCTAATCACCGAGTGATTCTATTAAACACTTGGGTGTTTGAGCACATGGAGATGTGTATAACCTTCCTTGGTATGTTGCTTGAGCTTTCACAACTCCAAATGGCTAGGTGGTGTGGTATTTATAGAGCTCTAATAAAAACTAATAGTTAGAAAGCAGTTCTGTAGCTTTTTGCGACGCACCAGATAGGTGCATCGAACTATCCGATGGTGCACCAGACAAGCCACATGTACTAGTCATTAGATGTAGCCGTTGGAGCTTCTGAAAATGACGCCTCAGACATGGTGCACCAGATTGCCAACAAAAAACATGATGCTTTGTCGTATTTTGGCTGTAACTTTTAGTCCCGAACTCCGACTTCGATGGTCTTGTACTTTTTAAACACTTTCAACTTTGTATTGTGGGTATAACTTTTAGCTTCGAACTCCGATTTTGATGATCTTGGGCATTTTGTAAAGCTTAAAAAATTCTCTATATCTCATAGTTGCGGCCATTCAGTTTGAGTAGATTTGAAATCGTGAAACACTCCATTTCAGTTAGCCCTTCCTTTCAACTTTGTCAACTTCACTTTTGTTTTGTGGTTTTGCATCCACTTCTATTTCCTGATGTGTTAGACTCTTAGCATGTATAAAGTGTATTCAATATGAATTTATAATGTCTTCTATAGGTCATATAATATCTTCTTTGAGGTGTTGCTTCTTAAGTGCCTCAGTCTAAGTCACTTTTGCATCATGTGAACTATAAACACATACACTAGCAAATACATTAGTCCATAAGTTATGTTGATCATCAAACACCAACATCATTTAGTCAAATGAGTCGGGGTCTATTTTCCTTACAGAATGGAATGGGTTGATCCATGACCATTTCATTCCTCACAAGCTAATAATTAGTAATAATATGAGAAATGAGTTTATTCCATCAAATTTGTTGATAGAATGATTGATTCTACAAATAAAACACCCCTAACCTTTGAGGCTTAGGCGAGCAGGCCTCTGAAGCTACTTGCGTGTATAAATAGCTTGAGCGACGAGGCCTTCGAAGCTCCATCCGCTCGAGTAAATGCATGTGTAGTCAGATGATTAAGGTGTTGTTTAGTTGTGGAATTTGAACAATAACGTAAATACCATCTGGTAACATCGGTAATGAAAAAGAAGTAAGACATTATTGAGATTGTTTGGTTCAGCTCAGGTACAAATTAAGCAACACTACAATCGACATAATGAAAGGTGATGTTGTTCAATTACACTCTCATGGGGGGTATTAAATAACAATCCTTTTCTATATGGTCGTATCCGATTACTGAGTAGCAGATTATGTCGCAACTCAAATAAACACGATGAAGCGTAATTAGTTGTTGCTGTAATCAAATAACATTACATTCCACCGAACCAGATAACACCTAAGTTTTTGGAAAGCTCGAGCTTTGTGGAGCAAACGACTACTTCTCGACAATCGCTTGAGGGATTGTATTGTGAACCACCCACTTCTTATGTTAGACCGAGCTAATTCGAGCATGCCATTATAACTAAGTTTGATGGTAACATTGTTCCTTTTGACTTGGTCAGGTTCAAGGCAAGAATATAGGATGAACTTAACTCTAGCGCATTTGAATCTGTTGGTTGGATCTCTTATTATTTTGTTTGGTAGCGAATTTGCATATTTGGTAAATGGATCATCAATAATTGTTTATGTTATGTTGTATATAGTGTTGTCGGGGACCATAATTAGGGGTACCCCCAAGACTCCTAATCTCAGCTGGTAACCCCCATCAGCACAAAGCTGTAAAGGCCTGATGGGTGCAATTAAGTCAAGGCTCGGTCCACTCAAGGGACACGATCTCGCCTCGCCCGAGCCCAGCCTCGGGCAAGGGCAGCCGACCCCGGAGGATTCACGTCTCGCCCGAGGGCCCCCTCAAGCAACGGACACACCTTCGGCTCGCCCGAGGCCCAGTCTTCGCCAAGAAGCAACCTTGGCCGGATCGCCACACCGACCGACCGTATCGCAGAAGCATTTAATGCAAGGATGGCCTGACACCTTATCCTGACGCGCGCCCCTCAGTCGACAGAGCCGAAGTGACCGCAGTCACTTCGCCGCTCCGCTGACCGGCCTGACAAGAGGACAGCGCCGCCTACGTCGCTCCGACTGCTGTGCCGCTCGACAGAGTGAGGCTGACAGCAGCTAAGTCCGGCTTCGGGCGCCATAGGAAGCTCCGCCTCGCCCGACCCCAGGGCTCGGCCCCCGTCTCGGCCTCGGACGACGAACTCCACCTCGCCCGACCCAGGGCTCGGACTCAGCCTCGGCTCCGGAAGACGACGAACTCCGCCTCGCCCGACCCAGGGCTCGGACTCGGCCTCGGCCCCAGAAGACGACGAACTCCGCCTCGCCCGACCCCAGGGCTCAGACTCGGCCTCGGCCCCGGAAGACGACGAACTCCGCCTCGCCCGACCCGGGGCTCGGACTTGACCTCGACCTCGGAAGACAGACTCGACCTCGACCTCGGAGGAGCCTCCGCCTCGCCTGACCCAGGGCTCGGACCGACCACGTCACAGGGGGCCATCATTATCCTACCCCTAGCTAGCTCAGGCCACGGGGAACAAGACCGGCGTCCCATCTGGCTCGCCCCGGTAAACAAATAATGATGGCGCCCCGCGTGCTCCATGACGATGGCGGCTCTCAGCCCCTTACGGAAGCAAGGAGACGTCAGCAAGGACTCAACAGCCCCGACAATTGTCCTTCCGCAGGGCTCCAGCGCTCCTCCGACGGCCACGACATCACATGAACAGGGTGCCAAAACCTCTCCGGCTGCCACGACGACATGTACTTAGGGCACTAGCTCCTCTCTGCTAGACACGTTAGCACACTGCTACATCTCCTATTGTACACCTAGGCCCTCTCCTTACGCCTATAAAAGGAAGGCCCAGGGCGCTCGTACGAGAAGGTTGGCCGCGCGGGGACGACGGGACGGCGCGTGCAGGCCTCTCGCTCCCTCCCACGCGGACGCTTGTAACCCCCTACTGTAAGCGCACCTGACCTGGGCGCGGGACAAACACGAAGGCCGCGGGTTTCCCCTTTACGCATGTCTCCCTGTTTCCCCCCCTCCATGCTCCGTCTCGCGCCGACCCATCTGTGCTGGGACACGCAGCGACAATTTACTCGTCGGTCCAGGGACCCCCCGGGGTCGAAACGCCGACAGTTGGCGCGCCAGGTAGGGGCCTGCTGCGTGTTGACGAACAGCTTCCCGTCAAGCTCCAGATGGGTAGTCTCCAGCAACCTTTCCAGCCCGGGACGGTGCTCCGTTTCGGGAGTCTTGAGTTCATGTCCCTCGACGGCGGCTACGACATGATACTCCTTCCCCGCCGAGCGACAGCGACAATGGCGGCCGACAACCCGCCTGCCGGCGGCGGAATCGACGACGTCTTCCCCACGTGGCGGAAGAACAACATTCGGGTTTGTCCCGTCGCCTGCCCCGCCGACAGAGGAGGAGGCGGGGCAACCAAGGCCAAGCAGGAGGCGGCACCTCGTCGGCTGTCGAGCGAGTCGACGGCGCCGACGCCCCAACGGGGGACACGTCGAGCGTCGCCCTCGCGTCTGAGACGAAGACGAGCGCCGTTACCCCGCAACACGCCAACTCCAAGCGGACGGATGACGCCAGCACGCTCGTAAAGGACTTGCTGGGCGTCACCCTCATACCTGAGACGACGGTGCAGTCTGCCCCTGACGTGACTTTGTCACCGCTCGTCGACCAAGAGGTACCGACCGATTCCCATCTCGTGCCTTTTGGATTCAGCCTCGACCCACCAAGCGACTTCACTTCGGTGGAAGCCTTCATAGAGGCATGTCCATACCCTCCGGGGTACGGTATGCGGTCACCCTGGGACCAGCTGACAGCCGTCTCGACCTACGGGCCCTAGGGTTCCGAGGAAGATGACGAGCCCGACTTTTGTTGGGATTTCTCCGGACTTGGCAACCCCAGTGCCATGCGGGACTTCATGACCGCATGCGACTACTGCCTTTCCGACTGTTCCGACGGTAGCCGCAACTTCGGCGACGAGGACTGCGGCCCAAGTCGTGAATGTTTCCACGTCGATCTAGGGGGTCCCGGCGAAGGCAACCATCTTGGTATATCGGAAAACGGTGATCCCCCTAGGCCTGCGCCTCGCGTTGACATCCTTCGAGAGCTAGCTGTGGTCCTAGTCCCTGCGGGGGGTTAGGACACACAGCTCGAGCAAATCCGTGAGATGCAGGCCAGGCTCGACGAGGGAGCAGGAACCCTTGAGCCGTTCCGTCGGAACATCGGGCAGGAATGGGCAGACCAAGCTCCGGTCGGAGAAGCGCGTCATCCACCCCAGGGCATCCAGCACTGCATCGCCGACGATGTCAGGGCAAGGCCGCCACCGGCTTCCAGTGGGGTCGGCCAGAACCTAGCTGCAACGACAATACTTCTCCGCGCGATGCCGGAGCCATCAACCACCGAAGGGCGGCATATCCAGGGAGAGCTCAAGAATCTCCTGGAGGATGCCGCGGTCCGATGGGCCGAAAGCTCTGCCTCCCGAAGGCAGGGATACCCCTCGGAGCATCGTGCCACGACTTCTCGATTCATGCGGGAAGCCTCAGTCCACACCGGGCGCACGCGCAACACCGCGCCTGCGGCCCCGGGTCGCCTCGGCAACGAGCACCATCACCGCAACCGTCGAACCCACCTCGACGAGAGGGTGTGCCGAGGCTACCACCCCAGGCGTGGGGGACGCTACGACTGCGGGGAGGATCGGAGTCCCTCGCCCGAACCACCCGGTCCACAGGCTTTTAGCCGGGCCATACGACGGGCGTCGTTCCCGACCCGGTTCCGAACCCCGACTACTATCACCAAGTACTCGGGGGAGACAAGGCCAGAACTGTGGCTCGCGGACTACCGGCTGGCCTGCCAACTGGGTGGAACGAACGATGACAACCTCATCATCCGCAACCTCCCCCTGTTCCTCTCCAACACCGCTTGAGCCTGGCTGGAGCATCTTCCTCCGGGGCAGATCTCCAACTGGGATGACCTGGTCCAAGCCTTCGCCAGCAACTTCCAGGGCACGTACGTGCGCCCTGGGAACTCCTGGGATCTCCGAAGCTGCCGCCAGCAGCCAGGAGAGTCTCTCCGGGACTACATCCGATGATTCTCGAAGCAGCGCACTGAGCTACCCAACGTCACCGACTCGGATGTCATCGGCGCGTTCCTCGCCGGCACCACCTGCCGCGACCTGGTGAGCAAGCTGGGTCGCAAGACCCCCACCAGGGCGAGCGAGCTGATGGACATCACCACCAAGTTCGCCTCTAGCCAGGAGGCGGTTGAGGCCATCTTCCGGAAGGACAAGCAGCCCCAGGGCCGCCAGCCGGAAGATGTCCCCGAGGCGTCCACTCAGTGCGGCACCAAGAAGAAAGGCAAGAAGAAGTCGCAAGCGAAACGCGACGTCGCCGACGCGGACCTTGTCGCCGCTGCTGAGTACAAGAACCCTCGGAAACCTCCTGGAGGCGCCAATCTCTTCGACAAGATGCTCAAGGAGACGTGTCCCTATCATCAGGGGCCCGTCAAACACACCCTTGAGGAGTGCGCCATGCTTCGGCGCCACTTTCACAAGGCCGGGCCACCTGCGGAAGGTGGCAGGGCCCGCAACGACGATAAGAAGGAGGATCACAAGGCAGGAGAGTTTCCCGAGGTCCACGACTGCTTCATGATCTACAGTGGGCAAGTGGCGAACGCCTCGGCTCGGCACCGCAAGCAAGAGCATCGGGAGGTCTGCTCGGTAAAGGTGGCGGCGCCAGTCTACCTAGACTGGTCGGACAAGCCCATCACCTTCGACCAGGGCGACCATCCCGACCGCGTGCCGAGCCCGGGGAAATACCCGCTCGTTGTCGACCCCGTCATCGGCAACGTCAGGCTCACCAAGGTCCTCATGGACAGAGGTAGCAGCCTCAACATCATCTACACCGAGACCCTCGGGCTCCTGCGGATCGATCTGTCCTCGGTTCGGGCGGGCGCGGCGTCTTTTCACGGGATCATCCCCGGGAAACGCATCCAGCCCCTTGGACAACTCGATCTACCCGTCTGCTTTGGGACTCCCTCCAACTTCCGAAGGGAAACCCTCACGTTCGAGGTGGTCGGGTTCCGAGGAACCTACCACGCAGTGCTGGGGAGGCTATGCTACGCCAAGTTCATGGCCGTCCCCAACTACACCTACCTCAAGCTCAAGATGCCGGGCCCCAACGGGGTCATCACCGTCGGCCCCACGTACCGACACGCGTACGAATGCGACGTGGAGTGCGTGGAGTATGCCGAGGCCCTCGCCGAATCCGAGGCCCTCATCGCCGACCTGGAGAGCCTCTCCAAGGAGGCGCCAGACGTGAAGCGCCATGCCGGCAATTTCGAGCCAGCAGAGACGGTCAAATCCGTCCCTCTCGACCCTAGCAACGACGCCTCCAAGTAGATACGGATCGGCTCCAAGCTCGACCCCAAATAGGAAGCGGTGCTCGTCGACTTTCTCCATGCAAACGCCGAAGTCTTTGCGTGGAGTCCCTCGGACATGCCTGGCATACCGAGGGAGGTCGCCGAGCACTCACTGGATATCCGAGCTGGAGCCCGACCCGTGAAGTGGCCTCTGTGCTGATTCGACGAAGAAAAGCGCAGAGCCATAGGCGAGGAGATCCACAAGCTGATGGCAGCAGGGTTCATCAAAGAGGTATTCCATCCTGAATGGCTTGCCAACCCTGTGCTTGTGAGAAAGAAAGGAGGGAAATGGCGGATGTGTGTAGACCACACTGGTCTGAGCAAAGCATGTCCGAAAGTTCCCTATCCTCTGCCTCGCGTCGATCAAATCGTGGATTCCACTGCTGGATGTGAAACCCTGTCTTTCCTCGATGCCTACTCAGGGTATCACCAAATCAGGATGAAAAAGTCTGACCAGCTCGTGACTTCTTTCATCACACCTTTCGGCATGTACTGCTGCGTTACTATGCCGTTTGGTTTGAGGAATGTGGGTGCGACATAACAAAGGTGCATGAACCACGTGTTCGGCCAACACATCGGTTGAACGGTCGAGGCTTACGTTGATGACATCGTAGTCAAGACGAGGAAAGCCTCCGACCTCCTTTCCGACCTTGAAACGACATTCCGGTGTCTCAAGGCGAAAGGCGTAAAACTCAATCCCGAGAAGTGCGTCTTCAAAGTCCCCCGAGGCATGCTCTTGGGGTTCATCATCTCCGAGCGGGGCATCGAGGCCAACCCGGAGAAAATTGCGGCCATCACCAACATGGGCCCAATCAAGGACTTGAAAGGCGTATAGAGGGTCATGGGATGCCTTGCGGCTCTAAGCCACTTCATCTCGCGCCTCAGCGAAAGAGGCCTACCTCTGTACCACCTCTTGAGGAAGGCCGAGTGCTTCACTTGGACCTTCGAGGCCGAGGAAGCCCTCGGGAACCTGAAGGCGCTCCTCACGAACGAGCCCATCTTGGTGCCCCCCGCTGCCGGAGAAGCCCTCTTGATCTACGTCGCCGCTACCACTCAGGTGGTCAGCGCCGCGATCGTGGTTGAGAGACGAGAAGAGGGGCATGCATTGCCCGTCCAGAGGCCGGTCTACTTCATCAGTGAGGTACTGTCTGAGACCAAGATCCGCTACTAACAAATTCAGAAGCTGCTGTACGCGGTGATTCTGACGCGGCGGAAGTTGCGACACTACTTCGAGTCTCATCCGGTGACTGTGGTGTCATCCTTCCCCCTGGGGGAGATCATCCAGTGCCGAGAGGCCTCGGGTAGGATTGCAAAGTGGGCGGTGGAAATCATGGGCGAGACAATCTCGTTCGCCCCTCGGAAGGCCATCAAGTCCCAAGTCTTGGCGGACTTTGTGGCTGAATGGGTCGACACTCAGATTCCAGCGGCTCCTATCCAACCGGAACTCTGGACCATGTTTTTCGACGGGTCGCTGATGAAAATAGGAGCGGGCGTGGGCCTGCTCTTCATCTCACCCCTCGGGAAACACCTCCGCTACGTGCTGCGCCTCCATTTCCCGGTGTCCAACAACGTGGCCGAGTACGAGGCTCTGGTTAACGGGTTGCGCATCGCCATCGAGCTAGGGGTCTGACGCCTCGACGCTCGCGGCGACTCGCAGCTTGTCATTGACCAAGTCATGAAGAACTCCCACTGCCGCGACCCGAAGATGGAAGCCTACTGCGATGAGGTTCGACGCCTGGAAGACAAGTTCTATGGGCTCGAGCTCAACCACGTCGCCCGATGATACAACGAGACTGCGGACGAGCTGGCTAAGATAGCCTCGGGGCGAACAACGGTTCCCCCGGACGTCTTCTCCCGAGACCTACATCAACCCTCAGTCAAGACTGACGACACGCCCGAGCCCGAGCAGGCCTCAGCCCAGCCCAAGGCACCCTCGGCTCAGCCCGAGACACCCTCGGCCCCCAAGGGTGAGGCACTGCGCGTCGAGGAAGAGCGGAGTGGGGTCACGCCTAATCGAAACTAGCAGACCCCGTACCTGCAATATCTCCACCGAGGAGAGCTACCCCTCGACCGAGCCGAAGCTCGGCGATTGGCGCGGCGCGCCAAGTCGTTCGTCTTGCTGGGGGACGGGAAGGAGCTCTACCACCGCAGCCCCTCAGGCATCCTCCAGCAATGCATATCCATCGCCGAAGGCCAGGAGCTCTTACAAGAAATACACTCGGGGGCTTGCGGTCATCGCGCAGCGCCTCGAGCCCTTGTTGGAAACGCCTTCCGACAAGGTTTCTACTGGCCGACCGCGGTGGCCGACGCCACTAGAATTGTCCGCACCTGCCAAGGGTGTCAATTCTATGCAAGGCAGACCCACTTGCCCACTCAGGCTCTGCAGACGGTACCCATCACCTGGCCGTTTGCTGTGTGGGGTCTAGACCTCGTCGGTCCCTTGCAGAAGGCACCCGGGGGCTACACGCACCTGCTGGTCGCCATCGACAAATTCGCCAAGTGGATCGAGGTCTGACCCCTAAACAGCATCAGGTCCGAACAGGCGGTGGCGTTCTTCACCAACATCATCCATCGCTTTGGGGTCCCGAACTCCATCATCACCGACAACGACACCCAGTTCACCGGCAGAAAGTTCCTAGACTTCTGCGAGGATCACCACTTCCGGGTGGACTGGGCCGCCGTGGCTCACCCCATGACGAATGGGCAAGTAGAGCATGCCAACGACATGATTCTGCAAGGACTCAAGCCACGGATCTACAACGACCTCAAAAAGTTCGGCAAGCGATGGATGAAGGAACTCCCCTCGGTGGTCTGGAGTCTGAGAACAATGCCGAGCCGAGCCACGGGCTTCACACCGTTCTTTCTAGTCTATGGGACCGAGGCCATCTTGCCCACAGACTTAGAATACGGTTCCCCGAGGGCGAGGGCCTACGACGACCAAAGCAATCGAGCTAACCGAGAAGACTCACTAAACCAGCTGGAAGAGGCTCGGGACATGGCCTTACTACACTCGGCGCGGTATCAGCAGTCCCTGCGACGCTACCACGCCCGAGAGGTTCGGTCCCAAGACCTCCAGGTGGGCGACTTGGTGCTTCGGCTGCGATAAGACGCCTGAGGGCGACACAAGCTCATGCCTCCCTAGGAAGGGTCGTTCGTCATCGCCAAGGTTCTGAAGCCCGGGACGTACAAGCTGGCCAACAGTCAAGGCGAAGTCTATAGCAACGCTTGGAACATCCGACAGCTACGTCACTTCTACCCTTAAGATGTTTTCAAGTCGTTCGTACACCTCGTCCACACATAAAGTCTAACCATCAAGGAAGGGTCAGCCTTGCCTCGGCAAAGCCCGACCCTCTCTCGGGGGCTAGAAGGGGGGAACCCCCTCTGCGTTGCGTCAAAATTTTCCTCGAAAAAAGTCTTCCATCAAAAAGGCTTTCGCGTCTCCCGGCTATGTCAGTAACAGGACCCAAAGAAATGAATAAGGGTGCATGTAAGTGGCAAGGCCGACCGAGCCGAGGGACTCCTACGCCTCTGGGATACGGATACCTCACTCGTCGCCTACCACGAAAAATGACTCTTACTTGGGTAAGCTACCCTGCTACTGACGAACGGGTCCGGATACGCAAAACGGAAGGAAAAGAAACACAACCTTATATTGCGATAATAAGGTGTTCGGGCCTCGGCGGCCGTAAAAGACACATATGCATTCAAAGAAAACTGCTCCGGCAGAATCAGGCGTCGCCCGAAGAAGGAGCCGCGCCCTCGGCTTCATCCCCACCCTCGGCAAGATCCGCCCCGGCCTCGGACGACGGCGCAAGCAGGAGGATCTCTGCCTCGAAGGTGGTTGCCAGCATCACGCTTGGGCCCGCGGCGACCGCGTCGAGCCTCTGGACTTCGGCCAGGGCGGCTTCATCTTCGTCGGGGAGGCAATACCCCTCGCTGACCCGCTCCAGATCCACGTCATAGTGGGAAGCGAGCACGGCGAAGGCCCGCCTGACGCCGTGATGCAGCGCCTCGCGGAGTCTGCCACACGCATGGTCACCCAAGGCCTGCAGACGACTTTGAGGGGAGCTTCCCGAGGGGACGTCGTCAAAGCCAAAGACCCGGCAGAAGGCTGAGATGGCCTCGGACATGGCCGCGTGGTCGGCCTCCCTCTACTCGGCCGCCTGAGCAAGCGCCTTGGTGGACTTATCAAGGGCAGACTCGAGCTCTGCGAACAGCCAAAGCGGAAGACTTCAAACACGAGTTGAGGAATGAAGCCGAATCGAAATCTTAAAACAGCCAAGACATACCTTCGGCTCGGGCACGCTGCTCCATGGATGCGGCTTGGGCCACGACTAGGTCTGCTGCAAGGATTCCGGCTCGAGCATACGCCTCGACTAACTGGACTCCAAGAGCCTCAGCCCGGCTTTCGGCCTCGGCGGCCCGGCACCGAGATTGGTCCCGCTCGCCGGTGACTTGGTCAAGCTCCGACTGCTGCCGCTGCGCCTCTGCGCGTGCCGCTGTTGCCTCTGCTCCCAGATCGACACAGAGCAACCGAAGGTCCGCCACCTCGGCGCTCTGTTGGGAGAGGCGCGCGGTAGCCCTGACAAGCATGGTCCTCAGGGACCACAGCGAACCCCAGACATCGACCTCGCGGCGGATGAACGACGACTTGGCGGCGCTCAGATCCGTCAGATCCTGAGGGAAGGAAGCGGGGCGTCACAAAGAACGCCTTAATCACGTGAAAGGTATGCCTGAAATCATTACCTAGAGGATCTTGGGAACGTCCCTGCAAAGGACCTCCAAGGTTGACCGGAGCGACCCCACCGTTGCCTCGGCACACTCGCGAAGCCCGTCCCAAGACTGCTCCTCCCACTCGTCGTCAAGAACGAAGAGGGGATCCGAGGCCCCATGGGTCCGGAACCGAAGCAACTGGCGCCGCCCGTCGGAACTGCGCCGCGTAGGGACAAGGCTGCCGCTCGACGGGACGGGTCGCGGGTCCGCGCCCCCCTCCTCCGAGGCACCAAGTAGCGACGCCTCGGCCATCTCAGCATCGGCGGCGACGGGTGGCTCCACGGCCAGAACAGCAACGGCCTCGGCAGCAGCCGGCGCCACCGCCGGCAGCATGTCTGGTGGGCCCGAGGCCACGGCCGCGCCGGCAGCCTCCCCAGCGCGACGGCCGCCTCGACAGAGGAGTCAGCCTCAGGAGCTCGCCCCACGGCAACTGGTGCCGCCTGAGCCCCCCGCTGTGGGGCGTCTTGCGAGGAGGTCAGCTGGCCGGCGAGGCCCGGCGCACTTAAGTGCCTAAGTCCAGCCTTAGAGGCTAGACCACACTTAAATGGGAATAACCCGTCAATCCCTCGGATCTAGTCCGACATGGCCACTGACAGGATCAAGTACCACAATCTCACTCGATGGTGAGTCATAGAGCAAATACAATAAAGCATAAAACCATGCATTAAAGAGTATTAAATTATTACATCATCATCGAGGTTTTGCAAAAGTAGTCATCATTGTTCGAAGTGTAGCGGAATAAAACTAACGGTAAATAAACAGAGAGATGGGGAAGCCTGTCCCATCACTCCTCATGCTCCTTCTCAGCCGAGGTAGGGTCCCACTCGACAGTCCAACCCGGTGGCAAGATGGACGGCCAAGTCACTCCAGCAACCATGTCCTCCAAAGAATCTGTAAAATTATGCCACAAGCAAGGCTGAGTATACTAATACTCAGCTAGACTTACCCGGTGTGAGGAGTCTACTCCTCTACCTCTAGACATGCAGCTGTTTGGCTGTGGGGTTTGGTTGCCAAAAGCACTAGATGAATTTCTAAGTCAAGTTTTAACTTTGTCAATTTAAGTGTGACTCTCTTAAGGCTAAATGTGTACTATCTACTCATACATGGTAGCAAACATTATTAGCAATCAACATCTTATATCAACTCATCATATTTCCACTTGTTACTCAATGCAGTAAAATGGATCAAGCAGTCTCATTAGCTGCGAGAAGCAGACGATTCGAATCGAGTTTTTATCCTTGCAAGGTAAACCTAAACACACGACGTGGCGAGGCACTCTGTCCCCACACACATCAACCGTCCCCATCGATTCCCTGTCAGCAGATCAGGGCTCACCGCCTTGGCGTACAATGCCTCACTGACCCCGACTGCCGTTGTGCAGTGACCGCACTTGTACCCACCATAACCGGAATGGGAGACCACGTCTCAGGTCGCGTGAGGGGTAAAGTCCACTGCCAGGTTTAATCAGGTACTAGGCTTACCGATTTACCATATTTCTCGGCATGTGCTTAGTACGTTCAAACGCTTGACACAGGTATCCGCACGTTAATCCTTATTCCATTTTCCCATCTCGTAAACAACCAATCACCATGGATTGTTGTCCACAAACTAGTATCATGATAGTGTGAAAGGGGGTACAACCAATTTCCTGATCTCGCACGAGTGCTAGAAAAACCACTCGTCTTCTACCGAGATCCTAATTAAATAAAGCAACTACTCGGCCTAGCATACTAGTATCCATCTCAAAAGGATTCCTGAGATCATGCAACTAGGGTTTCAATCAACTCCTACACTTAAGTGCACATTACAAACCTACAAACATTAAGTGTAGTAAAATAGCATAATAAACGGTTATGCATAAAACCGGAGTTTGCCTTCCAAAGCAGTGGCAGGCAGGTCCTCTGGTGCAGGCTCTGGTGCTGGATCTGGGGCTACCTCCTGAGCAGCTCCTTGCTCCGGCACGAGGACGTACTCTCCGTCAGCAAGGTTACAGTCTATCGAATGCAATGAACATGTATGTCATGATTATGCAGGATCAATAACATTATGCTAAAAAGAAAACTAAGTTAAAGGGTAACTTAGGGTTTCTTGGTCATGCAGAGCTTCTAGTGGGTTAGGCTTATCACTTTTAGGCTTAGTTTTTTTGTTGAGGATAATCATAGGGAATTTGTATTGCTTTTGTATCCTTCAGTGGACAAGATATAAAGAATTTTAGGATGACACTAATTTCCTATTATTCACTTTTCCTTTTCTTTATTTTCTACTTATGGTTTCTAGTGTAGGTTTGAACTACGACAGTGGTTTAATATTTTCCAAAAATTCTGTAAACATTACAGTGGGTTGCCATTTGCTATTCTAGCCTGTTTTAAGAATTTGAGGCTTAAAGTACAAAGGCTATGCTTTAGACAAAAATAACAAGAGTTGTGTAAAATGGACCACTTTACACTACATCTCTTAATTAGGGGTGGGTTCTGTCCTAAAGGTTATTTTTGTTGGCATCTAACAGTAATAATAGGCTTCTGTGCCAAAAATCACAGAAAGCTAAAGGATGGTCATTTTGTTATGATTTTCTAAAGTTAAATGCCAAGAAGGCACTTTCTACTACTTTGTTATTTGAAAAATGTCAAACAACAGATTTCATATTTTTCCTAAGTTCTTATTAACAAAACATTAGTTATCCCAAGGGTTGGGGTGTTCTCACCTTGGGGTTATTTTTGTAGGGTTTTTCTAAGTTTTCCTTGTTTTATTAAAATAAAAGGTAGCCTATTTATTTTATACTAAACTAGAGTATGATGGATTTTTCCAGTGAACTACATTGAATAAGTACCCTAACAAAAATAGGGGTGCCCTCTGGTTCATTATTTAAATTAAATTTTCTATTTTCCTTAACCTTAAGCATATTGTAAAATAAGTGGTAAAAACTAACTTAATGGGGTTGACAGAGAGGTTTAGCATTTTTAATTAGGTCAGTAGGTGGACATAAACTTCTCCAAATTTTTCTAACCCTAGCCAAATAGTACAACTATTTTTCTTTCTATTATTGAGCTTTTAGCCAAAACTATAATTAAATCAGAACCTTAAAGTTTTCTATAATACATAGGGGGTTTTATATTTTTATTAGGTAGGTCACATTATTTAGAGTCTGACAAAATTGGTTTGACTCAATTTGGATGAACTAAACAGAAGTTATGGATTTTCAAAGTTTCTGTTCAAATTTAAAATCAGGTTTTAATAAGGTTTTCTGAAAACGCAGTTTGCACCGAGGTCCCTGGGTTAAAACTAAATCAACCCACTCAATTCTACCCCTGCGCCACTATTCCCCCGAGTCTCTGACAGTTCAAAATGCCCCCTGACTTTCTCTTCCTCTCACCCGCGGTCCCTCTCAGGTGTAAACAGTACCCGCAGAGAAGAAAGGGGTGGCGCGGCTTACCGGCGACGAGAGAAGTCCGGCGAGGGGTAGGGTTAGCTCGGGGAGGTTCTGGCGGTCACAACGACGTACGGCTCGCCGGCGGGGATGGCCGGAATCGCTCGGTCCACGTGCGAAGGCGGTTGTCCTCGTCGGCGGCGGGCGTGCCGGCCAAACCACGGCGACCTAGTCCAATCCAATGGCACGGTGAGCTTCCTGGGGGGATGTAGAGGCTATCTGTGCATTGAATCGAAAAATGGCGCAGTGATTTACCCGGTCCACGTGCGCCGGCGGGGGAATGAACTCCGGCGAGCACGGTTTCGCTATTCCGGTGACGCGGGTCCTCGGTTCAAGCTTGAGTAAGCTTCACGGCCTCACCAGGAAGCTATCTGAAGGCTTGGATCGAACGGAGGAGGACGGGAAAGGGGCTGGCCACGGTGGTTGCTCTCGGGCGGCTCTGGCGGGTCGCGGGGAGGTCGCCGGAGCTAATGGCGGGCTCGGGGAAGTCAGGCGTGGTACGGAGGAGGCAACGGGGAAGGCAGACAAGCACTGGGACGGGCTTTATAGCCGTGGTGCGGGCGTGGTCACGGGCGGCCGCGGGCGCGCGGGGGTTCACGCACGGACGTGCTCTGAGCGCGCCCCCGAGTGTCAGCCCGCGTCGAACACGTGGGAGCTCGCTTCTGCCATGGTTCAACGACAGATTTGAGCACCTTAGCGTGCGTATCTTGGCAAAGTCACTGTGTACGGTCGCTTCCCTGCTCCATATCCTACCTTTTTGCTGTGAGTTCCAAGTCAAGATATGGTCGGGATAGGGAGATAGAGGGGTGAGAAGTTGGCTGTGTCAGCTAGGTCCAAGCCGAGACAAAAATGGTGCCAAGTCGTGTCAAACGCCCTAGGGTAGGTGTCACCTCTTTCCAGGGCATTCTAGGGTTAATTTGGCGCCACTTTGTCAATTGGGTCGAAATGTTTTGAATTTTGGATTAAGGTGAACATGTGGGGTCTTTGTTCAAAGGTTAGTTTTTAGACTTAGGCAAATTCTGAATTTTCTCTTGTGCTCAACCTTTGGTGAACTTTTTGGGGCTTTTCTGAAATCTTTTTGGGGGTACTTCCTTACTATTATTTGTAGGTTATGAAGTATACTACAACTTTTATATTTGGCCCAAGCCATGATCATAAGGTTTACATGACCTTTTGATCCTAGCTTCAATTAGGGTTCCCATTATCCAAAGGGGTTTGCTTTAGGGTTTTGGGAAATTCTCCCCTTAGATGTGCATGACCAACTAGGGCATGATATCCAAGATGGTTTTCACTTGCTTAGGACCTTGAATTCCAATTTTGATGTACTTTGCCCAAATCAATCCTCATGTGATAATAGGTTAAATGGGGTAGCCCTGGGTGGACACCCTGAGTAACACATGGGGTGTTACAACCCTCCCCCCTTAAAGGAATCTCGTCCCGAGATTTTAGGTAGAGTCCCTTGGAGGGGTGCTTGAAGGTGTGTTGGTGTGCTACTCTTTCTTTATACTCAAGTTTCTCTTGTTAACTGCTCTTCGAATGTCATTCTCTTTGCAACTTCAGAAGGAAGCCCTTTTTAAGTTAAATCCACAACTTAGACTATTCTTGTTATCTAAGTTTTTCTTCTAATTGTATTCAAAGGGCAGGTGGGGGTGGGGGTTTTGGGGTACGTACCGACTCCTTTGGGCAGAAAGTCGGGGAAGCGAGAGCGTAGAAAATCCTCAGTCTCCCATGTAGCTTCTTTTGCTGAATGGTGACTCCACTGAACCTTATACATTCGGATCGACCTTGTCCGAGTTGATCTCTCCTTCTGATCTAATACCTTGACGGGGTACTCTTGATAGGACAAGTCTGGTTCTATCTCAATGTCTGGTTCTGGCAACACTTCAGTGGGTAGGCGAACACATTTCTGCAGCTGAGATACATGGAACACATTGTGAACTGCTGACATGTGAGGTGGCAATTCCAATTGATAGGCTACAGGTCCACAACTTGCTTTGATCTCATAGGGTTCAATGTAGCGAGGAGCTAACTTGCCCTTGATCCCAAATCTCTGGACACCCTTGGTGGGTGATACCTTAAGATAAACATGATCTCCCACCTCAAACTGTAGAGGCTTCCGCCTCTTGTCATGATAGCTCTTTTGCCTGGCCTGAGCAGCTTCTAGGTTCTTCTTGATGATTCTGACCTTTGCTTCTGCTTCAAGTACCAAATCTGGCCCAAAAATTTCCCTCTCTCCTGCTTGAGACCAATTCTGTGGGGTCCTACACCTTCTCCCATACAAGGCTTCAAAAGGTGCCATCTTCAGGCTGGACTGATAGCTGTTATTGTAAGAAAATTCTGCCAAGGAAAGACATTTGTCCCAATCCTTTCCGTAGTGTAGTGCACATGCTCGCAACATGTCTTCCAAAATCTGATTCACCCTTTCTGTCTGGCCATCCGTTTGGGGATGGTATGCTGAGCTTCGTATGACATGGGTCCCAAGGGATTCTTGTAGCTGCTCCCAAAAGCGTGCCACAAATAGTGCTCCTCTGTCAGATACAATGTTCTTTGGAATACCATGCAATCGCACTATTTGATCAACATACATTTCTGCATACTTCTCTGTCTTGTGGGTGGTATGCACGAGTAGGAAATGAGCAGTCTTGGTCAACCTATCCACAATAACCCAGATGGAATCATGGTGCCTGGAGGTATTGGGCAATCCTACTATGAAGTCCATGCAAATGTCCTCCCATTTCCAAGATGGTATGGGAAGGGTTGCAAAGGGCCTGCTGCCTTCAAATGACTGGCTTTGATTCTCTGGCAGGTGTCACATTCGGATATATACTTGGCAATTTCCCTCTTCATTCTGGTCCACCAGTATAAAGATCTGAGATCATGATACATTTTGTTGCTACCAGGGTGCATGGAGAATTTGGAAAGGTGAGCTTCATCTAATATCTTCTTTCTGAGCTCCGGGTCCTTGGGAACAACCAATCGATCTCCAAACCATAAAATTCCTTTGCTGTCCTGGCGGAAACACTTGTATTTCTCTACCTTCTGCTTGATCATTTCCTTGATGACCTGAACACCCTTATCCTCAATCTTTGCCCTGACTATCTGCTCTTGCAATGTGGGCTCTATCGAGATATAACTTAAAGCACCTGAAGCAACAACTTCCAGGTTCAGCTTGCACAATTCATCGCACAGGGTGGTAACTCTTGCATCCATGCTCATGCAATTGCACTGGGCCTTTCTGCTCAAAGCATCTGCCACAACATTGGCTTTACCAGGATGGTAATGCACCTCTAAATCATAATCCTTGATCAACTCCAACCATCTTCTCTGCCTCATGTTCAGATCTGCCTGAGTGAAGATGTATTTGAGACTCTTGTGATCAGTGTAGATGTTACAGTGAGCTCCCATCAAGTAGTGTCTCCATATCTTAAGAGCATGAACCATAGCTGCCAATTCTAGATCATGTGTAGGGTAATTCTTCTCATGGGGTCTGAGTGCTCGGGAAGCATAAGCAATCACTCTGTTATCTTGCATCAAGACACATCCCAATCCAGTACCGGAAGCATCACAATAAACTTCAAATGGCTTGGTGTTGTGAGGTTGAGCCAGCACCGGGGCTGTTGTCAAATGCTGCCTCAAAGTGTGAAAGGCATCTTCGCACTTTTGGCTCCAATCATACTTGACTCCCTTTTTCAACAGTTCAGTCATTGGTTTGGCAATTCTGGAGAAATCCGGAATAAATCGTCGATAATACCCTGCTAAACCCAGAAAACTTCGAATCTGCCTTACTGTAGTCGGGGGTTTCCAATCCATCACCTCTTGTGCCTTCTCAGGATCAACTGATATCCCATCCTGAGAAATTGTGTGACCCAAGAATTTGATCTCCTTCAGCCAGAATTCACATTTAGACAACTTAGCATAAAGATGATGATCGCGCAGTCGCTGAAGCACGATGTGCAGGTGCTCAATATGTTCGTCTTTATTCTTGGAATAGACCAGAATATCATCAATGAAAACGACCACGAACTTATCCAACTCTGGCATAAACACTGAGTTCATCAGGTACATGAAATAAGCCGGGGCATTGGTCAGCCCAAAAGACATCACCAAAAACTCATACAGTCCATATCGGGTTGAGAAGGCCGTCTTGGGAATATCACTGGCACAGATCTTGATCTGGTGGTAGCCCGAGCGAAGGTCTATCTTGGAGAATACTTTGGCTCCTACCAATTGATCGAACAGAACATCAATGCGGGGCAGTGGGTATTTGTTCTTGATAGTCACCGCATTAAGAGGGCGGTAGTCCACACACATTCTCAAGCTCTCATCCTTTTTCTTCACAAATAGGGCTGGACATCCCCATGGTGAAGTACTTGGGCGAATAAACCCCTTGTCCAACAACTCTTGCAATTGCTTTTTCAGTTCTGCCAATTCCGCGGGAGGCATCCTATAGGGTCTCTTGGAGATAGGAGCAGTCCCAGGTTGTAACTCGATTGCGAACTCAATGTCTTGGTCAGACGGCATCCCTGGAAATTCATCCGGGAAAACATCTGGGTAGTCACAGGCCACTGGGATCTTCTCCACTGGGGACTCTATCATAACGAAGGCACAAGAACGAGTACAACCTTGGTCGGGCAAATTAGTGTGGTTTCACCACAAGTTGGTGAGTGCACCTCAATGGCCCTGGCTGCAATATCAATAACTGCTTGGTGCCTGGTTAACTAGTCAGTCCCCAATATAATATCCACGCTATCCAAACCCAAAATGAGGAGGGTGGTTTTAATTATTAAACTACCAAACTTTATGGGCACATGTCTGTTGATTTGATAGGTGGCAACCCTGCCTCCTGGTGTTGAAATTGTGATACCCCCATTGGTGTGGTGAAAAGGCAACTGGCACTTGGCACTAAATTTGGCACTGATAAAACTATGCGAAGCACCAGAATCAAACAGAATAATAGCAGGATAATTCAAAACTGTAAAGATACCAGTCATGACGGGTGCTCCCTCTGGAATATCAGCCATGGTGGTGAAGTTCAGCCTGCCCTGCCTCACTTGCACCTTCTGCCTCTTTCCTTGGTTCTGATTAACATTCTGTCCCTGCCTCTGCTGGTTCCTGGGGCAATTCTTGGCATAATGTCCGATGTTGCCGCAAGTGAAACAACTGTTGTCATTTGCTTGTCGGTACTGCTGCTGCTGCTGCTGATTGTTCCTTTGAGCTGGAAATTGGGTACGGTTGGGTGCCTGCTGCTGCTGCTGTGGTCGGATCACCCGTCTCCCTTGCTGCTGTTGGGGTCCCCTGTTCTGCGTGTCGGACACAATCCTGAAGCGCTGTGGCTGAGCTGAAGGTCCTGCCACAGGGGTCTTCCTCTTCTTTTCTGCCTGTCGAGCTGTAATGCAGTCCTCCTGGGAGATAGCCATGTTGACCAACTCATTGTAACTGTTGGCCCTGACGGTGTTGAGACGGTCACAGAGCTTAGTGCTGAGCCCCCTCCTGAACCTGTCTCGCTTCTTCTCATCTGTATCTGCATGATATCTCGCATACTGGCACAAGTAATTAAAAGCCTGGGCATACTGCAACACTGTCCTGTTGCCCTGAGTGAGTGCCAGAAACTCGTTGAGCTTTCGGTCCATAATCCCGGCTGGTATGTGGTGTCCCCGAAAAGCTGCCTTGAACTCTCTCCACTCCACCTCTCGGTCCTCTGGCTGCATAGCAAGAAAATGGTCCCACCAAGTCCTTGCGGGTCCGCGAAGTTGCTGGGTGGCGAACCTGACTTTAGTGACCTCTGAACAAGCTCCATGGAGTAGCGGGAATTTGGATTCTACTACTCGCAACCACACATCGGCATCAAGTGGGTCCTCTGCCCTTGTGAACAATGGTGGCTGGGTGCTGAGAAACTCCTGGTAGGTGGCTGCCGCTGGGTGACGCTGATGGTCTCCACCACCATAATGCTGAGGTGGTGGCTGACGCTGAGCCAGCTGTCTCAAGATCTCATTCTGCTGAGCCATTAGCTCCTGCAGAGTGGGAGGCGGTGGCGGCGGTGGAGGAACGCGCTCATTCTGGCCACGACGCTGCCTCCCAGCCATCTAAAAAACCACATATATACTTAACACCATATCTCCAAGTTCAAGGTTTAATCGCGGCGAAAAGAGTCGAAAGCAAAATGATAGATTCCAACTTAAACAAAAAGGATTTAAAAAGGCATAAATTTTTCCTTCCAAATTTAAAACTGATAACAGCATCCATCAATCATGCTTCCAAGAGAGTTTATCACGGTTACATCATTAGTCCCAAAAAGACTCAACTCTATCTAGCCTAGTACCCCAAGGGTGCAAAATCTAAGCTAGCTGCGAGGAGTCCTACCATCACTGACGTCTAACTCTATCCCGGGCACCTAGTGAGCGAACGAGGCAACACTCGACTCGGGGGAAGGTGGTCTCCCTAAGCCAGCAGTGTCCAAACTAGAGGCAGGCTCATCTCCTCCCTCGATGTCGACGTCCTCGTTGGCTTCAATATCCTGGATCTCCTGGTGATGCATATCCAAGTGCTCGTTAGCCTCAGCAAGCTGCTACTGAGTGTTAATGAGCTGATCCTCGAGAACCTCGATGGTGTTCTCCCTGGTGCCCACTAATTCCTTCAGCTCTTGGATATCAGTGGATAACTGCTCCACCTGCAAGTCCTTTTCCACCATTTCAGTGGACAAATCAACCACGAGCTCCTCTCTGTTATCCAAAGTGATCTTTGTCGCCTCCAATAGTGCCATCAGATGGGACATTGCCTCACCGCGCATCACTTGCAGACGGTACAGAGCATTCATGCACCGTACGGTCAAGTGCGCAGTCTGACCTGGGTAGATGGCCCAGATATCCTTGGCATGCTCCACCCGATCCTTCCACATTGGGTCGTCCTCCTTCTCGGCGGGGAACAAGCCAATGGGGTGGGTAGCCAGCTCCAAGGGATGGAATCCGCAGAAAGTGGTCAATCCATGCAAAGCAATCGCCTCGATCGTGTCCTCAGCTCGGTATCCAAAAGACTCAGAGTCCAATGAGCGCCAGCCTGGCTGCAGGGGATGAGGCTCCAGGGTCATCCTCACCCTACAGCGGGGCACTCGATGCTTCTCGAACTGCTGCACCGCATACTGAGGGGGTGTCGTGTATTCGGCCCCCTGAAGTACCTCCCACAAAATGCGGGGAAAGCCCTCTCGTGCAAGCCCGTCAGTGTGGGACAGTGCATTTCCGTCCTCTGAGGATCCGTGGGAAGTCATCTGTGTACGGTTAAGCGTAAGTAAAAGAAAGAGGACTATAAAAAGAACAAGAAAAAAATAAGACTCAGCCTTTCTCTAGTTAAATAAAATGGGACTGGGGACTTAATTGGTTATCATTTTGTTTTTAAGTCTTTACTCAATTATCCATTTGTTTAAATTACGAATGCATGCATGCTCGTCCTGAACGACCTCACCAATATAAAGGGAATAGGGAAGAACTCCCATCCCCTAAAGTGGCCTGTAGGGCCTAGTCACTTAGCCACCTAGCTACCCTTCTATCATCCTAAGGCTTCACGTCCTAGGTCTATCCTGCTCGTCCTACGATCTATCCAACATTGTTTCTATCAAGTTTTACTTCGGAAAAGGATGGTATTTATATTTTATTGATTCCTCTGTGGTGGTACAAGCTCCGATACCAGCTGTGGCGGAACTGCCCGAATTATTCCAACTTAAGTGCCTAAGTCCAGCCTTAGAGGCTAGACCACACTTAAATGGGAATAACCCGTCAATCCCTCGGATCTAGTCTGACACGGCCACTGACTGGATCAAGTACCACAATCTCACTCGATGGTGAGTCACAGAGCAAATACAATAAAGCATAAAACCATGCATTAAAGAGTATTAAATTATTACATCATCATCGAGGTTTTGCAAAAGTAGTCATCATTGTTCGAAGTGTAGCGGAATAAAACTAACGGTAAATAAACAGAGAGATGGGGAAGCCTGTCCCATCACTCCTCATGCTCCTCCTCAGCCGAGGTAGGGTCTCACTCGACAGTCCAACCCGGTGGCAAGATGGACGGCCAAGTCACTCCAGCAACCATGTCCTCCAGAGAATCTGTAAAATTATGCCACAAGCAAGGCTGAGTATACTAATACTCAGCTAGACTTACCCGGTGTGAGGAGTCTACTCCTCTACCTCTAGACATGCAGCTGTTTGGCTGTGGGGTTTGGTTGCCAAAAGCACTAGATGAATTTCTAAGTCAAGTTTTAACTTTGTCAATTTAAGTGTGACTCTCTTAAGGCTAAATGTGTACTATCTACTCATACATGGTAGCAAACATTATTAGCAATCAACATCTTATATCAACTCATCATATTTCCACTTGTTACTCAATGCAGTACAATGGATCAAGCAGTCTCATTAGCTGCGAGAAGCAGACGATTCGAATCGAGTTTTTATCCTTGCAAGGTAAACCTAAACACACGATGTGGCGAGGCACTCTGTCCCCACACACATCAACCGTCCCCATCGATTCCCCGTCAGCAGATCAGGGCTCACCGCCTTGGCGTACAATGCCTCACTGACCCCGACTGCCGTTGTGCAGTGACCGCACTTGTACCCACCATAACCGGAATGGGAGACCACGTCTCAGGTCGTGTGAGGGGTAAAGTCCACTGACAGGTTCAATCAGGTACTAGGCTTACCGATTTACCATATTTCTCGGCATGTGCTTAGTACGTTCAAACGCTTGACATAGGTATCCGCACGTTAATCCTTATTCCATTTTCCCATCTCGTAAACAACCAATCCCCGTGGATTGTTGTCCACAAACTAGAATCATGATAGTGTGAAAGGGGGTACAACCAATTTCCTGATCTCACGCGAGTGCTAGAAAAATCACTCGTCTTATACCGAGATCCTAATTAAATAAAGCAACTACTCGGCCTAGCATACTAGTATCCATCTCAAAAGGATTCCTGAGATCATGCAACTAGGGTTTCAATCAACTCCTACACTTAAGTGCACATTACAAACCTACAAACATTAAGTGTAGTAAAATAGCATAATAAACGGTTATGCATAAAACCGGGGCTTGCCTTCCAAAGCAGTGGCAGGTAGGTCCTCTGGTGCAGGCTCTGGTGCTGGATCTGGGGCTACCTCCTGAGCAGCTCCTTGCTCCGGCACGAGGACGTACTCTCCGTCAGCAAGGTTACAGTCTATCGAATGCAATGAACATGTCATGATTATGCAGGATTAATAACATTATGCTAAAAAAGAAAACTAAGTTAAAGGGTAACTTAGGGTTTCTTGGTCATGCGGGGCTTCTAGTGGGTTAGGCTTATCACTTTTAGGCTTAGTTTTTTGGTTGAGGATAATCATAGGGAATTTGTATTGCTTTTGTATCCTTCAGTGGACAAGATATAAAGAATTTTAGGATGACACTAATTTCCTATTATTCACTTTTCCTTTTCTTTATTTTCTACTTATGGTTTCTAGTGTAGGTTTGAACTACGACAGTGGTTTAATATTTTCCAAAAATTCTGTAAGAATTACAGTGGGTTGCCATTTGCTATTCTAGCCTGTTTTAAGAATTTGAGACTTAAATTACAAAGGCTATGCTTTAGACAAAAATAACAAGAGTTGTGTAAAATGGGCCACTTTACACTACATCTCTTAATTAGGGGTGGGTTCTGTCCTAAAGGTTATTTTTGTTGGCATCTAACAGTAATAATAGGCTTCTGTGCCAAAAATCACAGAAAGCTAAGAGATGGTCATTTTGTTATGATTTTCTAAAGTTAAATGCCAAGAAGGCACTTTCTACTACATTGTTATTTGAAAAATGTCAAACAACAGATTTCATATTTTTCCTAAGTTCTTATTAACAAAACATTAGTTATCCCAAGGGTTGGGGTGTTCTCACCTTGGGGTTATTTTTGTAGGGTTTTTCTAATTTTCCTTATTTTATTAAAATAAAAGGTAGCCTATTTATTTTATACTAAACTAGGGTATGATGGATTTTTCCAGTGAACTACATTGAATAAGTACCCTAACAAAAATAGGGGTGCCCTCTGGTTCATTATTTAAATTACATTTTCTATTTTCCTTAACCTTAAGCATATTGTAAAATAAGTGGTAAAAACTAACTTAATGGGGTTGACAGAGAGGTTTAGCATTTTTAATTAGGTCAGTAGGTGGACATAAACTTCTCCAAATTTTTCTAACCCTAACCAAATAGTACAACTATTTTTCTTTCTATTATTGAGCTTTTAGCCAAAACTATAATTAAATCAGAACCTTAAAGTTTTCTATAATACATAGGGGGTTTTATATTTTTATTAGGTAGGTCACATTATTTAGAGTCTGACAAAATTGGTTTGACTCAATTTGGATGAACTAAACAGAAGTTATGGATTTTCAAAGTTTCTGTTCAAATTTAAAATCAGGTTTTAATAAGGTTTTCTGAAAACGCAGTTTGCACCGAGGTCCCTGGGTTAAAACTAAATCAACCCACTCAATTCTACCCCTGCGCCACTATTCCCTCGAGTCTCTGACAGTTCAAAAAGCCCCCTGACTTTCTCTTCCTCTCACCCGCGGTCCCTCTCAGGTGTAAACAGTACCCGCAGAGAAGAGAGGGGTGGCGCGGCTTACCGGCGACGAGAGAAGTCCGGCGAGGGGTAGGGTTAGCTCAGGGAGGTTCTGGCGGTCACAACGACGTACGGCTCGCCGGCGGGAATGGCCGGAATCGCTCGGTCCACGTGCGCAGGCGGTTGTCCTCGTCGGCGACGGGCGTGCCGGCCAAACCACGGCGACCTAGTCTAATCCAATGGCACGGTGAGCTTCCTGGGGGGATGTAGAGGCTATCTGTGCATTGAATCGAAAAATGGCGCAGTGATTTACCCGGTCCACGTGCGCCGATGGGGGAATGAACTCCGGCGAGCACGGTTTCGCTATTCCGGTGACGCGGGTCCTCGGTTCAAGCTTGAGTAAGCTTCACGGCCTCACCAGGAAGCTATCTGAAGGCTTGGATCGAACGGAGGAGGACGGGAAAGGGGCTGGCCACGGTGGTTGCTCTCGGGCGGCTCTGGCGGGTCGCGGGGAGGTCGCCGGAGCTAATGGCGGGCTCGGGGAAGTCAGGCGTGGTACGGAGGAGGCAACGGGGAAGGCAGACAAGCACTGGGACGGGCTTTATAGCCGTGGTGCGGGCGTGGTCACAGGCGGCCGCGGGCGCGCGGGGGTTCGCGCACGGGCGTGCTCTGAGCGCGCCCCCGAGTGTCAGCCCGCGTCGAACACGTGGGAGCTCGCTTCTGCCATGGTTCAACGACAGATTTGAGCACCTTAGCGTGCGTATCTTGGCAAAGTCACTGTGTATGGTCGCTTCCCTGCTCCATATCCTACCTTTTTGCTGTGAGTTCCAAGTCAAGATATGGTCGGGGTAGGGAGATAGAGGGGTGATAAGTTGGCTGTGTCAGCTAAGTCCAAGCCGAGACAAAAATGGTGCCAAGTCGTGTCAAACGCCCTAGGGTAGGTGTCACCTCTTTCCAGGGCATTCTAGGGTTAATTTGGCGCCACTTTGTCAATTGGGTCGAAATGTTTTGAATTTTGGATTAAGGTGAACATGTGGGGTCTTTGTTCAAAGGTTAGTTTTTAGACTTAGGCAAATTCTGAATTTTCTCTTGTGCTCAACCTTTGGTGAACTTTTTGGGGCTTTTCTGAAATCTTTTTGGGGGTACTTCCTTACTATTATTTGTAGGTTATGAAGTATACTACAACTTTTATATTTGGCCCAAGCCATGATCATAAGGTTTACATGACCTTTTGATCCTAGCTTCAATTAGGGTTCCCATTATCCAAAGGGGTTTGCTTTAGGGTTTTGGGAAATTCTCCCCTTAGGGGCTAGTTTGGGAGCCTCAAACCCGGAGGGGATTGGAGGGGCTAAAATCCCCTCCTTATTCAATTTTGAATAAGAAGGGGATTTTAGCCCCTCCAATCCCCTCCGGGTTTTGGACTTCCAAACTAGCCCTAGATGTGCATGACCAACTAGGGCATGATATCCAAGATGGTTTGCACTTGCTTAGGACCTTGAATTCCAAGTTTGATGTACTTTGCCCAAATCAATCCTCATGTGATAATAGGTTAAATGGGGTAGCCCTGGGTGGACACCCTGAGTAACACCTGGGGTGTTACAGGCGCGGCCCTAGCTGCAGAAGGCGACGCCGTCTTGAGGACCTTCCGGGGAGCCAGACCGGTCAAACCATGCCTCCGCTTGCTAAGGAGAAAAGGAAAATCTGGATCGGGACATACGAAGGAGGAGCCAGGACAAAGACATCCTAAGATACTTACCCACTCCGAGCCATGATCAATCGTGCCTGTGGGGAGGTCTCTCGAACCTCGATCCCCGAGGGTACCATCGAGGCCTGCCCCGGTGCTGGCTTCGATACCGTCCTCGCCTTGGGCGCCCGAGGGACGGACTGCTCAGAAGCAGCCACGACGACTCGAGGATCGCCCTCCTGTGCAGTCGGCACGTGCGATGGTTCTCGGGGAACAGGCAGCTCGGCCTGACTCCCCGGGGTCACCTCAACTACCTCGGCCGAGGGGTCAAGTACCCCCTCGGTCTGCCCCCACTCTTCGGACTGGGACCCCGACGTCCCGGCCCCGGATACCGATGGCACCAGCCCGCTCGGGGGCTGGCTTGACAACCCCTGGCCCAGCCTCAGATCCGGGCTGAGGCCAAGGCGGGCAGCCATATCGTCGTCTTCATCATCGTCTTCATCATCGTCGTCGTTGTCAGGCGTCTCCGGCGATGGCTCCCTCGGGAGCCCATCCCTCTCCTGCCGACGATGGAGCCTTTCCAAGGCGTCCCGAGCCCGCGTCCGCTCGTGGGCCCGAGCCTTCTTCGCGTCCTTCTTCTCCTTCCTCTTCTCCGCGGCAATCCTCCGTGCAGCTCGGTCCACCGCGTCCTCCGGGACCGGTGGCAGGGAAGGCTTGTGATGTCCTACCTTTTGGAGACAGACGAAAAGTCTCGGCTATGAGAACCAAGGGCAATCCGACGCAAGAAGAAAGAAGGAGCGGACACTCACTAGGGACACACACCCGCGGTCGGGACGCATCAAGGGCTGGGAGAGGGCGCCGGCGTCCGGCTTCCCCAACGTGCCGGCTACCCGCCTGTGGAGGTCGTCGACGGGAAGGGGATCCGAGGACATCCGCAAACCCTCCAAGTCGGCCGCCGGCGTCATCTCCCAAAGCGGCAGCCGCCGCTCCGTCAAGGGAAGCACCCTCCGGCGATGAATGGCGGCAACCACCCCCGCAGCGGTGAGCCCTCCTTTCTGCAGCTCCTCCAGGGCCTTCAGAAGGGGCTGGAGATTCTTCTGTCTGTCGCGCGGGGTCCCGTAGCGCCAGTTATCGGTGGCGGCAGTCACCACTCGCTGAGAAAACGACGGGAGCCTCCCGTCGTCATTTCGGAGATAGAACCACTGGCGCTGCCACCCTTTGTTTGAAGACGTGAGGATGGCGGGGATGTACTGCGGCGCCTGCGCTTGCCTCAGCTGGAGGATGCAGCCACCAGCCCGCACTGCCATGCGGACCCTTCTCTCCCCCGTCGGCGAGGCAAAAAGCTCCGCGGAGAAGAGATGGGTCCACAGGCCCCAGTGAGGGTCAATCCCCAAGTATCCTTCACAAACCGCCGTGAAGATGGCGGCTTGCGAGATGGAGTTGGGACTGAGGTTGCGTAGCTCCACCCCGTAGACATGCAGATTCGCCCGCATAAAACGGCTTGCCGGCACTCCGAACCCCCGCTCGTGAAAGGAGACGAAGCTCACGACATACCCTGGCGGCGAGGTGAGAGCACCTAGAGGGGGGGGGGGTGAATAGGTGATCCTGTAACACTTAAAACTTAGGCCACAAAAACTTGGTTAAGTGTTAGCACAATAACCGCCCAGTGGCTAGAGAGGAATCTTCAACAAAACACAATAACCAACAAGATCAATCACAGAGATGGCACGGTGGTTATCCCGTGGTTCGGCCAAGACCAACGCTTGCCTACTCCACGTTGTGGCGTCCCAACGGACGAGGGTTGCAATCAACCCCTCTCAAGTGGTCCAAAGACCCACTTGAATACCACGATGTTTTGCTTGCTTTTCTCAATCCCGTTTGCAAGGAATCTCCACAACTTGGAGCCTCTCGCCCTTACACTTGAAATTCACAAAGAAGCACAGAGCAAGGGAGGGATTAGCAACACACTCAAGACAAGAAATCACAGTAACACCACGCACACAAGTCGCAACGAGAGCTCACAACACAACTCAATGAGTTCACCACTCAACTAGAGCTCTAATTGCTATCGCAAAGAATCAAAGGCACGGAATCGATGTCTTGGTGCTTAGGAATGTTCTAGGAATGCTTGGTATTCTCCTCCATGCGCCTAGGGGTCCCTTTTATAGCCCCAAGGCAGCTAGGAGCCGTTGAGAGCAATCTAGGAAGGCTGATCTTGCCTTCTGTCGACTGGAGCACCGGACAGTGTCCGGTGCCCGATTTCCTTCCAAATATGGCGCAGTCGACCGTTGGCAGCCTGAGAGCCGTTGGCGCACCGGACATGTCCGGTGCACACCGGACAGTCCGGTGCCCCCTTCTAGCCGTTGGCTCGGCCACATGTCCCGCGCAGATCACGCGGCCGACCGTTGGCTCACCGGACAGTCCGGTGCACACCGGACAGTCCGGTGAATTATAGCCGTACGCCGTTGATGAATTCCCGAGAGCGACGAGTTCGCCTGTGAACGGCCCACCGGACAGTCCGGTGCACCACCGGACAGTCCGGTGAATTATAGCCGTACACCGCCGTCGAAGTCCCGAGAGCAGCCACTTTGCTCGAGCCAGCCTGGCGCACCGGACACTGTCCGGTGCACCACCGGACAGTCCGGTGCTCCCAGACTGAGCAGATTCTTGGCTGCTCGAGCCAAGGCAATTTCAATTGGATTTTTCCTGTTTCCAGCACTTAGACACAATACATTAGTCCATAAAACAATGTACTAAGTCTGAGAAACATACCTTTATTCTTGATTTGTACTTTGTCCACCTTTTTACACTTAGGCACTTGTGTTGGACACTAAATCACCAAAATACTTAGAAATGGCCCAAGGGCACATTTCCCTTTCAATCTCCCCCTTTTTGGTGATTTATGCCAACACAACATAAAGCAAGTAGAACAAGTACAAAATCAATTCAAATTAGAACTCAAATTTGTTTTGATTCAATTTGACATATATGGATCACTCTATGCCACCACTTGGTTTGTTTTTGCAAATCAAACTCAAATTTCTATCTCTAAGTCAAACACACATGTTAAGACATAAAGAGAGTCATTCCAAGAGAAATTGATTCAAGATTTCAAAAACTCCCCTTTTTCCCATAATCAATACTTCTCCCCACAAGAAGCCAACTTTTGACAAGAGAGACACTAAAATAGTTTTGACAAACCAAAAGCTCTATTCTACTATTTTCAAAATTTCTTTTTCAAAATTTCTCAAGTGGTAGCTGATCCATTTATCGCTTTGGCCTTTATTTTCTCCCCCTTTGGCATCAAACACCAAAACGGGATCAATCTTGGCCCTTTAACCCCATTGCCTCACCAAAATCTTCAAATAAGAACACAAAGGCAATAAGAGTACATGAGATGAACTTGGAATAAGTTACCCTCTCATCGGAGTGCAGTGGAAGTCTTTCATGGTCCAAGTCCACCTTTTCCCTTTCAAACCTCCTTTGAGACTAAAACAAGCAAACTCAAGCATATGGTTAGTCTCAAAGGGTCAAGTTGTAGCACAACTCCCCCTTAAATATGTGCATCACTTGCAAAAAGGACTTGTGAGGTCCAGGGAGTGTTTGTACAACTTGAGCACCACAATAAGCAACAAAATGCAGAATGAACATGATCAAGGGCATAAACACATGTATGCTACAATTCAATCCAAGTTCCATGAATCTAAGACATTTAGCTCACTACGCAGCCTGCAAAAGGTCTTCTCATCTAGAGGCTTGGTAAAGATATCGGCTAGCTGGTTCTCGATGCTAACATGAAACACTTCGATATCTCCCTTTTGCTGGTGGTCTCTCAAAAAGTGATGTCGGATTTCAATGTGCTTTGTGCGGCTGTGCTCAACAGGATTTTCCGCTATTCGGATAGCACTCTCATTATCACATAGGAGTGGGACTTTGCTCAGATTGTAGCCAAAGTCCCTAAGGGTTTGCCTCATCCAAAGTAGTTGCGCGCAACACTGTCCTGCGGCAACATACTCGACCTCAGCGGTGGATAGGGCAACGGAAGTTTGTTTCTTAGAATTCCATGACACCAGGGACCTTCCTAAGAATTGGCACGTCCCCGATGTACTCTTCCTATCGACCTTACATCCAGCATAGTCGAAATCTGAGTACCCAATCAAGTCAAAGTTAGACCCCTTTGGATACCAGATCCCGAAGCAAGGCGTAGCGACTAAATATCGAAGAATTCGCTTCACAGCCACTAAGTGACACTCCTTAGGATCGGATTGAAATCTAGCACACATGCATACGCTAAGCATAATATCCGGTATACTAGCACATAAATAAAGCAAAGAACCTATCATGGACCGGTATGCTTTTTGATCAACGGACTTACCTCCTTTGTTGAGGTCGGTGTGTCCGTCAGTTCCCATCAGCGTCTTTGCGGGCTTGGCGTCCTTCATCCCAAACCGCTTTAGCAAGTCTTGCGTGTACTTCGTTTGGGAGATGAAAGTGCCGTCCTTGAGTTGCTTCACTTGGAACCCAAGGAAGTAGTTCAACTCGCCCATCATCGACATCTCAAATTTCTGCGTCATAACCCTGCTAAACTCTTCACAAGACTTTTGATTAGTAGAACCAAATATTATGTCATCGACATAAATTTGGCACACAAAAAGATCACCATCGCAAGTCTTGGTAAAAAGAGTTGGATCGGCTTTCCCAACCTTGAAAGCATTAGCAATTAAAAAGTCTCTAAGGCATTCATACCATGCTCTTGGGGCTTGCTTAAGTCCATAGAGCGCCTTAGAGAGCTTACACACGTGGTCGGGATACCGTTCATCCTCGAAGCCAGGGGGTTGCTCCACGTACACCTCCTCCTTGATCGGCCCATTGAGGAAAGCGCTCTTCACATCCATTTGGTACAACCTGAAAGAATGGTGAGCGACATATGCTAGCAAGATACGAATTGATTCTAGCCTAGCCACAGGAGCAAAAGTCTCCTTAAAGTCCAAACCTGCGACTTGGGCATAACCTTTTGCCACAAGTCGAGCCTTGTTCCTCGTCACCACCCCATGCTCGTCCTGTTTGTTGCGGAACACCCACTTGGTTCCCACAACATTTTGCTTGGGACGAGGCACCAGTGTCCAAACTTCATTGCGCTTGAAGTTGTTGAGTTCCTCCTGCATGGCCAACACCCAGTCCGGATCTAGCAAGGTCTCTTCTACCCTGAAAGGCTCAATAGAAGAGACAAAGGAGTAATGCTCACAGAAATTAACTAATCTTGAACGAGTAGTTACTCCCTTGCTAATATCACCCAATATTTGGTCGACGGGATGATCCCTTTGGATCGTCGCTCGAACTTGGGTTGGAGGTGCCTGAGGTGCTTCTTCCTCTTCAACTTGATCATCCTATGCTCCCCCTTGATCATGCGCCTCCACTTGAGGTACCTGTTCGTCATCTTGGGTTGGGGGATGCACCATAGTTGAGGAAGACGGTTGATCTTGCTCCAATTGTTCCTGAGGCCGTACATCTCCAATCGCCATGGTGCGTATCGTGGCCGTTGGAACGTCTTCTTCATCTACATCATCAAGATCAACAACTTGCTCTCTTGGAGAGCCATTAGTCTCATCAAATACAACGTCGCTAGAGACTTCAACCAAACCCGATGATTTGTTGAAGACCCTATACGCCTTTGTATTTGAATCATAACCTAATAAAAAACCTTCTACAGCTTTGGGAGCAAATTTAGAAGTTCTACCTTTCTTCACAAGAATATAACACTTGCTCCCAAATACACGAAAATAAGACACGTTGGGTTTGTTACCAGTTAGCAGCTCATATGAAGTCTTCTTGAGGAGGCGGTGAAGGTAGACCCTGTTGATGGCGTGGCAAGCCGTGTTCACGGCTTTCGACCAAAAGCGCTCGGGGGTCTTGAACTCTCCAAGCATAGTCCTCGCCATATCAATGAGCGTCCTGTTCTTCCTCTCTACCACACCATTTTGCTAAGGTGTGTAAGGAGCGGAGAACTCGTGCTTGATCCCTTCCTCCTCAAGGAACTCCTCCACTTGAAGATTCTTGAATTCGGACCCGTTGTCGCTCCTTATCTTCTTCACCTTGAGCTCAAACTGATTTTGAGCTCTCCTGAGGAAGCGCTTGAGGGTCCCTTGGGTTTCAGACTTATCCTGCAAAAAGAACACCCAAGTGAAGCGGGAAAAGTCATCAACAATAACTAGACCATACTTACTTCCTCCTATGCTCAGATAGGCGACGAGTCCGAAGAGGTCCATATGCAGCAGCTCCAGAGGTCTTGAAGTGGTCATCACATTCTTGCTGTGATGTGCTCCTCCCACTTGTTTACCTGCTTGACAAGCTGCACAAGGTCTATCTTTTTCGAAATGTACATTGGTTAGACCTATCACGTGTTCTCCCTTTAGAAGCTTGTGGAGGTTCTTCATCCCCACATGTGCTAAGCGGCGATGCCACAACCAGCCCATGCAAGTCTTAGCCATTAAGCATGCATCTAGACCGGCCTCCTCTTTTGCAAAATCAACTAAATAAAGTTTGCCGTCTAGTACACCCTTAAAAGCTAGTGAACCATCACATCTTCTAAAGACAGACACATCTACATTTGTAAATAGACAATTATATCCCATATTACATAATTGACTGACAGATAGTAAATTATATCCAAGAGACTCAACTAAAAACACATTAGAGATAGAGTGCTCATTTGATATTGCAATCTTGCCTAAACCTTTCACCTTGCCTTGGTTCCCATCACCGAATATGATTGAATCTTGGGAATCCTTATTCTTGACGTAGGAGGTGAACATCTTCTTCTCCCCCGTCATATGGTTTGTGCATCCGCTGTCGATAATCCAGCTTGAACCCCCAGATGCATAAACCTGCAAGGCAAATTTAGGCTTGGGTCTTAGGTACCCAACTCTTGTTGGGTCCTACAAGGTTAGTCACAATTTCCTTAGGGACCCAAATGCAAGTTTTATCACCCTTGCATTTTGCCCCTAATTTCCTAGCAACTATCTTCCTATCCTTTCTACAAATAGCAAAGGAAGCATTTAAAGCATGATAAATTGTAGAGGGACCATTCATAACTTTTCTAGGAATATGAACAATATTCTTTCTAGGCACATGATGAATATTTTTCCTAGGCATATCTCTACCATGCATATAGGAAGAACTGGAAGCATACATAGCATAAGAATCATATGCATGTGAATCAAAAGCATTGCAACTCCTATGAGACTGTCTTCTATCATTGTACATAAAAGCATGGTTATTTTTAGTACTACTTGCCATAGGGGCCTTCCCTTTCTCCTTGGCGGAGATGGGAGCCTTATGGCTTGTTAAGTTCTTGGCTTCCCTCTTGAAGCCAAGCCCATCCTTAATTGAGGGGTGTCTACCAATCGTGTAGGCATCCCTAGCAAATTTTAGTTTATCAAAATCACTTTTGCTAACCTTAAGTTGGGCATTAAGACTAGCCATTTCATCATTTAACTTTGCAATAGAAGCTATGTGTTCACTACAAGCATCAATATCAAAATCTTTACATCTATTGCAAATAACAACATTTTCTACACAAGTTGTTTATTTACTAGCTATTTCTAACTTAGCATTCAAATCATCATTAATGCTCTTTAAGCTAGAAATCGTCTCATGGCAAGAAGATAATTCACAAGAAAGCATTTCATTTCTCTTAACTTCTAAGGCATGAGATTTTTGTGCTTCTACAAATTTGTCATGTTCTTCATACAACAAGTCCTCTTGTTTTTCTAAAAGCCTATTCTTATCATTCAAGGCATCAATCAATTCATTAATTTTATCTACCTTGGTTCTATCTAGGCCCTTAAACAAACATGAATAATCTATTTCATCCTCATCACTAGATTCGTCCTCACTTGAAGAAGCATAAGTAGAGTTTTGAGTACATACCTTCTTCTCCCTTGCCATAAGGCATGTGTGACGCTCGTTGGGGAAGAGGGATGACTTGTTGAAGGCGGTGGCGGCGAGTCCTTCATTGTCGGAGTCGGACGAGGAGCAATCCGAATCCCACTCCTTGCCAAGATGTGCCTCGCCCTTTGCCTTCTTATAGTTCTTCTTCTTCTCCCTCTTGTTCCCTTGATCCTGATCACTATCATTGTCGGGACAGTTAGCAATAAAATGACCAAGCTTACCACATTTGAAGCATGAGCACTTCCCCTTTGTCTTGGTCTTGCTTGGCTGCCCCTTGCGACCCTTTAGCGCCGTCTTGAATCTCTTGATGATGAGGGCCATCTCTTCATCATTAAGTCCGGCCGCCTCAATTTGTGCCACCTTGCTAGGTAGCGCCTCCTTGCTTCTTGTTGCCTTGAGAGCAAGGGGTTGAGGCTCGTTGATTGGACCATTCAATGCGTCGTCCACGTACCTCGCCTCCTTGATCATCATTCGCCCGCTTACGAATTTTCCAAGGACTTCTTCGGGCGACATTTTGGTGTACCTGGGATTCTCACGAATATTATTCACCAAATGAGGATCAAGAATGGTAAAGGACCTTAGCATCAGTTGGACGACGTCGTGGTCCGTCCATCGCGTGCTTCCGTAGCTTCTTATTTTGTTGATAAGGGTCTTGAGCCGGTTGTATGTTTGGGTTGGCTCCTCGCCCCTTATCATTGCGAACCGTCCAAGCTCGCCTTCCACCAACTCCATCTTGGTGAGCAAGGTGACGTCGTTGCCCTCATGAGAGATTTTGAGGGTGTCCCATATTTGCTTGGCGTTATCCAAGCCGCTCACTTTGTGGTATTCATCCCTGCACAATGAAGCTAGAAGAACAGTAGTAGCTTGTGCATTCTTATGAATTTGCTCATTAATGAACATGGGACTATCCGTACTATCAAAGTGCATTCCACTCTCTACAATCTCCCATATACTAGGATGGAGAGAGAATAGGTGACTACGCATTTTGTGGCTCCAAAATCCGTAGTCCTCCCCATCAAAGTGTGGAGGCTTGCCGAGAGGAATGTAGAGCAAATGTGAATTTGAACTTTGCGGAATACAAGAGTAGTCAAAAGAAAAGTTCGAATTAACCGGTTTTCTTCTCTTGTAGTCGTTGTGGTCGTCGTCCTTTTGGGAAGAAGTAGACTCATCGCTGTCGTCGTAGTAGACGATCTCCTTGATGCGCCTCGTCTTCTTCTTCTTCCCATCTTTCCGTCTATGGCCCGAGCCCGAGTCGGTAGGCTTGTCATCCTTCGGCTCGTTGACGAAAGATTCCTTCTCTTTATCGTTGATCACGATACCCTTCCCCTTAGGATCCATCTCTTCGGGCGGTTAGTCCCTTTGTGAAGAGAACGACTCTGATACCAATTGAGAGCACCTAGAGGGGGGGTGAATAGGTGATCCTGTAACACTTAAAACTTAGGCCACAAAAACTTGGTTAAGTGTTAGCACAATAACCGCCAAGTGGCTAGAGAGGAATCTTCAACAAAACACAATAACCAACAAGATCAATCACAGAGATGGCACGGTGGTTATCCCGTGGTTCGGCCAAGACCAACGCTTGCCTACTCCACGTTGTGGCGTCCCAACGGACGAGGGTTGCAATCAACCCCTCTCAAGTGGTCCAAAGACCCACTTGAATACCACGATGTTTTGCTTGCTTTTCTCAATCCCGTTTGCGAGGAATCTCCACAACTTGGAGCCTCTCGCCCTTACACTTGAAATTCACAAAGAAGCACAGAGCAAGGGAGGGATTAGCAACACACTCAAGACAAGAAATCACAGTAACACCACGCACACAAGTCATAACGAGAGCTCACAACACAACTCAATGAGTTCACCACTCAACTAGAGCTCTAATTGCTATCGCAAAGAATCAAAGGCGCGGAATCGATGTCTTGGTGCTTAGGAATGTTGTAGGAATGCTTGGTATTCTCCTCCATGCGCCTAGGGGTCCCTTTTATAGCCCCAAGGCAGCTAGGAGCCGTTGAGAGCAATCTAGGAAGGCTGATCTTGCCTTCTGTCGACTGGAGCACCGGACAGTCCGGTGCACACCGGACAGTGTCCGGTGCCCGATTTCCTTCCAAATATGGCGCAGTCGACCATTGGCAGCCTGAGAGCCGTTGGCGCACCGGACATGTCCGGTGCACACCGGACAGTCTGGTGCCCCCTTCTAGCCGTTGGCTCGGCCACGTGTCCCGCGCAGATCGCGCGGCCGACCGTTGGCCCGGCCGACCGTTGGCTCACCGAACAGTCCGGTGCACACCAGACAGTCCGGTGAATTATAGCCGTACGCCATTGATGAATTCCCGAGAGCGACGAGTTCGCCTGTGAACGGCCCACCGGACAGTCCGGTGCACCACCGGACAGTCCGGTGAATTATAGCCGTACACCGCCGTCGAAGTCCCGAGAGCAGCCACTTTGCTCGAGCCAGCCTGGCGCACCGGACACTGTCCGGTGCACCACCGGACAGTCCGGTGCTCCCAGACTGAGCAGATTCTTGGCTGCTCGAGCCAAGGCAATTTCAATTGGATTTTTCCTGTTTCTAGCATTTAGACACAATACATTAGTCCATAAAACAATGTACTAAGTCTGAGAAACATACCTTTATTCTTGATTTGTACTTTGTCCACCTTTTTACACTTAGGCACTTGTGTTGGACACTAAATCACCAAAATACTTAGAAATGGCCCAAGGGCACATTTCCCTTTCACGGGGACGGGGCGGCTCCGCTCGGAGGGGCCATCCACTCCGGCTGCGAGTCACCGGAGAGAGGGCGAAGCAAACCCTCAGCAACAAGGGCCTCCAGGTTGAAAGTCGCCTAGAGGGGGGGTGAATAGGGCGAAACTGAAATTTACAAAGTTAATCACAACTACAAGCCGGGTTAGCGTTAGAAATATAAACGAGTCCGCGAGAGAGGGTGCAAAACAAATCGCAAGCAAATAAGGAGTGTGACACGTGGATTTGTTTTACCGAGGTTCGGTTCTCGCAAACCTACTTCCCGTTGAGGTGGTCACAAAGACCGGGTCTCTTTCAACCCTTTCCCTCTCTCAAACGGTCCCTCGGACCGAGTGAGCTTCTTCTTCTCAATCAAACGGTGACAAAACTTCCCCGCAAAGGCCACCACACAATTGGTGCCTCTTGCCTTGGTTACAATTGAGTTGATCGCAAGAAAGAATCAAAGAAGAAAGCAATCCAAGCACAAGAGCTCGAAAGAACACAAGCAAATCTCTCTCACTAATCACTAAGGCGTTGTGTGGAATTTGGAGAGGATTTGATCACTTGGGTGTGTCTAGAATTGAATGCTAGAGCTCTTGTAAGTAGTTGAAGAAGGAAAACTTGGATGACTTGAATGTGGGGTGGTTGGGGGTATCTATAGCCCCAACCACCAAACTAGCCGTTTGGTGGGGCTGTCTGTCGCATGGTGCACCGGACAGTCCGGTGCACACCGGACAGTGTCCGGTGCGCCAGCCACGTCACCAGGCCGTTGGGTTCCGAACGTTGGAGCTCTGACTGCTGGGCCCGCCTGGATGTCCGGTGGCACACCGGACATGCACTGTAGAGTGTCCGGTGCGCCACTTCGCGTGTGCCTGACCGTTGGCGCCGAATAGCCGTTGCTCCGCTGGCTCACCGGACAGTCCGGTGTACACCGGACATGTCCGGTGAATTATAGCGGAGCGAATTCCCGAAGCTGGCGAGTTCCAGAGTCGCTCTTCCCTGGGGCACCGGACACTGTCCGGTGTACACCGTACAGTCCGATGAATTATAGCGGAGCGCCTCTGGATTTTCCCGAAGGTGAAGAGTTCAACTCTAAGTCCCCTGGTGCACCGGACACTGTCCGGTGGCACACCGGACAGTCCGGTGCGCCAGACCAGGGCACACTTCAGTTATCCCTTTGCTCTTTTTGTTGAACCCAATTCTTGGTCTTTTTATTGGCTAAGCATGAACCTTTGGCACCTGTATAACTTATACACTAGAGCAAACTAGTTAGTCCAATTATTTGTGTTGGGCATTTCAACCACCAAAATCAATTAGGAAAATAGGTATAAGCCTAACTCCCTTTCAATCTCCCCCCTTTTTGGTGATTGATGCCAACACAAACCAAAGCAAATATAGAAGTGCATAATTGAACTAGTTTACATAATGTAAGTGCAAAGGTTGCTTAGAATTGAGCCAATAAATACTTATAAGATATGCATGGATTGTTTCTTTAATTTTTTTGACATTTTGGACCACGCTTGCACCACATGTTTTGTTTTTGCAAATTCTTTTGTAAATCCTTTTCAAGTTTCTTTTGCAAATAGTCAAAGGTAAATGAATAAGATTTGCAAAGCATTTTCAAGATTTGAAATTTTCTCCCCCTGTTTCAAATGCTTTTCCTTTGACTAAACAAAACTCCCCCTAGATGAAATCCTCCTCTTAGTGTTCAAGAGGGTTTTGATGTATCAATTTTGAAATACTACTTTCTCCTCTTTTTGAACATAACAAGATACCAATTTGAAATTTCCAATTGAAAATCATTTTAAACAAGGTGGTGGTGTGGTCCTTTTTGCTTTGGGCTAATATTTTCTCCCCCTTTGGCATGAATCGCCAAAAACGGAGTCATTAGAGCCCTTGTACTTTTCTCCCCTTTGGCAAATAACATATGAGTTAAGATTATACCAAAGTAGGAGAGTGGTCTCTTCCCCAAAGATGGAGAGTTGCGCGGAGCGACGGTGAAGGATGAGTTACGGGGTGGAAGCCTTTGTCTTCGCCGAAGACTCCAATTCCCTTTCAATACACCTATGACTTGATTTGAAATAGACTTGAAAAGACATTAGTCATAGCAATTGAAAGAGATATGATCAAAGGTATATAATAGAGCTATGTGTGCAAATCAACAAAAGAAGTTCCTAGAATCAAGAATATTTAGCTCATGCCTAAGTTTGTTAAAGGTTTGTTCATCAAGAGGCTTGGTAAAGATATCGGCTAATTGATCTTTAGTGTTAATATATGAAATCTCGATATCTCCCTTTTGTTGGTGATCCCTTAAAAAGTGATACCGAATGACTATGTGCTTAGTGCGGCTATGCTCAACGGGATTATCCGCCATGCGGATTGCACTCTCATTATCACATAGAAGAGGAACTTTGGTTAATTTGTAACCGTAGTCTCTAAGGGTTTGCCTCATCCAAAGTAGTTGCGCGCAACAATGGCCTGCGGCAATGTACTCGGCTTCGGCGGTAGAAAGAGCTACGGAATTTTGCTTCTTTGAAGCCCAAGACACCAAGGATCTTCCCAAGAACTGGCAAGTCCCCGATGTGCTCTTTCTATTGATTTTACACCCCGCCCAATCGGCATCCGAATAACCAATCAAATCAAAAGTGGATCCCCTAGGATACCAAAGCCCAAACTTAGGAGTATAAACTAAATATCTCAAGATTCGTTTAACGGCCGTAAGGTGAGCTTCCTTAGGGTCGGCTTGGAATCTTGCACACATGCATACAGAAAGCATAATATCTGGTCGAGATGCACATAAATATAGCAAAGAACCTATCATCGACCGGTATACCTTTTGATCCATGGACTTACCTTCCGTGTCGAGGTCGAGATGCCCATTGGTTCCCATGGGTGTCTTGATGGGTTTGGCATCCTTCATCCCAAACTTGCTTAGAATATCTTGAGTATACTTCGTTTGGCTTAGGAAGGTGCCCTCCTGGAGTTGCTTCACTTGAAATCCTAAGAAATACTTCAACTCCCCCATCATAGACATCTCGAATTTTTGTGTCATGATCCTACTAAATTCTTCACATGTAGACTTGTTAGTAGACCCAAATATAATATCATCAACATAAATTTGGCATACGAACAAGTCATTTTCAAGAGTTTTAGTGAAGAGTGTAGGATCGGCCTTTCCAACTTTGAATCCATTAGTGATAAGGAAATCTCTTAGGCATTCATACCATGCTCTTGGGGCTTGCTTGAGCCCATAAAGCGCCTTAGAGAGTTTATAAACATGGTTAGGGTACTCACTATCTTCAAAGCCGGGAGGTTGCTCAACATAGACCTCTTCTTTGATTGGTCCATTGAGGAAGGCACTCTTCACGTCCATTTGGTAAAGCTTGAAGCCATGGTAAGTAGCATAGGCCAATAATATACGAATTCACTCAAGCCTAGCTACGGGTGCATAGGTTTCACCGAAATCCAAACCTTCGACTTGGGAATATCCTTTTGCCACAAGTCGAGCTTTGTTCCTTGTCACCACACCATGCTCATCTTGCTTGTTGTGGAAGACCCATTTGGTTCCTACAACATTTTGATTAGGACATGGAACCAAATGCCATACCTCATTTCTAGTGAAGTTGTTGAGCTCCTCTTGCATCGCCACCACCCAATTCGAATCTTGAAGTGCTTCCTCTATCCTGTGTGGCTCAATAGAGGAAACAAAAGAGTAATGCTCACAAAAATGTGCAACTCGAGATCTAGTGGTTACCCCCTTATGAATGTCGCCGAGGATGGTGTCGATGGGGTGATCTCGTTGGATTGCTTGGTGGACTCTTGGGTGTGGCGGCCTTTGTTCTTCATCCTCCTTGTCTTGACCATTTGCATCTCCCCCTTGATCATTGTCGTCATCTTGAGGTGGCTCATTTGCTTGATCTTCTATTTCATCAACTTGAGCTTCATCCTCATTTTGAGTTGGTGGAGATGCTTGCGTGGACGAGGATGGTTGATCTTGTGCATTTGGAGGCTCTTCGGATTCCTTAGGACACACATCCCCAATGGACATGTTCCTTAGCGCGATGCACGGTGCCTCTTCAATACCTATCTCATCAAGATCAACTTGCTCTACTTGAGAGCCGTTAGTCTCATCAAACACAACGTCACAAGAAACTTCAACTTGTCCAGAGGACTTGTTAAAGACTCTATATGCCCTTGTGTTTGAATCATATCCTAGTAAAAAGCCTTCTACAGTCTTAGGAGCAAATTTAGATTTTCTACCCTTTTTAACAAGTATAAAGCATTTGCTACCAAAGACTCTAAAATATGAAATATTTGGCTTTTTACTGGTTAGGAGTTCATAGGATGTCTTCTTGAGGATTCGATGTAGATACAATCGGTTGATGGCGTAGCAGGCGGTGTTGACCGCCTCGGCCCAAAACCGATCTGAAGTCTTGTACTCATCAAGCATGGTTCTTGCCATGTCCAATAGAGTTCTATTCTTCCTCTCCACTACACCATTTTGTTGTGGGGTGTAGGGAGAAGAGAACTCATGCTTGATGCCCTCCTCCTCAAGGAAGCCTTCAATTTGTGAGTTCTTGAACTCCGTCCCGTTGTCGCTTCTAATTTTCTTGATCCTTAAGCCAAACTCGTTTTGAGCCCGTCTCAAGAATCCCTTTAAGGTCTCTTGGGTATGAGATTTTTCCTGCAAAAAGAACACCCAAGTGAAGCGAGAATAATCATCCACAATTACTAGACAGTACTTACTCCCGCCGATGCTTATGTAAGCGATCGGGCCGAATAGATCCATGTGTAGGAGCTCCAGTGGCCTGTCAGTCGTCATGATGTTCTTGTGTGGATGATGAGTGCCAACTTGCTTCCCTGCTTGGCAAGCGCTACAAATCCTGTCTTTCTCAAAATGAACATTTGTTAATCCTAAAATGTGTTCTCCCTTTAGAAGCTTATGAAGATTCTTCATCCCAACATGGGCTAGTCGGCGGTGCCAGAGCCAACCCATGTTAGTCTTAGCAATTAAGCAAGTGTTGAGTTTAGCTCTATCAAAATCTACCAAGTATAGCTGACCCTCTAACACTCCCTTAAATGCTATTGAATCATCACTTCTTCTAAAGACAGTGACACCTACATCAGTAAAAAGACAGTTGTAGCCCATTTGACATAATTGAGAAATGGAAAGCAAATTGTAATCTAAAGAATCAACAAGAAAAACATTGGAAATGGAATGGTCAAGAGATATAGCTATTTTACCAAGACCTTTGACCAAACCTTGATTTCCATCCCCGAATGTGATAGCTCGTTGGGGATCCTGGTTTTTCTCATAGGAGGAGAATATCTTCTTCTCCCCTGTCATGTGGTTTGTGTACCCGCTGTCGATGATCCAACTTGAGCCCCCGGATGCATAAACCTACAAAACATGTTTAGTTCTTGACTTTAGGTACCCAAATGGTTTTGGGTCCTTTGGAATTAGAAACAAGAACTTTGGGTACCCAAACACAAGTCTTTGATCCCTTGTGTTTGCCCCCAACATACTTGGCAACTACTTTGCCGGATTTGTTAGTTAAAACATAAGATGCATCAAAAGTTTTAAATGAAAAGTTATGTTCATTTGATGCACTAGGAGTTTTATTCTTAGGAAACTTAGCACGGGTTGGTTGCCTAGAGCTAGATGTCTCACCCTTATACATGAAAGCATGGTTAGGGCCAGAGTGAGACTTCCTAGAATGAATTCTCCTAATTTTGCTCTCAGGGTAGCCAGCAGGGTACAAAATGTAACCCTTGTTATCCTGAGGCATGGAAGCCTTGCCCTTAAGAAAATTAGATAACTTCTTAGGAGGGGCATTAATTTTAACATTGTCTCCCTGTTGGAAGCCAATGCCATCCTTAATGCCAGGGCGTCTCCCTCTATAGAGCATGCTTCTAGCAAATTTAAAATTTTCATTTTCTAAGTCATGCTCGGCAATCTTAGCATCTAGTTTTGCTATATGATCATTTTGTTGTTTAATTAAAGCTATGTGATCATGAATAGCATTAACATCAACATCTCTACATCTAGTACAAATAGAAGTGTGCTCAATGGTAGATGTAGAGGGTTTGCAAGATTTTAATTCTACAACCTTAGCATGCAATATATCATTTTTAGTTCTAAGGTCGGAAATAGTAGCATTGCAAACATCAAAATCTTTAGCCTTAGCAAGCAATTTTTCATTCTCAATCCTAAGGCTAGCAAGAGATATGTTCAATTCTTCAATCTTAGCAAGCAAATCATCATTATCATTCTTAAGATTGGGAATTGGAATATCACAAACATTTGAATCAAAGTTAGCTAATAAATTAGCATTTTCATTTCTAAGGTTGTCAATTGTCTCATGGCAAGTGCTTAGCTCACTAGATAATTTTTCACACTTTTCAACTTCTAGAGCATAAGCATTTTTAACTTTAACATGCTTTTTGTTTTCCTTGATTAGGAAGTCCTCTTGGGAGTCTAAGAGATCATCCTTCTCATGGATGGTACTAATTAATTCATTTAATTTCTCTTTTTGTTGCATGTTTAAGTTGGCAAAAAGAGTGCACAATTTATCTTCCTCATCACTAGCATTTTCATCACTAGAGGATTCATATCTAGTGGAGGATTTAGATTTAACCTTCTTCTTTTTGCCGTCCTTTGCTATGAGGCACTTGTGGCCGACATTGGGGAAGAGAAGTCCCTTGGTGACGGCGATGTTGGCGGCGTCCTCGTCGTCGGAGGAGTCGCTAGAGCTTTCGTCGGAGTCCCACTCACGACAAACATGGGCATCGCTGCCCTTCTTCTTGTAGTACCTCTTCTTCTCCTTTCTTCTCCCCTTCTTGTCGTCACCCCTGTCACTGTCACTAGAAATAGGACATTTTGCAATAAAGTGACCGGGCTTACCACACTTGTAGCAAACCTTCTTGGAGTGGGGCTTGTAATCTTTCCCCCTCCTTTGCTTGAGGATTTGGCGAAAGCTTTTGATGACAAGCGCCATTTCCTCGTTGTCGAGCTTGGAGGCGTCGATGGGTGTTCTACTCGGTGTAGACTCCTCCTTCTTTTCTTCCGTCGCTTTGAATGCGACCGGTTGAGCTTCGGACGTAGAAGGACCGTCAAGCTCGTTGATCTTTCGTGAGCCCTTGATCATAAATTCAAAGCTCACAAAATTCCCGATTACTTCCTCGGGAGTCATTAGTGTATATCTTGGGTTACCACGAATTAATTGTACTTGAGTAGGGTTAAGGAATATAAGTGATCTTAAAATAACCTTAACCACCTCGTGGTCATCCCATTTCTTGCTCCCGAGGTTGCACACTTGATTCACCAAGGTCTTGAGCCGGTTGTACATATCTTGTGGCTCCTCCCCTTGGCGAAGATGGAAGCGACCGAGCTCCCCCTCGATCGTTTCCCGCTTGGTGATCTTGGTGAGTTCATCATCCTCGTGCGCCGTCTTGAGCACGTCCCAAACTTCCTTGGTGCTTTTTAGTCCTTGCACCTTGTTGTACTCCTCCCTACTTAGAGAGGCGAGGAGTATGGTTGTGGCTTGGGAGTTGAAGTGCTCGATTTGGGCCACCTCGTCCTCATCATAATCCTCATCCCCTACGGATGGTACCTGTGCTCCAAACTCAACAACATTCCATATACTTTTGTGGAGTGAGGTTAGATGAAATTTCATTAAATCACTCCACCTAGCATAATCTTCACCGTCAAAGGTTGGCGGTTTGCCTAATGGAACGGAAAGTAATGGAGTATGTCTAGAAGTACGAGGATAATGTAAGGGGATCTTACTAAACTTCTTGCGCTCATGGCGCTTAGAAGTTATGGAGGGCGTGTCGGAGCCGGAGGTAGAAGGTGATGAAGTGTCGGTCTCGTAGTAGACCACCTTCCTCATCTTCTTTATTTTGTCGCCACTCCGATGCGACTTGTGAGAAGAAGTCTTCTTTTCCTTCTTCTTCTCCTTCTTCTTCTCCTTGTTGCGGGACTCTCCCGATAGAGCTTTCTCGTTGCTTGTAGTGGGCTTTTCGCCGGTCTCCATCTCCTTCTTGGCGTGATCTCCCGACATCACTTCGAGCGGTTAGGCTCTAATGAAGCACCGGGCTCTGATACCAATTGAAAGTCGCCTAGAGGGGGGGTGAATAGGGCGAAACTGAAATTCTCAAAAATAATCACAACTACAAGTCGAGTTAGCATTAGAAATATAATCGAGTCCGTGAGAGAGGGTGCAAAACAAATCGCAAGCGAATAAGGAGTGAGACACGGATTTGTTTTACCGAGGTTCGGTTCTCGCAAACCTACTCCCCGTTGAGGTGGTCACAGAGACCGGGTCTCTTTCAACCCTTTCCCTCTCTCAAACGGTCCCTCGGACCGAGTGAGCTTTTCTTCTCAATCACTTGGAACACAAAGTTCCCACAAGGACCACCACAAGATTGGTGTCTCTTGCCTCAATTACAAGTGAGTTTGATCGCAATAAAGAATCAAAGAAAGCAAGAAAGCAATCCAAGCGCAAGAGCTCGAAAGAACACAAGCAAATCTCTCTCACTAATCACTAGGGCGTTGTGTGGAATTTGGAGATGATTTGATCACTTGGGTGTGTCTAGAATTGAATGCTAGAGCTCTTGTAAGTAGTTGAAGTGGGAAAACTTGGATGACTTGAATGTGGGGTGGTTGGGGGTATTTATAGCCCCAACCACCAAACTAGCCGTTTGGTGGGGCTGTCTGTCGCATGGTGCACCGGACAGTCCGGTGCACACCGGACATGTCCGGTGCGCCAGCCACGTCACCAAGGTCGTTGGGTTCCGACCGTTGGAGCTCTGTCTTCTGGGCCCGCCTGGATGTCCGGTGGCACACCGGACATGTACTGTAGAGTGTCCGGTGTGCCAGCGCGCGTGTGCCTGACTTCTGCGTGCTTCTGGCGCGCATTAAATGCGCCTGCAGGTGACCGTTGGCGCGAAGTAGTCGTTGCTCCGCTGGCTCACCGGACAGTCCGGTGTACACCGGACAGTCCGGTGAATTATAGCGGAGCGAATTCCCGAGGCTGGCGAGTTCCAGAGCTGTTCTTCCTTGGGGCACCGGACACTGTCTGGTGTACACCGGACAGTCCGGTGAATTATAGCGGAGCGCCTCTGGATTTTCCCGAAGGTGACGAGTTCAGCGTGAAGTCCCCTAGTGCACCGGACAGTCCGGTGCGCCAGACCAGGGCACACTTCGGTTATCCCTTTGCTCTCTTTGTTGAACCCAATTATTGGTATTTTTATTGGCTAAGTGTGAACCTTTGGCACCTGTATAACTTATACACTAGAGCAAACTAGTTAGTCCAATTATTTGTGTTGGGCAATTCAACCACCAAAATCAATTAGGAAATAGGTGTAAGCCTAATTCCCTTTCAGTGAGGTTAGATGAAATTTCATTAAATCACTCCACCTAGCATAATCTTCACCGTCAAAGGTTGGCGGTTTGCCTAATGGAACGGAAAGTAATGGAGTATGTCTAGAAGTGCGAGGGTAGTGTAAGGGGATCTTACTAAACTTCTTGCGCTCATGGCGCTTAGAAGTTATGGAGGGTGCGTCGGAGCCGGAGGTAGATGACGATGAGGTGTCGGTCTCGTAGTAGACCACCTTCCTCATTTTCTTTTTCTTGTCCCCACTCTGATGCGACTTGTGGGAGGAGGCTTTCTTCTCCTTCCCTTTCTTTTTGTTGCGGGACTCTTCCGATGATGCCTTCCCGTGGCTTGTAGCGGGCTTGTCGCCGGTCTCCATTTCCTTCTTGGCGTGATCTCCCGACATCACTTCCAGCAATTAGGCTCTAATGAAGCACCGGGCTTTGATACCAATTGAAAGTCGCCTAGAGGGGGGGTGAATAGGGTGAAACTGAAATTTACAAAGTTAATCACAACTACAAGCCGGGTTAGCGTTAGAAATATAAACAAGACCGCGAGAGAGGGTGCAAAACAAATCGCAAGCAAATAAGGAGTGTGACACGTGGATTTGTTTTACCGAGGTTCGGTTCTCGCAAACCTACTCCCCGTTGAGGTGGTCACAAAGACCGGGTCTCTTTCAACCCTTTCCCTCTCTCAAACGGTCCCTCGGACTGAGTGAGCTTCTTCTTCTCAATCAAACGGGAACAAAACTTCCCCGCAAAGGCCACCACACAATTGGTGCCTCTTGCCTTGGTTACAATTGAGTTGATCGCAAGAAAGAATCAAAGAAGAAAGCAATCCAAGCGCAAGAGCTCGAAAGAACACAAGCAAATCTCTCTCACTAATCACTAAGGCGTTGTGTGGAATTTGGAGAGGATTTGATCACTTGGGTGTGTCTAGAATTGAATGCTAGAGCTCTTGTAAGTAGTTGAAGAGGGAAAACTTGGATGACTTGAATGTGGGGTGGTTGGGGGTATTTATAGCCCCAACCACCAAACTAGCCGTTTGGTGGGGCTGTCTGTCGCATGGTGCACCGGACAGTCCAGTGCACACCGGATAGTGTTTGGTGCGCCAGCCACGTCACCAGGTCGTTGGGTTCCGACCGTTGGAGCTCTGACTGCTAGGCCCGCCTGGATGTCCGGTGGCACACCGGACATGCACTGTAGAGTGTCCGGTGCGCCACTTCGCGCGTGCCTGACCTCTGCGCGCTCTGGCGTGCATTTAATGTCGTAGCAGGTGACCGTTGGCGCCGAATAGTCGTTGCTCCGCTGGCTCACCGGACAGTCCGGTGTACACCGGACATGTCCGGTGAATTATAGCGGAGCGAATTCCCGAAGCTGGCGAGTTCCAGAGTCGCTCTTCCCTAGGCACCGGACACTGTCCGGTGTACACCGGACAGTCCGGTGAATTATAGCGGAGCGCCTCTGGATTTTCCCGAAGGTGAAGAGTTCAGCGCTAAGTCCCCTGGTGCACCGGACACTGTCCGGTGCGCCAGACCAGGGCACACTTCGGTTATCCCTTTGCTCTTTTTGTTGAACCCAATTCTTGGTCTTTTTATTGGCTAAGCGTGAACCTTTGGCACCTGTATAACTTATACACTAGAGCAAACTAGTTAGTCCAATTATTTGTGTTGGGCATTTCAACCACCAAAATTAATTAGGAAAATAGGTATAAGCCTAGTTCCCTTTCACAGGTCATCCACCGTGACGGTGGAGAAAGGCCACGGGTCGCGCGGCGAAACAATGGTCACTCGGTCAGCCATCACCAAGCAGAAGAGGTGGCGGCGGAGAGGACGAGGTGCACGGTTTCCTTTCTCTGGCTATTCCCTCGGGTTGCGAAAACCTAAGTGGGAGGCGAGCAGCAGAGTAGAAAACCGCCACCAGTCCCTCTCTCGAATATATGAAGGCCCAGGCAAGACCCGTTCAACACTTCGTCCGAACCCGCCGCGAGATTCAAAACTCAAAGCAAGACGCCTGTTCCTCGAATGGCTCGCGCACGAGCAACGGCTGCCCCACGAACCACTCGTCCCGTCGCATTAACCATGCGGCAGGACAGGCGACACCTTTGGCAGGAGAAGCATGCGACAATTCGCTTCCGCCATAATGACCGCGTCAAAAAAGGTGCGCCACGTCATTCGTATCCTTTTCCTCTTCCTCTTTCTCTCTCTTACAACAGGGATCGGGAAAGGGGATACCCCGAAAGGGATCCTTCTCCGCGAAGGAAACGGGCCCCGAGCCCCCCTACTGATCAGAGGTTCGAAGGCTGGCCCCTCAGAAGGGTTCAACAGCCGCCTCAGAGCACTCGGGCTCCGCACCCACTACTGGTCAGAGGTTCGAAGGCTGGCCCCTCGGAAGGGTTCAACGGCCGCCTCAGGCCACTCGGGCTCCGCGCCCACTACTGATCAGGGGTTCGTAGGCTGGCCCCCGAAGGGTTCCACAACCACCTCAGACGCAGAGCGAGGGATGACCCTAGGTACGTTCGATACATAACCAAGGCTCGGGCTACGCTCCCGAGGTACCCTAGGACATGAAGCGTCCCGATCCTCTGGGACTCAAATGTGATACAATTACTAGTCCCAGGAGGCTAGTAAACACATTTATACATCAGATGATTCCAGATCTACTTAAACGAGACAAACCTATAAAGGTGGCGAACAACTTTAAGAGTTGGTCCACAACTCGGGACATATCATCAGAGTGGGGCTGAAGCAGCCCGATATACGCAGTGAAGCAATTCAGCGGTCCAACAGCCACAGGCAAGGTTGGGAACAGTTGTAACTCTTACTCGATCTCCTTTTTCTGAAAAACAACAAATAAGCAAGGGTGAGTACAAACGTACTCAGTAGCCCACCTTCACCCGCGGAATGGGGAAATCAGATATAATGCATGGAATATGTGGAGCTCAGAATATTTTGCAGAAACAACGATATTTTATGCAGAGTTGTTTTGAAAAACATTTTGTATTTTTGCAAAGCGCATCCTCTCCAAAAGGAGCAGGAAGTTTTTTAGTATTATAACAAAATCCCCTAAACTAAACCATCCGGGTATCTCAGCAGTTCCCACTGGTTTTCATTTTCCAAAACAGCTACTGGACTTCCCGTCCACCATAGCTCACGGCTCAACCGCCGAACCTTTTAAAAACCACTTTTCTCAAAACCATCTTTTTTTAAAACAAAACATTAATTGCCATACCATACCAGACTCGTCCATTCCTGTGGACACATACTATTCGAATAGGTTTGAACTCTGCGCAGAGGGGTACACTTTACCCACTAGTTCGGCTCTGCGATCCCATGGCCAATGAGACCCGAATCCGACTCTCTTTCTTTCCCCGCACGTCCTAACCTTAACAGTTATCCGGAAGGAGTCAGGCCACCACCATGTCCAAACCGGACAAAACTTTCCCCCTCCTTATCCTCCCGGTGCTCCCCAGCCTTCATAACCCTGGGGTTGGACCGTACGAGTTCAGATTGAGTGACTGCCCACACAGTCTCGAGTGGTTGTACTATTAAATAGTACAGGTAGTGAAGATGACAAACTGGTTCTTATATGAGGGGACAATCCTTCTGCTCACGCCTAAACCAGCTGAGCCAACACCTTAGGCCCTCCCCTAAACCAGGGAGTCCCTGATTATCCCACTCACAAGGTGATAAGGGTGAAAACCCTTCATCACACACATTTTGAAAAGCATTTTCTTTTGAAAACTCACACCTGTTCTCAAATCATTTAGAACATATATATCAGGGATTGCTTGCGGCAAGCGGCTGGGTGGCCATAATAACTTGTCTCAAAATCATATCATGCATAAAATAACAGGCTGAGGGTTGTGGTTGAAAAATCATAGGTAATTTATGCATCAAAGGGATCCAGTGAGCTTGCCGTGCTTATTCGGCGAAGGGGGAAGGGGATCTCGCGGAACTGGCTTCTTGCTCCACCGCCTAGCGTAGACTCGCGGATCTGGCCTCCACGAGACGACACGAACGCTCCGATAACTATGCAACATGAACAAGCAAACATACAAACGAGCAAGTATACCAACAATTATTTAGTATAGTGGTCAGAATAGTGATACATGGATGGGTAGAGTCTTGAGTAGAATATGTGTCATGTGGTGTTGAGATACTACTAGTGGTGGAGCGGAGGTGCTTACCAGGAGGGTGGACTGGAGGCGAAGCGACACTATGCGTGTAGCCGGCAGAGCAGAGTAACTGAGTGGGTGGGGTGTTTGCCTTGGCTGAGGGTGTTGAGTGTGTGTGGAGATGGAGAGGGTAGCTGGGTGTATTTATAGCTGAGTGTAGGTGGTGTAGCACAGTGAAGTTCACTGTTGGTGAGAATAGTGACGAATGAATCGTCTGACTTAGTATGAACAGGAGAGTTATAGGCAAAATATGGGACAAGAGTATTTTGGGAGTTTTCTGGAATATGGACCATGCTTAAGGGATGACATGGTTGGGTAGGGAATAGTTTGATAAGAATTTAGAAACGAGAATTATTGGAATCTGAGTTTGGGAGCTTGGTTCGAAGAAATCTCAAAGTTAAGAGTGCTCAACTTGGAGAAACCTAGGATGAGTGACCAGATGGGAAGTTCCCTACTGGAAGGAAAATCACAGTCACCAGAGTTCGTATGACTGGAATATGGGTCTGGCTAGTCTTAGGTGGACTGGACAGCATGATGTATGAGTAGTTGAAATTTGGGGTGATCGGCTAATCGATGAATAGTAATGATGAATAGTGACGACGAAAAAGTTACTAGATATCATGGATGAGTAGTAACGACGATGAATAGTAACACTGAATAGTAATGATGGTGAATAGTGTCAGTGAATAGTAATGATGAATAGTAACGGTGAATAGTGATGGTGAATAGTCGTATGAACGAACGATGAACGATAAATAGGAACTATGAACGAACGATGAACGATGAATAGGAACTATGAACGAACGGACGAACGATCGAATGATCGGACGAACGAACGATTGGAATTTCGACAGCATAACGGCAGGACAAAGATTATCTGGAAGAACGATGAATAGGGACTATGAACGAACGATGAACGATGAATAGGAACTATGAACGAACGATGAACGATCGAATGATCGAACGAACGAACGATTGGAATTTCGGCAGCATAACGGTAGGAAAAAGATTATTTGGACGAACGAACGATCGAATGATCGAACGAACGAACGATCGGAATTTCGGCAACATAACGGCAGGACAAAGATTATCTGGAAGAACGATGAATAGGGACTATGAACGAACGATGAACGATGAATAGGAACTATGAACGAACGATGAACGATCGAATGATCGAACGAACGAACGATCGGAATTTCGGTAGCATAACGGCAGGAAAAAGATTATTTGGACGAACGAACGAACGGTCGAACGATCGGACGAACGGACGAACGGACCATGAACGATCGGACGATCGAACGAACGGACGAACAAACTAAGAACAGGGGACGAACGATCGAAGAACGATCAAACGATCCTTGTGCTAGTGTGTGCTTGTGTGGAACATGGAGTGGGTGTGTGGGGGGGAAGAGAGTTGCCATGAAATGGCTTGGGGTGGGATGAGAGGAGGCCCTTGCCCCTCTATTTATAGCCATGGTGGGGGGATTAGGGGGAGGGACGAGAGGATTAGTGGGAGGATGAGAGGATTAGTGGGAGATTAGCATGTATTTGTCTTGTATAAGTGGGATTAGCTTGTAGAGCTCACCGTATGACACTGGAGGCATACGTATACGTATGAGCATGAGGAAAGTTATGAAGAAAATATTTATAGGGACTTGAAAAATGATTCTGAAGGTATTTCTCAAGAGGAAAATACTTGGAGATATATCGGTGGAATATTTGGACAGTATTTCTGGAAAGAACCTGAAGGGGATCACTAGGGAAATATCTGGGCAGTATTTCTGGAAAGAATTTGAAGGGGATTACTAGGAAAATATTTGTAGGATATTTTGAGGAGGATTTTAGAGAGAATATAGACCACTATACTTTATTTGTTGATATCAACTCGCAAACAAACATTTTGAAATGAAATTTGAAATTCATTTTGAATTTAAAGCAAGTTTGAGAAAATTTCAGGATTTGAATTTTTGGGATGCTACAAATCTACCCCACTTAAAATGAATCTCGTCCTCGAGATTCGGCTTAGAAGGGTTATGGGTATAGCTTTACTTCAGCTACATATCTTCACTTTGCAGACTCTTCGAGGAGATAGAGCTTCAACAAAATCTGGCCTTTGAGGGGCATCCGGTTGCTGATTGCAAACGCTGGTTCTGGCTACTCAAGATGATCTTCCGGCTTCTAGGTTTCGCTTGGCAGCTAGCTTATTGAGGAAGCGTCGATGCCAACACACAAACCTTTCCCTTGCGAACTTCCACATGGATTCCTTCCTTGATTGGTCTTCTGGTGCTTCATCAACAAAACTTGGGTGACCACTTCTCATCCAGAAACTTATAAGCTTTGATGATCTGGTACACCACAAGCTTGTTACAGGCCTTCTTCTTTTTCTCCATTGCAGGAACCTTGCTAGAATACTACCCCACTTAAAAAGAATGAGGGTAGAACTCTTGAATCTTGGGGATTTGAACTCCTTGAAGTACCACATAACAAGGGTGTTACGGGTCCTTCTGCTGCTGTTGCTGCTTGAGCTGGCTGCAGAGGGATGACTGGCACAGGGTTGATTCTGGGAGAACCTTCTTATCTTCTCTTCACTATCTTCTTTTCTCTTCTCACTTTTCACTTTTCACTGCCTCTTTCTTTCTCTTTGCTCTTCCCACTGGAGGAGTCTATCGATGAGTATTACCATCATACAGAGGAGGAAACCAAAGACTATGAACCATGTACAACAGTCTTCAACCCAAGAATCACCAAGCATTGTGATCTTAGGGGCGAGGGAGTGGGAAAATGGAGTTGCTTGCAATTTGGCAGAGGGGATTTTATCGGGGCTGTTTTTGCTTTGTGCGAGATGGGAGTTGAGGGAGCTGGTGGGGGGGTTCTATAGGCGAGCGGGGGTGTTCGGTTGCGGAGTAGTGGTGATGGAGTAGGTGCTACGCGGCAGCGGGTGCGATAAGGTGAGGGGGCCTGGTGTTGCCGATGATGATGGTGGCGGTGGGTGCGCTGCAAAGGTGGCGTGGGCGGCGGTAGTGCGCTGCAAAGGGGGGCGTGGGGCGGTGGTAGTGCGCATGGAGGCGGGCACGCGTGCGAGGGGCACGGGTGAGTGGTGGGGTCGATGACCCTGATGTTTGTGGTCCCTGGTTCCAAGAATCTTTGCCTCTCTGTATGGTAATAACTCCTTTTGTCCTCTTTTCCTGTTTACTTTGACTCGGGGTAGTGCTTTGATTCTCACGGTCGGTCCTTTTGACTGAGCGGCTGGACTGGTTTCTTCTGTAGCTTGTTCCAGGCTTCAAGGTATCTTCTTGGGTAAGGCACTTTTCTCTTCAGATGGGTTAAGATGAGAATGGAAGCATAAGGTAAGGATTAGCTCTAATTTGTGATCTATGTTTTTAGAGAAAACCTTTTTAAGAAAAAACAAAAAGAAAACACACAAGCTCAGCAATGATAAGCACAAACAAATCAAATGTTTTGAATAAGGGAAGAATAGAGTTTTTCCAAAGCACGGACTACTCAGATTCGGGGGCTAAGCATAACTACTACTGCTCAGCTCCTGAATTGAGGACTATGCTAACCAGGACTTATGAGCACTAACGTTAAAGTATCACATATGCACTCAAAAGAGGAGAAAACATCAAGCGAAATTCATTTTGAAATGCCCTAGGGGGCCACACAATTAGAGTTTTGCAAAACACGAGTCTACACGATTACCTTTCATACATGCAGGGCTCTAGCCAAAGTGAAGAAAAACTTCACTACCCAATGCATGCAGAGGACTGGGCATAACTAACTTCAGACCAGGCAGCTTCTCTTCTGGCAGGGCTGGCACACAACTTCAATCTGAGACATCTCCTGGATGGGTCAAGAGGGAGCTGATGTTGATGACTTCTTCTGGCAGCGACTGAGATGGCAGCACAGGGTCGAACTCTTCTTCAAGCGGGACTGGCTCTTGTAGCTCCTCTGAGGGCGGCGGTGCTGGCGGGGTGCTTGCAGCTTCTTCCTTGACCTCAAGGGACGGTGCTGGAATCTTCTTCATGGTGAGGGGCTCAAACAACTCTGGCGGGGGATCTTGGGAGGATTCAGGGTGCTCTTGCTTATCCATAGCCTTAGGGGAGACTGGAATTCCTTCCAAGACTATGGCTCCTTCCGGGAGTTCCCAAGCCTTCTTTTCTCCTCTGGTAGAGACCGGGTGACCTTCAAGAATGTGGGGGTCTTCAGCTTTGATTGGTTGAACAGGGTTGGATGGAGCGGGCTCCTGGATCCATAGGGCTCTACGTTGGTTATGGGTGACCAAGTAGGCCTCCATCAACTTCTGGACGTGCTCATCCTTGGCTTGCTTCAGGGCTTCCATAGCAATGACTTCACGACTTTCCAAGGCAGCTACACGGGCTTGAGCTGTGGTGAGATCCACATGCAGCTGACGGTTGCGCTTCTCTGCATCTTCTGCTCGGGCAATCATCTGACGGTGGTGCCGAGCCAAGAAATCATACTGTGTATCAAGGGTGAGCAGGTACGCAATGAGGTACACGACTGTGGGGTCGTCCTCAAGCAGCTGCTGCTCCTCCAATGCATGCATCCTGGCCATCCAAGCGGGACGGTCTCTCTGAAAGGGCAGAAAGAATCTGAGCGAGGTGTCGGCCACTTCTTCTTCGTAGATCTGACACAGGGCCCTCAATGCCTTGCGAGCGACAACTTGGCAGGTGTCTTTGAATCTGTGCCCAGCAGTAGTGACACTCCATTCCACATGGTGTGGACTGGATCCAATGTATACAATCACGACACACTTCTCTGTGCCATGCTCGACGAATTCACGACCATCATACTCTGGCTAGCTCCTGATTCCGAGGCGAACTGTGCAGGCTCTCAACAACTTGGGGAAACCATCTTCATTCAAGCAAAAGCTGGTTTGGCAACAGACCTCCATCTAACTTCTGAGAGAAGGAAAGGGGAAATCATTTTTGAAATGAAGGGATGAGAGCAAGAATTTTTTAAGAAAATAGTTTTGACTCAAAAACTTTTGATCAGGCTAAGGGTTACGTCCTGCGGCCAACCTAACAGCTCTGATACCACCTGAAGCGTCCCGATCCTCTGGGACTCAAATGTGATACAATTACTAGTCCCAGGAGGCTAGTAAACACATTTATACATCAGATGATTCCAGATCTGCTTAAACGAGACAAACCTATAAAGGTGGCGAACAACTTTAAGAGTTGGTCCACAACTCGGGACATATCATCAGAGTGGGGCTGAAGCAGCCCGATATACGCAGTGAAGCAATTCAGCGGTCCAACAGCCACAGGCAACGTTGGGAACAGTCGTAACTCTTACCCGATCTCCTTTTTCTGAAAAACAACAAATAAGCAAGGGTGAGTACAAACGTACTCAGCAGCCCACCTTCACCCGTGGAATGGCGAAATCAGATATAATGCATGGAATATGTGGAGCTCAGGATATTTTGCAGAAACAGCAATATTTTATGCAGAGTTGTTTTGAAAAACATTTTGTATTTTTGCAAAGCGCATCCTCTCCAAAAGGAGCAGGAAGTTTTTCAGTATTATAACAAAATCCCCTGGACTAAACCATCCAGGTATCTCAGCAGTTCCCACTGGTTTTCATTTTCAAAAACAGCTACTGGACTTCCCATCCACCATAGCTCACGGCTCAACCGCCGAACCTTTTAAAAACCACTTTTCTCAAAACCATCTTTTTTTTTGAAAACAAAACATTAATTGCCATACCATACCAGACTCGTCCATTCCTGTGGACACAGACTATTCGAATAGGTTTGAACTCTGCGCAGAGGGGTACACTTTACCCACTAGTTCGGCTCTGCGATCCCATGGCCAATGAGACCCGAATCTGACTCTCTTTCTTTCCCCGCACGTCCTAACCTTAACGGTTATCCAGAAGGAGTCAGGCCACCACCATGTCCAAACCGGACAAAACTTTCCCCCTCCTTATCCTCCCGGTGCTCCCCAGCCTTCATAACCCTGGGGTTGGACCGTACGAGTGTGAATCATCTAGGCCCCTTTGGTGATGTTTTGGTAATTAATGATAACTGTCTGTGGACTAATGGTTCTTGGAGAAATAAGAATGCAGGGTTGGACCACATAGAACAGCAAATGTTGGAGAATCATAAGCATTGGTTGTGGATCAGATGAAGGCAAAGGTATAATATAGGTTTTGTATTTGTCGGTCTTGAGGAGTTTAGAGAAGATACCTGACCGGATTAGTAGGCTAGATAGCTGTACTATTAAGAGGGGTCAATGTATTTGATCTGTGTAAAGCTTAGTGCCTCATAGAGCATCAAGTAGTTACATTTGCATGAGGACTAACAGCGCTTCAAATTTCGTGAGTTAAAAGTTCTTTCAAAAGCAAGTTTGAAAAATTGCAAAGTCTTGGATGCGCGGACCGTCCGGGCCTTGAGGGCGGACCGTCCGCGATCCACCAGAGGGGTCCGAAGTCTAACCACTTAGGCAGCCTCTTTGTTCTTTTGCACTGCGGACCGTCCGGGCCTTTGGGCCGGACCGTCCGCAGTCATGACCAGAGAAGGCTGGTTTCGGGCCAGTCCCTGAATTATAGCGCAGACCGTCCGGCTGTGATGGGCGGACCGGCCGCAAGTGTCAAACATGTTTTGGACAGGGACTATGTGATTTTGTAGATTTGTACTACGGACTGTCCGGGGGACTAGTCCGGACAGTACTATCTCAGGTCTCGGACCGTCCGGATTTATAGGCGGACGGTCCGCGCGTGTTAACTGTTCTTGGTCCGAGGCTCGGGTGCCTCTTGCTGCCAGGTCGCGGATGGTCCGGCCTTGGAGTGCGGACTGTCCGGACCCACCTTTTCTGACAGCTCTGACAGTTTTCAAACGGGAATTATAGCCGTTATATGTACGGCGGACCGTCCGGCCCTAGGGCGCGGACCGTCCGCGTGTGCGCAGAACATGTGCTATTTGCACATAACGGTTGGATTTTGATGGAGGGGTATAAATAGAAGGGTAGCTCGTATGAGAGAGCTCTCTTGGCCATTCCTTGCACACATTGAGCTCATTTGTGATCCTCCAACTCACTCTCTCACACTCTTTGCTTGAGATTGCATTCTAGTGAGAGATTGAGGGTTCCTAGTGCATTTGCATCATTTGGTGATTCTTGAGGCACTAGGTGGTACACCGAGCAAACGTCATTGGCTTGTTACTCTTGGAGGTTGCCGCCTCCTAGACGGCTCGGGTGATTGTCTCCGTCGAGCTCTCCAAGAAGATTGTGGAGAAGCCGCGGTGTTGATTGTGAGGGGTTTGCGCCTACCTCGCTGGAGCGGCAAAGGTGACACTAGTGGAATCGAGGTATTGAGTGATTTCTTGTCCACTTGGCTCAAAGATCAAGCTGTGACTTGATAGAGGAGCAAGTGAGAGCTTGAAGTCCACCTCAACGTGGATTAGGGGTGATCGGCAAATCACCGATACCACGGGATAAATTTCGGTGTCTCTACCTTCTTGCATTACTTATTGCCTCGCAAGTAATTAGTGTTTTGCATATTGTTCCTCAAGTATTCAATCACCGTAGTTGTTTCTCATACATTGTTTACTTATTGTCACTAGAGAATTTATTCCTCTTGTTATATTGATTAAATTTACCTAGTGTTTTTTATTTTAGTCAAAACCGCCTATTCACCCCCCTCTAGCCGGTGTCCTAGATCCTACAAGTGGTATCGGAGCCGAGGACTCCATTGTTTGTGGATCTAATCATCTCAGAGTGGAACAAAATGGCTAGTAACAACAATGTGCACATTGGGAAGCCACCGCATTTTGATGGGAATAATTATGACTTTTGGAAAATAAGAATGTCAATGCATCTTAGAGCAATGGGTGGAAAAATTTGGCCAATTGTCAGGGATGGATTTGTTGTGTTGAAAGAAGATGAACCATCCGTTAGTGATAATGAGAATATCCTCACAAATGATCAAGCCATGAATGTCTTTTATGATGCTCTTGATATAAATGAGTTCAGTCGTATCAAGAATCTCACAACCGCTCATGAGATTTGGATTAAGCTAATGGAAATTCATGAAGGAACTACAATTGTGAAGAGTGCCAAACTATATGTGTGCAAAGGGAAGTTTGAGCAATTTATTATGAAAGAAGATGAGAGTGTATCCGATATGTTCAACCGGTTAAATGAGATAGTAAATGAACTCAAGGGACTTGGTTTTAATGTACCGGATGTGGATTTCACTCACAAGTTCCTTAGATCACTTCCGGAGAAATATGAGACCATTGTGACAATGTTAGTAAGGAGTGATCTATCTACAACTTCTCCAACCGAAGTATTGGGAGAAATTCTCACTCAAGATATATTTAAGAAGTCGCAAGCCGATGCTTTAAGTTTGGCAAAGAAGGTGAAAAATGAATCAATTGCTCTCAAAGCTAAAGCCTCAAAGGCAATTGAAAAGGAAGATAGTAATGATGAAGAAAATGAAAGTGAGAGTGATGGTGACATGGCTCTATTTGTAAGGAAATTCAATAAATTCATGAAGATGAAGAGAGGTCAACCTAGAAGAGGTCAAACATCTAGAAGAAATGCTTTCAATGATAGAAAGTGTTTTGAGTGTGGGGAACCCGGTCACATTGCCATGAATTGCCCAAGCAAGAAGAAGAAGGGCAAAGATGAAAGTGACAAGAAGAAAAAGAAATACTTTAACAAGAAGAAAGATGGCAAAGCCTACTTAGTTGAATGGGACTCGAATGATAGCTCGGATGATGATGACACCTCATCCAAGCTTAATGTCGGAATTGCCATAAAGGAAGCTCCCTCACTCTTCTCATCCCCCCATTGTCTCATGGCAAAGGGAGATGCTAAGGTAAAAATCATCACCGATTTAAATGATATAAAAGATGATGATGATATCGATGATGTTGATGATGATGGCTATTCATATGATGATCTTGTTAGAATGTTAGGTGAGGCCGATGACTACATGCACAAAGAAAAAGAAAAATTTAAGACCTTGAAGGAATTGTATAAAAACCTCCAAGTGTCTTTTGAGGAGCTCAAGACCTCTCACAATGACCTAAAAGAAAATTGTGAGAAGCTTGTGGATGCTCAAAAATTATCTATTGTGCATGAAGTTAAGGTGGTCACTAACGATATTGGAGTCACTTGTGACTTACTTGATAGTCTTACAAGTGAACCACTATCTACTAACTCTATTTGTGATAAATGCAAAATTTCTCTCAATGATAACATTGCTCTTGATGAATCAAAAATTATTGTTGAGAATGAAGTGTTAGTAGATAGAGTAAACACTCTAACTCATGACCTAGAAAAGGCATATGGTGGTAAGGCCAAATTGATTTTCATATTGGGAAGTCAACGATGCTCTCTTAACCGTGAAGGTCTTGGATATGTTCCCAAGAAAGGAAAGAATGCTTTTGTAAAACAAAAGACATTGTTTGTGAAAGAATGTGACAAAGTGTGTCACAAGTGTCACAAAAAGGGACATGTTAAGAAAAATTGTCCCAAGTTCAAAAATGTATCCTCCACTTGTTTTGAGCATTGTTATGTTCTTTCTCATAATGCAAAAGGTGTTCATGCTAAATTTGTTGGTACTTCAATTGTTGGAAACAAAAAGAAAGCTATTTGGGTGCCAAAGACCTTGGTCACTAACATCCAAGGACCCAAGCAAGTTTGGGTATCTAAAAGAGATTGATTTCCTTTTGTAGGTAAACTACAAGGCGGGAGGGAATCATTGGGTGTTAGATAGTGGATGCACTCAACACATGACCGGAGATATGAAAATGTTTACCCAAATGAGTGAGGAAGATTGCTCAAATTATGATAATATCACATTTGGAGATAATCGCAAAGGAAAGGTTAAAGGTTTGGGTAAAATTGCTATTTCAAATGATCATTCTATATCAAATGTGCTCTTGGTTGAGTCTTTGAATTTTAATTTACTTTCCATAGCTCAATTATGTGATTTAGGATTTTGTTGCAATTTCACGGTTGAAGATGTTATTATCTCTAGTGTTGATGATAGCAATCTTAAGTTTAAAGGTTTTAGACATGAAAATCTTTATCTTGTTGATTTCTCATCTAATGAGGCAAAGCTCACAACTTGCCTATTCTCAAAAGCTTCACTAGGTTGGTTATGGCATAGAAGACTTGGTCATGTTGGAATGAAGCAACTCAATCGGTTAACCAAGCATGACTTAGTTCGTGGCTTAAAAGATGTGAAGTTTGAGAAGAACAAATTGTGTAGCTCTTGTCAAGCCGGGAAGCAAGTGGCAAACACTCATCCAAATAAAAGTCAAATGTCCACTCATCGACCTTTGGAATTACTTCACATGGATTTATTTGGGCCCACATCTTTTGTAAGTATTGGTGGTAATTCTTATTGTCTTGTGATTATGGATGACTATTCAAGATTTACTTGGGTTTATTTTCTTCGAGACAAATCTAATGTGTTTGAAACAGTCAAGTCATTTGCTATATTGGCTCAAAATCAATTTGATTTCGACATCAAAAAGGTTAGAAGTGATAATGGGTCGGAATTCAAAAATGCGAGAATTGATGAATATTGTGATGACAAGGGTATTAAACATGAATTCTCTTCCAAATATACCCCGGAACAAAACGGTATTGTTGAAAGAAAGAATAGAACTCTCATTGATTTGGCTAGGTCTATGTTAGCGGAATATAGTATATCGGATTCTTATTGGGCCGAGGCAATAAATACCGCTTGTCATTCATCAAATAGACTATATTGTCACAAGCTTTTGAAGAAAACTCCATATGAATTGCTCATTGGTAGAAAGCCAAATATCTCATATTTTAGGGTATTCGGTTGCAAATGCTATATTTTGAGGAAGGGAAGCCGGCTTTCTAAATTTGAGAAGAAATGTGATGAGGGTTTTCTTCTTGGATATTCATCAAATAGTAAAGCTTATAGAGTCTTCAACAAAACTCATGGTATTATTGAAGAAGCATATGATGTTGAATTCGATGAAACAAATGGGTCTCAAGATGAGAGTGATAATCTCGATGATGTTGGGGGAACTCAATTGATAAATGCAATGAAAACAATGGCCATTGGTGAAATAAAACCAAAGGAAGATGATGATGAAAATAGTGTGGTTGTCATTCCTTCATCCTCAACTCTAAATGAGGAAGATCACCAAAGCCAACAACATAATGAAACCATGGATACTCATGATCAAGGTACTTCAAGACTTTCGGTTCCTCCTAATGCTTCAACTAGCAATTATCAAACGGTATCAAGAATTCATCATTCCATTGTGAAGGATCACCCGGTTGATCAAATTGTGGGTGATATTAGTAAGGGTGTTCAAACTCGCTCTCGCATAGCTTCGTTTTGTGAACATTTCTCTTTTGTATCTTGTATGGAACCTAACCGTGTAGATGAAGCTCTACTTGATGTTGATTGGGTGAATGCAATGCATGAAGAATTAAATAACTTCGCTCGAAATGAAGTTTGGGAGCTTGTTGAGAGACCAAAGAACCACAATGTTATTGGTACAAAATGGGTATTTCGCAACAAACACAATGAAGATGGTGTGGTAGTAAGAAACAAGGCAAGATTAGTTGCACAAGGATATACTCAAATTGAGGGATTGGATTTTGGGGAGACATTTGCTCCCGTGGCAAGATTAGAAGCAATCCGGATTCTTCTTGCTTATGCTTGTGCACATAATATCAAGCTCTACCAAATGGATGTAAAGAGTGCTTTTCTAAATGGTAAGATTAGTGAACTAGTGTATGTTGAACAACCTCCCGGTTTTGAGGACCCCAAAAGACCTAACCATGTGTTCAAGCTTTCTAAAGCTCTTTATGGGCTTAAGCAAGCTCCACGCGCGTGGTATGAAAGGCTTAGGGATTTCTTGCTTTCCAAAGACTTCAAAATTGGGAAGGTTGACACTACTCTATTCACTAAAAGAATTGGCAAAGACTTATTTGTTTGTCAAATCTATGTTGATGATATTATTTTTGGATCTACTAATGAATTATTTTGTGAGGAATTCAGAAAAATGATGTCAAAAGAATTTGAAATGTCTATGATAGGAGAATTGAGCTTCTTTCTTGGCCTTCAAATCAAACAATTGAAAGATGGAATTTTTATAAGTCAATCAAAATATTTGAAGGACATGCTCAAGAAGTTTGGTTTAGAAAATGCAAAGCCTATCAAGACTCCAATGGCAACAAATGGTCATCTAGACTTAGATGAAGGAGGTACTATGGTTGATCAAAAACTTTATCGTTCAATAATTGGTAGTTTGCTTTATATTACCGCATCTAGGCCCGATGTTATGTTTAGTGTATGCATGTGTGCTCGATTTCAAGCTTCACCTAGAGAGACTCACTTGAAAGCCGCTAAAAGAATTCTAAGATATTTGAAGTACACTCCCAATATTGGTCTATGGTATCCCAAAGGTGCTCAATTTGAATTAATTGGATATTCGGATTCGGACTATGCGGGGTGCAAAGTTGATAGAAAAAGCACCTCCGGTTGTTGTCAATTTCTTGGTAGATCTCTTGTTTCATGGTCTTCTAAAAAACAAAATTCGGTTGCTCTCTCTCTACCACCGAAGCGGAACATATATCGGCCGGAAATTGTTGTGCTCAACTATTATGGATGAAACAAACCTTATTGGATTATGGAATTATTTTCAAGAATGTGCCTCTCATGTGTGATAATGAGAGTGCGGTAAAATTGGCTACCAATCCGGTCCAACACTCAAGAACTAAGCATATTGATATACGGCATTACTTCTTAAGAGATCATGTTGGCAAGGGAGATATCTCTATTTATTCCATTGGCACGGATGATCAATTAGCAGACATTTTTACAAAGCCTTTGGATGAAACAAGATTTTGTTCTCTAAGAAGTGAAATGAATGTGATCGATCTCTCAAATGTGGCTTGAAGTTGATTACGCATGTGTCGTGTTGCATCTCGGTTCTACATATGCTCTTTATGCTTTTTATTTGATATTATTGATGCATTTTTCATTCTAAATTGCTCTAGATAGTTTAATGCAAAAATTTGCATAACTCAATTACATAATATAAATATGCATGCATACTAACTCTTGGATTGGTCGAAATGTCCATTTATGAGCACCAATTCGGATTTGAAATTCAAAATCAGAAAGTGGACAGACATTGGAAAACTGAGTATCAGGCCGCGGACCGTCCGCCCATGGACCGCGGACCGTCCGCGGAATCAGGAACTGGACAGTCCGATCAGCAATGCAGACCGTCTGAACTCATCAGGGCGCGGACCGTCCGCCGCCCCTGCGCGGACCGTCCGCGACAGGCAGTAAAAACAGGCAGAGACCGCAGACTTGTCATTTGTGTTACTTGCTCCTTCTCTCTTGCTCTCCACTCGCCAAATAGTCTCCTTTGTCGATTGTGCGCGGACGGAGAAGTGACGTTGCGCACGGACAGTCCGACAGCTTGTGGCAACGTTCGATCAACATGTCTTCATCATGGTATTTCATAAATCTTGTGGATTTCATCAAATTTCTTCAAGTTTTGAGATTATTTGGGTTTCCTCTCTGATCTAAAATTAAGCAGTAGTTTTGAAAATCTGATTGGTGGGATTGTTGGTATTACTCACTATGAATGTTGTGCAAAATTTTGAACTCGGTTGGATGGGTATTCTCTGCACAATCATCACTTCAACATTTGTGGCGGCTAGGGTTCTTTGGAGTCGCCCCTGGTCGGTCGCGGACCGTCCGCCTGGTGGGCGCGTACCGTCTGGGCCTCTGGCGCGGACTGTCCGGTGCCATCTGACACCAATATTCAATTTTTCCACACTCAGCTGCAGTTTGATGTCTTTTGGGGCACCTTGGTGGATACAAATTTTCATAAGCATCATGTGATTGATTGGTCCTTCTTGCTAAGTCAATCAGTAATGGAGGGTCTGATCCCTAAGTTTGAAACGTGTGGACTGTATCAGTTTATGGGGCAACACACAGACTTCAATGAAATGGCTGTTAAGCAATTCCTGGCTACCTCAGAGATTGATATAGAAGAAGAATCTATCACTTGGATGACTGGCTTCAAGCGCTATTCTGCCTCTTTTGCTGACTTTGCCTGAAAGTTCCCTTTGACCCGGGAACAGGATCTGGATGTCGCCTAGAGGGGGGGGTGAATAGGCGAATAAAACTTATTACCTTAAAACTTAAATTCTTACTCTACTCGAAGACTTAGTACGCAGTGGAATGAGAAGACTCTTCGAGTAGGTCGCAGCGGAATGGAAGATCCTGTCTCAAAATGTCCTGCACTTCAAATCAAGCTTATACCACAGATAAGTATTGAAGTGCAGATATAAAGGCGAGTAAGACAGAGAGTCAGGATACAATACAGAATAGAGCACACAGACGCAAGGATTTATCCCGAGGTTCGGCCAAGCCTGAAATGCTTGCCTAGTCCTCGTTGGAGTTAGCCACACCTGGGCTTGGAGTCTATTTCAACTCCTTCCTCCGTTTGCTCAGATCTGTCAGTATGACAGATAGAGCCTTTCACTATTGAGTGGGGTTACAACAGAACCGCGGCTGCTTACAAACTTCTTGGCAGCACCCCGGCAGAGTAACGATACTGCTCAAGACCTTGCACTAGCTCTTAGCAGCACTACTCCTCTCTCTAAAGGCTTATAGTTGTGCCTTCTACACAAACTATAGAGTTACACACAAGAGGGAGAGCGAGAATTGATTCCAATGAAGTCTACACTTGTTGGCTGCACTTGTATATTGCTTGAGGCGCCTAGGGGTCCCTTTTATAGGCACAAGAGGCCTAGGAGCCGTTGGAATCCCATTTGGAAGGCAATACTTTCTTTCTGTCGGGTGGCGCACCGGACAGTCCGGTGCACACCGGACACTGTCCGGTGCCCGATTTCTTTCCTTTTATGGCGAAGCCGACCGTTGGCAGTCTTGGAGCCGTTGGCGCACCGGACATGTCCGGTGCACACCGGACAGTCCGGTGCCTCCATCTAGCCGTTGGCTCGGCCACGTGTCCCACGCAGATCGCGCGGCCGACCGTTGGCCTGGCCGACCGTTGGCTCACCGGACAGTCCGGTGCACACCGGACAGTCCGGTGAATTTTAGCCGAACGCCGTCGGCGAATCCCCGAGAGCGGCTACTTCACGCCGAGCCAGCCTGGCGCACCGGACACTGTCCGGTGCACCACCGGACAGTCCGGTGTGCCAGACTGAGCTGAGTCTTGGCTGCACTCAGCCAAGTCTTTTTCTCCTCTTTTCTTTTCTTCTTCTTTCTGTTTCTAACACTTAGACAAGTATATTAGTATACAAAACCAATGTACTAAGGCCTAGAAACATACCTTCTCTTAATCATTAAATCTATAGCATTTCACATGCTTGAGCTTTGATGTTGGACTCATAAATCATCAGGTCGGCTTGACTTGATCTAGATTGACATTACTTGGCTCCAACATCCTGTAAAGGTCACATAGAACATTTCCAAACATAGGAACAAACCAAACTAAAGATCAAGGTGAACTTAGCTCTTTTGGGCTGCTTCCAGTTCTGGTTTTGACACTTGTTCACCTTCTAGTGACCTTGATCTCCTCCTTAGAGCTTGATCTTGAGCCTTATGACTTACACCACATAACTGTAGCTATTACCTCATTGGCTGTAAGTCACATCCTTATGTAGTGATCCTTGATGTGCTGTAGCTGTTCTCAACTCGATCACCCTTGACTTTGCAAGCCTTCTTCTTCACCCTTGGCTTTGGGTTCCTCAGCCTCCTTGACCTTCTCCCATGCACTTGGTACCTCGAAGCTCTTCTTGCCTCCGTCCTTGGCTTGATCAGTTGTCTCCTAGCTACGCACCCGAGTCTCACTTTATGCAATGTCCATCTTACTTGTGATGTCCATCATGTATCCATAATCCAGTTCTTGGACCATCACAATTGTTCACTTGTGTTGAACCCTGTAGGCTTTACCTTAAGCACCTGTTCAACACTTAGTACACTTGTTAGTCCTTTAATTGAGTTGTCATCCAAACACCAAAACTCACAAGAGAGCTTTCAATCTCCCCCTTTTTGGTGATTGATGGCAACACAATTAAAGCTTACATAGGAATAAGATTTGAAGCACAAATTTTGAATTCTAAGTTTATAGAATGCTCCCCCTAAATATGTGCTTACTTCAAAAACATAATCTTGACCTCAGACGCCAATTTGCACATACTTAGGCAATTCGAAACATTTCTACACCTTAGCACTTTTTAGGATGCATTGTGTCAAGAATCAAACCATGATGCTATAACACACAAATGCACATAATCAGAGTTAAACACCATTCAAATTAGTGGATATATCACAGGAATATTAACCTACCACTATTCACCATTAAGATACCAATTTAAACTAAGATACCAATTTAAAGCACCTTTAGTCTAAAACCACCATTAACCACATGACTATCTATTACACTATAGAAGCCAAATAATTCATCGCAGCGGAAACACTAGTCCATATGATGCAACACATATAATACTGCAAGAAGCATATGAAATACACACTAGCACAGCTTAAACTAACACATCACCCATTAGGATAAGCTTTCCTCTCAGGTTGAGATAAGCTTTAATACACAAATTCTCCCCCTTTGACATCAAACACCAAAAACCATACTCAAGCAAGAACATATGATGATGTCAAGGGACAGCAGGGTGTTAAGGAGGAACACGACTATCAAAACTCCCCCTTACTTATTGAGCATATGCTCGATCAACATTTAGGCACGATACATATATGCAAAAAGATTAATACTCCCTTTGTACCTTTACCATGTTGTAGTGTACTTCCCATCTTGAAAGTATCTAATCTCTCAAGAGCTTCTTCACACTTGTGCCTGATTCTTTATCCTTACTTTTTCTTAAGACATCAAACTTAGAACAAGTTATAGTATTGGGCACAAGAAGAAACTTCTATTCTCATGATTATCAAAAGATGTCAATTGAAGCGAACTATTACGGCTACCAATTGAAAGATACCAATTGCAAAGTTCATTTATTATCATGGCTCCATGATATTTAAGCATCTATTATCACCAGATATTATGAGCAATCTAACGATATGCACTTACTCACAACTTGAGATACCAATTTCTTGACTTACAGAGATACCCAAGTCCAGATTGCTCCATTTCTTGCTTATCTTCTCTTTTCCACCTAGAGACTATACAAGATCACTCAAGAAACAATTAGTCTCAAAAGACACAAGTTATGTGTGCTCCCCCTCAAGTTGTGCATCAAGTATTTGAATGACTTGCACTTTGCACATTCTAGCTTCCTTAGAACTAGAGGATCACAACATACCTTGGTCAAGGCATACTCTACCACTTTCATCACCCAAAGATGCCAATTTGAATATCAAATGAAACGCCACTTAACACCAATTGAAGGCTAAATGAAAGGTTGACTAAATACAGCAATGCACGCTTCAGTGACACCTAAGCCAATTGAATACTCACGGAAGTCTAACATTTACTCAACCTGTACATGCTTCATATTTAACTATCATTGCATATACCAATTGAAGATCAACACAATCATGTATATAGGGCGAAATATCTAAGCATGTCATGATTAAGAAGGTTTCTTAGATGCACAGAAGAAACAACATTTTAAGGGCATAAATTACCTAAACCAAGATATTACCAATTGAAAGACAAGAACATAGCTATGATCACAATGAATGGAATTTCAAGAATATTTAATGAAATTGCATAGCTTCATTTTCCATACCTTTGCCTTTATGAGAGCACTTGTTATCACCAATTCAGGACTCCTTTTGCTCACACACCTCATAGCTCAAAGGGGCATGACATGGATTTGACATTCACACACTACTAAACTAGGGTAATCATGTGAACATGCACTAAACAAAATGTCATATTTGCACATAGCATGACTTACAAATAGTTACAGGTTTATCCATATACACCAAGAGAGTTAATCGTTGTGGATATAACAAATGAAATAGCTACCCATGAATGATTCAAAAGATATATCCTATATAGCACCAGTCATGATTAAGCAAACATCATTATGATTCATTTAACACAGACAATCATAAAGTATAGCTACTCCAAAGATAGGTAGCACAACAAGCCAACTTAAGAGCAATACTAAATTGTAATTATGTACTTAAATTACACGGGGTACCGTCCTTTGGAGAGCATGTTGTAGATTCTCATTAAGGTCCTTAACTTGATTCACCAATAATGATTCAGGACCTATACACCTTATTTTACTTGAGATGAACATGGGATTAGTGTTTCACAATAATTCAACCTTGGATCAATAAACACCAAAACAATTAACAGCTTAGGCATAGAGTTTTAGATAACCGTCTTAATCTCTCCCATGGTCTCCAGTCCATCTCAAGGCACCTGCATGGTCTAGTTAGCACAGTTTGGTACCCATCTCGGGATGGGTCCATAATGATCATCTAAATGTGCCTTTGGTACCCAAATGGCCTTTGTGCTAGTTCTAGGTGATCTCATTATAGATCTAGCACAAGTGTATGATTTGGGTCTCCTATCCGAATAAGATTGACACAAATTCACTTGTTTAGGAATCTTACCTTTGTAACATACCTTGGATAGATGACCCTGCTCACCACACTTGTAGCATAAACGTCGCTCAACTTGACATGACGCTTGCTGTGTGTCATTTTCCTTGATGAGGGTCACTTTGGAGGATGCCCATCCTTGATTCTTCATGACCGGACATGAAGTGATCATGTGGTTCTTATTGTTGCATCCAAAACAACTCCTTGTCCCTTCATTTTTGTCTTTGTACGGACAAGACGCGATGAGGTGGCCTAACTTCTTGCACTTGAAACACCTCCTCTTTCCTTTTCCCTTTGTGTACTTGAATGACATGGAGAGAGGGTCAGTGCAAACAACATGATTAATTGAATCTTTACCTTTTTCCAAGCTCATGTTGATTTCTTCATCTTTAGGAACATTTTTCTTATTGAGCTTGACACTTGCTGCAGTTTTTCCTTTCTCAAGCTTCTTCACCACGCGCCCGTGGATATCTTGAGAGAGTTGAGCAAAGTGTCTTCTCCTCAGTTGTCGTTGCTTCTTATTCCCACAGAATTTCTTTTGTGACCCTAAAACTTGTTGCTCAATCAATGATTGGCTTTCTTTTGAGCAACAGGGGTTAGCACATGATGATATACACTTCAATTGCGCACACGTGCGAGAATGAGGTTCACATGAATTTAAGTTTGCAATTATAACCTCATGAGCAACATTAAGCATGATATGGTCATCAACTAATTTATTATGAGAATATGACAACATATCATACTTTTTACCTAGAGCACGTTTTTCTAAGTCCATTGTTTCTACTTGACTCTTAAGCATAGAATTTTCAGTTTTAAGTTGAGCAAAATTAGATAGAGCGTCATAATTATTACTTTGCTCAATTAACATTGAATCATACCGTTGGACCAAGACATCATGAGAGCACCTTAGCTCCTCATGTTCGTTGGTCATCTTCTCCAGGCTGTTGTTTGTTTTGATGAGAGTCTCCTCTAGCCTGAGAAGCATCTCGCCTTGTTCCTTGTTCCTTCTCAACAACTTAACCAAGAGAGCTTTGTCCGCTTTGTTGAGATGGTTGTAGAAACGGCGAATCTCCTTTTCTTCCACATCATCGGTCTCATTTTCCCTGTCATTAATGTCAGTGAAAGCAATATAGGAAAATGTACCTTGTGGTGATGAAGACTCATCCTCGCTATCATCCTCATATTCCTCCTCATCATCGCTTTCGTCTCCATCATCATTGTTAGCAATAAGACACTTATAACTAGTGGAAGACAAACCTGTCGACGAGGTGGATTCATCGTTGGGTGCCCATCGTTCTTGATCTTCTCCTTTTGAAAGGTTAGTATCACAAGCAATATGGGGAGTAGAAGCAGTACAATTTGCCACACAATATTTTACTTTAATTCTATTCCATAAATCATGAGCATCAACAATTAAATCATTACCACTACTCATGATGGCAAAATAAGCACCTCTAGAAAGAGAATCAACTAAGATGCTGCAAGCACGGTGATTGAGAGAAAAACATCTTAGTTCATCATTAGAGGGATTTTTACTAATATCAGATGGAAAAATACTACTACTGAAGACCTGTCTCAAATCAGGATCAACACTCATGAAAGCACTATAAATAGAGACAGACCAAGACTTGTAATTAGAGCCATCGCCTAAAAGAAGTTCCACAGTTACCTCTTGTGACGACATCGTCATCTCCGGACGGCTAAGCCCACACTGGAGAAACCTGGCTCCGATACCAATTGAAAGTTCCCTTTGACCCGGGAACAGGATCTGGATGTCGCCTAGAGGGGGGGGGGTGAATAGGCGAATAAAACTTATTACCTTAAAACTTAAATTCTTACTCTACTCGAAGACTTAGTACGCAGTGGAATGAGAAGACTCTTCGAGTAGGTCGCAGCGGAATGGAAGATCCTGTCTCAAAATGTCCTGCACTTCAAATCAAGCTTATACCACAGATAAGTATTGAAGTGCAGATATAAAGGCGAGTAAGACAGAGAGTCAGGATACAATACAGAATAGAGCACACAGACGCGAGGATTTATCCCGAGGTTCGGCCAAGCCTGAAATGCTTGCCTAGTCCTCGTTGGAGTTAGCCACACCTGGGCTTGGAGTCTATTTCAACTCCTTCCTCCGTTTGCTCAGATCTGTCAGTATGACAGATAGAGCCTTTCACTATTGAGTGGGGTTACAACAGAACCGCGGCTGCTTACAAACTTCTTGGCAGCACCCCGGCAGAGTAACGATACGCTCAAGACCTTGCACTAGCTCTTAGCAGCACTACTCCTCTCTCTAAAGGCTTATAGTTGTGCCTTCTACACAAACTATAGAGTTACACACAAGAGGGAGAGCGAGAATTGATTCCAATGAAGTCTACACTTGTTGGCTGCACTTGTATATTGCTTGAGGCGCCTAGGGGTCCCTTTTATAGGCACAAGAGGCCTAGGAGCCGTTGGAATCCCATTTGGAAGGCAATACTTTCTTTCTGTCGGGTGGCGCACCGGACAGTCCGGTGCACACCGGACACTGTCCGGTGCCCGATTTCTTTCCTTTTATGGCGAAGCCGACCGTTGGCAGTCTTGGAGCCGTTGGCGCACCGGACATGTCCGGTGCACACCGGACAGTCCGGTGCCTCCATCTAGCCGTTGGCTCGGCCACGTGTCCCGCGCAGATCGCGCGGCCGACCGTTGGCCTGGCCGACCGTTGGCTCACCGGACAGTCCGGTGCACACCGGACAGTCCGGTGAATTTTAGCCGAACGCCGTCGGCGAATCCCCGAGAGCGGCTACTTCACGCCGAGCCAGCCTGGCGCACCGGACACTGTCCGGTGCACCACCGGACAGTCCGGTGTGCCAGACTGAGTTGAGTCTTGGCTGCACTCAGCCAAGTCTTTTTCTCCTCTTTTCTTTTCTTCTTCTTTCTGTTTCTAACACTTAGAAAAGTATATTAGTATACAAAACCAATGTACTAAGGCCTAGAAACATACCTTCTCTTAATCATTAAATCTATAGCATTTCACATGCTTGAGCTTTGATGTTGGACTCATAAATCATCAGGTCGGCTTGACTTGATCTAGATTGACATTACTTGGCTCCAACATCCTGTAAAGGTCACATAGAACATTTCCAAACATAGGAACAAACCAAACTAAAGATCAAGGTGAACTTAGCTCTTTTGGGCTGCTTCCAGTTCTGGTTTTGACACTTGTTCACCTTCTAGTGACCTTGATCTCCTCCTTAGAGCTTGATCTTGAGCCTTATGACTTACACCACATAACTGTAGCTATTACCTCATTGGCTGTAAGTCACATCCTTATGTAGTGATCCTTGATGTGCCGTAGCTGTTCTCAACTCGATCACCCTTGACTTTGCAAGCCTTCTTCTTCACCCTTGGCTTTGGGTTCCTCAGCCTCCTTGACCTTCTCCCATGCACTTGGTACCTCGAAGCTCTTCTTGCCTCCGTCCTTGGCTTGATCAGTTGTCTCCTAGCTACGCACCCGAGTCTCACTTTATGCAATGTCCATCTTACTTGTGATGTCCATCATGTATCCATAATCCAGTTCTTGGACCATCACAATTGTTCACTTGTGTTGAACCCTGTAGGCTTTACCTTAAGCACCTGTTCAACACTTAGTACACTTGTTAGTCCTTTAATTGAGTTGTCATCCAAACACCAAAACTCACAAGAGAGCTTTCATTGCCACTGCCAACAGTCTGGACTATGGCACCATTTCTGCTGGGCTGGATCTCTATACTGAGGATAATTTTGAGGATTTTGTGCAATTATATGAGCCAGCCAGGCTAGGAATACCCAGGAGGTTTGGAGAGACAGCAGGACTCAGTCATCATCCTGCTGTAATCAACAAGATTGCCAGAGTCACCATTCTTCCCAAGAGTGGTGATAAGAGTAAAATACGAGATAAATTCTAGAACATTATCCAGCACATCATGAATGGTGAAGTCATGAATATTGTTCTTTTCATGATGAGACAGCTTAATGATTTGAAAATGGACAAGAATCAAAATTTAGCATATGCTCCTTACATTAGGGCTCTCATCAAATCCAAGACAAGATTTGAGGGCCCCTGCGAGATTGTTCACACACCATTCAGACCTTTTAAGAATGAGATAGGGTTTCTCACCAGGCCACTCACTCCCTTTCCAGATAATGAGGAAGACCCTGGATATGAGGATGGAGCAGCTCCTGATGTTGAGGGCGAGCAGATGCCTCCTCCTCCACCTCCTCCTCAGCCTCAGCAATATTGGGAGCCTGGTCCAGGCTACTTTGATCCTTATTTCACAATATGCAGCAGGGGCTTGAGACTCATATTGATACTCGCTTTGAGGGCATGATGACACATGTGGATCACCGCCTAGATGACATGCAGTCTCGCTTTGACAGTAACTGGGATGCACTCAACTCTGAGTTTTCTGAGTTTCGTGATCATATTCACACTAATGTCACTGATCCTATCATGACTAGGCTGAATAATATGCAACAGAGTTTTCAAGATAACATGGGCGCTCTCTCCAGCCAATTTGACAATCTTTCTACAAATGACAGCATGCATGATATCAGTCAGAGGCAGCAGCAACTCCAGCAGGATTTTGGCCAGTTCTCCTCTCTATTTGACACATTCAGCACTCACTACTACAACATGCATCCTCCGCCTAGTGATCAGTGAGGCCTCTCCTTTGTGGCAATTGATGCCAAAGGGGGAGAGAAGTGATGAGAAGAGAAGTTGTCAGGTGTCTCCTTCAGGGGGAGTTGGTGGTCTATGTGGACATTAAGACCATGCATATGCATATTTACCTTTTTATGTCGCATGCATTAGTTTATGTCTTACGCATTTGGAACTGGCTTGAACTGTTAACTCTATGTCGTAAGTCTATGTCGTATGTCTGTGGACTACTGGCTTGAACTGTTAACTCTGTGTCGTATGTCTGTGGACTATTATCTGTAATATTCTGTGGGTTGAACTATGTTTTAGTTCAAATTACTCTGTGTGTGGTTGATCAAGGATATTGCTGCGCTTACTCTACGGATCATCTCTTGTATGCTTTGATAACCATGATTGTAGGAAACTCTCCATCAAACTCCGATATATTATGTGTGTTATATCTTCAGCTTCAAATAATCCTGCACACACTTAGGGGGAGCCTTTCTTACATACTGAGTTTTTATTGGGATTTATCTATCTCTCGGACAGAACTTCAAATCTAGATAAGCCCTATGAAACTCATCTCCAAAATCTATCCTATACCTTAGGTATGAGAGAGATTAGGAAAAACTAAACTTCTCTTTAATATATTATGTAGTGTTGTCATCAATTACCAAAAAGGGGGAGATTGTGAAACATCTAGGCCCCTTTGGTGATGTTTTGGTAATTAATGATAACTGCCAGTGGACTAACGGTTCTTGGAGAAATAAGAATGCAGGGTTGGACCACATAGAACAGCAAATGTTGGAGAATCATAAGCATTGGTTGTGGATCAGATGAAGGCAAAGGTATAATATAGGTTTTGTATTTGCCGGTCTTGAGGAGTTTAGAGAAGATACCTGACCGGATTAGTAGGCTAGATAGCCGTACTATTAAGAGGGGTCAATGTCTTTGATCTGTGTAAAGCTTAGTGCCTCATAGAGCATCAAGTAGTTGCATTTGCATGAGGACTAACAACGCTTCAAATTTCGTGAGTTAAAAGTTCTTTCAAAAGCAAGTTTGAAAAATTGCAAAGTCTTGGATGCGCGGACCGTCCGGGCCTTGAGGGCGGACCGTCCGCGATCCACCAGAGGGGTCCGAAGTCTAACCACTTAGGCAGCCTCTTTGTTCTTTTGCACTGCGGACCGTTCGGGCCTTTGGGCCGGACCATCCGCAGTCATGACCAGAGAAGGCTGGTTTCGGGCCAGTCCCTGAATTATAGCGCGGACCGTCCGGCTGTGATGGGCGGACCGTCCGGCTGTGATGGGCGGACCGTCCGCAAGTGTCAAACATGTTTTGGACAGGGACTGTGTGATTTTGTAGATTTGTACTACGGACTGTCCGGGGGACTAGTCCGGACAGTACTATCTCAGGTCTCGGACCGTTCGGATTTATAGGCGGACGGTCCGCGCGTGTTAACTGTTCTTGGTCCGAGGCTCGGGTGCCTCTTGCTGCCAGGTCACGGACGGTCCGGCCTTGGAGTGTGGACTGTCTGGACCCACCTTTTCTGACAGCTCTGACAGTTTTCAAACGGGAATTATAGCCGTTATATGTACGGCGGACCGTCCGACCCTAGGGCGCAGACCGTCCGCGTGTGCGCAGAACATGTGTTGTTTGCACATAACGGTTGGATTTTGATGGAGGGGTATAAATAGAAGGGTAGCTCGTGTGAGAGAGCTCTCTTGGCCATTCCTTGCACACATTGAGCTCATTTGTGATCCTCCAACTCACTCTCTCACACTCTTTGCTTGAGATTGCATTCTAGTGAGAGATTGAGGGTTCCTAGTGCATTTGCATCATTTGGTGATTCTTGAGGCACTAGGTGGTACACCGAGCAAGCGTCATTGGCTTGTTACTCTTGGAGGTTGCTGCCTCCTAGACGGCTCGGGTGATTGTCTCCGTCGAGCTCTCCAAGAAGATTGTGGAGAAGCCGCGGTGTTGATTGTGAGGGGTTTGCGCCTACCTCGCCGGAGCGGCAAAGGTGACACTAGTGGAATCGAGGTATTGAGTGATTTCTTGTCCACTTGGCTCAAAGATCAAGCCGTGACTTGATAGAGGAGCAAGTGAGAGCTTGAAGTCCACCTCAACGTGAATTAGGGGTGATCGGCAAATCACCGATACCACGGGATAAATTTCGGTGTCTCTACCTTCTTGCATTACTTATTGCCTTGCAAGTAATTAGTGTTTTGCATATTGTTCCTCAAGTATTCAATCACCGTAGTTGTTTCTCATACATTGTTTACTTATTGTCACTAGAGAATTTATTCCTCTTGTTATGTTGATTAAATTTACCTAGTGTTTTTTATTTTAGTCAAAACCGCCTATTCACCCCCCCTCTAGCCGGTGTCCTAGATCCTACAACGAGTTCAGATTGAGTGACTGCCCACACAGTCTCGAGTGGTTGTACTATTAAAGAGTACAGGTAGTGAAGATGACAAACCGGTCCTTATATGAGGGGACAATCCTTCTGCTCACGCCTAAACCAGCTGAGCCAACACCTTAGGCCCTCCCCTAAACTAGGGAGTCCCTGATTATCCCACTCACAAGGTGATAAGGGTGAAAACCCTTCATCACACACATTTTGAAAAGCATTTTTTTTAAAACTCACACCTGTTCTCAAATCATTTAGAACATATATATCAGGGATTGATTGCGGCAAGCGGCTGGGTGGCCATAATAACTTGTCTCAAAATCATATCATGCATAAAATAACAGGCTGAGGGTTGTGGTTGAAAAATCATAGGTAATTTATGCATCAAAGGGATCCAGTGAGCTTGCCGTGCTTATTCGGCAAAGGGGGAAGGGGATCTCGCGGAACTGGCTTCTGGCTCCACCGCCTAGCGTAGACTCGCGGATCTGGCCTCCACGAGACGGCACGAACGCTCCGATAACTATGCAACATGAACAAGCAAACATACAAACGAGCAAGTATACCATCAAATATTTAGTATAGTGGTCAGAATAGTGATACATGGATGGGTAGAGTCTTGAGTAGATTATGTGTCATGTGGTGTTGAGATACTACTAGTGGTGGAGCGGAGGTGCTTACCAGGAGGGTGGACTAGAGGCGAAGCGACACTATGCGTGTAGCCGGCAGAGCAGAGTAACTGAGTGGGTGGGGTGTTTGCCTTGGCTGAGGGTGTTGAGTGTGTGTGGAGATGGAGAGGGTAGCTGGGTGTATTTATAGCTGAGTGTAGGTGGTGTAGCACAGTGAAGTTCACTATTGGTGAGAATAGTGACGAATGAATCGTCTGACTTAGTATGAACAGGAGAGTTATAGGCAGAATATGGGACAAGAGTATTTTGGGAGTTTTCTGGAATATGGACCATGCTTAAGGGATGACATGGTTGGGTAGGGAATAGTTTGATAAGAATTTCGAAACGAGAATTATTGGAATCTGAGTTTGGGAGCCTGGTTCGAAGGAATCTCAAAGTTAAGCGTGCTCAACTTGGAGAAACCTAGGATGGGTGACCAGATGGGAAGTTCCCTACTGGAAGGAAAATCACAGTCACCAGAGTTCGTATGACTGGAATATGGGTCTGGCTAGTCTTAGGTGGACTGGACAGCATGATGTATGAGTAGTTGAAATTTGGGGTGATCGGCTAATCGATGAATAGTAACGATGAATAGTGACGACGAAAAAGTTACTAGATATCATCGATGAGTAGTAACGACGATGAATAGTAACACCGAATAGTAACGATGGTGAATAGTGTCAGTGAATAGTAATGATGAATAGTAACGGTGAATAGTGATGGTGAATAGTCGTATGAACGAACGATGAACGATGAATAGGAACTATGAACGAATGGACGAACGATCGAATGATCGGACGAACGAACGATCGGAATTTCGGCAGCATAACGGCAGGACAAAGATTATCTGGAAGAACGATGAATAGGGACTATGAACGAACGATGAACGATGAATAGGAACTATGAACGAACGATGAACGATCGAATGATCGAACGAACGAATGATTGGAATTTCGGCAGCATAACGGTAGGAAAAAGATTATTTGGACGAACGAACGATCGAATGATCGAACGAACGAACGATCGGAATTTCGGCAGCATAACGGCAGGACAAAGATTATCTGGAAGAACGATGAATAGGGACTATGAACGAACGATGAATAGGAACTATGAACGAACGATGAACGATCGAATGATCGAACGAACGAACGATCGGAATTTCGACAGCATAACGGCAGGAAAAAGATTATTTGGACGAACGAACGAATGAACGGTCGAACGATCGGACGAACGGACGAACGAACCATGAACGATCGGACGAACGATCGAACGAACGAACGAACAAACTAAGAACAGGGGACGAACGATCAAAGAACGATCGAACGATCCTTGTGCTAGTGTGTGCTTGTGTGGAACATGGAGTGGGTGTGGGGGGGGGAAAGAGAGTTGCCATGAAATGGCTTGGGGTGGGATGAGAGGAGGCCCTTGCCCCTTTATTTATAGCCATGGTGGGGGGATTAGGGGGAGGGACGAGAGGATTAGTGGGAGGATGAGAGGATTAGTGGGAGATTAGCATGTATTTGTCTTGTATAAGTGGGATTAGCTTGTAGAGCTCACTGTATGACACTGGAGGCATAAGTATACGTATGAGCATGAGGAAAGTTATGAAGAAAATATTTATAGGGACTTGAAAAATGATTCTGAAGGTATTTCTCAAGAGGAAAATACTTGGAGATATATCGGTGGAATATTTGGACAGTATTTCTGGAAAGAACCTGAAGGGGATCACTAGGGAAATATCTGGGCAGTATTTCTAGAAAGAATTTGAAGGGGATCACTGGGAAAATATTTGTAGGATATTTTGAGGAGGATTTTAGAGAGAATATAGACCACTATACTTTATTTGTTGATATCAACTCGCAAACAAACATTTTGAAATGAATTTTGAAATTCATTTTGAATTTAGAGCAAGTTTGAGAAAATTTCAGGATTTGAATTTTTGGGATGCTACAGGACATTTCCGAGACCGACGGGAACGATTTTGTAACGGAATCCCACCAGAGGGAGGCATCGAGCCCTCGGACCCCGTCAAAAGGGGACCGGGTCCGGCAGATCACCCGCAGGTACTTTTGGAGCGCGCCTCCGGGCCACTAGCCGACCCCTGACGAATGGGGCACGGGCGTCCACTCGGATTACCCGTTAGCAACTCACTGGAGACACCATGTTCAGCGCCCTCCAAGGGCAACATGGCGCTTTCCCCCCTCCTCCTTGCGGAAAGGCGATGCAGGGGCGTATGTAAAAAAGTTGAGTCTGTCCTTGACCGTCCTCTCGCTCTGTGCGGAGGCTCGGGGGCTGCTCTCGCAAACCCGGCTCCGGCCAAACCGTTGACAACGTCAACATACCAGCCCGAGAACTTGGGACTCGACTGTGCACCCGGGCTACGGCCAGTTCGCATGAGGGAACAACCAGATCGGCCGAAGCATCACGAAACACATTAAGACCTCGAAGGAGTCAAACCACTCCTCCGAGGCCTCGGGGGCTACACCCAGCGGGTGCGCTCGCGCGCACCCACCGGAACGAAACGCAACCGAGAAAGGCCGGTCTCCTTGCAAAAAAGTGCGACAAAAGCCTCCAAGCGAGTATTAACACTCCCTTTGAGGCTCGGGGGCTACTGTCGGGGACCATAATTAGGGGTACCCCCAAGACTCCTAATCTCAGCTGGTAACCCCCATCAGCACAAAGCTGCAAAGGCCTGATGGGTGCGATTAAGTCAAGGCTCGGTCCACTCAAGGGACACGATCTCGCCTCGCCCGAGCCTAGCCTCGGGCAAGGACAGCCGACCCCGGAGGATTCACGTCTCGCCCGAGGGCCCCCTCAAGCAACGGACACACCTTCGGCTCGCCCGAGGCCCAGTCTTCGCCAAGAAGCAACCTTGGCCAGATCGCCACACCGACTAACCGTATCGCAGAAGCATTTAATGCAAGGATGGCCTGACACCTTATCCTGACGCGTGCCCCTCAGTCGACAGAGCCGAAGTGACCGCAGTCACTTCGCCGCTCCGCTGACCGGCCTGACAAGAGGACAGCGCCGCCTGCGTCGCTCCGACTGCTGTGCCGCTCGACAGAGTGAGGCTGACAGCAGCCAAGTTCGGCTTCGGGCGCCATAGGAAGCTCCGCCTCGCCCGACCCCAGGGCTCGGCCCCCGTCTCGACCTCGGACGACGAACTCCGTCTCGCCCGACCCAGGGCTCGGACACAGCCTCGGCTCCGGAAGACGACGAACTCTGCCTCGCCCGACCCAGGGCTCGGACTCGGCCTCGGCCCTGGAAGACGACGAACTTCGCCTCGCCCGACCCCAGGGCTCGGACTCGGCCTCGGCCCCGGAAGACGACGAACTCCGCCTCGCCCGACCCGGGGCTCGGACTCGACCTCGACCTCGGAAGACAGACTCGACCTCGACCTCGGAGGAGCCTCCGCCTCGCCCGACCCAGGGCTCGGACCGACCATGTCACAGGGGGGGCCATCATTATCCTACCCCTAGCTAGCTCAGGCTACGGGGAACAAGACTGGCGTCCCATCTGGCTCGCCCCGGTAAACAAATAATGATGGCGCCCCGCGTGCTCCATGACAATGGCGGCTCTCAGCCCCTTACGGAAGCAAGGAGACGTCAGCAAGGACTCGACAGCCCCGACAGCTGTCCTTCCGCAAGGCTCCAGCGCTCCTCCGACGGCCACGACATCACATGAACAGGGTGCCAAAACCTCTCCGGCTGCCACGACGACATGTACTTAGGGCACTAGCTCCTCTCTGCTAGACACGTTAGCACACTGCTACATCTCCTATTGTACACCTGGGCCCTCTCCTTACGCCTATAAAAGGAAGGCCCAGGGCGCTTGTACGAGAAGGTTGGCCGCGCGGGGAGGACGGGACGGCGCGTGCAGGCCTCTCGCTCCCTCCCACGCGGACGCTTGTAACTCCCTACTGCAAGCGCACCCGACCTGGGCGCGGGACAAACACGAAGGCCGCGGGTTTCCCCTTTACGCCTGTCTCCCTGTTCCCCCCCCCCCTTCGTGCTCCGTCTCGCGCCGACCCATCTGGGCTGGGACACGCGGCGACAATTTACTCGTCGGTCCAGGGACCCCCCGGGTCGAAACGCCGACAAGTGCCTTATTTTATGATGAACTTCTAATGATGAACTTCTAATGTTCCTAAATTCTATGGCTTCTCCCAGTCTCGACGATTCACGATAAAATAACTATTATTCTTTTAAGTGTTCATTGGATTTGAGTGAGTAAGGGAGAGGGGAAATGTGAAACATCGGGTTTGATGGTGTGTTAAGTCTGGATGCAATTTATTTGGTGGATTTAGTGGAGGTTGTGGGCATGGGGTGATTTGGTTAGGTGGATTTTATAAAGTTTAAACCGGTGGATTATATAGTGGTATAAATTGGTTCTGATAGTGTGTTAAGTCTAGGTGCAATTTGGAGATCATGGCCGTGGGGATGATTTGGATGGTTGGGTTTTGCAAAGTTTAAGTGGATTGTATAGCGATATAGAAGTATGTCATGACTAAATATTCGGTGGTGTATACATGCATCATATCGTATGATATGCAACCTCTATGTGAGATGTACCACATAACGCTTTTGTGGTTGGCAAGATCGATGGTAGCTCGATGGTTCGTGCTGAACACGAGAGAACACAAGAAATATACTGGTTCGGGACGTTGGAATACATAATACCCTACGTCCTGTGTGCTGCGAGATGGATTGCTCTGAGTTTGATGTTACAGAATGCTTAAGAAGAATAAATATGCGTTGGCAGACTACTCATGGTTCGAATCGAGTGAAGGGGCTATCCTGCCTTATATACGCGATAGGATTATTAGGGTTACACTGATGTCTTGTGCTTATCTCTACTCCTGCATGCACTGAGGTTGTTCCTATTCGTACGCAAGTCTTCACGCCGATGTTCTCGACAATAAAACCTCTCATCCTTTAGGCTTCGATCTTCACGTTGTCTTCTAGTTTGAGTCAGTCGGCTGGGCCATGCGGTCTACCCGACCAGTCCACTCAAGCCCTTCAACGGTCCATGGACTTAATCCAAGTCGTGGGGACCAAGGGGATATCTATCCCCCATAGTTAGTGGTTGGCTCAAAACCTCTCTTTTTTCTTTCTCTCTTTTTTTGGATGTGTACACCTTAGTGTGTAGAGACCAGAAGTAAACATAGTCCTCTTGTATCATCTTGGTGTAATTGTCTGATATTAATATAGCTTTGTTTATTGAAAACATACTCCAAGCCCAACTTCGCTACTATCTGATAGTATGTGTCAGCATCTAAGGAAGGATACACTCCTAGTAACCAACAAGACATATTTAAGGATCTTCATAAATGAGGTTGTCGCGAGACCCACTATGAGGGGATCATCACTCGTGGGACACCATGCCTCGAGGATCTTCCTTGACCCCAGCTACATGAGGAGATTGATACCAAGAGACTTGACATAAGGGCACCCAAATGGATAACTACACACTAAGAATGGTGAGATCTGAGTGCAACCCCTAATCCAATCTATAAAGACCATGTGCCTAGAGGAAATTCAAAGAAGGAATAATATATGTCCAATTGGAGCCTTGCGATTTGAGCAGCAATTAGATGATTAAAGCATCTAGGGTGCTCGTGTGAATAAGAACTCAAGGCCCCTCGTGCCCAAGGTACTCATGAGAATAAGCCTCTAGGGTCCCTCATACCCAAGGGCACTCATGAGAATAAGCTTAAGTCTCTAGGGTCCATTGTGTTACTGTGATGAAGGCCATATTTCAGATGGGAGTTCCAAGGCTACTCTCCTTATACATGGGGATCGAGGTCCACCGGTATACCTTCCACATCTCACTCTGCGAGACCGTCTATGTCAAGTGAATCATTGAGTTATGTGGGCTAACTGATTGTAACCTAGTCTACACTTCCGTGGAGGAGTGAAGCTGAGCCGACAACACAATAAAGGAAGTGGGCATGACACAATACTCATGCATTGTGGACATCATTTGCTACCTCGTCCAATAAGGCCAGACTTAGCATTCGATGTCAGCTACGTTAGCCGGTTCATGCATAACCGATGATAGAGCATTAGTAGGCCATCACAGAATCAACATGCTACATCACAAGTACCTCTAACTACGACTTGCACTACCCAAAGATAGCAAGCCTGCCTTGGCGGCTTAACCTTGACAAAGAACCCGCCTTTCATGAGCGCAACAAGCACATCTAAGTTAAATGCCACTTTATCAAGAGTTGCTTGGACAACTATATAAAAAACCAGAACCAACTCGCTGGTTCTCTCATCAAGTCACTTGAGAGTAGTGTCAGGTGTGAGAAGCTTCATGCTACAATTTAGGCGGTTCAAATTTCTAGGAGGACATCACATATGGCTTAAGAAAAAATTATAAAAGAAGTCGTATACCTATTTTGGATTTTACTTTCTAGTTAAATAGTAGTCGGTGCATATGCATGTCGGTATTTTATCATCTACCCTATGTTCATTACCATTAACTTTAACATATAATTTAGTGCATGTTTGGTTAGGGCACGTATAGCTTTAAATAATAATAAAATATTTGTAACGTAATGGTCAACTGATAACGTTAAACCATACTTGTTTTAATTTAACCGTAATCAGATATCACACTAGAAATTGATACCGGTCTATTCAAACTTCTTATCATTATTATTTACATTACATTTGGTGAATGAAACGGCAGCATCAATAACATTGCTGCTACCATACCAGGGATCCAATCCAATTCATCCATGCATGCAATGCAATGCAAGCACCGAATTCAGTTCTCCTAGTTACAGGCTACAGAAGAGGAAGGTGAAGAAGGGACTTCTCTCTGCTCAGAAGCGCAGTCAGCTGCCTAGCTATCTCTGCTTGTTTCACCGCCCCAAATTCAGCACTGCTCGTACTTGCTGCCCTTCAGCAGCTATGCGGCAGCAGTGTGTGACACATTGAAAGCATCTGATTCTAGTACAACTCGGTAGATGGCAGGGCATGCAACATTGCAACAGCAGCCAGAGCAGCAGCAGAGCACTGTGCTGTGTGTTGCTTTGCTTGCTGCTGGTGGTGTCAGATCAGCAAGCAGCAGGTTTTGAGTCTCCTGCTCCATCAGGAGGTAGCTCGCTAGGAGCTAGCTGCGGAGGAAAGCGTCGACCTTGATGTTGGTGCTGCGGGACAGGAACTTCATGCAGATGGGCGGCTTGACGCCGGCGAGGGCCAGCACGGACTGCGGCAGCGTCCAGATGCCGTCGCCGCAGATGAGGCCCGACGCGACGGGGGGCGCGAACGCCTTGGCCCTGGCCGGGTCCAGGCGGTCCCATACGAGGCGCACCAGGCTGCCGATGCACATATCGATGCCGAAGTAGGGGCCGAGGTAGAAGGGGATGGCCATGGCCATGGGCAGTGGGATGTAGGCGGCGGCGCGGGTGCCCGCGAGGTCGCGTGCCAGGTTGATGGCGATGGCGGCGGCGAAGAAGGCGATGCAGAGGTCGAGGCAGTGGCGGGGCAGGGAGCCCAGGCCCTGGACGCCCAGGATGGCCATGTTGCGGTACACCAGCGCGTTCGGGGACGGGTACTCGGACCCCGGCATGCCGATGTCGCGGAACGCGTTGTAGAAGAGCCAGAACACGGACGGCGCCACCACGCAGCCCATGGCCGTGCCGATCACCTGGCTCACGAACATGGACCGCGGCGACGCCAGCGTCATGTACCCGGTCTTGAAGTCCTGCGTCAGGTCCGACGCCGTCGACACGATGCCGATCATCACGCCGCACGCCGCCAGACCCGCGATGATGCCGCCGCCGCCGCCGCCGCTGTCGTCGGTGGCCGCCGCCCAGGCGCCTACCGTGAAGATGGCCAGCTTGCCGTACGTCGTGGCCAGGGACCAGTCCGTGAGCCCGCAGCCGTACGCGTTGCAGAAGGCCAGAACGGGCGCGACCACGTAGGACGCCGCCACGTGGTACCACCGCAGCTGGTGGAAGATGTGCGGCACCGTGGCGATGGACACCACGGCGATCACCAGGTACGCGCCCAGCGCCAGCGTGTTGGGGATCTGGTCCTTGAGGAACAGCTCCGTGCGACGCCTGTCGTCGAACGTCTCCTCCGGCGCCGGCAGCGGGATACCTCCGCCTTCCCCGCCGCCGCCAGAGATGGGGAGCGTCGGCTCCGACATCATTCTGCGCACCTGCACCACCAGTGCGGTCACGGTCCTCGTCATAACCTTGAGGAAGTTGTACAGGCCGTCGCCCAGGATCAGCGCGATGGAGACGAAGACCTGCAGGCACGGTTGCATCAACACAGCCGAGATGGATCATGGATGGATGGATTTGCAAGAACCCTGGAGTGGACATCTACGTACGTACGTACCCGGTAGCCGACGATGCCACGGAGGCTGCTGGGTTTGAGGTCGGCCGGGTACCAGTCGCCTTTCTTCTGCTCGATGAGCGGCCACATGATGCCCCACGAGACCACTCCTCCAAGGAGGACGGAGGCGTTGACGAGATAAGGGCAGATCATACCGACGCCGACGTACGTGGCCGAGAAGTCGAAAAAGAACCTTCAGGTGCAGGCAACAGCAAATCAGTGGCGATCAACGCTGAAAGGACTCTGAAACGCCATGCGTCAATTCAGTTGCATGCTCTTACTTCTGCCTGTAGGCCTCGAGGCCCAGCGTGGGGAAGGACATGAAGCCGCAGCCCTCGCCGGCGGTGTAGAACCACTGGAAGAAGCCCCAGGTGAAGCTGCCGGCGAAGAACTTCCCCAGCGTCTTCACCTGTCTCCTGCATGCAAGGACCGTTTCAGGTTTCAGGATCGTAGCCTCGTAGGAGGAGCAGCTCCGTCACAGCAGCGTCAGAGAGGGGTGACCGGGTTATGAGTACTTGGCAAGCTTGGCGCCCTGGGGAGTGTGGAAGCTGTTGATGAGGTGGGCAGTCGCGGTGCCGCTCGGGTAGATGAGCTTGTAGTCGATGATCATTATCTGAACACAGCCGGCCGGCATCATATCATGATGTGATGAATAAACGTCAGACACAGAGTTTGTGGGTGCGCGTGCGTTCGTACCTTCCTGAGGGGCACGACGGAGAAGAGACCGAGGAAGCTGACGATGAAGAGGAAGCCGATCATCCAGCCCAGACCGGGGTTCTTGATGTTGTGCGCATCCCATGTCTCCCCCGATTGCTCGCTAATCCTCTCACTCATCGCGAACATGTAGCTCCCGAACCCTCCTGCCGGATTAATTCACGCGTCATTTTCATCAGAGATTCAGAGCAGCCGTCGGGACGGGAGTCAGGATGAGAGCAACGTGTGCTGCATGCATACCGCTGAACGCGATGCCAGAGCAGGCGACGACGCAGGTCTGGACGACGGTGTTCTCCTGGCGGGTGAAGGGCCTGACGCCGGTGAGCCCGGCCTTGGCGAGGAGCTTGGTCCAGGAGGTGAGGAGGAAGAAGCCGAGGAGACCCGCAGAGACGTTGAGCGAGGGGATGATCCCCGTGGTGAGGTTCAGCTTCATGACGATGACGCTGAACATGGCGCCCAGGAGCGCGCTCACCGCCAGCGCCCGCGCCGTCACCTGCTCCCGCCACCCCGGCACCTCCCGCCCCTCGAACACACGCTCTACCGACTCCACCACCTCCTCGTCGTCTTCCTCCTCCTCCTGCGCTCTCCTCCTCGACATGGTTATTCCGTCTCGCTGTCCGGCGTCCGGCCACCGTTCCTCTCCGTCTCCGACGTGGTGATCGTGACAGCGGCTGCACGTACGTGCCGGGGCCCGCGAGTCAGTGGTACGGGGACGCGCGCCGCATGGTCGTCTCGAGTTCCTCACCTGTGCCTGCCGTGCCGGGGGGAGGAGGGTCAGTTGGTCAGTGACACCTGTGCCGAGGGTCGCGGGCAACAGTAGTAGTTCGTCGGGGATCCGTTTCTCTCGGCCACTGTCTCGCTCGCTCGCAGCATGTACCTTACCAGCCACGCATAAAGACAAGCACCAGTAAATAAACCAAGAAACATCATGTGTGTTTGGTTTATGTTGAGTTTCGGCAGCCGTAGATTCTCAAACTGCATGACGCAACCGGGCTTAAGACATGCAAGAATTGCTTTGCAGCCGGGCTCGTCACATACAAGTAGTGCTGGGAATATGAACTGAATTTTTTGTGCCACCACGAGCACCAGGGCCGTGCCGGAAAAATTTGTGGCGCTGTATAAAAATCTAAAATAAGGTCTCTCTTTAGATAGAAAATATAACTTCTAATACTAATAATCAATACATGATCAGTACTTGTTTCATGCTCTTTAAGTGGAGTGGCAAGATGTATCCAATCATTGTACCCCTTATTTACCAACTGATCTTTTTGATGCCCTTTTGTAAATATCTTACAACCAAAGCAAAAAAAAACTCTATCAAGTTCCTTTGAATAAACAAGCTAATCTCTATCACAATGCTCCCCATTTGATAGAACTCTATTACAAAATAATGCAGAAAACCTTCTAGAATATTTATCCTTAGGACCTTTATGAAACGAAAGGTCTCTTTTAGGGCCTTTTTCTGCTAAAATATCAATCTGCCTAAGATTAAGAGAATCCCATTAATCCCAATATCTTGGATCAAATATATCATGCTGAAAAGTATCATCACCACCCACATCCGTAATAGGTGATATGATATTATTCGTAATCTGATCTTCAACCTCAAAATTATTTTCTATCTCAGTTTGATCATCTCTACGGCCATCGTTAATGTCAACAGCATTATCAATATCAATTGTAGGATCTTGCTCAAGGGTCTGATTGGGATATGACACTTGTGATTCTTTTAGAACAAACCTGTTCATAGATCTTTTCATAGACTGAGTTAAATTTTCAAATCTTTGTTTCTTCTTATGTTTTTTATAACATGAACCATGTGTTCTAATTGGATTCCGACTGGAAGACATGACTTTGATGCACTGTTCAATAAACAAAGGAATATATATAGATGTCATGTAAACAAAAACAAATTGCTATACGCGTAGACATAGTAGATGAATATATTGTCTTGGACAATTACCTGCAGGCGAAATGGAAATTTGGAGTATTACTCATCGATTCAGCGTCTTGAGAGGAGGAGCCAAGTAGCCAACGTCCAACAACATATAGGCACGACAGGAGCAGAGGAGCAGTTTGCAGTCGTGCAACAGGAATTGGAAACGACGGAAGGGAACAAGGGACTCACACCGTCACGTACGGTCGATCGGTCGTACATGCTCAGGCCCGACCCTGACAAGCAACCCAAATCTCTATCTAACACGAAATAATATGAGACAGACTAGTATAGATTAAAGACGGACCTATATCAAGTCTTAAATTCCGGTCGTCGGCCTCAGCACGGCTAGCACGGATAGGCGGAGCTTGGGCCAACTCAGTCCAATAAAACACATATTATTTAATTTAATAAGATATTTAAAATTTATGTTGTCAATGTTACTGACATTGTTTAATATCTTTAATTTAGTAAGATATAAAATTTACGTATTTGTAATATTTGGATTTATATGGTTCAGACATATGGGCTAGGCTTGAGCCAGCATGGCCAATAAAAACACAACATGTTTTAGAGCCGATCTAAACCATAGTTTCTACACTTTAAAATAGCACGACACGAACTAAAAGTGTTTAATCCAAAATACGCCGAAACTAGCACAATTCTTAGCTCTATACACGCGCGCCAGTAGCATAGCTAGCTAGCGGTGTAGCCGTGTAGGCCGCATGAATCCAGCCTTGGTGTGCTCACGTATTCCCAAAGCACATTTTTTTTTATTTTACATCATATATTTTAATAGAAATGTTTAATCACTTAATCGATTTTAGATCTAACTTTTTATATTTTTACGAACAAAACTAGATTACACTTACAATATAAATTCTAAAGATTTGTATATTTATTTTATCCAATATTTATTCTGATGCGGATAACCAAACAAGAGATTTATATGGTTTGCATGGACTAATACAAATAATGTCGGGGACCGTAATTAGGGGTACCCCTAATGCTCCTCAATCCGGCTGGAAAACATCTTCAGAACAAACCATAAACGACCGATAAAGCGCGGACTTCGTCTACCGAGGGATGTGACCTCATCCGAGCCTAGCCTCGGGCAAGGACAGAAGTCTCGGACGAATTCACGCCTCGCCCGAGGGGTCCCCTCAGTCAGCAGACACACCCTCGGCTCGCCCAAAGTCTAGCGCAGGCAAGCTTTGTCGTACAGCGACATCGTCCGAATCGCCTTACCAACCGACCGTATCACATGCGCATTTAATGCGGGGATCGCCTGACACCTTATTGTAATACTCCAAGTTGTATACCAAGAATAATAGAGAGTTAGCCTCAATTCTATGTGCCTCATTTGCATCATAAGAAAAGAGCACACACACACTTTAGAGATTAAGTCAAACAAATGAAAAAAAATGCATCATGCTGGTTTTCATTTTGTGTGCATTTTGTGACAATATAACAATAATGTAAAAAAATAATAATAATTATGTTAATACCTAAATTAGGATTTAAATCCTAAAGAAGATTCTAATGTTGAAACAAGAGAAGAAAGTACCTTCATATAAGATCAAATAAATATATAACTTAACCAAACCATGTTATATTGGTATTTGAAATTATAGAGTGGATTAAGTATGAACTTCACACCTACAAATTCAAAATTTGGGATTTAAAGTTGAATTTAAAAGGGAAAATTAAAGGGAAAGTAGGAATATAAAAGAAAAATAAAAAGAAAAAGGATAAGACACCTAACTGGGCCCTGACCTGATTTTCGGCCCAATCACGCGCGTGGCCCAAACTTCCTGTGTGCGCGCCTCCACCCGGCACCCTGTCGTGTGGGACCCACTGGTCGGGTTCGACCGCGCGCGGAACGTGGGGGAAGTGCCGACAGGCGGGCCCCGCTTGACCGTTTCTCAAACGCTCGGTTTGGCTGCCACTCAGGTGTGTGGCTTACCGGTGGGGCCACCTGGTCATCACCTTTCCTTGCGCCATGCTCATCCCCACGAAATCCGCCGTTCTCGCGTGATCAGCTCACCCATCTCCTTCGCCGCGGATTCCGGATCTCCTGAGCTCCTAGGGATAAGTAGCGCGCATGCGGTCCCCTTCTTCCCACCGACCCTGCGTCTCTTCCGCAACCACGGCGACAGATCCCAGCTTCTAGAGAGACCGCTAGGAGCCGCTACGGCCCGGTTTCGCATCTACCACCGTCGGCGCCTCACTGACCGGCCAAGAAACTTCGCCCCGTCGTCAGGAGTGTGCCTGTAACCTTCTTGAGCGGGGAAGATCACCGGACCGCGGGCGATTTCTCACCGGAGACACCAGGAAGCCGCCGCCCGTGGACAGCCCGAGCCAACCAATTGTGCGATATGTAAGTTGCCCCTACGTGTCTACATACGAATTCCCTTCGTGTTAGGCCGTTCATATTGTGGAGTAGTACCATGGCGCGCGGGTTGGCGCCACTCCGGCGGCAGAACCACCGTGGAGTGCGCAGCGCCGTCGTGGCACGGCTCTAGGGAGGAAGACGCCCTCTGGGCCGTCCATCCCGGGTTGGATGGCTATGATAAGTTCCAGGGTTGGGGTAATCGAGACCGTGGATGCTCGATTGTGCGGCTACGATTCTATGAAGCGTACCGATTGGTGGGGGAGATCCGGTCCATTAGATGGAGATCGTGCGGCCGGGGTTTCATGATCGTGTCAACCTAATCGTAGCCGTCCGTTGTTGATCTGGCGGCCAGAGCTCTCCGATACCCCTTCGGCCTGCACCTTTTGCTAAAGAGACCCTAGGGTTAAAGGATATCAACCCGCCGTCCTCACCAGTGGCGCTCAGAGTCTTAGGAATATTTGCACCGTGACCCCTGAGTTTTCTAGAAAATGAGGCCGAGTCCAGAGATGTTTAAAAACAGAGGAATATTTATAGAAATTCATTTTTAATACAAAAACAAATCTAGAAACTTGTAAAATTCATAGAAATTCCATCTTTGGTCCAAATTGAACCATTCCAATTTCTAAAATTTTGTAATAATATTCTCTATCATTTAGTGTCTCTGTTTTGGCATAAAAATAGTAAGAACATTAATTTAACATTTAATCCTATTTTAATCACACTAAACCTTAGGAAATTCATAACTTGAATTCTATAACTCCAAATTTAGTGATTCCAGTTCCTATGATTTCATTTTAATGTGTACATTTTTACTGTATATTTTATTTACATGTTTGGTGTGATGTTGATTTATGCTATACTGTGTATGTATTGTGTTGATGCGAGTAGACGAACAAGCCACTGTGGAAACTGAGGTTCAACAAGTAGAGATAGCTGAGCAGGAGCTCATTGAAGGCAAGTTGTGCCCTTGATCACTTACTTTTCCCAGCCATGTTCTTATTAATTTTAATGATCTGCATAGGTTAATTTTGACGGGATCCTTTAGGTTACCCCAGTTTTGGTTATCTTTATACCTTGTTCACCACTGAAGGGTAGTACTTGCTATTGCTTTATGTGGATTGGGTATGGAGATACACTACGCATGATTATCCTGTTATTATCTTGTTATTATTACTGTTCATGTTAAGATCATTAAATTAATGGGAACATGGAGCGACCACCCGGGAAAACAGTGCTACCACAAGGGTTTAATGGGATGCCCTTGGCTGATTAACTAGGAAAGCTAGTGGAGGTCTTCCTTACCGAAAGGGGCAAGGGCAGTAGGGGAGTGGTCAGTGTAGGGAGGTCCTTGGTTGATTTTGCTGCGATGGCGGTCAGGAAAGAACCATGCACTGGAGCTTCCTATAAACTGTAGCGGGATTTCTGAAGCTAGTGGAACTTTGTAAAGGCCTCGTAGTGTTACCCTGCCTCGCCTCCTCGGTAGAGGTGTATGGGATTGGTCGTCTCTTGGTAGATGGGTAACATGACTTGTGGGTAAAGATGCGCAACCTCTGCAGAGTGTAAAACTAGTATACTAGCCGTGCTCACGGTCATGAGCGGCTTGGACCCTCACATGATTAACTATGGAACCTAAATTTAATTTGACATTTGCATCGCATTTGGGAATATTTTACTATTACTGTTCTTTATTATTATTAAGGTTTGGTACTTACTTACACTTAGTAATTGCTAATAAAATTTTGACCAACTTATAAAAGCAATGCTCAGCCTCAACCTTTATTTCATTGATCAGCCTTACACTACGTGAACTCCCACCTTTGGTGAGTTCATGCAACATTATTCCCCACGACTTGTTGAGCTATGAACGTATGTGAGCTCACTCTTGCTGTCTCACACCCCCCACACAGGAGAAGATCAGGTGGTCGAAGAGGAGCCGCCTAACACTGAGGCATTCGACTTGATCTAGGTGGCGTTTCTCAGTCGACATTGGCGCCGACGATCCTTAGTTCGTTTTACATTTATTCCTTTATTTTGTAATAAGTCTTCCGCTATGTAATAAATACTCTGATGTTTTATGACATTTATCTCTATACACTCTGTTATTGTATATGTTGTCTTCTTGGCGCATGTATGAGATGCACCTGGCTTTGTCCCTTAAAGCCGGGTGTGACAGAAGTGGTATCAGAGGAAATGTTGACTGTAGGACGAAACCTAGATAGAAATGGACAAAACCCTTACCTACTTATCTTATTCTGATTCATTCTACACTTACCTCACTCTGATTCTTTCTACACTTATCTTGATCTTGTCTCACCTTCTACTGTTCTACTCTGATCATTCTTACCTTTTCTACTCTTAGATGGATTTCACACCTTGGAATCCCTATCCCTATGACATTTTTAAGAGATAGGAAGCCTAAGACAAAATTAAAACTATTTTCTCTATTAAAAATGTTGATTGATTGTTCTGATGATCAATGCCTGATTTGCTTCTTTGATTGATTGAAGTATTAAATATGGACATCTTAGCATGTACCACCATAAGGTAATGTATTAGCTTTAGTGGATAACACACTAATCTACTTAGATAATAAATCACCCGCAGTAACATTCCTCGTAATTACTCGCCTTGTCTACAATTCTTCCTTTCTTACCCTATATTTCTAACCCCAATGGGCTACCCCTATACTGATAGAAGAGAGCAGTATAGATTTGATCCTTGGTATGTCATGGTTAAGAAAGACAAAGGCAGTATATACACTGTGCTAAGGGAACCGTAGAACTCACCAGTTCCAAAGGACAAAGATTTGAAGTGAAGTTGCAGTAACTACCACCATCCGACTAGCGGCATTCTTAGTAGATGAGAAGTTTGTTGGTGACAACATCCGGGTGGTTAGAGATTTTCCGGATGTCTTTCCAGAGGAGTTGCCAGGAATGCCACCAGATAGGGAAGTTGAGTTTGTGATTGATCTTCTACCTGGAACTGAAGGAGCTTAAGAAGCAGTTAACGGAGTTACAAGAGGCGGGGTATATTCGTCCGAGTTCCTCACCTTGGGGAACACCGGTGTTATTTGTGCAGAAGAAGGATGGATCGCAACGGATGTGTGTGGACTATAGATCACTCAATGATGTCACGGTGAAGAACAAGTATCCGTTGCCCCGTATTGAGGATTTATTTGATCAGATGAGAGGTGCTAGAGTATTCTCGAAGATTGATCTCCGATCAGGTTACCATCAGATGAGGATTAGACCATCGGATATTCCCAAGACAGCATTCTCGACTCGATATGGATTATATGAGTTTACTGTTATGTCGTTTGGATTAACCAATGCACCAGCTTATTTCATGAATTTGATGAACAAAGTGTTTATGGAGTATTTGGACAGATTCGTCGTGGTGTTTATCGACGATATTCTGATCTATTCTAGGAATGAAAGTGATCATGAACAACATCTAAGGTTGGTGCTACAAAAGCTACGAGATAATCAACTCTACGCTAAGTTCAGCAAGTGCGAGTTTTGGATTGACAAGGTGCCATTCCTTGGTCATATTATTTCTAATGGAGGAATAGCAGTGGATCCTGCTAAAGTGAAGGAGATAATGGAGTGGAGAGTGCCCACTACAGTTACTGAGATTCGGAGTTTCTTGGGACTCGCAGGATATTATCGGAGATTTATCGAAGGGTTCTCCAAGATTGCTAAGCCTATGACATCGCTTTTGGAAAAAGGAAGAGAATTCAAGTGGGATGAGAAATGCCAAGAAAGCTTTGATTAATTGAAGGAGAGATTGATGTCACCTCCAGTATTGGTTATGCCAGATCTGCAGAAAGGATTTGACATTTATTGTGATGCATGTGGCCAAGGACTGGGATGTGTGCTCATGCAAGAAGGACATGTGATTGCCTATGCATCTCGTCAATTGCGGAAGCATGAACTGAACTACCCCACTCATGACTTGGAACTGGCTGCCGTTGTGCATGCACTTAAGATTTGGAGACACTACATCATGGGAACTAAGTGCCAAGTATACACGGATCATAAGAGCTTGAAGTACATATTTACTCAGAAGGACCTCAACCTTAGGCAACGCCGTTGGTTGGAGCTCATTAAGGATTATGATTTGGAGATTCACTATCACCCAGGCAAGGCAAATTTGGTTGCAGATGCCTTGAGTCGGAAGGAGCATGTTCACTCCGCTTTCGTTGTCCAGCTACCTGATGAATTAGCAAAAGATTTTGAGAGGCTCAACCTGGGAATTGTTACACATACGGAAGGAGTCACCATTGAATTGGAACCTACCTTGGAGCAAGAAATTCGTAAAGGTCAGATTGGTGATGCCAAAATCTAGGAGATCAAGGATCTGATAACAGAGGGTAGAGGCCCGAAGTTCACAGAGGATGAGCAAGGCACGATATGGTTCAAGAATCGGATCTGTGTTCCCGATATTGATAGTCTTCGGGAAACTATATTGAAGGAGGCACATGATTCAGTTTATTCTATTCATCCTGGAAGTACTAAGATGTATCAGGATTTGAAGCAAAAGTATTGGTGGTATGGTTTGAAGAGAGATGTGGCTGCACATGTGGCCATGTGCGATGTGTGCCAAAGAGTTAAGGCTGAACACCAGAGGCCAGCCGGACTACTGCATCCACTGAAGATACCTGAGTGGAAATGGGAAGAAATTGGCATGGACTTCATTGTTGGATTACCCCGCACGTCTGCTGGATATGATTCTATATGGGTGATTGTGGACAGGCTAACCAAGGTAGCCCACTTTATTCCAGTGAAGACCACATATTCAGGAGCTAAGTTGGCAGAGTTGTACATGACACGGATTGTCTGCCTGCATGGTGTGCCAAAGAAGATTGTATCAGACCGGGGATCGCAGTTTACCTCTCGGTATTGGAAGAAGTTACACGAGTCAATGGATACGAGATTGAATTTTAGTTCGGCTTACCATCCCCAGACCGATGGGCAGACTGAGAGAACCAACCAAGTGCTTGAAGATATGTTAAGAGCTTGTGCTCTTAAACATGGTGGAAGTTGGGATAAGAGTCTACCGTATGCGGAGTTCTCATATAATAATAGCTATCAGGCCAGTTTGAAGATGTCACCATTTGAGGCTTTGTATGGTAGAAAGTGCAGGACTCCATTGTATTGGGATCAAACTGGTGAAAGGCAGTTGTTTGGGCCTGAGATTATACAAGAAGCAGAGGAACAAGTTCAACAAATAAGGGAGAATTTGAGAACTGCACAATCCAGGCAGAAAAGCTATGCTGATACCCGGAGAAGACTGCTTGAGTTTAAGGAGGGAGATTATGTCTATTTGAAGGTGTCACCACTCCGGGGCATGAGAAGATTAAAAGTCAAAGGAAAGTTGCCCCCTCGCTTTATTGGACCCTTCTTAATCTTAAAGCGAGTGGGAGAGGTTGCATATCAATTGGAGTTACCGGATCATCTTGCGGATGTTCATAATGTATTTCATGTATCTCATCTGAAGAAATGTCTCAGGGTACCTGAAGAGCGGTTGCCAATGGAGGACCTTAGTATTCAAGATGATCTAACTTATGCTGAGTACCCCATCAAGATTTTGGACACTTTGACTCAAGTTACGAGAAATAAGGTTATAAAGATGTGCAAAGTGCAATGGAGCCACCATGGTGAGGATGAAGCAAGTTGGAAAAGAGAAGAAGAGCTTCGTATAGATTTTCCCCACCTTTTCCCTAGATCTTCTTAAATCTCGGGGACGAGATTATTTTTAAGGGGGGTAGGATTTGTAATACTCCAAGTTGTATACCAAAAATAATAGAGAGTTAGCCTCAATTCTATGTGCCTCATTTGCATCATAAGAAAAGAGCACACACACACTTTAGAGATTAAGTCAAACAAATGAAAAAAAATGCATCATGCTGGTTTTCATTTTGTGTTCATTTTGTGACAATATAACAATAATGTAAAATAATAATAATAAATATGTTAATACCTAAATTAGGATTTAAATCCTAAAGAAGATTCTAATGTTGAAACAAGAGAAGAAAGTACCTTCATATAAGATCAAATAAATATATAACTTAACCAAACCATGTTATATTGGTATTTGGAATTATAGAGTGGATTAAGTATGAACTTCACACCTACAAATTCAAAATTTGGTATTTAAAGTTGAATTTAAAAGGGAAAATAAAAGGGAAAGTAGGAATATAAAAGAAAAATAAAAAGAAAAAGGATAAGACACCTAACTGGGCCCTGACCTGATTTTCGGCCCAATCACGCGCGCGGCCCAAACTTCCTATGTGCGCGCCTCCACCCGGCACCCTGTCGTGTGGGACCCACTGGTCGGGTTCGACCGCGCGCGGAACGTGGGGGAAGTGCCGACAGGCGGGCCCCGCTTAACCGTTTCTCAAACGCTCGGTTTGGCTGCCACTCAGGTGTGTGGCTTACCGGTGGGGCCACCTGGTCATCACCTTTCCTTGCGCCATGCTCATCCCCACGAAATCCGCCGTTCTCGCGTGATCAGCTCACCCATCTCCTTCGCCGCGGATTCCGGATCTCCTGAGCTCCTGGGGATAAGTAGCGCGCATGCGGTCCCCTTCTTCCCCCCGACCCTGCGTCTCTTCCGCAACCACGGCGACAGATCCCAGCTTCCAGAGAGACCGCTAGGAGCCGCTATGGCCCGGTTTTGCATCTACCACCGTCGGCGCCTCGCTGACCGGCCAAGAAACTTCGCCCCGTCGTCAGGAGTGTGCCTATAACCTTCTTGAGCGGGGAAGATCACCGGACCATGGGCGATTTCTCACCGGAGACACCAGGAAGCCGTCGCCCGTGGACAGCCCGAGCCAACCAATTGTGCGATATGTAAGTTGCCCCTACGTGTCTACATACGAATTCCCTTCGTGTTAGGCCGTTCATATTGTGGAGTAGTACCATGGCGCGCGGGTTGGCGCCACTCCGGCGGCAGAACCACCGTGGAGTGCGCAACGCCGTCGTGGCATGGCTCTGGGGAGGAAGACGCCCTCTGGGCCGTCCATCCCAGGTTGGATGGCTATGATTAGATCCAGGGTTGGGGTAATCGAGACCGTGGATGCTCGATTGTGCGGCTACGATTCTATGAAGCGTACCGATTGGTGGGGGAGATCCGGTCCATTAGATGGAGATCGTGCGGCCAGGGTTTCATGATCGTGTCAACCTAATCGTAGCCGTCCGTTGTTGATCTGGCGGCCAGAGCTCTCCGATACCCCTTCGGCCTGCACCTTTTGCTAAAGAGACCCTAGGGTTAAAGGATATCAACCCGCCGTCCTCACCAGTGGCGCTCAGAGTCTTAGGAATATTTGCACCGTGACCCCTGAGTTTTCTGGAAAATGAGGCCGAGTCCAGAGATGTTTAAAAACAGAGGAATATTTATAGAAATTCATTTTTAATACAAAAACAAATCTAGAAACTTGTAAAATTCATAGAAATTCCATCTTTGGTCCAAATTGAACCATTCCAATTTCTAAAATTTTGTAATAATATTCTCTATCATTTAGTGTCTCTGTTTTGGCATAAAAATAGTAAGAACATTAATTTAACATTTAATCCTATTTTAATCACACTAAACCTTAGGAAATTCATAACTTGAATTCTATAACTCCAAATTTAGTGATTCCAGTTCCTATGATTTCATTTTAATGTGTACATTTTTACTGTATATTTTATTTACATGTTTGGTGTGATGTTGATTTATGCTATACTGTGTATGTATTGTGTTGATGCGAGTAGACAAACAAGCCACTGTGGAAACTGAGGTTCAACAAGTAGAGATAGCTGAGCAGGAGCTCATTGAAGGCAAGTTGTGCCCTTGATCACTTACTTTTCCCAGCCATGTTCTTATTAATTTTAATGATCTGCATAGGTTAATTTTGATGGGATCCTTTAGGTTACCCCAGTTTTGGTTATCTTTATACCTTGTTCACCACTGAAGGGTAGTACTTGCTATTGCTTTATGTGGATTGGGTATGGAGATACACTACTCATGATTATCCTGTTATTATCTTGTTATTATTACTGTTCATGTTAAGATCATTAAATTAATGGGAACATGGAGCGACCACCCGGGAAAATAGTGCTACCACAAGGGTTTAATGGGACGCCCTTGGCTGATTAACTAGGAAAGCTAGTGGAGGTCTTCCTTACCCGAAAGGGGCAAGGGCAGTAGGGGAGTGGTCAGTGTAGGGAGGTCCTTGGTTGATTTTGCTGCGATGGCGGTCAGGCAAGAACCCTGCACTGGAGCTTCCTATAAACTGTAGCGGGATTTCTGAAGCTAGTGGAACTTTGTAAAGGCCTCGTAGTGTTACCCTGCCTCGCCTCCTCGGTAGAGGTGTATGGGATTGGCCGTCTCTTGGCAGATGGGTAACATGACTTGTGGGTAAAGATGTGCAACCTCTGCAGAGTGTAAAACTAGTATACTAGCCGTGCTCACGGTCATGAGCGACTTGGACCCTCACATGATTAACTATGGAACCTAAATTTAATTTGACATTTGCATCGCATTTGGGAATATTTTACTATTACTGTTCTTTATTATTATTAAGGTTTGGTACTTACTTACACTTAGTAATTGCTAATAAAATTTTGACCAACTTATAAAAGCAATGCTCAGCCTCAACCTTTATTTCATTGATCAGCCTTACACTACGTGAACTCCCACCTTTGGTGAGTTCATGCCACATTATTCCCCACGACTTGTTGAGCTATGAACGTATGTGAGCTCACTCTTGCTATCTCACACCCCCCCCACAGGAGAAGATCAGGTGGTCGAAGAGGAGCCGCCTAACACTGAGGCATTCGACTTGATCTAGGTGGCGTTTCTCAGTCGACATTGGCGCCGACGATCCTTAGTTCGTTTTACATCTATTCCTTTATTTTGTAATAAGTCTTCCGCTATGTAATAAATACTCTGATGTTTTATGACATTTATCTCTATACACTCTGTTATTGTATATGTTGTCTTCTTGGCGCATGTATGAGATGCACCTGGCTTTGTCCCTTAAAGCCGGGTGTGACATAAGTGGTATCAGAGGAAATGTTGACTGTAGGACGAAACCTAGATAGAAATGGACAAAACCCTTACCTACTTATCTTATTCTGATTCATTCTACACTTACCTCACTCTGATTCTTTCTACACTTATCTTGATCTTGTCTCACCTTCTACTGTTCTACTCTGATCATTCTTACCTTTTCTACTCTTAGATGGATTTCACACCTTGGAATCCCTATCCCTATGACATTTTTAAGAGATAGGAAGCCTAAGACAAAATTAAAACTATTTTCTATATTAAAAATGTTGGTTGATTGTTCTGATGATCAATGCCTGATTTGCTTCTTTGATTGATTGAAGTATTAAATATGGACATCTTAGCATGTACCACCATAAGGTAATGTATTAGCTTTAGTGGATAACACACTAATCTACTTAGATAATAAATCACCCGCAGTAACATTCCTCGTAATTACTCGCCTTGTCTACAATTCTTCCTTTCTTACCCTATATTTCTAACCCCAATGGGCTACCCCTATACTGATAGAAGAGAGCAGTATAGATTTGATCCTTGGTATGTCATGGTTAAGAAAGACAAAGGCAGTATATACACTGTGCTAAGGGAACCGTAGAACTCACCAGTTCCAAAGGACAAAGATTTGAAGTGAAGTTGCAGTAACTACCACCATCCGACTAGCGGCATTCTTAGTAGATGAGAAGTTTGTTGGTGACAACATCCAGGTGGTTAGAGATTTTCCGGATGTCTTTCCAGAGGAGTTGCCAGGAATGCCACCAGATAGGGAAGTTGAGTTTGTGATTGATCTTCTACCTGGAACTGAAGGAGCTTAAGAAGCAATTGACGGAGTTACAAGAGGCGGGGTATATTCGTCCGAGTTCCTCACCTTGGGGAACACCGGTGTTATTTGTGCAGAAGAAGGATGGATCGCAATGGATGTGTGTGGACTATAGATCACTCAATGATGTCACGGTGAAGAACAAGTATCTATTGCCCCGTATTGAGGATTTATTTGATCAGATGAGAGGTGCTAGAGTATTCTCGAAGATTGATCTCCGATCAGGTTACCATCAGATGAGGATTAGACCATCGGATATTCCCAAGACAGCATTCTCGACTCGATATGGATTATATGAGTTTATTGTTATGTCGTTTGGATTAACCAATGCACCAGCTTATTTCATGAATTTGGTGAACAAAGTGTTTATGGAGTATTTGGACAGATTCGTCGTGGTGTTTATCGACGATATTCTGATCTATTCTAGGAATGAAAGTGATCATGAACAACATCTAAGGTTGGTGCTACAAAAGCTGCGAGATAATCAACTCTACGCTAAGTTCAGCAAGTGCGAGTTTTGGATTGACAAGGTGCCATTCCTTGGTCATATTATTTCTAATGGAGGAATAGCAGTGGATCCTGCTAAAGTGAAGGAGATAATGGAGTGGAGAGTGCCCACTACAGTTACTGAGATTCGGAGTTTCTTGGGACTCGCAGGATATTATCGGAGATTTATTGAAGGGTTCTCCAAGATTGCTAAGCCTATGACATCGCTTTTGGAAAAAGGAAGAGAATTCAAGTGGGATGAGAAATGCCAAGAAAGCTTTGATCAATTGAAGGAGAGATTGATGTCACCTCCAGTATTGGTTATGCCAGATCTGCAGAAAGGATTTGACATTTATTGTGATGCATGTGGCCAAGGACTGGGATGTGTGCTCATGCAAGAAGGACATGTGATTGCCTATGCATCTCGTCAGTTGCGGAAGCATGAACTGAACTACCCCACTCATGACTTGGAACTGGCTATCGTTGTGCATGCACTTAAGATTTGGAGACACTACATCATGGGAACTAAGTGCCAAGTATACACGGATCATAAGAGCTTGAAGTACATATTTACTCAGAAGGACCTCAACCTTAGGCAACGCCGTTGGTTGGAGCTCATTAAGGATTATGATTTGGAGATTCACTATCACCCAGGCAAGGCAAATTTGGTTGCAGATGCCTTGAGTCGGAAGGAGCATGTTCACTCCGCTTTCGTTGTCCAGCTACCTGATGAATTAGCAAAAGATTTTGAGAGGCTCAACCTGAGAATTGTTACACATACGGAAGGAGTCACCATTGAATTGGAACCTACCTTAGAGCAAGAAATTCGTAAAGGTCAGATTGGTGATGCCAAAATCCAGGAGATCAAGGATCTGATAACAGAGGGTAGAGGCCCGGAGTTCACAGAGGATGAGCAAGGCACGATATGGTTCAAGAATCGGATCTGTGTTCCCGATATTGATAGTCTTCGGGAAACTATATTGAAGGAGGCACATGATTCAGTTTATTCTATTCATCCTGGAAGTACTAAGATGTATCAGGATTTGAAGCAAAAGTATTGGTGGTATGGTTTGAAGAGAGATGTGGCTGCACATGTGGCCATGTGCGATGTGTGCCAAAGAGTTAAGGCTGAACACCAGAGGCCAGCCGGACTACTGCATCCACTGAAGATACCTGAGTGGAAATGGGAAGAAATTGGCATGGACTTCATTGTTGGATTACCCCGCACGTCTGCTGGATATGATTCTATATGGGTGATTGTGGACAGGCTAACCAAGGTAGCCCACTTTATTCCAGTGAAGACCACATATTCAGGAGCTAAGTTGGCAGAGTTGTACATGACACGGATTGTCTGCCTGCATGGTGTGCCAAAGAAGATTGTATCAGACCAGGGATCGCAGTTTACCTCTCGGTATTGGAAGAAGTTACACGAGTCAATGGATACGAGATTGAATTTTAGTTCGGCTTACCATCCCCAGACCGATGGGCAGACTGAGAGAACCAACCAAGTGCTTGAAGATATGTTAAGAGCTTGTGCTCTTAAACATGGTGGAAGTTGGGATAAGAGTCTTCCGTATGCGGAGTTCTCATATAATAATAGCTATCAGGCCAGCTTGAAGATGTCACCGTTTGAGGCTTTGTATGGTAGAAAGTGCAGGACTCCATTGTATTGGGATCAAACTGGTGAAAGGCAGTTGTTTGGGCCTGAGATTATACAAGAAGTAGAGGAACAAGTTCAACAAATAAGGGAGAATTTGAGAACTGCACAATCTAGGCAGAAAAGCTATGCTGATACCCGGAGAAGACTGCTTGAGTTTAAGGAGGGAGATTATGTCTATTTGAAGGTGTCACCACTCCGGGGCATGAGAAGATTTAAAGTCAAAGGAAAGTTGTCCCCTCGCTTTATTGGACCCTTCTTAATCTTAAAGCGAGTGGGAGAGGTTGCATATCAATTGGAGTTACCGGATCATCTTGCGGATGTTCATAATGTATTTCATGTATCTCAGCTGAAGAAATGTCTCACGGTCATGAGCGGCTCGGACCCTCACATGATTAACTATGGAACCTAAATTTAATTTGACATTTGCATCGTATTTGGGATTATTTTACTATTACTGTTCTTTATTATTATTAAGGTTTGGTAATTACTTACACTTAGTAATTGCTAATAAAATCTTGACCAACTTATAAAAGCAATGCTCAGCCTCAACCTTTATTTCATTGATCAGCCTTACACTACGTGAACTCCCACCTTTGGTGAGTTCATGCCACATTATTCCCCACGACTTGTTGAGCTATGAACGTATGTGAGCTCACTCTTGCTGTCTCACACCCCCCACACAGGAGAAGATCAGGTGGTCGAAGAGGAGCCGCCTAACACTGAGGCATTCGACTTGATCTAGGTGGCGTTTCTCAGTCGACATTGGCGCCGACGATCCTTAGTTCGTTTTACATTTATTCCTTTATTTTGTAATAAGTCTTCCGCTATGTAATAAATACTCTGATGTTTTATGACATTTATCTCTATACACTCTGTTATTGTATATGTTGTCTTCTTGGCGCATGTATGAGATGCACCTGGCTTTGTCCCTTAAAGCCGGGTGTGACACTTATCCTGACACGTGTGCCTCAGTCAGCAAGGTCGAAGTGACCGCAGTCACTTCACCCCCTTTACTGACCGTTCTGACAGGAAAACAACGCTGTTCACCCCGCTCCGGCAATTGTGCCAGCTATCAGGGAAAGGCTGACAACAGCAAGTCACGACCTCCCCCGAGTTCGGCCTCGGGCGCAACAGGGAGCTCCGCCTCACCTGACCCCAGGCCTCGGCCTCAGCTTCGGCCTCGGGAGAAGGTCTCCGCCTCGCCCGACCCCGACCACGGCCTCGGTTTCGGTCTCTGGAGAAGGTCTCCGCCTCGCCCAACCCTGGGCCTCAACCTCGACCTCGGGAGAAGGTCTCCGCCTCGCCCGACCCTGGGCCTCGGCCTCGGAGGAGTCGCCGCCTCGCCCAACCTCGGCCTCGTATCAACTACGCTACTGGGGATCCATCATTACCCTACCCTTAGCTAGCCGCCTCAGGCTACGAAGGAACAAGACCGGTGTCCCATTTAAGTTACTCCGGTAATAGGTAATGATGGTTTCACGCATGCGCCCATGACGTCGGGTGCTCTCAAACCCCCTACGGAAGCAAGGAAACGTCAGCAAGATCCATGCCGCACCGCCAGCTATGCTTCTACAGGGCACAAGGCACTTCTCCGACGGCCACATTAGTACATCTACAGGGCTCAAGACGCTCCTCCGACGGCCACGTTATTACATGTACAGGGCTCAAGGCACTTCTCTGCCAGCCACGTTAGCACATAGCTACACCCCCATTGTACAGCTGGGCATCTCCTTGTATCTATAAAAGGGGATGTCCAGGGCCCAGAGGCAGGAGGGGGGAGACGAACGCGCGACGTACGAACACACGGACGCACAACGCAGACGAGTGGAGGCAGGCAGAGTAGGAGAGACGCGGTAGAGGCAGCCCTAGACGGCTCGCCTCAAGGCCGAACCCTCTCCTTCTCACTCTCTCTCGTTCTCGCTCTCCCGCAACGCTTGTAACCCCTACTACGAGCACCCCAGTGCAAGATAACATAAGCCTTATTTCCCTCTTGTGTTCCATCTTGCATCAACCTATCTGGACAGGGACACGCAGCAACAAATTCACTAGTCGGTCCGCTTGAGGGTCCCCCGGGTCCGAAACGCCGACAGTTGGCGCGCCAGGTAGGGGCTTGCTGCGTGTTGACAATACTTTCCCGTTGAGTTCCAGATGGGTAGCTTTCAGCAGCCTCTTCAGCCCGGGGTGGTGCTCCGCTTCGGAAGTCTCGAGTTCATGTCCCTCGACGGCGGCTACGACATGGTACTGCTCCCCTCGCAGCACGACAACGACGACGGTCGTCGGCTCGCCCGGTGGAGATAAACTCGACGACGACGGCATCTCCACGTGGCGGAAGAGGAACACCCGGGTTTACCCCGCCACCCTCCTCGCCGGAGGAGGAGGAGACGGGGCAACCGTGGCCAGGCAGGAGGCGACACCTCATCGGCTGTCAAACCAGAGCGAGTCAACGACACCGGCACCCCTGCGGGGGACATGTCGGGCGTTGTCCTCGCCCCTGAGACAACGACGGGTGTCGCTTCCCCGCAACATGCCAACCCCAAGCAGACTGATGACGCCAGCACCCTCGCGAAGGACTTGCTGGGCGTTAGCCTCGTACCTGCGATAACGGTGCAGTCCGTCCCCGACGCGACTTCACCACCGTCCATCGACCAAAATGTACCGTCTGCTTCCCACCCTGTTCCCTTTAGATTCAGTTTCGATCCACCAAGCGACCCCGCTTCAGTGAGCGCTTTCACTAGGGCATACCCTGACCTTCCGGGGTACCATATGTGGTCCTCTTGGGACTGACTGACGGCTGTCTCAACCTCCGGACCCGCGGGTTCTGAGGAAGAAGACGACCCCGACGTTAATTGGGATTTCTCCGAACTCTGTGATCCCAGTGCCATGTGCGACTTCATGTCCACATGTGACCACTACCTCTCCGGCTGCTCTGATGATGGTCACAGCCTCGACGACGAGGGTTGCGACCCAACTCGCGAGTGCTTCCACATCGATCAGGAGGATCACGACGGAGAGAACCACCTTGACATGCCAGGAAGTGACGGCGCCCTTGCACCTGCGTCTCGCGTTGAGATCCCGCGGGAGCTAGCTGTGGTCCAAGTCCCTGTGGGGGGTCAGGACACACAGCTTGAGCAACTCCGCGAGATGCAGGCCAAGCTCGACGAAGAAGCGGGGCGACTTGTGCAGCTCCGGCAAAACATCGAGCAGGAGTGGGCAGGCCAGGCACTCGCTGGAGGAGCGCGTCTTTGGGCCCAGGACGTCCAGCGCCGCATTGCTGACGATGCCAGGGTGATGCCGCCCCCGGCCTTCAACGGGGCCGGCCAGAGCCTAGCTGCAGCACCAATGTTGCTTCGGACGATGCCGGAGCCATCCACCACCGAGGGGCGACGTATCTAGGGCGAGCTCAAGGGCCTCTTGGAAGACGCCGCTGTCCGACAAGCCGAGAGCTTTGCCTCCCGAAGGCGAGGAGACCCATCGGAGCATCGTGCAGCGCCATCCCGACACATGCGGGAGGCCTCGGTCCACACCGAGCGCGCACAGGACAGGACACCTGCGGCCCCAGATCGCCTCAGCGCCGAGCAACACCGTCGTCACCATCGAGCCTGCCTCGAGGAGAAAGTGCGCCGAGGCTACCATCCTAGGCGCGGGGGACGCTACGATAGTGAGGAGGATCGGAGTCCCTCGCCCGAGCCACCAGGTCCACGAGTCTTCAGCCGGGCCATACGACGAGCGTCATTCCCGGCCCGGTTCCGGGCCCCGATTACCATCACCAAGTACTCGGGGGAGACAAGGCCAGAGTTGTGGCTTGCGGACTACCGGCTGGCATGCCAGTTGGGAGGGGCGGACGACGACAACCTCATCATCCGCAACCTCTCCCTTTTCCTCTCCGACGCTGCCCGAGCCTGGCTGGAGCATCTGCCTCCTACGCAGATCTCCGACTGGGACGACCTGGTCAAGGCTTTCGCTGGAAATTTCCAGGGTACGTACGTGCGCCCTGGGAACTCATGGGATCTCCGAAGTTGCCGCCAGCAGCCAGCGGAATCCCTGCGAGAGTACATCCAGAGGTTTTCGAAGCAGCGCATCGAGTTGCCCAACATCACCGACTCGGACGTCATCGGGGCATTCCTCACTGGCACCACATGCCGAGACCTAGTGAGCAAACTAGGGTGCAAGACTCCTATCAAGGCGAGCGAATTGATGGATATCGCCACCAAGTTCGCCTCTGGTCAGGAGGCGGTCGAAGCCATCTTTCGAAAAGACAAGCAGCCTCAGGGAGGGCAGAAGGAAGACACCCCCGAGGCGTCTGCCCAGCGTGGCGCAAAGAAGAAGGCACAAGCGAAGCGCAACGCCGTCGACACGGATCTCGTCGCCGCTGCCGAGCACAAGAACCCTCGTAAGCCTCTTGGAGGGGCCGGCGCGTTCGACAAGATGCTCAAGGAGTCGTGCCCCTATCACCAGGGTCCCGTCAAGCACACCCTTGAAGAGTGCGACATGCTCCGGCGCTACTTCAACAAGGTTGGACCCTCGGCAGAAGGTGGCAAAGACCAAGGCAACAACAAGGGAGGAAACAAGGAAGAGGAGTTCCCGGAGGTCCACAACTGCTTCATGATCTACGGCGGGCAGGTGGCAAATGCCTCGGCTCAGCACCGCAAGCAAGAGCGCCGGGAGGTCTGCTCGGTGAGGGTGGCAGCCCCAGTCTACCTAGACTGGTCCGACAAGCCTATCACCTTCGACCAAGGCGACCACCCCGACTTCGTGCTGAGCCCAGGAAAGTACTCGCTCGTCGTTGACCCGATCATCAGCAACGTTAGGCTCTCCAAGGTCCTCATGGACGGAGGCAGCAGCCTCAACATCATCTACGCCGAGACCCTGGAGCTCTTGGGGGTTGATCGGTCCGAGATCCGGGATGGTGCAGCACCCTTCCACGGGATTGCACCTGGAAAGCGTATCCTGCCCCTCGGATAGGTTGACTTGCCCGTCTGCTTCAGAACTCCCTCCAACTTCCGAAAGGAAACCCTCACCTTCGAGGTAGTTGGGTTCCGAGGGACCTATCACGCGGTGCTGGGAAGACCATGCCACACCAAGTTCATGGCCATCCCCAACTACACCTACCTCAAGCTCAAGATGCCTGGCCTCAAGGGAGTCATCACCGTCGGGCCCACATACCACCACGCTTACGAGTGCGACGTGGAGTGCGTGGAGTATGCCGAGGCCCTCGCCGAGTCCGAAGCCTTCATCACCGACATGGATTGCCTCTCCAAGGAGGCGCCCGACGCGAAGCGACACGCCGGCAACTTTGAGCTGGCCGAGGCGGTCAAGTCCGTCTCTCTCGACCCTAACAATGACGCCGGCAAGAAAGTCGGGATCGGCTCCGAGCTCGACCCCAAATAGGAACCAGTGCTCGTCGACTTTCTCCGCACAAACGCTGAAGTTTTCACGTGGAGTCCCTCGGACATGTCGGGCATACCGAGGGATGTCGCCGAGCACTCACTGGACATCCGAGCTGGAGCCCGACCCGTGAAGCAGTCCCTGCGCCGTTTTGATGAAGAAAAGCGCAGAGCCATAGGCGAGGAGCTCCACAAGTTGATGGCTGCAGGGTTCATCAAAGAGGTATTCCATTCCGAATGGTTAGCTAACCCTATGCTTATAAAGAAAAAGGGTGGGAAATGGAGGATGTGCGTAGACTACACTGGTCTGAACAAAGCATGTCCAAAGGTTCCCTACCCTCTGCCTCGCATCGATCAAATTGTGGACTCCACTGCTGGGTGCGAAACCCTATCATTCCACGATGCCTATTCGGGCTATCACCAAATCAAGATGAAAGAGTCTGACCAGCTCGCGACTTCTTTTATCACACCTTTTGGCATGTATTGTTATACTACTATGCCATTTGGCTTGAGGAATGCAGGTGCAACCTACCATAGGTGCATGAACCATGTGTTCGGAGAACACATCGGCAGGACGGTCGAGGCTTACGTCGACGACATCGTCATCAAAACAAGGAAAGCCTCCGACCTCCTCTCTGACCTTGAGGTAACATTCAGTTGCCTAAAAGCGAAGAGTGTAAAACTCAATCCTGAGAAGTGTGTCTTCGGAGTCCCCCGAGGCATGCTCTTAGGGTTCATCGTCTCCGAACGAGGCATCGAAGCCAACCCGGAGAAGATCGCGACCATCACCAACATGGGGCCAATCAAAGATTTGAAAGGAGTTCAAAGGGTCATGGGATGCCTTGCGGCTCTGAGCCGCTTCATCTCGCACCTCGGCGAGAAGGGATTGCCCTTGTACCACCTCTTAAGGAAGGCCGAGTGCTTCACTTGGACCCCCAAGGCCGAGGAAGCCCTCGGAAACTTAAAGGTGCTCCTTACTAATGCGCCCATCTTGGTGCCCCCCGCTGCGGGAGAAGCCCTCTTGATTTACGTCGCCACAACCACTCAGGTGGTCAGCGCCGCGATCGTAGTCGAGAGGCAAGAAGGGCATGCACTGCTCGTCCAGAGGCCAGTCTACTTCATCAGTGAAGTGCTATCCGAGACCAAAGTTCGCTACCCGCAAATCCAGAAGCTGCTGTACGTAGTGATTCTGACATGGCGGAAGCTGCGACACTACTTCGAGTCTCATCCGGTTACTGTGGTGTCAACTTTCCCCCTAGGAGAAATCATCCACAGCCGAGAGGCCTTGGGTAGGATAGCAAAATGGGCAGTGGAACTCATGGGCGAAACACTTTCATTTGCCCCTCGGAAGGCCATAAAATCCCAAGTCTTGGCCGACTTCCTGACTGAATGGACTGACACCCAGTTGCCGACAGCCCCAATCAGCGCGCCAAGTTGTTCGTTTTACTGGGTGATGAAAAGGAGTTGTACCACCGCAGCCCCTCAGGCATTCTCAAACGATGCATATCCATTGCCCAAGGACAAGAGCTGTTACAAGAAATACACTCGGGGGCTTGCGGTCACCATGCAGCACCTCGAGCCCTCGTGGGAAACGCTTTCTGACAAGGTTTCTACTGGCCAACCGCGGTGGCCGACGCCACTAGGATTGTACGCTCCTGCCGAGGGTGCCAATTCTACGCAAGACAGACACACCTGCCCGCTCAAGCCCTGTAGACAATACCTATCACTTGGCCTCGGTTTCGGTCTCGGGAGAAGGTCTCTGCCTCGCCCGACCCTGAGCCTCAACCTCGGCCTCAGGAGAAGGTCTCCGCCTCGCCCGACCCTGGGCCTCGACCTCAGCCTCAGCCTCAGAGGAGTCGTCGCCTCGCCCGACCTCGGCCTCGTATCAACTACGCTACTGGGGATCCATCATTACCCTACCCTTAGCTAGCCGCCTCAGGCTACAAAGGAACAAGACCGATGTCCCATCTAAGTTACTCCGGTAACAGGTAATGATGGTTCCCCGCATGCGCCCATGACGTCAGGTGCTCTCAAACCCCATACGGGAGCAAGGAAACGTCAGCAAGATCCATGTCGCACCGCCAGCTATGCTTCTACAGGGCACAAGGCACTTCTCCGATGGCCACGTTAGTACATCTACAGGGCTCAAGACGCTCCTCCGACGGCCACGTTATTACCTGTACAGGGCTCAAGGCACTTCCCTGCCAGCCACGTTAGCACATAGCTACACCCCCATTGTACAGCTGGGCATCTCCTTATATCTATAAAAGGGGATGTCCAGGGCCCAGAGGCGGGAGGGGGGAGACGAACGCGTGACGTACGAACACACGGACGCACAAAGCAGACGAGCGGAGGCAGGCAGAGTAGGAGAGACGCGATAGAGGCAGCCCCAAAGACCGAACCCTCTCTTTCTCACTCTCTCTCGTTCTCGCTCTCCCTCAACGCTTGTAACCCCTACTACGAGCACCCCGGTGCAAGATAACATAAGCCTTATTTCCCTCTTGTGTTCCATCTTGCATCAACCAATCTAGACAGGGACGCGCAGCAACAAATTCACTAGTCGGTCCGCTTGAGGGTCCCCCGGGTCTGAAACACCGACAAATAACCAAACAAAAGTCTGTTGTACGGATCTAGTCTGGCCACAGAGCCTAGCTCCTCAGATATTGGCCAAATTGGACCAAACTGCTATCATGCCGCAACAAGGGCTGGAAACGAGCTGAGGCTCGGCTTGGCTCGGTGTGGCTCGCTAGGTGACCGAACTCGGGTCGGCTCGCATACTCCACGAGTTGCAAAAGGGGCTCGGTCGGCTCGATACCGGCTCACGAGCTGGCTCGGCTGACTTGCAAGCTGCACCTTGTAAAATAATAATGCATTATATAATGAATTGATAGTCTATAAATATGAAATAAATGATATAATACGACATTACAATTAATCAAAATTATAATTGTCATATTTTCATCATTAATTTTTAAGAAACGAGTCATATATCTAAAAAATTATTCAGTGTCCATCATAATTATGTAAGTTAATTAATTTTATGCAGTTTGCGAGCCGGCTCACGAGCCGGAGCGGCCTGGCTCATTGCCCCCAACGAGCTAAAAAACTTGGCTCAGTTTGGCTCGCGAACAGCTTCGAGCTCGAGTTGGTTCGCGAGCTTCAAGTTTTTTCCAGCCCTGGCCGTAACCAATCACATGGAACATGATCATACCACCTAAAGATGGCAATAGGGACCTGATCCCCGATTCTCCGCGGGGAGTTCCTCCATTAGGGGATGAAGAAGAAACTTTCCCCGTGAGGATATAAACGAGGAAAATTTATCCTTCGACGGGTAAACTAGGATGGGGACCCGTTAAACTTGCACGTGACGGGTTTTTTCGTGTACTAGGGAAAATGTTCCCTATAAGCATTCGTGGGGATCACTATGGAGAAATGTTTTCGTCACGGGGACGAGAATGGAGAGCTATTCCCCGACGGGAAATTCCTCGTTGTCATCCCTAGTACCAGCCAACAAACGTCGGGTGAGGCATGCACGTAGCTTAATAAATTAGTGTTCTATCTTAAAATATAAAATTTAACACATAAAAAAGCTTCAAACAACACTCTATTTTACAATTTCTTATCAAGAAAATATAGAAAAGTCATGAGGTAAGACAAATATATTATACCTTGGATAAGTATTCTGTCTTTGTTTTTAAGTCATTTCCAATCTTTCTTTTCTAATAACATAAATTTTTTCCTGTTGGGGCTCATTTTTTAAGTGCCCTAAACACTATAAATATAGTATTTTAATATTTAGACACTATTTTGAGACCTCTTGTTGAAGATGCTCTATACATACACGCACAATGACATAGCATCATTGTTTTGTTTGTCGGCGAGCCTCTTTCCACTTTTCTTGTTAGGGTATGAGCCAACTCCATGTTCGACCATAATACGTCTATTTATTTTTTATATTCTTATTTAGAAGTGTAGGTTGGCCTTGAACATTGTTGAAACATATAGAGACATCCACATAGGTGGTATATGAATACTTTGTCTGAAAAGCTATCACTAAGCAGATTAGCCTGAGAACCTCCCTATACTTGAGCAACACCTCTCAAATTGTCCTTTTCGAGTAAGGTTCTCATACACTAGTTCATGTAATTAATTAGTCAAGACTACATCTATAATAGTCTTTGTGGTTTACTGTTTTCTTGTGTTGTTCCTCCATGTTCCAATTAAATAAAATGGTCATGTGTAATAAAAAAATCATAATAAAACACGTTCATAATTCAAATGTATCATTATCCTCATAACCAAGTAAAACAATGGCATGTCTATCCAAAAGTAGTAAACCGCTTGTAAACATGGTATAGAAAAACAAATCTAGGTATAATCTATTAGGTCCCATCAATATAAGCTAATTGTGCAATACATATGTGAAAACATAACAGTGAATATTAATATAGATCAAAGCAACGTGATCTCTTGGTACTTATAATCTTCACAAGGTACAAAGAAAATATTTACTTCACAAAAATATTCTTTTAATGTATAATACATATAAAAGTCCTCCAATTTAAATAAATAGCATGAGATATTTTTTATTTAAATTTAAAATTAGATTTTTAGGTGTTACACACGAGTTGGAAGGCAGAATTTCTTAAATACCTTGTTGCCATATCCGGACTTAAATTGACTCTGCTTAAGGGACATTACGTACATACAAACAAGCAAGAAACAATCAAACATACATCAATATATTACTCTAGCTCACACTTTAATACAAATTAATTAGGCTATGTTTGGAATCCCTAAAGATAATAGTTAGCTATCTAATAAATTGTTAGCTAGATTGAACCATCTAATGAACTAATTGTTAGTTATGAGTTAGCTAACAATTAGCTGAGATATTAGTTGAGGCTGTTTGGAATCTCTAGAACTAATTTTAGCAGCTAACTATTAGCTCCAAAGAGGATCTTAGTGCACTTTAGGCGGTAAAGCAAACTATTATTGCTTCCGGTGGCAGTGGTTACCTACAGATGAAGCTAGGTTCTGAACGGTACTGCCTAGCTGTAGTTGAAGGTTTATGATCCTAGGCCGGAGAGCCATCATTCAAATAGATCACGACTTGTACATTAAAGCTATGTTTGGTTTTAATTAGTCCTAGAACTAAACTTTAGTTCTAGAATTAAACTTTAGTCCCTAGTTATTTGGTTCTAGTGACTAAACAGATTATAAAGTTATTAAATACACTGTCCAAATACTCAAATGCCCTTGAAATACACTCACAATATTAGTTGTCCATATAAACATGCTCTCACAACCGAATAATAAAGAGGGAAGGTAAGGACAACAGGGTAATTATGAGCTTTTAGTCTCTTTTAGCACCTATGTGAAGGACTAAAGACTAAATCATTTTAGTCCATATTTTAGTCCTAGTGTTTGAAAAAAAAGACTAAATGTGACTAAAAACTAGAGACTATAGTCCCTCTAACCAAACATCCCGAAGTAAACAGAAATTTTACAGCATAGTCAAGAGACTTACAACAACAACATTATTATGATTATGCAAGACCTCCTATATTCTACCACTTTTATTTGTTTGATAAAAATATTTTTTGTATTTTTAGAAGGCATTTTAATTTAAATAAATTTTGAGGAATTGATTTACATTCTAAAATAGATTTTTTTGGTATAATACCAAATCCGCCCTAACTGTGCGATTGATCCATTCGTATAATAAACGAAACCGGCCAAAACACAAGAGAAACAGGTGCAGCCGTGCAGGCGACGGTGTTGCTTTGTCGCTTGTCTCACGGGTTTGGCACGGGCTGGCGCGTGCCCCCAGTCTGCCCGCCAGCGCCCGTCGCCCGAGCCCAGTACCAGACTCCTCCACGTCCACGAACTTGCCCCCACAAAATATCACGGCCCAAGTGAAAAGCAACCAAGCCTCTGCCCTCGACGCGGCTGTGGTCGCGGTCGGCGCCACGCGAAGGGCCGCCACAGCGACCGCCGCTTATCCGGGGCCTCATCGCCTCCCTCCGGCCAAGGGCGCCCCGGGAATCCCCCACTGCCAATCACCGCGCGCCACGGACGATCGCGATCTCCCTTTCCCGCTTCCCCCGCGCCCGGCCTGGCATCTATCTCCCATCGCCCCGTCAGCGCCAACGTGTCCCGGCTCCCGCCACCAAATCCTCCTCCCCCTTCACCGAGGCACTCCCTCCGCCGCTCCTCTCCTCCTCCAGGAGACGACGGACGAGGACACGGACAACCTATACATTCTCCCGCCTCCCGCGCTCTCATGCTCGCTTCTTCCTCCTCCTCTTCACTCCCTCTGCTCTGTTTCTGAGGGACGGCGGCCGCCAAGAACAGACGCAGGCCACCGAGAACAATCCTCCAGCCACAAGCCAAGAACAGGCGCCTTACTCTAGTGTAGAACACCCCAACACACACACTGATTGAGTTTCGTGTTCAGGCGTGCGTTTCTCCGCCCGCCGGCTTCGTCCATTGAGCAGGCGCCATGTCGTCGTCCCTAGTGTCCACCCCATTTGCCGCCGCGGCGCAGAAGCGGCTCCTGGCGGCGCCCGTGCCGCTGCACTCGTTCCTCCTGAGCGGCCGGCGCCAGCCTCCGCGCCGCGCCGGCACCATCCGGTGCGCGGTCGCCGGCGGCAACGGCCTCTTCACGCAGACCAAGCCCGAGGTGCGGCGCGTGGTGCCCTCCGACCCGCGGGGCCTGCCGCGGGTCAAGGTCGTCTACGTCGTGCTGGAGGCGCAGTACCAGTCGTCCGTAACCGCCGCCGTGCAGCAGCTCAACGCCGACCCGCGCCGCGCCGCCGCGTTCGAGGTCGTGGGCTACCTCGTCGAGGAGCTCCGCGACGAGGACACCTACGCCACCTTCTGCGCCGACCTCGCCGACGCCAACGTCTTCATCGGCTCCCTTATCTTTGTCGAGGAGCTGGCCCTCAAGGTCAAGGCCGCCGTCGAGAAGGAGCGCGACCGCATGGACGCCGTCCTCGTCTTCCCCTCAATGCCCGAGGTCATGCGCCTCAACAAGCTCGGCTCCTTCAGCATGTCGCAGCTGGGGCAGTCCAAGAGCCCCTTCTTCCAGCTCTTCAAGCGCAACAAGGCCAACTCCAGCAACTTCGCCGACAGCATGCTCAAGCTCGTGCGCACGCTGCCCAAGGTGCTCAAGTACCTGCCCTCCGACAAGGCGCAGGACGCCCGGCTCTACATCCTCAGCCTCCAGTTCTGGCTCGGCGGCTCGCCGGACAACCTCCAGAATTTCCTCAAGATGATCGCCGGCTCCTACGTGCCTGCCCTCAAGGGCGTCGGCATCAAGTACGACGACCCCGTGCTCTACCTCGACTCCGGCATCTGGCACCCGCTGGCGCCCACCATGTACGAGGACGTCAAGGAGTACCTCAACTGGTACGACACGCGCCGGGACGCCAACGACAGGCTCAAGGACCCCAAGGCGCCCGTCATCGGCCTCGTCCTGCAGAGGAGCCACATTGTCACCGGCGACGACGGGCACTACGTCGCCGTCATCATGGAGCTCGAGGCCAAGGGCGCCAAGGTCATACCCATCTTCGCCGGCGGCCTCGACTTCTCCGGGCCCACACAGCGCTACCTGGTCGACCCGATTACCGGCAAGACGTTCGTGAACGCCGTGGTGTCTCTCACCGGGTTCGCGCTCGTCGGCGGGCCGGCGAGGCAGGACCATCCCAAGGCCATTGCCGCGCTGCAGAAGCTCGACGTGCCGTACATTGTCGCGCTCCCGCTCGTGTTCCAGACCACGGAGGAGTGGCTCAACAGCACATTGGGGCTTCACCCAATTCAGGTGGCGCTGCAGGTCGCGCTGCCGGAGCTCGACGGTGGGATGGAGCCCATCGTGTTCGCCGGCCGGGACCCCAGGACAGGCAAGCCCCATTCCATTTCTCTCGTTCCTGACATAGGATAGGACCCTGAATGTCTGTATTTTTCTTGTTCCTAGGACACCTGTACTTAATCTGAATTGTGAGTGTTTCTTCGTGTACTTGATGCAGGGAAGTCACATGCATTGCACAAGAGAGTGGAGCAGCTCTGCACTAGAGCCGTCAGATGGGCAGAACTGAAGAGGAAAACTAAGGTGTGGCTGTGCTTCCTATAAAGTTACTGTATACTTCTTACAGAGTGCATTCACCATTCTGTCTGAAACAAACGACTTGTAGATTACATGTTAATTGAAAACATAGTAGCTCCGCTACTTCACTAGTCAAGCTGACGGCTACTAGAAGAATTTACTCTAGATCAATGTCATTGTAGGCTACATGTTAATTAACCAACGGTGGGGTTTTTTTATTGTCACCGGAGGGGAAAGGATCCTCACCTGAATTATATTACTATTTATAAGTGGCCAAAATAGCCTGGTTTGTATAGCAGGGGATGGGGGGATTACAACAATAGCATCACGTTACTGGAACCCGGGGCAATTCCTATCTCCAAAGCACCCCAGAAGCTGGACGCAAACCCGCAGCGAAGGAAGATGTGTGTTGCGTCCTGGACAGTCCGTTTTCTGGCCAGATTCACGCGGCACTGGAGGCGACCACTGTTAATTAGCCAGCCAAAGAATTGCACCAACGGTGGTAGTACGAATGCTTTCAGATTGATAGTGAAGTTGTTGAGCTGAAAACCATAACTGAATTTTTTTTTCCATACATACGCAATGCCACAAGCTTTCTATGATGATAATATTCTCAAGACATAAACGATAGTAGATGGCAATCTATAAATTCCAAGTTAGTCAAGCCCAAATACATCAAAATGAAGAATATATAGCACAAGGACAGATTTTTTTTTCGTTACTTTTGGTGTGTAATTCTAGTTTTCATCGATGTGGCTATTTTTTCGTAAAAGGTTAAAAGATCTGCACTTTGATGACATGCTGTTCATTAGGTAGAAAATACTGACTGATACTGGGCAATCTATCAGTCCGAAACATTAACCTTTTGTTTTGTTTGCCTGTTTCAGGAGGAGAAGAGACTGGCGATCACTGTTTTCAGTTTCCCACCTGACAAGGGCAACGTCGGGACTGCAGCATATCTGAACGTGTTCAGCTCCATCTACTCTGTGCTCTCAGACCTCAAGAAGGACGGCTACAACGTGGAGGGTCTTCCGGACACACCTGAAGCCCTCATCGAGGAGGTGATCCATGACAAGGAAGCTCAGTTCAACAGCCCCAACCTGAATGTTGCTTACCGCATGAATGTGAGGGAGTACCAGTCGCTGACCTCCTACGCCTCCTTGCTGGAGGAGAACTGGGGGAAGCCACCTGGGCACCTCAACTCTGATGGCGAGAACCTCCTCGTCTACGGGAAGCAGTACGGCAATGTCTTCATCGGGGTGCAGCCCACCTTTGGGTACGAAGGTGATCCCATGCGGCTTCTCTTCTCAAAGTCTGCCAGCCCTCACCATGGATTTGCAGCATACTACACCTTCGTCGAGAAGATCTTCCAGGCCGATGCTGTTCTGCACTTTGGAACACACGGGTCCCTCGAGTTCATGCCTGGCAAGCAGGTTGGGATGAGTGACGCCTGCTTCCCTGACAGCCTCATTGGCAACATCCCCAACATCTACTACTATGCTGCGAACAACCCATCAGAGGCCACGGTGGCCAAGCGCCGGAGCTACGCGAACACCATCAGCTACCTGACCCCACCGGCCGAGAACGCCGGCCTCTACAAGGGGCTCAAGCAGCTGTCAGAGCTCATCTCTTCCTACCAGTCTCTCAAGGACACCGGGCGTGGTCCCCAGATTGTGAGCTCCATCGTCAGCACTGCAAAGCAGTGCAACCTCGACAAGGATGTCCCACTGCCCGAGGAAGGGGAGGAGCTCCCACCAAAGGAGCGTGACCTTGTCGTTGGGAAGGTGTACGCCAAGATCATGGAGATAGAGTCACGGCTCCTTCCCTGCGGTCTGCATGTCATCGGCGAGCCGCCGAGTGCCATCGAGGCGGTGGCCACGCTGGTGAACATAGCTGCCCTCGACCGCCCCGAGGACGGCATAACCTCGCTGCCCGGCATACTTGCCGCCACAGTGGGCAGGGACATTGAAGATGTGTACAGGGGAAGTGACAAGGGCATACTGGCTGACGTCGAGCTTCTGAGGCAGATCACTGAGGCTTCGCGCGGCGCCATCACCGCCTTCGTTGAGAAGACCACAAACAGCAAAGGGCAGGTCGTCAATGTTGCCAACAACCTCAGCAAGATACTTGGTTTCGGCCTGTCGGAACCATGGGTGCAGTACCTGTCCACGACCAAGTTCGTCAGAGCGGACAGAGAGAAGATGAGGGTTCTGTTTGGGTTCTTGGGGGAGTGCCTGAGGCTCGTCGTGCAAGACAACGAGCTGGGAAGCTTGAAGCTTGCCCTCGAGGGAAGCTACGTCGAGCCTGGCCCTGGCGGCGACCCGATCCGTAACCCGAAGGTGCTCCCGACAGGGAAGAACATCCACGCTCTCGATCCGCAGGCCATCCCAACCACGGCTGCCTTGAAGAGCGCCAAGATCGTCGTGGACCGTCTCCTGGAGAGGCAGAAGGCTGACAATGGCGGCAAGTACCCTGAGACGGTCGCACTTGTCCTGTGGGGCACCGACAACATCAAGACCTATGGTGAGTCGCTAGCCCAGGTGCTGTGGATGATTGGAGTTCGGCCAGTTGCCGACACCTTCGGCCGTGTCAACCGTGTGGAGCCTGTCAGCCTTGAGGAGCTTGGACGCCCAAGGATCGATGTCGTCGTCAATTGCTCGGGTGTTTTCAGAGATCTTTTCATCAACCAGGTATGAATTCAAACAACACATTACTGCCTGTGATTTTTTTTGTGCGTAATTCGCACAGACGCACTGAACTGAATAATTTACTAATGGAAGAACGCATTTTGATGCCTGCAGATGAACCTGCTGGACAGGGCAGTGAAGATGGTGGCCGAACTGGACGAGCCAGCAGAGATGAACTACGTGCGCAAGCACGCCCAGGAGCAGGCGGAGGAGCTCGGCGTGTCGCTAAGGGAGGCGGCGACAAGGGTGTTTTCGAACGCCTCAGGCTCCTACTCGTCCAACGTGAACCTGGCGGTGGAGAACGCGTCATGGACCGACGAGAAGCAGCTCCAGGACATGTACCTGAGCCGCAAGTCCTTCGCGTTCGACAGCGACGCCCCAGGGGCAGGCATGAAGGAGAAGCGCAAGGCGTTCGAGCTCGCCCTGGCGACGGCGGACGCCACGTTCCAGAACCTCGACTCGTCGGAGATCTCGCTGACGGACGTGAGCCACTACTTCGACTCGGACCCGACCAAGCTCGTGCAGGGGCTGCGCAAGGACGGGCGGGCTCCGTCCTCGTACATAGCCGACACCACCACGGCGAACGCCCAGGTGAGGACGCTGTCGGAGACGGTGCGCCTCGACGCGAGGACCAAGCTGCTGAACCCCAAGTGGTATGAGGGGATGATGAAGAGCGGGTACGAGGGGGTCAGGGAGATCGAGAAGCGGCTCACCAACACCGTCGGGTGGAGCGCCACGTCTGGTCAGGTCGACAACTGGGTCTACGAGGAGGCCAACTCCACGTTCATCGAGGACGAGGCGATGAGGAAGAGGCTCATGGACACCAACCCCAATTCGTTCAGGAAGTTGGTGCAGACCTTCCTGGAAGCCAGTGGCAGAGGCTACTGGGAGACATCGGAGGAGAACCTGGACAGGCTCAGGGAGCTCTATTCGGAGGTTGAAGACAAGATTGAGGGGATTGACAGGTAAATTGATTTGCCAGATCGGTCGGTCGATCGGTTCCAGCATTCAACCCATAACGAGCTTGAACTCTTCTACCTCATTGGGACTTTTGTACAATGTCTGGGTGTGTGATTTATATATATATAAAGTTGTAACATGTAATACTGGAGGATACAATCTTTAACAAAGAGGGTGGCGGTTGTTCCATTCACTTGGGCAAATAACCTTGAAATACCTACGTATGAAAAGTTGGATAGAATCTGGTAACCACAGAGTGGGATCAAAAATATCCTTTGTCTTCTGTGAGGGCCCTAAGCCGTGACATTTCCGACCATACTCCTCTATTATTGAATTATTGAATTCTGGGGAACCAAACTCTAGTTCCTCCCAACATTCTTTTAGGTTCGAGCTTGGTTGGCTTCTGAGGGACGGGTTCTACGATATGGTTAGAGAAGTTTGGTCATACGAGTCTGGGTCAGTCACCTATGGAGAATTGGCAAGCTAAAATTAGGAAGCTTCTTAGGCAGCACTTAAGAAGGTGGGTAAAAAATGTAAGTGGGGCGTACAAAAAAGAAAATAAAGGAATTTTGAACAGTTTGAATGTGTTGGATAAAAAAGCAGAAGTATCTGTTTTGTCAACGCAAGAGCTTGACTTAAAACAATACTTGCAAAGTAGACTTGTAGAATTACTAAGAGAAGAGGAGGTAAAATGGTATCAAAGAGCCAAGACTAAGGGTTTGTTACAAGGTGATGCTAATACAAAATATTTTCACTTAGTGGCAAGTGGTAAACATAGAAAGTCGAGAATTTATCATCTTAAAAATGGGGACCAAGTTATAGAAGGTGATGCACTTTTGAAAGAGCATATCACTTCATACTATAAAGGTCTTTTTGGTCCACTAGAAGCATCTAGGGTGTCTTTTGACTCGTATGTAATGAATGATATCCCACAAGTATCTTCAGATGAGAATTCATATCTAACGACAGTGTTTACTGAAAATGACATTAGAGAAGCAATTTTTCAGATGGAACACAATAAGGCCCCGGGACCAGATGGCTTTCCGGCGGAATTTTATCAGGTGTTCTGGAATGTTATAAAAGATGATTTGTTGGCTTTGTTTGATGCTTTCCATAAGGGGAGTTACCTCTTTTTAGTCTTAATTTTGGCCACATTATTCTCGTGCCTAAAAGTAAAGATGATATGTCTATTCAACATTATAGACCTATTTGTTCACTAAATGTTAGTTTTAAGATCTTTACCAAAGTACTTACAAATCGAGTATCGGGGGTAGCAAGTAAGGTAATAGGCCCTTCCCAGACAGCTTTTATACTAGGCAGGAATATCATGGAAGGGGTAGTGGTTCTACATGAAACTATTCACGAGTTGCGTAGAAAAAAGGATTGTGGGGTGATTCTGAAGCTTGACTTTGAGAAAGCTTATGATAAGATCAAATGGCCTTTTGTACAACAAACATTACGTATGAAAGGTTTTTCCGAAAAGTGGTGTTCCTGGATTAATTTAGTCACAATAGGTGGTCATGTTGGCATTAAAGTGAATGACCATATTGATGCAAATTTTCAGATTTATAAAGGTTTACGGCAGGGGACCATCTTTCTCCTATTTTATTCAATATAGTCGTGTAGACATGTTTGCTATTTTGGTAAATAGAGCAAATGAGGAGGGTCAATTCGTAGGACTCATCCCGTATTTAGTGGATGGGGGTTTATCTATTCTACAATATGCGGATGACATCGTCCTTTTTTTTGCAGCATGACTTAGCAAAAGCTGTAAATTTAAAGCTCTTATTGATAACCTTCGAACAAGTTTCGGGGTTAAAGATAAATTATCGCAAAAGTGAGCTTTTGGTTTTGGTCTGACTGAGGAGGAAGAAACACTCTATCTCTCTCTATTTAGATGCCAAAAAGGCATATTTCCTTTCAGATACTTGGGGATCCCAATGCATTATAGAAAGTTAAGTAATAGTGATTGGAAAACCATAGATCTAGATAAAGTTTGAAAAGAAATTGAGCAGCTGGAAGGGAAAACTTATGTCGGTAGGTGGCCGGTTTGTCTTTATTAATTCTGTTCTCACAAGCTTAGTTATGTTTATGTTGTCTTTTTTTAAGTGCCTAAGGGTGTATTGGAAAAAAATAGACTACTATCGCTCTAGGTTCTTCTGGCAAGGAGATCATCATAAAAAAATATAGACTTGCACGATGGGATATTCTTTGTCAACCTAAAGACCAAGGGGGTCTAGGTATTCAGAACATAGAGGTTCAAAATAAGTGTTTGCTTGGTAAATGGATATTTAAATTGATTAATGAGGATGGTCTATGGCAGAATTTACTTAGGAACAAATACCTCAAATCTTGTACCTTGTCAAAGGTAGGTAGAAAACCTGGTGACTCTCATTTTTGGTTTGGGCTACTGAAAGTTAAAGACCAATTATTTGGTCTTGGTTCCTTTATCCTTAAAGATGGAAGCAGATTAGATTTTGGAGGACACGTGGACGGGTAAACAGCCTCTAATGCTGAAATTTCCGTCCTTATATAATATAGCTCGTAAAAAACGATATGGTGGCGAATGTTTTTAATAGGATTCCTCTAAACATCTATTTCCGTAGAGCGCTGGTGGGTGTAATCTTTTATGTTGGAATAGATTGGCCTTGAGTATTGCTCATACTCATCTATCCACTGGGAGAGATGAGTTCAAATGGAATTTGTCAACCTCGAGGCTTTTTACGATCCATTTAGGGTACAATGCTCTTATTAATAATGCCAAGATTTTCTATTTCAAACCGATATGGAAGATGAAAATACCCCTGAAAGTTAAGATCTTTATGTGGTATCTAATTAGAGGTGTGGCTCTCACGAAAGACAATCTAGCTAAGCGTAGATGGCAGGGAAGTAAAAAATGTGTGTTCTGTGATTCGAATGAATCTATACAACACTTGTTTTTTAAATGTCATTACGCTAGATTCTTTTGGAGGCTTTTATATTGTTGTTTTGGTTTAAGTACACCGAGATCATTTAAACATATTTTTGGATCTTGGTTGCATGGGGTGCACCTCAAAGTTAAAAATCTGATTATTACAGGTGTTGCAGCTTTATGTTAGGCTATCTGGATAAGTCGGAATGACTTAGTATTTAACAAAACTCTGATGGTTACTTATTTACAGGTTATGTTTCGGGCGACCCATTGGCTTAGGTTTTGGGGATATTTACAGAGGGTTGAAGACCAGGAGATAATCAAGGAGACGTGTCGACGGATCGAAGTCGCATCTATGTAAATTTTTTCTTATTTTGGTTGGAGTTTTACGAACAGGATTACATTTTGAGGTTATAGCATGTCTGTTGGGTGTCGTGTTCATTTTAATGTTTATGGTGTAAGATTGCACTCTATGCTGAGAGTGCTAATCTTTTGATGTCAGTTTATATGTAAGGTTGCACCCTCCTTTGATGGAGGACAAAGCCGGAACCTGGTTTCCATTATCTGAAAAAATAAGCCTCATTTTCTGCCTTTGAAACATTTCTTATTCTTTCAATTTATGTGCTTCGTTACTCGTGCTGTTGTGCGTTTGCTTTTGTTGGCTTCTCAAGTTCCCATTCAGGACATGTATAATAGGTGTCTTGAGTTGTGTCTTCGAGTGTGTCTAATATAATGAATGTAAAAAAAACTTAAGTCATGTATCTTGACAAAGACGCAGTGTCTTAACTCTATGCTCGAGACGGACAACTAGATAATTAGTTAATTTAATTTATTGAATACTCCGATTGATATAATGAATATGGTAAGCCACATATTTTAGATATGTCCATTGTATTATGTTTTGTTTTAGTTATATTTTATACTTGTAATACCGTGCAACAGTGTCAAGGTTATACATGCTGTTGAGTTTGTGATCCAATTTCTGAAGAAGTCGGCTAAGTTGGCGAGCAAAGCTGAGGTCCGTCGCTGGAGGCTTGGGCCGGCTTGAGCGAAAAATAGTGATATTGTTGCTGGCCGGTGTCCGTGGTTTTTTCCCATCACTTGGAGGGGGTTTTGCACGATAAGTCTGTATCTTCTCTATGTTCGATCTATTTTGTGTCGTATTGATTCATAACACATGCCCTAAGTCAGTATCGACAACAATTGTTGTGCAAACAAGCTTTAGATGTAAATATGCAAAAATGTCTTGTGTCTTTAAATCGTGATCCAATGGTAATTATATATTTAGCACTTTAATCCCCCCTCACACAGTTTTCTAGAAAGTAAACAACTCTGATAGAGTTTAAGCGCTACATGTGCAACGAAAGTTGGATCATAATTTAAAGGTTCACGAGTAGGGATGACAATACAAAATTCTCCATTGAAAAATAACTCTATCATTGTTCACACGACAAAAAAAATTCCCGTGGGATCCCCACGAGCACTTGTGCGACGATATTTCTTTCACATCTGTGTTCTTCGCGGAGATAAGTCACCAACAGAGATCCCCATCCTCGCTTAAATTGTAATTAGGATATACTTCCTTTGTTATTAATGCACAAAATTATTACATTGTTAATTTGGTGCTATATTAATATGGTCTACTAAACTATAGTATAATTATTATTTTCAAGTATTAAATTAGTTTAAAATTAACTAGAATTAATTATTATATATATTGTTTTTTCTGATCTAGCTCGCGAGCGAAAAGAGCTAACTCAAGCTTGATCGAGCCAAATTGACTGTGACATAACGAGCCGAGCCAGCTCCAGCTAGCTCGATATCCATAGTGCTGGCCTTATGCAACGCGTATGGGCTCACAGACTGGTCTTGTTAGGATTTATGGGCTAGGCCCAGTTGAGAAATTCAAATAAATCCCAGGAAAATCTCAAAAGCTCATATAAGTGTATGGCTAGGGAATAGGTGGAACCAATAGCACCATATTGCTAGTTCTAGTGGAGTAGAGCTAGCTTAAATATGGAAGCCACACTCACTCACCAAGTCATGGATGAGAGGAGAGAGTGTGGAGAGCCAGACGCGCGCGCTCGCTCGCCTGGCCGGGGCAGGGCGGGGCGAAGGGCGCGGGCGCACGACATGCGCGTGAATGGTCCGCCGAAATCCGGCCCCTCGCCTTGCGGGGGCGCGACTTCCTTTTGTCGTTTGATTTTTTGGTTACTTGGCTGTTACGTTTAGAATCCTAACTGATCGCTATAAAATCTAAACTGAACGCGAGATTCTCATGGGCGGATAAGATCGGAGGTCGCGGACTCGGCCCTATAAAAGGAGTGAAAGTGCATTCATCCCTTTTGTGAGTTTTGGCGATTTGGATAACAACACATTTAAAGGTCTAACAAGTTTGCTAGGTGTTGAACAGGAAATTCAGTATGATGAACATACTTGAATAGTGTATAATGATCAGTGAACAAGGTTCAACACAAGGTCAAATAACCAGTGAGACAATGCAAATGGATATAATATGATCTCTATATTGGTTTGAATATATGGACAAGTCCTGAGAAATCACTATGCATAAATATGATCATAATATAGCTTGAAGTGATTAAGAGGATTGGTCAAGCCAGAGTGAATGAGATATGAGGAATTATGAATTGGCTTGACCATATTACTATCAGTCCATATATGCTTCTATGAGAATCAAACTAGAGCTTGATTAATCTTAACGGTTATATCTAGATGACATTCAAGCAAGATTCACAATATTGAAGAAATGATTCTCTCAATGGATGCTCAATATGATGTGACTCAAGAATGGCTTGATATGGTGAAGATAGCAAGGAAAGAGCTTGATATGGCTTAATGCAGTTTAAAATTCCCTTATCTTTAATTCTAAAAGTGCATAAGAATCTTTTTGTTGATATTCATCACACACATATGCACTAACATGGATATGATTTTTAAACTGTAAAAGGTACAATTAGTGATCCATACTCTCTAAATTTTGCAAACCCATATTTTGATATCTTAGAAATCTACTTCAATTGATATCCATATGCTTCACATTGAATTGGATCACTAAGTTGTAAATTCCATGCATAACTTGTCTTTATGAATGCTTGTGCGACTAACCTTGATAAGCTAGGTGCACCCAAAGTCAAGGTAGGTTCATCATCAAGAAGGCAACACAACGATGTATTAATAAAAGGAGAAAAGGCTCCTATTCTTAACTCTAGTTTTTATCTATGTGATTAAATATTGACTTGAAACCATGTAAGATGGTTGTCAAGTATATGTGGGTGCCTACACAAAGAGAAAGACCACAATAATGATTGTGTGGGTACTCAAGGCTCTTACTACTAATCTCAAAGGACCCAATTCAAATTGGGTACCAAGATATGAAGCTTAAACTTGTTTTGCAGGATCACTCCTTCAATGGATCAAGTTGGGTGCTCGATAATGAATGTATAAATCATCTTTGGAGATAGTAGCTAGGGTGGTAACAACTGAATCTCAAGTGCATATTATTTTCAAATCTTATCTTTTTGTGACTTGTGTAGCCACTAAGGAAAAAGAAGCACTTGAGGATATACATCAGTTGTTGATTATGAAATAAAGGTCTAATTGGAAGTTGAATGAATATTATCATATGGTGAACAATCCAAAATTATGTGACGTATTCTCTATCTAGTTAATTTGGATTTGATTCTTCTATATTAGACACTCACCATAATATGGATTAAGTCATCCCTTTAGACTTCATTGAATAACCATGCATATTATCCATGTCATTCAAAATATATTGTGCATGAGGGTTCAAGGAAATTTAGTCCATATTATGATGTTTCTCTATTTTAGCAACACGCTTGTCTTCCACATATAAAGGGTTGCTAAATAAGAAACTAGTGCGTGTGCTACTAATGTCATCTCATGTGTTGAGTTTATCCATAGAAAATCTATGTTAAGAGATGGTGCTTATTATTAAATTGGATAAATCACAAGCTTAAAGGATACTATTCAACTAAAGTAAGATGAAGTTGATAAGAGGCCAAGGTATGAAAACTTCCTCTCCTTCAGTTGTTTTAGTATTTTATCCTTAGTGGAATGTAACATAGTATAGGTTAAATTCCTCGCAATATAAAATGTTCAATAGTGCATATAACTTTGACATCAACTATATGTGTGCACTTATTTAAAGGAATTTAGTCTATCCTTTTGGGTTTCAATAATGATAATTCATTTGCCATCCGTATATAAGGATCATCATTTGTGAAACCCTCCTTTGTGTTTCTAATGCTCTCTTTTCTAAGTGTCTCAATAAGGTCATTCCAAGTGCTTTCAAGATGGATTCAAAATCTACAAAAAATGAATGAAGTTCAAGATCACTTGGTTGGATGAAATCACAAAGAGAAAAGAGATCACAGTGAATCAAGAAGGGAGTTATATTTTTTTGTCAACCAAATAATGAAGATGTAGTGACATATTTATATGATATCCTTCATTATGAGGTTGAGGTTCATATTAGCATGCTTTACCCTCCAAGATTTCAATTGATATACTTTTAGTTCTTAAACTTTTAATTGGTTTAATTTTCATCATCTATGTAAAGCATGTTATGTTAAACCAAGATATAGTGCAAACATCTCCTTTAACCTCGTATTGTTAATGTGCATAAGTGTACTTTGTGTACTCTTGCATGCACAAATTGAGAAAGAGTTTAGCCTATATCTTGTAAGGCTAATGATTTCTTCAAGTTCATGTTTTGTAGTCTCACACCTTGGAGAACATCAAATGAGGATGAGTGGTTCCAAGGAAATGATCAAATATTTACCACATGTCACCCCATGGATTAGTTCTATTGGGGAACGATATGTGTTCTCTAGCATAAATTCAATTGTTTCAAATATATTATGCCTTGACCAAGATATATGATGAACTCCTCTAAGAATCTTAATTGAATCAAGTGCATGTTACAAGTAATTCAAGTACTTGATGCATACATTTAGGGGGAGCTCATTCTATATCTTGTGTCCTTAAAGACTAACATTTTCTTTTAGTGAATTTGTGTAGTTCTTTGAAGAGAATGAGTTTCTCTTGATCATTTAAAGAGGATAAGTTTCTCTTTGAAATGTCAAGCCTATCAAAAGCTAAGATAGAAATTCATGATTATAATGAAGACCATATGGCATGGAACAAAGGTGTGTCACTCCATGAACTATTGTATTACATTTGTGTATCTAGGCTCTTACAAGTTAGTGTATGCATGTATATGCAATATCTTAAGTCACATCATAAGGTTGCACTTGAATCTTGGCTTAAAATATTGCATATCATGTCTATTAGTATACCTTTTGATTATGAGTAATTCCTTAAATTGGTGCAATTTCATATTTTCATACTTTATTTGTACCAAGGTTCAAATTGTAGAACTTAATCCCCTGGCCTCACAAGTCCAAGTGCATAAGCTAAACAAGTATTCATCACTTGTATGCATACATTTAGGGGGAGAATGGTCTATAATTTGAATCTTTGAGACTAACTTCATTTTCAAGTCTATTATGTGTGTAGTCTCAAATTAGAAAGGAATCTTCAAGCAAAGACAATCGCTTCCACTGCAAAATTTGATGGGTATCAAAGATTCTTTGCTCCAATAAATGCATCTTCTATACATTTCATAAGAGAATGAGTTTCTCTTGTATATGCTACTCCAACATCATCTAAAATTGGTAAATATGTATCACATCCTTTTGGATTGCAAATGTCTGAAGTAGCATAGCTTATAATTTCTCTTGTCTAGAACTTAATTGATTAAATAGTGCACATGTTCCTTATGTTGCATGATTATGTTCAATTGATACTCCTTGTATGCCAATGGTACTTTAAGTTGCAAATAAGTACTCTCAACAGGTATCAATTGAATTCATATATATGTGTGCACTAAAATTTGAGGAGAACTTAGTGTAATATGCTATTAGTGATCTGCTTATCTATCAAATTGTATCAATTGGTGTTTTTCAATTGATATTTTTCATACATGATCACTAGTTGTATAATCCATACTTGTGCAATTTTCATGCTGCCCCTTGTTATGATAAGAAAATGCTAGGTGACATCTAGACTCCAGGTATCAAGATTTATCTTTCAATTAGTATGACAATATTCATTTGATATCTTGGACCTATGTCACAATTATGCCAACAAGAGATTGCAAAATGAACTCTAAATACAACACAAGTGTGGAACACCCCTTTGAAAAGGTAAAACGCAAAGGTACATCACTTATGACACTTCTCCATTACCTTTGTGCCATCTAAGGACCCTCTTCATGATAGTGTGTTCACATCATGCTTACTCATAATTTCTACCCTTTATATTCTTTGTATCCTTTTTGGAGATTTATGACAAAGGGGGAGAAATTTTGCATTAAAGCTTACCTTTAGTCTTATGTAACTAAGTTTTAGAAGACTTTTGAAAAGGGGAGAAATAATTAACAAAAAGGTTGAATCATAAGTAAAACATAAGATGAAGGAAATTGATGAGTGCATAATATGTCATGAGCATCACGTTTATTTATGACACAAAGCACCCTATGAATAGTATGATATAGGTTGTCTTCACTCTTTGACCCAAATATGTGGTTTTGGCATTTGAGTACAAAATTGGTATTTTCTGAAATGCACATATTTAGGGGGAGGAAACTATATCATAGGATTCAAAATCTTATTTATCAAATCTTATGTAAGCTTTAAATGTGTTGTCATCAATCACCAAAAAGGGGGAGATTGAAAGTGCATTCATCCCTTTTGTGAGTTTTGGTGATTTGGATAACAACACATTTAAAGGTCTAACAAGTTTGCTAGGTGTTGAACAGGAAATTCAGTATGATGAACATACTTGAATAGTGTATAATGATCAGTGAACAAGGTTCAACACAAGGTCAAATAACCAGTGAGACAATGCAAATGGATATAATATGGTCTCTATATTGGTTTGAATATATGGACAAGTCCTGAGAAATCACTATGCATAAATATGATCATAATAGAGGTTGAAGTGATTAAGAGGATTGGTCAAGCCAGAGTGAATGAAATATGAGGAATCATGAATTGGCTTGACCATATTACTATCAGTCCATATATGCTTCTATGAGAATCAAACTAGAGCTTGATTAATCTTGTCGGCGTTTCGAGACCGGGGGGTCCCTAAGCCGACGAGTGAAGTGTCGCCGCGTGCCCCAGCCCAGATGGGTCGGCGCGAGGCCGAGCGCGAAGGGGGGAAGTGAGGTGGCCGGAGACGTGCGTGAGAGAGGTGGAAATCCCGCGGCCTTCGCGTTCGTCCCGCGCCCAGGTCGGGTGCGCTTGCAGTAGGGGGTTACAAGCGTCCACACGGGGGAGGGAGCGAGCGGCCTCACGCGAGCGCCTGTCTCGTCCTCGTCCCCGCGCGACCAACCCTCTCTAAGAGGGCTCTGGTCTTTCCTTTTATAGGCGTAAGGAGAGGATCCAGGTGTACAATGGGGGGTGAAGCAGAGTGCTACGTGTCTAGCGGAGGGGAGCTAGCGCCCTAAGTACACGCCATCGTGGCGGCCGGAGAGATTTTGGTGCCCGGTTTGTGTGATGTCGTGGCCGTCGGAGGAGCGCTGGAGCCTGACGGAGGGACAGCTGTCGGGGCCGTCGAGTCCTTGCTAACGTCCTCTTGCTTCCGTAAGGGGGCCGAGAGCCGCCATCGTCAGGGAGCGTGCGGGGCGCCATCATTGCCTATCTGGCGGAGCGAGCCAGATGGGACGCCGGTCTTGTTCCCCATAGCCTGAGTCAGCTTGGAGTAGGGTAATGATGGCGCCTCCTGTTGACATGGCCGGCCCACGCCCTAGGTTGGGCGATGTGGAGGCTCCTCCAAGGTCGGGGTCGAGTCCGTCTTCCGTGGCCGAGGTCGAGTCCGAGCCCCTAGGTCGGGCGAGGCGGAGGCCGTTGGCTGAGGCCAGGGCGGAGTTTGAGTCCTGGGGTCGGGCGAAGTGGAGTTCGTCGCCTTCTGGGGCTGAGCCCAAGTCCGAGCCCTGGGTCGGGCGGAGCGGAGTTCGTCGTCTTCTGGGGCTGAGCCCAAGTCCGAGCCCTGGGTCGGGCGGAGCGGAGTTCGCCGTCTTCCGGGGCTTAGCCCGAGTCCGAGCCCTGGGTCGGGCGGAGCGGAGTTCGCCGTCTTCCGGGGCTTAGCCCGAGTCCGAGCCCTGCGTCGGGCGGAGCGGAGTTCGCCGTCTTCCGGGGCTTAGCCCGAGTCTGAGCCCTGGGTCGGGCGGAGCGGAGTTCGCCGTCTTCCGGGGCTTAGCCCGAGTCCGAGCCCTGGATCGGGCGGAGCGGAGTTCGCCGTCTTCCGGGGTTTAGCCCGAGTCCGAGCCCTGGGTCGGGCGGAGCGGAGTTTGCCGTCTTCCGGGGCTTAGCCCGAGTCCGAGCCCTGGGTCGGGCGGAGCGGAGTTCACCGTCTTCTGGGGCTTAGCCCGAGTCCGAGCCCTGGGTCGGGCGGAGCGGAGTTCGCCGTCTTCCGGGGCTTAGCCCGAGTCTGAGCCCTGGGTCGGGCGGAGCGGAGTTCGCCGTCTTCCGGGGTTTAGCCCGAGTCCGAGCCCTGGGTCGGGCGGAGCAGAGCTTCCTATGGTGCGTGCGGCCGGGCCTGACTGCCTGTCAGCCTCACTCTGTCAAGTGGCACCGCAGTCGGAGCGGCGCAGGCGGCGCTGACTTCTGTCAGACCGGTCAGTGGAGCGACGAAGTGACGGCGGTCACTTCGGCTCTGTCGACTGAGGGGCTCGCGTCAGGATAAAGGTGTCAGGCCACCTTTGCATTAAATGCTCCTGCGATTTGGTCGGTCGGTGCGGCGATTTGGTCAGGGTTGCTTCTTGGCGAAGACAGGGCCTCGGGCGAGCCGGAAATATGTTCGCCGCTGGAGGGGGGCCTCAGGCGAGGCGGAGATCCTCCGGGGTCGGCTGCCCTTGTCCGAGGCTAGGCTCGGGCGAGGCGTGATCGAGTCCCTCGAATGGACTGATCCCTGACTTAATCGCACCCATCAGGCCTTTGCAGCTTTATGCTGATGGGGGTTACCAGCTGAGAATTAGGAGCCTTGAGGGTACCCCTAATTATGGTCCCTGACAGTAGCCCCCGAGCCTCGAAGGGAGTGTTAGCACTCGCTTGGAGGCTTTTGTCGCACTTTTTTGCAAGGGGGCCAGCCATTCTCGGTTGCGTTTTGTTTCGGTGGGTGCGCGCGAGCGCACCCGCCGGGTGTAGCCCCCGAGGCCTCGGAGGAGTGGTTTGACTCCTCCGAGGTCTTAACGCCTCGCGCAATGCTTCGGCTGGTCTGGTCGTTCCCTCATGCGAGCTGGCCGTAGCCCGGGTGTACGGTCGGGTCCCAAGTTCTCGGGCTGGTATGTTGACGCTGTCAACGGTTTGGCCGGAGCCGGGTTTGCGAGAGCAGCCCCCGAGCCTCTGCACAGGGCGAGAGGGCGATCAGGGACAGACTCGACTTTTTTACATACGCCCCTGCGTCGCCTTTCCGCAAGGAGGAGGGGGGAGAGCGCCATGTTGCCCTCGGCGGGCGCCGAACATGGTGTCTCCGGTGAGCTGCAGGTGGGTGATCCGAGCGGACGTCCGTGCCCCATTCGTTAGGGGTCGGCTAGAGGCCCAGAGGCGCGCCCAAAAGTACCTGCGGGTGATCTGCCGGACCCGGTCCCCTGGCGACAGGGTCCGAGGGCTTGATGCCTCCCTCTGATGGGATTCTGTTACAAGATCGTTCCTGCTGGTCTCGGAAATGTCCTAGGGTACCACCAGTAGTGGGTGTGGAGCCCACGTGCTCTGAGGCGGCTGTTGAACCCTTCCGAGGGGCCAGCCTTCGAACCTCTGATCAGTAGGGAGGCTCGGAGCCTGGTTCCTTCACGGGGAAGGATCCTTTTCGGGGTATCCCCCTTTCCCGGTCCCTGTTGCAAGAGAGAGAAAGAGGAAAAAAGGAAAAGGATACGAAATCGAACGACGCGGCGTACCTTTTTTGACGCGGTTATTATGGCGAAGGCGAAGCGTCGCTCGCTTCTCCTGCCAGAGGCACCGCCTGTCTCGCCGCGGAGTTAATGCAACGGGGTGAGTGGTTCGCGGGGCAGCCATTGCGCGTGCGCGAGCCGTTCGAGGAACGGAACACGGGCGCGTTGTCTTCATGCCGTGAGAGAGGGTTCTCTCGCTGCCCCTAGATGGGACGTAAGCTTGGCTGACGACGTGACTGCTGCTCCTGCCCGCTTGCCACCACCATTACTGCCGGCCCATTTGTGGCCGCATTGACCGTCGCGCCAAGCTGGCACCGCTGGGTCGTGCGCTGGGTCGCCTCGAGTCGCGGTATTGGTCCCGCAGTCGAGGAGACGCGGTGGTGGCGCAAGTGGTGGTGCAGTTGCATGCACGAAGCATTCGGCGCGCCGGTTGCATGACGCGTGGGCCTAGGCCTCCATGCTGGGCGTGTTGGGAGTCGGAGAAGTGCGCCCGCATGGCTGCCCGCCCTTTCACCCGCTGGTCTGGGCAAAAGTGGAGAGCCGCTTGTAAGCGCTGGGCGGTTGCACGCACCGCGCACGGCGGTTTGGCTTCTTCTGCTCTGGGCCGGCTTGCATGATGTGTGGGACCCAGCCCCCGCGCCGTAGGGGAGGACCTTGGAGCGTGTTGGAGAAGACTCAGCCCACGACGGCTGGGGACGCAAGTAGGGAGAGTCGCCTTTAAAAGGAGGGTGACCCTCTTGGAAGGCGACCATGTCTTCGCGCTCCCTTATGCATCGTGTCTTTCCACCTTCCAAGCCCCTGGATGGGGGATATCCGCCGTCTTTCCGCTTCGTCGTTGGAGGAACGCAACTCCGCGGGAGTTGGTACCTTTCAGCCATCGTTCGGCTTCAAGGATTTTCATCATGCAGCCCGGTCGCACCCCTCCGCCGACGGTCACCCAAGATGGTGACCTCCAGTTCGATGGTGGGGGAGAGCGAACCGGGCCGCGGCCTCTGCCCCTCCCTCAGCCTCAAGGATTTTCATCACCAGGGCTGGGGAGGGGAGTGTGTCGAGTTGGGGTCGGCCCCTGCATGGGCGGTGGCCCACTCCTTCCCTCAGTGATCGGGGGGAAGGGCGGTAGTCGTCCGTGGCGCTGGCAGCTGCCGCATGCCTGGCTCTCGGACCCGAGTGGCTTCGAAGCCGTTCTCGGCGCCGGCTTCCGCCACGGTAGCTGGAAGAGGTTCCTCTGCCGACGAGATAGCCAGGGCCGCCCACGGACTGACCTCCAACTCTACGGCCTTAAGCCCGTCCTTGCCTCACGAGTTTGGGCTTGGGCGGGGGCCTCCTGGCAGCAGCATCCGCCCTGAGGTCATCGCTGCCGCTGTTCGGCCCCCGGAGCAGAAGTCGTCGTCGTCGCCGCTGCCGGAGCGGGTGGCGGCGCACCGTTCGTTGGTCTTCTGTTGGTCCGCAGGCCCCTCCCCCATCGAGTGGGTCGTTCGTACCAGCGGAGGTGGAACCAGATTCCGTTTGTAATGACACTTCGAATGCCAGTGTTTTTGTTCATTGTGGCTGTCGAGGCCTGAACATGTATGTAATTTTGGCACGGAGCCGTGTTTTTTCCTCATTTTCGAGCACTAAGACCCGCCTGTTGGTTGTCTGAACCGCTTCGCCAAGCGTGAGTCGCCCCGTGTAAAGGTGACGAGTGAGGTATCCGTATCCCGGAGGCGTAGGAGTCCCTCGGCTCGGTCAGCCTTGTTGTCCCAGGCTTCTCTTGCTTGGTTAGAGGAACCCCTCGGCCGCTCTTCGATGAGCCGAGGCCAGGGGTAGCGGTGTCAGCGCGAACAGAGGCAGAGTTGGCTCGAAAAGAAGACCTGGTCGGCCGGAGCCTGGCCGGGTCGTCCGTTAGCGGGACCGACGCCGGAATTGATCTGTCGAGGCCTCGGGCCGGGCTGATGTCCTTGGGGGACAGCTAGCCGAGGCCCCAGGGTGACTGGCCGAGCCGCCTGCTCGGGCCGGATTCTTGGAGAAGACCCTGGCGGCGATGGCCCGGGCTTGGTGATGACGTTGTCCTTCAGAGCGGAGACCCTTGGACCGCGTCGCCGTCCGAGGTTAGGTCGGACCTCGCCGAAGGTGTTGTCGACGCCGAGGGTGCTGCTGCTCCCTTTAGCCGTCAAGATCCGAGCCTACAGGATCGGATTATCTTGCAGCGTGTGTTTTCTGCGGCCGCCGAGGCCGAAACACACCCTCGCCGTGTTGTAAAGCCGCGTCTCCTTTCCTCTTGTTTCGAGTATCTGGACTTTTTGTCGGTAACAGAATTGTTTGTGCGAGCGAGAGTTGCTTCTCACGGAAGGTGATGAGTGAGGTATCCATATCCCGGAGGTGTAGGAGTCCCTCGGCTCGGTCGGCCTTGCCGCTTACGCGCACTCTTACCCGTCCATGGGGTTCTGTCACCGACGCAGTCGAGAAGGCTCGAAGAATCGCTCCGGCAGAAGAGCTTCCGAACGTGAAGACTTGTTTGGTCCGCGGAATCACTTATCCGAACGTGAGTTACTTATCACAGAAGGTGATGAGTGAGGTATCCGTATCCCGGAGGCGTAGGAGTCCCTCGGCTCGGTCAGCCTTGTCTGCTTACGTGTACTCCGTCGTTTTCAGGATCCACTTTCGAAGTAGTCGAAAAGCACGAAAGACATTCTGGCAGAAAAGATCTTTTTTCGAGGAAAATTTCGACGCAGAGGGGGTTCCCCCCTTTTAGCCCCCGAGGGAGGGTCGGGCTTTGCCGAGGCAAGGCTGACCCTTCCTTGATGACTAAACTTTGCATGGGAGCGAGGTATATGAACAACTTGAAAACATCTTAAGGGTAGAAGCGACGTAGCTGTTGGATGTTCCAAGCGTTGCTGTAGACCTCGCCTTGACTGTTGGCCAGCTTGTACGTTCCGGGCTTTAGAACTTTGGCGATGACGAACGGCCCCTCCCACGGGGGCGTGAGCTTGTGTCGACCTCGGGCGTCTTGTCGCAGCCGAAGCACCAGGTCGCCCACCTGGAGGTCTCGGGACCGGACCCCTTGGGCGTGGTAGCGTCGCATGGACTGCTGGTACCGCACCGAGTGTAGTAAGGCCTTGTCCCGAGCCTCTTCCAGCTGGTCCAACGAGTCTTCTCGACTAGCTTGGTTGCTTTGGTCGGCATAGGCCCTCGTCCTTAGGGAACCGTATTCCAGGTCTGTGGGCAAGATGGCCTCGGCCCCATAGACTAGAAAAAATGGCGTGAAGCCCGTGGCTCGGCTCAGTGTCGTCCTCAGGCTCCAGACCACCGAGGGGAGTTCCTTCATCCATCGCTTGCCGAACTTGTTGAGGTCGTTGTAAATCCGAGGCTTGAGTCCTTGTAGAATCATGTCGTTGGCATGCTCTACTTGCCCATTCGTATGGGATGAGCCACGGCGGCCCAGTCCACCCGGATGTGGTGATCCTCGCAGAAGTCTAGGAACTTTCTGCCGGTGAACTAGGTGCTGTTGTCGGTGATGATGGAGTTTGGGACCCCGAAACGATGGATGATGTTGGTGAAGAAACGCCACCGCCTGCTCGGACCTGATGCTGTTTAGGGGTCGGACCTCGATCCACTTAGAAAACTTGTCGATGGCGACCAACAGGTGCGTGTAGCCCCCAGGTGCCTTCTGCAAGGGGCCGACGAGGTCCAGACCCCACACAGCAAAAGGCCATGTGATGGGTATCGTCTGCAGAGCCTGAGCGGGCAGGTGGGTCTTCCTTGCGTAGAACTGACACCCTTCGCAGGTGCGGACAATTCTAGTGGCGTCGGCCACCGCCGTTGGCCAGTAGAAACCTTGTCGGAAAGCATTTCCGACAAGGGTTCGAGGTGCTGTGTGGTGGCCGCAAGCCCCCGAGTGTATTTCTCGGAGGAGTTCCTGACCTTCGGTGGTGGAGATGCATCGCTGGAGGATGCCTGAAGGGCTGTGGTGGTAGAGCTCCTTCCCTTCTTCTAGCAAAACGAACGACTTGGCGCGCCGCGCCAACCGCCGAGCTTCGGCTCGGTCGAGGGGTAGCTCTCCTCGGTGGAGATATTGCAGGTACGGGGTCTGCCAGTTTTGATCAGGCGTGACCCCGCTTTGCTCCCCCTCGACGTGCAGCGTCTCACCCTCGAGGGCCGAGGGTACCTCGGGCCGAACCGAGGGTGCCTCGGGCCGAGCCAAGGGTGCCTCGGACTGTGCTGAGGGTACCTCGGGCTGGGCCGAGGGTGCCTCAGGCTCGGGCGTGTCGTCGATCTTGATGGAGGGCTGATGCAGATCTCGGGAGAAGATGTCCGGGGGAACCGTTGTTCGCCCTGAGGCTATTTTAGCCAGCTCGTCCGCAGTCTCGTTGTAGCGCCGAGCGATGTGGTTGAGCTCGAGCCCGTAGAACTTGTCTTCCAGGCGCCGAACCTCATCGCAGTAGGCCTCCATCTTCGGGTCGCGGCAGTGGGAGTTCTTCATGACTTGGTCGATGACGAGCTGCGAGTCACCGTGAGCGTCGAGGCGTCGGACCCCTAGTTCGACGGCAATCCTCAACCCGTTGACCAGAGCCTCGTACTCAGTTACATTGTTGGACGCCGGGAAGTGGAGGCGTAGCACGTAGCGTAGGTGCTTCCCGAGGGGCGAGATGAAGAGTAGGCCTGCGCCGGCTCCTGTCTTCATCAGCGACCCATCGAAGAACATGGTCCAGAGCTCCGGTTGGATCGGAGCTGTTGGTAGCTGGGTGTCGACCCATTCAGCCACGAAGTCCGCCAAGACCTGGGATTTGATGGCCTTCCGAGGGGCGAACGAGATTGTTTCGCCCATGATTTCCACCGCCCACTTTGCAATCCTACCCGAGGCCTCTCGGCAATGGATGATCTCCCCCAGGGGGAAGGATGACACCACAATTACCGGATGAGACTCGAAGTAGTGTCGCAGCTTCCGCCGTGTCAGGATCACCGCGTACAACAGCTTCTGAACTTGTGGGTAGCTGATCTTGGTTTCGGACAGTACCTCGCTGATGAAGTAGACTGGCCTCTAAACGGGCAATGCATGCCCCTCTTCTTGCCTTTCGACCACAATCGCGGCGCTGACCACCGAGTGGTCACGACGACGTAGACCAAGAGGGCTTCTCCGGCAGCTGGGGGCACCAAGATAGGCGCCTTCGTGAGGAGCGCCTTTAGGTTCCCGAGGGCTTCCTCGGCCTCAGGGGTCCAAGTGAAGCACTCGGCCTTCCTTAAGAGGCGGTACAGAGGTAGACCTCTTTCGCCGAGGCGTGAGATGAAGCGGCTCAGAGCCGCGAGACATCCCATGACCTTTTGTACGCCTTTCAAGTCCTTGATGGGCCCCATGCTGGTGATGGCTGCGATCTTCTCCGGGTTGGCTTCGATGCCCCGCTCGGAGACGATGAACCCCAAGAGCATCCCTCGGGGCACCCTGAAGACACACTTTTCGGGATTGAGCTTGACGCCTTTCGCCTTGAGACATTGAAATGTCACTTCAAGGTCGAAAAGGAGGTCGGAGGCTTTCCTCGTCTTGACTACGATGTCATCGACGTAGTCCTCGACCATGCGGCCAATGTGTTCGCCGAACACATGGTTCATGCACCACTGGTACGTCGCGCTCGCATTCCTCAAGTCGAACGGCATGGTGACGTAGCAGTACATGCCGAAGGGTGCGATGAAAGAAGTCGCGAGTTGGTCGGACTCTTTCATCCTGATTTGGTGATACCCTAAGTAGGCATCGAGGAAAGACAGGGTTTCACACCCAGCAGTGGAATCCACGATTTGATCGATGCGAGGCAGAGGGTAGGGAACCTTCGGACATGCTTTGTTCAGACCAGTGTAGTCTACACACATCCGCCATTTCCCCCCTTTCTTTCTCACAAGCACAGGGTTGGCAAGCCATTCGGGATGGAATACCTCTTTGATGAACCCTGCCGCCATTAGCTTGTGGATCTCCTCGCCTATGGCTCTGCGCTTCTCCTCGTCGAATCGGCGCAGAGGCTGCTTGACGGGTCGGGCTCCGGCTCGGATGTCCAGCGAGTGCTCGGCGACATCCCTCGGTATGCCGGGCATGTCCGAGGGACTCCACGCGAAGACGTTGGCGTTCGCGCGGAGAAAGTCGATGAGCACTGCTTCCTATTTGGGATCGAGCCCGGAGCCGATCCGGACTTGCTTGGATGCGTCGCTGCTGGGGTCGAGGGGGACGGACTTAACCGTCTCCGCTGGCTCGAAGTTGCCGGCATGACGCTTCACGTCTGGCACCTCCTTAGAGAGGCTCTCCAGGTCGGCGATGAGGGTCTCGGACTCGGCGAGGGCCTCGGCGTACTCCACGCACTCCACGTCGCATTCGAACGCGTGTTTGTACGTGGGGCCGACGGTGATGACCCCGTTGGGGCCCGACATCTTGAGCTTGAGGTAGGTGTAGTTGGGGACGGCCATGAACTTCGCGTAGCATGGCCTCTCCAATACCGCGTGGTAGGTCCCTCGGAACCTGACCACCTCGAACGTCAGGGTCTCCCTTCGGAAGTTGGAGGGTGTTCCGAAGCAGACGGGAAGATCGAGTTGTCCAAGGGGCTAGACGCGCTTCCCGGGGATGATCCCATGGAAAGGCGCAGCGCCCGCCCGGACCGAGGACAGATCGATACGCAGAAGCCCGAGGGTCTCGGCGTAGATGATGTTGAGGCTGCTGCCTCCGTCCATGAGGACCTTGGTGAGCCTGACGTCCCCGATGACGGGGTCGACGACGAGCGGGTATTTCCCCGGGCTCGGCACATGGTCGGGGTGGTTGGCTTGGTCGAAGGTGATGGGCTTGTCGGACCAGTCTAGGTAGACTGACGCCGCCACCTTCACCAAACAGACCTCCCGGCGCTCTTGCTTGTGGTGCCGAGCCGAGGCGTTCGCCGCTTCCCGCCGTAGATCATGAAGCAGTCGCGGACCTCGGGGAACTTTCCTACCTGGTGATCTTCCTTCTTGTCGTCGTCGCGGGCCCTGCCACCCTCCATGGGTGGCCCGGCTCTGTGGAAGTGGCGCCGAAGCATGACGCACTCCTCAAGGGTGTGCTTGACGGGCCCCTGGTGGTAGGGGCACGGCTCCTTGAGCATCTTATCGAAGAGGTTGGCACCTCCGGGGGGTTTCCGAGGGTTCTTGTACTCGGCGGCGGCGACAAGGTCCGCGTCGGCGGCGTCGCGTTTCGCTTGCGACTTCTTCTTGCCCTTCTTCTTGGCGCCGCGCCGAGTTGACGCCTTGGGGGCATCTTCCGATGGGCGGCCCTGGGGCTGCTTGTCCTTCCGGAAGATAGCCTCGACCGCCTCCTGGCCGGAGGCAAACTTGGTGGCGATGTCCATCAGCTCGCTCGCCCTGGTGGGGGTCTTGCGACCCAGCTTGCTCACCAGGTCGCGGCAGGTGGTGCCGGTGAGGAACGCGCCGATGACATCCGAGTCGGTGATGTTGGGCAGCTCGGTGCACTGCTTCGAGAATCGCCGGATGTAGTCCCGGAGAGACTCTCCCGGCTGCTGTCGGCAGCTTCGGAGGTCCCAGGAATTCCCGGGGCACACGTACGTGCCCTGGAAATTGCCGGCGAAAGCTTGGACTAGGTCATCCCAGTTGGAGATCTGCCCCGGAGGCAGGTGCTCCAACCAGGCGCTAGCGGTGTCGGAGAGGAACAGGGGGAGGTTGCGGATGATGAGGTTGTCTTCGTCCGTTCCACCCAGTTGGCAGGCCAGATGGTAGTCCGCGAGCCACAGTTCCGGTCTTGTCTCCCCCGAGTACTTTGTGATAGTAGTCGGGGGTCGGAACCGGGTCGGGTACGGCGCCCGTTGTATGGCCCGGCTGAAGGCCTGCGGACCGGGTGGTTTGGGCGAGGGACTCCGATCCTCCCCGCTGTCGTAGCGTCCCCCACGCCTGGGGTGGTAGCCTCGGCGCACCCTCTCGTCGAGGTGGGCCCGACGGTCGCGGAGATGGTGCTCGTTGCCGAGGCGACCCGGGGCCGCAGGCGCTGTGTTGCGCGTGCGCCCGGTGTAGACCGAGGCTTCCCGCATGAATCGGGAAGTCGCGGCATGATGTTCCGAGGGGTACCCCTGCCTTCGGGAGGCGAAGCTCTCGGCCCGCCGGACCGCGGCGCCTTCCAGGAGATCCTTGAGCTCCCCCTGGATTCGCCGCCCCTCGGTGGTTGATGGCTCCGGCATCGCGCGGAGGAGCATTGCTGCTGCAGCCAGGTTCTGGCCAACCCCACTGGATGCGGGTGGCGGCCTGACCCTGACATCGTCGGCGATGCGGTGCTGGAAGCCCTGGGGTAGATGACGCATTTCTCCGGCCAGAGGTTGGCCCGCCCATGCCTGCCCGACGTCCCAGCGGATTGGCTCAAGCGCTCCTGCTTCCTCGTCGAGCCTGGCCTGCACCCCGCGGATTTGCTCGAGCTGTGGGTCGTGACCCCCCACCAGAACGGGGACCACAGCTAGCTCCCGTGGGATGTCAACGCGAGGCACCGGCCTAGGGAGATCACCGTCCTCCGGCATGCCGAGATGG